>OY787664.1:1490500-2981000 GCA_963678985.1 Spisula subtruncata
ACTTAATGAGGTAGAGGCTAAATATCCAAATAATACATCTTCACAATGGCTACATCAAACCAACCTGTTTTCATATCAAAAAAAGTTTGGTCAGAAAGTTTGACCATTTGAATGCGCATAATTCTGTCCCATGTACATACATTCAGAAAAGGGTACAGTATTTTATAGCATGTTTTCCTTATATTATACATATTACATATTAACAAGTTTTCATTTTGGGAAACAATGCAATAGCCTAGCCTAGCTAGCTTCTTTATGGAGGACATATGATTGAAACATGTCCATCAAATTCAACCGAATAAAAAATATGCGTAGATTCAATGCTTTTACATATTATTAATAAGCACAAGCATCCAACCCCAGAGAATCTGTGTTCTAGGCTAGTAAATATTTTGGCATTTGATACAGTTGATTAAAATTTTGAAGGGGATTTCCAGGGGAGGTAATTTGAAAGCTTCTATACAGTCAGGCGAAATAAAACCACTTTTAGCAGGTTTTCAGAACCCCTTAATCATTTGAACTGTTTTTGAGCAATATTTGATAACAGCATCATTTGCAGTTAATTTCTTGACAGCCTACTGAACCTAGTCTAATCCTTTGTCACAACAGAAATTTTGATGTAAGCAAATATGTAAGAATAAGAAAATTTGACATGTAAGATGCAAAAAAGTTTATAATACACATACATGATTTACAGGCAAGAACAATCACAAAATAATATAATCATATACACATTAATTACTTTACCTATTGAATACATTATGATACGAACAGCAAAAAGAAAAGAGTTTGTGAGTAAAAATATATTGCACATAACTATGATATGGGAATATACCAAAATAAGTCACATTATTATAATAAGAGAACCATAGGTTAAAATATCATATAAAACAAGAACACATGGTCATTCCACACATAAGTAGGTTTTTAAACAAAGGGCCACACACTGGGCTCGAGTAACAGAACCATAACAGACAAAAGCTACCAAGCTGATTTATTACACTAGGACTCGAGCCCCTAAATTGCCAGGATGTTCATAAGTTTAATGATTGTAATAAGAAAATTATAATTTTATGAGCAAATTTTCAAAATATTAGATCTATATCCCAAAAGTGGATAAACACAAGAGTCAAGACTAATATTTTTCAATAATGATCAGAATAAGTGGGAACAATTTGGATCTGTAGGTAAATCATTGTGACATAATGCTGTATAAACAATATTATACTACAAACAATACAGCTAACATGGAAACGAAAAACAAAACATAAAGTGAAACCTGAATATCAAGTTAAAAAAATTGTAAAAGAAAGCATCTGACAACCAGGTTTGTTCTGTAGGAAAAAGTTAATAAATGAAGATGGAGCATTTGACATAGCTTGAAGAAAGAATGAAGTAAATCTCAGGGTTATGTGCATTGCAATAAAAACTTAGGCAACATATGTATCCAAAGAGTTTTGTAATGTGCATGTTATTCAACTATCAGATGACTTGAAGAGTTTAAAAGTAGAATCATAGCGACCATTTCCATCATAGGAAGCATTCATACAATGTCATCAAAGTCTGTTGTTCTTGTATCAAATAAAAACTATATTGGTTCTATCATGTAGACCATATTGAAAATTGGTATATTACCAAATATGTTATCTACTATAAATAAAGTCGTTACTTACTTACTTACTTATGTTTAACATGGTGCATTGGTGTACTATGGCAACTGTTGTATCAATGGAAATCTCAACATATGTTGAAATTTGTCCTCTAAAACATTTCATATAAAAGCCATCCAAAAGAAATTGCTCATCATTTTACAATCATAATGTTACAAAAATTGTAGAAAAAGGTTAATGTATAACACAGTCACTAGTAACAGGTCCCAGATTTATCATAGACATCAAGGGCTTCCACGCTGCTTAAAGAATGACTGGTCATTATTTTAAGAAAATATAATAAGAAATACAAAAGTACATGCACCAGAACTCAAGAAATTTCCTAACCAGACTACAAAATGGTCATCACACAATACATGTACATATATCATACATAGGATGAACATATTTGGGCGGAGAGATACACATGTTTCTAATAATTATTCTATGTGGTAATGTACAATTATAAACACTCAGTGTTTGTGCAAATACAAAATGTATAAGGCAAGATGGTAAGTTACACATTGTTAAATGTTTGACACGGACACTTCATCTTCGATCACAGTTTCAGTCTTATCATCACCACGTTTCCGTACATCCGATCCGTTAGTCTTATCTTTCTTCTTATACTTGGCCATAAAGTTCCCTAACAAAATGTCACCAGTAGATTGTCCCCGAGCTTTCTCGTACTCGGTTTTAATCACAATCTCATTAGCAATGTAGGTTTCACGACGAATTTGTTTCTTTACTACCGCAGGCACATCAGGTATTAACCAGGCTATTAAACTGGTAATCACAACCACAAAGTTCTGTAAAATAATCAGGTAAAAAGTTTATAGAGTTTGCAAAATTGTAAAACTTGAACAAGAAATGGTACACAAAGGGCCATTACTCTGGTAAAATTGATGCAGCAAAAATCCCATACTTAACAGTCATCAATACATTGAGAGTTGTTCATCTGTGAAAGTTGGAAGAAATTCCACCCAACAGTCTATGAGGAGTTGAACCCACAAGATTTGCCTTATGTACAGATGTACGCACGGACAGCACTATTGCTATATAACCCCACTTATAAATAAGTTTAGGCGCACAAAAATTGAGACTGAAGATTGTACTATAATGATGAACTTTCTCTTTAGTAAACTTGGAACACCAAACAGCTATAACACATTATCTATGCTTATACACACTAACTGCGCATGGCAAACTATATCAATAGAGTACACCTAATTAAAATCACAATAGAATAAAGTAAGGATGAAGGTCATTCTTATTTGCACCTACATGTCAATTATTTGGAAAAGCAAATCGTGACTTCCAGATTACTTCTATTTAGAAGTGGCTTTATCATTGAGGTAGTCTTTGACTTTAGGTTAAATTTTACTATAACAGAATCAAAGCTTTGTAAGGCTGAAAGCATTGTCTTACCTCAAATACTACAACAAATGCAAATCTAGCCGCTAGCACATGCCAGTGGTTCTCAGAGTATTCATATTTATCAGTGTCCCATGGTGGATTACGGAAATCTCGATATCTGAAATATAATGGTACACATAATATGATCAAGTCGTAACAGATGACTGGTGACTCAATGATGGGAGGGGGAGTAGACGTACTACTGTCAGTTGAACAGATGCATGTCTTAAACAAGACTAACTAGATAGCTTTTTTCATACCTGTTATATGAATACTGTAGAATTCGGGAAATAAGAGCATAGTTGTGCTTATTTTTATATAATATAAATTACCCAATTTTATAAACATATTTTGTAGACTGATAGTGAGAAAACGTTCCCAAGAATAAGATTAATGTTTCAGCAGCGTTCAGTTCACAAATTCAGGGCAGCCAGTTTCCCCTTTTTTATTCAGAGTGTCAAACTAGGGAAATACCATAAACTTTAGAAAAGGTAACTCTGGAATAGTATTTTCAGCAACAAATATAAGCTATTCCTGTACCTGCAGATTGCTACATCAGACTGTGGGTAAGCAACAGATTCCTCAAAGTCTGATGTATTAAAGTAAGATAGTGTCCAATCAGTGTAACCAGCTAGTGTTCCATTCTTACTATTATAGTTCATGTATACCAGTCGAGGTATAAAATCTGACGTCAATGCAATGATGAAAGCCTGAAACAATATAAACACATTTAAGTCACTTTATCTTTGTCATTTTCAAAACTACGGCCTATATATTCAAACTTGGCAACAAATTCGGGCAAAAATTACATCAGATAAAGTTGAAGTCTATCTGTTATACTTAGAGCAAATAGTGTGATTTTTAATACAACATGTACCACATAAATATACAGTCAAATCAATGTTAAGTGTAAACCAGAATCAATTATCATTATTAATATAGACAGTCAGTCTCAACTATGTTTACAACAGATACTATTATCAAGTATTAAATGAAATGGCTTATTTAAAATAAGCTTCTTGTAGACAGCTCTATGTTACATAGGCACACACCATCAGTAGAATGCTTTTCAAAACATGGGAGCGGAAACAGTGAAACAAAATGTTTTAATATCAATGTCCTCAATTTTTGACCATATTTCCATTAATTTTGTACTTACATTTGAGATAATGGCCAGTCTTGATATAGCATACAGTATCTGATACCATATCCCTGTAATACAAACAAATAAATCACATATCCATAGCAACTATCATTTAAACATAGCAACAACCATCATGGAACTATAGAGAAACATGAATTATCAACAGTTTTTATATAGAGAATACCAAGTCACAAGATCATGTCATCAAATGAAATAGGAGTAACCTAAAGCTAACTTTGCTGAGCTAGGGAAAGCACCATGTTTAATAACTTTCATGTGTATCGGCCTAGGACAAACCTAAGAGCTCTAACACTAACACAACTAGTCTTATATGGACAACATTAACAATAAATCAACATAATGTAACAATCAATGTCTACTGGTGATTTCCATGGAAAAAAAACTCATTTTTAACAACTGCTTTGCTCATAATAGGAATGACAACTTCAATTTTTATCAACAAAATATTTATGAAAGCAATAAACCTACCAATATCTGAAGCTCTATCTCCGAGTGGTCGTCTAAGATCTGTACTGAACTTGAGAGCATCAAACCTGATCTCTATCATGTTATTCAACAAACAACATAATGGTCCAAGAGGGAAGGCAGCCACAAAGATAGTGAGGAATCCAAACTGTAGCACTGTATGAGATACAACATCACAGAATTATACCAGGTGCACAATATACAGAGGCTGGTCTAAATTTTTGTTTTTGATTTTCACAAACTGTAAGTTCTTTTTTAATTTTCCTTTTCTGCATTGTTATATATATTTAGCCAATTAATTTTCCCCGTCATTGGTGGGAGAGTGATGGGGAACCATCCCCATCTTATAGTTCTGCATAAATATATACAAGGTATTTAAAACATATATCAAATTAATGAATGTAGATTTTTGGAGAATAACAACTAACAGATCTCAATTTCTTATTACTTTTTTAACTGCTACTGTAGTATGGATGAAGTAAACGTAATATAACAAGGGGGGGGGGGGGGATCGTATGCAAAAAATGGTTTGAAGCCTTAATGATGCAGTTTGTAAAATTTTCTATTTGTCTTGTAAAACTAGAAGCAAAATATGTTTAGTCATTTTCAAACTACAAATGTACCAAGTCAAGCAGGAGTTTTTCTTTATTTCATCAAGGCCTATAGTGGTCATTTCTGAAGAACCAGGACATAGACTAAAAGCCTAGCAATTTCTATTTAATCAGAATCTGACTGTCTTCTTTATTTTCATGAAATACAAAGCCCTTTATATATACAGTTGGCAATTTGCTGACCTGATAAAACAAGTTGAGAGGTAAGACTTACCCATTTCTAGATATTCATGATATAGACTTGTATGTTCATTCAGCTCGTAGTCTTTCTCCCATGCTGATAACTTGGCTTTCTGTTCTGCCGTCTCCTTCAGGAATCTCTTACGATAACATCTCTTTAAAAACTTAATACCCTTCCTGTTGAAAAAATATAACATGATACATAACGAATTTTGAAAGAAAACAAGAGCCAGAATTTCACAAAAACACTGTCAGGGGGCATGATGAGAATTAAATTAAACAAGCCTAAATCTCTTTTTTTAATCCAAACAAGTCCGGGAAATTACAGACAGAATACAGTCAAGATTGTCTGTAGGAGTGAAATTCTAAATTTTATGACTGTAATGTAAACGAAGTTAAAAGACTTCTTATCTTGTATGAAAAACAAAACTGAACTTTTCCAATCCCACAGTGCCAATTTGTTTGTATTTAAAAACTCTGTAAGATAGTAATAACTTCTAGGTATCAGCAATCGTCACTTAATAATTTGGTAATGGTTGGTCTTTGAACATATGTAACAACTGACCAAAATGCATAATTAATATACTATCCCCTTCTTCAGAGAGAGAGGGGCAGAATATTTAATTAAACAATACATTGCTCAAGTGTCTGATAAGCTGGTATACTTACGGTAAAGCAATTTCTAGTACATTATTCTGTATAATCTGTTTACCAGCCATAATTATAGCTAACTGTATACATAATTCTATCAGACATCCACCAGAACCACACTGTAATTAGAAATACAAGTTTGTTAAACATACACCATCCATAACACAACAGCCTGTCTTGGGCAAATAAGTTGTAAAACACTGACTAAGATACCTGTATAATATAACAGGCAACAGACACTCACTAACTGATTTGGTTTTCATACTATTCTTTGTCGACTTAAACAAGATTTAGTCATATGCAGGGTCCAGTTGATCCCACTGATGCATTATCAACCAGTAAAAGATTACTTTTCCGCATGTATCTGACAAAATTAACGAGTATGACATGACCATCAGCAATGTCATAGTAAAGAACAAAACCTGTGCTTATAGACATGATTTGGTGTCACTGATATAACAAAGGACTGAATTAGAACGCAATCCATATAGTCAATTAAGATTTGTTCATATGAATACACATGTAATGAGAGACGGACAATCATTGATGGGTAACAAATGATAAGAACTATACCTTACCTCTTCTTGTCGAGCACCGAAGCAATCCATTTAGATAATTCAAATTGTTCGTATAAATATAATGAGAGATGTATAATCAATTCTAGTTAGCAATTGATAAGAACTATACATACCTCTTCTTGTCTAGCACCAAAGAAAGCACGATTATATGCACCAGGTCTACCAACCAATCTGTAATCATAATAAATACTCCTCTAATCATCTATCATACATACATGTAGTCCCTCTGGTCCAACAAGATTGTACTGCACTATTATTATACTATATAGAGAGATATTTCCTTGTTGTACCAAGGGGATTGCATTCTTTTTTTCAAAAACATTAAATTTCTAACAGTAGCGTTAATGCAGGTAGATGCACTGAACCATTACTTAACTAGCTTGTGGCTAACAGACAAGCCATATTAGTAATGACTGAGCATTAGAATTGCTGCTTTCATTAACATGTCCAGTATGATGGACAAAGAAATGAAAGCTTAGTAATACATGAAAACAAGTAAATTAAATACAGTAGATTTTTATCTAAATAATAATTCAATTTATCCTGATTAAGGTATATTTTGACCAAATCCGGGAGATGAAATCAAGTAAGTTAAAACTTTTCTTGTCGTTTTGTTTGACATTTTGTTTCCAGTAGAATACATTGGATATGGTGTAATAAATAAATTGAAATGTGAGAGTAGGAACATAGATCAACAAACCTGCCCTTGAAGAAAGCAATGTAGATAATGGAAGAATAATAGTTGACAAATTGTAGTGAAAAGAGTTTAATGTTGATACTGTCATCATATTCACTCTGTGTTCGCAAACATTCGAAATCAGTCAGCCAAATAGCAACCCTTGAGTATATCTGAAATAACCAATACATATTGTACCTGCCTCAGTTATAGCAAGGCTATTTTTTTAGTTCACTTATCATATTCTTTTAAGGCATTTTAAGTCATTTTAATGTAATTCTGAGAAAAGCGACCATAACTATATTTTATGTTACATATTAACAGCAGACATGGTGACTCAACAATGAGGTCAGGACGTGTAAAGTCAGAAGAGCTGACACAAGTCATGAATGAAGACAAACTTTTAACCAGACGTTTATCTGTCAGTTCTAAAGGTAATGTCTTTCTTGTTGTTTCTGTTTGAACAGACAGGTTTTTTGTACAATAAAGGTTAAAGCCAGGACAATTCATATTACATGCTGTACAAAGCATGTACAGAAATTGTGTCAAATTGCGGCAGCCCTTAGCCTGCCATGCAAGACATGGACAAACAAGTTTTTACAATAATTGTTAAATTAATGAATTTGGATATAAATTGAGTCTAGATAATGGAAAATGCAATTACATTTAAGTTTGTAAAGACATGTGAAGTACTATAAAATCATTTAATTTCGTGGTTTTGGTAAAAAAGACAATTTCTTTGGGACTTGAATTTGTGGATTTTGCATTTCAGGTAATAAAACAATGGTCAAAATTAATGTTCGTTGGGATTAAAGTTTGTGGTTGAGGTGAACCATGAAATCCAAGAAATTTGATCCCCACAAAAATTAATGATTTTACAGTATACTTACAATATTGAGTATCATGATAAGTGTCAGATTGATACAGGCTGCAGTGACTGTTGTAATGATACTGGCATTAGTTGTAATCACGTGCTTAGTCTCGGTCAGTGTAGAATTATCGTTAGTTGTATCTTTATCTAGTAGCTGTAAGGATGCGAGTACGGACACACGATACGCTATCACACCAACCACACCACCCACTGCTATACACATCTACAACATATATTTAATTAGCATTAATTATCAAATGAGAAATACAGTTTACATAATACTTTAGATCATTTATTGTCATCAGTAGGACCCTGAAATGAGCATACATTGTATATAAAACTTGACACAAACAGCTTGTGCTTACATAATTTTTTTTGCATGTTTTCTTCCCCTAAACATATCATGAGCAAAATCACTGTTTTGATGCTATAATGTATGCTTATTTATTTATTGTTTTTCTAAGCATTTTATCAAATCAAATAAAGTTTATTTCAAATTTTTAATAATGATGAATATGGCAGGTCAAAACTGAATAACCACTAAATTTAAAGACCGTCCAAGACAGAAACAAAGGTATTTCATAATTGCTTGTTATGAAGCAATTACATCAAAAGGAAGGTAAGGAAGACTTACTGTAAACAACATGAAACCATATGAGAGCAGATAGATAGGAAATCTACGTCTCCAGAATGGTAAATGTGGTTCCTTCATGCCTGTGATCGGGTTCACCTTCATACGTGGATAGTTGGCAAGTTTAGCGAGATATTCTGGTCTCGGTGGTTCCTATATAATATAACATGGGGAAAATTAGAACATAATATTATACAAGCTAGCAAAGACATTGTCTACTCAAACAAATAGTGTTTAGTTAAGATCAGACTTTTTGTGTTTCTTTATTTTTTTATATTTTAACATGACCCAACAATTCCGTCTATTTAGAACAAGAAAAGCAGTGCATGGCCATTAAAGTGATGTCACATCATGAAAGTATTCTAATTATTATATTAAGTTGGTAAACAGATAAAGAAAACAACATACTTCCAGCCAAAAACACAACACAGTAATGCAGATAAACAATCCATTCAGGTCTCATGACTAAATTTCGGATACTCTCGCAACCTTAAATATTTTAACACCAAAACTGAATGCCCAAGTAGTTTACACTTGCCATTTAATGATTAGGGTACAGAAGTGATGTGTTTTGAATTTTATAATAAACCTACCTCTTCTTTAACAAACTCCACCAGATCCCAGTTAAACTGTATCACTGATTGTTTCCTCTTCCAAAACTCCAGGAATAATGTACCTAAATAATACATCATCAATTCAGTATAATATGTAGAACACACAATGTAAACTTTTAAAGAATCTTAAATAGCTTTTTTCATTTAACACAACATTGGTGATAAATTTATTTTGATTGAAATGTTTTTCAAAGCAATACTGGTATTCTGATGCAAACCTGAAGATAGTATGCAAGAATAAGTGTGTCTATGTTATTTTTTTCTGATTTTGTGATTAAAATGTGGGTAGCCACTTAAATGCTTAACATAGAGCAAAGAAACTTACCCCAAAGTGACATAAATACAGCAAAGAATACTGTTCCGTTGTTGTCAAACATTCTACTATATGCAGAGTCTCCACAACTAGCACTGAGTTTCCAGTACGGACATTGATAGTCACATAGTGGACACATTGTAATGTTCAATGATTCATCACATATCTCCTTACTGTAAAACAACCAGACAGAAAAGATGAATATTAAATGAAAACTTAGTTTATAACTCTACTGCATTCAATAAATACAGACAGTGCCCCAGTGGCAGCATTGTCCAAAATAACTAGCTAAGCCAAGCAGGTTCCACAATTTTAATCCAACAGAGCTCCTTTAAGTTTTCATAGTCTGGTTAGTAATGACAACTAGTTGATCTAAAAGTATATAAAATAATCCAGCAGTACTAATTTGCTCTCCCAAAATAAAATTAACTGCATGTGGAAGACATAAGAGTAGCTAGTTGATGTCAAAGTAGTGTACCCTGATCTGCCATACCAACCAAGCTAGTCCAGGGAGTTAGCAGAATCATAGAAATTTTTTAAGATATCATACAATATAAATGTACCTTGGATAGCTGTTCTTCATGTAGACCACTCCATATATAAATATGATGAAACCCAAAATAGATGGAACAACCAACATCTGTGTGTAGAATCCTAGCCAGGCAAAATAAAGTCCAATCTTAGATCCATAATAGTTTCTGTAACAATAAAACTTCCATGTGAGATCTACTACTTAAAAGTATCAGGGAGGTATATAAGAAAGGGGAGGCGAATGTTGATGAACTTTTCCGATTATCCTCGCCTCGGATCAGCGTCATTTTGTAATTTCGTAACGAAGCGGCCTGAAACATCGTTTTTACAAGTTAACACATATTTACTAATTATATTGTGTGTTTTGTTTGTAACAGAACATATTTGAGTAATTATTAAAGTTAAACCCGCACGAATTAGTCATGGTTAACGCGTCAAAACCAAAATAAAGTGCATTTTAAATTTCTTGATAAATCGGCCCGCCGCGAACAGAATTAAATGGCGGCAATTAGAATTTTTCATAATGTTGCAGTGCAAACTGTGAAGTACTGGGTGCAGTATTTAAATCAATTACCTGCTACATTTGTTCCTTATACATGTATCTTGGTCAGGGATGTGTTAATTTGTTTTATTTTCGCTTGTTACTGTTCACAATTAATTGTAAAAATAGAGTCGATGAAAATCGTTAATGGCGACCGAGACCCTCAAAGTGAAAAGGTGATAAAATTTAAACGCATCTAGTGATGTTGAATGTGCATAATTTAGATTAATTACCCGCTGTATGTGTACTTAATAGATATATATTTGTAATGGATATGTTTTCTGTTCATTTTCTCAAGGTATCGTTCATTTTTAATGGTGAAATAAACAGTGTCCAAATTGACTCAAATAAGAGCATAATGGCATCCAATAAGGACAAATTGGTGTCGAATATTCCTTGATATAGAAATCTAGCTTTCTCTGGGATCAACCTCCATAGAGCAACAACCTGCTTCAAGCAATATTATCTCATATATAGACGAGAGTGTACAAAAAAAAAAGTTTTCTCATGCAAAACAGGTATTGCTCTAGAAATGTTGCAATGTAACTTTACATATTGATGGTTTACAATCCAAAATGAATGAACCAGCACTTGGCAATAAAATGGTTTTTATTCATAAACAAAACTTACACACACTATCACCATGAGAAAGAACTTCAGAGGATAGCAGTTTCATATATTTGAGTAGTCACGTGACCCCCTGGGTTTCAAATACAGATATTCATATACAGATAACACACCTTCCTATTTTCGATAATTATATTATTTCATAAACCCTGTATCTACATAATACACATGCACACAACCTGTTAATTATGTAACATTATTGTGTTTGTAATTCACAATATTGCATCTTTTCATCTCATGTGCATTCACCATAGCAACCATAAATGCATGATCTATATCTGATCTAATCAGTTTTCATAGTGTTTAATTGGCACAGCGTGTGTTTATTAATTAATATCAAACAAATATTACAATAAGCTACTGATCACAATCATAGCTACTGTATAAATGTGACAGATGGTGAGAGCATATACTGATTGGTTGTATATTGGTCCTTACTGGAACCCCACTGTGTAAACTGTTTTGGTTTAAACGCCTATCAAATTCAATTTAAGTACAATGTCAAGAATTAAGTACATGTAAACTCTTAATTTTTATGAAGTATTACCAAATGTGTCCCTGTGGGGAAAAGAATACATATTTAAAAAAAGTTTATTAATTTCTTCAAACTATTAAATTTCATTTAATCATAGGAACATTTTTTTTCAGAAATAAGATGCAACTGTTATTCACATCGAAACAACATACGATTAGGGGGACGGACATTACACATAAACTTTCTATTTTCTCAATAATTTTCCAATAATTAGGAGTTAAGTCTAAATATGAACTTATATCATGATGTCACTATTATTAATACATTTCATAGTGTGTTTTATGAGAATAGTTTTCTATAAACTCTTAAAAATCTGACAGCGGACGGACATTACACTTTTTGACACAATTTCACTTTTTTGTAAAATTAGAAATTAACGGTAATGATTTATGGAAATTCTGCTACATCATCATTGTGTTTATCTTATTACCTTTTGATAATGTACAATATATTGTTTTTCTAAAATGCTTTTGAAAAGAGAATAAGAATGCTACAAATTTCATGAATTGGGATCGTAACACAGGTAATAATCTTTGTCAGGCTATATATCAAAAGGTAAACAGTATCATATATATCATATCATAACGACGTACATACCTTTGACATTGAACACACCATGCTTTGTTCGGAGATGTCCCCGCAATCCCGAAATAGTTGAATAAGATTTATCACATTTATAACATTGGTATATTTTTGATTTCACTTTTACATCTGATGGTTTACTGGTAATTTCGTAGTCGGAATCTATTTCACTGCACGTGTACTCGCCAAGTAGATATTCCAAATTAAGGTTCTCAAAATCAACAAAATCACTTTTTCTGTAAGCCATAATTTATTATTTAGTGGATTTGAAATCTTAATACCTAACTGTATGACGGATACTTTGGAAAATGATATTAAATTCGTTCCTATTGTGTTTTTTTTTTACTAATGTACGTCGTGAATACTCGTGAAAAGATCGGCATTTTTTAAAAAGAACGCGTGTAGTTATTATCGCATAATTAAAATTATGGACGATTAAATTGAAATTAAATTGTTAACAATTTGTACTGATCAATAGCTAATTATCATACAACACAGGGCTATCAATTAACGATTAACGTTCCAGAGGTACCAAACACAAGACAGTACTTAACACCTTTGTCAAATACCCCGGCACCGCGGGCCTATTAATGAATTTATTAAGCGCGGATACAGCCCTGGTAATTTAATTGCTTAGATTAGAAGTAAACAAAAAAATAAAACAACAGACAGAGGCTAGGCAGAATTAAACATTATTTATGACGAGAATATCATCGGCCCCACGGGCAAACCACACAATGCACAATCGCAACTTTTCAGGAGAATAAAAAAAAAAAAATATCTTAGATCTATCTGCAAAAATATGTTGGAAAAGAAAAAACGTAACTAGATTTATTTCGGCCAAAATTTCGGAAAGGTTTCATATATATAGGCCTACAGGATACTTCCTGTCACGGACACTTGATGCACTTTTTAATATAACTTATGATTAAAAAATGACCTTACAAAATTATCGGGGTTAAGATAATATATGAAAAAGAATCATTTCAATAATCTATTATTAATCACCGCGCAATAAATAAACGCACGTAGATCTACACATTAAATTAGCGATCGCATAAAAAGCTGTATAATGCCGTGAAAATCCTTTTCGCTCTTTTTATCTTTCCGCTTATTAGTGATTACGCTCATTAAATTCCTTGCGCCCCGTTGAGCATACTCTTATCAGTTTATAAGCAGACGATATTTTCTACGGCGAGGATAATCTAATCTCGTCAGTGTACTGTATAGGGAGTTTCCAATCCTTATATGTATTTAAATCCTTGAAAGTATGTGGTTAAAATTCAGTGACATTGAAATATAGGTAAATTTATCCAATTTATATAAATTTCACTAACTTTTGTTAACTTAACCAACCTTAAGAAGATGCAACTATATTTTCACTCACTTTAACTCAGCTAAACCTACCATAAGCAAATTTTTTCATGAAGCGCTAGCTCATTTATCATTCATTATTGAAGGGAATGAACTTTTTTTTATATGCTTGCAAATATTATATTTTTTGCTAAAACTGAATCACAATCTACCAATATAAATATTACTCTATTTGAAATGAATTGCATTGACATGACTCTTTTTCAATTGAAGTACATTAATTCTTCATACTGGGTAATTCTTCATACTGGGGTATCTTTAAATAATGTTATTACCTAATATATTCCAATGGTTGAACTTTGAAGAATTTTCTCCAGTAAGCCCAGTTATCATACAACAATTTCCTTGAATTCATCGCTGATCCACGCTTCCAATGACCCTACAAATAATAGATTCATTACATATTTTAAAAGAGTAATAGAGTGAGGCTATTACTGTACCAATGTTTAGGTGACAGGAACTGCTTTACAATGAAGGTCTCTTACTTTTGACCTAGTATGGTACTATGGTACTAGGTACGAACAACACTCATTGATACCATCTGAACTGCAGCACATACATGTATATTTACTACACTCTGTATCCTTTATCCAATGGTAAGTATGGTGGATTTGTAAGCTGGCGAACAGGCTACGATTGCCAGTTGTGGCAGCTCATACCTTGCACTCGAAACATATGAAGATTCTATGACATTAAAGTTATTTATCAGAAACTATTCTATTTATCGACTGACATGCAGACCAAAAAATCTACATGATTGTGCTGAGTAAAGCATCCAAGGAATTCAAAGTTTGGCAAAACAAAACCGACACATAGCCATACTGAGGCACACCAACATGCTTGCCTAGGTGATTTGTTGTGAAGGTACCAAAACTATGTACGCTTTGGAAAAAGCAAATACCTCAAATGAACTCTGGACCTATATTTGCCTGTGTGTCTTTGCCAAAGAGTATGAATGTACAATCAGGGTTGTTCGGAAAGTTAAGTATAAAGATATAGAATTACCTCGTGAAGTGGATAAGCGGCAGAGTAAAAACTATCATTCAACATCTTCTTGATACCTGGAATATACATACATACATACATATATAGTTTGTCTAATACCTTATTAACAACATTAATTTAAACATAAACTATACTATAATTACTTTTCTACTGCTTATATACAAAGCAGCGATATTGAAATAAATGCTAGACTAAGTCGATATTCTATTTATTATTGTATTTATAAATATTTGCTCCAACATACTAGTAGCCGGGGAATTTATTTATAACTAAATAGCGTTACTATCATTAACTTACTGATTGTATTTTCTTATACAAATTATTGCCGTGTTGCAAATCTATCATATTCACAATTGCTTCTTCACCAAAGTCTAAGTAAGATTATTCGACAGTAAGTAATTAGCAGGCAATGAAAAAAGAAGCAAAACAATTGGATTGTGGCTTCATACTCAAACTTTTATACAGGGACTAAATTATTAAAACCAATAATAAAGTATGTAGTACTAACAACTGACAATGGACGTATTTTATCTATTTTATTTGAACCAATGTTTCGGCTTAACACCAAGCCTTCATCATTAAAAAAAAGGGACTCAATTAATGAACATAGACGTCTACAGAAACCATATTAGGGTGAGAACATGAATGGGACAACAATAATCATTTGCTAATTGTTTATATATCTATTAAGACATATATCGTAGACTATTACAGGTAGTGTCTCGGCACAGTGGTATACACAAACATACAAGCAAGTTTTCAAACACTATACTGGTATGTAAGTTGAATGTCTGTCACAGAAAGCAGTAAAGAACAGCACAACAAAGCATCACTTAAATGTCAGTAAAACAATTTTGATATAATCTGTATATCATAGTTTCAGACATGCATTCTGTATAAATTTACAATAATTTTCAATAATTTTGCTATCAGAACTTAGTATGTAAGTTAACCATTACTCCATAATGACCTAGTACATTTATCAGGAGATCTCTCCTGACAAGCTTCTACATCTCCATAATGAGTATAGATATAACTACTGTAAATGTGAATCTGTAGACTAGGCCTGTTGTCATACACGAGGAGAAATTGAATACATAGAACCATTGAAATCCCCTTAAACCCCATTCCATAGAATGATGTTAATAAAGACAAAACCTATATTCATTTTAAAGGAACTGAATAACTTTCATAATTCGACCCATCCATTTTCATTTACATTCCTTTATCCTAAATCAGAGTTATACTACAATGGAGTTTGGTCAAAATCACCTATCCCAATGTTTGTCATTCCCTGTGCTTTATAACCTTATAGTGATGTTTGTGGGTTCAGTGTTGACAAATAGGTGAATTCAGGTGCTAGTGTGTAACTATAAACGTGTCTCTGGTGGTGTACAACTAGTATAACCTTAACCTCACATAATAAGCAATAGGGCTAATTTTCTTACACCTGTCCAAAAGGCTCATTTCAAAAAAGTGCTTTTGGACAGGTGTATAATTATGTTTTCCAATTCCAACAGTGTTTTCAATAATCATGTTTAGCGTCCAGATGAAGATTTGGTGATGCTTACACCTACAACCCCATTCTGAATATATCATATTCTTTCAAACCGCAATGTTACAAGTGCAACTGCTTCAATACTGTTTCCCCAAAAAGCTCCATTGTGTCATGAACACCAGTTTTACCTATACCTTAAATAATACATGTATTACCTTCCATAGTATAATCGGTCTGTTCTAAATGTATAAACACAACACTAAAGCAACGAAATCATATACAAGTACATGTTTGAAATACCAAACAGATTAAAAGATACATAATAATATTATATTCTACTATTTTACTCTGAGAAGCAACAAAGTGGCAGCCAGGCATGCTTTTCACACAACACTGTGTCACTTCAAAAAACTATTCTGTTCTTGAAGCAAAACATGTTTTAGATATTTCAAAAATGTATGCATCATAATTGGCAGCCAATTAATCCTTTACTGCTTGAGGTCCCTATATTGATTGTTGTCCTTGAGAGCTCACAATCAAAATGCATCATCTGCTGGTCAAATTTCAGTATTCAAGGCCAAACTGTTTGTCAAGTAATTATTCAGAAATATTTTTTTCTAACCAGCAACATGTGCGAAGTTGTAGTACAAGGGCAGTAGGGAACGTTCTGAGCAGGCCTCATCACATAAAGCCAAACCAACAACATTCTTAGAAAACTACATATTTCGACAACAGACTAAACAGTCTAAAAACTAAACACTGACGTCAGACAAGTTGTTAGCATATTTTTGTAGTATCACCTGTTTCTACGAAACAATATATAAATACAGCCAGACATGTTAGTATAAAGTTTCTATGATAAATATGATCTACTCACAATGAATCAAACTAACTGAGATATATATTTGAACCTACCAGTATGTTTATGCTACAATCAAGTACCATTTTCATGTTATCAGAAGATTGATTGAAAATGAATCAAGTAAAACATATGAGTATGAAAGTTCTTACAAGGGGTGGGGGGAGAGAGAGGGAATGCAATGCTTGGACAGAAATGTGGTAAGACACAAAACAGGGATAGCTAATCACTGGTCAATGCAAATGTGCTACCAACAAACATTACCTATATCGTGTGAATAAAAGTTTTCAGCTGAAAAATTCAGTGAACAACTTTTACGATCAGAACTACTGGTTGAGTTTAATAGCTTGCAAGATTAATTTAAAGTAACAAGTGCTCTTCTATTATTTAAAGAGATATCTCATTAAATGTCATGTGTTACTCAGAAATATTTGCCTGATCCTTATGACCTTTATCCAGATAATTCACAGTTTCACATTTCACAGGAATGTTTTATATGGGCATGTACATTAGTATAAGTAGTCTGAACATGCATGAGGTTTACAGTACTGTGCATATAATTGTAAAAGACCAAAATGCATACATTGATTGTGGAAATCAGATATATTTGGATAAATAAACATTGTCAAATATTCATGCATAAAGGTCAGGATCAGATTAATATTTTCTAACAACACACACTAGATAATGTAGCATCCTGTGATACCACAAACCCTTTCACCCTCAAACAAGTAAGAATGCAACATTTATCTAAATCTATTACATAGCATTCCTAGGAAATGACTATCACATTTTATTTGGGCTACACTGTTCTTAACGAATAGTAGGACTGTGAAATCCCTTTTGTTCACACTGGACATATTTTTTCATAGTTTACGCTACAAATGAAATACAGTTTTATATTTACACTTTCATCAAACTTCAATTATTTTTAATAAAAAATTCAGTTGCTTCTTGAAGCATCTATGATAATGCCATTTCCAGAAACTTTAAACTAAATCAATTCAAATCCTGTGACAGTACTAGACTTCCTAGGTACATGTATATATATATATATACGATGCAGACAACAGTTAATGGAACGTTTACCTGTTAAAGGACTGAGTGTAGAGAGCCCTGATAATCAAGTGGAAGATTGGAAGTACTACTTTACATACATGTACAATGTGCCAATATTCCTGGTATAGTGTTACATGCTTTTTGCGTTGATCAGTGAAGATTGTTGAAGTTCACATCAGCGACTAATCACCAAAAATTTTAAGGAATAACATACAAGAAGAACTGAAAACTGCCCAAGAAAGACTAAGACAATGCTAAAAACAGCTTATCATTATGTTGAATTGCTTTGCTATGCCCAAAGATTGCTCACAAACATACTGCATACAGACACTGAGGAACAGAACAGAAGTGTAGAAATCAGTGATAAACTGAACCAAAGGTTGCAAAATATTACAGTACAACTTTGATGCCTCTAACAGTTTTGCCTCAAACACCCTAGATGCCTAAAATAGGTTCTTAGGTACTAGTTACAGAATATTCCTTGATCAGGTAAACTTTAGGTTTTTCAGGTGAGACTTGGGCATTTCATTTTCTTGTTCAGTTATGCAACAGCATTTTGTTGTGTGACTGTTTTTATTTTCTGCCCTTGACTGGTTACATTGAGTGCTGCCTTCCCACTCCGATTTTCTCATATCTTTTTGAATTATTTTCCCAGTCCTAAGGCAGTTTGAGGCATCAAAGCTCTACCGCAAATATATTGGTGAGACCAAGACCAATTTACATTACAAAGTGACATATAGATTTTTATATATCAACATTAAAGCATCCTGGTTACTTACCAAATGTATAGGCTTCCTGCTTGTCTTCACCAAAAGGTTTTCTACGAAGAATGAAATCAACAATTCTTGAACGTTCTGGGTTGGTGAAGAACAAATCCTTCTGTTCAGGTATGTTAAACCTAAAATATGCATAAATAATTAATACAACTGTAAACTTGAAAAACTTCCTTAAAGAAAGATTATCCTCGACCAATACTTGCAGTAGTTATGAATAAGATTAGGTTATAGGTTTATTGACAGACAACTCTGCTGATAGACCTGGAGCCGGTTCCTCAAATCTCCGTTAAACTTAACGACCGGTTAGGATATTTAACCGGTCGTTAAGTTTAACGGAGCTTTAAGGAACAGGCTCCTGTGCAATGCAACAATATATCCTGCTACTTCAAAGAAGAAGGGGGATAATAGTAAACAAGTTAATTTAAAAAGTGATCTACAAAATCAATGCAAAGTATATAATTACAAGTATTCCCTGTCCCTGGTGAAGGTGAGTGTTGGTTGTTTCTTTATCTTTGGAAACTCTTCAGGGTTGAGATCAAATGGTTTCTTCACAATATTCTTCACCTTGACAACAGAGTTCCAGAGAGTAGTACTCACTGCTTTAACTGGATTCTGAAATAGAAGTATAATTGTCACATGATTTCATGGTACAAGGCAGCCAGATAGGTGGCTAACTTAACCCTACAAGCCACGTACAACATGGTGGGTCCCTACTGAAAGACTGAAACAAGTACATAATACAATACTTAAATAATAAATCAATTATTTTAGGTTATGGTAAATAATATATAATAATTAAATGTAGTGCATCTCTAGGAACTAAGAATTTAACTTGCAATGAGAATGGCAATATTTTACTTGGCATACAGTGGCCTAGAGTCCCAAAAAAAGTAAATCATAGTAATAAAAATGCCATGGAAAAATACCATTGTCCCAATGCTAACTTTAACTTTACTGGGATTGAAATACAGTGAGGGTTAAGATGATAGGAAAATGATACTGTGAATTATTATCAAAGCAAATAAAGGTAATCAATTAAAACAATTTTCTCAGATACTACCCTTATAAGCTGAGCATTTAGAATGTGATATATGCCAGTCACATTTTTAATTAATTTAGTATGTTGAGGCCTGGGATCGAACCAGTGCAACTTTCTGTCCCAAAGGTAGATAGATTAACCATTCAGGTACCTAGGGCAGTCAATCAAAACTGGATCAATCTCCAAATTGCACAGATGTTTGACAAACTTAAAATTACCCAATTGCATTATGTTTGGAAAATGTCGGAATAATACTTGGTTTTGTAGTTATATTAGTTTGTATGGGATGCCTACAGTAAACATTCATGTTATAACCTGCAAGCACTAAATACTTCACAACATCAAAGTAACAACATGGATATATTTTTCACAGATCATGCCATGGACGCCATTAAGCTATTGTTTGTTTACCAGAAAGTCTATTACACTAGGTAAAGCACTGAGGCAAATATTTTCAAAGGTCTATTTTGAAAAAAAAAATTTCTTCAGAACATGCATGCTTATTTTGATAATGTCTCAAATTCTCAGCAAGGCATTCAGGTGCCTCAGTGTGTCTTACTTTGTTTTGTCTATGCACCTGACATGCAGCAGCATACTGGCCAAACAACGTATTAACGTTTCTTAAAGCGTTAAATAAAGCAATAGAAAGACAAGTTTATTTATTCTATACTAATATTAACATTAACTGTAAAACTGAAACATGTGACGATTCTACCTGCGGTGACAAACTATATAATATACTTCCTCATTGGTACTTGACAAACACCTCATGCCCTGCCCAGTCAAGGCTAGAACAGACCTAGTCTGTGCAGCAGACAAACAGAAAGAGCTGCAGTGAGACTATTAAACTATATAAGTTGGAAGTTAGACCGACTCAAATACTTCAGTTCAAGTCGTAGCCTTTAACATTGTTTTTTTATCTACAGAAGCATAGAAAATTATAAATTGAAAATTCATACCCGTCGATCACCCTTCAATTATTATTGTATTGATATATTAATATTCAATGTGTGGAGAAAATTTCAAGACTATGGTCAAAATGGAATTTCTGTGAGGTTGGGAAACTCCAATTTCAATATACATTAAAGAACGGAATGCTACTGATTGTGGGATATATGGTATTGTAAATCCCTAACAAACACCAATAAATGTGGTACAATACCTAGAAGCTAACTGGTGTAGATAAATGTCATAGAATAAAATTAATGCTAGACACAGCTTGTGTCAAAGTTTATAAATCAAAAATATATATACTTAAGGGAAGTACAAAATAGTAATACTAATCCAAATACACAGCTTTCCGGATTCATCCGAGATTCGTCTTTTTTCATATTGCTCTGACGGAACTGACAACTGATGTATATACACACAACATGTGAATTTCTGGCAATAATTTGTTACATCAATTGTCCGTTCCATAAGAGCCATATAAAAACAATGCTATGCTCTGCGGAAACACAGAAGCGATGAACTCAGAGTGTGAAAGTAAATGTGCACAAGTCAGAGGGGAGGAGTAGAAATATCAAAATAAATACTAATTATATCATTTGAGACAAAATATAAACAAACGTAATTAAATCAAAGAGAGCTAATTTCAGGAAAGATCGAGTGCTAACTCAAGGTCAGAAAACTAACTCCAGATAAGCTTGGTGTGAACTAAACCAGGTGCAGAGTAAATAAGAACAAGATCTAAAAAGAAAAGAGTACATTCTACAATATCAAATATTTCATGAAACTTCTCAGATTGAGAATTTTATAATAAATTTCTTTTTATTGATTTTAGCATTTGCCAAGAAACAGGATTGACACAAAATATGAATATGGTAGTTTGTAACCTAGCTTAAGTAACAATTGGTCCTTACAAATTGGGGAGAATACTAAATATCTCAGGTACATAAAACAAACTAGCACATGATTGTGAAACAGAGTTCACAGTCATAGCACACTAAAAATAATATAATTAAAGATCATATCAAAGCTAAAAGCTAGTTAAACTAAAACACACAAAATTTTCTGAAGTTTGGCATCATCTTGAATAAATAAATCAAACAGAAATCAGATTCACTTTGAAGTTTTCTAAACCTAAATAAAGTCATCATTTTCACATCAGCTACAAGTTCCGACAAGATGCATGTAGTTATATGAGAGAACACACACAGCTACAGAAAGGACATGCACGTTACCAGTATTTTCTCTGATAATAAAGGTTCCGCTCGGTAGTAAACATTCTTTTCCTGTGACAGCAGGGTATAACAATAAAGTGAAGTGATTTATAAACACACAAAATCAAATCTAGCCCCTTAGTATATCAGTAAGCTTCATGGTGAAAGCACAGCAACACATACTCCAGCAAAACCTCGCCAAAGACCACCTCAATTATGAGGTCATCTCAATTATAAAGCCACCTCAATTATAATTGCCACCTCAAAAATAAGGCCACCATGTAATTAGGCAGGGCTCGACACTAACACTGGTCCCCTGGTCCGAGGCCAGTGAAAATCAAGAAGGAACAGTGAAAATCTTGAAGGACCAGTAACTGTTTTTTTTTACAAATTTTATGTTTCTTTGCTGGGGGACCTGTGACCGAAAATAGTTAGTGTCAAGCCCTGTTAGGAATAGAACTTCAACTTTATTTTCACAATAACTTTTCTGCTTATTAAACCTGTAACCCATTATATGCTCAATGATGCTGCTTTTTTAAACCCAAAAATGTTTTAAGTGTACAGCTGCTAAAATGCCTTTTATCAGCCAATCAGATGTGGATTATACTCAAATAAGTTGAGACGCTGTACAAACTCAGTAACCTGCACACTCTGTAACTAAATGGACTCATAATGCCATATATAAAGGGGACGAACCCGACAAGATAAAAATATTCTAGGGTCTCAAAGGTGGCCTTACAAATGAGGTTTCAGTGTAAACACAGTTCAGCTGATTGATCAAGTTTAGTACAGCACAGCAGAGTATATATACCTGGCTTAGAATGAGAAGCACTGTGAAAATCAGTATTGTATGAAAACAAGACAAATCTGTCCGAAAAGTACTCTTTGCTTATGCTAAAACAAGCTGTTTCAACTTCAGTTTGATCAACATGACATGTTCCGATTTTCATGAAAATACTCATTTGCTCATAAGAAGCGCCTTACGATGCTGTTTTTCGATATGTATGAGACTTATAAGGTCGCTTTAAGTAGTACATTCTAAGCCAGCAATATAAAAAGCCAATCAGATGATTAATAAAGCAAGTGATATATTGTCTACAAGCATGATAATATATGACAAACATTAGCCTTATATGCAGACTAGACTTAATACTACACAAAGTCTTATAAAAAGGTCTTCTATTGGGGGAAACAATAATAAAATAATTTAAAATAATTTTCATTATATATTGTATATTGGTCAAATATAAGATACACATAATCATATTTATTTCATACGTTCAACCTGAGCAGGATAATAATGGAATAATTTATCATGCATAATATAAAAAAATACAGATTCAGGTTCATAAATAACGGGCATTTTCATTAAAATTAATACATAGGAAAATTTATGAAGCATAGATGACAGGGTAATGTAGCAATACATGATAATCAGTGGCCGCATTTCCCCTACACGCAACATGAACTATAGCACACCAAGGCATAAGCAATCAATCAATTAATCAATCAATTATTTGTATTATTTCATTTTCACATTCCGGCATCTCCATATATAGATAATTATAATAGTTATATAACAATGCAGGCGTACATAAAGAACAAGTCAAAATCACTATGCTAGCAAAGTTTGGGGTCACCATAGCAACCTGGGGGTCACCATAGCAACCTGGGGGTATCCATAGCAACCTGCGATTACTCACCATATCCATAGACTCCTGTAAACGAGTTAGACATATAGACATACATATTGCTGCATTAACAAGCTTTAAGCTATACATGTACTCTGTCAGCTGATAAATACAGACCTATAGGATATTAGACAGGAGTTTGATCACGAATGTCTAATTAAATGTTACATTTTAATTTAGAGCTTTGCAAAGAAGCCGCCCTTGGAAAGAAATGTTGAAATTCCATGAACACAAAAGATTGAAAAATGTCTTTAAATTGTGCACTTAGTCCCAACTGAAAACAAAGTCTTTGTGGAAAATGTCACAGGCTTGTATGATTATTTATGCAAATCGTTTCATGACTAAAGCTAAAACACCTTTGGTGCTTTGTTTTATGCTTCACAAACAACTCGCAAATTTGCTTATCCTTTTAATGACTCGCAAATTTTCTTGTCCTTTTAACTATTTTATTTTTTTAACTGTAAAACTGGAAAATTAGACAATGCACTTCAACATGTACTTTCCTTATCGAATCATTGTGTATCGATACATATTTTTGCAACTATAAGTTTATATCTGATTCAACAATTTTTAGTTAACTGCAAAAAAACCATAGCTTTTTTGTCAAGATGATTGAACCTTAAATCGGGAAATGAGGACGAACATAGCACACAGATCAAACTCTTATCTTATATCCTATAAGTCAAGTTTGCAAAATAAATATGCTGAATATCTATGTACACAGAACAAATATCTGCAGCATTTCATGCAATAAATAAGCTAAAGATTTGTATAAAATATTACATCAAGTGCAATCACTGTATATAGATCTACTAAATATCACTTGGTGCTCTCACATGAAACAAAATCTTTAAAATATAAAACTTGAAAATAAACTTCATTGAATAAAGAGACCACAAGAACAACATCAATGTGAAAATAAAATGATGAGGGATATATTGAATGTCCACAACATAAAGTAAATTAAATTCATGTAATTTGATAATTTACAGACAGTAAAACATGACTCATGACTTTCATTTTGCAACAAAACTTTCCAGAGTTTTTGCCTATAAACATCTAAATAAACGTCATTATGTAGGAGAGCAAAACTTTAAACACCCACACAATAAATATAGGCAACCGACAACAGTTGTAACATATTGACAGACAAAGAACATAATTATGTGTTAAATATATAGTGTGCAACGTTTAAATTACTAAGACTGAAATAAAATACTCAAAGTTAAAATACTCTTGTAGATAAAAATTATGTCTGCATATTTAAGGTGCAACATGTAAGAATGTTAACAAAGCAGTACAATGTGTATGTATTAAACTGTATTGCTAGTACTAAGAGCATAATATGAGTTATATAAACAATATAAGTGCACAAATAAAGGAATGAAATTAAAAACATCCTAGGTATTATCTCACTTATCTGGAAGCAGATGTTACTACCCCCTCAAAAGGGTAAATTAAATCACAAGGACTTTTATGGCCAGCATGAGGACAGTTTTTTCGTATGGAGTTTTTTTCTTCATTTTTTCGGTATTAGTACTTTAACACGTAACAAAATGAAAACATGTACTGATTTTGTTCCTTTACACCTGAGAAAAGGTATGCAATGAATCATTGTGTGATTGGAAAATTTGCATTCACTATATTCTACATATATGTTAGTCTATCTGAGTACCAAACCCATAGTCTATCTGACAGTGAGTAACCTACCCATTGTATTGACAGAGGACCCAAATATATGTATATACCAAAAGGCCCACCAATCTACCAACAGAAGAAACTCTACAGTATTAAACATGTGTAGAGTATGCATATTGTACACATGTCTTTAACCCTAACCATTATCCCAGAATACCCCTATACATACTATATATACCATTTACTAACAAACCAAACTATACCAAACATTGTTACTGTAAATACATAACATCATGAGGATATGATACTATAGGGTATGTGATCACAATGATGACGTCCCACAACAACAATAGAGAATCAATATATCGCTGATGACTTACCTCCCATTTGGAATACTTCTTCTGAATACTTTGAGCAACAAGTGTCTGAAATGATCAACATAATAATGCATGCATTATAATACAAAAATCACTCGGCGGATGACATAACCAGTACCAAATTCCATAGTTTGTAATTAAGATACCCTGAATAGCTTTGACAACACAACATGAACAGAGTTTCTTCTCTTTCACACACTCCTCTCAAGCGGATAGTCACAATCAGTAATTAGGAGCTCAGAGTGTACCATAAGTTGTGTTCTTGTTTTACAGTTAACCTAAAAGACTCTGGTGTAAAACTTGGTCTTGTTAACAACAAACATTATTGCATGCTATGAACATCAACCAAATGACCAACACAAATTTAGATATTTACGATGTGATTCCTTGTTACCATCAGAAGTGAAGTGAAGTGGAGCAAATCTATATGCCATCATAAGGTACCTCCATATCACATAGACCAGGAGCTGATAGCATAATGTTTCCAAACACTTTGCTAGGTGTGCTACTGAGCGCTTTCTTATGCAACGGATCGCCCCTGTTCCGCTTGGTAGCCTTTTGCGATGCAATGGTATGCTAGCTGCGAGCGCTCATTTTTTAAGCAAGTCGTTTCTTAGCATTGTGCAACAGCCACCAGGGCCAATAATTACAACCAATACTTACACTCTGCACTCGGCACTCAAAAATTGAAAATGTTATATTTTGAGCTATTATTTGTTCTAGATTGCAAATATAAATAAGGAAAATGTATAGAATTATTATATGAATGTTTAAAATAGCATTTGATACATTATCTATGCAATTACATACTATTTATGGGATAAAAATGCAATTGTTGAATCTGAGTACCACACTCCGCACTCAAGCTGATAAATTACACTTACAGCTTACAAATACACTAAATTTCAATTGGAAACAAGCAAATGATAATATTTAGCACCTACCAGTATTCAACATAACGTCAACTTCTCATTCTCAAAAAATGTCGCTTTGAACCTCAAAAGAAGGAATTTCAATATTGGAGTGCTGAGTGCAGAGTGTAAGTATTGCCTGTAATTTCGGGCCCTGGTGTCGGTTTCCTAAACTGTGGGAACTGAACATTACACCAGTATCAAGCATACTGACTGTCTACTTACCTGTTTCATGGTCATTTTCATCTTCAATATTTCCCCATAACGTGTAAGTACTTCCCAGGGTGCATGTATCTTAACATAATGTACCTCATCGTCTCTCTGTGAACATACAATAAACATACAGTATAGACATTATATTATAACATAGCACAGGGTTATACTTCAATATTTCCCAATATCTTGTAAGTACTTCCCAGGGTGCATGTATCTTAACATAATGTACTTCATCATCCCTCTGTAAACATACAAAAAACATTATCATATAGACATTATACTGGAAAATCATTATTTTTCGTGGGCAAATAAATTTCGTGGATTTCGTGGCTCAACTTCAACCATCAAATGAAAATCCCATCAAACAATAATATTGACCCCTGTATTTTTAACTGAAATGCAAAATCCACAAATTAACGTCCCATCGAAATGGTCTGTTTTACCCAAACCACAAATTTTGTCCCATCGAAATTAAATGATTATACAGTATGTAGTTATTCAGACCTGATAGTTCAGGATAACCATCAAAAGTGCAGGCATGTATAACATTGGGGTCCTCCGTGTTTTGATGAAGGGAAAACAAGTAGAAGAGACAGTGATGTTATACAGGGAATCAGGGTGTGTAGGGAATCGTAGCTCTTTCTGAACACTGAAAATCGAGGGCTCAGTGCAAAACTATGGCAACTACATCAATTTATAGAGGCACATACCATAGCTTTGAACTGAGCCCTCGAATTGTTCTTTAACATGCCGGGTAAAAAGCACCAATAATGATATTGCATGGGTTTCATACGGTTTCAATACATAGTGATTGTGCTAGGGTTTATACTGTTTCAATGATTTAGTCATACCCGGTAGACAGTGGACTTATCTGTCTTTTCCTGAAATTGATAATCTACCATCTCAAACATGCTCTTCTGTAAAAAAAACTCTTATCTGTATTTGAAGACATGACTTTATGTAACCAATTATAGGGAAAGACCAAGCCCACGTAAGCAGGACATGGCAGTAAACAAATGTAAGGGAAGATCATAGCTAGTCAAACCAGTCAAATAAACCATGCATAAACTGCAAAATAAATATCGCTGGTTTAGAACAAGAATGTCGTAAGTACAAAATCAATATTTTGAGAAAACCAAAAAAACCTGTCTAAAATTTACATTTTAATTATGGTAAAAAATACTTTTACAACTTCATTTTGGTCAATATGACAAGTTCTGATTTTCATGAAAATAGGCTCATAAGAAGAGCCTTACAATGCTGATTTCAAATATGCATCAGTCTTATAAGGTCGTAAGCAGTTGTTACGACCTTCTTATTCTAAGCCAGCGATATACACCCCAATAGTGAAGATATAGCTTTAATTACAGAGTACTCTCACAACACCTAAAACATTTGCTAAAGATATGACCTTGTAAATATTCGTACCATACTGTAAAATCATTAATTTTCGTGGGGGATTAAATTTCATGGATTTCGTGGTTCACTTCAACGACAAACTTTAATCCCCACGAAAATTGATTTTGACCCTTGTTTTGTTACCTGAAATTCACAATCCACGAATTCAAGTGCCAACGAAATTGTCTTTTTTACCAAAACCACGAAATTTCGTCCCAATGAAGTTAAATGATTTTACAGTATTATATTGCATGGCTGATCATAGATATTCAAATATCAAGTTTTCCGAGTGAGGTTTTATAAATTCAATCTTTTATGAACACATATATAATATTTTATTTCAATGCAAATTTTATCATTGAAGATTTACTGTAAGGGCCTGTATACCCAATGTGACGACAATGACAATTTATGACATCACATCAATATATAATGTACGGGTTTCATGATAATATGCACAGTTACATAAGTTACAAAGACTTTTAATATACAAGATAAGAATGAAAGTCTTGGTAGCAGAAAAAATTGAAGAAAGCGTTAAAATAGAGTTTTTAACATAAATGGATTATATCCCACTGGGGCCATAACTCTGGCAAAACATTCAATTAAAATGTTCTGACAATATGTACAACTAGCATTTGTATCAAGTATGCCTGTGTGGTTTTGTTGAAATCAAACCACCTTGTTTTAAGGTTTTCAATGTTTCTGTTGCCATTCCAACCACAATTCTTTCCAAAACAAAAATTGACGTGCATAATCTCCAGATTAGTCCTTTTCCACGTACTAAGTTGCATAAACCAAACTTTAAAACTGTCTGAATTATGACACAAACCAGATTGTCTTGACAAACTGATGGAGGGCAAACCTATAGTCCAACCTGGTTGAAAACTGGTAAGTGCCTAATAACTTAAAATAACTTGGAAAAGTAATTGTGAAATATTTTCCTCATATGCCTTAACTTCTTTATATACATATATATACATATCGATGGCTAAGAATTAGAAGGTCATAAGTGCCAATTACGATCTTTTAAGGTTCATACATATTTAGAATAAGCATCACAAGGCGTTTCTTATGACCCCATTTTCATAAAAATCTGAACTTGTCATCTTGACCAAAATGAAGTTGTAAAAGTTTGTTTTACCATAATAAAGACTAAATGTCAGACAGTTTTTCCGTGTTTTCTCAAAATATCGATTCGGTAGTTACGACCTTCTAATTCTAAGCCATCGATATATACATATGCCTTGCTTCACTTACCAAATCATACTCCAGTTTGAGTCCTTCCTCTAACAGATTCTTCTCAAACATTTCTCTCGCTTTCTTTGCTGTTTGTGCATCTTCTGAATCTTTCTTTGGTATTTCCCAGGCCAGTACAAAATCTATTATACTGACCCCATCATCAAAATATAAGTTACGCCCCTGTAATATACATAAATAACATCCAGTAAATTCTGTTGTTAGTTTTGTTACTTAACTTAATTTCCTCACCATTTGAAATGATATGGGCTATAATGGAGACACAATGTCCAATTTCTAGGTACTTAAAATTATTGTTATTTTTGGAGATGAGCAATGGTCGCCCATTTTAGGCAATACCTTAGTTCATATTTTCCACATGGTCCAGCTTGCAATTAAGCCTTCAACAAACAACTTTGATGAATTACATTGAGGTGGAGCAAATTCTCTGTTCTGGCATAACATACAGAGAAAAGTATGCTTTTGCAATGCATAACATAAGAAAAGGTAAAAAGAGTGTTTTGACAATTGAACTTGGACTTTCAGCTTTTTGACAGCTAGAACAGGGACATTATTCACCAACAGTGTAAGTCTAAAATATAGACTTAGACTTTAAATCATCAAATGTTCTATTCGCTCTCATGTTGTTATAGATGTACTGATTTTGACATAAATTGGTATACATGTTCAGTGGGTAACAAACCAATAGTCTGATAAAATTTCACATGGCTAAATCTAGTTTCAAAGAAATGCCACTGATTATGAATGATGACAAATTCAAGTCTGAGTTTTAGACTTACAACATTGGTGAATAGGACCCCAGGACTTGGAGCTATATGAAAACTGAAACTTGAGACATTCGGAGGTTCAGTTTCATTTTCTCGTTCAATAATTATTTTTTATGTGTTATATAAGTATTGTTCCATGCGATTGTTGTCTTGTGTTGTGTCGTTTCAGTGTTCTCTGCTCAACTGTTTCAGTATATAGTTTCAAGATATAAACTATACTCACGGCCGCACGTAGAGCCCCAGACCCTGTAGGATCGCCAGATACAATACCACCTCCGTCATCTGAAATACACCAGGTTATACATGGTAGAAACAACATCATCTCCACATTCATCATAATATAGTTCATATATTGTATTATGCAATCATTTAAGAATATTATGGATACTCTGTATGCTACAATTGATTTTTATATTTGTAAGTCAAGGGACCAACTTCATTCAACCAACCCCCCCCCCCCCAACGGCATGTATACACCGCTCACTGCGGGATTCATGTGATAAATGTACAGTAAATGAAGTGAAAATTTATAATTGGCAATCATGAAATATTTTACTGCTTAAAAAATCTCTATCCGAAGAAACAGTAAACCATGTGCCAGGTACTGTCACGCATAGACCCACGAGGCTCAATGAAGTTGTTCCACAAAGAGAAAAAAATGTTACATGGTAAATTATATACATCTATGCAAGTTTTAAATGCACACATCAATCAACATATTGCAAGGAATAATAATAAAAGATTACAGGAACATATTGGTTCTGCAGGTGAATGAATCAGGGGATATATGAGGTAAAGGGTTTTAAAGTGTTACATTCATTCGTACATTTTGTTCTTTCGTTGATTATATGTCAGTAAACAATATGCCTGCACCAAACTATAACACAATTTGTATACTTAATTCACTCACATTGAGCGGAACAGACCTAATAATATCACATTACTGAATTTAGAACCTTTAAAGTTACTGGACTTATGACTAGAGTAGTCTTATGGATGCAAATGTATGGTATGTCATAGAGAAACTGATCGATCAATTTGATGACAAAATATTTAAATACTTCATAAACTTATTTTATCTGGAGATAGGAAAACATATAATAAATTCCATGATTATTATACACCCTTTTGAACCTGTGAAATATAAAGTGACAAATTATCAAATGATTTCATTGACTTTCTGATTAAAACACTCAAACGTACTTGACACTAACACTACAATAGATAACATAAATAGATAGAGGGGTCAGATCCACTTCCTGTAATTTAACTTCATCATATCAAGGGTGAAGTATCAAAATGTGATCATATCAGAGGGGTATCGATGTAATGATAACCTTAGATACTTTAATATATCACTCTTACATTGACAGTGATAGCTTTAAAAATTTAGCATTGATAAACTGTCAAAGGTGGGTCCAAAATACAGTACAACCTCTCCACAGAGGCCCTTTGTAGAGCAGTAATAATGCTCTATATAACAACTTCTTCAAAGTTTCCGTTATTGGTTACTTAGTACTAGTATATTATATAAATTTCACCTCTGCAGAGCAACAACCTCTAAACAATGACTAATATAAATATTTGCAGCCTTCAAAGGGTAATCATTATAATAACTACTATGGTAACTACATCAATTGATAGAGGCATGACGTACCATAGTTTTGCACTGAGCTCTCATATTTCTCTATAGAGGTTGTACTCTACAGTAGCATTCAATAAGAAACTTTAAAAGTTCAATATCATGATTCATGTCAAACTTAATTAGTGATGACAAATACAATAAACTCAATCCATACCAGCAAAGTATCAGACAAAATGCTGAAAATAAGACGAGGAATGTAATGATCGTAATTGGCGACATTATATGCTTGCTATAAGATGAAGGGTAACATGCAGTAACCAGTTTAGGGTTACTAAACAGTAACAGGGAAATTATAATGGCAAACCAAACATACAGCCAAACATGCAATATGATCACGATTAAATCAACGCAATGACATAAATATGCACTGATAATTCAAGCAAAGGTACCAGCTCAAATATTAAACAAGACTATAAACTGGATAACAGATGTTTTTCAACCTTTTCCTACAAATGTACAGTCAAATGAGATTGGTTGTAAATATACTATTGTCCTATAGGTGAACTATGTTTATCTAGGTTTAACTGGGTATACCTGTCAGTTAATGATATTCACCGCCATTGTTTGGAATGGGATAGTTCCCTCATTAGTATTAGTAAATGAATGGAATATACACAGAATACTGACTGCCCGTTGGATATTTATATTATACCTTCTTCTTCCAACGCCACAACCACCTCGTCATGCTGAACCAGTTGTAAGGAATCCATTACAAGTTGTCTTATTCACTTTATATTAACATTACATCCAAATATTTATATCTTCATGTATAACATCATAACATCACAAAACAACACAGTACATATACTTCAAAATGATCCAGTATCTAATACACAAGTCAAGTATAAATTCCTAGTTTTCATAAAATGCAAATGAAACTTAGTCACTCATAACAACTCCAGTGTACACCCAAAATGAGACACATTTAAACCTAAACTGAAACAACCATGAAAGTGTTTACATAATATATATATATATATATATATATATTTATATATTTACATACATATTTAAATCTTATAAAGAAGTCTCAAGTATCGATACATGGTACGTTAAACACCATAAATAATATTACACACTCGGTCTAGTACTTCTTGTCCGAAAAATATTATACTTAATATTTGCGCTGTAGGCTTAATTCAACGTTTAAACAAGCTTTTCAGAAATCTTGAAACTGTCTAGTCCAAGTCTAGTCCAAGTCACAATGCACTTTTTAAAACATTTTGTGACAGTTTATTTTATGAAACATTTAACAACACTTTTGAATCATTTATTAAACTTAAAGTCTAGTTATACACCCTCAAACTCATCAACACCCACATCAATACAAAAGTCATGTACTAATACACTATATGAGATAGACACATCAGTAAGTATCAGTTAGTATACTGTACAAGCATCAATCACATCAATCACCTTATGTGTCGGGTAAGACATACAGCTGTATGATCGGGGGGGGGGGGGGGGTACTAATATAACTGATTTATCTCTTACATCAATATTACTCATTATAGTAAGTTCATCAGTTCAACATCTACTGTACTTTAATCATTTCATTCATTCACCTGGTTTGTTGCAATGGTTCAAACTACATTCATTGGCCATGCCATTTTCCAGTCACATATGAATACTCATAATACAAGGCAAAAACGTTCTGATAGCCACAAAATGAGCGCTATAAATTATTACTATACGTTTCTGTAGGCATTTCTTTTTATGCCTGGTATACTATAGTAAGCATTTCTACTAATTCTTGAATAAGAAACTTCAATAATTTTCGATCCAAGCAATCAAATATACAATGTACTCTTGTATTTACTATTGTCACAATTACCCAGAAATAGCACTGTTTGCATACTGGATGTCCTATTTTTGAATCCTGAGATTCTCATGCCAACACTGAGACTGTCGCAAATCTGCGAATGTTTAATTTGTATATGGTATTTACTGATATGTATTATTTTAATAGTCTGGTCAAATTTAATATTTCTGTTGAAATTTAGGTTAAAGGTTAGGAGAATTTCATTAGAAGCTCATGGATTCTTATACTGTATGATTTTACAGTATTCCTTCTTATCTTTGCTCCTATTGACCAACTTATGTAAACCCTAAGCACGTGTTTCATGCCGTGACCTTGTTTGACATAATCGTTCTTAATGTATGCTCCTTGTTCTTAGTGTTTGCTCCTTGTTCTTAGTGTATGCTCCTTAAGAAGCAGTCACATGGTCCATGCATTATGGGTAAATCACATCTGGTATAAATACCCAGGGTGACATTGAACAAGGTCAGTCTTCTTGGAAATAATATGAAAATCACATGCATATAATTTGGATTTATTACTATTGAAATATCATCATTCAGTCGGTTTAAATTAAATACTTTTGGACTAAAATTAAATGCTCAATTTAGTTACATTCTGATAAAAATTATGATTATTTGTGACATTAAAATAAATGGTGAAACGTCGTTTGGTGTTGAGTTGTTTATGGTTTAATGATTTTACTGTGGCAAGGACATTGGGGCATTACAACTACAAGTCCACCACAGAGGCTCGTGCGGGAATTGAGTGATGTAAAAGAAACTATCAGTGATCCCACCCTCTCCAGGCCAGTCACTAGTCACCAGAAATAAGCAATTAATTGTGCTTGTCTGAAGTAGCTAATATTATTCAGCCACACCAAGTCCTACCCAAAGCAGTCATATTTGATGTGTCCATTAACTGGCTGCATGTTACGAGAGGTAACAGACTGTATAAATAAATCATGCAAAGGAAAGAAATCATACACCAGTCTCTTCTTCTCAAGATACTATATATCGACAGTGCCGAACCAAAACCCTGTAACTCAATTTTGGCGCGAAAACTTTTTTTGCAGCATCCCATCAACTAAACATCCCACACATTTCTGTCTTGTCGCCATCTAAGTAACGTGATTGGCTATTTAAATGGCGACAAGACAGAAATGCGTGGGACGTCTAGCAGATGCGGATGCATCAAAAAAAGTTTTTCGCGTCAAAATTGAGTTACAGGGTTTTGGTTTGGCACCGTCGATATATATCTTACACCTTTTCTGATAAATATATCATGCAAGAAAACAACAATCTACATTTTGTTTTCAATTTCACTACAACAACATAGTGTGTCCCTTAGCTACTTTTGAACATTATTGCCTTTTGAACTAAAACTTGAAGTACGTACATGTAACAACTCCACTAATTTTACATGTAGACAAATTCCACATTTCTAGAAAGTCCTAAAACTCATAATTCCAACACAACATAGCTCAGGTACGTATGGCAATATCTAACTGAGTTACAACAACATTCACACAATGTGAAATATAAATTACAAATTTTAATTAAAACAAAAATTGACACACAAACAAATGATGTATTCTAGTTAGCTAGTTCATGAGAGGCAATCAGCAGTCTATAGAACAGTACCGAAATACCTGATATAAATTTTTTTCATCAAGCAAAATTAATAATTATTTAGTCATAGGTTAATAACTTGTTAAACACTGGCTTTCCTGGAATGAATGTAATGTGAAGCCAGAGGATGTAAACCTGGACCTTTATCTTTTACTTGGACCGTAGAGTGCAGGTAACAGTGAGCTAGATTATAAGTCACCCAGTAGACCCAATCTGAGGTTCGATCCCTAGGTTGGATAATCTATTTTCTTCTGTGACCTGTATATTCAACTTAGAGCTGTTGCCATTCATCAGACTAATATAAAATATCTACGAAAGACAGACGGACGGACAGACAGACAAGCTGAAAACAGTAATACCCCAGCACAACTTCCGTTGTGCGGGCACAACTTCCGTTGTGCGGGGGTATAGTAAAAGGAAAATTGGTCATGACTGATGAGCAATCCCATGTACAAAGTCAATTCTCTCCATGGAAGAGTATGGGGTGTTTCATTATACTGGCAAACAAAAGAAGTAATAAATGTTCAAACTAATAATAAATTATGAAACATATTTTTCTAAATTACGTAAAAGTGAATGATGCATGATGAATTATTAAAACGTACACGAAAATGAGTAATACATTAAAAACCATGTGATAATTATGATATCACCCACATGTCTCCAAACTAATCAAATTAAAACATTTCAATGTCACAAATGCAACCAAGGGAAACGCAATAACATACAACATAAAATATTGTAGTCTCGCTGCTTTTACAGTGTCTTTTATGGAATGAATTTTCTTTGATTAGATATTGACGATGAACTCAGCCATGAAATGAAATCTTTGAGGAGTGATGAAGTCAATATAGCAGAGAAACTGATATGCAGGTATCCTGACAGCTCACGAGTCCAGTTTTAAGTGGCCTGTAAGTAAAGATTTCAGGGTTCAAGCCCAAGTCAGGCTGCACATTTGATCTCACCCTATGTCCCAATTTACTTTTCAATGCACACATTTACAACAGGATATGCAAAGAGTCTGTTTTTACCACAATTCACATCAAAATCTAACGTCCACAAAAATGAATGATTCAACAGTAATTCAGATACAATTGGTGTTATAACAAACTATCAGATGAATACATGACATAAAGCATAATGTTGAACAGGCCACTTAATGATGGATCATTATTTTATTAACTTCAATAACATAGTGTTCTATCATTCAACAACAGAATTTTATTATTCATACAACAATGTAGGTTCCTAGGGTACTTGTGCTGGCGGAGTCAGGATGGTTAGACTTAGCAGCTAACGGTATGTCAGGATGCTTCGTGGCCGAATTATTGTCGCAATGCCATATAAGTCCTGTAATTTCTATCCAAGTTCACTATACAAGTTAATTACTAAGCTCTATTATGCATCAATGGTCTCATGATTGTTAGAAACACCAGAAAATTGTCATGAACTTTATTTCCATTAATTGATATTGTATTTTTGGAAATTACTCCAAACAAAGGCTGATAGAAAGGACTGTGTTACTCACTTTCATTACAATAGTTCAACCGCAGCTAATAATTCATAGTAATGTTATCCATATTCAACTGAAAAGTGAACTCAAGAAAAAAAACACCACTAGAGTAAACGCATCTATAAGTATAATGCAGATTGGAAATACATAATGGAATACAAATAAGGAACAATGATACTTTAGGAAAATGATACTTTAGGAACAATATGATACTTTAGAAACAATATGATACTTTAGGGACAATATGACACCTTAGGGACAATATGATACTTTAGGAACAATATGATACTTTAGGAACAATATGATACTTTAGGAACAATGATACTTTAGGAAGAACAATACATTATGAAACATTGATACTTTAGGAAGAATGATACTTAGGAAGACCAGTACGGAAGAATGTTAGATGAAGAAAGTTACCTGATGGTAATGAGAGACTATCTAGGTCAGCGAAACATGTCATCTGTTTGTACGATGTACGTGAGCGTGCCGGCCAATCTTGTAGAGGCTCGGACCCATGACTGCCTTCATATGCCATGACTCGTAATCACATGTATATCCTGCACCAAAACACTCAAGCACTTTACACTCAACACAATAACAACATGAACAATGACAATCTTAATACCAAGTAAAAGGCAATTTTAAGTTACTTTTACTATCTGTGAATGAGAAGTTAATACATTGCACAAATGTTAGTTTTCTTCACACAAAAGAAGTGAGCAACAAGTTGATATAGTCTCTTGGTTATAATACTGATTCAGAAGGTTTAATCCATTCTGTTGTTGATTAGATAAAACATGACTAATACATTCTCTACTTACACTCTATTATCAAAGTTAAAATTCAATTCAGGATTATCATTGTTACCAAATATCTAGAACTTGAAGCTTGCTCTTATAAAGAGGGGGTATGCTACTCGCATTATTCTTTCCTAATTTCCAGAGTATATATATAGTCATCTAAGGACCGATACATGCAAGACTTCCTATGGGTTTCCAACCATTTCTGAAATTTCTTGTACACTGGCTGAACAAATATAACAGCAACTGCATTATACAGCAACAAAGTACATTCTCAGTTCTGAGATGCAATGGTAACGAAAGATAATCTTAAGTCCTATAATTTATTATTTTAACAATTTTACAGCATGAAACTTATTAGTGTCAGCTGTAACATACCAGTAATGCAGAATTAGCCAATAATAATAAAGTTAACATTATGAGTGCAACACTGTCATAACTTCTTCTTTAATTCCTTGAGTACGGCCATTTTGCATTCTGCCCTCAATCATAAATTAGCCAATGCTGTCATATATCTGATTTCAAACATAACTCTCAACCTACACATTCTTTTTTTTCTATAAAAATTAAACATAACCACAACTTTATACAAATAAGAATGCTATCAATATGCTTCACAGACTCCAGACAACAACAGCAACTGCAGAATGCAAAAGTTTAACCAGGAACTTTAAAGTAGAATCAAATGTTTCTTACTGAATTCTTAAATCAAGATAAAATGGATAAAACTTGCTGATATTAAAGCAAAAACACAAGAAAATGGAAGAAAACTTTGTTGAATTTACCTTGTTTACTATCCGTAAATGTATATAGGAGTTAAAAATAACTTATAGACGTATACACACTGAGAAGGTAAAGTAAATAGTTGAAAACAAGTGGACTGTAACACACGCTCACATCACTAGGGACATTAAGTGTAGGTTTTACCATAAAATCTATATGATTATTATACTAGTAGTTTCATTGACAGATTTTATTCAGCTGCAAGTAGGTCGAGTCAACAGTTCACTGAATGAAGTACAAACAACATAAAACTCAGTGTATTAATGTTAAATCAGCTGTCAGTAGTCACCTTTAGGTCACCCCTCGGAATGACCTTATCATAATGGACAGGTAAATTTTACCTGGAGACAAACAATTAACGATTAACGAGATAACTCTTGAATAGATCACATTCTTCTGTCTAGTTTATCTGGTAAATGTTATTACAATACTGAAGAGTACTAGTCCTCACAGCCTATAAACCAAATCACTGTATGATTTATCAGATTACTATGAAATTCAACTTGTATCATTTATTGCTATTGAAAGCACATGTAAAATGCAATCAGTGTACTCATTATCGCATTTGCTTGGAATTGCTTTCTTTATACACAGTGGTCCTGTATGAATGCTGAGAGATTATTGAGGAAATTCATAATTCATGCCAAGTTATATACCCAGGTCTCAAATAACCAATATACCTCTATCCCTGTCTTAAAATACTATAATGCCATGTTGTGTATTGGATGTGTACCCCAAGTCTAAGGGCACCTAATGTTGATGATCCGCATGGCATCTTCAACAAAGGCTACCAAATGGAAAAAGGATCATACCATGCCTGTCTAGTGACAGACAGACACTGACCAGTCATTCAAAGTTCACCAATAAATCTAATTATCTCCAGCTAGCGCATGATGTTTATTCTTATCCATCAATTCCTTGATGACAGGGCCTCAGAACACCATCTGGCTAGATTTAGACAAAAATATACTAGCCGATCAACTGTGAATATTCCAAGTGAACTTTTCAACAAGCAAGTCCATTTCTCCTTTAAAGCATACAATCCATAAGATCATTATAAAGGAGAGTCACTGTAACACATCAATCAAGTGCTGAAACACTCAAACAGCTTGAAGTACAAAATCAATGAAGTAATCAATGACACTCTGTCTAACAGATGTAACAAACTTTAATGTGACAATGATTCGACATACACGTTTCATCATCATAACAATTCATCTGCTCTTTTAATGCTCATTAGATTTCTAGATCATGAAAGAGAGAATTACAACACAGTAACATGAAACCTCTCAAAACAGCACCTCTAACGTATGGAAACCTCCAAGAAGTGGAATAATTACTGTTTGTATGACAATTAACTCAACAGAGTGGTATTATTATTAAAACATCATGTAACATTCAAACTAATGTTTCAGGCAGACTATATTTGAATGATATATATAAAACACCTAGGCAACCTATTAATCCATTCAGTAATTCTATGTCAGTAATTCTACACCAGTAATTCTATTATAAGTAATTCTGTAATCAGTTGCTTATATATATTAGTCCCAAATAACATAAAACTCTTCTGCTAAATAGTAAGTAAGTAAGTAGTAAGTAAGTAACGTCTTTGTTTAAGGAGGCTGATACATTCCATTTCCCGGTCTTCCATGTGGGCCTCAACTAATAATAAATAGATTTACGATAGTAATACTGTTTTACTATGTATTAGTAAATCAATACCCAGTATTCATCAATCTCAGTAGAACGTTATCTCCCAGATATTATTATTTCATAAATTTTACAAATTTTAACTTAAAGGATAATCATGTTAATACCCACCCACACAAATACTTCATACACGTTTTTTTATACAAATATCGGGTCGAAATCTTATAAGCAAATAAAACTTGGCCTCAAATTATGTAAATCTTAACAAACTTGCCATCTTAAACTTGACTAAATAAAGGTTGAGTATTTTCAAGTGTATTTAAATAGACATGGGTGTAATATTTACTCAAATGCATAAAATGACAAATATTTCATTGACTTTATGTAAGTTATGAGACCTGATTGAGGTTGGAGACATAGGTGGCAGTATCAGTGTTTGGAAAAAAAATCCGTCACTGAGCTAATACACTACATTGACTGTATATATCCAGGCCATTCCCCAGGATTTTTTTAAGGCGCTGGGGTAATGTAGCGCGGACGATTTTGGGGTGGGATACGGGAGGGGTGTCCCCTCCCGAATTCGATTTTTTTTAAAAACTCAAGCCGAAATGGTGCAGTTTTAAGTATATGATATGCAATACAACAACAATTTTTGTTACTTATATTTCTTTACTTTTTCTTAATATATAATATCATAATAAATCATATTAAACAACATAATCTAAATCATAGGTCATTGACACAGCAACATCGGTCTTGAACGGTTTTGGTCTTCCAGTAAAAGCCGCAGGGTCAAGACAATAAACGTTTCTGCACGTTCATTTTCACCTCTTAATGAACATTGTTCAGCAGATACTCTAGATAGTAGTTGTCTTGTTCTTTACCTGAAATTACAAAAGATAAAAAGTTATTAAGTAATCGACAACATCATGGTTAAATGATGCTTATCTAAGAGTTTGAGGTTACCAACTTTGTCATTGTAACAAAGACTTGATCTAAGTATCAATGTAGCTGTGACAGAGCTTAGATTTCAAACCTGCTGATATGATGATTATGGGTTTGATTCCCAGTCACTGAAAAATGCAGGGCTCGACACTAACACTGGTCCCCTGGTCCGAGGCCATTGAAAATCAAGAAGGACCAGTGAAAATCTTGAAGGACCAGTAACTGTTTTATTTACAAATTTTATGTGTCATTTATTTTTGTTGATGTTGATTTTTGGGTTGTGAAACCCCCTACCATTCCCCGGCCTGCGAGAGACAGCTAATGGTAAAATCTCTGGTATTTCACTAGCCCCTGACAACTAAATATAGTCCCCGGGTTATGGTTTGGAGAAATTCCCCGGCAATGTGGTGTGGAAGCAGAGGCTTTTTCCTCAGCTATCCACCACCAATCCCGGGGTGGAGGGGGGGGGGGCGTGGATGCAACTTATTGGTGCATTATGCAGTCAATTCCTTGTGGAAAGTTACGTTAACAAGGAAAACTGCTTAGTTGAATCGCTGCATATAACTGAAAATTTGGTAAGGACTAAAGGAGCTGCTTAAATCTAAATAAACTCATAAAAAATAGGTAATAATGACTATTAATTGACTATGTTAACTTACTCATGAATATTTATGACAAGGTAATGTGTCTGGGTAGTTCACTCTTCATCTGCCAATATAGACATGGGTTGCAGGTTCATGGTTTTGTTGGCTTCAAATGCCATGGTTCCAAATGTGGTATCTTCTTAAAGAATCTCTATTTGTTACTGTATTAGCCACATATAAAACATGACAACCCAAGCAGTCTTTACATGCCAGATACCTGAAATCAAAGAAATTAAAATCTCATTAATTAACATGCACCAAAAATATGTACGTTATGTGTACAGTAACAGCAGCTTCATGGCTTTTTGTTTGACTCGAAACCAAGACTCTTTTATCCATGTTTAACCCAGACAAAGAACTCCTAAGACTTTGCAATATTTCTGGAAATCATTAATAAATGGTCTTTGATTTAATATTTTATATGTCAATATTTTACTAAAATTTTTAGATGAAATGGAATGCTCGCTCCCTTCAAAGAGCTTGGACAAGTTTAACACGTTACACGGTGGCCTTTCTACTGCTAATTGGTCTCAATTAACAAATAAACTTACCCAACTGTTATCTTTTCCCAATTATAATCCATAACTAATTATAATCCAATCACTGATTGTCCGATAACTTGTCAAAACACCGACAATTAAATCTTTAAACCCCCCTCTATGCAGGTGTCGCGAGTCAACACAGTGTACTGCAGTGTACACTCAGTGTGTAGATAAACTGACTCTCACTGAGAGGCACCATAGGGGGATAAAATCATTCATTGACTCAAGATGCTGGACTTTTAATTGAGGCACCGCGCGGGATATTTAGGCGCAGCGGGATGCTATATTTGACTTTTTAAGCACCGCGGAACCGCGGCGGCTTATTGGGCTGGGGAAGGGCCTGATATCTAACTCCATGTACACTATCAAGGTATAAAGCGTAGTATATGTCTATGTCCAAAGATTGTGGAACATCGCATATTACAATAGGCTTGGTTCCCAACAATAATTACGATACTGTGACCGCAGCGGGTAACCAGTGCATAAATAAAATGACCATGAGCAAAGTTAAATAACGAAAGTAACACTGTTTTGCTGTTTCGCAGTTATAAGATACATTATTGAACGATATTTTCGGTAAGAATAAATATCTTATAGTTTATTTGACTTGACTTTTGTATAGCGATTTTTTTTTCAGCGCCCGTATTTTATGCCGAAACAACGAGATGCAATGTTCCACAATCTTTGGCATATAGACATATAGTACGCTTTATACCTTGATAGTATATTAGCTCAGTGACGGAATTTAAAAAAAAATTTTTTAATCGTTTGCGGACCAAACTCTGATACTGCCACCTGTGGTTGGAGACATAAGCTTGCACACAACCAACACACCTATTCCATTTCATACATGTATGTATGAATACAGTAGATGCACTGGTAGTTAGTGTCGTAATTATCAAACTAAAATTGTTACATCATTGAACAAACTTAAACTGGACAGCAAATACCAGCAGAGGCCAGCTTGACCCTTCACATATATCATTTAATTCAGCATACAAGGCATTTTATGTTAATTTATTATTACTATTAAATTTGGCAATATAATATTTTTGTTTGTTTCCTCTTAGATTGAGTTTAATTAAGCTACATTTTCCAAACCAGAACAAGAAATCAAATAACAATTGGTACACTACTATAAATCCATGTCCTAGGGCAGATTATGTCCAGCCTCTGCATACTTTGACGAAAAGCACAAAGTTAAATGTGAATAAAGAAGACCTTGACCTTTGAGATAGAACCTAGGGGTTGCATATCAGACACTCCACCTCTACGTAATGATGGAAGACATTCAAGCAAAATATTAGAACGATTGGTCAATGCATGACAAAGTAATGATCCGGACAAAATGGGATGGACCCATGCACTCAATTGTACCTATAGACGCACAAACATACACCAAAAGTGTAAGAGTAAGTCTTGATCACTGCAAGGGGGCAAACATACACCAAAAGTGTAAGAGTAAGTCTTGATCACTGCAAGGGGGCAAACATACACCAAAAGTGTAAGAGTAAGTCTTGATCACTGCAAGGGGGCAAACATACACCAAAAGTGTAAGAGTAAGTCTTGATCACTGCAAGGGGGCAAACATACACCAAAAGTGTAAGAGTAAGTCTTGATCACTGCAAGGGGGCAAACATACACCAAAAGTGTAAGAGTAAGTCTTGATCACTGCAAGGGGGCAAACATACACCAAAAGTGTAAGAGTAAGTCTTGATCACTGCAAGGGGGCTGAGTTGACAACAACCAGAACTTATGCAAGATGTATCTGTAACACCCACGTGCATGATCCTTATAATGTATCTATGTCACATGAGAAATGGACTTCCTGTGAGAATCTGATGAGCATCAATGGGAGTCACAGGAAGAATTGGATGCCCATATACTGAGCTGAACTTGTGACTTATCTAATTAACTGGCATCAAATTATTTGTGTGCCTCCTACAGAGACTCGTTGGGAATACATTTGTTGTGTTACAGAGATAGGACCCAGCTATACCAATTACAGAAATGACTAGAAACCATTAGCTATTTTATACACACATATAATGTTTGTTTACCATATTAATTAATATCAAACCAAAAGCCCACATAAGGTGACATTTCAGCTCGGAAACAGAGAGCCAAGTATAATGTATCCTATAATAAATGCAACCAAAATAAACAAAATTGTGAAATTCACACTTCCATCAATCATCATCACTGTGCAAAAACTTACTGCAACATGATCCCAAATGCAAGATACAAAACACCAAAATATTTGGATGAAAGATATAAAACAAGATTGTACACTCACAATATGGTGCATCAAAAACAAAACCCATACCACCCTACCAAGGCCAATATTCAAACGGAATAAAAACATTTATATTGCGAGCCGGTTTGAAATAATCTATCACTGGATTGTATTAATATAATGAGTGCTGAATAAAGCAATAAATAAGGGTATGCTAACTATAAATACATACAAATTGTGCACAATTTAATGAAAGTGAAAGCAAAATTAAAATTTGAATGGTCTGCTTATCGGCATAAGTTTTGTTTATTCTTTAAAATTAATATCAGATAAATGGTAACTTCCAAATACAAATGTTCAAGGAAATAAGCAGAACAAATGTTTTGATCTTGATATATATTATCACTAATGTCACACTTATTAATTATCTAGACAGTTAACATGCAAATCTCGTTCTAGTCACAATATCAGGTACACACAACACCAACAACAACAACAACTCTAGGGTATGGTGAAACAAGAAAGAACAAGCTGTGTATGTTATTTACCGCCACTATACGGGTCTGTAAATACTAAACTTCCGGTAGAATTATATTGAGGTTGCTTCAATCTGCCATCCCAGTCATCTTTAAAGAAAAGAAGAAAAAGAAATACTAGAGTTATCTAGCCTTTGTCTACACAGAAATGCCAAGATATTTGAATATACAAAAGCAACAAACACACACAAATAGGGAAATAACATGGTCACACTGGGTTTTTATTAATCATTTAGTATCAAAATAACTTTTTCATGAAAAGTTGTTTCCTTATGAACGGAATCATGAGACTAATGTTCAAGAGACCATTATGATCTGTCGTTCATATCAGTATGTTCAACTTTCAAGACAGAGCCTTGAGATCTCTTATTTCTGAGGAATATGCTTTATTAAAGCATTTATTTTAAAAATACTTTTATACATACGCATACCCAAAGCAATACACTATAAAACATACCATTCAGGTTATTCATACACCTACTTTCATTCAAATTATGCATAAATTAATATTTTATACACCATCCTTGTGTATTCATAATTTTTAAAGATCTCATCATTAAACATTTAATAAGACCCACACATCTTGAATTTATATCACATTTAAAAGTGGGAAAGTAAAATACTGAGAAAGCAACATTGAAATTGTTCATATCAATTGTATAGCATAAAAAATATTTTTTCCAGACAACATTTATTTAGTGAATATAGGCAGTGAAAATACAACACACTTGTGACGATCAAATTATTACATTTGAGGAACACTTTACACACAACTATATCTAAAAGAAATCTATGCTAATACACATAACAACAAAGTTTGGACAAAAGCACATAAACAACAGATAACAGTAACTTTATCATTGATAAAGACTAGTTAGCACGAAAAACCATTTTTTTGTAAAATTTATAAATTTTCCAAAAAATATTTGTATTTGTTTTTTTTTGCTTTTAATGATAGAGTTACCTATGACATGAACATGGCAACATTGCAATAACTAAAGGACATGTACTACAGTATCTACAACATGTCCGAAACACTTAATCTATAAACTGTATGACCAAGTTTGGTGATGATTGCACCAGAGAGAAGATATTGTAATAATGGTGTGACAGTCTCAAAAAGCAATAAGATAGTCACAGGTCATGTCATACTTCCTACATTTGTACAACTCTGTATGTTGAGCATAGCCTTTAATTTGTAGACGGGTTAACATATGTTGCAAAAACCACAATACCATAAACTTTTATAATTTTCTACTGTCCAGCTATGTACCAGGTCGATTTAAGTAAACACATTGTAAAGTCTGTTCAACAACTGTTGTGTATTGTTACAAATTCTATACAGATGGACATAGTTTTATATACATGCCTCAGGATGTTATACATATCACTTGTATAATTTTTCATCACAATATTATTGATCATAAAAGGTGTCCTTGTAATCACCCAACACACTTTATCATTGTCCCCCCACCGACATGTACCGGTAAGTCACCTATTGACCTTCACCTTTGACGTACAGTATTGACCTCAAATACATAAGGGTTCATTGGCAAGACAACATAAGCATCATGAAGGCTGCATAATCCATCTACAAACTTTCTTCAAAAACAGGAATAAATATACAACATTACCAAATCATTTATGCCTGTATGGGCTAGGAACTATAAAATACACATCCAACTGTAACAGCAGGTGGATAGAAACTATAAAGTTCTTGACACCATAGTAAAATCGGTTATAAACTGTATAGTTATACTCTACATAAACATGGATATGTAATATAAGTCTTTGGATTACGGTTACAATTTAATGTGTAGGAAAATATACTTTATGATGTATGATGTATATTTTGTACACACAACAATTGTACATAAAACAACAATCAGCAAACAGAAACCATCCCAAAATAAGATCTTTGAAAACAGAGAACCTTTGTTTCTAGATATGCAAAAACCAAAACAAAACCTTATCTTCTCTTGCACAGAGTAAACCTATGTTTCTCATAACACTGTTTACAACAGTAAAAACTTTAAAATATGTATTTTAAAACGTAAATAGAACACATATTTTGAGACATATGCAACAAGACATTCCATTTCAGAATCTATCCTTTATTTGTTATAATTAAGTAGACCTCTACTTATCATATTAACATTTTGCAAATAATTTCTTGACTGTGCCAATTAAAAGTAAATTGTCTCCATTAGCTTTTAATTAACCTAACTGATATAAGTGTACATACATTTTACAAGAAAATGTGCATTTTAAAACATCATGCGAGAAACAATACCATAGTTCATAACATTAAAATAAGATAACAGTTTTAATACAATTTAAGTTTAATACAGATAAGATAGTATATTATATTGTCAAGCATTAATTAACCTGCATGAATTAAATTTACTTTGTTTTCCATTTTTTGAACCCATGAAAACATTTAAATAACAAGAGTTGGTGTAAAACAAGTATGCACCCATTGCAGCCCAATAGCCCGGACGGACAAACACACATACACCAAAAGTTGTGACCAAGTCTTGCTCTCCACAAGCGGGCTTGACAAAAATGCACTAAATATCCAGAAATGCAAACAATTTTAAATAATTTACTTTCGGATAAAAAAGAACTCATATCTGCATTAAAAATACATGAATATTGTTAAGTGTTAACAAAATAAAAATAATATATTTAAATATTGAAATCATGCAGCATTCAATAATGTTTCATTCATCATCATTCTCTTGTACATGTATAATTATGCATTCAGTAAACAATAATGATATTACATGCTAGTAAATCAACGATACCTTTTGGGACAGCCTCAGTCTTTTTTACTGTAGCATGGAATTAATTAATGTTAAAATGTTAGAATGGTGACAAGTAATAGGGTGGCAAACATTAATACGGTGCACAGCAAAAATAACACAAACTTTTATACAGCACAAAAACTAATTTTCTGTAACAGCAACTGGTTTCAGCTACCCCCTCCCCTGCACCACAAAACAAATAAGAAATCAACAAAGTTCCCCATCATATATCATTGAGTCTCCTACTCTTTTAGCCAATTGCCTGTAAAATTTGCTTTTTGAATATTACACATTATACATGTAATCATCAATCAGTGCCAGTCTATAGTTTGGTTAGGACTGATTCTTCCTAACCTAAATATGTTCTCCTCATTATGCTACCTATTCATTTGCCATTGAGTAGTCTTATAAGATAAGATTCAAACCAGCAGATCCATACACAGCTATAAGATGCTTGTATCCAGAAAACTACAGTTTTCACAGCAAATTAACTGTTACAACTAATATGAACCAAGTTAAGTTTTTTAGTGGGAGGTCAGGGAGGAAGATGCATTAAAACGCCATTGGAGACTAATTGCCTCAAATGCGCTTAATTTACTTGATTTCAATAAAGAGTTGATTCTATAAACCAAACAAAGATGGCTTCTTGTTGAAGTAAAGGTTCCAAACATGAAAACATATTGACATAAGCTAAACTCAATGAATCATCAGAAATTTCTGCTTACATTAACATGTCTTGTTTGTAACAATTTTATACTTCAAAATCCCAAAAGTAACAGCCTTAAATTTTGCTCTAGTAACAAAAGCCAGAGCACTGCCTACAAGTGCTGGACACTTGACTTTCTTGTTCGTGATAGCAAACTTGCTCATCTATTAGTGAAAAGTCTTAGAGTAACAAGGGCAGATAACTCAATAAATATAGGTCACATAGTTATCAGCCTTGTCAATATGGAGTTGTGTTTGTGAATAACAATGTTGAGTCTCAAGTGGATACCTTTGATAGTCTAAGAAAATGACTCTGACAATAGCCTTGACCAACGCACATGCAGACGCACTCCATCCCGTCACAACGACAGATTGACTTTTTTCTTCGAAAAAGTCTCGCTAAAATTGCAATACACTATAACAATAAACTAGTAAGTTGTTCTGAATCATTTCATGAAAACCACTGCAATTAACTGTTTACCTCATATAACCCTGATTCATCTACTTTCACCATTCTCATAACCACTGGGTACACCGTCTATTTTTAGAACTGGAAAAACCGTTACTCGGAACGGGTGTTTTACAGTTCGGACGAGGTAAATATTCAATTTTCTATCTATCAACTTGTGATCCATAAACCTAACATAGCGCACGGTATGCCTTTACGGTTTCCACGTTCAGGTTGTCATCATTTTCTTTGAAAAGATTCCCCAATTTAACAAAATAGCCGGTACCAATTTTGTATTTGTTACTTGAGACGTGTTTTTAAACGTGTTACTCGGGACGGATCCATATATAAATCTCTGTTTTCGCGGATGCAGTATGTCCCTAGCCAACGTAATGTTGATATTATATCAAATTATTGTATTTATGACAAGATGGGACGACATTATGGCATCTATAGTGTTTCTGGAACACAATCGTATATGTTCTGTGTTATTGTTACTTGGTACGGATGTTTTTAGAGCGTTACTTGGGACGGCCTAATATCGAAATGTACGTAATTCATATCTGCTGAACGTGTTCGACCTACCGGCTTATATACCTAAGTAATATAGTTACATATGTTATCGAATAACTAGTGAGACCTTTTGTATGACGTATTAATAAGCCACATATTTATGTTTTATACGACAATTATTACAATTCACTAATATTAATTACCTTGATGATGCAAGTTCCTTACTGATGACTAGATATATAAGTGTCAGTTTATTCAACAATTCCTTATGGTTTCTACCCAAACTAATCCTTTGATACATGTAACGTGCATTTCTAGTTCTAACTACATGAATACATTTTGTTTATATATAGTGCATTTATTTACATCGTCTTTACAGAAAATGCATATCTGTGGCACTTGTAAGAGCAGTCTAAAGACAAAAAGGACGTTGCGAGAACATGAGGCAAGGCACACGCGTACGGGATCGTGTAAGTGTGACCATGATGGGTGCGGTCTTGTTTTCTTCACTAGGACGTATGTACGTGGGATGATCAAAAAGATTTTAAAGTTTGCGTATCTAAGCCAAATATCATATTAATTTAGCTGTATTTAATGCCGATGTTTACGTATACAACACAATGTTCTACAATAAGTAGTTCTTTGTTAATGAAACGTCAAACATAAGGTGTAGCGCTATGCCGCCGCACACCAAAACGTCGCCCATTTTCGCTTTATGGTATAGAAAAGCTTTCGACTTGTATTTTATTAAATATTCCTCGAATAATATATCAAATCAACTGGGCGTTACGCTAAAACATTGAAGAACTGTGGAATAAAATAATGTTGAAGAAGATTTGTTCGTTTTTTAATATATGACGTGAAAACTAAAAGTAGCGACTTAAAAACTACGCAATATTTCAGCAAAAATTCACATCTCAAAAATATACAGTTCTTCCACAAGCTAGAATTAAGGTCTAAACATGCATTTAAAATGAGGAAACGAGCATCGGAAGAGAAGTCTGCAAGATGCATACTTATATATCGTTAGTGAAAAAGGGTTTGTGACGGGAAAGAAACTCTTTTGCATCAAGCCGAGATAAAAAAAGCGTTAAATGAGATGTCAATTTTGATTGTCACTCGTTTGACGGACGTCGTATACAAGAGCTGTCATTAGAATGAAAATGATCGAATAATTATTCAACATTTCCTTGGTATTTTATAACAACTGAATCGCTTTTAGACAAATAAACAATAATTATTGTTCTAATTCAATACTGAATTATTAGTAAATATATCTGTTTTTCGGAGCAACGAGACGTTCGAATAGTAAACAATTTACATACGTGACGGCATTGACGTCTTGATGTACGGCGAGTCGCTGTACCCAAGGTGGCAAAATAATGGATATCTCTGTCAGTAATGGATGAAAATTTATGAAACTCAGCAGACAGAGAGGAGATACATTGCTTATTTGAAATAAAAACATATTTTATTGATATCTCGAAGAATTATCATTTGAGAGCGTTTGTCTCATTACTTTTTGATCACCCCACGTATTTGCATTTTTAAAACTTTGCCAGTTTCTCGATAAAAATGTCAGAAATATTCGTCTGTACAATTCCCGTATCAAGAGTGGTTTCACTTATGTAATATTATTCAGAAATAGTTCTTTAAATTTGTGACATTTTTTTAAACGGGTTGGTAAGATATTCAAATTTCGATACACATTATATTGTTCCGTATAAAACCACCCTGGAAAGTTGTGTAAAAATCGAACAGATATTAAAGGCACTAGAATTTGCCTTGTCAAGGGTTTTTTCTTTTTACTTTTTCTTCTGTGCAAGCTTAAATTTGATTTGATTTTTGAAAGTACCAAAAGTTTAAGTTGGCTGTGTGTCCTGTCTATCAAACGTTATCGTGCACTTGAGAAATTGACAGAATACTTAATAGAGAGCGATGCTCGAGTGCACCGCTTGTTGTAATATAGTATTTAGTCACAGTGCCAAATTTAAAAGAGGGTTATCAAATGTTTAACTGGCATGTGCATTAATATATGTCCGGATAACATATTTGTCAAAGAAAGACACTAATGGGATTAAATCTCAACAGTGTCTCACAATGGCCGAGATATATATGTAATTTATGTCCATGTGTATGATAAATAAAGAATTTGTCTTAGTTTGGTTGTTTTTGGAAATTTGTATCTGTAAGGAACATTCTAGAAGCCACACAATAAGTAGACGATGGGTGTTATAATAGCTAAGAGTGTCCAACAGATATGAATTACGTGCCGCTTAACATACATTTCGATATTAGGCCGTCCCAAGTAACGCTCTAAAAACATCCGTACCAAGTAACAATAACACAGAACATATACGATTGTGTTCCAGAAACACTATAGATGCCATAATGTCGTCCCATCTTGTCATAAATACAATAATTTGATATAATATCAACATTACGTTGGCTAGGGACATACTGCATCCGCGAAAACAGAGATTTATATATGGATCCGTCCCGAGTAACACGTTTAAAAACACGTCTCAAGTAACAAATACAAAATTGGTACCGGCTATTTTGTTAAATTGGGGAATCTTTTCAAAGAAAATGATGACAACCTGAACGTGGAAACCGTAAAGGCATACCGTGCGCTATGTTAGGTTTATGGATCACAAGTTGATAGATAGAAAATTAAATATTTACCTCGTCCGAACCGAAAAACACCCGTTCCGAGTAACGGTTTTTCCAGTTCTAAAAATAGACGGTGTACCCAGTGATAACTGACTAACTACAATTTGTCAATTACCGGTACTTACATTGATAAATATTTTGCAAAGGAGAGTCAGACTTTAAAAAAAATATGCCAAGGTGGTAATTTCCATATAAGCAACTAAATATATTTATGTTCAGACGAATGTGATATTTTGACACCATTAAAAGTTTATTTTCATGAGAATGTTTGACTCCCCGTCTCTAATTACCCTAGCAAAATATTTCAAAGAGTAGAAACTACACACCTTTACCATTATTAATGATACGAAACCTTGACAATTAGATATTTTGCATAAATATTTGCTTAGGCAAAATATCAATAGGAATTACTTTACTTGGTAGAGTGAAAATGTTGGGGTTTTTTTTCAAATAAATTATGTGTATAAAATACTGAACTTTTCTTTTAGTTTGTTCATTCAGCTTTTTGAAGTAGCTATTGGACATCACATTTTCTACATACATGTATAAATGATTCCAGTCTTAATCTACATACAAGCATTGTAATCTACATGTACTATAAACAGCACTTGCAACCTGCAGCCACATTATCAATATGTGAAACAGATCATACATGGATAGTGCTTATATAACAGAGTAGCAATACCACAGAAATATAATAGGGTAGCAATTCCACGGACATGAGCTACGGGGTTGATCAATATATTCGAGGACTTTCCTTCTTAATTTTGAAATATTGGAACTAGAGTAATGAAATTACAGGCTAATGTAGATCTATTAATTATCTCGCAATTTGTCTAATTTTCTTTATGATTACGTCACTATTTACAACCATGGTGAAGCACGCACCGTGGAGCATCTCGGGCGTAACACTATTTCTGAGAAACGACATGCTATGATAAATAATGCAAAACTTGTAAAATCCTCGCGATATTTCCAAAATGACTTGACTTAATTGTGCATGGATTCTGTGCACTCCCAATTACCCATTTTTATATGATTCCGTTGTTTATGTGATTGTAGGGTTTCTGTCAAACGGTTAAGTCGATAAAATAAGGATAAACAGCAAATATAACACTGCAATAGGGACACTTCCGTTAAATTCTGCGAAATAAGACCCACAGATCTCAATCAAATGTAACTGGTGAAAACGAAGACTAGTATAGGTTTACAAAACATTAAATCGTTGACTCCAAATCAAAACGGTTATTTCGATATTGCGTCCTAAAGCTGAAAGGTCGTGCTTCAGTCTTAATTGGTATAATCTAATTTTGTGAAGCCAACAACCCTTGTCCGAGTTTTGTTTCCAATAAGGCATCGATACTCTTTTTATTCCAACACACATTCGAGAAATGGCTATTATCTACTTATTTCAGTAGTAAAAGAAAACCTGTCTCATACATTGGACCAGGTGTCAGTCCAGAAAGGAGCCATATGCTGCTCCGACGGTGACGCTTCGAATGACATTCATGTGACGTCCAACGTAACGCGTCCCTTGTATGAATATAATAATTTTATTAGTGCATTTGGTCGGAGACATCTTACTCCGAATGGTGTTGAATGGCTTTGAGCCTTGCTGCCAATATGAAATTGCTAGATGAAAAGTCCTCGAATATATTGATCACCCCTCGTACTTACAGTTTTGTTTTTTTTCGAAGTGAAGCAAATTTCATTTTGGTACTGAAGCCAAAAGTCACATGGAATTGCTACACTTTATAAGAAAACTCAGGATAGAATTCAATGATCTTGGTATCGAAGTGAAGCAAATTTTGTCGTGGTACTGCAGCGAAAAGTCCTGTGGTATTGGTACACCATATAGGACAACTATCATGTGAAAATATTATCATATATAAACTTACCATCAGCCTCGTCCTCATCTCGCAACATTTCCAACTTGACTTCATCTTCGGTTGCCATGGTGACCTGAGATCAACATCCAATACACCTGAAATATCATATTGCATTCATACATTACAATATGTGTCAGACTCAGAACCTCATTTTCGTTGGATAATTTTTTTTCATTTGTCAGGGACAGTCATAGAGCATTGTCATTTGTTTTTATCCGATAACCCCTGGCTACAAGGATAGAGACAAGAGTTTGGGTGATACAAGGAATCTGGGGGTGTTTCCCTGGCTTTTTCCAACTAGACTTAACATTCATTCTTCAATGTGCCCAGTGTATTGCACCGATATACGAAATACTATATCTTGGTTTCTAAGCAGTTCATCTTTATTCTCTAGGAAAACACTGATAGCATTTAAGAACTGACAAATTGTGCCCCAGTTGAGATTCAAACATTCCACCATTGAACATTTAAATACATGCCTATCAAGTCAATGATGCAAATACTGAATATGTCGAAGGCTTTATACTATGATATGTGCCCATATAAATTGAGGTAGTTACCATATTTTTGCACTGACTCCTCATTGTACTCAAAGTCAATACATATTATAAATTATATGTGTCAGAATTCTTATGTACAATATGGAAACAAACATTTTTTACCGTAAATCTGGTAAACTCCTGGCTCGATCACCCAGACCACCTGAAGACAATAAAAATACAACAAAATATTGAGTTTGTTAAATTTTCAAAACTAAAAAATGTAAAATTTTGTAAAAATCTTGCTAAAAAAATGTAAAAATCTTGCTAAATGACCAAAACACCTGAATATAATGAAATATAGCACAATATCGAACACTTCAAAATTATGATAAATAAAATTGATAAGTTCATATATATGAATACCGGTATGTTACACTTGATGCACTCTTCGCGACACAACCACTGACCAGATGGTGAGACAAGATTCCGTCCCAGTCACAGGTTCAAGGTATGACAAAAATGAGGGCAGCTAGCGAAACAAATGAAGCACATTATTTAATGGAATGTACCGGTGACATTGTTTGAGAAGTGAACGTAATACTAGCTTATCTTGGCTTATTATTCCCTGGTAAATAGGATAGTCTCGTTTTCACCTTCAAATATTTACACCTTTACATCCACTAGCCTGGGATAACTATTATATTACATACAATAAAATATGAAGATATATCATATAGCAGTAAACATAAATATAATAGCACACATACCACTCCTAGATAAAATAACCGGGTCATATACAAAACATATACATTCCTCTACATTTAAAAAGTATATACAAGACAATAGTTTATAGAAATGAAGAATAATCATATGAAATATAAAGCATATTCATATGACAATGTTAAAACAGAGTACATTTATGTTTATCATTGGAGCTTGAATCATTAGCAAACTGTATACAAAATATCGGACCTCTAGAACACCAATGAAATTATCAGAATCGTCTATTTTTCGACGATTGAATCAAAGTACACGGAACCCATCCAAAGTTTTAATTTGCAATTAAGGTAGTCTAGTGTCATACTAAAAACGATGCAAGTGATTATTTTGACATTGAATGACTGTTGAAATATAGCTATATACACTTTAACAAACCTGATGTATATTAGCACCGAAACATGTGAGACTATCATTAGGTTACCAACCATTTCATTTCAAGTTGGGACGGATGCTGAAAAGCGTTTCTGAAACTTCCAGTGCTCCGGCCAAAAATTTGAACAAGGTATTGGATTGGTAGGCAAGAGTGCCAACAGCTTGGCCACCGTATCACCTAGTAGCTGAATAATGACCCTCATATAATTAAACAAAAGCAATTTTATGACATATTCCATATTTTAAAGCATCGAGAGATAAACATACATGTGTTTTTGTGCCTACTCAAAGCTGAAACATTTTACTGACATGATAAATGGGATTCTGCATGTTTTTCACCTTTTCTATGAAGCAAAGTTTCATGAAAAGACATCATTTTGATAGGAGACAAAAGTCTACCAGCATATGAAGATACAAGCAAATCAACTGGTATGTTCCTGTTACAGAACGATTAAATGTAATTGTGAAACGAGGATAAATAACACACAATGAACATACATGACCTCAAGAACTTCGCTTCAGGCAAAATAAAGTTACATGCAATCATACAGCAATTAACTTTAAATACTTCACACACTTCACACACGTATGCATAATGGTGCAGGTTATTCAAAAGCTGAAAATTATTTTCCTTCTAGACAATTTAAGAAGTGTGCAAATTATATGAATGGTAAAAATTGTGTGTTATGAAAATAGGCATGTCTGTCAGTGTGGGTGTTGGACAGCTTCTTAATTAATATATGCAGAAAAACTGGTTTCACTCTCATTCTTGAATTTAAGCAAAGACAAATCATACCAGTAAAATGACAAGTTAAGTTTAACTTAATATCAGTAATCATATGAATTGAATTTTTTATTAACATTTACCTGAAGTTAAATATAAATGCCTATAAATCCAGTAGAATTAACAAATATACACAGCTATACATAAAGGTTAAAATCAATGTTTAAGCATGTACACGGTACTTTTACTTATACAGTAAATACATAATAAAGTAGCCACTGACCGTGACATGTACATTAGTAAACAACCCGTTTAAAGGCTGTCAAGCAAGCACATTCCTTTACGAAGATAATTCTATTCATTATGCCAAGTAGTATTATCATAAATGACATTTGCACTATCATGGTCGGGGTTACAAATGACCAGTGGCTATCAAGTGAAGTGTATAATATCGCAATAAATAATATATGGACAGTGTATTATGGTGTGTAGAGAGAAACTTTTAACAAGCTTAATGAAGTAACAGATCATTATAGTCTGACACAATAGAAAATCAGATAAAATCTCAACTTAATAATGGGTATTAGTAGAAAATGTAATTGATGCGGTCTATCACATACATGTAAAAGGTTGTACATCATGTTTAAAGTATTAAGAATGTATGAAACTGTCAGGATAAAGAATAAAAACTTGATTGTCTTCCTCATAAAGAGACGTTGCTGGTTCATTGAGGAAAAGGGAATGCAAGCACTGGTTAGGGTAGAGTCCATGAAAACTGGTTAAGTGAATTTACCCGCTGCATAGAACTGAAAAATTGTTGAGAAATGGTGTTAAACCACAATAAAGAAACTAATCAGGATTATCACATCATAGACCCATGTAATAATCAGTGATAATAGATAATTTTACAATTCAAAATTTGTACCGAGTTAAACTCTACATTACGACAAAGAATATAGACATACAGAAATAATGTCAAGTTGAACTCTAATTTGCAATCAATTGTCCACATGTGTTCATAAATTCAATTAGGAAATAAACATGCAATAATTGTATACAAGTGTTTATCAAACATATATTAGTGTACAAATCAATACAACCAATGTGTCTTTGTTCTCCAAACAGTTGAACCAGTTACGTTATATTGAACAGCGGAATGGTGACCTTATAGTTACATTATACCATATGTAGGGTTTAACTTTTTAAAATATGAGGAAAATGTTTAAAGTACTAAATTCCTGCTGAGTTATGACTTATGTAATCAAATGATAATTATAGTAATACTTGACCTTCCAGTCAACAAGTAAACCCCAGTAACAATAGTTCCTTGTATAACCTTGAGTCCTTGACATGTAAATGAACTATGCAGCCACATCAAGACAGACCCGGCCTTATCAGATTATCGTAACAATTTCATACCAATTAATCAGACAATGTTACATCAATATTGCCAGACTTGGACATATGGTAAATATTGAATAATTCCAATAAATAGCTCACCTTTAGATTCTAGCAAGTCCTTATCCAGAATGATATGAAACAGTAAATTCAGAACCATACGTCAGTCCATCACTACACTCGAAACATAAACCAACACGATACACTACTAGAGTGTCACACACCAGCCTGTAATGGATTAAATGTAAATCATTGTGCATGAAATACGACACTCACTCAAGCATCAGATATATGGAGGTCTCACTGATCCTACAATATAAAGACAACCAAATATTCAGTTAGTAGTATAAACCTTTAATAATAGTACATATCACATACTATGACATATATCTACAATACTACGGTGTTCAGGTAACGGTATACAAATGAAATATGTTCCATTCATATACAACTATTGATAACCACTCCTTCATTGATGAGCATGAACAAGGTGTTTTCATTTGACTTTATAATATTATTCAAGACTCTCTAATACATTCCCTAAAACAAAAAGTTTTTCATTCCCTATAACTGAATGTTTTTGTTCTACATATCAATTCCAAACTATGCTGTTTTTTGCAGGTAAATCTTCATTGATAATGGTTAGAGGGTTCAAGGGCGTGAGAGGATTCTCAGCAGGACTTGACAAGTACTATAACACTAGGCTGCGAAAATCAAGATTAGGACCAGTGAATTAAAGTCTCGAAGAACAAGCTACTGTTTTATATAAAGAATTTACCCGTCAGTTGTATCCACACACTCCCCACACCGGGATTGAGCAGTGGATGGCTGGGGAAACGGCCATGTTTTTACCTTCCAGCTTCCCCCCGTACTGCTGGGGAAATGTTGGAATTTTTTTCTCCAAACCAATACCCCAGGGATAATATTAAGTTGTCAGGGGGCTGGGGAAATACCAGAGATTTAACCATCAGCTGTCCCCGGCATCCAGTAAACATCCCGGCCCATCCCCATAAGTGAGGGCTGTGGATGCAACTAACTGGTATATTATGTACTCACTACTGTTGGTACTGTATCCATACAACTGTACAAGTTCAATTAAAAACCAATTAGTGGCATTTTGACTCTGTGGCTCATATAAATTTGCAAATAACATGTCGTAAGTTATACATAAGTACATTAAAACTTGGGTACCTAAACGTGTACATAAAGACTAGAAAGTCGGTTCAAGAAATGGACAATAAAATAAAAACAGGTGTGCGAATTAGTCATTCCCCGAACCCCACCCAGCACGACACACCGGCTCGACGAATTTACCTGCGATGTCGATCGTCTTCTACTTGTTACTACACCTATGTATCATAATATAACCATAGCAATTTAAATTCCCAAAGAATCTAATGAGTTTATACCCTGTTTTACACGGACTCCGTGCTAATTTTGTAAAATCAAAAGTCGAGGTGAAAGGATGCTGATCAAGGGAAGTAACTCAATTTTCCTGTACCAATCTGAACCAATGAGAAATCAGGATTACGGGTACTGTCTAAAACAACGCCCGTGTGTACTCATTGTATAGCACGTGCGCCAGTAGATCGGTCTACATTTTTATTTCTAAAACAAATCAGACATTGTCTCAAGCATTTTACCTATAATATGTAGTACATATACTGTGGACTCTGTAGTAGAAATGTGCTAAAATACCTATACAAAATTGATTTACAAAATTTCGAATAAGTGCCCATAGATTACAATAGAATATGGTCGTTATAAAAATATTCCAGTTTCAGAGAGGATAAGTAGTTTATGTGAAATTAATAAGGTTGAATAAGATTTCTTGAGAAATATAAAAGACTATTGAAAATTTTTGATATTTTATCTGACAAACATAAATTTATATTTCTTCTGAGTAATGAAGATGACACAATAATAAAGACAACTGCTGAATTCATTTATAAATGTTATACGATTGATACAAGTGTCATATACTAGTATTAATAGTGTATTTATTTCTTCACAATTTTCCAATGAAACTTTCTACCATTGTAGATGTATGCACTATATATCGCTGGCTTAGAATGCGAAGGTCATAAGTACATAAGTAAAGAATAATTTTCAGACATTTTTTCTTGTTTTCTCAAAATGTCGATTTTGTACTTACGACCTTCTCATTCTAAGCCAGCGAATTATGTTGCTAAATAACGTCAGGAAAGCTTGAGCGGGGCAACTTAATGTTCAGAATGTCTCTGTCATACTAGTAACGACAAGCATTGCTTCAACAACAGGGGTCTTTTTCTTCTGTAAAACAAGATGGCAATAACTTTTTTCGTAATGAATACGAAGGTTGTTCATTTAATACCCGGACGATAGATATTACAGAGAAACGACTGGACAGATATTAGTGAAAACGCACACTAACTAGTACATTCATATCATTTGGATTATACAAAGTTAAAACAGCCGCACATGAGTTATTTTGTTCCTTGAACGGTTTCTCAAGCCGATAATGCTTAGACCTTCTTCATACACAACTTGCATATTATTTTGAAGAAAAAAACACAGTCTTTTACCCAAAACAGATTCAACTGCTATTATTTCGCACTAAAACATCAAGTGGCATGGGTGCACCCATGATAGGTCTACTCGAGCATCCCTTGTTTGAGCATCCACATGATGTTTCATGAAAACTTCCAGAAAACGGGACAAAGAATTCGAAAATTGGGGTTGCCTTAATTTTTCGTTGATGTATTATTTTCTTGCGTAATTGGCAAAATTTGTGCCACGTACGTATCACCTGGTATGTATACATTGAAATATATATAGGGCCGTACTTGGTCACCAAACAGTGTTTAAGCTTCGATCAGAATACGTGTAGGTGCTGTTAATAGATTTTTTGTTGCACGAGACTGAACGGATTTAAAAAGGTAAGGTATCAATTAAAACTTAGACTTATAAGCATCTTCGCAATACAGTTAATATACTTTGTTATATATCCAAAGCACCACTTAGACGTGAGACAGTCTGCTGGATTTCTTTTGTGATTTATGATTTTTATCTCAACAGACGTGCTTCCAGTTGTCAAATAAGTGTCGGTTGTTGCAATCAAATATTTTCGGCACTTGAAAAGGTGTAGTCCCTAAGTCGAGACTGTTTTACTAAAACACCACTATGATATAGATATTAATTAATGCCCAGCGTCATTCTATCCCTCAAATTATAGATCAAAGAACCACCAAATAATAATATAATAATATTATTTATTAGTATTGCTGGTGTTCGAGTCGTGATGACGTCATAACGCCATCTATAGATGTCAAGATTGACCTAAATAGCATGAATCTGAAAAAATTTATACGATTCTACATTCCATTTTTAGAGCTAGCCAGAGCTTGGATAACATATAATAGGATTTGAAAACTTCTTATATCATGTATATGCCTACAATAACATTTATCCGTTAAACTTTGCGACCAACCCTACTTTGAGCCGCATATTTGACAGGACATCGTCGCAGATTAAACACGCACCACTTGTTGACTTCCGGTGTAAACAAAAATATTTTTTGTTGTTTTAAAACTGACTTTATTGTGTCATTTCGAATGTTTTGCTGTTAAAACTTCAGATTTGCAGGTATTGTAATTGTTAAAGACCGGTCTCTTTTTATGAAATATCAATGGGTGACATAAATGCACTAAACACCATTTCAAAAATACAGGGCGAATATTCGTCCCAAGAACAATTCGCCCCCACATCAATCTATCGCGGGTGCTCTGCAAAAGCTGAAAGTCGCATACATAACATGGAAATCACAGGGAAAACCCCAACATGATAATAACCCGCTGTTGATAGAACTGAAAAACTGTAAGAAAAACTTTCGCAGTGAATGTCGCAGTTAAGGAACAATGGGGCAACGTTCAGTCACACAACTAGGGGAAATAAGGGTACACTCACCGCTCAGATGAAACAATAATCCACTTTAGAATCTACACTGATCTTATCTCTTCAATGTCCAGCGTCAAGATGGCGACTTCTCTCTGTTGCTTCTCCGCGATCCCAGCATCCTCCAGAATCCCCCTTTAGCCGATCAGCGGTCCCTATTTTCCCGGGCGATCCACTCCGTCGGTTGCAGACCTCCCTCTTTCCTCAGCAACCAATCGTATCCCCGTCATAGCGCGGGAGACACGGTTGGCTGAAGCGCCCTACACCGCGGGTCCATTTCTCTAATATGCGGTCCTTTAGGAACCGCCGATCACTACACTCCTCCTGATCCTATAAAGGAGTGCACACTGTCTGGACGATGCTGGGATCCTTGCCATCTGATGGTTTCCTGGATTCCTTAACCAGTACTTGGTACTTGGCAGCGAAACAGGTTGAGGTCTCGAGCCACCTGCCTACCCGACTGAGCCGCACCGTCTCAGCCGGGGGCCGGCACCCACGGTTACGGTGGGACCAACCCGCCCTCAGCCTCTTACACCACCTCTGGGCCCAACTTCTGGATGTAGAGACGGTCCGTGTTCTGGGCGGCTCTACGGAGAAGTTGTGTCCATGACTCCTGCCGGTATTCTGCAACATCGGCCGCCACACACCCAAGATGAGCGGGCGTGGTGCGGCGGGCTCTCGATCTGGGAGACGCGAAGTACGGTGCGTCTGTCTCCAGGAGAAGGCGCTCTACTGGCATCCATTCCAAGCAGTCTATTTTTGAGCGGTGCTCTGGTCCCCTGTACCGGGCCACGATAGCGGTGTACCCAAAGTATGTGTTAGGGAACTCGGCTATCCACCTCTCAGCCATCCGGCGGCTCCCAGTGAAGCAATGGCAGTGGATCAACTGGTCCTTGTGGACTGCTGCATGGCCCTTAAGGAGGTGCATGAGCGTCATCCAGGCCTCATCCTCTCCGATGTCAGTGCTCTGGCAATGGAGGACAAGAACAAGGTCTGGCCGCCTCAGACAGTCCAGCACCTGCTCCAGCCTCTCCATCTGGGAGCACCAGGTATCCATGGGCTCGTTCCTCTCCAGCCCAACTTCGCCCAAAGCCACCACCTCGGGCCTACTGATGAGAGCCTGGAAGGCTTCCCAGTCCCCTTCCCTTCCAGTCGGATTCCTGGGGTGCCACCCGATTGCGGGGTACACACCCTGGGCTCTCCAGGCAACCAGTTCCTCAGCAGACGGGTAGGTGTCGGGGTCGCAGAAGACGCCCACCATCCTGGGGATTCCTACCCGGTACTTGGTCGGTACCGGCCACAGCTGCAACACTTCTCCAACGGATGAGGTGGAGATGCCTCCCTTAGACATGGTTCGGTCCAGGTGACAGTGGCTGTCGAAACCCTCCTCCCGTTTCGGTAGCATCTCCTTCTCTGCATCCGACAGCTCGAAGAGGCGTCGGAACCTCTCTTGCTCCTCCTGGGTGAGGAAGGAGACAAGAGAGAGCACGCTCCTCCACGTGATGAGGGATGCAACTCCCGTGGCAGACTGTTCCCGTTCATCCAAGTCCGCTGCCCTCGCAAATTCTGCCATCCCGTCCTGAACCGCCTCCGACAGTGGCTCCCCTGCTCCCCCAACCATCTCTAACAGCACATGGAGGGACTGATGCTGTCCCACCAGCACACGCTGGAGATAGGTGAGGGCGGTCCGTCTTCTTACTGCCACCTCATGTCCACCAAGGTTAGGGTGGAACAAGAGGGGTACGTGGTCCGCGAAGGCGTGTTCCTCACTCAACTCCTCCCTACATCCACCAACGAGGCACCGTTTAGTAGAGGCTGCCGGCTTGGACCTTTTTTCGGGCTGGCTTTGGCTACTGCCTGTTGTCCCCGTCGGGCTACGTTTTCTTAGGCCGCTTGCAGATTGCTGTCTCACCAACCGGGAATAGGACTCATGGCGCGGCTCGTGACGAGAACTTTCCCTCTCCTGGCGCTGTCCCTGGGAGGTCTCATCCCGGTGTGTCCTATTACTGGAATGCCTTGATCGATGGCGACGTCTACGCCTGTCTCTTCCTCGATACTCAGGTTGAGGAGTAGAGGTGGGAGTCGGCGCAGCTGAAGCCAGATCCAGTAAAGTGCGGTCCATGGTAGTCTTGGGTCTGGCTGCCACGGGCATCAAAGGTTTCGTCGGGCTTGCTGGCGGGGTGGAAGCCTGTTCCATCGGAATAAGGTCGGATTGGTGTCGTTTCCGAGAGGGGATGGCTAGCAGGGCCTCCTCCTCATACTCCTCCAGCTCCGCCTCCTCATCCAGGGAGCAACCCACCAGGAGCTCATCCCCCAGGTCCTCGTCAGTTCCCCCTCCTTCTGCTCCTGCTGGTACCATGACCTCAACTGTCACTACCGCCTGTGGCTCCTCTTCTTTCCCGGTCTCCTCCTGGGCGTTTTCCGTCCTCGTCTCCAGGTTGGGGTTGGTTTGAAGGCGGATGTCACGGCTGGGTCCCTGCACGTCTTCAGCCCATGTGACGGTACGCTTCGGTTGAGGAAGCACCGCCACCTGAGCACACAGCCAATCCCTATTCTGGAAGTTGATATCCAGCAGTTTCTTCGCCAGGGTCTTCAGCCAGGCTTTCTTGCCGCCGCGGCGTCCCACGGCGACTTGTTTGAGCAGGGCGGCTTCAGCCTGTTCTCTCATCTCCGGTGGGCACAACCCCACAAACTCCACCAGCTGGTCTGATGCCATAGTTTGCCCCCGATTGGCCATGTCCCTAATCTCCTTGAGGTGCCTCTCATGGTTTGAGTTGTCCATGGTTAACTGAAAAATACCAAACATGACATCTATGGCACACCCATTACCTGTCCTTACAGTCATCACACTGATAAGTGTCAATGTCAAGGGCGTCTGTTGGGGTCACGTCAACGCAAGACCCATGGAACCATTCCTCACACTGATCGCACTGAATCATAAACCTCCCCTGCCATCTCTGCCTACAGAAACAGTACACACGTTCGTCCCCCTTAGCAGGTTTGGTGCAACCAGGATTCGATTTCCAGTGTTTGATCCAGTGAGGCAGGTTTCTGTCTCTACATGGCTTAATACGGTCATGATTGGCCACAAACACTGCATTCCTTACCTTCACACGGAACAGGAACGAGGACAATTTAGTCACAATGATCCCTGGACCCCTCCAAGGCGGGCACAACTTGCGACACTTACCCTTAAGCACCGCAGTATCCAGAATATATACTGGATCGCCCACCTCAAAGTTCCTCTCCATCAACCTGAGATCATAGTCACGCTTCATGCGCTTGCTGGTGGCTTTCAGCGTTTCTCGTGCCACCTCGTGTGCCCGCTGAATCTTGCTCACCAATTCGCCCACATACTCTTCCGGACTTTCATTTCTAACCTGACCCTGAGGGAACATCATGTTTGCCGGGATATTCACCTCACGGCCCAGCATCATCATATTGGCCGTATGACCCGTCATCCGGTTCACCGATGACCTCATTGCCCCGGCTATCTGAGGCAAGTACTGATCCCATTTTGCTTGGGATTTTCCGATGAAGCACCTAACAGCGTCCATCAGGGTACGGTTATACCGCTCTACCTGTCCGTTACTGGATGGTCTGTATGGCGTGGTCCTGGCCTTATGAATTTCCAAGGCCCGGCACAGTTCCGCAAATAGATTTGATTCAAAATTGCGGCCCTGGTCCGAGAATACTTGGAAAGGCATACCAAAGCGAGAGAAGAAATGATTAACTGCCGCTCTAGCAGTCTCCTCCGCAGTCTGATTAGGCAAAGGTACACACTCCACCCACTTTGTGAACTGATCGACCATCATTAGGATATGTTCGTTACCACTTGCAGTTTGAGGCAATGGACCTAAGAAGTCTATGTGCACCCTTTCCATTGGGGCTCCCGCCTGGTAGTCGGACATCGGGACTTTACCGTGTCTGTCCGATTTCTTGTTCTGATTGCATACTGCGCAACCTGACACATACCTTGCCACGTCTTGGCCTAAACCATACCACCTATACTTCTCTTTTACCCTTTCCTTGGTCCTAGCCACACCCTGATGTCCCGACGACGGAAGATCATGGTTCAAGCCAATCGCTACCTCCGTCAAGCTTTTTGGTAGCATCAACCTCTGATCATCAGACGCGCTGTCGTGCACATACAACACCCCGTCTAACAACATAAACTCTTCCCTATTCAGCCAGTACGACTTCGCAGCCGGGCTGGCTCTGAACAACATTGATTCATCGGGCTCTGACACATCCTTAAGCCACTCAATCATAAAGCCAAGGTCAGCATTCTCCGACTGAGCCCGGCAAAGCTCGCCCACAGTGAAACCCCAACTACTAAGTTGTTGTGGTCCCCTATTGGCAGCCTTCCCAGCTCCCTCCCTGGATGCCGCCGTGCTTGATTTACCCTCAACCTTCTGGCTCTCAGCAGCCTTCCCTTGGGAGTGTCCCCCGAAGTACCAACCAGATCTTTGGTCGCACCATCAGCAGCAGCGCCACTGCTAGTGCTTACTGAATTCTGGGCCCTAGCCCCCCGTCGTGTGGTTACCAGGTTTACACTAACCACCTCCGGTACACACGACATTGGTTCCTCAATATCCCACGGGATACCCTCAACCACAGACTGCATGACCCTGATGTCGCTAGGGTCCACACTAGTTAGCGTCGGGTCTCGTCAGACCCCCCACCAACCATATACTCTAGGCAATTACCCAGGATCTCGGATTCTGAGTAATCCTCACTCCCCTCCGTTTGAACTGGCTTGCCACCGTTACAGACCTGGCCAGACGAGATTTCACTTTCGCACCCGTAGACTGCGGCACCCTTGCCCGCCATACCATCGTGGCTCCCCAAACCCTGACTGCCGCTGAAGTGGCCAACCACAGCGGAAACAGTCACTACTGGCCTGGTAACCAATGGCACTACATTGTCTACTTCCTCCAGGAAGGAAGCCCATTTCTCATGGGCTCTAACACAATAAGTGCACCCACCACAAGGCAAGTTTTCAGGTCGCACCCCAGCACTGAAGGCATCACATGCCCCGTCGATTGCCGGCAATCGACTAAGGGCATCCGCGTTGCAGTGTTCTCGACCTGCACGGTGCTTCAACACCATGTTATACTGAGACAGCTCCTCCAGCCATCTCGCCAACTGCCCTTGCGGCTCATGAAATCTCATCAACCATCTCAAGCTCGAGTGGTCAGTTCGCACAGAGAAAGGTTTGCCCAGAAGGTAGTGTCTGAATTGACGGGTAAACCGTACTACTGCTAGCAACTCCTTTCTGGTGGTACAATACCTACGCTGTTCTTTGGTAAGGGCATAGCTGCCATAGGCTATGACCTTCTCTTGGCCTTGCTGAATTTGAATCAACTTCGCCCCGATTGCCCTATCGGAGGCGTCGGTATCCAAAATAAATTCATCATTGTTGTTTGGCAACCCTAGCACCGGTGGCATGGTGAGAGCACTCTTCAATGCCTCAAACGCATGTGCCTGTTTCTCGGTCCATTCAAACTGCTTTTTACCAGTTACTGCATACAACGGGCATGCAACCTCCGAAAAGTTGCTCACAAACCCCCGATGGTAGTTCGCCAAACCCATGAACCTTTCAACATCCTTGGCATTACCCGGTGTAGGCCAATTCCGCACCACTTCGATGTCGGCTTCAGACATACGAAGCGAATCGCCCGAGACTTTACGTCCCAAAAACTCTACCTCTTTTTGGAACAGGGAGCATTTTTTGGGTTTCAGTTTTAATCCATACTGTCTGAAACGTTCCAAGACCTCCTGCAGATTCTGAAGGTGGCCCTGAAAAGTCGACCCAAGCACCAGTATGTCGTCCAGAAATGCAAGGACAATGTTCCAGGACAGACCCCTAAGAACAAGGTTCATGACACGAGCATACGTTGCCGGAGCCCCACACAGACCGAAACCCATTCTCACATGCTCAAATAAGCCATACTTGGTGACAAATGCTGTTTTCTTGCGATCCTCCTCTTTAATACCAACCTGCCAATAGGCAGAGTTCGCATCAAGTTTCGAGAACCATGTGCTACCTGCAAGTGTATCAAGGCAGTCATCCACAAGTGGAAGTGGAAAAACGTCCTTTTTTGTCACCAAGTTAAGAGCACGATAGTCAATGCACCAACGGACCGACCCACAGCGCTTCCTGATTAATACGGGAGAAGATGCCCAATCCGAGTTTGATTCTTGAATCACCCCCGCCTTAAGCATCTTTTCTAAATGTCCCTCTTCCTCACCTGCGAAACAAACTGGTGTTCTCCGCAGTCTCTGTTTCACAGGTCTGGCGTCGCCCGTGTCAATCGTGTGTTCCACGGCATCGGAACTTCCAAGGTCGAACTCACTGGCGGCGAACACGTCCTGATATTTTATCAAGACCTGTTGCAATTGTCTACGTTCTTCCTCATTTAAGTCTCTGCTTGATTCCTCAAACAAAGGCATTAAATGGTCTGGCACTGCAGATTCGGCAGAACCATCCTCTGATACCGACTCACCCACACGACACACCTCTACTTCCGGTAACGACTCGGCATCCAAGGTTTTCTCAATACAATAAGCCTTACCTAACTCGGCGCCTTTCTTAATTAACCTATACTTATCGCTTGGGTTTAGCAAGCACATCACGGGGTCAGAACCCCCCTCCCTTAAGACCCTAGGAGCCAACAATTTAAGATTATCTGCGGGTTCTATCATGTAATTAGACAACTGGGCCCCCATGTCGCATTTAACCTTTACCACCGAATGAGGGGGCACCACCTGGCGTCGTGCCATGGTGACTCTTGCAACTCTTGTAGGACCCCCCTCAGAACCCTCGTCTAACACTATCCTCATCCCATCAAGATGAATCACCCCCCTGCCTAAGTCAATTACAGCCTCACCCCGACGCAATATGTCCACCCCTAGCAGCATGTCATGTTCTATTGGGGCCACGAATAAGTTCTCATTATACCACCTATGTCCCAACTTTACCTTGAACGGACCTGCTACAAAGCCAGAGATAGCCATGTCCCTGCCGGCCGCCATTAGTTTAACCTCCCGAATTTTTTGTGGTTGCTTTCCCAGTGACTGAAATACCTTATATGAAATAATGGTGACCTGAGCGGCTGTATCTACAACCGCCTGAAGTGACCTATCCCCAATCTGGACCCTCATAGAAAATTCAGACTTGGATCTTATTTGGCAAACAAGTACATCATCAACTGTTTCGGTTGACTCCTTAGGTAATTCCCTATCAAGATCAGCGGGTTTAGGCGATCTGACCTCTGCACCTTGTGGACCCGTACAAGCCGGGTGACCGCTGTCAACCGGATGGCTCGTGTCCACTGTTACCAGGTGATGTTGTTTGGAGTCGCCTGTATCAGGATATAATTCAGTTTGAGATGCCAAGGTTACTTGGTCCACCTCACAACCAATGGGGCCTTTGGTTACATGGGTCGGAGTTCGGCCTTCCTTACCGACCCTTGCTAGTTTAAAGACCCGCTACCTTGGGCCTTGCAGTCCCTGGCGTAGTGGCCTACCTCACCGCACGTATAACATGCCCCACTGCGGCCTCCTCGACCACCACCTCTACCTCCGCCTCTACCACGACCTCTTCCGCGACCACCACCCTGTGGGCACTGGCTGGCATAATGTCCCGTAACTCCGCACGTGAAACAAGATATATTTCTGGACCCTGAGCCACTCTCTGGTCTATTGTCCATTATAGCCTTCTGGAGCCTCTCCTCTAACTCCTTTAGCGCTTTCATAAACTCGGGCTCATGGGCAGTGGGAGGCTGAGGAGCTACCTCGTTTATGGTGTAGACCTCCTCCTCCGACTCCACCCTGCGTCTCTGGCGGTCAGATTTTCTACCATACATAGCTGAGTGTATTTGCTGAAACTTTCTGACTAGTTGCAGAGCATGTTGTACAGTATGCGGTTCCTGCATACACACATGATGACCTGCCTCCTTGTCCAGCATACCCTGACAAAAACGGCCCACCGCCTGAGACGTGGAGAAATCATCAGACACGTCGCGATATGCACGCCAATGTCAGAATCCTATCTGCCCAGTCATCCAGAGACTCGCCAGTGTTCTGGGTGGCCTGCTGGAATCTTGCCAGATTGGTTGCTGGAACATCATGTTCGCCAAACCGGTTGCCCAACTTCTCCAGCAACTCGCCATAGGTCAGAGGTTCTGACCTATCGCAAATTACTGCGTAATAATCAAGGGCCTTGTCCTTCAGGCTCCAACATAGGCAGTTAAGACAGTCTGTTTCGGACCATTTATATGCCCTAGCATACCTCGTGAACTGGAGCCTAAATGCCAACCAGTTCCCCTTGCCATTGTACGAGAGACCCTTAGGCAACATCACCACTTTGTCTTTCTCTTCTTTACTTGCCCTAGTTGGCAAAGTTTCAGGCCTTGTTGGGACAGATGGACGGAATGTTTTGTCCCGCCCGGTGCCAGATAGCTCTGACTCCGACCCGAACAACTTTTTCATGGGCTCACCTGCCGAATTCGGGCAAGGGCCAAACAAACTTTTGCCAACCTTACTTTTCTTTACGGTCTCCAGCTTAATTTGCTTGGCAAGATCCGACTCCGCCTCTTCTACCAATCTTTCATAAGACTTAATCATGGTGGAAAGCTCACACACCTTTTTGTCTCGGTCTGGGTACGAGCCGCGAGACATGTCCTCGTCGCTTGTATCCCCTTCCCCCTCCCTTATCCTACTGTCAGGGATGAAGTCTATCCTGTCCATGACCTCCCCACCAAACCGTTTGCGGGCTATGGTTTGCAAAATCTCAGGGGTAATGTTCCCACTACTCTCCCTTACCGCAATGATAGCCTTCGCCAACTTCATTTGGATTCCTGGGATCTGAACCAGTACCTCAAATGGGGCGAAGTTAATTGCCACTGGCCAAATGCTGAACTTTTTGTCAGCCGTAGCCATAATTTAACCCAGGCAGTGAAAAAATAATTAATTAAATAAAACACGGCCTGGTGTATATCGCCACAAAAATAACTACAAACGTCCGCCAAAACAGTTTCGGTTTTGGTCGCGTATGCGTAATCAACAATTCAATATCTAAAAACGTCTAAAAAGGTTGAGTTTTTAGACGAAACAACAAAAACAACAAAAACAACAACCCTAAACCTCCCTGGTTAGTTGCGAACCAATGTGGACTGAACGCCGATGCCAAATAACCAATTTATTTGCCGATCGAAGACACACGCGGTTCCTGTGTGCACGTTGCCTTCGCTTCGATGGCCACCCCTAAACAAATCAAATTGGGTCCTTAAAACACTTCTGACACCATTAAGGAACAATGGGGCAACGTTCAGTCACACAACTAGGGGAAATAAGGGTACACTCACCGCTCAGATGAAACAATAATCCACTTTAGAATCTACACTGATCTTATCTCTTCAATGTCCAGCGTCAAGATGGCGACTTCTCTCTGTTGCTTCTCCGCGATCCCAGCATCGCGGTCCCTATTTTCCCGGGCGATCCACTCCGTCGGTTGCAGACCTCCCTCTTTCCTCAGCAACCAATCGTATCCCCGTCATAGCGCGGGAGACACGGTTGGCTGAAGCGCCCTACACCGCGGGTCCATTTCTCTAATATGCGGTCCTTTAGGAACCGCCGATCACTACACAGTGAACATGCAAGAAGAAGAAACAACGATCAAGAAAATTTGATGAATGCTAGATCTAGTGATTCCCGTACATTTTATAAACTGGTTAATAAACAGAGAAAGTCGAAGTCCTGTGATATCGATGAGCTGAATGTGAACAGACAGAGTTATAAAGGCGCTGAAGTAGCAGAAGGTTTTAAGGCGCATTTCTCGGAACTAGCAAAAAAATCGGACAATCCACGTTTTAAAGCTGATTATAATGATATGGTCAGGAACGAAGTTAGCCACATAAAGGAACTTGTAAAACATAGTGATGTTGAAGAAGTATCTATGAATGAAATACAGAAAGCAATTGCGGATATTAATAGAGGCAAAGCAGCGGATTATTATGGTCTGACAATTGAAAGTATCGCAAATGGGGGAGAAGCTCTACATAAAGTTATTCTCGATATAGTGAATGCCATCTTCAAGACTGGAGAAGTACCAGAATGTCTAAAAACCGGACTATTGACTCCAATATATAAAAACAAAGGTGAAAAATCTGACTCTTGTAATTTTAGAGGAATAACTGTTTTACCAGTGGTTGAAAAAATTATCGAGATTGTGATTAAAAACCGTATCAGTGAAACGATGGAAGAAAACCAGAGTGTATATCAACGGGGCTTCTCCGCAAACACGTCTCCATTGCATGCTGCACTCATAGTCAAGGAAGTAACGCGGGACAGTAAAGACCATAAGAGGGAACTCGACCTGATTCTACTCGATGCAAAGAGCGCTTTCGATGTGGTGGACCATGATCACCTGCTGCGACGCCTGTACCAGGAAGGAGTCAACGATAAACATTGGTTAATTATTGAAAACCTCCATAGAGGAGCTCAGAGTGTTGTCAAGTGGTCCTCAAAACAGTCAGCACCATTCCATATTCATCAAGGGGTACGCCAGGGTGGCGTCCTTAGTACAAACCTCTACAAGATCTACATAAACCCATTATTGAAGCAACTTGAACTCTGTTCAGCTGGCTATACAGTTGGCAATATTCGCTGCAACGCATCAGCATGTGCGGATGACGTTACTCTCAATTCTACGACACCTCGTGATACCAGGGTCCTGATCGACATTGCGGAGACATTCTCAGACCATGAGAGATACGTTCTTCAACCAAAGAAGACAGAAGCCTTGAAAATCCTACCGAATGATCGAAAAGTGAGTGAAAAAGAACTCTTTACATTATATGACTGTGAAATTACTAATACGGAAGTAAGTACCCATCTTGGGATAAAACGCGCAACTTCTCTGAAGAAAACTGCAGAAACTAACGTTGATAGTAACATTCAGAAAGCCAGAAGAACCGTCTACAGCTTCTTGTCGGCAGGATTACATGGAACTGGGGGTATCGACATCCTTACAGCGCTGCATCTGGTGAAGTGTTACGTGAGCCCAGTTCTGACTTATGGACTTGAAATTATACTCCCAAATAAGACACTTATCACAAAGTTAGAGCTATTCCAAAAACGTTTATTGAAACAGTTATTCACATTACCAACCAACACATCTGACGCGGCTATATATATCTTGAGCGGCTTCCTACCGGTTGAAGGGCAGATTCACAAGAAAGCGTTAACCTTATACAACAACGTATGTCTACAAGGCGAAGACGCAGTTGAAAGACGACTGGCTGAGAGACAACTTACTGTAAAATCTGTGAAAAGTGCAAGTTGGTTTGTGGAAATCAGACATTTATTCTGGAGATACGAACTTGGTGATCCAACCCAACTCCTGCAAGAACCTATCAAGAAAGAACAGTGGAAAAGATTAGTGAACAAGGCTGTGGGTGAATTTTACCAGAGAGACTTTGTGCAACAAGCGAAATCTAAAACTACATTGAGGAACATCAACCCAGAAGCCATCAACCTGAATAAACCGCATACGTTACTACAAATCCCGCCTGCATCTTCATACGATTCCAATCGTCTACCAATCAAGCTTAAGCTGCTGACTGGTGTATACGTCCTTCAAGCGACTAGAAGTGCCTTCAACCAGAACGCTGTCGATGCTACTTGCAAGTTGTGTGGTAATGAACCAGAAACTTTGATACATTTCGTGTTAAAATGTGACTCTTTAAAGACTATAAGAAACTCTATCATCGGAGAAATCGTCTTCGAGGCTGAGCAACTGGGACTACCCTGCTGGGAGAACCTTGTCGACAGTGCCAAGATTAAAATCATATTAGACTGTACCCATCTGTGGGATCATACAAACATTAGAAAGCGGAACATTAATATCCTGAAGGGAGTCGACTTTCATTGCCGTAGACTACTATTCAACATTCATAATGAGCGCTACAGAATTCTGCAACACATTGGTATAATTGAGAGAAAACAAAGCACAAAACTCCGTCGTACCCAGAATAGCTAACACTGAGCGTTTTCAGTAAACCTAAGAATATAGACATTGTGTGGTGAAGGATTTACGATTTCCCTGACGTGAGGATATATCACGGTTCTCCTATAGAGGAGGTGAAGACTTGGAATACAGAATACAGAATACAGAATTGGCATCCATAAATTATTTTACTTAATTAGGCTCGAGGCCCATTACTTACAATTATTGCAGTTTCTAAATGTTAAGTGTACATGCTAATTCAAACCACACCCAAACCACAGACATCTATGCATAATTGAAAAAGAGTAAAAAAAGAAAATTATTTTGTAGAATTTCCCAATCTTTCTTTCTTCCATTTAATTTGCAGGGCCAACTCTGGGGCATTATCGAAAATAATGAAATTTGTGAGACAGTGGTGAGATACAAGGAATCTGGGTACGATACCCTAGCTTGTTTCGAATAGATTCCTTGGTTCTTTAACCGTTAAAGAACCAAAATTAACGTGCCCGGTGTAAAGCACCGGTACACGCGAGACTACCTCTGGGTTTCTTACCAGGATCATGATTCATCTCCAGCTAGGTGGGAAACACTAAATAGCGTTTCTGAAATGACTGAGTGTCCTGGCCGAGAATCGAACCCTGGACCTCTCAATCAGGAGTCAAGCCTTATACCACTAGACCGTCGTGCTAATCTGTCAATTAGTGCACTGAATTATTATGATTTAACAATTTATGTGAACTTTTCTGTTTCAGTCTAAATGGATAATGAAAGCACTGTGCTAACTGCTCTTTCCAAGTTTTTGCGTCATCATAACTTACACGATCATGTCAGGTACGTATAATTTTATCAGATTTATGCACTGGTCAGTCAATTATATCCATGCACACCCACCCAGTGACCCACCCACAGGGATGGGCCCAGAATTTTTTTAATCTTGGGTTGTCAAAAAGATATGCCCTTCGGCTTCCATGGCCCTGAGGGGGACAGCTGATGGTAAAATCTCTGGTATATCCCTGGTCCCTGACAATTAAATATTGTCCCCGGGTATTGGTTCGGAGAAAAAAATTTCTACATTTCCTTGGCAGTGCAGAGAAGCATGAAGGTAAAAATATGCCCGTTCCTCAGGCTATCCCCTGTCCATCCCCGGAGTTGGGGCCATGGATGCAACTGTATGGAAATATCTGTTCTTCAAATTTATTTTTAGATCTGGTGATCTATGATTGACTCTCAAAGCTTTTATATAGAAAGTGAAACACTTGTCTTTGGTTGATAAAATGAAAGTGGCTTGAGATGCTTCCCTGTATCTCTAGTCTCAGATTCTAAAGATACGACTCTGAAGTCTTGGTTTTAAAGAATTATATACAAAAAGGATTAAACCGTACCCTTGAACAGGTTTTAATGGACGGGTTTTTTGTGCCAACCCTACCAAGATTATACCTCTAAAAGGCCTACCTATAGAAGAAAAAGCTCTGTCTAACAGTATTTGCTGTATGAATTATGCCAGCTACTCAGATCAGCCATATTTACCATTTCAGTGATGTAGATGATATTGTATTAAGTTATGTGATCAGTATATTAGAAGACCTCGGTGACAGTGAAAATGCCACGGAGGAGGATATTGATGTGGATCAGTTCATCGAGATGATGGATGCTTATATACCAGGATTCTCGGCCATCAATAGGTATAAACATTCAGTTGAAAATATATACATTCTATTGAGTTAAATGCCCACAATTTTTACACTGCAGAAATTATGACTACTGTCTCACAGTTTATGAGCTCAGTTTTTTAACTTATTAAATTCTTGAATATAGCAAAAGAATTTGCTCATGAAAATTCGGAAATATATGATTTTTTTAAGATTTCGTATACATGTTCTAGAATAACATTACCAAATTGTTTATAAAGTATCATACTATACACACTACTTGTAAGATTTGATCATTATACTTGAATATCTTTTACTTTATATCTATAATCTACCTCTATCAAATAGACTAGGTACAATTTCCTAATCCCTAATGAAAACTTACCGTATTCGAAACGCTGGATTATTGGATATATTTTGTTTTTACGAATTTTGCAAATAAAAATTGAATTACAATAATTATGCTTGTTTATTTTTACAGTGTAACAGTTTGTGATTGGATGTTTGAATTGTCTTCAACTTTACGTGGCGACACTCATAGTAAGTTATTGTATGATAAATGTAATTTTAAATTATAAAGAACATATTTCAACAATTCATTACTCAGTCTCTATTGATGATCATAATAATATTTTTTTATGTATTTTTATTTTGACCATCTTGAAAAATGTTGGTTTGTGACCCAGCAAATCAACATGAGTTCCATAGCAACTGTGGCAGTCAACAGTTATACTACTAAGTCTTTCAATGTTCATTTCAATAACTTGTGATATTGATTAATCTTGGGCCAGCATGGATTCTGCTCATATAGAGTATTACTCAGGTTTTATTTCTGTCTTGTTTGTGAGTTTGATATAAATTGGGGGGGGGGGGGGGGGTATATTATACTTGATTTTGAAAATACTGTGTATGCAAATGGGATTTATTTCTAAAGGTAACACTTGTCTAACCGTGCAGTCTGTATTTAATTTAGTAAACTATCCCCTTTAATAAAACAATAGAAATTTAGATGCATTTGTTAAGATAATAATTAACTTAACCATTTTATTGGAATTTCAGAGAATGAATCAAGTTCTAAAGAAGCAACAATTAAGTCAGGTATATTTGAAGGAGCTTGCCATATTCCCACGAGATTGGATTCTACTGGGGACACAGAAAGGGTAAGTATTCAATTGAACCTGTTTTGTGATTAATGATTCTGTAAATATGTTCATAGTATTGCTATTTAGTAAAAGCCAGGGGAGGGTAGGGTAACTACATTTTGACTGTTTTCCCAGGATACAGCAGAATGATATTTGGTAAAGATATTTACCTAACCAGTAGTGAGGCCCTGGATACAGAATTCTGCTCTTTGTTTTCTCGTCTGTCCCCTGAATGCAAATTTTACAGCATTTGTCTGACTTTGCAACTGAGGTCTAATTCTTGATCATAACCAGACTGATGAAAATCGAGGCATTCAAGAAGATTTTTAAAATATTCTTTTTCTCGTGTTTCCCATGATTATCACTCAATACGGATTTTAATGAAACTGTCTGAAGTACATTATGGGTGGTTAGTAACATTCAAAAACTATTCAGACTGAAGTATCTTACAATTTGTCTATGCATTTGCTCCATGCATTTGAAAAAAGAAAACTTTAATAATATTTACTGCACAGTATCATTGCTGCAACTTATTGTAAATTTTATGTTTGTTATTTGGTACATGCCCATCAAATAGTTTTGAATGTTTGTTGATAGGTTTTGTTTTAAATGATTTGAACAATAAAGTATTTAATTTTATTTGAATCCCATACCTGTCTGCATTTAATTACCAGTAAACAGGGCTTGAAACTAACTGTTTTTGGTCACTGGTCCCCGAGCAAAGAAACGTAAAATTTGTAAATAAAACAGTTACTGGTCCTTCAAGATTTTCACTGGTCCTTCTTGATTTTCACTGGCCTCGGACCAGGGGACCAGCGTCTAATGTCGAGCACTGTTAAGGTGCATATTTATATTGTAAATTGACTGATTCACGGACGACAGGTTGTTGCTTAATTGAACAGAAGTGACCATTAACACAGGCCTATCTTATCATAGGCTTGTCTGTGTTTACATTCAGAGTCTGATTCTAAGTTTAATGTGATTCATTGAAAATATTTTTATGGTTGCTTAAATTAGGTGATTATTAACACAGAGTTGTCTGTATGTTTACAGAGTACATCGGAATCATCTACTGAAGACGTAGATGAGGGTATGCAGCAGTTGATAGATATGTTTCCAGATACCGTACATATAGAATTAGAACAATGTATGCACAGTGCTAGTGGTGACATTGAACAAGCTGTACAGTTAGTATTATACAGACAGGAATCAGGGTCGGCCATAACCGAGGACAGAAGAGTGAGTATTTTAAACTATTATAAAGTATAGAACACAATGTTTGTTGAGATCAATGCAACAATGTGATCAACCAATTAATAATTTTTTTATTACCAGGTATGTTTAATTTCTGTTTATCTAGTAAACAGATTTACAGCCTTAATTTGAAGTTCATGTATTAGCTCAGACATGGTAACAGTAGCTATAATGGTGATCTTTGCAGATAGTGACCACTGTGGTTCTTTCCATTGTTTTCTAAAGATTCCTGCTAAACTTTCATGGAGTGTTCCTCTATTTGTTACTCATTCAACATTTTGTAAATGTGCTTATTTCAGACGAGAGATAAGAAGTTGCGAGGCTATGATGTGCTGGATGACAAGAAGTCGAAGGAGAAGTTGATGGAAAGATATGCCTTCATTGATGTAGATGAGGATAAGAAACAATACAAACCAGCAGTTCCTAAAACTGTATGTTGACTCACCTTGTATATCGATGGCTTAGAACAAGAAGGTCGTAACTACCAAATCGATATATTGAGAAAACAAGAGAAAACTTTCTGTAATTTACTCTTTACTGGGAAAACACGTTTTTAAAACTTCATTTTGGTCAACATGACAATTTCAGATTTTCATGAAAATAGGCTCACAAGAAGCGCCTTGTGAAGCAGATTTCAAATATGTATGAGTCTTATAAGGTCGTAAGTAGGAGTTACGACCTTCTGGTTCTAAGCCATCGATATGTTGATTCGTCTAGTACATATATGTGTTGATACATATTGTAACTTCCATCGTTGAAACTTTAAATCACAGTTATCGTTCTAAAGTAATGAGGTGAGGAGATATACATGTAGATTTGCACTAGTCGGTTCCAAAATGTGTTGTTGTCCTTTACTAAAAAAGTATTTGCGCAAAATTCATCAAACTTCAAAAGAATATTAGTCAGCTTTGTTGTTATGCACCTTTATAATTATGCGCTTCTTCCTCCTATCTTTGATGACGGGTATATTGCTTTGCACTTGTCGGTTGATCAGCTGCTGGTTGATAGTCCAAATAATTTCAGTTCAATTTGAGGCCCATATGGAAGATTGCATTATTGTAAATATGTTAGCCTCGTAAAATAAAGACTAAACTTACTTACTTACAATAACCTAAGACGCTTTGGCCTAGGATCTTCATACTTTACATGGAGGTTGGTCAGCAACACTAGATGAACCGTATTGATTTGTATTTACTGGCATGTTTATGATGTTTCAGGAGCCAAAGAAGATGGTACGTTATTTAGACAATCAGGTTGTGAATACTAAAGGACAACGATTTACAGAGATTAAAAAAGCTGACACAGAAGAAATGAAGAAAACTTACATTAATCTAAAACCAGCTAGAAAATACAGATTTCATTAAATTCATTATATTACATTGTCTCCATCTGAAATTCCCCTCCAATGTTGTTATAGCAATGCTGGGGGAATTCCATCGTCATTATTGGAGAATTGTTGGTGTAGTTACTTATTTATAGACACAATCTTGAAACTATTAAGTCTTCAACAATTCATGTACTATTTGTGATGGTATCTTCATTAGTCATGAAGTGCTTATTTTGTAAGATCAAAAGTTCGGACTTGAATCTTGGTGGTACACACTTTGAATGAGAAGTCACACAATCAGGCCAAATACATAATTTTCTCGATTACTGTCCTCTCTCATCAACTTTTTATGCAGCCCAGATTTTTTGATTTTCTTTGAAACATTCAACTGGATTGTCTATAAAAAGTAAAGAATCAATTAAAGACAGAGCATTTCAAAACCCTTTCCCTTGTCACATGAGCTTGAATGATTAATCTGGCTATTCATGTATCATGGTCGTTACAAGCCTACTTTGGTTTCTCAGACATTCACAAATTGGGTTAAAATCTTGTCATATTTCATTAAGTCAAAATTTGCGAAAATCTAAATCAGGAAATCCATTTCAAATGGAAGATTAACAATATCTCATTTCCATGTACCATTTGACCCAATGTAAAACAAATTGTCATTTCATTTTCATAGTTTTGACTTGATATTGATCATTTAATTTGAATTCCATTGATGTTAATTGTCGTTAGATGTTTCAATCAAAGCATTAGTTTATTTTGTCTATGAATACAGTATTTGTTGTACATTGACTTGACCACATGTCCATACAAAGTATCATAGACCACCTAATATATACACATTGGTTTATATGTGTAGAATGGTGGCATATCAGACATTTCACCAACCTCTGGACGGGACAATCCGGCAAATTCCTACTTTCTGTTTTTGTCATCAGCTTGCATTTCATTCAGTTTTCTTTGTATTTTTAATAGCCATGTCAAACCATTGAATTAGCTCCCTTTGTTGAGTGCTGGACTGTTTACTGGTTTGATAGTCCAGCACTGGTCTGCCTTCCATGATAGTGTCGAAATATTATTTGCAATGGACAAGTACATACAGGTTAATAATAAATTTCAGGGCCAGTATTTATAAAGGATCTTAAGTGAAACTTTAGAATTTTCTTGAAATCTTAAATTTTTCTAAGTGTATTTGCTAAACAGGAAAACTAATATCAACAATTATTTGCATTGTCTAGACGCATTATGTAAAGAGCTACAGTAATCATATAGAAAGCATGGGCTATTTTTCATTTCTTGTGAAATATTAGCAGCTCAATATTTTAACTTAAGTCAATATATTTTAGTTTTCTTTTATTAATTAGATGCTTTATAAATGTTGGCCCAGGTAAATTTATCAGTGAAACGGGTATTGTATCTGGTGGGCATAAGCACATAGGCATGTCTTGGCAGATTCAAACCTCTGGTAGCATAGTTACTGTTTCATACTTGATTTTCAGTATGCTGGATTATACTGAATCACTTCATACTCATATGTCAACTTTCTCATTCTATCATTGCAGCTTCTTGTATTTTATTTCTTCAGAAATTGTTTGATTTCACTGTTAAATCTTTAGTTTTAAAACAGTACACAGTCACATTGAACACAAAGCCATAGTTTGGTGCTTTACTAAATTCTAATGTACCGATAATAAACCACTGTATGTTATTCATGTATATTGTCACCAAATGTGAGTACCTCCATGTATTGGGACGATTCTTATGTGAAATCCTGCATTAGCCTACGCACATACCGCTGGTTTAGAACAAGAAAGTCGTAACTACAAAATCGATATATTGAGAAAACACGGAAAAACTGTCTGTAATTTACTCTTTACCTATGGGAAAACACGTTTTTAAAACTTCATTTTGGTCAACATGACAATTTCAGGTTTTCATGAAAATAGGCTCATAAGAAGCGCCTTGTGAAGCAAATTTCAAATATGTATGAGTCTTATAAGGTCGTAAGTGGTAGTTACGACCTTCTGGTTCTAAGCCATCAATATAATTAGAATCTAGACCAATAATTATCCATAACCTTCATATAATTGTGTCCATTACTAATAAAATGCTTTCAACACAATTCAAGCTTTTAAAAATTATGTTTTACTACATGTTTAAACACTTTTAAAATGTCATTTCTGTATATTACGTTGTCATTGTTTTAAATTGAGTATAAATCTGTGATTTGAGTATAATTTTAATTTTTGAGTGTTAGTCTCAATTTTTACTTTTTCATTGCTGTAAACATGAAATTGCTTGTACCTAAATGTCTATAATTATCTTATGTTAAACATTTATTACCCCTAACAGTGCATTGTTTATTGAAAGTATTTTTTTATTGCTGTCATTTTAGCAATTTTGAAGAGAGAACTATCATTGTGTAAATCTGTTTTAGTATTAATGACAGAAAATTAGGTCAAGAATAATGTTATAAAATGACTGTAATGTTGATTGTAAATACAAAGCCTGTGTATCTCTATATAACAGGGGTGTCAATCTTTCTGATTAATCCGGAATTTTAGATTTACATATCCTGAAAGAGCCATGATTTCTGACCAAAATAAAAGTTATTTGATGAAAATATCTTGAGAAATGGCAAATATATGGTCAATTGAGTCTGTTTTGAAGGATTTTCTAAAACTGGCAAAAATGGTTGACCGCATATGCTTATTTTGCTTGTTGACACCCCTGATATAAGTAATAGTATACAAGTATTTTATGTTAATTCAGTTATTGCTGATCAATGGCACTAAATGTCTTGCAACAAGTGTTTATTTTTAGCTCACCTGTCACAAAGTGACAGAGTGAGCTTTTGTGATCACTCTTCGTCCGTCGTCCGTCCGTCCGTCCGTCCGTCTGTCCGTCAACAATTGGGTTGTGTCCTCTCTAGCGGTCACAATTTTGGCCTAATCTTTATGAAACTTGGTCACAATGATCATCTTAACAAAATCTAGGTCAAGTTCGATATTGGGTCATCTGAGGTCAAAAATTAGGCTACTAGGTCAAGTTATAGAAAAACCTTGTTTTTCATTTTGTCAAAGGGAGTGTACTCTGTAATTATTACTGGTTGTGATCATGTAAGAGTTGTCTCTCTTACTATATTTTAGTTGTGTACTTGTTAGCAGCTTTGAGGCTTTAATTTAAATTAAATGCAGAATGTGGATATTAGGGTTATCATCGTTTACAGTGATTGTATGTTTACAAACTATTAAACAATTATTAAGCTGTAATTATAGTCTTATGCAACCTTACTAATCGTTTTACATAGACTAATCTAAAAATCTTCTACTCTAAAACTACAATGCCTAGAGCTTTGATATTTGGTATGTAGCATCATCTAGTGGTTCCCTACAAAGATTGTTCATATTATGCCCCTGAGGTCAAAATTGGCCCCGCCCCGGGGGTCACCGTCTTACATAGACTTATATAGGGAAAACATATAAAAATCTTCTTCTCTATAACTACAATGCCTAGAGCTTTGATATATGGTATGTAGCATCATCTAGTGGTCCCCTACCAAGATTGTTCAAATTATGCCTCTGAGGTCAAAATTGACCCCGCCCCGGGGGTCACCAGTTTCTATATTTACGCTCTACCTTTGTTAGTCTAAATTGTGCAGGGCTTCATTTATAATCAGGTGAGCGATATAGGGCCATCATGGCCCTCTTGTCTATTTTAAATTATTTACAAGTATTTGAAGTACACGTACTGTGTCTGACACCTGGTTGGATTACTACTTTTTACTAGTAATTGATTCTGTCACCAAGAACTATCTATGTAATCATGGCTGGGATTTATAAAGCATCTTAGTGGAAAACTTAGCTATTTTGACTTATTATTATAATAAGTCAAACATTTGCAATGTGCATAAGTTCCACTCATTGAAGAATGAGTCACGTTTCTTAAGTGATTATAGTAGTTCTCTACATAATGCATACGTATGATGTAAGGAATTAATAATATTGTTTTGCAATATTTAGCTGATACATTTTAGGAAATTTTAAATTTTTAAGAAAAATTAAGTTTTCTACGAAGTTGCTTTATATACCAGCTCATGTTTCAATTCTCTCATCACATCTATTCTTATTTAGTGAGTGGCTTGCCAAAATTTTCCTGCAACACTTCATTTCATTTCTATTTCAACCAATTAAGTATCAAAATGTTCCCATGTTTCTTGTTTTACTTGCATATTTGCAGCTTATTATTTTAACTGAAGTCTATGTACATGTCTTTATTTTTATACCATAGTATGTAATACTGGTAGTCCATGTAAGATAAATGTTTGTTTTATATGTACACATGTATGTTTTTACATAAAATAAATTTGTATATATGTATTGTGTGTTATTCTATGATTCTATGAACACAACAACCAACACATTTGTACATTTCATTCTATCTTTTAGGTTCAATCATTATTCTATTTCCAATAACATTGTAAATGATGTGTAAAGTAATAATATGAGATTGGCAGATACGGTCATGATAGTGCATGAACTTAGTCAGGTGCCTACGGAAGAAATCCATATGCCTAGGAGCGAACAGGGACGACCTTTACATAACCAAAATATCCTACCCGTGTAGCACATAATCTTACTGATGACATATAAGATTGCAGATGCTGCATCGCATATAATATAGCTAACGCCGGATGGTGTATAAAATTGTAGAGGCCGCATGACACAGAAGATAGCCAACGTTACGTTATTTTGCCGCATGGTACCCGCAAGGTACCCGCTTATGTACCAAAATAAGCCAGCAAGGTACCAGCATATTTACCAAAACAAACGAGCAAGGTACCCGCACATGTACCAAAATAATTTCCAAACTTTGTATATATGTAGTGTGTGATATATTGCATTGTTCTGTCTTACTGATGAGGCCTTAACAAATTATCCTACCTAAACACACAATCGATGTTGTATCGTAGGCAATATATCAACTGTTAAATTATGCTAATCGAAAGGTCAGACTTGTGTCAAATTACCCAAGCTATACCTAACTACCCTATTGTATTTAATTTATATAAAAAGCATTTTGTCCCACTTTGATAAATTAATTTGCTTTGGCCTTATGAATGTAGTACTTTTAAGCCATACACAGAGTCTTAACATTCAAAACTCCCCACATTAAACGAGCAGGGCACACTCCCTTCTGTATCCTCCCCAAAGTGCCCTTTTTCCAAAGTTGCATCATGCCTTTTTTCAACCCCAGACTGGAAACTACAAACTATGATTGCAACTAACACATATCGGGGGTCATATCTCACATAGTTTTCATGATAATACATAATATGGTGTACCCAATGTCATGTCTTCCAATGGGTCATTACAGATGGGACAATTTAAACAATAGTTGGATATGACTGTTTTAACAGCAACACGAGAACATACTTTCGTAAATTATAGGTATTCGTCCCGAGATTCACATCATAATACATTAAAGGAAGTCAATCGCTGGCTTGGAATGAGAAGGTCGTTATAAGACTGATACATATTTAAAATCGGCATCACATGGCGCTTCTTATTTTCATGAAAATCGAAACTTGTTATGTTGACCAAACTGAAGTGGAAACTCTTAGTTATTTCTTGTTTTCTCAATATATCGATTTTGTACTTACGACCTTATCATTCTAGCCATCGATTTACTTACTTTGCCTAGTGTCAACAATTTAACTTGTTTTTATGTGGTATTGTGGAGTAATTGTATTAGGTCTCTATGGAATGATGAAGACATATAGTTGATGAGGCAATATTGTTAAGTTAGTGTCCATTTTCAAAGAACCAAATGACAGGTGATTTTTATGAATCCCCTTTGTGTAGGCAATACACAATGGCATTTTGAATATTTTTTAAAAAAATACATAAAATACAAAATGTACATGTATGTCCAAGAAATCTTTAAACGTAGAATCACATTCTCGTCTTCGATGTTCATAAAACATTTTTCAAAACGTAAAAAAAATCAACCATGACTCAGCTAGGTTTGTCTAAGTTGGCGTCGCTCCATAGTCATTTCGGTAAATTTTTCACATTTAAGAGGAGGTTCCATGTAGGGTGTAGTTTCACAATTTTCATGTTAATTCGCACCAAATAAGCACGACCTTTCAAGTTCCTATTAATAGTTAAGTCCATTTACAACCTCATTTGGCCCAAGAACCATAATTTTGTAATTAACCTAACAACGAATTTATGTAGATGTACAAAGGTTTTTATTTGCTGTTATCTAAAGTACTGTTTGTTTCTCTTTTCTGGTAAGATATTGATGATGGTCAGTTGTTTCCATAAAATCTTGTATTTATGTACGATATTTCAATAAGAGATGTGTATTTTGGATACGGAGCTTTAAATTCAACCATATGGCCCAGGTTTCGTTCGCGCATAAACGTACGGAATCCTGCTTCATACAACTTTCGTAATATTTTAAGATACTCCGCCCACTTTTTCGTAGCATGTTCCGTAAATTCCCTTTTTTTACCCAAGTGCCATTCCACACATAATTGTTTAACACTGTATATGCTTCCAGAATCAATCATGAGATCGATAGCACCCCATTCACTGACTTCAATGTCCATCTTCACAATATCAATAAGCCTCTGTAAATAAAGTGTAGCATTACATTACGAAATTTATTTATTATATGTTTGCAATAAATAGTTCTATCAAAATGAGCCGAAACTACATTGGAATTAAGTGTCGTGTGGAATAGTGAAAGGAAGGTAAAAGATGGATAAATACATGAACTACAGACGCTCGTTGACAACAATATGTGTGAAGTTGTCAGGGTAATGATCTGGCCGCTCGAAGTTTATGCTGCCAAACTCAAATCTGCTTGGCCAGCGACTCAATCCGGTCGGCTAGACGACTAGCCTACCAACTCCACGCACATTGCAATGATTTGACAACAGCCATACTAATGACTGACATTGGACATTTAAGGACATGTGCAAAATAATGCAATGTACTCTAATAAAATACACGCACCAACTATATCCCACTACTTGCCTGTTCGTGTCCCAAAGATTTCCGTATCGAAGGAAATACATCCATGGCCCATTCATTTGGGTTTTCTTTTTTCTCACCATACAACCCCAACAAGTGGAACGTAACACCTTTTGGTATTTTCACTTTGTCTGTCAAAGGTTTACTGAAATGAGTTTTCAGATAATTACGAGAAAACGTATATGACGTTATGACGTAACGCACAGAAATCGAACCTCTAAACGTTGCGTCAAATGACGTTGTTTTTGTTGACTTTACGTGCATAATAGTTTGTTACTATTATGTTTACCAAACGCGTTGCTATGTAATGTTGACCAAACATGTTGCTAAGATTCATATTTGGTAAGTATAATCAACATTGTAAATTAATACTAAACTGTAACTGAATAAGGAGCGAGATTTATATTAGTTTCCCAAACTTGTTTCCCAATCCTTTATGTATAGGTTATTGGTCATGTATTAGATTTATAGACAAATTGCCCATTGCAAAAATAAATGAATAAGTGGTCCCAAGAAATGAAAATCCCTGACTTTTGAATGGACAAAGAAGTAGGGTAAACTATAAAACTTGTAATTGATTACCACATGTTGTAAAAAGTTGTTAAGTAGGTATTGTTTAAACTAACTGAATACATTGTGTGGCGTTCTTTCTCGCTAATCTGACAAAATCAATGGGCGAAGAAAAAATAACGGTATATAATTGTCGAGTAAGACTCCACTGTTATAGTTTATTACTTACCTTGGATCAAATGTATGAACTTCACAGCCAAAGTTACGAATAACATCTCTCTCAAAGTCAAATTGGAAGTTTGAACTGAAGCATCGAATACTGGTATTTAGTAATTTAGACATACACGTAATAATAATAAAGGTAATTTCTGTAACTACATTGCAATTAAGGTAGAGGTACGCCTAACAAAGCGAACTACCATCCAATTGGTCATTATCAAATTTATATGAGATAAATATAAGACAAATTATGTTGCCCGAAGCCACTTAAGACTAATTATATCTTCAGAAAGTGAGTTTTATGTTCCAATCTTCAAGTACTACACGTTTGCAATACAGTATGTGCAAGAGATACATACGTCTGAAAAATCCTATTATAACTGATTTGAGTTTAAGCATGACTAGGGAAGCCACTCAAGCATTCTGCTGAGGGTTAATATCACATATAGCCATATTTATTCTTAAATGCAATAGACTTAGTCTATTACATTTAAGAATAAAAATAGCTATATGTGATAATGGTTGAATTTACCCGAACGAATATACAAGAAAACCGTTCTTCAGACGATAAGCATCGTCAATACAAAGTTCTTTCCCGCCGTCATGGAAACTGCCAAATCTCATCTGATCGTAACATAATATTTGTAATGTATTGACGTACCTGAAAGTTTAACAAGAATAGCATCATGATCTCTGTGAAGGTTTAAGTAAAATATCCATTCCACGAGGATTACTTCCGTTAGACCGTAAAATATGCCTTTATTATTTTGCCAATATACCAACCGGAGACTGTATTTTTTTCATGTTATTTTCCACTTTTGTACCATTCTACAGATAGGCTACGTTTCCTACTTTGTCTGGCTTCATCCAAATATCGTAAAAGGGTTTTATTGTGTACATTTTTTGTATCGATGTTCTGATTTTTGTCAACTAACGAGTGAGTAATGTTCATTGTCTAGTGATAGTGTTGCCGTGACAGGTCATACCATTTCATAAACTATGACATACATGTCGATTTTCGCAGTCTATGGTATGTGTGCTCTTCAACTCCACTTCCATGGTGATATACATTGTATATCGCCGTGAGGGTGGAATTGAAGAGCATATATACCACATCCGTAAAGTTATAATAACATAACTGAGTGACATAACTAAATGTTATGTTATAATGTTGTGTTATATTTTATAATAAAGATGTCTTTCCCGAACCCGGGCCAAAATTTGTCTGACGTGTTACACACATAAACGATTTCTCTATGTTTTATATCATATAATATGAATACTTTCTCGCCATTTATCACCATGCTATTTATTCAGTTGTATTATTGTTGTTTTGTAAAAAGTCCTTTTCAGGACATAATATGCAAATAAAATCTATTCTATTCTATATACATTTATGAGAAAATGGCATTAAAATAAAAAATAACACAATCTGATGACGATGGTCTGATACTAGATCTAAATAGAACAGAGTCTATAGCCAGAAGAGGGTCTATCTCAAGAAAGTGTCAGGTGTAGGCGAATACTAGACTGTAAAAATCAAAGTTATTCACAATAGAGATCTCTTATTTGACAATCTTCAAGCAAATACATTCAATTAAAATTCTTAACGAAAAAAAAATCATTCTAAAACATTACACATACGTAAGTGTCACGGCAACAATATCACTGAATATATAGAATATAATTACCTCCAGTACGCAATGGTAAGCTCGTCATTACTCATTGCATCAATAGCATCATCACTCGGTAGTAGATAACCTCTTACTGGACCAACGACTGTTTCAATCACAATGCCTGGTACATGGTGATTCTAAATAATATAAGTATACTAAATGCTATTATAGAATCAAACAAATACGAATTTAGTTCACACAAGCTGCATGAAAAAGTATACTAGAAATATACGTGAGGTTACTTCCTTCATTAAATTATTGTTTTGTATTTATTTCATTAACCCGAAGAAGACATCTAGACGGAACTATAAAAATGATTTTATTATTCTCGTATAAATGAAAATCGTGTTTCGTGGTTCTATCTCTATTTACTAGGTTAATGTACGAGGTGGTGAAATAAAACTACATTTATGTACACGCAGATACGAATGTGACCACAAGTAACTGCATCATGGATAAAAAATAAAACGAAACATTTTTATATCATCGAAACAGTTGATGGACCATCCTTTGACTTCTTCAAATCTTTAAGTGGCATATATACCGGTATGTACACTACGCACCGACTGGACGCTTCGGGGGGGGGGGGGGCTAAAGTAGCCACGGTTGGGGCACAGGACACAGATGAGACATTTTTTGTATCGTGTACAGTTCAGTTGTGACATAGAATATATCAATGTCTTCAGTAGCTATTTAAAATTGTTAGTTTGGTCATTCTTAGATTAAATGTTCAAGTTGAACCTAAGTAAATGGTCCTTCGTTACAGACTAAACAACAAATTTACTAGGGCGGAAGTACCTCTAGATAGCTTCGAAAGGCATCACTTCTCTTACAATATTACTTTGTTACCGGGGTTTCCAAATGTGTAGCCTTTGGTGTAGGGATTTTACCAGGTGATTTGTAAACGAAACACTGCCACCATTCACCGGGACAGGGAACCATGGTTTCCATTGACAGGAGTATTACCTCTAAATGATGTCTAAATACCAGCAGATATATGACCGTCACTACCAAACTGATGCACAGGAGTAGAAGTGAAATATGACGAATACGGTCCATTCTGAGAGATTACATGTAAATGTAGTATAATTCACTCCCTGGTGCACTGAAATGGAAACTTTACAGAACTTTTTATTTAACAAATACAAAATGAAACGAAACAGAGGGACTTACATGTATACCATTCTAGACCAGACGGACCAGTCCGTAAACTTCCATATTGACCGAAAAACCATGTTTATTTTGTTATATTATACCGAATATAAATATTTGGAGAATCCTAATTTGAGTTCCTGCTAAGACCTTTCTCCGTCAAATATGCCCGGAATACATTAAATGATATTGTGTGTTTGGTGGATTATTTAGAGTCAATATATGATTTATTGGTAAAGGTTATGTAAATTAATTATGTCAAAATACTATGTTTAGCATATAAATAATAATTGTAATAATACATATGTACCTCATTTGCATTATTCCCAGCTTATTATAATGTGACGTCATCCGGTCAATATGCGTTATATTGACCGGTCAATATGCAATAATATTGACGGGATGGCGTCACACTGAAATAAGAAGGGAATATGCTAAAACATTTTTATGAAGTAATTCACCATGGCACATAGCTTAACATAAACCTGAACGTTTAATTTAAAATGTTGCAGTCATCAAACCTCTGCCTTGTAACTTGTAACAGTCATGCCTACTTTTCATTTATAAACATACAATTGGAAAGATAATGTGTCGGCAGACAAATAACGCCAAGAACTGTAATAAAATGATTTTATTATTTTTGTTTGAAATGAATATGTCGAAGAACGACCAGCAGGTCAGAACAAAACTGTTTGAAACAAAGTGACGTCGAATACCCAAATAAAGGGGTGGCAAGTTTGTAAATACGCTAACCGAGACTTCTAAACCCCGCTACATCGTTTCGAGATACATTTTGTATATGCAAGTCCACTGTTCAAATGGAGTTATTTATATTTCACCAGTGTTGAAATACCATTTTGAAACAGTTGATAAAGTAATTGTTTAGATGCAGCCAAACAACTCGACGAAGCTTGCCTCTTTCCATTTGTAAAAGACATAACATTAATTCAACAAACCTGTACAATCCAGTATCCTTTCAGTACAACACACTTATCTTACATTCAATATGGTGAATATAAAACATCGACAATCGGAAGTGAGAAACAAATATTAAAGGCCCCCAGCACATATACTTGTGCTTATTTACATGTTGTTTGTGGTGAACAACACTAGTAAAAAATTGATAGTTTACTGTGTGTCATTGTCCTACAGTAAACAACCTTTTAACTTTATATAAAGTTCACTTTTAAATGCTTCCAATGTATGTTTTCGTTTTACTCCCTTTTTGTTTAAATAATCAATATTATCCAAATTTTCACAGTACTGTATCGTTCTATCGACTTTCACCATCATACATATTGCGTTTTCACCATCATATTGCGTTTTCACCATCAAATTGCGTTTTCACCATCGTACTATCGACTTTTCATCATCGTACAAGCAACTGTTTATAGCTATGTCACGAATGGCCCCAACGGGACAACGTAGAAAACAGCATTTTACTGGATATGTGCCCAATGCGGTGTTACTGAATTGCATGGTGCCCCATTAGGGCCATCGCGGCATAGCTGTTAAAAGTCGCTAACTAGCATGATGATGAAAACTCCAAAATATTATGGAATACAATACTGAAAAATCGATAGTACGCAACAATGATAGCATATTGTTGACAAGTCAAACATTTACAATGTGCATTATGTTCAACTCGTTGAAGAATAAGTCATGTTTCCTTAGTGATTATAGAAGTTCTCTACATAATGTATAAACCGGATGTTAGCAATTTAAAATAATCTTGTTTTCATTATTTAGCTGATACATTTAAGGAAATTCTAAGTGTTCTACTAAGTTGCTTTATAAATACCGGCACAGGTTTCAGCTCTCACATCACATTTCGATGGCTTAGAATTAGAAGGTCGTAAGTGCCATTTAAGATCCATACATATTTAGAATAAGCATCACAAGGCGCTTCTTATGAGCACATTTTCATAAAAATCTGAACTTGCCATGTTGACCAAAATGAAGTCGTAAAAGTTTGTTTTACCATAAGTAAAGAGTAAATGTCAGACAGTTTTCTCTTGTTTCTCTCTCTCAATATATCGATTTGGTAGTTACGACCTTCTTGTTCTAAGCCATCGATTTATTCATATTAAGTGAGAGTCTTGCCTAACCCGAATTATTCCAGCAAAGCTAATCATTTCTATTTCAACCAGTTAAGTATCAAAATGTTCCAATGTTTCTTGTTTAAACTTTTATTTGCATACTTTTATTATTTTAACTGAAGTCTATGTATATCTTTTTATTTTTATACTCTAGTATGTAATACTGGTAGTTCAGGTAGGAGAAATGTTTGTAAAGATGTATATAAATGCTTATAGCGTAAAACTTTTTTACATAAAATGAATTTGTATATACAGGAATGTATATTGTACTTAATTTCAGCATTTCACCCGAACCTTAACATGGATTTGCTTTGACTTTATGAGTTTAAGTTCTTTAAAGCTATAAGCATAGTCTAAACATTTAAAAGTTTTCTTTGTGTGGGGCAGGACCCCAATCCCCACATTAAACGAGCAGGGGACACGCCCCCTCCTGCATCCCCAAAGTGCTCTTTTCACAAAAGGTATGAGAAAGTCAGACACGGAAGGTAGAACTCAACCTAACCAGCCAGCACAGATAGCAGAAACAACACAGCACAACTACCCTGAGCAATGCCCACACATAAGCCATAGAAAAAAATCCAAGCCCCCGTCGAAAAAATGCAGGGTGACCCAATTTCACAAAGAAATTATAGAATAGGGTTATTGCATGAGACCGAATGAAACGCAGCCCAGACTCAACCAAGTTCCCCAAGGCCCCGCTGCACAGAGACCGAACCGCATAAAGCAATGTCAAAACGGCGACCAAATGAGGCACAGCAACCCCGTGACCTAGTTTAAAACACTAAGGACAATGTCCTAACGTTAATACGACCTAAAGAGGCACAACAATTGCACTATACCTTTCAAACCCAGACTGGAAATTTGACATCTCACTGAATTAAACACTGTTTCCTTGATAAATGCATCTTAACACAAACGGCTATCATGTTTGCTACAAGAATTGACGAACTTAAAATAAATGGTTACGCTGGATACCGGCTTGAGCCATTTGGACCTTTTGCACGTGATTCGCAAACCCATGCGTGTACTCAAATAAAAACCTGACTCATTTGTACCATATAGATCGGCATATGTGACAAACACTAAAAGTTGCTAATAACTATGTTATGGTGTCGCGGTTGTCCCAACATAAATAATCAAAGGCTCTTGGCATACTGAAAGCCGGATGTAGAGTAGCGGATATCGTGTGTCAGAAAAATGTCGCACGGTGCGCAACTTTTCGTCTTTGTAAACGATTCAACATCACAGAATATGAAAACAATCGGCGTCAACCAGGATAGACCCGAATAATTACGCATCAGCAGCATACTTACATTCATCAAATACCCAGACATTTGCACTTCCGGTACACCAACCAGAGTGAAAAACGAACCATACGTATCCGATTACAAGTTTTCGGCCACTTTTAAAGCTATATGTTTGTACTTGAACGCAATGAAAATGTCCACCGAAGTTAGGGAACTGTAATAACTTGTGCATTTCTGGCGTTCCATACAAATGCAATAACTATGAGATGAATGGTATGTTTTGTTTGTTTACAACTTGTCTTGGACAAGCAAAGAAAATATATGTATTGTTACCGATAGACATAGCGTGGACTCCTTATCTCGCTACAAATGGGCATCTTACGCAATTCTGGTTATTTTTTGTCCGAGGTACTAAGTATTTGGCATTTCTTCGATGGTCTTAAAAGCGTTTGTAATCCAAAAACATAACCCCTAAAACTTCAACGAGACCTCTCACTCACTATTTCGGGAATAGAGTGATTTGTCGCAACACGGCATAACACATATTAAGATAAGATAAGATAATCTTTATTTAACGTCGGTAATGTTTAACATAATAACATAAGCTTGAAGCTTGTATCCTACATAAACATTGGTTATCCAATAACATACAAACAAACAATCTATAAAATAAAAGAAGATTAAACATATTAAAGACAGTATCACATTCAACGCTCATTATCATATAGATAGGTAAAAAATTGAATACACAAGGAAAGACATGGGTACAAACTAAACTAAGACATGCATCTTAAAGAATGTAAACACAAGTTGAGCAAATTAATAGGAACATTGGAAAACAAATCTAAATAAACAACAAGATCATTGGTAGAAATGTATATAAAACACAGTCACAAAAATGAAAACTGCATTTAAAGAAAGGTCATGACTAAAATGAATAGCAAAAAAGACATGTTCAATGGAATAGTCATTAAGCAGCTAAAATAAAAGTACAGTAATGGCATACATAATGACATACAGAGTGGCATACAGTCATAGTTGCAATCATATGATTGAAAGAATTCAATAAATAATTCATGCGGTTTTATGTATATAAAGCTACACGATATACGTCACAGAATGTACATGTACATGCAAATTAAGGCAAACAAACAAGCATAAAACGCATAAAACGTATAAAACGTATACAACCAGTGTCAATCAAGTGGATAGAATACATCCTAAATTTTAATTAAAAAGGGGGAAAATAAGAAACTGAGAGGAAACGTGAAGCAAACGCCGACGATTAAGATAGTGCTAAGAAGGCGTATCACCTTATATCAGATATGAAATGAACAGATTGGCACTGCTTGTATACGAGTTAGTATTATCAACAGCAGGTGAAACAATAATAAGTACATACAAGCTAGTATGCAGTGTTTTAGCACATGCTTATAGCATCACTGTGTTATAAAGTAACATAGATATATATAAGCATTTCATAAAGGTGACAGCATGACATTTGAAGCTTAAAGGGGGTAACTAGAAACAAAATAACTGAACAGTGTACACAACACCTACAGCACATAAGCATTTGAAGAAACAAAAAACAAAACAACACTATGTACACATATCACAAGCACACTTACAAGCACTCCAGGTATGGATCAGTCTCCTGAACTCGTTATAATCCGTCGTAACACGTAACACATTAGGAAGACTGTTCCATACCTAAGTGGCTGCGAAGCGAAAGCTTTTCATACCATAAGTAGTGCTTTTGACTGTTGGCACTTCAAGAAAGTTTGTGTTCCTGAAATTATAGTTTTTAGATTTAACATTCAGAAGCTCTGGTATATATACAGGTGAGATGTTATTTAAACCTTTAAAGACTTCAATGGCTATTTGTAGTAGAGGACTTACATGTAAACTTGGCATATTTACTATATCCAGGAGTGATTCATAGTCAGATTCAAATCATTAAATACTAGTTTTAATGCTCTAAATTGTAGTTTTTCAAGTTTGTTGGTGGTTTTCTTATCATTAGTTCGCTTTCGCTTCGAGTGTAGATTTAAGGTTTTGAAGATCGGTACTGTTAAAAGAGAGTATATTGTCGTCAGCATAGTTATATGTTGTACATTTGTTAATGAAATAGAAAATGTCATTTATGAATATATTGAAGCTCAAATGGCCTAAAACAGAGCCTTGGGGAAATCCTTTGCTAACATTCATCCATGTGCTGTAAGAGTCCCCAAGTCTCACCTGTTGTTTACGGTCTGAGAGATTATTTAACATCAGGCCAGCCGCAAAGTCACTAAGACCGTAGGCTTGTAGTTTAAGGACAATCAAATTATGAGACAGGCAGTCAAAAGCTTTGGATAGGTCCATGAGTATAGCAGCAACATACTCATGCTTGTCTAGAGCACTCTTCCAATCCTCAATCAATCTAATTAGAATAGTTTGACATTCAAATTTCGGTCTGAATGCTGATAAAACATTATGAAAAATTTTGGTAAAATAAGATGAAAGTTGGTAATTTATAGAATGTTCAAAAATCTTAGATAGTGTTGGTAGAATGCTTACAGGACCTGGAAAGGATCATCCTTTTTATAAATAGGGTAACTTGTGCCATTTTGAGTCTATCTGGGAAATGAGCAGTTTGGAAACTTTTGTTGATAAGGTTGGCAAGAGGCGTAGCTAGAGAACCTGCCCCTGCCTTAATAATTCGTGGCGGTAAATTATCTAGCCCGGTTGCTTTTTTGGGGTTTACATTAGAGATGAGTTTGTTTATATAATTTGGATTTACTTGTTTAAAATCAAAGGTTTCTAGTGGTGGGTTGTTTTCATATATACTGTTTATGCTGGGGTGTGATTTGTCAATTTTGGCTGAACTATTTATTCCTATATCCCTGGCTATGTTAACGTAAAAATCATTTAGGATGTTACATACTTTATCTTGAGATGATAATACATTACCATTTTCATTTAGAATGACTTTAGCATCTGATTTACTTGTACTTTTACTGGATAGAAAGGGTTTGATGGATCCCCAAAATGCTTTGATTTAGGGCCTTCTCCCAATGTGGCTGAAGTGGAATGTGCACACCGTTTCAGGTTGGAATTTTCACTTGTGAATTTCATTTTTGGAGCGTGCCTCTTTGGAACGAGATAATTGTGTTAATTTTCAAGAAGATAAACGAATGTTAATTAACTTTTTCAACCGTTTAAAAACTGTTGCGTTTGTAAAGTATCTCACTGTACGGGCTATCCTTATAACGATATTGCTGTGCAACTTTATTAGGTCTCTGGTAGTCGTTTGGGTGAAATATTGTCAATTCTACATATTAATGAAGACAAAGTTGATGAGGCAATATTGTAAAGTTAGTGTCCATTTTCAACATTTTTATGAATCCCTTCTGTGTAGACAATAAACGATGGCATTTTGAATCTTTATCTAAAATCTACATAACATACAAACTGTACATGTATGTCCAACAAATCTTTTAACGTAGAATCACATTCTCTTCTTCGATTTTCATAAAACATTTTTCAAAACAGAAAAAAAAATCATGACTCTTCTAGGTTTGTCTAAATTTGCGTCGCTCCAGTGTCATCTCGGCACATTTCTTCATATTTAAGTGGAGGAATTGTGTCCTGCAGGGTGAAGTTCTACAATTTTCATGTAAATTCGCACCAAAGAAGCACGGCATTTCAAGTTCCTAGTCATAGTTAAATCCGTTTGCAAATCCATTGGCCTCTCAACCATGATTTTGTAATTAACCTAACAACGAATTTATGTAGATCTACATAGTTTTTTTTGCTGTTATCTAAAGTACTGTTTGTTTTGGTAAGATATTGATGATGGTCAGTGATTTCCATAAAATATTGTATTTATGTACGATATTTCAATAAGAGATGTGTATTTGGGATACGGAGCTTTAAAGTGCAATGTATGGTGAAGTCCTCGTTCATGCATAAACATACGAAATCCTGCTTCATACAGCTTTCGTAATATTTTTAAATATTCCGCCCACTTCTTCGTAGCATGTCCCTTAAAATTCATCTTTTGTATACCCAAGTGCCATTCTACACATAATTGTTTAACACTGTAGATACTTCCTGAATCAATCATGTGATCGATAGCGTCCCATTCACTGCCTTCAATGTCCATCTTTACAATATCGATAAGCCTCTGCAAAGACATGGTACCGCTTAATTAAGACTTTTATTCATTCTATGTCAGCCATAGATAGTTATATCAAAATGTGCATTGTTAATTGTCGTGCAGCAAATCTCCTATAGAACTACAGACAAAACATAGTTAAGTTACCAAGTTAACAATTTTATAGGGCTATTTCATCTGTTAAGCCGCCCAAGCACCTTTTGAAATTTTAATTTCTCCTGGTCATTGGGCTACATATGGAAAGCTACGTTCATGTCTCCCTGAGGACACTATTTCTCTCCTGTGTGTATGGCAGCCAACATCGTTCTGCGGCGCCCAGGAATATGCACTGTCCTCATAAGGTACCAATTTACACCATGGTGGAGTGGAGCATGTCTGTTATTCTTGCTCAGAGAAATTAACCAGTGTTCCAGCCGAGGGTTGTAACAGGTACCTCTCGATCCAAAAGCACGCATCCTACCTCTAGTCCCCCGCTCCCAAACCCGTATGTGTCACAAGAGTATGTGTGAAGATGGCATGCTAACAATCTGACAGCGTGAAGTTTATGCTGCAAGGCGGCCAGGCTGCAATATCAAATCCACTAGGCTGCCAACTTCGATCTATCCGTCTGATAGACGCTTCACGTACATTTGACAACCGCCTAATACTAATGACTGACTTTAAGCATTTTAGGACACGTACAAAATAATGCAATGTACTCGAATAAAATGCATGCACCCATTAAATCCCACCTACCTGTTCGTGTCCCAAAGTGTTCCGTATGGAAGGAAATACATCCATGGACCATTCATGTGGGTTTTCCTTTTTCTCACCATACAACCCCAACAAGTGGAACGTAACACCTTGCGGTATTTCCACTTTGTCTGTCAACGGTTTACTGAAATAGGTTTTCAGATACTTACGAGAAAACGTATATGACGTTACGACGTAACGCACAGAACTCCAACCTCTAAACGTTGCGTCAAATGACGTTGTTTTTGTACGTGCATAATGGTTTGTTACTGTTATGTTAACCAAACGCGTTGCTATGTTATGTTAACCAAACGCGTCGCTATGTTATGTTAACCAAATGCGTTGCTATGGTTTATATTTGGTTGCAACTTGGGACAATCAACATTGTAAGTTAATACTAAACTATAACTGAATACATTGTGTGACGTCATTTCTCGCAAATCTGACAAAATTCAGTGGGCGAAGAAAAAATGTATGTCGAGTAAGACTCCACTATTATAGTTGGTTACTTACCTTGGATCAAATGTATGAACTTCACAACCGAAGTTACGAATAACATCTCTCTCGAAGTCAAATTGGAAGTTTGAACTGAAGTATCGAAAACTAGTATTTACTATTTAGTAATTAACTATGACATGTAAAGGTTATTTCTGTAACTACATTGCAATTAAGGTAGAGGTACGCCTAACAAATTGAAATATATTCCAATTGGTCATTATCAAATAAATATGAGATAAATAATAGACACATGTGGTTGTCCGGAGTCCCTTAATTAACACTAATTACCTAAATGAATTTTGTGTTACAATCTTAATTTTGAGAGATTACACAAATAAGCATGCTTTTTTAGGAAAAAGTTGCCCCAAGAAGCTCAAATAGACCTTAGACAATATTTACCTCGGTGTACTTTTTATCCTTTGGCTACGGCCCTGTACACATTTGCAATACAGTATGTGCAAGGGATACGACGTTGACGTCATTTGAAAGAAATTATTGAGAAAATACGAAACTACAGGGTTTTTGTTCTTAACATTTAAATCGCCATCGTACATATTTTTATCTTAGCATGTACATGTATGCAGTATACACTTTTAATGGCTTACTTTAAAATCTACAGAAAATGACAAAAACTTGAATAGACCTCTGACAGAACCCTCTGGATTTTAACATAAACATTTGACATGATTTGAGGTGCTACAAGATCATTAAATGTAAAAGTTGATAATGTATTTACCCGAACGAATATACAAGACAACCGTTCTTCAATCGATACGCATCGTCAATACAAAGTTCTTTCCCGCCGTCATGGAAACTGCCAAATCTCATCTGATCGTAACATAATATTTGTAATGTATTGACGTACCTGAAATTTGACCAGATACATGAATGAGGAAATCATAAAGTGTTACTACGAAAGTGTATTATGAATGACACCATGAACGCTGTAAAGAAATTAAGTAAGCAAGTCTGAAATGCATTCTTTTTGCTAAGCATGAAAACTGCGTATTTCGATTATTTGGGAAATTAGGACATTCATGCTTTAATCCCCATTTTCTCTCAAAGCTTGTTTTGATAATTCGCTGATTCAGTAAATACGTGAAATCAGGATGTTTTTTCACCAATGACCAATAATTGCGACATAATGCTTGACTGTAACGGTCGAAATATTATGTCAAAAGTAAAATGTATCGATTTCGAAATATTAAAGTTGCAAGGGTTGTTTCCGTTAGATCGTAAAATATACATTAATTATTTTCTCTTATTACAGTGCATGTCAGTAACGGGGTCTTGGATAGTTTTTTGTGACAATTTGTATGAAAATACCAGGTTCCTGTGATAGCAATAAGAGGGCCTATCTCAAGAAAGTTTCATGTGTAATTCCAGGCGATAATATATCAAAGTTATTTTCAAATGTACTGCTTGAGAATCTCGTTTTGATAAGAAGTAGATAAAAGTAAATGTAAGTCCACTTTCTTAATTTTCTAATACCTATAATTACCTCCAGTACGCAATGGTTAGTTCATCGTTACCCATTGCATCAATGTCGTCATCACTTGGTAGTATATATCCTCTTACTGGACCAACGTCTGTTTCAAACACATTGCCTGGTACATGGTAGTTCTAAATAATGTAAGTATACTAAATTTTATTATTATATAGAATCATACAAAGCTGGACACATGGTGCATAACAGTACAAGAACTATTAGTGATGTTACGTAATAATATTGTTTTTATTTCATTAACCTGTAGAAGCCACCTTTGCACAACTTAGATACACTGTAATGAATATAATTATTATATTAGACAGGCAAACCCCTGTTAATGGATATACAATAAGTATAACAAATATATAACAAATGGGCAAAAAGTTGTTAATGAATACATTGTATTATAAAAATGGAATTCGTGTTTTTTTATATTTATTCAGGAGATCGTACGAGGTTGTGAAATAAATAACACGGGGTAAGATGTATAATGTAGCACATAACATGACCCTTTGTAACTGTATTGTTGACAAAGAGAGGAACAAAACAAACAAAACAAAACAGCCCATGCGGCTTCTTTCTTTTGGGCTATCCGAAATCGCTAATGTTCAATCAAATACTAATATACACAGCTTTTCTCCTGCCATTTAAGAAGACCGGTTTGTAAAAAATATATGTAAATGTAATCAACAATTTTAAATGAGTGCAAGATGGGGAACATAAGACATACAGAAATTGTGAAAACGTAAAGGTCAAAATAAGGTATGTTTTGGAAATTGACATGTTTTCTGAAATATTTGAGTTACATTTTTCAAATTGGTACCAGAACAAACTTACATATTTTGTTTAACCATGTGCAAAATTTCTTTGCGATAGCAGAACATTAAGAATTGATAAAATACCCCGAAACTGTATACTTTCTTTTTGGACACCCTGTACACCGGTAAGGACTATATGCACCAGTTGGAATATTCCGGAAAAGTAAGCTAAAGTAGCCACGGTGGGGACATAGGCTCATTTTGACACGGTTGAATTACACACTTGTATCGTATGAAACTTTCATTTGTGATATGGAATCTATCAATGGCGTGTCTTATTTAAAATGTGTATCCCTATGTGCAGGGATTTCTAGGGGTTTGTAAACGAACAATTCCCCGGGGCTGGGACCGTGGTTTCCATTGACTGGTATATATTACCTCTGATTGGTGTCTAAATACCAGCAGATATATGACCGTCACAAACAAACAGGTGCCCAGCAGTAGACGTGAAACGTGACGAATACGTTGCATTCTGTGCGAATGTGCGTATATATTGTATATTTCACTATAACTGACTCTGGAAACGCTCCCTCCCTGGTTTGAGCTGAAATGAAAATTTTACCATGTTTACAGGACTTAAAGATAATATGTCATTTATATCAAACATGTAACTTAATCTTTGCAATGTTTGTGTAAATGAAGCTCGGTGTTTGATATTTATAACGTTTGAACTTGAAATTTATTTCCAGTCGTCAAAACTCTGTCTTGTGAGTAGTAACAGTCATGCATAATTCTTATTTTACAAAAAGTAAAATTGGAAAGATATTGTCTGTGAATTTCATCAAAGCACAAAAAAATCAAGTACTGTTAAAAGATGAATTATAAATGTATCATTTTTGTTTGAAAAGATGCAGAATGGAGATCATTATAAAAAACAAAATATTTGAAACAAAGTAACGTCGAATACCCAAATATTGGGGGTGCAAAGTTTGTAGATACACTAACCGATACTTTTAAACCCCCTTCTCATCTTTTCGGGGATGCATGGAAGTGAATGGAGTTAATTGTATTTCCAAAAAGTATAAACATGAACACAATTGATATGTTCTTATAGGAATACATAATTTTCCAAAACAAAACACACTTTCTTCGTTTAAATAATCTTCTAAAATAAAGTGACGACTATTTCCATTTGTTAAAGATATTCCATTAGAACATCCTTTCAATAAAACACGCTTACCTTACATCCAATATGAGGAATATAAAATATCCTTCCACAATCGGAAGTCAGAAACAAAAAAAATAAAAGCCTCCAGCCCAGGTACATGTGCTTTGTAATGAGCAACCACAGAACGAAATTAATAGTCCTTCATTAAACAACCTTTTACGTGTTTAGTTTCCTTTTACTCACGTTTTGTTCAATGTATCCATATTATAAAAATTTTCACGGTACTGTATCGCACTATCGAGTTTTTACTAACGCTCTGTTGACTTTTATAGATAGATAGATTTATTTCTACATTTAATGCATAATTAAACATGACAAAATATATCGCAACATACAATAACAATAAACTAACATAGTAGCAAAGTCATGGCAATAAACAATACATGTAACACGGTGACAAGGCGATTACCACAACTTTTCCGCTCACCGTCGAAATTTCATACTTCTGAGTTATGACAGATGCACCGCATCCTTATGACAAAATCACTAATGGCGAAGGGGCCTAAATCAGGTAAGAGGGTGACAAAATATTTAACTATAAGACATTGCAAAAGAATTGCCACTTACGAAGCACTCCATCGAATTCCTGAAACAATATGCCATCCCTTTGGAAGTTTATCCGTCGTAAAATATGTAACATGTTTACAAAAAGTAGTGTAGCGCTCGACACAATTCGTACTCGTAAATAAAATGTGATAATCGGATGATTATCGATGTGCCATACATTTTATAGATTAAGAGTGGGTGTCACACGAACCTGCTTGTTTCTTTTTCTCACTGAAAGTCTTGTTTTTGGTAAAAACATACACGTGAACATAAATATCGGAGTACCGCAGAGCACTGAATATAAACACCGCATTTCTATTCCGTTTCACTGAAATCGGTGACACCGCTTATTTCTGCACTTGGTTTTAAACGATGTGTTCAACACGATCTAGCTTAGTCATCGTTAATGGGGGATAATCCTCCATTTGTCTCAGTTACTGAAAATAATAGCATGTTGATAGTTTGTCTTGTTTTCCAGTAGGTCTACATGAAGGCCCTACGCCGCCAACCCCCGCGGATGGGTCAGGATTTTTACTTTTTTGTTGTTAAAATCCCCGCATGTGGGGATAGCTAATAGTAATATCTCTGGTGTTTCCCCGGTCCATGACAACTAAATATTGTACCCGGTGTATTGGTTCCGGAAAAATCTCAACATTTCTCCGGCAGTGCTGTGGAAGCTGGAAGGCAAAACACAGCCGTTTTCCCGGCTATTCCCCATGGATCCCCGGGTTTTGGGCGTAAATGCACATGACTGATGTATATAATAAGAAGAACATTTTTAAAGTCCATGGGTAGATCTTTATTGCTTCGAGGTACTGGTAGTTTGGTGTCTCTATTACAGAAGTTAAATTGGTCGACGCTATTTGCCGGTCGACTATAGACGCACTGATATCATCTTCAGCAGCAGTATGAAAAAGTTACCTTTCTTGCTTTTTGTCCTGTTCAAAGATATACACTGTATATAGGTTTGAACGTCTCCTTTTTCTGAAAGACAAAAGATCAAAATTACACGGTATCATAAAAATCATAAGGATGCGGTGCCTTTACGGACATTGTTGAGCGGTGCTTATATTTCTACGTTGTCAGTGCTGAGCGGTGCATAATTGCGCACACGTTTTTATGTAAAAAATAGCAGTTAATATACAATAAAGCATGCCAAAACATGTTGTTATTTGTTTATTCTACAATAAATTCTATTTCACAAGCAAAATGTTTCATTTAAAGGGTTTAAATTCTGCAAAAATGCGATTTTTGGCGTCATGAAAGTCTCTTCTTTCACGACTAGCTCAAACTGTTTTCACTATATTGAAGTTAATATCTACCCAATTTTGATGCGGTTACGGCAAATAGATCTAAAATATATACTTCATTCGATGGAATATCATTATATTACCAACATACCTGACTTTCTCGTTTTCAGTGATTTCGATACTTGCCAAAAAATATTCATCCATTTTTTGACAGAAGGATGCGGTGCATCTGTCAGAAGTATGAAATTTCGACGGTGAACGGAAAGGTTGTGGTAATCGCCTTGTCACCGTGTGTAAAGGATGGCGCAAAAAAGAGCTACACATACATGCAGATCTTATTTCCATTGTGGTCCTAAATATATATTTAATGATATGTGGAATGATTATGTGACATGTAAAGATATAGAAAAATAACAACGCATTAGTAATGTACGAGATGTTAACAAATTGATAAAAATGTGAAGTAAATCCCCTGAGCGTAAAATAATCCAATCAATAATGAAAAATGAACCTGCTGCCAACAATTTAAATATCAGTAACAAAGTGATGTTTCAATAATTTAGTTTTAAAAGATGATAATGATCCAGAGTCTCTGATATGTGTGGCAACTTATTCCACAGGGAACATCCTTTATAAGCAAACTATTTGAGTCTTTAACCATTTTATTTTCGAGTTTTCACCATTACATCGTACTATCTACTTGTCATCATCGTACAAGCAACTGTTTATAGAGCTCTATGACGCGAATGGCCCTAACGGGACACCGTAGAAAACAGCATTTTACTGGATATGTGCCCAATGCAATGTTACTGTATTGCATGTTGTCCCATTAGTGCCATCGCGGCATATATAGCTATAAAAAGTGACGAAAAATCCAAAAATTGATGAAACGTCGAAAGAACGATTATTTTAAAGCTAATGAGTTTTTATAAGATGTAGATAATAAATGCATTTTACCTGAACTTGATGTCAATAACGTCATATATGAAGCCGTACAATTTCAGTGATTCCAGGAAATTTTACTATCCGGAATCATTTTGCTGAAGACCGCATTTAAATTTGCCCCCTACACTCACCGGACGTAAACCGTTGGGCTTCTGATCATGTACATGACTGCAGGAAGGAGTGTAAAGTACAAAACCAGTATATTTACTTGTCTACTGGGTTAAGTAGAAGCCCGTCTACTGGGTTAAGTAGAAGCCCGTCTACTGGGTTAAGTAGAGCCCCGTCTACTGGGTTAAGTAGAGCCCCGCCTACTGGGTTTAGTAGGTCCTACTTTTATATTTTATGTACATTATATAATGTTTTAACCATGTATTAGTCATGATTGTACAGCACTTTTGAACGTGTGTATACATGAAAAAGGGCTATATAAATATGGTATAATAATAATAATATGAAAACTACAATACAATGTGAAAATTGAAGCATCAATGGGTAATGTGCAATGAATTAATTGATAATTTACGACGTCGTTCGCTGCTGATTTTTGGCATTTTTACGAATTAATGAAAACGCTCCAAACATCTGCTGTGAAAATAAAATGTAAAATTATAAAATGATTTATGTCCTGAATAAAACTTACATGTATATGCTAAACAATGGCGTATAACAACACATATTATCTTAAAAAACTGACGAAGTTATTACAGTTATTTGTGTTACAATATTATATTATAGTTATATTTGAAATATTTATATAGCGCTTTATATAACAAATCTCTAAAGCGCTTAACACGCGAAAGTCAGCTAGTTGACAGTTCATTAAAAGTCTAAAACAATTTCACTTGATTCACTGATATGCACTTTTAAACAGATGTACTTTTTATTATATTAATGATCACCCTGTACTTGTCGGTTATTAACCCTTTTTTCCAAAGAAACCTAATAAATTTACTTGAAGCAATAGCCTTAAGAGGATAAAACATAAAGAGCTAGTTAAATTGTTTACCCCTGGGTGTAGGAAGTAGAGTACGTATGAATTATATATTTTGTAATACCAAGACTTCACTTTGACTGATGTTTCGTGAAAGGATTGTAGGCAAGTACCAAAGGGTTGATGATTTATAGAGCTTGAATTATTAAACTTAGAATTGTATCCAAATAGTTCTAACAGTGATATTAAGTTGCATGTGTTTTAATCGCAATAAGACATACACGTTTGAATTTTATTGTATAGCTTGACCAGATTTAGTAGGCACTCATTAAACTTCGGAAGCGTGTATTATTTTCCGTAAGCGTAATCGGTACTTATCGCAATTATTTGTTTATTTTTGCACCGACTTTGTCCGAAATATGCACGGAATATGTCCGGAGTGCCTACTAAATCCGGTCAAGCTATACCCCAATAAGTCATACAATAGTTTGGTTTATACGCTATGTTTATTAAATCAATGATATACTGTAAAATCATTAATTTTCGTGGGGGATTAAATTTCGTGGATTTCGTGGTTCACCTCAACCACGAACTTTAATCCCAACAAACATTAATTTTGACCCACGTTTTATTACTTAAAATGCAAAATCCACGAATTCAAGTCCAGCGAAATTGTCTTTTTTACCAAAAACCACGAAATTTCTTACCAACGAAATTAAATGATTTTACAGTAAGTACTTTTACCATTAAGCATGCCATATCAATTGCTATTGTACTCAGTGCGGATGACCATTGTATCCCCAACATCAGACTCATACTTAAGCATCATAATATATTCATGTTCTCATGTCAAGCTTCGATGGCTCAAATGCTTTTAGTATACCGTATTAGATGAAACACAATCTTCGATATCCCCGGAGTAATAGGTTCAATATATGGCCTCCAGCTAGGTACTGGTCAGGTAAAACCTGTCAACGTTTTATTCAATTGAACAAATAATTATGTGCAACCTTTCCGTCTATATGTCAGTATGTCACGTAGTGTATTGGATGTGATTTTCGATAGATACAGTTACTTATTGATAATTTAATGTGTTAAAATTCGCATTGGAGTTACATTCTAAGTTTACATACAAAAAGGTAATTTTGAATTAACTTTTTCATATATTTTATAACACATGTCAGGAACAATGATTGGTTCACTTTTGATGAATGCTGTTAGGGGTGACTTGTTGTTTTATATGTGTTTTATAGATTTGAACACACCATAGCTCATTGGATAGAGTCTTGTACAAGGTGTCCAAAAGGAAAATTTACAGTTTCGGTGAATTTTAATCAAATCTTAACGTTCTTCTTTCAAGGAAAAAATTGCACATGGTTAGACAAAAGATGTAAGTTTTTTCTGGTATCAGTTTAAAAATTGTTACTTGGCTTTTTTAAATGTCAATTTTCTAACAAATACATGATTTTGTTCGTGACGTCATTTTGACATAATTTACGACGTTTTCACAATGTCTGTAGTTTTGATGCTTCCCATCTTGCATTCATTCTTTGCAAGTGTTGGATACAGTTACAAATATTATTATAAGTTATATAGAGGATATTTGTATTTTTCCGTGTATGATCGTCTGATAATTCACCGAGTGAGCAGCTGATGTAATATTTTCACGAGTGGCGTAGCCACGAGTGAAAATATAAGTCGGCTGCTCTCGAGGTGAATTATCAAACGATCATACACGGTAAAATACTAATATTCTATTTATTTCATGCTTCAAATACCTTAAATTATGGAAATACTCCACTATATACCTCAAATGTTTTGCGTGACGTCGTTTTCCCGCCATGCACGCGTCGAGTTGCAAGCAAATAGTTCTTCTGCACTGGCTTCAATTTCGTCCATTTGTTTTACATTTATGTACATATAACGTTCTGTTATTTGTTAAACATTAAGAGAGCAAGTGAAAATGTTATTATTTTATTTTTGGCGGCGGGGAAATTTGTTTAAAAAAATAGTCTGTTTGCCGCGAAATTATGAACAGTGAAATTATGGACAGTGAAATTATCGGGGAATAATCCACCGTTATTCCGCCGTAAACCACCGGTAAGCATGAAATAAAAACTGATATTATATGATGTTCTTCAGGAACATATGCATGTTCGTTCACTAGCAAACCAGGTAGACGAATAGAAAGAAGTGAACCCATTCTTACTTGCCTTTATGAAGCAAAACTGGAACAGAAATTGTGAAAAAGTTGTAAATTACGTCAAAATGATGAAGGTATTTTCAGGAAATTGGCATTTTTTTCAATTAACCGAGTGACAATTTTCAAATTGGTACCAGAAATAACTTGTATCTTTTGTCTAACCATGTGCAAGTTTGCGATAGTAGAACGTAAAGATTTGATAAAAAAATACCCGAAACTGTATACATTGTACTTTCATTTTGAACATCCTGTATAAAACAACAAATGTATCGTATAAATTCTGCACGTCGACTGACCGCTTCTAATCAGTATATATTGAAATAGTTAATATGCGTTAAAACTTAAAAGTAATTATGCATCAACTTGATAAAAAATGGACAGTGCAATTGCACTAAAATTTATTTTATTTGGCTAGCGTTATCACTGGCGGACTATACACTGAAAACGACATTTATGAGGATACATACACATACTTTTAAAACATTTTCTTTAAGTTCTTAGAAAGCATTCACATGTACAAGTATTGAAGAAATATGACAAATGTTACAGTTCAATGCGTGACCATGAACCAATAAGCAAAATGGTGTTTCATTTGCGTTCTTCAGTGGATTTGTAAAATATTAAATTGTAGTTTCCAATATCAGTCAGTCTCTTCCATGCAGAACAATTAAACCACTATCAATTATTAAACTCAAAATGCGCCGTTAGTGACACATGCAATTTGCCCGGGGCATAACTGCTTGCTGCTCGTGTTTTTCGTGCATATCAAATGTCGAGATGCATATCTCATACTTCATTTCCTATCGATCGCACATGTGACATTATGTTCCATCGGAGAGTAAGAAGAGTAAGTTAGTAAGAGTGAAGTAAGTTACGCATGTAGGGTTGGTTTATGGTTCGGTGTATAATCTGATAATACTGTTTCCATTTCAGTGTAGCCGGGACATTATTCAACATGAACTATACTGTAATACGTTTCCACAGATCTGGAAGGTACAGACATATTCTCATCATAGGTCTGCTTGTAGTATCAGCTATCTGTCTATTTGTGCTGAAACAAGAGGTAATATCACATTTCTAATATTATGTTATATTTAAATAAATACACTGGCATTGTTATTCTAAACTGGCATAACTATGTGGTATTTGCTGACCCCCGCACATAACGCCTTCAAGACCAATGGGTCTCAGTGAGATGCGGAAAGCATATGGTTTACTAAGCGAAGAAGTTAGAAGTAATACTTACAAAAAATGTGCAACAGCCATAACATGTTCACGAGTACTTGTAAGTCATTAGAAAGTTACAGCGAGCTTGCTTATGTCCCTGTCGGACAACAGGGTTTCACACAAACAATTGCTGAACGTGTATTCCAGTAAATCAGATCCAAATATTGAGACCTTGTTTCATTAAAATTATGTCAAACCTGTGATCACACGAAGTCTTATTCATATCTTTCCTGTCGTTGACATTGTGGCGCACATACAGTTTTCTGCTGAGTAACGTTATAAACATGCATATCTTTGATAATTTTGATGTCTTTTGTAATATTTGAGGATTTGATATAAAAGTATAGTTATTTCACGCTACCTATACTGCAAATTAACTCCTTATGCTTTAACATATCTATCACACACACTGTAAGTTAAATCTCAATGTACGTTTTGATCGTCAAATAACATTTATACGTATTTATAACCTGTACAATAGTTGTATACTTCTCAGAACTACCATTTCGACAATTATCCAGTGAGAGGTTATTTACTACCCAGTGACGATGTTATTGATGCAATGAGTAATGATGAACTCATCATAGCGTACTGGAGGTAATTATTAGGTTTAATACTACATTTTGTAAGTTATAAATGAGCCGTTCTCCAGGAAAACCGGTCTTAGTGACAAAATTGTGAAAATATTGATTATATATGGTTAGAAAGAAGAGACTCTTCTGAACAATCTCTGAAACTACAATATCCAATTACTTAAATATGAAATCAAAGGACTCGATTTTTTCTCTCATTTTAGTCATTTTTCTAAATCTTATTGCATAATTAAAATACAATGTCATTAAGCCCGGTTTTCCTTGAGAACGGCTCAAATGCATGTATTTGCTATCTTAATTCAGTTAGGAACATATAGTTGGCTTAGAAAGAGAAGGCCGTAAGTACAAAAACGCTATTTTGAGAAAACAAGAATGAAAACTGTCTGAAAATTACTCTTTATGTGTAGAGAAACAAATTGTTTCGCCTGCATTTTGGTCAACATGACAAGTTCTGATTTTCATGAAAATAGGCACATAGGAAGCGCCATGTGGTGCAGATGTCAAATATACAATTATACATGAGCATGAATGAAATTTTAAAACAAGCTCCATTGGAATAAGATGTACAGGTGTACCAAGTGCGTACAGAGCGTGTATACACTTAAAACAAACGAGTATGTTATGCTTGTATAATTCAAACTTCTATATTATTCAATGGTTTATTTTCTTCCCCAAAAGTGAAATACATTACAAACACTTGCATTATCTTCAACTTCTTTATCAATCAATTTCAGGTATGCCAATACATTACAGATATTATGTTACGAACAGATGAGACTTGGTGATCTTGGGGACGGTGGAAAAGAAGTTTGCCTCGACGATGCTTATAGACCAAAGTCTCCTTGCCTTGTTTATTCATTCGGGTAAATTCATAATCCACTTTACATGTATTGTAGCTGGTGACCGTTTCCTTAATTAGCTAACAGCTACCGGGCGCATTAGGGTACTGTTACCTACTGTTCAATTAGACATACCAGTTAGAAGGTACGAATTACCTCTGATAGCGATATGCTTAGACAACGGGCACTGCTGTGTATGGCATCATACCATCACGTAGAGTGTAATACTTAGAGGTTGATACACGACAGAGCCGGGCCGGAAGGTGATAATCGGCTCGGAAAATTAATAATCACAGCGAGGGCTTTAGCCCGAGGATGATTATTCATGCCGGGCGGATTATCACCTTCCGGCCAGGCTCATAGGTGTATTAAAGTCTTTAATACAATTGTTCAATTTAAAAACTCAATGGGAGTAACAACAACTCACGTTTAGTCAAATAAGTGCAGATCTACAGTCATTTATGATGAAAATCTTGTACATTCATAAAATTGTCAAAGCAATTTCAACGTAACGTCATCGGGCCGATTACGATTATGTGATTGCGACCGGGTCGATAGGCGATAATCAATCACGTGATGGTCATAATCAGCCTGAAATTGTCTCAATTTTGTTTCTATATATAATAACAAGTGTATTAAATAGAGAATCTTCAAACTTATAAATCAGTACGAATCAGTGTTGCAATATCACATGACTTTTGGCTATGTAACACTCCCAAGACGAAATGTGCTTCACTTAAAAAAAAAAAAACAAAAAAACGCCACTAGTGTTCTATATTTCTATACTATTTTATATGACACATGTGTTATCGAAGCTTTCAATGAAATACAGGATCCGTATCAGCAGTTGGGCTGTTTTGTCTAGCACCCTGTAAAACCTTTGGGAAAAACGACTTGAAAAGGTAGACCGACAATCGGAAGGTTTTTACAGGGAGTAAACGGACAGCTACGGATAGAGATACCATATATTGTGGAAATTTTATATTTTCCCTTAGCCTGGCGTATATTTCATAAAAAATGGTGAATTATACAATGAACATATTTACGGCTAGAAGGGCAGTGGTTATTATTGTAATGGTACTCGATTTTGGGTCATCATCGTGTAGATTTTTGTAGATTACTTAATTCATGTGATTGACTGAATGGTTCATATATTTATTACGTAACACTGTAACATAATTATTCACTTCTTCAAATTATCACAAGTTAATTCTGTATTCCAGATCCGAGTTCCGCTTTGATTTTGAAGAAGCTGTTGTTCGTGACTTCGGTTGTGAAGTTCATACATTTGATCCAAGGTAAGTAACTCCAGCAGATTTGAAGTCTTGACTATTCCAAGCGCCGATACCACATAATTATTAAGACCACAGACGTCGATAAGAGGCATACTAATAGACTAACAGTCCAGTTTCTCAGTAGTCAAATTACATTGCAGCTACAAATCGTTATGCTGTGTACAACTTTGATTATCAATGTAGCAATAACCACGTGACTTTTGGATATAGGACCAAGACGAAATTTGTTTCACCTCGAAAACAAACATAACTTGTTTCCCTTTCCTTTAGCATTTTATCGGTGGGGACTTGGACTTTTAATTGTGTCTTTGGCTACTTATGTGTGGGCATTGCTCAGGGTAGTTGTGTTGTGGTGTTTCTAATTTCTGTGCTAGGCTGGTAAGGTTGAGTGCTACCTTCCTTGTCTGATTTCCTCATACTATGGTTACATATATACACATTTTGTAACATATTTGCTGAATAAATACTGCTTTAACTAAATGTCTGTTGACAACTTTGTGGGTCTCGAAATTAAACATTGCATGGATTAGATACATCAGCATGCTGCAAAAACAACAATGACTTTATTCGTCTCTTTTCGTCTCAGAGACAGACCTGAACATGTACATATATGTAAATGTATATATATATAATATATATAAATGCAATTAATCTGATAAGTTGTCCTTTCCAGTACGCCGTGGACAGAAGAAGTGAAAGTACCGAAAGGCGTAACTTTCCACTATGTTGGACTATATGGAGAGAAGAGAATAAATCGACTGAACTGGACTATGGATACATTTAAACCTTTGAGGCATTCACTGGGACACGAAAACGTAAGTTGATCAAGCGTTTTATAAATTTCTGTCATGACAAAATCAAAACTATAGTAAATATCAGTATAATAGTATTGTTATTGTCAATGGACGACTGGGGCGAACCGGGCCATTGTCAAACAATTAACATCTGTACTGTCGATTCTTCATGTCCTCTTGAATTATTCAGTTTTATATCATCAAACTTTCTTCAACAAGAGGAAAATCATGATAGCGGTAAATTTAGACTTTTTCCATATGTTCTTGACATAGACATACTTTGTTGTAGCCAATCCTTAATTTACAGCCGCCATTCACATCAGTTGTATAATTATCCGAGGCCATATAAGAGGCAGCAGGTACTTTGATGTGTGTGTATTCACTTGATCAAGTACCAATGCACGATTGACCAATTTCTCAGCCTGGCCAACGAATACAAACTAAAGGCAGCATGAATGCTGAATTAACAAGTAATTAATGATACACTTCACTTTTCAGAGGATTATCGATATAGTGAAGATGGACATAGAGAAAAGTGAATGGGACGCTATCGATCACATGATTGATTCTGGAAGTATATACAGTGTTAAACAATTATGTGTAGAATTTCACTTAGGAAAAGCAATGAAGAATTATAGGGATGGTGCCAGTAAGGAGTGGACAGAATATTTAAAACTATTTAGAAAGTTGTATGAAGCAGGATTTCGTATGTTTATGCATGAACGAGGACTTCACCATACATTGAACTTTAAAGCTCCGTATCCCAAATACACATCTCTTATTGAAATATCGTACATAAATACAAGGTTTTACGGGAAAGCTGACCAACATTAGTTGAAGACTTCTGATGGTTCAGTGACTAGCGTCTTGTGGCCAAGCCCGATACATAACAGCCGCTGAAAATGGCACATCTGTAGCCACTAGTCTTGTCTTGTCACTCGGTTTATATGCTAGCCTGTGCTCCGGTGTCTAACCTTCACTCGGTTTATATGCTAGCCTGTGCTGCGGTGTCTAACCTTCACTCGGTTTATATGCTAGCCTGGGCTCCGGTGTCTAACCTTCACTCGGTTTATATGCTAACCTGTGCTCCGGTGTCTAACCTTCACTCGGTTTATATGCTAGCCTGTGCTCCGGTATCTAACCTTCACTCGGTTTATATGCTAGCCTGTGCTCCGGTGTCTAACCTTCACTCGGTTTATATGCTAGCCTGTGCTCCGGTGTCTAACCTTCACTAGGTTTATATACTAGCCTGTGCTCCGGTGTCTAACCTTCACTCGGTTTATATGCTAACCTGTGCTCCGGTGTCTAACCTTCACTCGGTTTATATGCTAGCCTGTGCTCCGGTATCTAACCTTCACTCGGTTTATATGCTAGCCTGTGCTCCGGTGTCTAACCTTCACTCGGTTTATATGCTAGCCTGTGCTCCGGTGTCTAACCTTCACTCGGTTTATATGTTAGCCTGTGCTCCGGTGTCTAACCTTCACTCGGTTTATATGTTAGCCTGTGCTCCGGTGTCTAACCTTCACTCGGTTTATATGCTAGCCTAGGCTGCGGTGTCTAACCTTCACTCGGTTTATATGCTAGCCTGTGCTCCGGTGTCTAACCTTCACTCGGTTTATATGCTAGCCTGTGCTCCGGTGTCTAACCTTCACTCGGTTTATATGTTAGCCTGTGCTCCGGTGTCTAACCTTCACTCGGATTATATGCTAGCCTGTGCTCCGGTGTCTAACCTTCACTCGGTTTATATGTTAGCCTGTGCTGCGGTGTCTAACCTTCACTCGGTTTATATGCTAGCCTGTGCTCCGGTGTCTAACCTTCACTCGGTTTATATGCTAGCCTGGGCTCCGGTATCTAAACTAACATTAGATGATAGTGGCAGACAATATAGACCTTACAAATACGTGTACTGCTAACTAGTCGCGTTCCCAGTCAATAACGTAAGCGGACAGGGGCAGACCCAGGCTATGTATAATGGTTGTTCCAGAACACGTAACATCGGGTGCACATTCATTCAGTTACCTCCCGTTCAATTAAATATTGATGGCATTGATTACCTCCCGTGGAAAGCGCTACGTGGCGCCTTGCTTAGGCAACGGACACCATCTATGTATTGGGACATTCATTAACCTGAACAAGAATGTTGATCAAGGTGCTATCCTGTGTTTATGCAATAATTATATCATACTTCAGATATAATACATGTACATTGTATATCTAATTATTATTCAATTATGTTTTTGTATTAAAATGCAATGCTATTTTTGCTGACAAGGACAATGTTATTAAAATAAGAATCAGTATGCCCACACACAGGCATTCGGTTTTATCGATTTAGTAAACTTGCATGAAAAAAGAAACTATTTTCCTTTTAGAACTAACAATAATAAGTTATAAGTTCTAAAAGGAAAATAGTTTCTTCATGCCTGTTTATTAAATCGATGACACCGTGTGCCTGTGTGCACACACTGGTCTATCAGGGGCTCCAATGTTAGGTAATAACAACCTGGCTGCTACATATAACATACATTGGATCATGTCACCACATGTGACAAATGATGTTTGGTTCAGTGGGTTACAAGGGATTAAACAGCACATATGATAAGATGAATTGAAACAGCTCGGCCAATATAGCTTACGTATCATGTCTATAACGTACTGGTATATTTTGGTGTGGTTATATTTTCTCCACTTTTCTCAAAAACGTAGCGGTTTTATTTTGGTTTGTCAAATTTTCGCCACTTATAGTTTATGTATAGTTTTCCTAAACCGTATGACTGCTCAAAATAATGGCGGCCATCTTTAAAATGGCCGCTAAAAAAAATAATTTGGCAAAATGACCCGCACGTCCATCAACTGATTTCGGACGTCTTAGATATCAAGCTAACCGAAAATCATTGTTGGATATGTTCATCTCAATTTTCGAGACCTAGGACATGGACTAAGTCTTGAGAGCACAGGAAACGTCGAACTAAGTATTGGAATAATGCAATATAAGTAGGGGCAGAATGATAACAACACATGTGTACTGATAATTGAAAAGGGGCATTTATTTTAATGTCATAAAACAAGAACAAGCGTGTAGCATAACGCATTTGTGTAAACAAGAATTATAGCATGAATGTCCATATCTGAGCACAAGACACGTCAGCAAGGGGAACAATGTGCCCCGGCTAACTGCTTCCCAACGCCCAGAGGTTGATTATATACACTTAAACGAATTTCTAATTGGCCACCCTAAAAAATATTATATCGTTCGATAAATTATATCAATAAATCTTGGGCAGTGTTATTTGTTCATTCCACGCACTTACTTATCTATTTCTGGAAAGAAATGGCGTATTCATATACCAAATCATCCATGCGTAACGGTTGGTGTGAAATTACTTTTATGCACGTTGGCCTCGTGCGCAGCGTGGAATAGTATCGTGTTTGGTATAAATTAGTTCCATGTAGATCGACTTTTCTTTAAACACTATAATTTGTGAAAATGAGCCATGTGGAACGCGCTCATGACGTCAGATGCATGCATACATTAAACTAATTTCTGCTTTGCCACGTGTTTTTATAAATTAGTTTTAAAAAAATGCTGTTAGAAGAATATAAATAATCGAAACCCCGATACTGTCCAATTGTATTGATAGAAAATATGTTTCTCGCAGGAATTCGAGCTAAGCCCCACGTTATTATAAATATCGCTTTTTACAAAAAGACGTATTGACGTACATGTCTGGATATTGGTGCTGGTACTCGTCATTCTAACGGCCTCAGCTCGCCCCGTATTACTTATTCTCGCCAGTATTACCACCTTTCATTAAGTCAATCGACAGAGAATACATTTTGGCTGATTTCAAAAATCAAACATGTCGGGCACGCGAACCACGTGCACGTAAGCCATTTTACACTAACTGTTCCGCATGGATGATTTCTTACATGCATGCGTAATTTATTTCTTACAATCGATAGATAAGTGCATGGAATGAACATAACCACAATTTTAGAAATATTGACAGAATATATCGCATAATATAATATTTTATTTGGTGGCCAATTAGAAATTCGTTTAAGTGTACATGCATACGTCAATGATTACCAGAAGTGGTGTTTGTACCAAAGGATACAAACGTTTCTTAACCTCTGTGCGAATTGAAAAACAAAGAAATCAAAATATACCTAAATAATGTTTTATACGTTTGTATTAACAATAACCCAACCATTTAATAATAAAACAACAATAACCAATAATAAAAACAATAAACATGAAATAAGTATTATTGAATTATTGACATGATATGCCTACTTCAAATATCAAATGAGCGTTCTCATGTATCAGTGCCCACCCAGTCGGCGCCTGATTCCCACATCAAATGAGCGTTCTCTTGTTTCAGCGCCCTCCCAGCCGGCGCCTGATTCACACATCAAATGGGCGTTCTCATGTTTCAGCGCACTACCAGCCGGCGCCTGATTCACACATCAAATGGGCGTTCTCATGTATCAGTGCCCTACAACATATCAATATGAAGCAATAAACATAACCAGCGTCGTATATATATAGTAATCGCATAGTTGTATGTTTGTTACATGCTATATTTTTTAAACAACCGTTTACGATTACACCCCGATAACAATCTCATTGCTTACTGAACATTACACCACCGCTGTCGTAATACATAATACAATCTTTATTTTAAGTCGGATTCCATTAACAACAAAAGAACATCGACATCTGTTTGTTTTACAATACATGCTTTACAAAATATCACACGATGTAACACATCTTTATCTGAAGAAAATGTCATATCTGTTGTTTTACAATAATCCAGTATACTTGGTATAAACACATTACACAATACATCGTTATCTGATGTAAATGACTTGTTCTAAATAATGGGATGCCATCATTGATCAACGTATCTCTGTGTGAAGGCAACACGCTGACATTTTATCCACGGAATTATGAGAGACCATCTAGGTACAAGAAATCAGCATTGACTGGTGAACTTCTGTCAAACAATTCTACAGGTCTGTCATTATATCCAAACAATGCACAGTCCCACTGTACATACCGTCGCAATCTTTCCATGTCTTCTAAAGGAACTTGCCTGTAAGCTTCAATTAATGCTTCATGTCTTTGTAACTTAACTGCTGTCCTGTTCTGCGGCTGTTCCAATCCTTCAATGAGAGCGTTCATAAAGTCGTCACGTGTTACACCATTGACGTCACCAGAATAAGGGAACGCGACAGTTTTCGATAAATATCCACGAATTTGTAGATCCCTCCATACTCTTAGCATAAGTTTGACGAATGGGAACTTTATCTTAGACGTTTCAATCTTGAAGAGGTGTTGAACGATAACCTTTGCAGAGTCTATTGCAGCCTCTTTATCGAAATCTTCGAATTTTAGAGTAAAGTCATGGAATTCCTGGCGCCATTTCGACAACAGAAATTTCGCATCATCTGCAAACGTTTCAAGATATCCGATATAGTCATATTTGATTCTACACGGATCACACAGTTGGTGCATGGGGCGAAAATGAACATTGATCGATTTATTGGCATCGCTAAGTTTTAAAATATACTTTATAAATTCTGGAAATGTTACATCAAAGCCATATGTTTTATGCTCAGTATCCAGTTGCCCTCTAATTGCTTTGATTATTTTACGTCCATAAACTTTCCAGTGATTTGGATTAGCCACATATAACTTGTTTTCATAGCCCGAGAAGAGACGTGTGTACGGGTCTCTAACAAATATAAGTGATTGCCCTCCGCTTGCATATACCTTTTTCTTTTCGTAGGGCAATTTCTTCCAGTACGTTAGCTTGGCACCTGCCCTTTCTATTTCAAAAGGAGATTTCAGTCTTCCTTGGCTTGATAAAACAGTCAAGGTTCTTACCCAAAAGGTAGTACCAACCTTTGGTATTGGACAATAACGAATATTATGCACAGGGTCTATTTTTATATTGTTTTTCACCGCCAAAGCATCATACTTTGTCCTATTAATGCTTACACAATTTTGCATGACAAGTTTTCGGCGCATATTATAAATATCAACCGTTCCATCATTTGATTCTTCATTGAAATGCATGGCTGTCGCAGTCCCGTGGGTGTCCTGGCTCTCACCTGAAAGTATAGAGCGGATGTGTTTGTCTGTCGGTCCTAATATAAATAAAAACTTGTTAACATATAAGTGCGCAAAAAGGAAAATAAAATGCATACAATAATTGACAATCATCGGGTTAGAAATTAGTGACGGATAATCCCCAAGGTGCTTTAAGAGCACCAATTAACCAAAACAAAATACGACAAAGACATATGGGTAGGGTAATATTGTGTTAAAAATGGGAGAAAACATAAAACAAATTTGGATTCTCAATTGTAAATAGGTATAGTTTCTCGCCGGTCGCTGGGTACATATACACTTCCTAAAAGTGTTGAACCACCACTTTATATTTCAGTCCTGTGGGTCAGAAATTGATGTATTTATTTCTGAAATTTCCCATACCGATACTTGTTTAGAAGATGCAGTTGATTATTATTTTATGTTGGCAGTGGTCAGTTATGCCTAAATGAATATGAAAACGTACTTACCACGCCTCTCACCACCAACATAATCATTTATCGTCTAAACTAACTTAATAATTACTTGCATCTTTAATTCAAGTATTATTATGCAAATTTCACGAGGGTACATGCTTTCAAAAAGTTATGGCAAACTGATAGGTGGCGAGATCGAACTGTTGGTAGAGTATATCATGTACATTTAAGGATCTAGAAAATGTGTATTTTGTATTGAACTAAGCATCAGCTTTTGAATAACATATCGTAATAAATGAAAGTAAGTAGAATAAATTTACAATATCGAGTTAAATATTTATAAAATGGTGTATGTGTTTATTCATTTATATTGTTGTGTTTGCATACATTTTTAAAGGTGAACCGCTCTATCTCCTGCTGCTGCCGATAGAACAGTCCTTTATAAATACTTTGGGGATAGAGTAGTTTTACAAATACATGTGAAGTTAAAGAAAATAGATCAGTTCTTAAGGCCAATGTATGGAGAACAGTAGACAATACTTTTACGAACGTATGTTCGCTGTTTCGGTTGGATGCTGTTCTCGGGTAGGACGTCCGCCTTCGGAGCGGGAGGCCGAAGGTTCGAATCTCGGCGGAAGCTTGTTGTAGAACTGATGCGGTCGGTTGGTGAGCCGCCAGTTAGAAATTAGATAAAGAATGGTTACCGTCGGCCCATCTGCATTTTGCCTTGTATATGATCGTTCTTGTTTTACGTTCTTGTCTGTTAACTCTATTCCAGGTAATTTCTTTACTGTCTGAGGCGACAGGTTTTAGGTTTATATAATAATAGTCTAGTCATTGAAGCTTAAAAATATGGTCAACCTCAAACAAATTGCAAAACAGGATTTCTTTGCATTTTCATCATCTACAGACTATTATTCACTACAGACAAAACGTCAAATATGCGAGTTCAGTGGGGGAAATACAAAACAAATCGACATGTTTAAGGTCACTTTTGGTAGCAATTTCAGCATATTCCTTATTTCATACTACATGGGGAATTTTAAGTTCTAATACTTCCCGTGTAAGTCGTTAAATATTTACTAATTGCACATTAAAGCTTATATTTTCTGAAAGATATAACCTTCTTCTATCGAATACAAATAATGATTTTATCATCAGACAATTAACTTTTCATATATATGCCAGTCTACTTGTTGGTATACTACCCATTCAAATGTCGACAAAATGACTCAAAATAGCACTCGGAAGGGGAAACAAAAGTTTTATTCATTTCTTTAATATTAAACCAATTTGTTTAAAATTTACACATATCATGTGTTGTATACATGTGTGTCTTATGGAAAAAGGATACTTGTGTTTGGACAGTATACAATAATGATAATATACATGAATCTATCAATTCGGGAGAAATAGTGATTGTTCTCTTTGTCTGTTGGTCCACAATTGTATTTGTATCCACAATTTTGACTTTATGATTATGAAACTTGGTCAGAGTGATCATCTGAACAAAATTTAGACCAAGGTAGGAAATGGATGATCAGGGGTAAAAAACTACGTCACTAAGTCAAATTGTAGCAAAAACTTGTGTAGTCGCTAGAGGTCATAATGTTGACCTAATATTTATGAATCTTGGTCACATAATAATATCAACAAAAGCTAGGTCAAAGTTATAAATTGTGTCATTCGGGGTCAAAAAGTAGATCGCTGGTTCAAATCAAAGGAAAACGTTGTGTAGGTACAAAAGACACAATTTTGGTCTAATATTTATGCAACTTGGTCACAATGCTCATCCCAAAACATCTAAGACAAGTGCGGTATTGAGTTATTTTGGTCAAAATTAGGTCAATAGGTTAAAATAATTGATGCGACTTTTTGGCTCAAGAAGGTTTGTCTATTATTTGACCTAGTGACCTAGTTTTAACTCATGATAAGACATTTTGTCTTCATGATCAATGTGACATGGTTTCATAAAGATTAGGTAAAAAGGGCGCTTTCTAAAGATTTGTTCTATTATTTGACCTAGTGACCTAGTTTTTAACTCAGGTTAATCCAATTTCACACATGACCTTGATTTTTGTAGATGATCATTGTGACTAAATTTCATAAGTGGAAGGTTGAAATATATCTTGCCCTAGATTTGGGCGTCGGTTAACTCAAAACTTTATTTGACCTAGATTAGCTTCCCGCGATCAATGCTGCCAAGTTTCATAAAAATCAGACCGAAATTGCGAACTCTAAGCGCGATGTAAAAATAAGTTACTGATACAAGTCAAGATTTATGTACATCAAAAGTGACAAATATCGCGAAAACATGTAACAATTCAATATATTTATGAATATCTCATAAAGTCCCACGAATATGCAATTAGGACATTTGGACATTGCAAAGGACAGCTTTACGCACTATATAAACACAAAACTGGTTGTTTTGCAATTAGTTTGAGGTTAAAAGTTAAAATGACTGGACTATAAAACCTTTAAACTGTCATGCGTGATATCTAGAAAGTTAACAAAGTTTTGTCTTCGATATGCCCAAGTTTTATGTAGCCTTGGTACTCTCCATGAAGTGACATCAATCGTTTACAGAAGGAGTCCGAATGCTCATTAATAAACGACTTTCACTGGGGGTCCGTCAATCAATGGTTTTCATGCCAACCACAGACGGTGTTCGGTTCAGTGAGTTACATGGGATTAAACAGCACATACATATATGATGAGATGACTTGAAACAGCTCGGCCAATATAGCGTATACATGTAACATTCGGATTAATTGTCTATATATTATATTCCGTACATTTATGTACATGTATACGTCATCTAGAGTGATTACCAGAAGTGATGATTGTACCAAAGTATAAAGTTCCACAACTCTGTGCGCATTGAAAAACAAAGAAATAAAAATAAACCTAAATAATGTTTATGTGTTTGTATTAACAATAAACCACCCATTTATTAGTATAACAACAATAACCAATAATAAACAATAAACATGAACTAAGTAATATTGAATTATTGACATGATATATGATGCCTTCGAGCCGGCGCATCAAATGGGCATTCCCATATATCCGTGCCTACAACATATCAATGCCGTACGATAATATACATGACTCTATTCAAGTTATGAATTACATTCATAATTATTTTGCTGGAGCGATGCAAACAGTAGCCATCTGTGGCTTTCAACATATGATGTACATTAGAACTGATACATTTTACATAAAACGTAGTGAACAAAATGGTTAGGCTAGCAATCTATCAGAAACACTTGTCACTAGACTCAAAATCTGGCCATCTAAGAACATGTACAACTTGTTAATTAACTCTATTGAGACTTTAAAACACATAACGACGATAAAATCTGCATATTAGTTCATTCTCGAAATAATATTTGCATCCAAATAAGCATATTGGCAAGAACCGTCAAATTAATTGTCTCATTGGCGTGTCATTAAAATGTAATGTTAGGTCTAACACATATCAAAACATGTATTGTACCTAGCGTGAATTTGCCAAATAACATGGACTATTGTAATGATCTTAGATATATTGTCATTTTGGTCTAGCATATGTAGCATTACAGGTTGAACTATTCGTTTGTACAATGTATAGAGTCGATCAATGCTATGGTGAATCATTACAAAATACATCGTTTGCAGTAATACGTATAACCGATCATTACGATATACATGTACATGTACGTATGTTATGACTGATTTGCTGTTCCATGCCACATGGCGACTTAAAAATCTAGATATTCATGGTTTAATGAAAAAATACAACCGTTTACGATTACACCCGATAACAATCTCATTGCTTACAGAACATTACACCACTGTCGACATCTGTTGTTAACAAAATATCACACGATGTAACATATCGTTATCTGATGCAAATGTCATATCTGTTGTTTTACAATAATCTAGTATACATAGTATAAACACATTACACAATACATCGTTATCTGATGCAAATGACTTGTTCTAAATAATGTGATGCCACCATTGATCAACGTATCTCGGTGTGAAGGCAACATGCTGACAGTTTATCCACGGATTTATGAGAGACCATCTAGGTACACGAAATCAGCATTGGCTGGTGAACTTCTGTCAAACAATTCTACAGGTCTGTCATTATATCCAAACAATGCACAGTCCCACTGTACATACCGTCGCAATCTTTCCATGTCTTCTAAAGGAACTTGCCTGTAAGCTTCAATTAATGCTTCATGTCTTTGTAATTTAACTGCCGTCCTGTTCTGTGGCTGTTCCAATCCTTCAATGAGAGCGTTCATAAAGTCGTCACGTGTTACACCACTGACGTCACCAGAATAAGGGAACGCGATAGTTTTCGATAAATATCCACGAATTTGTAGATCCCTCCATACCCTCAGCATTATTTTGATGAATGGGAACTTTATTTTATACGTATTTTTAGAGAACATTCGCTTGACAATAACCTTTACAGCGTCTATTGCAGCCTCTTTATCGAAATCTTCAAATTTTAGAGTAAAATCATGGAATTCTTGGCGCCATTTCGACAACAGAAATGTTGCATCATCCGCAAACGTTTCAAGATATCCGATATAGTCATATTTGAATCTGCACGGATCACACAGTGTGTGCATGGGGCGAAAATGAACATCAATAGATTGGTTTTCTTCACTTATTTTCAAAATATACTTTATAAATTCTGGAAATGTTACATCGCATCCGTATGGTTCATTTTCAGGATCAGGCTGACTTCTGAAAGCTTTGATTATTTTACGACCTAAACCTTTCCAATAAACTAGATTAGATACATATAACTTATTTTCATAGCCAGAGAAAAGACGTGAGTACGGGTCTCTAACAAATATAAGTGATTGCCCTCCGCTTGCATATACCTTTTTCTTTTCGTCTGACAAGTTGGTCCAGTATATTAGATTGGCACCTGACCTTCCTATTTCAAAAGGAGATTTCAGTCTCCCTCGGCTTGATAAAACAGTCAAGGTTCTTACCCAAAATGTAGTACCAACCTTTGGTATTGGACAATAACGAATATTATGCACAGGATCTATTTTTATATTGTTTCTTATCTTCAAAGAGTCATACTTTGTCCTATTAATGTTTTCACAATTCTGCCTGACAAGTTGTCGGCGCATATTATAAATATTAAGTCTTCCTTCATTTGATTCTTCTTGGAAAATCATGTCTTTCATTGTTCTCAACGGGCCCCCGTTCTCAGCTGAAAGAATAGAGAAGGCATGTTTGTCTGTCTATCCAAAAGCATGTACATGTGTGTATATATACCAAAACTAAAATGATACACATAGCATGATTTGCTGGCTTAGTATGAGAACTTCATATGACTAATACACTTTTGAAATCTGCATCACAAGGCGATTCTTATCAGCCTGTTTTCATAAAAATCGAAACTTGTCATGTTGACCAAACTGACTACCAAAGAGTTGGGTTTTCCATACGTAAAGAGCAGTTTTTCGACAGTGATGTCTTGTTTTCTTAAGATATTGAATTTCTACTTATGACCATCTCATTCTAAGACAGCCAATTATTGGTTGAAAGCATATCAGAAATGCTCAAAATCTGGAGTTACCAACAAATTCATAGCCGCAACATTACTCTCGTCTGTGTAGACCTTCCAAATAAAATATGGGGCATTAATTCAACAACATGTTTGGCAGAGTTACCTACTCCTGTGTTCGGTTTGGGTTATACTGGTGAACAAGTACACAAATGGTCAGACCTATTGTCCATCTACATTGAAGATATAAACATTTCCATTTTTAAATATATGTCCAAAGGCAGTCATAAATTTCAACAAATGTTTTATCGAGTCACTTATTCCTACGTAGGAGTTGGGTTATGATGGCGAACAAATATGCAAAGTACTAGTATCAAAGCAAAACCAAATGACTTAAGACAATATAAAAGATTTAACAGAAACATTACACCGACGCCTAACATCGTTTGACTGAAATAGCTCGCACTATTCTTCGAATAATGGAAAAAGATCCTTCAATGTATGGAGAAGTTACTGTCTGGACAAACTACGGGACAGACCCACCGAAAAATAGACCTATCGGCAATATGACCAATATGGTAGGTTATAGAAGCAATGGGTGCTTATACACTTAAACGAATTTCTAATTGGCCACTCAATGAAATATTATATTATGCGATGTATTCCATCAATATTTCTAAAATTGCGGTTATTTTATTTCCATGCACTTATCTATCGATTTCAAGAAATAAATTACGCATACAGGTATAAAATCTAAAGGCTAGTGCAAAATGCCTTACCTGCACGTGGTTCACGTGACCGACATGTTTGATTTTTGAAATTGGTCAAAATGTATTCTCTGTCGATTGCCTTAATGAAAAGCATTGCTACTGGCGAGCATAAGTTATATAGGGCGCGCTGATGCCGTTAGAATGACGAGTACCAGCACAAAAATATTAATAACGTGAGGATGAGCTCGAATTACTGCGAAAAAAAATATTTTCTATCAATAAAATTTGACAGTATCGGTGTTTCGATTGTTTGTATACTGCTACAAGCATTTAAATAAAAACGAATTTGTAAAAACACGTGGTCAATCAGAAATTCGTTCAATGTATGCATGCATCTGACGTCATGAGCTCGTTCCACATGGCTCGTTCTCCCAAATTACAGCGTTTAAAGAAAAGCCAATCAACAGGGAACAAATTCATATCAAATATGATACTATTCCAAGCTGTGCACGAGGCCAACGTGCAAAAAAGCAATTTCGCACCAACTGTAACGCATGGATAATTTTGTATGTGAATACGCCATTTCTTTCCGGAAATCGATAGATTAGTGCGTGGAATGAACAAATAGCACAGCTCATTGGCTGGCCCTGAAATGAAATACTTAACTCAATATATATGCCCAGTATCTTAAACATGCCGATTGCAATCAGCCAATCTGTACTGTGCACATCACGACAATATATACTCATTCATGAAAAACACATTTTAATCAAAATTCGTTCATATACATACATTTGAGCCGTCAGAAACTCGATAACAGTAATGTGGAGAAATCATTATTTACTCGTGATTTAGTGAAATCAGTACGCCGTTTTGATACAGGAACATACCTTGTATAACTTAGCATCACTCGCCTGTTTCTGTACTGCTTAAATACACAGGTAACTGTATCGTTGAAAAAGAAAACAAAAACGAAAAAAAAAATGTGTTTTTTTTTCATTTTTTTTTTTTATCAAGGTCAATTTGTACAGAAATCCACGAGCCGGTTCGAGAGGTGCAGTTTGTTTTTAATAAAAAACTGCTTTATGCATACCAATTATCTATAAAAGGATGTGTGTTTACACAAACAATGTTATGGGATGAATGTTAGCCAAAAATTAACTTCATATCATAAAATCCATTGCTTAAAGGTATACTTTAACTGTCGCTGGTGTAACACATTGTGAAGGACGGCCATATGGATTTGTGTTGATTGCACCATATGAATCGGCTGTGAAACAGTATCTACATTTTATGGAATAACTTTTTAACTTTTTGATCAATTCTGATAAGATCTGGCATATAAGTAATTTAAACATTGCTGTATATTAGTATAATTAGTTTATGAAGATATTGATAGTCAACTTTTGTTTTTGATTGATTGAAATTCTGGTTCATCTAGAACAAATAAACCTTTATAGAAAAATATAAATTTTCAACAATTTTTTTTTTCGTTTTCAACGATACAGTTACCTGTGCTTAAATACACGAAAACAACAATTCATCAACACTGAATAAAATATTTTTTTAAACTTTGGTCATTTTCATATTGACGACATGTGTTTTGTTACAATTAATTTGATTGGCTGAAAAGTTGTTGTTGCAATAAAGGGAAACAACACTAGATCTACTTAATATTTTATTTTTGAACCATTCATAAAACTCGTTACTGTATAGTCGTGATATAACAAAATGCTTGAAACGAAAGTAAGGTTTAAATTGATCAATTGATTAACTCTGTGTAACTAATTGTGAACAGAACAATATCGAATAAGTGATGGCAAGTTGAACAGTATCATGTTCTTCTATCAAATCGGCCTACTAATTTCCTGAGATTATGCGTAAATAATGATTTTTTTCTCTTTACAGGAGGCTGTTTTCCGAGTGTCGATTCACACGTATATAAATGAACTGTTATTTACTCATTTTACGAAAACTCACCCGTGTATCTAAACTTTATACTACACGTGTTACGTATAAGATAAACCGTACTCGCTATACTAACCTGGATACAACGAAAGTCATGTGATATAATAATATATTGCCGTGACGTGTGCAGTACCAATTAAATGATTGCATTCAGCTTGTTTAAACTATCATACATGATAACACTTCTAGTTGAGTATTTCAATGCCTAGATTCGTATTACCCAACCTACACTATTGTTTTATAGAAGAGGAACGTGAAAATGTTTTATGAGTGTGTTTTGTATCGTTATTCATTTTAATGTATCCGAAAGTGTTTCGTCGTTTAAATTTTATACCTTTATAAACACATTATCAGTATAAAGTGATACAATAGTATTAGTATATTAACATTATTATGTAAAATAAATATAGCAACACAACTAAAACTACAACAATCGTAAATGCATCAGATGATTTTAAATGATAATGATGTATAATGAATGGACAGTCTTCTCTTTAAACAAAAATAAGTTTATTAAACTGAAAAAGCACACATGATTTGCGCCAGCGCACAATAAGGAAAATGGCATCTTAATAGTGAGGCTGTGTACTTGTCCTTAAATTGTTCAAAATTGACGTTGAACGTATTAAGCGTTGGTCACTTAATTAAAAACCGGCGAAAATTTAGAATTATTGAGAAAGGGGATGTCATGAACAGTGACGCAAAACCAACATCATTACGCTGTCGGAATAGTGTATGCTGAAACCCCTGTATTGGTGTTCGCGCACACTATGGTGTTATCACAAGTACACAAATCAACACAATGGGGTCAAAACGAGGTTTGACAACTGTCTTCGCTCCGGTACGCTCAGAAGTAACGTCCGGAATCTATTATCACTACAAATTAACGTCACGACGTAACCATTTAGTTTCGTCACAAGGATTTGTGGGAAATTTTCTTAGAACATCTAGAGTAAACGTAACAATGCCAGCTTTTCAGAAATGGTTTAACTATGGCCATTTTAGTTACAGACGTTCTCACTTTGGCGTGACGTTGACGCACGCAATCGAGAGCAACGTCACGTCAGATATTAGTTCAACACCAAGCATTACACGTATTGTCCGGATGACACGTTTACCGGTCGTATCACTTATTGAAAGAAAATGCTGGATAGCCTTGATGACGAAAAATGTGGGCTGTTAAACTTAGGTTTTTCTGGTGATATATTTTCTAAGGCCTGCGCCCTATCCCGTGCTAGTGTAATATATCTAGTATAATAAACAATACATGTAAATATCGCTAGCCTAGAATGAGAAGGTCGTAACTACAAAATTAATATTTTTAGAAACAAGAAACTGAGAAAAACGGTCTGACAATCACTCTTTACTTATTTTAAAACAAGCCTTTTTAACTTCAGTTTGGTCAACACGACAACGAAGTTCCGATTATCATGAAAATAGGCTATAACATGATATAAAAAATATCAATAAAAATAATTCTATCACTTTGAGCTGTCACAAATATTAAATAAGTGCAGGGCTTCATTCAATTTCTGACATAGAATGAGAAAGTCGTAACAACCAAATCAAAAATTGAGAAAACAAGACAAACTGTCTGATAATCACTCTTTACTTATGGTAAAACAAACTTTTTCAACTTCAGTTTCGTCAATATGACAAGTTCCGATTTTCATGAAAATAGACTCATAAGAAGTGCCTTATGATGTAAATTTCAAATATGCATTAGTCTTATAACTGTATAAGGTCGTAAGTGGCACTTACGACCTTCTCATTCTAAGCCAGCGACATGTATGATGTAGTTCAAAATGCAAAAAAATGGAAATAACTTACGTATGTTAGATTGAGTCACCATGTATACTAATAATATACATAAGATGAATGGAAGGATAGATCTAATCCTCGATGAAACATGTCTTAATTCTGCCATATCTCTTGATTTTCTGATCAAATATCGTACTAAGATTATGTATAGTTCTACACGTTTTGCTTCACGAAACACGTTTCAATTACACATGCTTGTTGTTCTTACCAAAAAGTATGAGGAAATCAGACCCGGTAATGGGCATATAAATTCACTATATTTCAATTTGGAGCTTTGAGCCGTGACTGCACTTTTGAAGTTTAAGGCAACCGGGTATAATATATAGTGAAATGGAGCAGCTTTCCTTCAAAAACGTTTTTGTCATCAACTGGATTTTGATGAATGAAATATGCATTGCATTATGATCATACTGCATTTACTTTTGATGTTAAACACATATAAATTAAAAAAACACACACATTGGGTGAAGTATGACATCAGTTTCATTGCAAATCTTGCTCGTTCTCAAACAAAGTCGACATGAAATCAATATTCAAAGTTTCGTGTCGGGGACATAGTCAATAGTATATGGAACACACTCTTACAAAGAAATCATTATGAAACATATGTATGATCTTGTATCATGCAAAACTTCAATGACCTTGCAAACCGAAAGTAGATAAATATAATGTTTCTTGAACATAATATTTTAACGTATACATTTTTCAGTCAAAAACTAAATAAGAGTATGTACCCTGGAGTTATAATATAAGCACGTTATGCGTTTTCGCTCGTGACATTTGACCATTTGTGTGTTTGTTAACGAGTACTGAAAGGCATGCACATTCGTTCAAACTCTTTTTTTATTATGGTGTCCAGTGTTTTTACAAGACATACGCTGGTATTCTGTTAGGGTAATAGTATATACAGAATACAAGTTTGTCTGCTTCAGTCCTTTCATTTTCTTAAATAGTAATCAGAATTTTTGTTTACCACACCCCTCCCACTTGTGTTCTCACTCCGACCCCTTAATTCATTCGCCGGTAAAGGTCGGTATCAGGGTAAAAATTGAACTATACGTTAACGTGATTCCCGTGCAAAGTGTAGGATGCGTCCATGTTTTGATTGGGTTACATGTTTTTTTTAATACATTTGGCAATGATGAAAGCGCTTTAATTTATCTAAATGGTAAGAAGTCTGAATAGCTTAGAGGGTTAAGCGGAATTGAACTTGTATACTTCTTGATTTAACTGTGTAAGTCTGAGTTTGAATGTTATTTGCCATACATTTTTTGAAATACATGTATATAAATAGGCGTTTAGCAAAATATTCTGGCACTATAGTTTTGATATCTTAAACTACAAGGCACTATGTACCTACCACAATTCAAATATATTTTCAATGACATTGTAATCAACCGATTCCCAAAATTCTCGCTTTTGTTTAGATTTTGACAGGTTTTGTCCAAAAATATCGGAAAATGCGAAAAAATGATTTTTGTTTGATGATGTCACACTATGTTTGTTTTGTAGCATATTATATTATTATAAATGTATTGTCGATTCAAAGATGTCTGTCAAAACCGCCAGAATGTTTAATTTAAATAACTAAATGCAGTAAGTATAACCACTATGCAAAAGGACCATTGGAGTTTTAATCATATAAGTATATGTATGATGGTAGAATTTAATCCTGAGAAACCTGTAATAATTCACCCGGGTTGAATGTTTGTTTACCGGTTGTGACAGAGATCTTTGAATCACCTATAGGTCCTTACATTATTGTGAAAGTTTACTATTTTGGGGTAAAACCATACAAAATATAAAAGCTAAGCATGATTTTGTGGTATTAGTAACCCACATCACCATTTAGACAGGTTTATGGGATACAAATAGATTGTGATAGGTATGTTGTTACTTGTAGTTTACGATATTAAAAATCATTTTCCAGACCGTTGTCTAAAATCCGATATTTTGGGACAAAATTAAACCTGTCAAAATCATTTATTTTCGTCAGGAGTACATCGCCTTTAGCCAAACCTGCTCAGTGGGGCATAGGCTTTAAATATTATTACTGATTAAGCCTAGGTCCAACTGAGCAGTTTTCGTTAAGGTCGGCCTCGCAGGCTTGTGGATGTATCCCCTGCGTTGTGGTCGTCTGGACAGATTCTGCAAACCACCGGGAGATATAGGGGTCCTCAGGTCCTTAACGTATGTGTTCATAAAGTTCAACATACCCGATGAGATATTCCACAGTCGTACCTAACCCGTATGCTTATAATAAAACGTGTTTCTGTTTGCCAGCAAAAATGAATTTAGAAATAAGGATTTGCCATTCAATTTTAATAGGTGCCAAACAACACTCTAATATATACGTATATCGAACTGCATTAACCTAAAACAATATGTGTCATACACTGGTCGAGAATACAGGATGATGTTCCTACAGACCGAAACCTTCATGGGTTATTTCCAAGAACCCTTGCAGTCTAATTTGCACCCATTGTCGGATACCCACAGTCGTTGCCTCCGCTCCGCTCCGTACATCGTACGGAGGCAACGACTGTGGGTATCCGACGATGATTTACACTACACGACATTGGTTTGTCTTATAAACGTGAGCGAGCAATTGGTCGTGTAGCACTTGCCATACGACATTTTCAGGCCTTGTATGTGCAATATTTTGGCATGTGAGCTTTGAGATATTGACGTTGCATGACAAATCCACTCATAATGGTGAACACCTTTGTCAACTTATTCTAATGCCTCAAAGTTTAGTAGTAAAATACTGGACAAGTTTTGCGACATACCGACTGATCGTCAACAGGACTCCTGAATATCCTCTCACGTACATATGGTAAGCGAGGTACCTTAAAATGTATCAAAATGTGCAATTAAAAATAAATAACTTACGTATTTTAAATTCAAACACCATGTATATTATAAATATACATAACACAGATGTAACTAAAGATGATTTAATCCGCATGGTAAAAAGTCTTAATCCTGGGACTGACATGGCAGAAGCTTTTCCGATCCCAGTATCCGCGGCACAGCAATTGTAGTTCTGTATCAAACGAGTCGTGAAACACATGTGCAATGTTTTTTCTAAATGAGTTGTTAAAAATGTCAATAGTATACGTATTAGTGTAACAGAAGCCGCCTTATACGTATTTCATACGGCGATTATCGGGTGTACAGTTGCAATTGTTTGGAGCCAGGTCGTAAAGTGTGGTACATGTATATGATGTGTTTAATGATGTGCCTCCGTAGCTCAGTGGTTAGTGCGCTTGGTGTCTGCATGGTCTGGCGATCCGAGTTCAAATCCGGGTGGAGGTACATACATATATATATATATATATAAGTCTGTCATATTCCATCAAAGCTGACTGGCAAATAAAGGCTATGCTCAGCATTTTTAATGTTTTCCGTGCTGTTTATCTGTACAAGTTTCTCATATATCTTTTAAAGTTCATGTTATCATGACCTAGACATCCGGGTACACCATGAATATGACAAAAACGATACCACATAATATGTTTTAATATAATATACATCCAGACATTTTGTTCATAGTCTACTTTCTGCTCGTGGTAATCGTTATCAACCAGAATGGTCATTTGGAGGACTTGGGGTGGTTATGTTCTATTTCGTCCTTCTTGACACCATTTTCAGTGTGCTTCGTTGTTACTGCTGGGTACTGTATTTTAATTCTCTTACAACAGGCACATCTTTACACAATCGAGAACCCTTGCGGGTAGGAAATTTCCAAACCTAGAAGTACTGGTTGGATTTCACTATACATTGGTAACAATGTTCCTTGGCTAGGTGACTCTCTTACACTACTAAATGTAGACCAACACAGTACATAGCGTTACGTGCAAATAGTCGGTCGGTCGACATGTCGAATGGTTTTCCAACAATAGCTCCAAAGCGGGTGGATCTAGGGTTCTAAAATTTTAAGTGGAGATTATTCATTATCCACAGACTTAATTTCAAGGTCATTTGGATCAAAGGTCAAACTCACCATGACCTTTGAACACACAACAATCACAGGTCCACACCATAAGAAATGTACGATCTTAGATCGTAAAACTTGACAGAGAGGTTGCTTGTCATCAGATGTAGGCTCCTACTAGTTTTGAGGTCGATGGGTTAAAGGTCAAGGTCTTGGTGACCTTAGCTACACTAGGCTATTTACTGTCATGACACGTGCATGTTTCACAAACCTCTCTTGTACGGTCTGTTATCGTAATTCTTCCGGTTTTGTGTTTTCCTGATGTTGGCATTGATGGACAATGTGTATGTAACATTTTGTGACTTCGTGCGAAAATCATTTGATTTGCACGTGCATTTTGCATAATTTAAGAATTTACGGTTCACTGCTCGCAGCAAGCAAATCACAATCATCGAATTATCGGATATTGCTGATATACTACTCGCATGAAGACATGCAAAAAAATGAACATGATATAATGTATATTAAAAAAGATATACGCATTACATGTTGGTGTACTTATAACATTTAACAAGTGTATTGGCATTTTGGCATAGTTCTTCAAACAAAGCCAAGCCAAGGTAGAGTTCCCCTGTATTATCTTTAGTAAAATCCTTTTATCTGAAAGGACATACCGGAATTCATAGAATATATTTAAAGATTTTACTACACAAACATTGGACAAGGGCCCAATCCACTAGCAACTTTATACTGGGAATCAGGACAAAAATGTCAAATATGTAACAACTATGTCTGTAAAGTTATTTTTAAATCTGGCTACTTGTTCATCTTAAATGATTTTTCTATAGAATTCAATCAGTTACCATGACAACAAGAGTTATATACACGTATATATTTCAATTTTTTTTAATATGCCAGACAATGTAGCTGGGGATATCCATCAACTTCAATGATAACTCTAGTTTAGTTTGACCTCGTACTTGTCGTGCACCTTGAAAGAAGCTCAGTTTCCAATATGATACTGTAAAATCATTAATTTTCGTGGGGAATAAATTTTCGTGGATTTCGTGGTTCACCTCAACCACAAACTTTAATCTCAAATAACATTAATTTTGACCCCTGTTTTATTACATGGAATGCAAAATCCATGAATTCAAGTCCCAACGAAATTGTCTTTTTACCAAAACCACGAAATTTCGTCCCAATGAAATTAAATGATTTTACAGTATTTGTTTGTGGTGATGCCAAACACAGGTTTGACTGGTTCATATGTTTTCACCATCACACTGAGCAACAACTCTACATACCCTCTGGTATTGAAACCTATTTATCGACCACTCCAAATTCACTTTTATTTTATGCTATACGATTTAGAACTAGAAACCATCGCTTGCCTATCGAAACTGGAAACTGGGCCAGAACTCCTATTAATCTTAGAAAATGTTGCACTTGCCAAAACAAAATAGGGGATGAGTTCCATTATTTACTCGAATGCACAAAATTTAGCAGGCAGCGAAGACTTCTCTTAAATCCAATGTTCTACAATCGACCAAATATATACAAACTTGAACAACTAATGAACATAAAAAACAAAACAAGTTATATAAACCTATGCAAGTTTTTCAAAATAATTCTGCAACATACTTAGTACATGTGTATTTATTTTGCTTAAAAGTCTCTTTCTTACTTAAACGTTTTAATTACTTTGATATGTGTCCATACACTTAAGGTGTATCGTGGCTCACCATCATATAAATTGTATAAATGTTCTATTCTTTTTGTAGCTATAGCCTCGTTCTTCGTTCTTATAATTTTTGACCTTTTAGTCCTCTTATTTTCATGTTGTGCATGAATTGAGCGAATAAAAGGTTGTTGTTGTTGTTGTTGTTGTTAAACATGATAAATTTTATCACAGTTTTTATTACATTTTTTCTGTACAATACAAATCAGAATTAAAGTTAATTATGATATCTTCTTCATCTTTGAAGTTCTCATCCAGCACTGCTCTAAACTTGGCAATGGCCCTTTGTTTCTCCTCGCCTGATAGCTTGGCTATCACACTGATAGAAGTAAAATGATCCAGTACAAAATCTTTGTTACCCTGCAATAAAAATATACAACAGATCCAGTCAACACAGTCAAAAATATAATACCCCGTCACAAGGCAGTGCTGAACTAAAACTGTAGTTCACAACAAACATGTGTTCAGTAAACATGTCTGCACCAGTGAAAGCCTTGTCTATAATAACAAGCTAACTCAATCAGGGGCCATTATTCTAATAATATGCTGGATAGTGTTAAATGGTGTTGACCATGTCATGTGTTTATGATATTTAACAAGTATGACATGTCCGAAAACAATGTCTTGGTGGACCATGAAAATATTGAATTTCAACAACTTGTATGTTTTGGTTATCATTTTTTGGACAGATGGCTAAACAAACAGACATACAGGACGATCATTATATGCCTTCTGTACTATTGAGGCATAAAAAGACGTCTTTAAATTTGATATTTTTAATTGTTGTCAGACACATAAACTATAAAAGTTTATACAATAAACCATAAAACTACAGTATTTGACATATTATTAGGTATTATTTGCAATGTTTTTTTTTTCACTATTATTTGCAAGTGTAAATATACTGTTATAAAGTGCACCAAGGATAATGTGATGTTTAAAAACATTGACCGGATTGGTCTACTGTTACAAAATTGGTTGCTTAAACAAACATGGATGGTCGATTGTATACTAAAATAACACTGATAAATTGTGCTAGCATTTTTTTTTTCACCTATGCGGATGATACCACTTTTTACCGCCTTTCTGGTTATCCTGGGCGCATTATAACAGGGAGACTTATATTTCGATCCATGACTTATAACAGATCTGTGAAATAAATATGCTACCAAATTTCCCAATTCCAAAAAATATCAATTCCTTAAAATAAAGATCATGTAAATATAAAACCATGTACAGAAGTGAAGTCGTAATTGGTTAAGGTTTGATATTTGCACACATTTAATTTTATAGATGACATGGCAAAATAAAAAATATACATACTGTTAACTGAATACCAGGTTTCTGTGTATGTTCCACACATTTAAACTTTGAGTTACCATCGAACACACGCTTCCAATGTCCGAGTATTTTACGTGGTGTATCATCATAGTAGAGTGTAAGAACTTCCTCCATACTCTTCAACCATCCCACACCATTAAAATCTTTGTCATTCCATACAAGTACTACAAACATACAAACAACATTGTAATCTTTCTCAATTGTAATCTTTGTCATTCCATACAAGTAATACAAACAATATTGTAATCTTTCTCATTCCATACAAGTACTACAAACAATATTGTAATCGTTCTCATTCAATACAAGTACTACAAACAATATTGTAATCGTTCTCATTCCATACAAGTACTACAAACAATATTGTAATCTTTCTCATTCCATACAAGTACTACAAACAATATTGTAATCGTTCTCATTCAATACAAGTACTACAAACAATATTGTAATCTTTCTCATTCCATACAAGTACTACAAACAATATTGTAATCGTTCTCATTCAATACAAGTACTACAAACAATATTGTAATCTTTATCATTCCATACAAGTACTACAAACAATATTGTAATATTTCTCATTCCATACAAGTACTACAAACAATATTGTAATCTTTCTCATTCCATACAAACACTACAAACAATATTGTAATCTTTGTCATTCCATACAAACACTACAAACAATATTGTAATCTTTGTCATTCCATACAAACACTACAAACAATATTGTAATCTTTGTCATTCCATACAAACACTACAAACAATATTGTAATCTTTGTCATTCCATACTAACACTACAAAATGTACAATCTTTATGCAATGTTTAAGACAATAACATAATGCATAATCAAACGAACAACTTCACTTTATGTTGCGTTGCACTGAGACAGTAACTGTTGTAAAACAGCAATTGAGACAGTAACAGTGAGTAACTGCTGTAAGCGTGTGGTCTTCTGTTAGTCCCCTGCCTACTCTGCAAATTACATCATACTTTGAGGGAATAGACCAAAAGTTTTATGTGATACAAGAAAACCTTAGCTTTTTCTGAATAGACTCTATGATTCTTTAAATAAATGTGCCAGTGTATAGCACTAATACAGACCAGTCTACCTCTTGGTTATTAAACCAGTTTTGTCAGTAGTTTGGTTGAAAACACTGAGAAGTGGTCCTTCTTATTTTGGTGTTCTTAACATTTTTAATATTTTTATTCTGATAACCAAGCAGTCAAGGTTAAACTGTATATGGTACCTGAGTATTAACAACCTCTATAAGTCACACATTTGTTATTAATCTGGAATGTATTCAATATTTCCTAACATCAACCCAAGCTGCAAGTTCTTGAAGCATAATTATGAAACAACATGTACTTGCAATTACATTTGAAAATATCATATTTTAACTGTTTGTACTAAATATTAGCCACAAGTTGTTCTATACCCTATTTAGTTAACATATGCTACCTAGGATGACTCCATACACGATGAAATACACTCAACATAAAGAAAAGAAGAACATACTTAATCGACCTCCAGGAACCAGAACTCTGTAGATTTCTTGTAGACTTTCATCATTAGCAAACCAATGGAAACACTGTCCACATATAATGTTCTACAAAAAACATACAATTAGTGTTTATATAATACATATGATGCTGTTTTTTAAAAGTATGTTTCAAGATATGTTACGTTAGGTAGGCATATAATATCAGCTTAATCCAGTATATTTATTAAATGATAAATCTTTGAGAATGTGCATTTTTCATAACTCAAAAAAGCACCTTTCCTTGGTTACCATGGCAACAGAAGTTGATATGCTAGATTTTTTCACAAATATCTATTCCTATGGTCATAACAAAGGGTGCAATTTTCGTAAAATTCTGAGACAAACAGTTGTATGGCCCCTTTATTTAGAGGATACTTTTTCTGTGTATGATTGGCTAATAATTCACCAAGTGAGCAGCTGATGTAATATTTTCAAAAAGTAGTCCGTTTCTGTGAAATTATGGACTGTGAAATTATCGTGGAATAATCCACCGTTATTCCGCCGTAAACCACCGATAAGCATGAAATAAAATTTGATAAATGTTTTGAAAATTGTTAATTATCTCTCTTAATAGTTTAGTCATTTATGTCTATGAAACTATGTCATGATACAATTACAGCTAATTTAAATTTTGTAGATAATATTTCGTGTAGGTTTCAAACTCTTCATAAATGTGAACACAATATTGTAAAGACACATTCTGTAGAATCATAAATTTTCTTGGGGAATAAATTTCATGGATTTCATGGTTCATCTTCGACCACGAAATTTAATCCCATCAAACAATAATTTTAACCCTCATATTTATTACCTGAAATGCAATACCAACGAATTAACGTCCCAACAAAATGGTCTTTTTTACCAAAACCACAAAATTTTGTCCCAAATTTTGTCTCGAAATTAAATGATTTTACAGTATCATGGACTTCCGATGGCAAACCTGGCATTCAATTATTTATCAGGTTACAGTGGGCATTCATTTAATACAGAGACAATTTCAGGCTGTATTTCAATGAAAATGAACAAACTGAAATATTGTATTCCTATTGCCTAAGGTTATTATAAACGGCCTTCGTGATTAATTCCTATGCATAAGAACTCCAAACCATGATATATTGGCCAGTATATCACAGTAAACTAAGATCTATTATAAATTACCTGTACTGAATTATCCTCCAATGGAATGTCGGTAGATGTGCAGACCTTACCTTCAACATCTGGTAATTTACGCTTCAGAACAGACAAGAAATCCTCTGAAGGTTCTGTTGCTAAATACTTGGTTCCCTAGATAGGATAAACATTAATACTGTTTAATGATGATAATTCTTTGAAAATATGCATTTTTCAGAACTAAGAATAAAAATTTTAGAATTAAATAATCTCTCTTAATATACTAGTTTAGTCATTCATGTCAGTCAGTTGATTTAAGCAGTTTTTCCTCAATCCTAACTGGGTTGGCCAAAAATGATCTAAATATGATCATAACAAGTTATAATGCAAAGTTTTAACATGAACTAAAAAAAAAGTAGATAAATTGTAAGTGTGTCAAAGCTCTTGAAGAAGACCGATAGGTCAAAAATTTTAAGTTTAAATTAGTATTGGTTCTGCTGCAAACTTTATTGTGATCCTCTTTTAGTATAAAATACCCTCACTGTATAAACAACTTAACAAGACATCACAGATAAGATTTGACCTTAGCTCACCAACCATCAAACTTGGACACATTTTTATCACCTGACTGTATAAACAACTTAACAAGGGTTTTCTTTAATTTGGCCATCACCGACAAGATTTGACCTCAGATCACCCACTATCAAACTTCAAACACACATTTTATCTTAAAACAAATACTGTGGTTTAAAAAGGGTTAAACAAAATGTGTAACTTGATGTCTTTTAATTTGTCCGAGGAATTTTTATTTTGCTTTATTACATTGTATTATCATTTGTAAAGGTTCCACAATATATGTTGCCTACACAGGTAACTGTATCATTGATAACGAAAAACTAATTTATAAAATTTATATTTTACCAAAGTGTTGTTAATCTTTCGTTTTAGTCCTTATCAATGATACAGTTACCTGTGGTTGTATACACAATCATATGGCGTACATTCAGGGTCAATTTAAGTTAGGGCAGCCCTAACCTAGTTAGGGCAGCCCTAACTTCAGCCCTAACCAGGTTAGGGCAGCCCTAACCTGGTTAGACCAGCCCTAACTTCAGCCCTAACCTGGTTAGGGCAGCCCTAACTTCAGCCCTAACCTGGTTAGGGCAGCCCTAACCAGGCCTAACTCGAGGTTAGGGCAGGTCTTACTTATTTATGACCCTCTTGTACGCTTAAATACAAAGTTTGACTAAAAGTTAGGGCTGGAGTTAGGGCTGCCCTAACCAGGTTAGGGCTGAGGTTAGGGCTGCCCTAACCAGGTTAGGGCTGAAGTTAGGGCTGGTCTAACCTTAGGTTTTGGATTTTGCTTGTTGAATATTTGACCAATCAGCGACTTCGTTACAAATTAGTCATGATATACATGCTAATATTATTTCTTCCATATTTCACCAGTTGGATCAGGTTTGACCAGAAGTAAGGGCAGGCCTAACCAGGTTAGGGCTGAAGTTAGGGCTGCCCTAACCTGATCTTATTTAAGACCCTTAATGTACGTCACAGCTTGATATCAGCAGGTGGTGAATATGATTGTTAATCTAAGGCCATAAAACACGGAAACTGGTCACTATCACCGGTCAATGTAATTGATAAGAGATCACTATCGTTGTATATCTAGGGTCATAAAACACAACAACTCATCAGGGATCAGTAACCTATAATGTTCTACTGTATTACATTTTTATATATAAACACTAGAAAGTATCGGTTATATTATGCTTTTGTTTTAATTTGTACATTTTAATTTGTAACGTAAGATTTAGATTATTGATCTGTTTATTAAATATTGTTACTATATGGTGTTGTTTCAACTTGATGTGGGTACAGTATATTAATTTAACAGTATTTCACACTATTATGTAATATTGCACAGCCTGTTAGTTAGTGTATCGTTTATGGCGCGCCCCTCTGTGATTGCCACAGCATGATTAGGGCTGAGGTTAGGGCTGCCCTAACCTGGTTAGGGCTGAAGTTAGGGCTGAGGTTAGGGCTGCCCTAACCAGGTTAGGGCTGCCCTAACTTAAATTGACCCTGAATGTACGCCATACAATCAGCAAGTTGTAAAGGGGGCAGGGGATATATTATTGGCCAATTTTGAGGTTCCGACAGGCCGCAAACAGTCAAGCGGATTTCTTGGAAACAGCAAATAAGACAAGAAAGTATTTATGTGTCAGTCTCAGGGCCTATGCAACATAAATAGAAAATAACATCAAATTGTAAGGCTAACCCCTAGGGTTTTGGAGTTATGGCCCTTTGTTTTTGCCCCTACCCCTCCAAATTTTAGTCAAAAAAATACAAAAGTGACCAATTTCACCCCATACTGGTCGGCGATCAGTTCCCGATGGCTACCAGTATCCGACATTTGATATTTTTTCGTATTTAGCGTAGCTCTAAAATTAAGATATTTGGTATAATTAAAGAACTTGACCAAAGCAACAGTTGTGTGTCAGAAAATTTACAATTCACGGAAATAAAATGAAAATATCAAGAAATACATGCAATGAAATGATAGTCCTCACCTCTTTCCCTTGGGGGATCATCAGTTTACGAAAAATGTGCATGTGCGATGAAACAAACGAGTTCATCTATAAATAGCCACGGGTTTGCCAGAGTCTTTGACAAAGCAAGGTTTAGCTCAACAACTGGTATGAGTAGTATCGGCGATCCATACAAAACTCGATGTTAGATAAATATTGACAAAAACGTCATCATTGACGTCATTATGTATGACGTCAGCGATTTTTACTAATTGGAAAAAGCACTGACCATTAGGCGTCAATTCCATTACCGGTGTGTAAACAAACAAAGAGAGACAACTCTAAAAAGCTATGTTCAGTCAACGGGAGATAATTTCCTTTTAGTTGAGAGGGTCAAAACGGGGAAAAGGGGAAATTAAACCTAATCAAATGTGAAATGTCGGATACTGATACTCTACATCTAATTTACGGCCTGAAATAGTGACCCCTTCTTCGCCCCGAATTCTACGCACTGTATGACGTCACAAATGTCAAATTGCGATTATAATATCGGTCTTGAGCTCAGGATTACAAAAATGTAAGTTATTTTGTTGTAACCCGTTTAGTTTTCGAGATAATGCCGAAAAACATGCAAAAAATGTCGGAAACTGGTCGCCGTCCAGTACACAGTATTTTTAAACCCAATGCAATCCTATTTTGGTCCCATTTTACATAAATAGCATGTCTGAGCTAGGTTAATTCAGCAAGAAAACCTGCCGATTTTTTGCTTTTTGCTGTCAAAGTTTTTCGCGGTTTCTAACGACGCTAAATTTGAACTTCCGCCAGTGGTGGTAACCTCCATTTTGAAGAGCTACAAATCCTTCAGAGCCATCTGATATTTAGTTTCTATGATTTTTCAAAATATTTAACACCTTCTTTGTACAAAATAAATACAGAATTGGGTCTTTAAAATACCAATTTAATTTTTGGTGCCCATAAATAAGCCCTACACTAAAGATTTGATATTTTGAGGGACCCCTATCACCCCAATATATCCCCTGCCACCTTAAGACAACGTAGTTGCTCCTGCCAATCCGAGTAAATATTCGTCATATTTTTAAGAGAGGATGTTGTCTGCTTATCATTCAATAATTATCAGTTTACATACATACCTGTGCCAGCAGGGGAAGAATTTGTGAAGTAAACTTTCCCGTTCCTGCACCAAGTTCAACAATGTCATATGTGAGATCTATTAGAAATAAACAATTGGATGACAATTGTAATTAAGTTATTTAAATAAATTAATTGCCAGATCATTTTACAAATGTTTCACAAAAAGAGAATGTCAGAAGGGCTTAATATTCCAAGACTAAAACAGTTGGTTAATTTTTGATGATAATCTCCTTTCTTTCAATACGCCCAATAGAAGTTAATCAATATTAGTTTAGAAAGATTTCTATTTTCTCTTGTTGGTTTTTTACTGAAGAATTTTATGTCTTTTAAACTTGATTGGCAATAACAAGCCAAAATCATGAAGTATTTAATTTAAAACAAATAACATGAATCTTAGACAACAATAACACTGGTTCCTTATATATATTTACTGTGTTCAACAAATTTGAACAGTAACACTAATGAACAGCAAAGCAGACCTTTAGGTGTTTCCTTCCTTATGTTTTGTAGAACCTGTGACACCAAGTTATCTGTGTATGATGGTCTACTCTGGTCATAGTGATCACCCTACAATCAAATACAAACATATTCATGTATGAAAATGGCTAATCCCGCAAAAAAGACTTTACATTTCAAAATTTAACTTTTTATGTTATTTTTGATGATTTTGATGATTTTTTTACTTCTGGAAAAATCGAATTTGACTATTTCAAAAGTAGCTTCAAATGTATTGTTTATAACCCAAGTCCTTCAAAGAATTCATCCACAAGTTCCTGAGTTACCAGAACCTTGGTGTGTCATTCTAAGGGTGTTTAAGGTTATTTTCATTGGGCGCAAATGTAATATTCAGGGTGACTGTGAGTAAAAATGTGCAACCAAACCAGGGCAGGGCCCCTTCCCTTATCCTCTACTGACTAAGCTAGCTGGCTGCTTACACAAGTTTCTCCCCTATTAGTAATTAAATCATGGCATGGTGCCCGAGTGGATAACGCACTTAATTGACTCCTGATCAAGAGGTTCCAGGTTTGAACCTCGGCCTGGGCACATGGTCATTTCAGAAAGGCTTTGTTATTGTTTTCCACCCAACTATAGATGAACTGGTTGGAAACCCAGTGGTAGTTTTGCGTGTATCGGTGCTGAGATCTACACCGAGCATTTTCAAGAACTAAGGAATCTCACTTCTGTTTCTTTAATGAGTTTATGTCTGTCCTTGCAATTAGAAGACACTGTCAATAATACTCGAAATGAGGCATTTGGCACAGGGCACAATAATGCACCAGTCAATTGCATCGACGCCCCAACCTCGGAGATCAAAGGGCGATAGCTGGGGAGACGGTCGTGTTTCAACCTCCCAGCTTCCCCTGTAGGGCTGCGAACCAAAACTCCGGGGATAATATTCAGTTGTCAGGTGCCGGGGAACTACCGGAGATTTTTGCATCAGCTGTCCCTGTAGGGACATGGAAAGATGGGACATTTGACAACCCAAAGGTAAAAATCCTGTCCCATCCCTGGGGGTGGGGGCCGTGGATGCATGCAATTGACTGGCGCATAAGAACATAGATAGAAAGATCAATCTCATAAACACTATTAGTAGTACAGTAATATCATGCCCGAATCAATGAGAATATAGGCATGTGTCATTTACTTGTTTACATAAAATGCTTACCTGCTTGAAGCCATCTTTGGCTGTTTTGTGAACATTGGATGACATCACGCGGCTTCTTAGGTTAGTGAAAGATGAAGTACTCAATAATCCTACGCGGGCTTGGCCTAATAAACGACAAGATCGAACGAGAGATAAGCAGTGACACATCTTCACATTTTGTCTTACTTTTTTGGTGAACTTTTTCACCGGTGTATCGTAATAATAGCATACCGTGATATTTGCTAATATACAAAAACTACAGTGGTGATATTGTTTGAAAGTTGACAGAATAATATGCATTAAAGCAAACTTTTAAATAAAACACATGTAAAATGACTGTAAAATAGAAGATTTCGTGAAGTCTGAATGCTAGATTGTGTATATATTCGAGATTTAAATTGTGAATGATATTTGTACTTTCACTTTCGTTTTCACATTGTAGCAGGATTGTTGCAAATATAAGGATTGGCGTCTTCCTATACAGTACACTGACGAGATTAGATTATCCTCGCCGTCGAAATATCGTCTGCTTATAAACTTGGATACAAAGTCAACATCCAATGAAGCCCTATTAAACCTGTCTTAGGCTTAAGGATGGACACTTTGAAAAGGAGTTATATACGATGTCATGCTTTGATCCTGGTACTGTTCCTGCATTATGTATTGTTGCAGTACATACAGATAACAGATTTTTTACAAACACATACTTTATTGACATTTTCCGGTTTTTAGAGCTCACTAACTACAATCCGACACCATTGCTCATTTAAATTTACACTGCATTAATCTATTTTTGTGAATCGTAATTTTCAACCATATTTCAGTTTTATAAAGACGTTTCCTGTACTTCCTGGCTTAAACCAGTAATGCTGCTACAGATGGGGTCGAACCAATTATGCAATTCTAAAAGACAAACGCTAGAGTGACGATCGACTCCTACTAAGCCAAGCTGGTTATCCTTACATAACGTTATATCCAACAGAAATATTCAATATTAAGCAATACGTTTTAAGATATAACTTTTAATTATTGAGATAGAATTATTAAGTATTAATTTTAAATGTCCCGCCAGAGCTTCCATACTATTGAAATTATTTTTTATTTTTCGGTTTCAATAAAACAACATTTACTTGACTCATGAATTATAAATAAAATATCAATGTAGGGTTAACGCATGCTTTTTCGTGCTTTTACATCTGCGAGGGACGGTTGGTGCCCAAGCCCGTCAGGGCGAGGGCACCAACACTCCCGAGGGACTCTGTAGATGTAATAGCACGAAAAAGCATGCGTAAACGCTATTATAGCATAAAAACAACACTTTATTAATATGTTTTTCAAAATTATGACATTTTGGCGGGACATTTACGGCGACGTCGGGAAAACAAACGCGACGTCGCTTAGCAAACGTTACGTCACAAACAAGTTTTTGTTATGAGCGTCGACTTCCGGTATCGGCAAATACGCAGAAAACAGTGACATTGGGGGTTTGTTTACGTTTATTATTTTACTATTATAGAAAATTAATTAGTAGTTACAACTATAATGTGAATTACAGTTCATATAACGCTGTAAATCATTTATTTTCGTCGGCTGGGTCCTGAAATGAGCATACTTAAAACTGAACACCAACAGCGCGTGTGCGCGAGAATCTTTACAATAAAGTACATTTTGTTCCCCGTTTAAGTATGAGCAAAATCACCGTTTTTATGCTATAATATTTGGGAAATACAACATTTCAAAATAGCTGTTGATAATGTCATAAACTGTACATACACCAAGCATGGGAATATACATATAATGTCAGATGTACAACCTGAATCATACATAATAAAGACCTAAACTGGTACATCTTTTTATATAATTAATTTAAACATCACTCGCAAATATAGCCCATCTTTACAAAACTAGCTTAATTAATACATATTGATGGTCTTATAGGAAATGTATGATCCAAATATTAATAATTATTAATAATACAGTATGTACATGCATATTATGAAAATTGAATGTGGTAGCAGATATAGTCAGATGGCCGCGTCTTAGCTCATTTTCTTTCATAAGCATGCATTTCTATAGTACAAAGACAATGTAATCCTCATTGACGGGTCAGTTTGTAAAATTGGATGTAAAATTATTTGACAACTTTTTGAAAACCTTCATAAAAGAACTATCATATCTTTATATACATGTATATTATATGAAAAGTGATTGTAAGCCAGATTCACTTTTTCATGGAATGAGTATTTTATAGATGTACAGCACTAATACATCATTGGATTATAATGAGAATGTCGCATGTTCTACTACTTACGACCTTATAAGATGGATACATATTTAAAATCAGCATTGCAAGGCATTTCTTGTGAGCATATTTTTATGAATTGAATATCGGAACGTGTCATTTTAACAAAACATAGGCCTAAGTTGAAACAGCTCGTATCACCATAAGTAAAGAGTAATCTATTTACAGACAGTTTCGTCTAGGTGTTTTCTCTGGGGAGCGGTGGCCTAGAGGTAGGGTGCGCGCTTCGGGATCGAAAGGTCCCGGGTTCGACCCTCCTCTGGACCACTGGTTACTTTCTCTGAGCAAAAACAACCCACATGCTCCACTCCACCAAGGTGTAAATTGGTACCTCTGAGGACAGTGTATATTCATCGATGACTCCAAAAAGCAAGAACATCATTCCACCAATATTTAAAATCAGCATTACAAGGCATTTCTTGTGAGCATATGAATTGAATATCGGAACGTTTAATGTTAACCATACATAAGTTGAGTATGGCAACATAGGTGGAAAGAAATTAAGCAGCGTCAAAAAGCTAGCCAAAAACTTTCACACAAAAAGACAGCCAAAACTTTCACACAAAAAGACAACCAAAACTTTCACGCAAAATGCCTCCGTAAATCTGTAAAATCTACTGTTCAACCATAATTTCCAACAATGATTTATAAAAAAATCGACAAACGAACTTAGCACTAAAAAATTCCGATGGCTAGGACATGTAATAAAAGGAAAGACACAAATAACACCACGAGGACATCTCTAAAATGGTCCGCATCAGACGGACAAAGACACCGAGGAAGACCAGATAGGGAAAGACGGTACTCAACAGTGAAATATAGACCGACACAAAGAGACTTAGGTAGGTAGGTAGAAGAGCATGGTTAAATCAAGAGCTCTTCAATGCACGTATTTAAAATCCCTGGTAATCAATAGGTCAGGCTCATGTCAATGTGGCCAAGCTATCATATCTCATTTCTTCAATGTTTATTGTATCATTGATCTCACCTTCTGCAATAGAATGTTGACTTTTGTAATGTTGGTATAGCTTGGCCACATTGACACGAGTTTGACCTTTTGATTACCATAATTTAACAGTCGATATATTGCCTACGTTTCCAATACCGATTGTATGTTTTCATAATCGGGGAGTATCACGAATACGCTCGAGATGTAATACAAACACAAATCTTATTAAACCGATATTTGCACGATTTGCTTGCGGAAATTGATATATTCAAAGTAATAACCTTATAATATATTCTTGCATAAAGGTCAGGCTCAGGTCAAAATAGCCAAGCTATATAAGTGATATCGTTGCTTGTTTCTTACCTAAGATGCCACATTTAAGCACCACTAATAGTGCATGATTCACGACACGCGATGTAAATGTAGCAATATCATTGGTGCTTAAATATGCCACTCTCTAACTTTCCGTGGGTTTCGTGGACTTGCCAATTCTCGTGTTATACATGTACAACTTATGATGGTCCACTGGAAAAGTATACATACTTATTCTGTCGATTCAGTAACAGTGTAGCTAGACCACGAGTGACTTTGGACTACAAACCAAAGAAGAAATTTGCTTCACTTCGAAAACAAAAACAGCCTGAAGTATTTATCTATGATATAGACGCCACCATAGCCTAGCTAAGGTTAAATTATAAGATTTCCACAGCATACAGTATCTCTATCTGTGAAACCTTCGGATTCCGGTCTACATTTTCAAGTCGTTTTCCTTCAAGGTTTCACCGGATGTTAGACAAAACAGCACAACTGCTGATGGGATCCTGTATTTCGTTGAAAGCTAACATAAATTATTTTCCCTTAGCGTGGCGTAGGTTTCATAGAAATCAGAAAAGCAATAAAATACTTACGGCTATTTTTTTCGAAGTGAAGAAAAGTTCTTTTTGTGTCTGTAGTCCAAAGTCACGTGGAATTGCTATACTAATTAAGTGATACTAATGAGGGAAATGTCCCATTCGAACGAATAGGGGTATACCGTTAGTACAAGGCCTACCCAGATAAACCTAGATAAACATTGTTGACCTGACTTTACATCTTTCTCCATTTCAATTGATTTCAAAGAGAAGCAAATTTCGGCTTGGTCTTGTAGCCCAAAGTCATGTGGTGTTGCTACATTGTATGAATCGCGTGCGGTAAATAATACTTATCCATGGGCGGTACGAGCTGCAGCATCTTTTTAAGTGCGATTCCGGCCAGGTATTTTCACGGGAAGTGGCAGACCATCTTGATTTTCTTTCAGGCGATGTCCGTCGTGCTACATGTATGTTTCCTCAGAGGAGTCTCAAACAGACTGTTGAGCTCTGACATTATAGTCTCGCCATACATCGATGGCTTAGAATGAGACGGTCGTAACTACTACTTACGACATTTTAAGATTCAAACATATTTAAATAAGCATTACAAGGCGTTTCTTTTGAGCCCATTGTTGTTTGTTTGTTGTTTCTTGTAGTTTCCTCCGTTTTCTTCGGAGCACTCCCCAACGAGGATATATATCTTCTTATCGTCCCAATCAGAAAAACTCTTCCACTATTAGAGAATGTCAACTTGTTAGAAACGTATAAACAGTTTATATATACATGTATACGCGACGCGGCCATGAAAGTTAGACATTAGGTCATACATAGCCCATGTAAACAAATATAAAGAGGACCTTGAAATTTTAGCAGGGCATGTATAGGTTAGGTTTAGATACCCACTATATTGCTACATAGAGTCTGGGCTCTTGTGGAGATGAGACGTTCGCAGTAGGCTTGAGACCATCTTTCGACATCAATTTCCTGTTTCCGGTTCAGGTGGACTTTCTCCTTCACTGTATGATGGGTGCAGTCCAGGATAATCTGGACGAGAAGGTCTGGTTCCTGTGCGGATGAAATAGATGAAAGTCGAGTTTCCTCAAGTATGGCTTGTAGTTTTTTCAGGTAGTCGCTCCTGATATTTCCTAAAGTTGCACATCTTGTAAGTAAATGTTCTCTAGTCTCGTCTTCCTGTCCACAGAGCTTACACGTTGCAGAGACGGCATTCTGGTTGAATTTTGCAGTGTTGCTTTGCAGGATATATGTTCCTGTAAGGAGCCTCGCCTTGATTTCTGCCCGTCTAACTTCATGCGGTTTGGGTTCTATGACCTGCCAGATGTTATGTGGTTTGTTGATCGGATTTGTCTGGATCTGTATGTATTTCGTTGTGGATTTCGAATCCAGCTCACGTCCCCAGGTGTCTGACCAGTACTCGTTCGCAGCCTTCTTGAACATGGATTTCCATCTTGATTTTGACGGTGGATTGTGAAGGAATTCTTCAGGGGTTGGTAAGTCATACTTTGCCAAGATATTTCTAATGTTTGATGTAAAGGTATTGTTGTCAGTATTTCCCATGGCTAGTTGTCGTCTTAGTATGTGATATTCAACTGAGTCCGGAAGCCGTATGATATTCATAAACAGAGCCAGGCAATTTCGGTCGACGATCAATTCAACTGGTTCCCCTCCTATCAGTGTATAAATTGCGGATGTGGACGTCCTGTCTGGGAGACCTTGAAGATGCTTGATAATCTTTCTTTGATAGTTTTCTAACTTATGTAGATTGGTCTTTGTAAGGTACTGAACTTCAATGCCGAAGAGATATCTTGGGACTACATACGTTTTCCAGATTTTGTAGGTGACCGTTGGGGACATTCCTTGTCTAGCATGAAGTCCAGGGCCGAGAAGTGCATATATTGTCTTCTGTGCTGTTTTTAGTCTTGTGTCTGGATCAACAGAATTTTTGCTGTTGCGGTCTATGCCTAGATGCTTGAGACTGGATACACATGTGATCTCTTCATTGTTGAGTGTTGCCTTGACAGGTTCTTTATGTTTCATGACTAGGATTTCTGATTTTTCAGGATTGATCTTGACCAGTTCCCGGCTTGTGTTGAATTCGACTAGGTCTAGCATAGCTTGAAGTTCTCCCGTTGAGTTTGCGAGAAGGGCCGTATCGTCTGCACATGTTGGTGTGGATACCCTGATGTTCCCGATGAACGCTCACAGGCCGCTGTTGGCAACTGAGTTTAGGAGGTGATTGTGATATATCTTGTATAGAGTCGTTGATAGCTGTGCGCCTTGCTTGGTTCCTTGCTTGAGTTCAAACTGTTCTGAGAGATTGCATTCCCATTTGACTTTTACTGTGGATTGTCTGTAGAGATTTCTGAGTAGTAGCCAGAAGGGTCCTTGGACACCAAGGTGAAAGAGCCCATTTTCATAAAAATCGGAAATTGTCATGTTGAGTTGATCCTGGTTGGTAACCCAGGGGTAGTCTCGCGTGTATCGGTGCTTTACACCGGGCACGTTAAAGAACCAAGGAATCTATTCGAAACGAGCTAGGGTATCGCACCCGGATTCCTTGTATCTCACCTCTGTCTCTAATATTTGCGATAATGCCCCAGAGTGGGCCCTGCAAATTAAATGGAAGAAAGAGAAGAAAGAAAGAGTCCAAAACGAAGTTTAAACCGCTTGTTTTACACAGCAAAAAGTGCCCCGTATGAAATTCATACGTTACACGTATGAATTTCATACGTGAGTTAACGTATGAAATTCATGAGATGAAGCCCCCGTATGAAAAACGTACGTTAGCTTTCATATGAAATTCATACGTGTAACGTACGTTTAACGTATGAAATGGCCCAACGTATGAAAAACGTACGTTAGCTTTCATATGAAATTCATACGTATAACGTACGTTTAACGTATGAAATTGCCCACGTACGTGTAACGTATGAATGACTTCAATGCATTTACTACTGAAATTTTGCGGCTAAAACGTACGTTTTACATACGTTTAGGTCCCAAACGTACGTTTTTCATACGTTAGGTCCTAAACGTAGAAAAATTCCTACTTCATTCCTACATCCAGGTTCAATTATTTCCGCAAGATCATAGGACCATCTAACACATGATAAATGGAAAATACATGGGAATGCCACGTAAACCAGATTTTATAGCAGTCAAGCCACCAACACAGCAGAATTCATCATGATATCTCTTGAGTGGAATTAGTTACTCTATTTCAAGTAACAGTGACATTGACCTCACTGGCCCTGAGTTCAATACCAAGTGGCCCTTTTACAAGTTATCCATTGTAAACATAGAGTGGATGCCCCCAATCTGCCTTCTGAATCTGAAATCGCACTTCTTATTTAACCTTTTTTCGTCAGAAAATCTGGTTAAAAAATATTCCAGTGATCAACATACACTTACTGTTGAATGGTCTTTTACTGATATACAATGCTTCTTAAGACACTGGCAGACAGTGATCTCAATACCTAGATTCTAATGACGCTGTATACCACAGTTGAATTTGAGACATACAATATATACAAACCAAGTATTTGTCTTAATTTTATTTTCAGTGTACAAGAAACTTCACATTAAAACACACTCCTTTTTCTCTTCGCCTCAGTCTCTGGACCAACCACAAACTGGAAATACACAAGAAATCAGCATATAGTTACTTAAAATCAACAGCCTTTTGTTAGCTTGATGAAATTACAGAAGAAATGCATTTATTTTAAATGCAAAATTGAACCATTTACTTCTTTTTAATGGTAGATCAAAATAAAAACTCTGAGTCAGATATGTTGCCTGCCATGCAAAGTAGAATTACAGTTCTTGTGCACTGAACTTCGAATCATTCCAAGAAATGTGTATACCAAATTTGAAGTAATTCATTTGAACTTAAAATGACAAAGTTATGCTGACCTGTGGACACGAAATGCTTTAATAAAACCAATCAAAGGGAAATAACTAACAAGAGGGCCCCGAGGACCCTATGTCGCTCACCTGTTGCGCATTGGTATAGGTATCAATACAACAAACATTCTAACTATATTTCATTAAGATTGGATCAAAACAGCGACCTCTGGAGTGCACACAAGGTTTTTCTAAGACTTGACCTAGTGACCTAGTTGTTGACACCACATAACCCAGTTTTGAACTTGGTATGGATTTTATGGAGAACAACATTCTGACCAAGTTTCATGAAGATTGGATCAAAACTGTGATCTCAGGACCGAACACAAGGTTTTTTCTAAGATTTGACCTAGTAGCTATATAAACAAATTGTCATGAAGATGGAATGATGCAAACTAAAGTTATGATAGGATTTTTTCTTTCTATTTTTAGTATCAGTGAAATTGACCCCAGTAACCCTAAATATGTCTCCTGTCAGTTTGCTAAAGAAAGTTTCATGAAGATGTGTCGAAGCAAACTCAAGTCATTGACTGGAAAAGTTTTTCTATTTTTAGTAATGGTGACCTTGACCCCACTGACCCCCAAATACAGCCCTAAGCTAGGTCTCTATGCATGCTTGTTATATTCAAAGTTTCATGAAGATGTCAAATCGAGCTTTAAAAATTATTGACCAGAAACCCACTGTTTGACATCTCCAACTCTGCAGTAGACACAACTGATAGGCAGAATTTTGCTGCATCTTATAAAAACAAATTTTGTTGAATTAATTCTGATTTGTCATGAAAATTTCTAAAGATGAGCTTAAATCGATATACAGCTATTATACCTTATAAACAAGAGCACCGCTACCAGGTGCTGGACACTCAACTTTATTCCAAGTTGATAGTAAATTTAAGAATTAAGAAATTATTTATCAACAGTTATATATAAATATAAGTGTTGTCTTATATTAATGAAAACAAACAAACCTCAAGGTATGTGGATGTTGTACATCTCATAGAGATGCATGTATATTTAAATTCACAATAATGCAGGCCGAAGTGTTGGCATTTTATGAGGAAAGTGAAGTTTTGGAAAACAAGTAATTAGGAATTGCAAACAATGCAGAAGTCCCCTACCTGATTTCCAGGTAGTAAATTTTCGGTTACCAAGGTAACCACAAAGTTTGTCAGAATCAAAGAATAATTAGACATGCATAATCTCCTCATTGTTCCTAATCCACATACCAAGTTTCATAAACCTAGCTTGAAAACTGTTAATGGCAGGAACAAGATTTTCTTGACAGACAGACTGACATACAGGCTGACAGACTGAAGACAAACCCAATCCCCTCCAGCTGGAAACCAGTAGGGGACTTTAAAGGTCAATCTTGACTTTTGACCTAGTGACCTCAAATAAGGTGAATGTTGTAGATGGCATTGAGGTACATATATACACTTGTGAAGTTTCAAGTTCATACCTGTTGTAGTTTGAAAGAAATGGACCTTGACAATAAACTTAACCAACGCCAAAAAACCAGGCTATGACAATAGATGAAGATAACTTTTTCTTTATTAAGTTGAGCTAATGACAAAAAGCTTACCTTTTCAAACATTTTCCTTATTATTGACCAGAACACATTCAGATCATCGGCAGCCCTCCCCTTACTGTCTGATCTGTAACAAATAATCCACTAATATATTACAAACTTTATAACCAAATCATTTAAGAATTATTATTAATTGTATTAAATATCATTGCCTTGACTCTTATGGATGTTCCTTTTTTATAAGTAGATTATAGTTCTGACTATCTTTGAAGACAAAATTTATTATAAATAATGAGCGGTTCCAACGATAAAAGGTTATCAACTTTTAATATTGATCTGGAAGTTACCAAAAATATTTTAATCACTACAAATGTTCTCAGCTTTGATCAAGGCTAAAAGCACAGTCTAATCCAGGGCTCGATCCTAACACTGGCCGCGTGTCCAACCAGTGAAAATCAAGAAGGACCAGTGGCTGTTTTCTTATCAAATTTTATTCTTATAATATATATTGTCGGATCAATGCCCAATATATAATAACTATTAGTGTCTATTAGGGCTGTAACAGTAGTCCGTGGTATACGAAATACCACGGACTGCAGTCCAATACGGTTCACGATACAAGACTTCTAAATTTCGGTACGGTTCGGTATAAGCTTTTTTATGAGCAAAATAATATTTAGACAATGACAGCGCCTGACAGCCTTCTGATTATGTATAATTACCATGTTTCACTCATTTTAATTGTATTGAGATATGCTTCATATTGTCTAAATTCACTTAAAATTGTTGATAGGCACATGATAACTGCTGTTATAGAAGCATCAAATTCATTATCACTTAAAAATTGAAGTATTTAAGCTGATGTTAGAGAATATTGTATCGAACCGAAAGATACCAAACAGTTAGAAAAATATCCTTACCATGAGCAGACAGGCTCCTCTTTGGCAAGGGTAAGTTTTTCCGGATTTGTACAAATGTAGGTGTTGAACATCTCAGTGGGCGCTAACAGTGGCAGAGCCATCAGGTTGGGTATAATCAGGGTCTGTAAATGTTTATAAAATTATGTAAATAAACTTTACGTTGAGTGCGTTCATATTAATGAATACATTATGAAGCTTAAGTATCACTTATTTCATTATTCATTGAGACATAATCACCAGTTATTTTATCTATGAGTCCCTTCAAGCAAAAAGGGACTTAGTGATTGCAACAATAAACTTAACTAAAGGTCATGGTGACCTTGACTTTTGACCTGAAAGTAGGTGGACTTAAGGTTGCAGACAGCATTGAGCAGAGGTACATGTATGCACATGCGGAGTTTCAAGTTGATACCTCTACTAGTCCTCTAGTAGTTTCCAACACAGACACGGATGCTCACGACAAGGCAATAGCTCTTGTTTTTCTTTGAAAAGTCGAGCTTATAAATGCATATGATTTTTATCACAGATTGTCTCCAACAATTTCATTTTATTTCTTTTTTTTATGTTCACACAAATTCAAGCAAGAAGTAATTTACCAGCATTTGAACCATTCATCATGTCCCTTGCCATCCAACATAGTCATTAAATGATTAATAGACATACATGTTGACCAATTATATATTTCTCTGATTATATGTGCTGGTAGAGCCAGAGTATTGATTCTGGTGTGTCCACTGTCTTTTCCACAAGATACCTGCAAAGAAAACAAATTGTTTAAATTTATCCAAGTAGCACCACCAATAAACTGATACATCATACAGTCGTTTTGGGTAGTTCTGCGCATCAGGTAATTCTGCGCACCTTAACTTTCTATTTCTTACAGGCTTTGCTGGGTCGTTTTCCTTTGGTCCTCGAGTGTTTTTGAAGATGTGTGTTGTTTATATAAAGTTTTATAATCAAATCAACGAAATTGGACAAGTATTTCTACGAAAAATGTACCAAAATGAGTGTCAACGGCGATTTTCGTTTATTTGGCATACCACGTGACACATAAATTGAATAAAAGCACTTTTGTAATGGATGATGACTTTTCCTTTTTTGTCAACATTGTCTTAATGACTTATTTTTTCGATACTGTGATAAATTTCTGATAAAAAAAATCTTTGAAACAGACTATACAAAAAAACAATTCCACCTGCGCAGAATTAGGCAAAAAATTTACATCATGAAAACCGGCAGTCATCTTGTTTCGTGACGACATTTGACCTAGTTTAGCGAAGGTACGATGTTTTGAATTGTTTACATTTTTCAACGAAGGTTCAGTCTATCTAAACAGTACCATAATTTATTCTAAAAATAAAATAATCTCAAATGTTGAAAGCCAATAAACGTTAGGTGCGCAGAATTACCCGACAGCACTGTACATGTACAGGTGTTTTCTATAAAAAAATTTAACAAAATGAGTATCAAAGGTGATTTTATTTTGACGTCAGAGCTGTTTCTTTCTGTATCTTCAGAATTGGAGGCTAAAGATACGGGCCCGTATAATGAACTATCAGTCTTTCCATTGTCCGCAAGCCTTTTAGTTCAGGCAACAGTTGAGTAGCAGGGAAATATAGCTATGATTTTAATTCTGTTCAATTGTTTGTTTTTTTGGGGGGTTATCATTTGTATCAGTGTATAACCCGGGCGGTGGATAGCCAGGGAAATGACCGTGTTTTCACCTTCCGTCTACCCTGCACTGCCAGGGTAAAGGGTCAACTCGGCCCTATTACAAACTCGGCCGGTACTAACTCGGCCGGCCCAGCTCGGCCCAGTAGAAAATTTAAAATGGTCGTACTCGGCCCGATTAAAGAAACGAAGTTTTTCACAAGCGGCCCTTCAGAGTTTCTGTTTTGTATATAAAATGTGCGACTTATAATAAAAGTTATATTTTTCAATTCAATATTGGTTTTATTATCTATATAATAGTGTATACATGGAGCCATGTAATATTATGCTGCTTTCTCGTGGAGTCGATATATATATATTTTTGAAAAAAATGGCATGTCTATAGCTGATGTATATAACTATTATCATGTCATTTTTTCAATTATATATACATCCATGTATACAATTACAACAAGAAGATTGTAAATTTAGTATACCAAAACACTCCACTCAAGTTCAGGTATTACTATACAATTACTACAAAGAATCAATAATATTAAATTCAGGCCGAGTTGGACCTGGCCGAGTTTGTATTCGGGCCGAGTTGGGCCGGCCGAGTTGGTGAGTGGGCCGAAGAATACCGGGCCGAGTTCGTTACTGGGCCGAGTTGACCCTGAATCACTGCCAGGGAAGTGTTGTCGTTGGGGATTTTATCTTTGAACCAATAACCCAGGGAAAATATTTAGTAGTCGGGGCTGGGGAAATACCGGATGCTTTACCATCAGCAGCATTCAGATGTCCCCTGCAAGGTGGGGTAATGTTTGGGGATTTTACACCAAAACATGAAAAGTAAAAATCACCGCCTATCCCCGGGAGGCGGCCGTGGATTCAACTGACTGCATTACCTTGTGTGTGACTTTACAACTATAACAAGTCAATGGGCGAATATAAAATAACATCAAATTCAATTTGTAAACGAAAAAGACGCAACGTCAACATTCCAAACGTGAAAAGAACGCCAGAATGGCGAGTCGAAAGCAGGCGCTTTTTGAGGGCAAATTCTATTTTAACTTCGGAAATAGTTACCAGCTGGGTTAACGGCTTCTTCAAAAGCATTGTCCATCATTTGCATTCGACGAAAACGTTGATATAATCGATAAAATCGCATTTTCATCAACTTCGTTCTAAACAGGAAGGAAACGCTAGTTTCGGAATACTTCCACGCGCGGTGTGGCAAAAAACCGTCCTTTCCGGACACTCGAAAGTTCGTCCCGCCCGTAAAATCGATGTAGATTTTTTTCATGACAATTTTTTTAAGCCTTGGCGTTAACTAGATAAAATGAAATAAATTTCTGATTGAAGTAATTTAATTCTCCATTGGTTATATATAGATCTAGTGGACCTAGATTCTACGGATCTTAAAGTAAGAGTCATTAAATTAGTATGTAGGCTACATCTATATAGGCCCTATATATATATATTGTAGGTTTATGGGTCTAAATATTACTAATGGGATTTTTTCCATCTTTAATGCATTATGAGCAAAATTAAGAGAAAAAAAATATTGCATGAAAAATAATTTTTTTAATTGCTAATTTATTCGCAAAATTTTGATGTTTAACATATGAATTTCATATGCTAAAATATATAACCTTGTTAAAAAGTTGTTAATTGCCCTATTTTTCAATGAATGATTAAAAATATTTTTCACGTATGAATTTCATACGTTAAAGAATTTCATACTCAAAATTTTATGAAAATGAAAATCAAATGTTTTAACCGCAAGATATTTTGATGTTTACATATAAATTTCATACGCTAAAATATATAACCTTGTTAAAAAGATGTTAATTGCCCTATTTTTCAATAAATAATTAAAAATATTTTTCACGTATGAATTTCATACGTTAAAGAATTTCATACGTGAAGATTCATATGAAATACGTATGAAAAGTTCGCGTACGTTAAACGTACGTTGACTCTCACGTATGAATTTCATACGTTTTACGTATGAAATTCTCATGAAAATCCAAACGTATGAATTTCATACGGGGCACTTTTTCCTGTGTACCATGTGTAAAGAATCATTTTCTCGTTTTCTCAAAATATCGATTTTGTAGTTACGACCTTCTCATTCTAAGCCAGCGACATGTAGTTAATAATGACTATTCATCACCCCTCTTGTTCCACGCATGTTTGCAATACCAGAACACATCCCCATTATTTAAAATTTACTCGCTTTGGGCGACTTCTATTGATGGTGTGCAGAATTGATATATCACGTGTTGTCACCTAAACACAGATCACGGGAAACATCAGATGTATAGATTTGAATATTTATACCTGTGTGCATCGTGTAGCAGACATGAAGTAGAGTTTTATACAGGATAGTGACACATTCGTGCCAGCTGAATGATAATGTAAGTGCTGTTTGTATTGTTCTATCTACATGTACATGACTGCATTATATTATAATGATTACTGTTTTAATTCTATTATTAATTGCTTTCGTCTGAGTTAGTCTGGCAAAATCTTCAACCTGTTGATGCGCTGGTGGCCGAAAAGTGAAAGAAGAAGGTAGACATCGGACAGTGCGTCATGTGGTATTTGCAGGAATGATTAGTATATAAATTAATTAGACTTATGTATATAGAACCTAATCAATTATCCGATGAACTACGTTGTCAGAGTTTGCAACCAAAAGGTCACAGGTTTGAGATCATTGTTGCGGGCGCCAGTATTAGCTCATTGTTGAATCTATGTTGATCAGATCAAGCAATGTACATTTGTATTTAAGTTACAGGTCCATGGATCATCTGTAAATTTATGGATTTTTGAAAAATTACGAAATACAACATACGATGTTATGCAACATAAAATATTGTTTAAACTGCTTGAAATCTTGAACCACGTCTTTATATTGATTTCATAATTGGACTGTTTGTAAAAAAAGGATTGAAATTTGATATGATGTACAATTTAAATTTAGTGTTTTACAATGCGGGTTTTATGACAATTATCCTTGGAATTATTTAACATTCCACACTGAGGGTCATTGGTCTACTTGGCAGGGAAAGGGCCGGACGACCATGTACGTTTGTCTCACTTGAATGCAAACGATTTTACCACACGTTTTAGATATAAACTAATTGTCTTGTCCTGTCTTCTGTCTTGTCTTCCATGCACTGGCCATCTTCATCATATTGAAGTTAACTGCCAGGGTGTGGATGGGGCGCATCGAAACCAGTATGACTGTTTACTTTAACTGATTTATTTATTTCAGAATGCCACCTATGCTTGATTGAGAGAACTGGTGCCCTAATGTTGTATGTTGATTATACTGTTGGCAGAAAAACCACACAAGAACGGACAGCTTAGAAGATACTAGTGAGTCATTTTTATGAATACCAATAAACTTTTTTCATTCATAGCTCCACTATTCAAGGTGTAAGGGGAGCTGTCGCAGTCACCTGTACGTCTGCTTTGACGTAATGCTTAAAATGGGTTTTGCTGTTGTCGCCGTACAGCGGGGCCTTGGGGAACTTGATTGAGTCAATGCTGCGATTCATACGGTCTCATGCAATAACCGCTATTCTATAATTTATTTGTCAAATTGGGTAATCCTGTATTATTTCGGGGGGACTTGGATTTTTTATTGTTTCTTTGGCTTATGTGTGAGTATCGCTCAGGGTTTTTTTGTTTCCCTGTCGGATTTTCTCATACCTTTTTTAAATGTTATCGTTTAGGTACAAGTTTTTTAACTTTATATTCTTAAGTCCATTGCCACTTTGCTTTAATATTTTCCATCATTGTTCGTTATCATGACCGCACTACATAAACATGAGTAGGTAACTTTTTCAAACGTCTTGTAGAACTAATGCGTTCACCTGGACTTATATAGACCAGTGTTAAAGTTACGGTACAAGCGTTTTAACGTCGCATATCTTCATATTCCATTCATTCATTGCTCTGGTACTTCGTATATTTGTTCACCATCATGACCGCAAACACTATACAGGGGTATAAATCACTCGCAAGCATTTTGTTGAAATTATATCCCCTTTTAATTCAACTTAGAAATGTGTATGTTTTAGTTTAGGTACACTGTTCTAGTCTTTTAACCTGATATATCTTCGAAGTCCATTGACATTTTGCTTTGGTACTTGGTAAACTTGTTCACAACCATAACCCTAGACCCTCCACAGGAGCAGGTAACTCTATCAATATTTTGTTGAAATTATTACCCTTCTGGACTTTTAGGTACATATTTTTGACTTCTTATATGTATATCGACATTTTGTCTTGGTACTTTGTATACTTCTCTATAATTATGACCCCAACCCCTACACCGGGATATGTAAAACACTTTGTTGTACAATTATGTCCCTTTTGGAATAAGAAATTTCAATTTTTAAGTTTAGGTACACGTTTTAACATCTTATGTCTTTATAGTTCATTGGTATTTTGCATTGATACTTATTTGTACAGGGGTATGTAACTCATGAACACATTATTTTCGCTCCTTTTTCAACACAGAAATGTAAAAGTTTAGGTACACACTTTAAACCTCATATATCTCTATAAACATGACATATTGCTTTGCTACTTTGCATCCTTGTTCACCATCATTACCACAAACACACACGCTGGAGAGTTTTTTTTAAATTATGCTCCTTTTTATATACTTGCATTTTTTAAAACGTCTCTTGGCGCAGAATGCTTATTGAACAAAAGGTAATCTCACAACGGCAGTGAAAATATAGGCTATATTTTATATTATACATTTTATTAATTTATTCCAATAAACTCTTTTATTGGTTTTTGTTATATTTCGTTTTTGCAGTTTGAAATGGTTGAGGATAATGTAAACCATCGAGTGACAGACCGATCAACCCAGGACAAGAATGAGTGAAAGACAGAAAGGCGGAAGAAAGTACAATCACATGAGTCGTCAGAATTCGACAGGATCAGTACAGGTATTTTTTTTAAGTCCGATAATCTTTTCAAGAACCCCCCCGTTATACCATTAGCAAGACCACAGGAACGTATAAGGAGTAGTTTCAAACACTGGCACTATTTATATGACCCCAGAATAGTGGAGAACATTTCCGTAGATACAATGGAACCCCATATGATGACAATTGGAAGGACCCCTGGTGACCAATGGAAGGACCCTAACAATCACTCAGAAGGAACTCGAGACACAATAGGACCCCTAAATACCATAGGAAGAACCCCTGGACACTGTATGTCCATCAGTACGTCAAGTGGTGTTATGGGGTCTATCTCAGAGAACCCATGTTGTCCATCGGAAGGACCCCTAAAATCTATTGGAAGGACCTCGAGACACTATAGGACCCCTAAATACCATAGGAAGAACCCCTGGACACTGTATGTCTATGAGTACTTTAAATGGTGTTATGGGGTCTTTATCAGAGTGTCTTGAGATCCTTCCGTTGGCTTTTAGGGGTTCATTCAATTGAATATATCCCATAGTCATTCCTAGTAGAACCCCTGGTCACCATATGAAGGACCCCTAGAATCCATTGGAAGGACCACGAGACAATGTAAATAGGACCCCTAAATACCATAGGAAGAACCCCTTGACACTGTATGTCTATGGGTCCTTCAAATGGTGTTATGGGGTCTATCTCAGAGTGTCTTGAAATCCTTCCATTTGCTTTTAGGGGTTCATTCAATGGAATCCATTCCCGTAGACATTCCTAGTAGAACCCCTAGTCACCATTGGAAGGGCCCCTACAATCCATCGGAAGGACCTCGAGACACTATAGGAACCCTTAATACCATAGGAAGAACCCCTGGACACTGTATGTCTATGAGTACTTCAAATGGTGTTATGGGGTCATTATCAGAGTGTCTTGAGATCCTTTCGTTGGCTTTTAGGGGTTCATTCAATGGAATATATCCCATAGTCATTCCTAGTAGAACCCCTGGTCACCATAGGATGGACCCCTAGAATCCATCGGAAGGACCTCGAGACACTGTAAATAGGACCCCTAAATACCATAGGAAGAACCCCTGGACACTGTATGTCTATGAGTACTTCAAATGGTGTATGGGGTCTTTATCAGAGTGTCTTGAAATCCTTCCATTGGCTTTTAGGGGTTCATTCAAGGGAATCCATTCCCGTAGACTTTCCTAGTAGGAACCCTAGTAACCAATGGAAGGGCCCCTAGAATCCATCGGAAGGACCTCGAGACACTATAGGACCCCTTAATACCATACGAAGAACCCCTGGACACTGTATGTCTATGAGTACTTCAAATGGTGTTATGGGGTCATTATCAGAGTGTCTTGAGGTCCTTCCGTTGGCTTTTAGGGGTTCATTTAATGGAATATATCCCATAGTCATTCCTAGTAGAACCCCTGGTCACCATAGGAAGGACTCCTAGAATCCATTGGAAGGACCTCGAGACACTGTAAATAGGACCCCTAAATACCATAGGAAGAACCCCTGGACACTGTATGTCCATGGGTCCTTCAAATGGTGTTATGGGGTCTATCTCAGAGTGTCTTGAAATCCTTCCATTGGCTTTTAGGGGTACATTCAATGGAATCCATTAACGTAGACTTTCCTAGTAGGAACCCTAGTCACCATTGGAAGGGTCCCTAGAATCCATCGGAAGGACCTCGAGACACTATAGGACCCCTAAATACCATAGGAAGAACCCTGGACACTGTATGTCTATGAGTACTTCAAATGGTGTTATGGGGTCTTTATCAGAGTGTCTTTAGATCCTTCCGTTGGCTTTTAGGGGTTCATTCAATGGAATCCATTCCCGTAGACTTTCCTAGTAGGAACCCTAGTCACCATTGGAAGGGTCCCTAGAATCCATCGGAAGGACATCGAGACACTATAGGACCCCTAAATACCATAGGAAGAACCCTGGACACTGTATGTCTATGAGTACTTCAAATGGTGTTATGGGGTCTTTATCAGTGTCTTGAAATCCTTTTGTTGGCTTTGAGGGGTTCATTCAATGGAATCCATCACGTAGACTTTCGTAGTAGAATCCCTGGTCACCATTGGAAGGGCACCTAGAATCCATCGGAAGGACCTCGAGACACTATAGGACCCCTAAATACCATAGGAAGAACCCCTGGACACTGTTTGTCTATGAGTTATTCAAATGGTGTTATGGGGCCTTTATCAGAGTGTCTTGAGATCCTTCCGTTGGCTTTTAGGGGTTCATTCAATGGAATATAAACCATAGTCATTCCTAGTAGAACCCCTGGTCACCATAGGAAGGACCCCTAGAATCCATTGGAAGGACCTCGAGACACTGTAAATAGGACCTCTAAATACCATAGGAAGAACCCCTTGACACTTTATGTCTATGGGTCCTTCAAATGGTGTTATGGGGTCTATCTCAAGAATGTCTTGAAAACCTTCCATTTGCTTTTAGGGGTTCATTCAATGGAATCCATTCCCGTAGACATTCCTATTAGAAACCCTAGTCACCATTGGAAGGGCCCCTAGAATCCATTGGAAGGACCTCGAGACACTATAGGACCCCTAAATACCATAGGAAGAACCCCTGGACACTGTATGTCTATGAGTACTTCAAATGGTGTTATGGGGTCTTTCTCAGGGTGTCTGGAAATCCTTCCGTTGGCTTTTAGGGGTTCATTCAATGGAATCTATCCCATAGTCATTCCTAGTAAAACCCTTGGTCACCATAGGAAGGCCCCTAGAATACATTGGAAGGACGTCGAGACACTGTCAATAAGACCCCTAAATACCATAGGAAGAACCCCTGGACACTGTATGTCTATGAGTCCTACAAATGGTGTTACGGGGTCTATCTCAGAATGTCTTGAAATCCTTCCATTGGCTTTTAGGGGTTCATTAAATGGAATCCATTCCCGTAGACATTCCTAGTAGAACCCCTAGTCACCATTGGAAGGGCCCCTAGAATCCATCGGAAGGACCTCGGGACACTATAGGACCCCTAAATACCATATGAAGAACCCCTGGACACTGTATGTCTATGAGTACTTCGATTGGTGTTATGGTGTCTTTCTCAGAGTGTCTTGAAATCCTTCCATTGGCTTTTAGGGGTTCATTCAATGGACTCCATTCCCGTAGACTTTCCTAGTAGGAACCCTAGTAACCACTGGAAGGGCCCCTAGAATCCATCGGAAGGACCTCGAGACACTATAGGACCCATAAATACCATAGGAAGAACCCCTGGACACTGTATGTCTATGAGTACTTCAAATGGTGTTATGGGGTCTTTATCAGAGTGTCTTGAGATCCTTCTGTTGGCTTTTAGGGGTTCATTTAATGGAATATAACACGTAGACTTTCGTAGTAGAACCCCTAGTCACCATATGAAGGGCCCCTAGAATCCATCGGAAGGACCTCGAGACACTATAGGACCCCTAAATACCATAGGAAGAACCCCTGGACACTGTATGTCTATGAGTACTTCAAATGGTGTTATGGGGTCATTATCAGAGTGTCTTGAGATCCTTCCGTTGGCTTTTAGGGGTTCATTCAATTGAATATATCCCATAGTCATTCCTAGTAGAACCCCTGGTCACCATAGGAAGGACCCCTAGAATCCATTGGAAGGTTCTCGAGACACTGTAAATAGGACCCCTAAATACCATAGGAAGAACCCCTGGACACTGTACTATGTCTATGGGTCCTTCAAATGGTGTTATGGGGTCTATCTCAGAGTGTCTTGAAATCCTTCCATTGGCTTTTAGGGGTTCATTCAATGGAATCCATTCCAGTAGACATTCCTATTAGAACCCATAGTCACCATTGGAAGGACCCCTAGAATCCATCGGAAGGACCTCGAGACACTATAGGACCCCTAAGTACCATAGGAAGAACCCCTGGACACTGTATGTCTATGGGTACTTCAAATGGTGTCATGGGGTCTTTCTCAGGGTGTCTTGAAATCACCCTGGCTTTTAGGGGTTCATTCAATGGAATCCATTCCCGTAGACATTGCTAGTAGAACCCCTAGTCACCATTGGAAGGGCCCCTAGAATCCATCGGAAGGACCTCGAGACACTATAGGACCCCTGAATACCATAGGAAGAACCCCTGGACACTGTATGTCTATGAGTACTTCAAATGGTGATATGGTGGCTTTCTCAGAGTGTCTTGAAATCCTTCCATTGGCTTTTAGGGGTTCATTTAATGGAATATATCCCATAGTCATTCCTAGTAGAACCCCTGGTCACCATAGGAAGGACCCCTAGAATCCATTGGAAGGACCTCGAGACACTGTAAATAGGACCCCTAAATACCATAGGAAGAACCCCTGGACACTGTATGTCTATGAGTCCTACAAATGGTGTTACGGGGTCTATCTCAGAGTGTCTTGAAATCCGTCCATTGGCTTTTAGGGGTTCATTTAATGGAATCCATTCCCGTAGACATTCCTAGTAGAACCATAGTCGCCATTGGAAGGGCCCCTAGAATCCATCGGAAGGACCTCGAGACACTATAGGACCCCTAAATACCATAGGAAGAACCCCTGGACACTGTATGTCTATGAGTACTTCAAATGGTGTTATGGGGTCTTTATCAGAGTGTCTTGAGATCCTTCCATTGGCTTTTAGGGGTTCATTCAATGGAATCCATTCCCGTAGACTTTCCTTGTAGGAACCCAAGTAACCATTGGAAGTGCCCCTAGAATCCATCGGAAGGACCTCGAGACACTATAGGACCCTTAAATACCATAGGAAGAACCCCTGGACACTGTTTGTCTATGAGTACTTCAAATGTTGTTATGGGGTCTTTATCAGAGTGTCTTGAGATCCTTCTGTTGGGTTTTAGGGGTTCATTCAATGGAATATAACACGTAGACTTTCGAAGTAGAACCCCTAGTCACCATAGGAAGGGCCCCTAGAATCCATCGGAAGGACCTCGAGACACTATAGGACCCCTAAATACCATAGGAAAAACCACTGGACACTGTATGTCTATGAGTACTTCAAATGGTGTTATGGGGTCTTTATCAGAGTGTCTTGAGATCCTTCTGTTGGCTTTTAGGGGTTCATTCAATGGAATATAACACGTAGACTTTCGTAGTAGAACCCCTAGTCACCATAGGAAGGGCCCCTAGAATCCATCGGAAGGACCTCGAGACACTATAGGACCCCTAAATACCATAGGAAAAACCCCTGGACACTGTATGTCTATGAGTACTTCAAATGGTGTTATGGGGTCATTATCAGAGTGTCTTGAGATCCTTCCGTTGGCTTTTAGGGGTTCATTCAATTGAATATATCCCATAGTCATTCCTAGTAGAACCCCTGGTCACCATAGGAAGGACCCCTAGAATCCATTGGAAGGACCTCGAGACACTGTAAATAGGACCCCTAAATACCATAGGAAGAACCCCTGGACACTGTATGTCTATGGGTCCTTCAAATGGTGTTATGGGGTCTATCTCAGAGTGTCTTGAAATCCTTCCATTGGCTTTTAGGGGTTCATTCAATGGAATCCATTCCCTTAGACATTCCTAGTAGGAACCCTAGTAACCATTGGAAGGGCCCCTAGAATCCATCGGAAGGACCTCGAGACACTATAGGACCCCTAAATACCATAGGAAGAACCCCTGGACACTGTTTGTCTATGGGTCCTTCAAATGGTGTTATGGGGTCTATCTCAGAGTGTCTTGAAATCCTTCCATCAGCTTTTAGGGGTTCATTTAATGGAATCCATTGCCGTAGACATTCCTAGTAGAGCCCCTAGTCACCATTGGAAGGGCCCCTAGAATACATCGGAAGGACCTCGAGACACTATAGGACCCCTAAATACCATAGGAAGAACCCCTGGACACTGTATGTCTATGAGTACTTCAAATGTTGTTATGGGGTCTTTCTCAGAGTGTCTTGAAATCCTTCCGTTGGCTTTTAGGGGTTCATTCAATGGAATCTATCCATAGTCATTCCTAGTAGAACCCATGGTCACCATAGGATGGACCCCTAGAATACATCGGAAGGACCTCGAGACACTATAGGACCCCTAAATACCATAGGAAGAACCCCTGGACACTGTATGTCTATGAGTACTTCAAATGGTGTTATGGGGTCTTTCTCAGAGTGTCTTGAGATCCTTCTAATGGCTTTTAGGGGTTCATTCAATGGAATCCATTCCCGTAGACATTCCTAGTAGAACCCCTAGTCACCATTGAAAGGACCCCTATAATCCATTGGAAGGACTTCGAGACACTAAAGGACCCCTAAATACCATAGGAAGAACCCCTGGACACTGGTGGTCTATGTGTGCTTCGAATGATGTTATTGGATCTATCTCAGAGTGAGTGTCTTGAGATCCTTCTAATGGCTTTTAGGGGTTCATTCAATGGAATCCATTCCCGTAGACATTCCTAGTAGAACCCCTAGTCACCATTGGAAGGGCCCCTAGAATCTATCGGAAGGACCTCGAGCCTCTATCTATATGACCCCTAAATACCATAGGAAGAACCCCTGGACACTGTATGTCTATGAGTCCTTCAAATGGTGTTATGGGGTCTTTCTCAGAGTGTCTTGAGATCCTTCCATTGGATTTTGTGGGTTCATTTATTGGAATCCATCCCCATTTTGTTTTACTCTATTACTGGAATTATTAATTTAATTAGTTGTAATTTCGGTACTATCTAAGAGAACAGATAATATGATAATTGAGCATGTGCTTATCTTTGATGTTTTGTGTAATGCATATAGCTAGGAAGTCACTGACTGTTACTAATGCTGATGCTTCCGAGTCACCAAAGCACAAGTGAACGAGTTGCTAAATAGCAGAAGTAATTTGACCTTGACTACCTGGGACCTGGACTGAATCACTCAATGCTGAAGCCTCCGCATCAAACTCATGTAAAAGTTGTCTATCTATAGATATATCGCAGCCTGAAGTAAGATCGAGTGGTTTCAATAGCAGAGAGTGACTACGACAAAAACTTCACTGTTTGAATGATTTAACTGTATAAGGTGCATTAATAGGGACTGATTTACATAAGAACTATTGATTTTAAACTGTACCATGCTCTACAAGCATTCCAAATAATAAATGATTTAATTTTGGTTATACATGAATATTATCAGGAATACTAAACTCATGTATTTTTTCTCATATAAAATAGTGATAGCATAATTCGTTTAGCTTTAATTTAATTTTAATGTTAGTTTTATCTTCTTCATGCGGATTCTACGGATTTACTGATGCAATCAAGGTACGGCTTATGAAAAAAACGTTGAACTTCTTAGACCAAGAGATTATATGGTGTCCGCACCTACTCAAGCTGAAATATGTGAGGGTACATCACCACATATGACTCATGTGCATGTACGAAGTAACGACTTCATCTTGAACTGTATTCAACATATGGTCGAAAGTACGAACTGTAATTTAATTAGTGTACTTTCTACAAAGGAATGATTTAAGTAATGACATTTTTAAAGCGTAAACTCCTGCTCACTGTATGACTTATTGGAGACTATACAATTCACCATATATGACTGATTGGGAGCAAAATAACATTTGACTTCAAGTCATTTTATGATTTATCGGACGATAAACAGTGTTTATAATTCAACATGTATGACTTATTGTGAGCAAAACAACCGATCACTGTATGCCTTATTGTGAGAGTATATAATTCAACGTGTACGAGTTATTGCGATTACCAGAAGATTACTTGTTTATATTGTTGTGTATGTTCTAGAATACCGGTTTGTGAAGTATAACACTTTAATGAATTATCTACAATAATCATGACGTGATTATATCAATCTCCATTATTACACTTTATTTTGAGTTTATGTTACTACTCGAACCAGGGTGCCTGCTTACTGCACTTACCACTCCACCATGGCCTCAGGTCCTTGGAACTCAAGTATCGAGAAGGTGCATCATTTCGTCGTGCTGTGTTTAAATGTTCAGCTCAATGTATGTGAGCTATTGTCGGCGGCATATGTCAGTTGTAACAGTGCCATATTTACCAACATATTGAACCTAAAACTTTCTATTGTATTGTCATACTTTCATTAAACAAATAAATATGCTTTCGTTTTCCTTTCGCATTCTTTATTATTCAACTTATGCATTTAGATGTACTCGGATGGGTGTGTACGGGATTTTTTCTTCGAACACTTCAATCCAGAACACACAAAAAACCAACAGCGCGGTCAGTCCTAGTGAAATTTTATCTAGTCCAGAGAGGATCGACTAATGAGAGGACTGAAACCATGTACTAGTATTTAGTTAAAATACAACTTGTATAAACGCGGATAACGTACGGATCAGAATTAAAAAGATAAATTGCATTTACATATTGGTAGAAGTGAATGACACAATTTAGTGACAGTAAAAAATTACTGATACTGCCTTGAACTTTTTCGTTTATAATGTATTGTTCAAATATCTGGGATGAGCACCCCAACGCTGTATCGACAGTCCACTTTGTGTTTATGTTCTGAAATGACATAACTGGTTGGTCAATAAAGCCAAAAGGAGACACCGTAGGAGCTAGGCGACACCACATGAAAACTTTTTATTGTGCTTATATAGCCTCTTCGTTCTCCTGGCACATCAAGCTACTACCGGGCACCTCCACTGACGTATTCGAAAAACTGGTCTTATCCGAAATAGAATTGCAGTCCCGTTTACTTCCTATATAAACCTATACAAATTCGATCGGGTTATTCGAATTCTATTTTTCGAAAAGCCTCTGTTATTCCAAGGAATTACATATATACCTCCATGTTGCAAGCAACTATGGCTAACAATTCCAAAAATTTTCACTGATTTTTTTCCAGATCATACATGTATATTTATCATTCTCTTTTATGACTTAAGTACTACCAGTAAAGGGTACGTAGCATGGTTGTCAAGTGGATACGACACTTAAATGAAACAGGTAAATTAAGAACATATGCCTTGATTAAAACTAATATAGTAAAGGAAACTTATCTAGATGTTATCCAAAATAGAGATATCAGAAAATGTTATACAAAGCTTTGAATCAGTACACACAAACTCAGAACTGAAACTGGGAGATATCTTAAACATGACAAAAAGAAATTAGAGGCAAATGAAAGAATATGTGAATTTTGTAGCTTAAATGAAGTTGAGGATGAGATCCATTTTATTACATCCTGTGAATTTTATAGTACAGAGAGACAGTCATTGTATAAACGTATCGATACAAAAATGATCAAGTTTGTCGCCCTTAGTAATAAAAATAAATTTATTTGGCTTATGTCTAATGAAAATAAAGAAGTTATAATATATCTATCAAATTATATATCTGATTGCTTTCAGAAAAGAAATAGTATTTATACACACATACGTTAGATTGTAAAATTGAATTTAGATTAGAATGATATTGATATACCTCCTGTTGCTTTGGATTTTAACATTTATTTGTTTATTGTTCTATATGTTCTTAGTTGTAGTTATTAGTGTTGTTTAGTAGTGTAAGAATTGTTAGTTGTTAATGCATATTTCAAACTTTAGGCCATGTATATTTCAAAATTGTATGCCCATATGTGGGCCCAAAATTGGAAAATAAACAATATCTTATCTTATCTTAACTCCTGATCGAGAGGTCCCTGGTTCAATACTCTGCCGGGGTACTTAAGTCATGTCAGACAGGATATTTAGTGTAAGAGATGAACGGGTAGGAAACCCAGAGGTAAACCAACCTATATCGGTGTTTTACACCAGGCATGTTGAGAACCAAGAAATCTATTCCAACAGAGCTAGGGTATGGTATCCTGATTCCTTGTGTCTCATCCGTCTCTTCTTTCATGTCTGACCTTGTCATACACATCTGCCAGTAATACTCGAAGAGAAGCGTTTGACAGTATAAATAGATAGGTAGTATTTTACAAAAAAAATCATGGTATGGTAATGGTCACACAAACAAGACACAAAATGGATGACAATTATAATTTTATTCATTAAAATATCAGTTTCATTCTCTAACAAGCGCATACATAATATAACATCATCAACCAAGTCAATACAAGAACAACAAGAAATAACGATCTACATGAATGAGTCGAGATTATGAGATATATAACATAGCGTCCATATAAGGGCAGATTCTAGATTGACAAGGTTGTTGTAATTCATAAACCTGTGATTAGTTTTACAATGAATATCGCATATATTTTGCTGACTTAGAAGGAGAAGATGGTAAGTACAAAAGCAATATCTGGAGAAAACAAGAAAATAGTTTAAACTGTCCCGAAAATTACTCTTTACTTATAGTAAAACAAGCTGTTTCAACTTCAGTTTGGTCAACATGACAAGTTCTGATTTTTATGGAAATAAGCTCCCAAGAAGCGGCTTGTGATGCTGATTTTAAATATGTACCAGTCTAAGAAGGTTGTAAATACATGTAGTAGTACTTGCAACCTTCTTATTCTAAGGAAGCAATTTATCATTGTCAAACAATTTCTAACTCACAGGGTCGACCTCCAGAGCCATTATATAACCCATGCTGTTAGTGACTTTATTAAACATGCTTGCATCGCAATAACCAAATGGACCCATTGTGGTACTGGTACTTACACCAGTGATAGGAAGACTTTTATTACTTTGTACCATTGAAAACAATACCAGGAACATGTGACTGTATGAAATCAAATACCGTGATCAACAACAACGTTCATATTGAGCACCCTGAGATCAGATGTGTGCTAATAAGCTAAAATAAAGACACAGGACAATTGATCCAAACACTATCTTCATTGTACCTTTCATAAGAATCCAGTTTAGGGAGTCATACAATACGTTCACACCAAAAAAGTTGTATTTTACATAAAATTGGCATTTGATATTGACTGTCTAAGAAAGGTGGCTGCTTAATTAAGGTAACCACTTACACCGGTTTGACTGTCAATGTGAATCTTAACTCAGAGATATTCATTTTGTGCACAGCACATTTCTACAGCATATTATGTTACTAATTGAACAACAATTCAATCTTTCAAAGTGAAATCTTGATATTTCTTTTTCTTTGCTTTTTTAGATAAAATGTTATATTGATCGGCCTTTCGTTTCTTTGCTTCAATCTTCCCAAGATTCTTCTTCATTTTTCTCTTAGCTGCAAGCTCAGGATTGGCAACAGCCTACAATGTAGTATGTTACATAGTATGAGAAGATACACAATCAATCACCTGATATACCAACACTTTTTCAAGCTGCACTCTCAACCAGGTGTAGGAGGCTGACACTTTAATAGTAATGCCCCAATCTTTGATGAAGGGCTATATTGCTTTGCTCATGTCTGTTGATCCCTCTGTAGACCAAATGGTTTCCGTTCAATAACTCAAGAACGCTTTGCCCTAAGATTGTCAAACTTTACATGGAGGTTGGTCAGCAACAGTAGATGACCCCTATTAATTTTGAGGTCAGTAGGTTAAAGGTCACTGTGACCTTTACCCTTTTACCATTGGGCTGTCATGGGGGCATAAATGTTTTACAAAAATCTCTTATTATACTACATACAGAAAAACAATGATGCCTCTCCTTGTTTGCATCATGTACTGTATACTATGAACACAATGTATATTGTACCAACCTGTACAGCTTTTTGTCTCTTGCGTTCATCTCTGCGTTCAGCGCGTACTTTCTGTGTTCCAGCGTATACACTCGTGAACTTTTCCATACCCACAGCTTTCTTCAACAATTCTATCACTTCCTGAGCTAAACTTCTCAAATTCTCATCTAAAGAAAAAACAAAGTCCACATTAAATACAACAAACTGATCAAATATATTTTCTAACACCAAAATATGCTTACATCACACACATGTCGGATAGGAAAGCATGTCAAAGCTGTGTACATTCAGGGGTATCTACAGGGCCTAATTAAAAATCAGGAAATGTAAGCAGCCAGACATTATTGCTAAACAAGAGGCTTTCCCAATGACATCATATCCATATATTGAACTCTTTTTTATTGAAGACAATCCTTCAGAGCAGAGTAAATTTACCATAACTTTGCCAGTCCTTGAACTATTTTCATCAAATCACACCGATATATCTCAAGCTGCTATTTAAATCCAATGATAGGATGCCCTCCTATGATGTTCAAGCTTTACTGTGGCCAAAACCAGGAATATAGGGACACGCCATCTCCTGTTTTATCACAATCCTTCATGCCCACACATTACAAAGGTATGCCTGAGATACAACAAAATCACTGCAACTGATATAATTAATATATACCTTGATACATAGATTGGTCATTCATCTCTCGCTGTAATGGAGGTAACATTGCGGTCAGTACTAACGTCTCCATGGATTCTCCTAGATCTAACGATACTGCTGCTAGCCACTTAAATACATGCATCCTCTGCAATAGTAAATATGGAAACATGTCATTAAAGCAAATCTACAGAATATGGACTTTCTTGTGGACAACTCATTACGGCTGAAGACAGGTGGGTTTTTGTATACACGGATCACACATTATAACTTCAGACATCCAACAGGGAAAATTTGTACGATTGTTTTGACATAGTAACATGTGAAATTTAAGCAGTACATTTAAATCATAAAGTACTATTAAGCTTTTTGAAGGGATGCCATTCCATTAAACAGAAAATAAAGACTTTATTGTCAAAGACTAGACTCTATTTTTAGACTTTTTAGTGACTAAGATAATTAACTTAGATAAAAGATAAGGATTAAACCATACCTTGATCACCATTTTATTGTTATTGATAGCTTCATGATGAGCTTCGCGGACCATTTTCCTCACTAACCAGAGTACCGTCAGTCTCTTAGTTTTACCCTCATCATCATCATTATCATCATCATGTTTCACAACTTTCACATCATCTTCTACTATATACCTCGCACATTTCGTTATAAATATCATATTCTTGATAACCTGTGTACGAAAAGTCAATTATCAATAAATAATAAAAACAATCATTTGAAATAAGAGCTTTCACTAAATATAAGTCAGAATATCACATCACCAGAATTGAAAGCTGACTAAACAACATGCCATTTATTTTATCATCAAAGTATTCTCAACAATCATATTAATTAATTTAATGAAAACAACCCAAAATCAACCAATCTTGAATGGCCAATTAATGGTCATACAATTCTGTGTTACATATGTGTTTGCTTATTTTGTTTAAAAAAAGTTTCTCTCAACAAATTTTCAGGTATATACGGCCACCAATAGATCTAACAAGTTTTGCCTTGACTGTATCCTAGCCAGTACTAACTAACTCTTCCTCGTAGAAACAACAACTGCTCTACATGTGGAGAAAATTACACATTGTCAAAATTTTATAGAAAGGTATGATCTGCCATGAACAGGAATTAAAACTTGATTTCAACATATTTCCATAACCAATAGTTTGACTTTGGTAGCAAATCTGATTGTCTATTTTTAAATATCAAGCTGTATGTTGTGCTATGTCTTTGACATCGGCAATGACAGCGCTTGTCTCCATGAGCAACTGACCAAAACATACCATATCTTTCATAATAAACTGATTTCAATGAAATTATAAACTAAAGTAAGAATTTTATTTCATAGCAATTATATCAATCAGTTAATGCCTTTCAAACAGCATATATTTTAAGTCTCTTAATCATATATATGGGTAATAATTACCTGACTAGCCAAATCATCATTTAATAACTCTGATTGAAGTTGGGATAAGAAGTCTAGAGATAAACGTCTTAACTGAAATATATAAGTAAAATACATTTATTTAAATTACTTTAACAGAACATTTAGATTTTAAAAAAGTGCACAGTCATTGTACATATAACATAGTTTAACAAAGGGAGATCATCAGATCAGGGGAAGTCTCATCCAATGTTTTTAATACAAAGTTATGATTGATACATTAAGAGGGCTTAGTGAAAAACTATCTTAGATGCCTCTTATTAATTAATGTTGTTGCCATAGTTTTGCACCAAGCCCTAGACTTACTCTCATTATCTAACTCTTGCTAACATTATTACATGGGCCAATAGTTCCACAATAATGCTGGGGGATAAAATACAATGGTTTTGTAAAGACTCTAGGTCAGTATTACAAAGTTAATCTGCACAAACAATATGTATGCCCAACAAATATTTGGTCCTCAAAATATTATCCATGAAGATATACCTTAACAACAGCATCAGTAGCAAAGTATCCAGTTTGTGTGGTTTCCATGGTAACAAGTTGTTCTGGTTGACAGGCAGCAAATAACAAACCAAACAGCTGACATGATGATAACTGTACCCAAATATGTGGATAACTTAAATATGTCTCTACATGCTCTGAAATGGCACAGCAAATATTATGTATTTAGAGGTAATATATACGAAAATGAAACTCCTTGATGTTTATTTAAAGTAATCATGAGAAAAATAATAAATACTTTATTTATAGAGGCAACATTAACCCATTCTTCCTTACGAGCCTCTATATAACATTGAAGTACACTCAATAACTGTTTACATTTTTCTTAACTCATTAACACAAATCATCATATTTCATCATAGGTTATATTTTAAAATTTACTTCTGTAATGATGTACAGTATTGAAATCAAACATATCACATAAATCAAGATTCTCTCCAATGCCAACACTTACACTTCAACTTGACAGAAAACAACAACTTTTGGAACATTAAGCAGCCATAGCCAGCCATATCCCCCGCCGAAGAGAAAATAATTGTACTATATGTAAAAACCATCAGAGGGCCATAACTCAAGCGGAATGGTTGAATCACAAAATCCTGACAATATGCGCTGTAGCTCACCGTAGTAGTAACAGTAACAATTGGAGGACACAGTACAAAACTATGCTATATGCCTCTATCAATTGATGTAGTTACCATAGTTTAGCACCAAACCCTCCATTTATGTCAAAATATGTTGAGAAATGTAGGAGGAGTTAAACACAGTTCATCTGACAGACTGACGGACAGACGTAATATAACAACATAATAGTACGCTCTCTTGCAGTCACATAGACAAAGCCCGAGAATCCTAGAGCTATATATGTGTTTTACCATAGGACTGGTGACAGACGTGTGCAATTTTTGCACATGATTATATAGTAAGCCTTACCCCATATAACCGTCATGTTAGATTCCCACTGTGGACTAGATATAGTGAGGTTACATTCTCGTAGGATTTTGAGTAACGTATTCAATGTATGATATATCATCAAATCTTGGTCATGTTCTATACTCGCTGAATCCACCTGAAATATATATCACACATACGCCATAACCTATCAAATATATACCATACATTAACGCTCAAACCCTGTTGTTACAATACAGTGACATATACACTCAAATACTGTGGTACATGTACATGGAAATACTTTTATAATAACTATCAAATCACAACAAAGAAATAATCGCTTTTGACATGTGAGGCCATAACTCAGGCAAATATTATGTTGCCTGAAATATTATGTTGCCTGAAATTTCTCACAAAAAGACTATCATGTTTTTACAAGGCTTTGGTACCAAGCTATGAACTTTCATTGAAATCAATAGTAAAGGAGAACAAAATGCCTACAAACTTTATTCTGACATCCACCCAGGTGTCAAGGACAACATCAGTACTATCAAAGGTAAAATGTCAAATAAACCCCCATCATAATGTTACATATCTATTACATAGAGGATCTATCACAAGTTGTCAATTGAAATAAATTTATATTAAATGAGGTTAGGAAATTTTATTAAGCGAGCCTCTGGCGAGCTTAATAATATTTCCTGAACGAGTTTAATATAAATATATCAATTGACAAGTGATATATTCTTTATATCATATGACACTAAAAACGCAAAATACGCATTGATTTATTGGAAAAACTCAATAGTTTATACTAAACGTGGTACGTATAACTTTATACGTACTGGCTATACTAACCCGGATACATGGAAAGTCATGTGATATAATGATTTACCTGTTTATATTTTCCAGGTTCTAGTTGTTGTTCTATTACAGGTAATATGTCAGATAATCTCGACTCAAACTGAGTACATTCCACTTCCACAAATAGTCCACACAGTTGTGCTGCTAAACTACGTAACTTTAACTGAAATATATATAAAACATACAATATATCTTGCCTATACCAACTTGCCTGTATTTCTAGTCCTGATGGCTTTCTAATGCAGTGCAACCTCTCTAGGGTGGCCTGTCAAATAGCAACAACCTCTTTTAACCAATTTCGTAATTTGTTCCAAAAGTAACTATTTGGGCATCTTTACGGTTTACCTCGCCAGGGCAACAACCTCTGTACAACAATCACAAGTAGATGTTTCTCTTGACATGTTGTACTGTTACAGTATTAAATCATTTATCACACACCCTTGTACTTTTCTATAGTTTTCATTTTAGTTGATTATGTGATAAACAGGATACTAAATGTGTGTTGATATCTTATTGATTTGAAACTTGATGAATTTAACAAATATGAAGTCTGCTTGGTTTTGTTTGGTGCAATATATTGAGACGTCAAGGAACACAGAAGTCCATTTGTAAAGATCTAGGATATTGCAATTGTATTCCTTGAATCACACAAACTTTTCTGTCTCCTCGAGGTCATTGGCAAACTTGGCAGTAAAACAACAGGATAACCACTAACAGCAGTCAAACGGAACCGCCATTGTCACCCTTGCTTGGCATTCAACATACAGGGGCTCATAAGGACTCAAGTTCAGGTGTCTGAGTAGTCTCCATTTACCAGAAATACTCTTTGTGTCACTGCAACCCGACACAAACAAAGTTAACAATACCTTGTCATCCATAAACCATTTCTTGGCAATATTGTACAATCCAGTTCTAGAGTTATGATCCAGATTTCCTAGCAATGTCTTCAATGCTAACGCTATCAATTTTCTACATTTAGGTGACTCATCATTAGCTAGACTTGCTGCCATCGGAACAAAGAACAAACCAGCATGCTTCGCTAACACATTCTGTAATGGAATAATAAACATCATAAATGTCAGTCAGATACATACAAATGACATAAAAACATGTATTTTAAATATTAGCTTATACCTGATGGAAGTGATCTACAAGACTTAGAGTTTACCATATTCAATAGGAAGAAATACATATTCTGCTGTAAATGTAAACTGGTTGTGTTCAATTTGACCAAATTACCAAAAGCATGACAAGTAATATCAGATCAAAATTTGTTTAAATCAGAATTAAGACTATTTCAAATTAGGAGCTCTTGAAACTTTCCTGTAATAAACTTAGTACTATTGCTTTTCTTTTAAGAAAAAATGTTGAGCCTGAGCAAAAATATCAATAATCTAAAGGATATTTCAACAGACCAGAGTAATTCTTGACCGGAAGCAAGTGGTTTTGGGACCAATTTCGTCAAATGAGCTTTAAACTGTTAAAAAATAGCTGCAATGCTTGATGAGCATAATTATACAAATAGAAGAGTATTTGTATTTCAAACGACATCAAATGACAATATTTATAATTCAGACAAACAACATTTTAATCAAAACATGATAAGTCAATGGCTTAGAATTAGAAGGTCGTAAGTGCCACTTACGACCTTTTAAGATTCAAACATATTTAGAATAAGCATTTCAAGGCGCTTCTTATGAGCCTATTTTCATAAAAATCTGAATTTGTCATGTTGACCAAATTGAAGTTGTAAAAGTTTGTTTTACCATAAGTAAAGAGTAAATGTCAGACAGTTTTCTCTTGTTTTCTCAATATATCGATTTGGTAGTTACGACCTTCTTGTTCTAAGCCATCAAAGTGTATAAGTGATTACCTGTGGAAATGAAGTGAAGAAAGCAGCCATCATCTCTAGTGCTGATTCTCTACCACTATCCAGTTCAAATGATAGTTGTGATATATAAAACTTGAGATGATCTATCAACTTCTTACCCAGTGGATAATCTAGTAGATACTGCATCAAGGCCTGTATAATACAAACATGTACAATGTTGTTTAATACGGAAAATTCAACAAAATACTTTAATTTACAGACAAGGCCCATAGCAATTGTGAGGCCTATATATAGACAAACTCAATGTTGTGTCTTGCACCTGTGCATGTATATGCCATACCAAACATACATACTAAGATTAGGACCAAGGCATTGTTCAGTTCCTGATCAGAAACCATTTTGAGGGGTTCAGTGCAAAACTATGGTGCATGTCTCTATAAATTGATGTGGTTCCCATAGTTTTGCACCAGGCCCTCAATTTGGTCTGCAGGATTGCCTGATGAACGCCCAGAAATACATCCCATTTGTTTGAAGGGGGGTAATACAGACTTTATTCAAACTTGAATTTTCTACAAGACCTCCCTTACCTGTCTACACTCCCTCTGTACATGTGGTGATTCCGCTGATATTGACATTTCCTGTACTTTCAACATCAGTTCATGTATCTCAGGTTTATCTAGTTGTCGTGACAATATTGCCTACAATATAATGAACAAAATCATCAGGTACTGTAAAATCATTAATTTTCGTGGGGGATTAAATTTCGTGGATTTCGTGGTTCACTTCAACCACGAACTTTAATCCCAACGAACATTGATTTTGACCCTTGTTTTGTTACCTGAAATGCAAAATCCACGAATTCAAATGCCAACGAAATTGTCTTTTTTTTACCAAACCACGAACTTTCGTCCCAACGAAATTAAATGATTTTACAGTATATTTTACAAAATTATGTAATTAATTAGTTTTGAATGACATTATCATGTCTTACTTTTATTCATTTGTTAACTTGCATCATTTCTCAACAAATTTTCACTTATGTATCATGGCTGATCACCTGTTCTTATGAGCTTTCCTGGATTACATTCTAACCATTGCTAATTAACCCTTCCACAAAACCCTGCAACGTTTCCACATGTGGAGGAAAATCAATATTGTTAAATGATAAATGTTGAACCCGGATTGCTCAGTGACAAATCCAACAAACTAATCAATGGACCACTGAAGCAAATACCAAATAAGAACATTACATATTTTCTATAAGAACCATGATATGATTACATACCTTGAGCAATGAGAATGCTGTACTCTGTCGTGTATGATCGTGTATATCTTCTTCACAAAATGTGAGTAAAACTTGCACCTCTGATGACTCCATCTTATATACCTTTACATCACGAACCAATACTGTCACTGCCTGTAACAAGTTAGAAACAATATTCAATCCTAAATCTTCTTTATGTGGTATGAACCTATTCCTGTTGGTCTTGTTAACTAAATAGTGTCTGTGACACGTAAATCTCTAAACTAAAATATCCTGCTCTATGTGTGTGTATGCGTGTGTGCGCCCATGTGAGATAGATAGATCTATCTTCCATTAGCAATGGTCTTATCTTACATTAGTAACGTCGAAGAAACCAAACATCGTGGTTTATTCTTACATCACGGTTTCTTCTTATTGCTTAAAGCACAAATAAGCAAGCACATGTACACAAATTATAATTGAAATTGACAAAGCGTTTACCTTAAACAACATGGTGACTTGCATAGTTACGGAGCAAAATAAACATTTACCTTAAACAACATGGTGACTAACTCCAAGTTGTCTCCCCTGACTGCTCCAGCGGTTGCATAGTTACGGAGTAGAATAAACATTCCACTTGATATCTTCTTTATATGATCTTTCATTGAAGGTAGAGGAAACTTGAGCAATTTAACCAGAACTCTCAGACAATTAGCATTGACCTTAAAACAAATATAACCTATTAGTTAGCTATAACAGTATAATAATTATACATGTATAGTTATTGTGTTAGAAATATATTTTTTCAAATTATGTCTCACAGGTCAACAGTATATTAGTCCCATGGAGACTCCCAAGGTACATTATTCTGACACCAGACAGACAATATTGACAGTGCCGAACCAAAACCCCGTAACTCAATTTTGGCGCGAATTTTTTTTTCCAGCATCCGCATTTGCTAGACGTCCCGCCGCGCATTTCAGTCTTGTCGCCATCTAAGTAACGCGATTGGCTATTTAAATGGCGACAAGACTGAAATGCGCCAAAATTTAGTTACGTGGTTTTGGTTCGACACTGTCGATATGGTGAACATGGAACTAAATATGGCGAATGTCAAGTACGGGAGATAAACCAGTACCATTTTTAATGACTTGGGCTCCCATTGAGCATTTTTTCCGCGGCGATGAACTCCCGATTTAATAAATGAACTTCAGAAGGTATAAGGAAAAGGGTCATTGATGTCTATGGAAAACCTCGAGGAAGTCATTAGAAAACTTGGGAAATTGGTGTTCCCGAATTCTCTTGAAAGTAATAATAACGACTTTACTCTCAATCATTGAAAATTGCAACAAGACATAAATTTATCGAATGGAAAAAATCAAACTTAAAATCTCTAGGAAACTGCCAATATGTATTTGGTACTTACAATAACATGTTTAGAGTAGAGACAATCTGCCAACATAGGAACGAGTGGGTCTAACATCTGTAGATGTGTACTATCTGATGCTACAACTTTCTGTTTCTTCAAGCACATACCCAGGAGCTGCAATACAAACATAGATTAGTGTGAACAGCATACAGTATAAATATAATGACATAGCAATACAGTCAACTCTTGTTATGGTCAATTATATGCGACCAAGATAATTATTTCAACATAACAAATGTGCAAGGTCAGTTTGAGAGCCATTTTGTGCTCCAGTTTTATAACGTAAAGCCAGGATTTCCCCATATTTTTTAGAATTTTCTGTTTACATTTGTTCTTCCCATCTTCGGCTTTCTGTGATAACTCTGATTTCTAGCTGTAATATGTGGTTTTAAAAGGAAACAGACAGAATGAAATATTTGAATATGCATCATTATTCACAGATATTTCCAGGATCATACTGTTTCATGCTAAATTTCCGGTGTTTTCACGGCCGGGATCGTGTGTAATAAAAATTCCCAGACTTTCCCTGTTGTGTGGGAACCCTGACGATAAGTTTGGGGGCCATTTTTTATTCTGCTTTTGCTTTGGTGGAAGTCACAATAATCACACTAGTCAGTACCTGTAATCCAAACTCTACAAGTATATGTTTGTTTGTCTTTTTGTTAGCTTTTGGTTTCAGTCCACCTCTAGGTGCCTCTTTCTGTATCAGCAAACAACTCGCTGGTTTCTGTCCGGGTAAAACTTCCGCTGGTACAGCTTGTGGCTCTTTACTGAAACAATAATTAGTTACAACATGGATGCTCATATCCTACAATAGATGTACCAACATATCATTAGGTTTTCAAGAAATTAAAATCAGACTGAAAATCCTTTAAATAAACAGCAAAATCTTAATCCAATTAAAATTAACAAAATGTATTTAATAGGGAACAATGAGAAGGGTTCCTTTTCATGCCATGACAACCATTCATTCAAATTACTATAAGTCCCATCAAAAATATTCAATCATACTGACTGTGCTACTCATCTACAGTAAAATCATTTAATTTCTACAGGACGAAATTTCATGATTTTGATAAGAATACGGAGTCCAGTAATTAGCGTTATATACAAACCCTTTTTTTGGTTGAGATAACAGAGGTAATGTCTCTGCTGTCAAATTATGTACAAATACCAGTAATGTCTCTACAGTCATATTCTTGTTGTCAAGGAGACCAGACGTCACTTTCTTCAATAATTCCTGTACTTTACGTGTTGCTTTATGACTACGTGTGGTATCTAAAATCTAATAGAAATATGACAAACAATTAGAAAAAAAATCACTGTTGGATAAGTGAGAAATCCAATCTCGTTAAAATCAGATCCTTTGGTTTTCTCCAATCCCGTATGCAAGCTAAATGCCTTAAAATAGAAACTCTAACCAGTTACATGCCAATTGGTTTACCTTACCTTAATTTACAGCAATACTATTATGACTGAAATAATGGTGGAAAGTTTGAAATTCAGAAAAACCTAAAATCCTAAAATTGATAATTTATACATGGAAAACATTGAAAAAACGGGCTGTCTCTTACAATAAGAAACCGGAAGTTCAGACATATGCCTAAATTTTTTGCATAATCATGCTGATAAAATATTGTTATACTTACTGTATTGATAGGCCCCATCAGTTTGACCAGAGATCTTGGGTTGATATATCGAGCTATAAACTCATACGACTCGTAACTTTTACTACTTCTAGCTTCAAACACTTTAGCTTTAATGCCTTCAATATCTTTCTCATCTGATTGTTCACCAAATATCTCCTCATTCAACACCTGAATCATATATATCATACATACATCAATACAATAAGTTTACAAATGTTTATTACAATTGAAAATTATAATGTTAATAATTAAGTGTTTTCATAATGGCCTTGTTATTGGGCTGAAGACTTTCATATTCGACCGAAGGCTAATATGAGTCTGAAGCCCAATAACAAGGCCATTATGAAAACACTTAATTATTGACCATTTTATTAATTTACTACCGTATACAATTTGTGTGATATCACACTGAAAAGATAATAAATAACAAATAAAAACAAACAAAGGTTTAGAAAACTAGCGAACACAAGCTTTTGATTTGATTATAGCTTTACCATGTTCGAAACGTTGCGTATCCGAATTCTCAGCAGTTTTCGTTTGTCCCTAAATTATTCAACATCAAAATACATTTAAAACACAGTAGGCCTGATTGATTGGTGATAATGTTATCTAAATGCAATAAAGGGACCAATCGTTCGCCAACTTCTTCGGAAAATGCTCCCCTTCGTTCATTTTATTTTATTGTAATTCCCTTTGTATAACTGGGGGCCTAGTTACAATCACGAAATCGGCAGTTAACTTCAAAAACCGTTCAAAACGATAATTTACTGAAATTCAAGATGGCGACGATTTTTTTTCTCATGAGAACTTCGGGTTCCATATTGGCAATCATAATCAGATTGCTTTAAAGGCAGGCCAATATCAATATCACTTTTCGGCCCTGTCTATTAGCCAATCAGATTTATGACACTTTTTTGGCCCAGGGCCGAAAGCAGATATAGATGTTCGGCCCTGATACAGTGAAAGCATGCATATTATTAGACTAGGGCAATGCTGTGTTATAGGGCAAATAATTGATAGTCCTTTAATAAAAATAAATATTAATCCATTTTATTCTGGAACGAATATGGGCCGTTTATCAAGTACGATGTTTTGAGGAACAAACCCATTGGGCAAGTTGTGTTCTAGGTTCAAATTGGGAACATTTGGAATGCTTTGATTGTTATCAAAGCTGCCCTACTAGATTCCTTCAGCACCTGCTGAATAAACTTACCATGTGCTATCTCTAAATCTAATGTTTAAACAGCATGCCAATTTGGCAGGATACATAAATTTAAATATCCATTCATCGTAATTCTAACCTACCTGTTGTAACATGGTTAGACAGACATCTATATCACCAGGTTTAACCACGACCTCCATGTTCTTCAACAGCTGATGTACAGTATAACACAATACATGACGCTGGTACCCTCGTCGCAGTGTCCCTTTCAGCTCAGACAGGATAAATGGAAAGAATCGGGGACCAAGTGTATTCTGTATTTTGACAAGTGTATCTCTGGAAGTGTTCCTAATTTCGATTGATCTTGATCGTAAAAAGTTGCAAACTTTGAGAAGAATTCTGAAAATAAAAATATCAGAATTGAAGTTAGAGTCTTAAACAGAACTGACACATTCACTCAAACAACCAACTTCCAGACTAATCCGCTCAACTACCAGTTGTTCAGTTGAAACCAGCCATGCATTCAGGGAAGGCTTCCCGTATACATGATATTCGCCTCTTAAATCTTTGAATGAACTTTTTCTTTGGCATAAACAATTTATTCATGTATCACACTTTCTCACAATATTGATTGTCGTTAAACAGTATACCATGACAATACTTAAGATATAAACAAAGCATACCCGCCCTCAGATACTCAGTAATTTTTGACAAATTTAGAATTGCACAGTAACTACAAGCTAGTGAACAGCTACAAATTATTTCTCACACAGTCGGTACTAACTTACCCAGGTAGATATCGTTCCAATGCACCTTTAGGTAAATTTTGGAGTAACTTTATCATAGCAAGAGCAATAGGTACTCTCAATATTTCATCATCCTCAGCATATTTAGACTTGTTCACTTTATGCTCCTTGTCTATATTACCCTGTAATTACAATATCACTTATCAATTCACTGGCTTAAAATGAGAAAGTTGTAAGTACTACTTACAAAATTATAAACCTGATACATAGTAAATTTGTTATAAGCATCACAAGGTTCTTCTTATTAGCCTATTTAAATGATTTACATGATATTCGGAACTTGTCATGTTGACCAAACTGAAGTTGAAGCAGCTTGGGTTTTTTTATTAATAAGTAAAGAGTGATAGTCAGACAGTTTTCCCTTGTTTTCTAAGTACACTAGGTAACAATATACAGAAAATATCATGTACAGTTAAAGAAAATGGTAAAAATTTTGAAATTCTAAAAGTAAAACTTATTTGATCCTATCTTTACCAAATATCACACGCACCTTCTGTACTAGTATCCTGTGTAGATGATGTATGACATTCTTCAGTATAGTACCATGTATCTTTGTAGCTAATGGTTCGGCACAAACTTGTTTTTCCTTTCCTATAATCTCAGTCACAACTTCACTGGCCTCGTTGATTTCTGGAACAACTTCAGCGGGTTCAGCCTCCGCCTCATCATCGACGTCCATGTTCTTCTTCTCCTCCTCCAGTATCTTGTCCGTTTCTTTCTCCACGTCCTCCACTGGTTCCCGCTCCACCTTTGGAACAGGTGCTTTCTTCACATTCAATGTTGATTGACTCAAGTCAAAATGAAAATTGTCTAGTATTGAAACAATAACCCTGCAAGATAAAAGTTGTATAGTTATTGAAAAAAACATTCATCAATTTGTACTAGGTGTATTTAAAAAGTTCTTCTTAGACACAAATGCTCATATGTAGAAATCGTGCATCAAATTTTAAATACTGTTAAGCATATCCGAGAATATGTCTGCCATCGAATGACACTTAATATGCTTTGGGAAATTCTCTATAAGTCAGTGTAATGGAGTTAATTAAGTTACTAACAAAAGACTATATCCACATGAAGCTGAAGTAACAGCCAGATGACTGCACCAGACCAATCTAGTTTTCAACATAACAGTAAAGTAGAAGTTTTTCAGAATCTTACCTAACTAACAGCTTCTGCCGTTCCAATTTCTTTGGTAACAATGAGAGATAGTGTTTGAGTTGATTGAGATACGATTTCCATGGTAACAGTCTACAGACAGTTCCGATACATTCTATGGCCGCCTCAAGGACTGTGGTATGCTTCTTGTAACTATCATCTACCAGGAACGTTGATACCATCGGTAGGAAGATGTTAGACAGAGTACTAAAGCTGACTTTTGTTGTAGTGAGGTACTTCATCAGTCTACGGAGAGCTCGAGATCGTTTATACACCTGGAATAAGGTAAGATTAGTCAATATAGCAATTGAAATACAGCTTTCTTAAAGCAGTAAGTAAGGCAATGACATGAATGTAAATAAGTTATAAACATAATTTTACCATTTTTTTTAATTTGTCAGAATTTATGAGCTGAACACAATATCCTTGTGTTTCTTTCAATACGGTGAGTAACAAAAACAGGATAGTTTTGAATTATCCCGTAAGATAAGGTTAAGAAATGAGCCAAGATTTGATGAGAGTAAAGTTATACGGTCACACTATCTGACTTACCAAGTCCAAATAGAATTTACTCACAACTGCTATGTATGTTGGAACATCACAGAACCAGACAGACATCCCAACATTCAAGCAGACGTCCAGCACAAAATCAATAAGTGGCAGATGGAAGACATAATTCAAGCAACATGGACTTCATAAAAACTCTTACCCCAGCGTCAGTCCCGATCCAAAATGACCAACAGAGCTGCATGGAAATGGTTACCCTAACAATATTTTCACTCACCTGAATATGTTTTATATTCTCAAAGAAATCTGCTTCAATATCCTTATCTCTGAGAGGTTTGAGATCTGATAACACAGACTGGTTCCCATATGTATCCACCAGAGACATTAGGATGGTCACAAACTCGTGGAACACAGTCTACAAGAGAAAGAAAACTAATGTTTCAATAAATACTCTTAAAAATAACTTTACACAGAAGAATGGTGAATCATGCCAGCTGCATATATTTTTTTCCGGTAACACACTTGTAGAAAGGCTAAATAAGACATTATTTTTATTGTTTCAAATCTAAAAAAAAGTTGTACACAGTTATTAGACTAAATATATATTTGCTATCAAACACTATAATTACACTATCAATTTTGTAATTTGATAATAAGAACTTCCTAAAGATTGTAAACATCAATAATACAGCAGATATTTGATGCCTGGAACTAAATTCTTTCTGATAAAATGGTTTGAGTCAATCTATCATACACTTATAAGTACACAATTATTCTGCCTCTACCAAAGAACCTGTTTGAGGTTTCTAGGGTGTTTGAGGCAAAACTGTTTGAAGCATCGAAGTTGTACAAAAATCAATAGAAAGGTTCCAAGATAGACAACACTATTTAACATTATCAAATTATTTATAAAAGAACACAATAAGTTATAACATAATTCCTGGTACCTGTTTCTTTGTCTTCATGCCAGATTTTACTTCTGGTATCAGGGAACCAAGTATAACCTTATTATAGGCGTGGTCATTGAAGGGCAGGGAACCAAATTGATTCACCATGGTAATCATACACATTGTAGAACTATCACGTAATGACATATCCTCAACCTATAACATGGATAGAAAACATCATCTAACTACAGCACACTAGTTAAAAATTAGGACAATACCGTCAAACAACATTAAACAAAATTAATAGAGAAATTAAAATCTATCACCAATACCAACTACAGTAAAACTTCGTTATGACGAGCTTTAATATCATGAGCACCCGGCCTATCTCGAGCGAGTTTTAAACCAATAACCTGTTTATCATCAATACATGTCATTTGGTTATATCGAGATTACTCCTCGAAATAAAAAAGGTTTACTGTAATTTTGTGTGAACTAGTGATACTTCTGTTTTAGTGAGACTAGCAGGACTAGATGTCGCCTCACAACTTACATATTTCTGTTTGTAAATTTGTATAAGATAATTCCCAAAAATTCAACTGCATATTTTGGACATTTAATCCCTTACCTTTGGTCATTAGAGCAAACAGAGGTATTATCAACACCTAAAGACCAGTTTGGTACAATAAAACAATTCTAAGATTACCATTCAATCCAATTTTTCATTTTCTAAAAACAAGACTTTGCAACAATTTAACAACTATCAAAAGATATCAAATCAAATCAAAATAAATCCCTGCCTCCACATTAAGAACAATCTGAATGAACAAGCAATTAATTCATAAACATGAACATTTTAGTCACACTGTATAATTCATAAGGGTTCTAAAGAAATTTACATTACAATATCCCCTTCATCGAGGCGGGAGATAAATAACCTTAAAACCTTGTTTAGCTTACCGTAGTAATGAAGAAACAGCAATTATATATCAATGTTAAACATATTCTTGTTTCCATGGTAGCCATGTCTTTCAGTAGAGTGGTAGCTGATCTGTAACCTTCTAGACGTAACATATAGTTTGGTTCATCCATTCTCGTCCGGTCCCATGAATTCAACTAGAAACAGAATAGCAAATAAAATACAGGCAAGTAGCAAACAGGTATAGAGATAAGTATCCTTTGTTGTAACATGAGCACACTTCGATGGCTCAGAATGAGAAGGTCGTAACTACTACTTACGACCTTATAAGACTGATACATATTAGAAATGTGCTTCAGAAGGCGCTTCTTCTGAGACTATTTTCATGAAAATCAGAAATTGTCATGTTGACCAAATGAAGTTTTAAAAAATGTGTTTTGCCATAGGTAAAGAGTAAATTACAGACAGTTTTCTCTTGTTTTCTCAATATATCGATTTTGTAGTTACGACCTTCTTATTCTAAGCCATCGACTTGTCCAAACTACAATTAAAACAGTTACATAATTCAGATTTAACACTGTTTCTCAACTGTTACAATGTTTCAGTGTTACTATGCAGTCAACTCACCTATAGATCCCCTTTTCATAGACCGTATCCTAACCAGTTCTAACTCACCCTTCCACAAAGAACCAGCAACTTCTCCACATGTGGAGGAAAGAAAATGAACATTATAGCCAAGGAATCAAACCCAAACAGACAGGTTACAAATGAATCCATAGCACTAACCATGGCTACAGCTCTGTCATAAGCCAAGATCTTCAATAACTAATCAACTGACTAAGGCATTTTATCAACCAAAATATGGATAACGGAGTAAAACATGAATTAAATATGATACCTGTTGCACTATAGTTGCCAAGGGTAACAATGTCTCGTCTTTTTCACATACAACCTAAACAAATAAAATGGAATAAATAGCATTTATTCTACCCAGTACTTTGTCAATCAACAAGTCTTAGAGCAGGTTCAGATTCATGAAAGGCAATCAACTGGGAATATATTCCAACAAAGTATGAACGGAGTTCATGCCCTGCACAAGGACCACATGCACAAAAGCCATTTCACACCAACCATTCCACATGGATTATTTAGTACCTAAACACATTTTTATTTCTGTAAATCTTTATAATAAGTCTGTTGAATGAAAACATTACACAACTTTAAATTAAATGTACTAATTAGGTAAACCTAAAACTACCAAATTTTATATGGTGGCCAATTAGAAATTCATTGAAGTGTATTTTTGTCTAGCACAGTTTTCTTAAATTCATAATATTGTAATACTTACAGAAAATGCCTCTGCTAAGAGCATTCTGGTTGTTCTCTGTGATAGACTAGCAAATAGTTTACTAACAGGTTGAAAGAAGCACATTCTATCTGTGATCTGTTTCAGTAGGTTGATAATACTGCGTAGAATATCTTCCTCCACTTTCTGTGAACAATGGAACACATAAAATTAGAAGTACAACCAGTCTTTGAATTTGGTCACTAGCCCGAAGCTAGGAAAAACCGGGTCGGGCTAGTAGTTTTCTCTAGGTGACTAGTCCGAATGGCTAGTGAAAAAATTCTGAGAATACACATCCAATGGTCTTGTTTTCTGTGCTTTATATTTGCTTAAAATGTAATACTAGTAAGCAATAAAATATATGGTAATAAACAATATCACACAGACTAAAAAATAATCTCAAAACAATTGAATAAAGTCTACTTTTAATAAATTAATGTTCGGACTAGTAAATTTCTTCTCGGGCTAGTAAGTTCTGCCTTGTTGGTAGCCCGACTGGCTAGTACTTTGAAAAGTTTTTTGTGAAGACTGTACAACACACCCCTTTCAGTGAAATATGTTTTTCAGGTATTTTACATGTATAGTGGTATAGTGCACCCAGGATAATGTGATGTTTATAAACATTGACCGGTTTAGCCTACTGTAGTAATATCAGTAAATTCTGTACTAAAATAACACTGATAAACCGTGCACACTTGAGTAATTGACCTCTGTGACTCATTCCACATTTTCCTGCTTTTCACAATATCCAGGGCGCACTATGTAGACAATAAGTCGTAGCTGACCTCTAAACCACAATCTCAGGGTATCAAACCACAACAAAACTCTTATTTCTTTTTTGTATGCTTTTATAGCATTTTAAACTATTTTCAATAGTTTCTATGGGCAAAAAAATATAACTACTAGCAAAATATTAAAATATTACTTTCTAAAAATAAAACAAAATAAAAAATTTGAAAAACGTTTGCAATATTTCATGACAGAAGCAAAATATTTCTATTTCTGAGTTAAACTATTATAATATTATAACAAAATCAAATCTATTTCTACGTCCTAATGAATGTACACTTACCAATTGTTTTGAGAGTTTAGGATTTAGGAAAGGCAGTAACAAGTTCACAAGTGTAGAACTCATTTCTTCATCCTGTACGAAACTACTGATCCTGTAATATTTACATATTATAACATTATGTAGACAGCAAACATGCTGAAGGTTAATAGAAATGGTCGAACATTAGGTCTGATCAAGTCCGACAGAGGCTGGTCCAAAAGCAAACTGCTGGACTAAAAATACAATCATTTTTTCGAAGAATAATTTGTTTTGTTACATGATGTAGTCACAGTAGACAGCAAACATCCAGAAAAGTGGCAAAAATGGTCAGACATTCCGTCCGATAAGGTGTAACAAACTGCTGGCCCAAAAGCAAAACCGCCAGACCAAAAGTATAATATTTTTTTGTCTCTGAATAAGTATATTTTGACACACATATTTTTGTACAATTAAGCTAACCAGCAATATGTTATCCATTTTTCATTGAATTAACTGTTTTGTTACTTGGTCATTTAATGTGCATGTGCATTTTCAAAGTTGTTTAATGTCACCAATTATAAATTTGACAGTTGTAGATAAAAAGAATTCTGATGCTGAATGCCTATGTTGAGTTGGAAGTAGAAAACCTTGACAAAAAATGACTCTGGTTGTTGGAAGGTAATTGCTTACATTATGGGATAAACTTTCGTTGTTTTTTTGTGAAATAGACCATTAAGTTGGGCTGTATTTTCAAGGGTATCTTATCTGCTAAGTCATATACTGTAGAAATTAATAATGTCGGTGGGGATTTAATTTCCTGGTTGAGATCATCCACTGAATCCACAAAATGAAATCCCTAATGTATAGTAATTATTTAACAAAATACTAACCTTGATAATATCTGGAGTTCTTTCACAGATAGTTTGCTCTTCTTATTGAGCTGCATATTTAACTTGGTGACAAATCTTTGTATATATACGAGGATATCGGGTATGTGTGGTAACAGCAGACGGATCCCAATATCAATATCTGTAACATAACCGGATCACTCTATTTTCTTATCTCATCAAAGATAGATTAAACTTTTTGACAACTAGAAGAATTTTCAGACCGAAAATGGTTGTCATCTACAAAGGGCAATAACTCTGACAAAAATCATCAAACCTATAATTCCTAATGAAGTACAATTAGGCTTGGTAGTCTTGTACATCCATGTACATATCATAGGGTAACATTACATTATGTTTCGTTGACTTTCATTCCGCAGAACAAGCCAGGTAGATTAACAGACAGATGGACAGACTTTCAAAACGCTCCAATGAATTTTTTTTAGCCTAAAAGCATAAGACTAGAGCTGTCGGCATGCAACAGACTAATATACTTCCTGCCGGCAAATGGTCATAATTCTAACAAAAATCGTCGCAGCGCAAACTTATTCCTTGATGCACATCTACATATTAAGGTTGTTCATGTGAAAAAGTTTGATTGAAATCCTGCAATATCTGTAGGAGGAGTTATGTCCACAAAAATCAGTCAACAGCAGACAAGCTGACAACAGTATACCCCCCTTACAACATACTGGAAACATGACTTGACTCACCTCGGACGTTGTCTGCAGACGTTAGAGTCAATGTACTTGTGACCTCGACATATTTGACCTCATGTTCCTCATCCATTTCCTGTAGAAGCTTACATATCATCTCCATGATACAGTTAGTCACCTGACTAGATATCCCAGGATGCAACAGTAGTTTCATCACACATGACAGGGGAGATAACTTCTGGTTGTCATGGTGATGCTTACATAACAACATGAAATATCTGAAATATCAAGGTCAACACATCAACCAAAGGTCAACATGTCCATTACAAATAGTCATTCAGGGGCCATAATTCTGTTAAAATGTTGATAGACAAATGGCTTTGTTAATGTAATGTGTTTATGATGGAAAACAAGTATGCCAAGTTTTAAAGCAATGCATTGATGGATTAAAAAAAATATTTGAGTTTCAACATTTTGTAACAGACGGACAGACAAGCTGTATTAATTAGAAACATCATTTTATGTAACTATACATACCTCGGGTTTTTGGAACAACAAGAGAAGAGTTTAAGTAACGGTGTTGGATGATACAACCCTTCATATGACAACTTGTCTAACTGGGGCCACACGAGAGCTTCATACATGGCATCTATCTCTACTGGTAGCCATGGATACTTGTCATATGTTTCCAGAATCTGTATCATAACAAAATACAGTAAATGTGATTTGATAACAATCGAAAATACATGGAAACAGTTGTGTTTTATGCCCAAATCCATAGAAAATTTGATTTCTTTTTGACACTATCTAGACAGAGGCTTGTACAGAGGTAGCTACAGTACAAAATGTAGTTGCAAATGTTGCAAAGGACAACAACGGTATCCTCTACAGTTATACCTGAATAGTATCATGTAAATACTCAAACCCTGATCTTAAGCAAATAATTGAAAATGGAAATTAAATTTGTTTACTTAATTTTTAAGTGGTTTTATTATAGAGTGACCTTTGAGTGATTTTTTTAAATCAAAACCAAGTTAAAGTTACCTGAATAATCCTATATAAGACATTCTGTCTGATAGTTTTTAATGGATTGATAACATGTGGTACAAGTTGTGTTCTGTTGCCTAGCAACACACTACATAATGAACCCAATCCAAACACAATCTGTATAATGTCAGGTAGAAATGTATCTAGTCGATGACCAAGCTTCTTGAAAATAACTCCAATAGAATTCAAGGCACTGAAAAATACAGAATGGTAATATCAACATAACTATATATTTTTAACAGTGCTACAGCTAGGCCCTTTTAGAAGGGCGGGGCGCCCCGCTAAAATCCGACCAATCAACGAGCGCCCTTCTGAAATTAGGGGCGCCCTTCTGTGCCCCTCATCAAAGAAATTAAATTGCTTTTACTGTTTTGACCCCTGATTACGTAATCAAGGTTTCAATAAAGATCGGAGGTGTCATAAATCTTAACTAACAATCTAACTGGGTGATTAACACCTATCGTCTGCACACAGCGCTGACAGCGGTCATAAATCAATAATTGCCCAAAGCTACAAACCTACAAGGTAAGCAGACCTTTAATCCAATTAAATCCAAGCTAATTATGCAACACGTGTTAAAAACATCTTAATTGTACCAATTAACATCGTTGTTTTTGTAACAAAATCTCGACACGGCCGTAGAATACCATTGCCTATCGCAAATCAAATTTTTTTAATTCACCGATAAAAAGATCGTCAACAGACACTTTTTTGGCTTAAATCAGTTGAATTTCTTGTTTAAAATGGATAAAATTCACAACAATATGTTACAAGTCGTAATTTAATGAAATTTAGGGAAATAAACATTGGCGGGCACCTGTCATTTTTTGCCGACGAACGAAGATTGTCTGGTGAAAAATCGTCTTTAAAAAGCAATTGATCAACTCTTGAATGATTTATCTTACTTAATTATATCAATTAACACCAAAATGTAGCTTCACTGTGATTAATATATGATAATATGGCATATATTGCTAGAATTAAAATCACCACCCCCACCCACCATGGTTATAGGCAGGGGAGGAGTGATGATTTTTTTTTGCAATATTGCATCAACTTCATGAGAGTCTCAATCATATTTATTCTACTTTCATAACATTTATATTAGCAATGATTAAGATCCTCACTTGGTGGCAAATTTCACTGAACCTTATTAATAGTTTCAGGTGGATGCATGTGGAGACTGACTTGCAGCAGGCTTCACTTATAAGTTTACTAAGATGTCATAAATAGTCTGAGAATGATGCCTTGGGGCTAGGTGAGGTTGTCAATAGTGGCTTGACATAAGGTCCCATCCAATAAATAAAGGGGGACTAATTGTAGAGACTGACTCCCAGCCCAGCAACCTAGCAACCAGCTAGTTAAGTTGGCTGAGCTTCTGAAGTTCAGTAGTAGGGACAAATAACACTGAAGTCCTGGTTTTTTGGCTCAATGTCGGTGCATTTGTACCCCTTGCTGTACATACTCAAATATGGAGGTAAAACTCCAAAATTTAATAGATAGATCTATTACATTTCTAGTGGACTACAGCAAGTCATGGAACTGAAAACAGTTATCAAGGGAAAAGTGAAATGCCTATCATTCTGTGTCTACCCATCCTCTGACATGCTGAAAACTTGTTCATGTTATATCTATTTCTGAATAGTCACTTTCAAGTTAGCATTGATCATGTGACACCAGTATATATTGTGGCCTGAATGGACAGGTGTTTTTAATTTGCAAGGATATTCCATTAATTTATACGCCACTGGCACAGTATACAAAGCCTAAATGGATTAAACTGAAATGCTTGCAGCATGCAAAAAAGAACCTGTGTGGGAGGAAACACGCGCGCACACAAAAACGCCCCTGTAAGAAGCGACCGCGCGCAAAAAGTGCCCTTTTCAATAGGAGCTCCCCTCTATTTTTGAATCCTAGCTGTAGCACTGTTTAATGTAGTGCATCCCTATTGAAAGGGACAGCCAATTTGACTAATGAGACACATGTATATCTTTCCCTTCTCTTAAATGCCTGGGCCTGGCTGAGATTGACCTATGGTAACCATTCCAGGTACTGGCCAACTTCATCAAATTGAAGGTAGCTAACCATTGTTACACTAGCTGGCGGCTCACCAACCAACCCTATCCATTTTTTCCCAAGTTTCAAATGGATTTCAAACCTTATTTTTTTTCAAAATCAATGTCAAAATACCGTTCAGACGAGCAATACATTAAAATGTTGATAACAACTACCATGAACCAGTCGATAATATTCTCTATAAAGCTATGTAACATACCCTTGCATTTTCTTCACAGGTAAAACATTAGTAAGGTCTGTATTGTCAATGATGTTCCGGACCATAGTTAATGGATTTTCTAAAATAGAGAACATACAATCTTTGTAGAAACATACATCATCCTGGAAAATTTTAATTACTTCAATATCAATCATCTTCAAAAAACAACACCAGATTTTTTGTATCCAATTTTTTTATGATATACAGGGTTTATATAAACTTTCTGACACACGAAAACCTAGGTAACAAAATTATCCAGACACATCCAATGTCTAGGTTTCTTACAGACGCTAGCTGATAAAAAACTATCAATATTTTCAAAAGAGACTGCAAACTACTCAGGTCGCCATCTAGTCACAGGGCGATATATGTTAAGCCAGCAATCTTGATTTGATCAAAAGTACTTAAGATAAATGTATTATTGGTGTATAGAGTATAGTGTATAAAGTATATAGCATACCTGATACTAGATGTTTGAAAGGTGCAAACACCAGATCCACAAATATCTGTAACTCGTCTGATTGACAACCATTGAGGAAGCGGAACACAATACTCTGTCTGACATTACTGTACTGTTTACCTGCAGTACCTTTACCTGTCTTCACATGCATCTTACCATACAATATCCTGTAATACATGAGATATGTGCGTGAAATATGTACGCCCCTTATCAATTGTCAAATATTGAATGATTTACAAAATTCAAAGGCAGGGCTCTTTTCAAATATAAGGGAAGGGGCATTTTCGTTAAATTGTGGGGGCAAAAATGCATAAAGTTTGCAAAAAGTGGAGAAAAAGCTTGTAAATTGAATTTTAAGGACAACCAAAGAATTTCCTAAGGGGGGTACTCGTGGAATGTATTCAAACTCATCAATTTAATCATGTGATTACCGTACCATTTACCATTGAAATTAATGTAAAGGGTATTGATTGACAACTGGCATAATATCAAGTGTACAAGACATCAAAGTTTTACTGTAAATGTAAATCAAACAAAATCAATATAAAACATTACCTCATAAGCACTGGTAGAACATCAGATCTATGTTCCGTATTGATAGTACCATTCTCATGGTCAATACTGAACAATATAATCTCATTCTTGAATGTCTTGTCATCTAATAGACGGTCAAAGTTCTCCCTACAATATATACAGTCATACAGTTAACCACAGTGATACAAACATTGTTATAGAATCTGAAAATGTTAAAATTTTGCTAAGCCTATAAAACTTTCGAACTGAACAGCCTAATTTTACTATAAATTTAACCTCCCTTAAGAAGTCAATATCTGCAGCTCCCAAAAGGTGTGCTAGCACATGAAAGGACCAACAGACTATCCATGCACCTTGTTTGAAGAGTACAGCCACCCATGTACTACTTTCCCATATTTCAATTCTTAAAGAATTCTAAAATATAATCAACTATAGCTATCACTGCAGGTGGTTAATAGCCTGATTTATTCCAAGTGCCTTGGAACTGTGAAATAAATTTAATACAAATGTATATTACTTAGCATAAATGTACAATAAGAATTAAATGACTTACAAATAAACTAATACAGAAATGAGATTTTAATGGAAAGATTTAGGCTTATTGAGATCATTTTTCGTATGCCTCTGTAGCTCAGTGGTATGAGCGATTGCTGTTTGATCTGGCTACTCAGATTCAAATACAGGTGGATGCACTCGTATGTATGCCATATTTCAAAAGAGTATAAAAAGCTACAAATAAAGGCTATGCTCAGTGTAATACGTTTGGGGCCTCAAGTTTTCTGCAATGGACAGATCAACACAGCAACTATTTATACCCCTTAAATATCCCTTCAAACCTTCATAAGTCCTACAATAACTTAAGTGATATTCTTGACTCACCTATAAGGTAACAGATAGCTATACTTGTACGTCATTATACACTGAAATGCTGTTCTCTGAACATCCGCATTTTTATGAATAAGCAACTGAAATATTCAAAACAACATGAATATTACACAGTAATCTATAAAAGTCATCATAAGTGAGGCAAACATCATGTATTAGTCAACGAGCAAAGGCTCAGAGTCTCATTTACATGTGGTCAGACAAAATGTGGACACGTGTAAATTACTGAATGTTTGATTAGCTCTGGTTTCGCGTTTTTTTCATGACTTCTTCTTCCATGTTATTTGCAGGGCCCACCCTACCTGGGGCATTATCGCAAATGTTAGAGACAGAGGTGAGATACAAGGAATCCGGGTGCGATACCCTAGCTTGTTTCGAATAGATTCCTTGGTTCTTTAACGTGCCCGGTGTAAAGCACCGACACACGCGAGACTACCCCTGGGTTACCAACCAGGATCATCTCTAGTTGGGTGGGAAACACTAAATAGCGTTTCTGAAATGACCAAGTGTCCCGGCCGAGAATTGAACCCAGGACCTCTTGATCAGGAGTCAAGCGTCTTACCACTCGACCACCGTGCCACCTTGACTATAGTCATGTTCTCTACAAGCAGAGAAGTTGTCAGTTCTTGTCAGAAGAACAAATAAGTACAAGTTGAAAACAGATTAAGAATCTTTTTAGGGCCCTGGGGTTGTTGTGGAGATAGCCTAGTGGTCTACTGCTTTGGCATGTCATATTGCTAGGACTAAGGAGATGGGGCCATTCAGGATCCTACTATATGTGTTAACTGTTTATCATTACAATATCATTTGTAAGTAACTACAACTACGGATAACTAAAAAATAATTGAATGCAAGCTTTCACACAGGAAATAGTCCAACATTTTAGCAAGCTGCATTTAGTCATATTTAGTTAAATATTAAATCAAAGTTCTTCAAACATTATTAATTTATTTTGTAATGTAAACTTCTACTCACATCATAGTATAGCTGTTTGAGTTGTGGTTCCATGTACATGGACATCGGGTCTTTGAATTTAGCGAACAGTTCTAGCTTCACCAACAATGAGCTCGATGCAGCTTTATTCTTCTTCTTAACAACTTTAACAACTTTCTTCATGTTTCTACGGTTACCAGATTTATCTGTTATAGTTCTACTATCACTACTTTCTTTATTAGTCATCTTATCATCACTAGTCTTAACATCTTTCCCTTTTATTGCACTTAATCCTGGTTTCTTAGCAGATTTTGTTTTAACATTAGTATCATCACCATCTTCTACATCATCAATTTCATCATCACTATTGTCTTCATCATTATTATCGTCATCATCATCATCGCTTGGATTGAAAGATCTAGATCTAATCCGTCTTGTAGAACTAATTTTTTCTTCCGCTCTCCGTTTAGAACTTTTTACATTTTCGCTGTCATCTTCACCTGTACTTCTAGTTCTCAATCTCTTCATTCCTCTATCAGGTTTAACTGTATTAGTGTCCATAGATTCATCCATATCAACATCACTTGTGTCCAAGTCTCTCTTTTTCTTCTTTCTAGATTTAGTTTCCACACTTTCAACGTTTCCACTTGTCTCCCCATCTTTATCATGATATCTAGTTCTCATACCGATAGGTTCATCAACGTCTTCATCATCATCATCATCACTAGAGTCTGTTAATTCATCATCATTATCATCGTTATCATCATCATCAGCGTCGCCATTTTCCGATTCTCCCCCACTGACCTCACCAGCCGTGTCACTATCCTTCCTACCTCCGAGCCTGGTATTGTACCGACCCTGTGATTGGGTTTGTTCCATCTTGTCAGGGGATTCTAGAATCGTGTCGTCAATTTCCTCTTCATCTGTTTCCATGGCAACCTCTTCTGTATTACCACGACTAACATTCTGAGATGGAGCAACATTCAGATCAGCCACATAATACTCTTTTCTGTAAAAACAAAATAGTTTTCCTTCATTGAGATTATTATCTACAAGTAGACCTACCAAACACACATGTATGTATATTTACTTACTTACTTATCAATAAGTAAAGTGGCTTTGTTCAACATTTTATGGGGTTTAGTTGTTGCAATAGCCGAGTGGTCTAAAGCATTTGTACACTTAACGTTTCTATGGGATGGCACTGTAGAAAATCGCATTACAGGTACAAACTATGGATTTAAATATTTAAGTTCAATGCAAACAAAGTGATCGAAAATCATACTAAATTGGTAAAAAATGCAACACTTTCTTACTGGAGAAATCTGAACAAAAGAGGCACCAGTATACGTGACTTTGGCGAACATTTCTCAGGAAACTCATGCATGGCTTTCCATAACTGAACCCGGAAGTTGCTGTAATCTGGCTGCAGTGCAGAATGTCCACTTAGAGCTGTTACATTCTTAGAGAATTCCGCAGATAGGCTGTTCTCAGTCTGTTCTGATTGAATACATGGTACAGGTGTACACCCAGCTAACTGTTGCTCTGGAAACAAAATTTATATATTTTGGAATAACCAGTATATCAGTCAAAAGGGGTATCATGTTATAACTAAGGTACATTTAAATCATGGATATATGCGTTACAGTACAGGGCTAATATTGTAATCTTAAAAGCTCTATCTAGCCAGTAACCAAAAGATGAAAGCCAAATACTGGTTCAAATTATAACTTCAGAAAATCACGTTTCCAATTACATAACACATCTGTACTGTTACTAAGTTCCAGCAAAAAAACAGAATTCACGGAAAACAACATCATAAGCTGAAAAACAGTTCTGTGTATTTCCACCCTACCAATAATGACAATATAAGATCTAAGCAACGCATCAACTACTGTGACATTAGTTTATTGAATAGGAAGGCCTGATTCATAATGCAATTGCAAAAGGAAAGCTTTCATTTATTATAATAAATAATAATCTTACCAGCATTTTGTGAAGCAGTTTGTAGATGAGAGGCATATATTTCCCAGAATACATCTCTCTCCATACAATGAGCGTGACTGGATACTATAGTTCTAGTTGGTTCCCATAGTAACTTGAAGTTGATGTACAAACTTCCAATCAAGTACCTCAGGGGGACCTGTAAATATACAACAAAGAAATGAGAAAATCCGACAGGGAAGGTAGCACTCAACCAGCCGAGCACAGAAATCAGTAACATCACAATAAAACTACACACAGCAATGCCCACACACAACCCAAAGAAACAACTTAAAGCTTATGTCCCCTGTAAGTATACAACATCATTCAATTTATAGAACTGCAATAAGTCACACACTGTTTCAAACACTTTAAAACATGCATTAACCCTTTTCTCCATGGATCACATTTAGAACAAAATACTATACAAGTAAGAGGAGAGCCGTAACTCAGTTTCGGAACTTGTGGCTCAACCCTTTACCCATGCATAAAAATTTGTGTAAGAAATACATGTATTTTAAAATCACTAATAATTCTGCATGCCAAAAGTATGAAACTTAGAATTTGCTTTCTTTTTGACTCGTGTAAATATCCTTCTACAGAACCTCATTTACATACAAACACATTTACATGCACTTCCTATATTTCAATTCAATGAACCAGGATGGTGATGATGCACACTCAAGAGAAATCAGATTATAAATCTATGCAGTAAGGGTTAATTTTTCTATTTTTCTTTAAAACATCTTAAAAATAGCAATGGAAATGATGTAATAGCTTATGGAAAGGATACTTTTTCCTTTTTGTACGAAATATATGCATGTCAATTTGGAACTTTTTATTGTCTTAATTAACAAATCATAAACTTACAAACATGAAACTACTTTTTAACAATAACACTTTTTTAAAATGATTCTTTGGTTTCTCAATCCCAACATTACCTGTCCAAACGGCCCTGCTGGTATACTGTTCTGTACAGTCGTGTACTCTAGTTTCTGTAGATGTCGGAGTTTCTCACGATATTCATGTATACTGGCACCGGTCATCTCAGCACTCAAACATATACTGAATACATCATTCACTTCAATATCCTGTAAAAGTTATCACATAAACCCTTTAACAGTAGCGACAAGTAATTAGAAATTGCAATGATACAGAAGTCCCTTATTGGTTTCCAATGTTTCTGTTGCCATGACAAACACAATTTTTTACTTTGTCCAATGGCTTTTCTCTGGTATATTACAATGTCCTACATTCACCTCCACACTAATGCTTCACTTGCCTAATTGTACTGTACTAATCTAACTGCATGTACCAAAAAGGCTCCTATCACGTAAGGATAATATTTTTGTTCAAATTCAGAAGAAGCATAAGGAGCAAATCAGACATTATATACTGTAAAATCATTAATTTTTGTGGGGGATTAAATTTTGTTGATTTTCGTGGTTCAACTTCAACCATGAAATCAAATCCCATCAAACAATAATTTGCCCCTGGTATTTATTACCTGAAATACAAAATCCACAAATAACGTCCCATCGAAACGGTCTTTTTTGCCAAAACCACGAAATTTCGTCACATTGAAATTAAATGATTTTACAGTAGTACAGGATAATTACATGATTAAATTATATTTTATTTAAATAATGACATAGTTTCACAATCAAAACCTGTTCACAAAGTGAATGAGAGGAGAGTGTAAGTGGCTGGATAGTTCAGTTATTTCTGTAAGGAGCAAATGAGACATTATATTAACATCATAATAGCGGTTGATAATAAAATACTTACAGATTCAGGTAAGGCAAGATTAAAACTGGACAATATCCTCAGTGTTAGAAGACGAACCTGAAATGTAAATATAGAAATATAATGAACATCTTACATGAATTTCAAATGAAAGATGCAAGAAGTAAGAATACTTTTTTAATGAGTTTAGCTCTCAGACCCAACCTTAGATTTATTAAAGGTGCTGGAGTAAATCTAGGATTCTTGCTTTTGACATTTTTACCATATATTTTAACAAGAGTACCACCAACGAGAGCTGGACGCTCAACTTCATCAATTTTTACAGTAATAAGGGCAGATGGCTCAATAAATACAGGCCACATGGGTACCAGCCTAGTCAGTATGTACTCCTCTTGTATTGGTGAATAACTATGCTAAGTTTCAAGTAGATACCTTTGATAGTCATTGAGAAAATGACTCTGAAAATAAACTTAACCAACAGTAGGCGCAAAGGATCCCTTCCCGACAATAGTTCAACATTTTGTCTTCGTAAAGTCGAGCTAAAAATTATTCCAGATTGGCAAATATGGATATATATTCCAGTATTGAAGTTTGTGATCACATAATGACTTACCATGTGATGTGGTGATGAGAGGTTATCTTGTAAAGCTGGGAATATCTTCACTAAGGTATCCACACCTAACACACTGCTATAGTCCTCATTGACAGCATGTGTGAAATACACATCTACCAACCTTAGTATATGGATATTGTCTTTCTTAGCACTGCAAAATATCAAACAAAATTCCAGGGAGCTCTACAAAGGCATAATGTCTAATCCTAGGGGTTGAGCGTTCACTTTGAGGCCAGGAGGTTCTGGGTTCAATCCCAGGCCGCGTCATACCAAAGACAAAATAAAAATGGTACCAGAAATTCCCTTGCTAGACGCTCAGCATATTAGGAAAACTGGCTTCTCTTCTCTCATACCCTCGTGGTGATGGATTACATCAGGAATGAGGTGTCGAGAGTGATTAATATGAGTTGGAAAAACTTGTTTAACAATCAACCTTAAATAAATCAGTATAAACTATAGGAGCACGGAATGAAAGTCATAGCACATTTTATAAACCTATAACATACCTAATAGCACCAACAATCAGTTCCAGGGGAACATATTGGAATACTTCCTGTTCTTTTAACATCATCACCATAGCAACCAAACATTGACAGGAGATGGCGGACAAACTGTTAGACAGTGCAGCGTCCAACACATCCACCATGTCAAATATCTGCTTCATCAGTGATGTGAGGGTTTTAACAGCTTTGTCTTTGTTCTTCAATGGTCTGAAAATATATTTGTCATTACTTAAAACAGTCTAGAAGGGTTTTTGACACAAACACCTTAGGCTCTCTAGAAAAAATCATTTGACCTGATAGTTCTAACAAAATGCACAACTAGGCTTGGTAACAAGAATCCATGTGAAGTTCATTGAAATCACACCATTAGTTAAAGAGACCAATGTGAACAAACATTATACGATATCCATCCATTCAGATAGATATATGCAGACATCCAGCACAATAACATTATGTCTCCCCAATATATGTGCGAGGCATAAAAATTGACTACAACAAATGATAACTTGGACATTTCTATTCTGTTTACTACTACAGTACACAGTTGCTTCCACTGCCAATTTTACAATCATAACAACAGACCAGAAATGAATGCTTTTAGTCCAAGAAAAGCCATAAATCTGTGAAAAATTAGATCTAGTTTTATGGGTGACTGGGTCAAAATAAAGCTAGAAATAACAAATTCAAGTAAGAGTTTTTCAACACACAAAGAGAGCAACAATAAATCCCTAACAAATCATTCTCTTTTCACAGTATAAAGCATACCTGACATGAGGCAGACAAACAATGGCTGACCAAACTTTGGCTAAACTCTGTATACTTGTGTTCTCTGATGATAGCTTGGTATCCAGACACGACAATACAAATGATGGAACACTCTCACTGCTGTAAAACATAAAAAACAGTAAGTTAGTAATGTGTTATAAAAGTTATATTAATAATTTTAATTACAAACCATGGAAATGATGTATGTTACATTATAATAATGACTTTATTTAAAGAGGCAACACCGTTGTGCAAGCCCAGTCTTCCCTGTGAGCCTCTATCAGAATAGTGCAAACAAGGCATGTGTCACGGTATATACCCCAATTTTAGTAAAAGTAACGAAGGGCCATAATTGTGGTAAAAATTGACACAGAACAAATTTCATCCTTTATGGACATCTATACATTGAGGAATGAGGTTGTTCATCTGTGAAAGTATGAAGAATTTCAGCTTGGAAGGAGTTATACGAGACGGAAGGACAGCATCATTGCTACATAAATAAGTGTGGGGGGCACAAAAAGACAATAACATTTTAATGTTATACTTTTTCTAAAAACGCTACTTATGATGACCAACTTTCCTGTATCCAATTCAAGGGCCATAAGTCATACTGACCTTGGGCTAACAAACAGATACAGAAGGTCACTATGAGGGGGGGGGGGTGTTTCAGAACAAACAGAACAAAGTAACAAACTAAAGCACTAACCTTGACCCATAATCTAGCATGTAGGTTTCTAGAGCATCAATATCCCTACCATCATTCAGTAATGGAGATTTATTGAGGATCAGTTCAGTCAGCAGTAGTAGAGTTAATTCTTTCCCATCTGTATCACGTTTCTTCATACAAGTATCAGTGTATTTGAGAAGAGACGGTAAAATGTCCTTTTCAAACAAAGGCAGATTAAACAGTCTCTTCGTGAATTCATATACTGTCTGGAGGGGATATGTGGTCTTGAATACCTGCAATTTAAGAAAAAATAATTTGTTTTTAAAAAGATGAAGCCTTATTCTACCGTTTTTATCTTGTACTTGTTTGTGGATCAGTCATTGAAGTTTAAACATATTTTCTGCAAATATTCATTCGTATACAGCAACAAGTTTGTCTTATCAGTTTTCCAGAAAGTTTTCTAACCTTTTCCTATCAATCAGGTTGTCATTATAAAGATTTATTGGCTCATATCAAACTAAACATGAAACTTGCTCCTTGCATCAAATAAAATGAAATCAACTTCTCTGGACAGGAAATATTACTGTGTTTTCTTAAGGCTATATCCACGGAATAACGAAACAATTTTAGCACAACACAAGACATAAATAGCGTAGACAAAGTTAGACACTTCACTCCAGACTGATGACCTAAAATTAGAATATATCTCCCTCACTATAAGTGGGAGACAAAATTAATTCTATATGTATACTTACAGCAGGGAGAAGCCTAGAGGAGTTTTCTACTTGTATTTTATTGTGGCTTGTAATCAGGAGTGAACCAGTCACTTGTAGTAATACCAGTCCAGTACTATCTGGTAGACTGGGACCTCGTATAAACTCACTAAGTACCTGTGTATGTAAATATACAACAAAGTTAAACATTGAACCAGTCACTTTTAGTAATACCAGTCCAGTACTATCTGGTAGACTGGGACCACGTATAAACTCACTAAGTATGTGTGTATGTAAATATACAACAAAGTTAAACATTGAACCAGTCACTTGTAGTAATACCAGTCCAGTACTATCTGATGGACTGGGACCTCGTATAAACTCACTGAGTACCTGTGTATGAAAATATACAACAAAGTGAAACATTGAACCAGTCACTTGTAGTAATACCAGTCCAGAACTATCTGATGGACTGGGACCTTGACCTGTGCATCCTACTTTTGTACCTGTTGTGTATCGATAAACACATTCGCGTACACATTCGTCAAAACATAATTTATACAGTATTATACACATTTTATTGGATTCAAGGAAGTGCATTGCTTTAGAACGATTAGCGGTTTTGCAAGTCTGGCGACAGCTTTTGTAAAATGTAGCACACGTTTGTAAGATTCCTTCACTCAGACCTATACATACCTTAACAATAGAGTCTGGTTTTGTTATCACTTTTCCTTCATTAAATTCTATTAATGAATTTAAAATCCTTAACAATCTCTCTAAGGTAGAAGATGCCTGCAACTTTTCTGTTCTCTTGTTGGCACAGATACATCTCTTGTATGCCGAGTCAGTGGCTTCCTGAAAAATAGTTTGGAAACGGTGTTAAATCAAAATAAACAAACTAAGCGTCCAGAAGTTAGTTGTTATACTGTAAGAGTGATTAAGATTTAGTAATATTAAAATAAACATGGGTTGTATTGGTCATGCATTTCACCCCTTGAATTTTACCAAAAACACATAAATTATGTTGACCCTCATGACTTGAGCATTTTTTCCAGGTAGCTGCAGATTCTGAGTGAATTGGAATATTGACAGCAAACATTTTGATCATCCCTCATAGAAAGCAAATGTAACAAAGTTTGAATGAGGGCAGTTTTAATGGATGTTTTAATGATTAAATGAAGTGACCAGAATTGACTGTTGAAGAGTTTGATTGCCTAACAATAAGTTAAATACGGGATATCTGTGAAGGTAGAAATAACCAACAAACACTTTAACTTTACCAATAAACTTACCAATAACATATCCCAAATCATTTCCATATTTTCTTTATTTGAATGATTTGCCATGGACAAGACTGTAGATGTGACAGCAACCTCAACATGTTGCCATGGTAACATATTTGTAGACTGCTTCTCTTTTTGGCCAAATTTCTCCAACAAAATTGGGAATACCTGAAGAAATAACACAATAACAATATTAGAAATAGAATGAAAACTAGAAATATGTCCATGTGTGCCCCCATTGGGCCTTATAGTATAAGGAACAAAGGGTTATAAATCTGATAAAAATGTACACAGTAAAATTCCATCCTTAATGGTCAACTATACAATAAGTTTGTTAATCTGTAAAATTTTAAAGAAATTCCACCTAAAGATTTGTGAGGAGTTCATCAAATATGATTTGCATTATATTTGTAATACATGCATGATTCCCATGGTTGTCAAATAGTCAATTAGGGTGAAGGACATGGATGTTGTGACTTTGACCTACAATCCCCTTAAGTAATAGGGGATCATTTACTGGTCAGGATTATCCAGCACAAAACGTTTGACTTCTAAGGCTCACCCTACAAATTCCTCCAGCTTGCCAGATAAACCTACTCATCCATGGCACTAACCTATTATTCCTATATACAGAAGTATACGTATGTGATGTGTACAGCTATTGAACTGTTACTTTCATACAATATACGGCCTACATGGTAGGGGACTAATTAACCATGTAACTACGACAGTATACTTACGTGATGTGTACAGCTGTGGAACTGTTGCTTGATACCCTTCATCATTTCAAACAATAGACGACCGACACCCTCAGATTTCTGTACAAACATATATAGAAAGTGGGATACGTGGAACACACGGATATATAGGAACGTTTACATTTGTAAATAACAAGGTAGCATCTATTTAAACAGTTCATTTATTGCAGACCTGTTAGCTGTATAATTGACATTACCAAAGGTGTCTATCAATATTCTTTAAATCAATTTTAACGGTAAATTATAATCACATGGTCCAATGGATTGACTTGAAAACCTTCGCCAAGCACCCTTCAACAAACAACCAGGTTGAGCGATCTTTTCACTGGCGTAATGTCAATTGATTGATAATCAAATATTATAGTGTACGAGGGGGTATCAAAAAGTTCGTGGACTGACCCGTTCATTTCGATATGCGTAATGCGATTGAATTATTTATTTTATCATCTTAAACTACATTCAATTCTGTACTGAGAAACAAATAAAAAGTTGATTAAATGATAATATCAATAAAATATTCTAACGATTTAAAAGATGACCAACAGCCACCCGGCGCACTTTTATGACGTTACGACGTCCTGAAACGTCAAAACTTCTGCCTCTTTTTGATCGTCTAAAGAATCCAAAACTCACAAACCTGATTTGAACTGTTTTATTGCCTACTCGAATACTCAGTTTTTACTAAATTGCATTTATTCATAAAAAAGTTAATGAAAGATTTGACAAATTAATTTATTCCAGGGCCGATAATCACACAGTACATGGAGTCTACCCTACCGATATTAGCATCATTCAACTCTCATCGCCACATATTTTATACCATTTAAACAGATTAATTTTCGCAAGACAACCTTACTTTAATATACTTGGTAGACATGCTCTAATCTGAGATCAGTATTGGTGTATAATTGAGTAAACGGGCAAAATGCAACGGAAGATCGATATTCCGAGTGTAACGTCATGTCGAAAGTGCGCCGACGTCATGAAATGCGTCGAAAATCAGACTACACAAAACGACATGTTTATAACGTCACATTAGTATCCGTGACAACATCGCTATAATATATACATCATTATGATGCTACGGTCTTAATGTTTATGATGAAGGTTTTATATTTCAAATCGGATAACGATTCACAGAATTATAGGGATATGTCGGAAGTCAAGTGCATGATATTTTGAAAGTGCGCCGCGGAGCATAATTTAAGTTACCATAGTAACCACCACATACTCGGATAAAAGTTATATTAGCTGAAAATTGGCAAATCAATTCAAAATACGTAGTTTTAAAGAATGTGTGAATTTTACTGAATTCGGCCAAAAACTAAACAAATGGCAGGCACAGTCCACGAACTTTTTGATACCCCCTCGTATAGTTCCACCTCTCCAGAATGACCCTCAGTACAGCAACAACCTCTCTATAACAAAGACTTAAAACTTTTCCCAAGCCAATATTTGCTATTAATTTAACCTCTGTTAAGCAACAACCTCTAAACAATGATGTGTTGTCTTTGTCTGTTTATATGTAATAACTGTATTATATTATGTTATTGTGTATGGGCCGGAGGCCTACATATCACGAATAAATGCTGAAGCTGAAGCTGCTGAATGATCAATATTTGCAGCAGCAGCCAAAGGTTACTGCTCTATGGAGGTCATACTGTATGGCAATGTTTAATCATGTTTAAGTGAATTTAGCAAATTACGTATGTGTTCCCTACTGTCATCCAATTAACCATTTCACATTAAATCATTGACTTAAAGTGTAATACAACTTACATCTGGATCCTCTTCCAGCCCTGACAACATGAAGTCAAACAATCCGGAGTGATCCTTGCACTGAAATATGTACATATGAACAATTATATTCTTGGATATCAATTAGCCACTCTGGCACTGCTTTCATGACGATCTACTCAAAGATTGTTATAGAAGTTAACTAATGTTTCAGGGTCAGATTCAAAGGACAATAAACATTGTTGTAATTTAACATGGAAGGGTTTGATCTGCTGGAACCCTGATTACAAATAATTCAGCATATTAAGAACTGGACGGAATATATGACGGCAACTCTTACTCCATAGATACATTTATTGACCTGCAGTGTCTGGTAATAGTGTGCAAGCATTCTCCATACTTGTAATTTGGAAATAATCCATCTTCATCAATTTTTCCAATAACAGACATGTACATCATATTGTGTTATTGTACATTAATTCATAGAGTAATCCAAAACTGTAAACTGTAAACTGTTAGCTAACAAAAACATGAATATCAAATTAAAGGTTAAAACGTTTTTGGTCAAATCGTTTTCACATCAAATCAGTTGTTACATTTAATGGTTGTGTAATTTAGTCTTACCTTTCGCATGAGGAAAGCAAAACTCTCAGCAGCAAAGTTACGGATGTATTCTTTGTACTTTTTACTGATCAGGGATGAGAAGAGACTGAAATATCAGAAACAATGTACATGTCATATAAAACTACTTTGTTCACATCATTACAACATTTTATACAGGTGAAAACGAAAACAGGGGTCTTATTCATGAACGTTGTAAGTCTAGAACTTGGACTTAGACTTTATATTGTCAAATCCTCTATTCGCTCACATGTTGTTATAACTGTATTTATTTTAATATTTAATATTTTATACATGTTCAGTGGGTAACAAAAAATGATCAGATAAAATTTCACGATATTAAATGTAATTGCAAAGAAATGGCAGTGATTATAAATGTTGTCAATTTCAAGTCTAAGTCTGAATTTCAGTCTTACAATGTTATTGAATAAGGGCCCAGGGGAATATCTAGATAGAAACAAGAAGTAGTCATAGCCCCAGCAGATAAGAACAGATAATTATAATATATGTAAACATTCAACAAAGGGCCATAACTCAATGGTTAAAAATGATCTAATCACAAAATCCTGACCATATGCACTGCAGCTCCTGATAGTAGTTTTTCTGTGAAAGTTTTATCAAAATCTGTTAAGATATGTAGGAGGAGTTGTACACAGAAAGTCAGACTGACAGGTTGACGAACAGAATGACGCCTACCATTACCGTATCCCCTATGACTTTTGAATATTTATTTTGATTCTAACATTAGCATACAATAATATAAAGTCAGCGTTACTTTGTGAGCATATGTTGTTTACCTTACTTGTTTCAACTTTACCTGCGATGATATGACGTCACTTCAATAATTTATCAGCTGATATACAATGGTAACATTTGTTCTTTGTCTATACAGCAGGGGTGTCAACGGAGCAAAATTTAAAATCAGGAAAATCTTATACGATTAACCATTTTTGACAAACAAGAGGCGTTCCACCACATTGTTTCCATATTTAAGCAGTTTTTATAAGGAAATTCGTTCAAAACAGATTGAATTGACCATAACTATGTCATTTCTAAAGATATTTTCATCAAACAACTTTTATTGTGGTCAGAAATCATGTCTCTTTTCAGATATTCAAATCTGTAATTCTGAATTAATCCAGAAAATTGGCACCCCTGATAAAGGCAAAATCGGCAGTCATGTTAGAATTTTTATAATTTGCTGATTTTTACTGATATAAGCACATACCTGTAGACTTCTTGTATATCACGTAACAAGTATCGCCATAGAAACTTAAACAAGTATGAAAAACATGTAAATGCTGATTCAAGCACTTCAACATTTTGTGTATAGGTGTTGAGTAGTTTTACTAGAATATGGAAGAATTCCTGGAAATGTCTGTAGAAATCTTTCTGTAGATCTCGAGCTAGTTGCACCAATAAACTGTAGAGAAAAATAACATGTAGGTTTATATGTTACAAGTAATTAGGAATTGCAAGCAATACAGGTTTCCAGGTTGTCAATGTTTCTGTTGCCATGGTAACCACATTTTTGTCCTAATAAAAAAAATAATTAGACAGGCATAATCTCCTCATTGGTCCCTATCCACATACCAAGTTTCATTAACCTAGCTTGACAACTGTTTAAGTCAAGGCAGGATCCAGATTTTCATGATGGACAGACTGACAGACTGACTGACAGACTGACTGACAGCACACCTATAGTCCATTCAAGTTGAAAACTGGTAGGCATAGATTTTGTACATAATAAAATACATGTAATATTATCATTTTAGTGATTGTATTATTGGTGCTAAATAATGGATACATTCAAAAATTATCAAAATGAACGGAAAAAATATTGGATACATTTACAATAGGAAAACATGGCTCAATTGTTGATATCCGGAACTCTGTGCAATGGTGTTTTCCCTTAATTTACATGTAGGTACAAACACATCTGGCCTAGTTAGACTGGTTTTGTATCGATATGCAAACACAACTGACCCAAGCTTTATTGTCCAGAAATGAATATTCAAATGACTCAATGATTATAACTGTAAAAGTCTATTTGTACCTACATATTAGTGGAGATCCGGGGTAGGTCTATTAGGTACATAGTACATTTCTGAAATTCTAGGTGAAACAACAAATATTTGTAAAACACATGTATGCCCACATTGCAGCCAAATAGTCAAAAATGATAATGGTCAAAGTGACCTTGACCTTTGACATAATGACCTCAAAATCAATAGGGTCATCTACTGTTGCTAGCCAACCTCTATGTGAAGGGAAAAGCCTTCTTGCGTTATTGAACGGAAACCATTAATTTTGGTCTACCAACAGACAGTCAGGAGCAAAGCAGTATACCGTCTCATCAAAGATGGTGGGCATAATGACTGAGACTTACTCTAGTAATGCTGGAAGTGCCATACTGTCTGGCACCACAAGATGTTTCTTGAGGGCAGCTACAATTTTATCCTGTAAACAATATCAAAACAAGGTTCTATAAAGAAGTTTAGACACAGAATGGGGTAAATTCTTATATCAAACACTAAGGGGAGGGTAAAAACATTGTGGCGTAACTTACATCTAAGATGAAATTATAAAACACAGTTATCATATGCAATAAGCAGCTGAAGACAATTATTGTAAAATGTTAATGCATTCAGTCAAGTAGTTGCTGAAGACATTGTGTGAACAATAAATATATTTTACCATGTTAAAAGGATATTTGTTACAATGCAAAGCTATGTAACTAGACATGATTATTCAATTTATTGGTTGATAATGAATAATATTAATAAGTAAAATATAAAAACAAATTACAACCAAAACCAGTACAAGTTTACCTCATTGTAGACAAGCTGTGCAAATGTCTGCACCTGGTGAACTATCTCCTTCTTAAAATTCACTGAAATGAAACATTTACACCATGTACTGAATTAACATTACATATTTATATCGCTGGCTTAGAACAAGAAGGGCGTAACTACCAAATTGATATACAGTCGAACTTCAATGCCTCGAACAGTACTTGCCTTGAACACCCCAGATGCCTCGAACTTGTTCTCTGGTCCTGTCAGAATCCCTTCTTTATTCATATAGAAAAACCATACAGGGACAAAAATTAACACTCGCCCACTCGCCCATGGCGACTAACTTATTCAGCTGGGCGACCGATATTTTCGAGTTCGTCGTCCAGCTGGCGATCTAAAAATCGGGGCCGTATATTTTCTATTTTGAGCCGCGGTATAAACGTCGCGAATTAGGGAAGTACGGGAAGTACGGCATTTAGTCTGTCGGAAAATGGCAGCCCCCATTGCTTACGTGCGATGAATTTATAATAATAAAAATGTGGCGTTACGTTGAAGGCGTTAGTGAACCCAAAAAAAAGAAATTAACAACGGATGATAAGAAGTTATACTATAATGAATACGATAAAAACAAGAGATCAAGGGCGTTTCTTTTGGAGTGGACAACAGACAGACCATGGCTATACAACACTGACATGGGCATGAAATGCGAGTATTGTGAAAAGTATGATGGTAAACGAAATTCGAACTTTGTCCAGGGGGCCAAATCATATAAATTAGAAACTGTCAAAATGCACGAAATGTCTAAATCTCACCAAAGGTGCACAGAAATTTTCATATCAAAAAGTAAACCCGTTTTCCAGTCCGAGGCGGCCAAAGTTGTGCTAAAATTAAATCATGAAAACTTTAAGAAAATGGAAATTTTGTTTAGAAATGCACATGCCCTTGCAGTCTATAACCGCCCGTTCAGTGACTTTGTTTGGATAAATGAACTGGATGAATTAAAAAATGTAAATGTTGGTAAAACATACAGGAATGCTGCAGCTGCAAAAACATTTGTAAGTTACATTGCAAAATCAGAGATGAATAAAGTTTCATCACGTATCACTTCTGCTAAATTTGTTTGTATCATCGGTGATGGTAGTACTGATTCTGCAGTAAAAGAACAAGAAATGTGGTTTTCTAGGTCATGTTCTAAGGGAGTCATTACAACAGATTTTCTTGGAATTGACTCCTGTGAAAAAGCTTCGGCTGAAAACATAGTTAGTGGTTTCAAAGACTTAGTTCGGTCTAATGTAAATATTGAATGGCCAAAGTTTTCTGAGAAGATGGTTGCAATCTCATGCGACGGAGCAAGTGTGATGACGGGAAGTAAAGGTGGAGTTGGGGCAATACTTCGCAAGGAGCAGCCTTCTTTAGTTACCATACACTGTATGGCACATCGTCTTGAACTGTCTCTTAAAGATGCTGTTAAGTCGGTCAAATTATATGATAAAACTGTGAATGTCTTGGCAATGGGGTTATATTATTTCTACCATAACAGTAGTTTGAATCGCTCCATGTTGATTAGGAGCGCCTGCGCTCTTAAAACTGACAGCGACAAGGATTTACTGCTTCCCACTAGAGTAGGAGGTACAAGATGGATAGGCCACACTGCGCTTGCACTTGAACACATAACAGTGTCATACAAGTACCTGACTGGTCATCTTGGTCAGGTAATAACTAGCAGCTATCACATATATTTTTCTAAAATAATGACTTAAATATATACAAAAATGTTTACATTATATAATTATACTGTCTGCTGAAAACAAATGAATAAATTACTGATTCAGAAAAAATCATGTTCTAGTATTAGTAAGGTTTAGAAATAATTTTATGAAGAAGTCAAATGTATCCAGAAGTGTGCTGTCACTGAGAAGTAAGTTACATGATAGTTACTTACACTAACAATATGCATGAAATGTAACATGACATAGTCTATAACTATTTTTTTAGGTAACTGAACCAGTTGAACGTGTATCTGTTGACTCACGAGCAAAGGCCAAAGCTTTCCTGAAATGTTTACAGACGATGAGTACTCTATATTTCATCTACTTTCTGATGGATGTTCTCACTGTGTTGAAGAGACTATCGCTAGGTGTCCAAAACAGGCAGTGTGTCATCTCAGAACAACATTCCACTTTGGAGTCGATGGTGGAAGTTCTTAGTGGATATAAATCCAGGTATAACCAATTACCATCGACTTAAAGTTGTTTTAATATTTTACCCAAAATATATCCATTAATGCATTACTATAGAATTTATGTTCCAAATGCTTGACGTAATTTTATAAGACGTCCACCCTGTACGTACATGAAACAGTATGTTTTTGTTAGAAGGTCTGAACAATTTTTTATACTCCATAAAATTTTCTGTACAATGAACAATAATTGTAGTGACGGACCTAACCTGAGGAGGATTAGAGACAGTCAGATAGAACTGAAGGGTGATGATCGGGAATTCAGTTCAGCACGTCGTAAGCTTATTGACAATATCGAAGCAGCATTGATGCGTAGATTTGCTGACTTCTCATCATTAGGGGTAATAAGAGCTACTAGAATTGCAGACATGCAGGCTTGGCCAAAGACCTGGGATATACTGAAAGGTTCTAGTCTGTCTGGTTGAGATTGATTTTCAAGTTTTGTGAGAAATGATTGATTTGATTTTCTGTTCAAGTTTAAAGCAGTGTGTCCATTTAACCATTAGTCTAGATAATCAGAATATTGCATTATAAACTAAAAGTAAACTCGAAAAATCAACAATAAGTTTTTTCTTTGTGAATGCATTCTTTGCTTCTGTGTCTTGGCTAATTTTAAATGGGCTTGCTGTACTTGATGTTCAATGTTTTAACTTGCACTTGATTATAGATATCAAATTTTGTTGTTTTAGTCTTGTATATATTTTTTGTTAAATTTAAGTTAGTAAATAGTTAAATGACCAGGTCATTGCGTAATTGGTAACCTGTAAGTCACATTCAGATGTGTGAAATATTTAATTCTCCAGTCATTAATTACCAGTACTTGAGATATTAAACATTCCTTTCTACTGTTAAATTAGAAAAATAAACTATTTAAAAAAGCTAATATGATAACTGTTAACATATTGCCATCTGAGCTATTAAAAAGGTTTGCCAAATTGTATCATATTGATTCTTGATTTTAAATAAAAGATTTTCATGATGTTTCAGGGTTTGGAACCGAAGAACTTTTGATCCTGATCGACCACTTTGGTATATTACTGAATGGAGCTGCTGGACTGAAATGCGACGAAATCGAGATGGAATGGTCTATGTTGAAAAAAGACATGTCTGAAAAGTAAGTAAACTTGAACTTAAACAAAAGAGACTAGTGCATCAAGTTCTTCCTACAAACATACTTAGCAAAATCACTGCAACTTTCACATTTCACTGTTTATAAAATTAATCCTTCAGACTAATGAATTATTGTTGAAAGCTTTTTATGCCAAGTGTGTGGCAGTACGTGGTTTGTATTTAGCTTCTTTTCATTAGTAAAAAATGTTGTGTACCATTTTGTTTTCTGATTTCTAGCACAGACAAACTGGAGACATGGAAGGCTGTGAACGAGGTGTATGGGCACAAGTATCCAAACATACTCGGTGTGATGGATCTTATCATGACTATGAGTCCAAGCAGTGCAGAAGCGGAAAGGGGATTTTCCTTGATGAAATTACTTAAAACTAAAATACGATCCAATTTAAGTCAGGGTAGCTTAAATGATCTGTTGATAACAAAAATAAATGCACCAACAGTTGAAAAATTTGACCCCAGTGATGCAATATATCTCTGGAATAGTGAGGGTAACAGAACCAGAAGAGTAAACTTTAAAGATAAGTTATTAAGAAAGCCCACAGAGTTCATGTTGGTTGAACAATCTCAGTCTAATGCTGTACCCCAGTCTAGCTCAGTTGATTTGTCTGTAGACATTTCCCAAGAGTCTCAGCTTATTGAGTCTGGTTCAGTAGGTATTGTATCTGCTGACATTCCACAAGAGTCTCAGCCTGTTGTAACTCAGTCTGGCTCAGTCCTCATTTCAAATGAATCTCAGTCTAGCTCAGTTAGTCTGTCTACTGAGGTTGTATCTCAGTCTAACTCTGATTTGTTATCTGATCAAAGTAACAGTAATACTGTTGAGGCAGAATGCCAAACTGATAATTCCTCTTGTGAAGCAAGCACACAGACATTTGGCCATGTTACATGCATGTCATACTCAACCAATTCATCAGAAACAAAATCTTCAAAGTACTATTCCTCGGATGAGGAAGATAATAACTTTGATTCAGATCTTGATTCTGATTTAGAGGAAAGTATTGTGTTTTCAAAACTACTTTCTTTTGAAAGGGACTGTTCATAAACAAGTTTAATGTTACAGTTGTGTTGTGAAAGAGACTTTTAAGCATTTACCAGTGTTTTAAAGAATTGTTCTTGAGCAAAGTTGAGCTGGGTTGTGTGTTTTAAAATAGAATAATTCAATATGTAAGAGACTGTTTTTGACACTGTTTAATTATGCATTATAACAGTTGCTGTGTTCATAAGTACATATTAAGTCATTTAATAAAAACAGATATACAAATTCAAGGCGTTATTTTTTCATTGATAATGTTGGGCGACCAAAATATTTTCTGGGCCACCAGGTTTCAGAAGTTAGTGGTCCAGGTGGCCACCAAGCTGAAAATGTTAGTGTTTGTCCCTGCCATAGATGACTCGAACAGTATGAAGGTCGAACACTCAAACTGACTTTCTGGTCCCTTCTTATGATTTACCAGTAGATGGCTCGGCTCGAACAATGCACATTTTCGCACCTTTCATTGATTGTTAAACACCTTGTGACAGTAATTGTACTGTTTATGGTTGTATTGCATGTTTGTGAAAACATTTAAAAAACTTAAAAATCTGTTAATTACTTAATGAAGGAAATTAAAACTGATTTATTTTTCATTAATTTAAATGTGTGAATTATTTCCACACAAACTAATCTCGATTTATATTGCAATAAATTGATAACTCAGACGTATGTTTCTGTTTTCACTATTATTTTATTTATTGATTAACAAACTTGACATATAAATCGCTAGTTTATAATTAAAACATTGATTTAAAAGGCTACCGTACGGAGCTATTAACAGAGAAGGGAACTTTGTTTACATGTGTGAGTATTTGAAGAGCTAGCAAATTTTGTCAAACAATATTATGTTTTATTATGATTATGCATATTATTTCACTATTTGACACAAATGCATTAAATATGAAATACAAACACACAATCAAAATACGACAATTACACATGATTAACAGGTACACGTACCGAGAAGCGTTCAAACTTATACATATACAGTGCATATATACTCATACCTTCGATGCCTCGAACCGGTATATGGCTCGAACTATTTTCCCAGTCCGAAGGTAGTTCGAGGCATCGAAGTTGGACTGTATTGAGAAAACAAGAGAAAACTGTCTGTAATTTAATCTTTACCTATGGGAAAACACGTTTTTAAAACTTCATTTTGGTCAACATGACAATTTCAGATTTTCATGAAAATATGCTCATAAGAAGCGCCTTGTGAAGCAGATTTCAAATATGTATGAGTCTTATAAGGTCGTAAGAGGTAGTTACGACCTTCTGGTTCTAAGCCATCGATATATGTACCAATATGATACTAACTCAATCTAAATTGTCTAGATCCTATTAAATAAAATACATGGTGTACGAGTCATTATGAAACTGACAAAAAATAATATTTATCATTTTTATTTTTGTTTTCAAATTGTTATCAATCATTCTGGGAGTTGTTATAGCAGATATTCATAATATCATTTCAACCATCCTCTTTAAAATCAAAGACTAATGTAAGCCCACATATTTGCATTATTATAAATCCATATGGCACTAACCAGCATCATCAATATCTATACATAATTTTGACAAAGAAGAGGCATTGATCAGTTAATTACGACACTAAACACTTGGATTATGTTAACAACTGTGCAGATGGATAGCAGAGCTAATGGTTGAAGTTTGTGCAAGTCACAAACTATGGTTTTAGTCATACCTGCCAAGCTAGTTAAATCTTAAATAGGAGTGATAAAGCAAAACATGTCACAAGATGCTCTTAAATGTGATTTAAAAGGGATTGAGATGCATAAACAGGGAATGTATTATTTCTAGTGGTTATAAATATGGGACAGAAGATCATAAAATTAATCAAAAGTAACCTTTGTACAAAGGGAGGAGTGTAGTGGAACACACAACAACACAATGTTTCTTGAAGGTTAAAGTGTCAGAGATTTCGTGTATTTTTAGTTGATGTTTTTTTAACGAATGTTTTCTAGCGTATTCTTTGTTACATAGGTTAATGGTGCATCTGAATCGCGTCTGTTCTTCTGAATGTTTACTTTTATAGTGTCTTCTGAAAAGTAACCTTTGTTTAAAGTAAGATGAACTTGGAAAACCAGAAATTAACAAAGAAAATACGAGAAACACCACTACAATAGGTGTACTTGGCAGGTATGGTTCTAGTATTTCAATGACAATCACTTACCATAGTGGTCAGTGCAATTAAGCTCTGCCTGCTTTAACAGTGCCTCACCAAAGTATGTCCCAGTTTCCTGCAAATGTAAGTATATAAATTAAAAAATTGCAAAAACAGTAATTTCACATAGAATCATACATATACAGTTCAATATGTTCAGCACCCCACCCTGAATTTTCTATTACAGGTTAAAGTCAGGGATCGGCACAGGTTGAAATTTTAGGGAGAAGTGACTTCTCCCTCTAGAGCAAATAGGGAGAAGTTTTCAGATACAGGGAGAAGTGAGTCGGGAAATAAACTTAATTTCTTTTATTATATTCTTTATACATTAGTTGCATATAGGTAGTTTTATTAATTTTATATAGCCTGCTTTCCTGTGATTTCGTGAACATAAGACTTGTTTTTGGAGATTGCTCAATTGGTTGTTGATTTATAAACATTTTTCTGAGATCAAACTAATCCCTGAACCCCTCTCTACATGTTAAATACAAATCAAGATGAGAAATCATCGTATTTTCCAAGTAGTTGTCATCTTACAGAGTGGACTCCAACTCTTCAATCAGAAGGAGTGTAGGATAAAAGCCCCTACGGACAAAAGCCCCTACGCACATTTTATACATGAGGACATAAGCCCCTACGCATTTTTTTACAACAGGACATAAACCCCTACATACTTTTTTACACTAGGACATAAGCCCCTATGCATGTTTGTTTGCAAAATGAACAACTCAGTCATACACCAGTGTCTACAAGTTCAATTTTTTAAGTTGTAATTAAACAACAAATGAGACACAACATGATAATAAATAATTATTGTATTTATAACAAGTTTCTCTGATCAAATGAGTGTTTTGAGGTATGCTACAAACAGATAGTCACTACAATACATGATAATTGATCTTATTAAGCATTTTACAGACTAATTATCTTTCAATTTACTAATTTTATACCCGAAATTAATGCATATTTGTAACAAATAAACAGTAGATACAATAGAACAGTTTGTACAATAATTATTTCTTAATTAACCATTTAATATTAGAAGAAAACATTGAACGGTACAAACAAAACATATGTAGGGGCTTATGTCCTAGTGTAAAAATATGCGTAGGGGCTTATGTCCTAGTGTAAAAAAAATGCGTAGGGGCTTATGTCCTCATGTATAAAAATGAGCGTAGGGGCTTATGGTCGTAGGGGCTTATGTCCGTCCCCCAATCAGAAGACAAGTTTCCTAAAGATTCGTGAATTCTGATTGGCTGGTCAGTAAAAATCATTCTGGAACTCAGTTTTTATTGGTTTACAGCGGAATTCCATTGGGGGTTCTTCTAGCATATGTATTCACAAAATGGTGGCTGTGTGATGATTCTGATGCACATAAATGATGAAATTATAGACATGGTGTCATCTGCTTCTCCGTCTAACTAAAATTTTTATAGGAGTACTTTATATTTTTTCCATTAAAATTTGTTTTAAAGAGACGTATGCTCAAATTATTCAGGGAAAATCATTTTTTTTAACTTCTTAAATCATTTGTCAATATTTTTGGTCCTGCATGTTTAGCAGAAATATGTCAAACAGGGTTCACGAAACTATAGGAAAGAAGGATAATGTTCAATAAGTAGATTAAGATGCAAATTAGTGATTTTCTTAATCACATGTAGAAAAAAATTGTTTTGAAGATCTGAATGATTGAAAAAATTTAGTCCATCAAATAAGACTCACATTTCTTTAAGTTTGCAAGAAAGTTTATCAAATTATTCAATAATAGGGTGCATGTATTACAGACACTGAGAGTAGTTTGGTTTCATTCTATCAACAGAATCTTTAACTGTGATTAACACTTTACACCTCAAGCCATAGAAATTAAGTGCTAATTGTTTGATTAATCCTTTGAAGAATCGCCGATTCATGGAAGTCAGAATGTTTACTGACAATGACAATTCTTTTATTTGATATCGGCCACCAGCCCATAACAATAATATAAACATATTTACAGAACATACAAAAAAAAGAATGTTTACTGTTTCCTATTGAAAGTAATTTTCCCACCTGTGTTAATTTTATGCAGCATCATTACAAATCAAAACAAAAATGGAAGATTAATTGATTAAATCAGACCCTAATAAATAGACCCCATGTGGTATGCAATAAACAGAAGTGACACTTCAAAAGGTGTGGGCAAGATTTTAGTTAGTTTCAATGGGTGATATACTCGTTTATATCATGTCTCTAAGTTCTCAAAAATGAAAGCGACTTTGATTTCGCTTTGATGCGCTAATTAGGCGAAGTGAGGCTAATTAAGGCGACTTCTTCGCCTTAATGGCCCTCTGTGCCGATCCCTGAGTTAAAGTGTGTTATGTTACATACATATCAAAGACTCTTAGACAGTCCTATAATTTAAACAACAACAGTACAATAAAATTTATATATTGAAGTTCAAATTTATATTGATCAACATTTGACACTATTGACGGAAGGACGGATTCTAATAAAGTTTTGGGATTAATGTCATGCAAGTTCCTGTCAGGCAAGATCTTTAATCTAAAAACCATAAATTTCTAATCTATCACAGTATTTTTTATTTAATGTATATAAGCAAATTGTTTTATAAGCAAATTTCGGAAAATAAAGGAAACAAAATCTGAGGACACTGGCCCCGGGGTAACCAACTAAATTTACTAATAGTCTTTCAGACTAGACTTTAAAACGAAATCCCATGTATGGGTGCTGTTCACTTGGCATGTAATTTGTAAAAGAACCAGGGATGCTTCTGGAATTGGGGCATCTTCTGTATCATGCACTATACCCCAAAAACTAAAAGAGCTAAATCTCTTCTGGGAGCCTCACAATGTTTTCAAAGATGCTTAAAATACGGAAATTTATGTGAAAAAATGTCATAAATGTCATTTAGTATAGTGGGTGAGTGTAAGTGGTGACGAAAATAAAAGGAATAAATAAAATATACTGGAATATAATGTATACAATACCTCTGGCGTATCATCATAGTGTCGAATCTGATGTATAACATCGATATTTATGTTTGTGATCCTTTCCGAAAAGGTTTGGAACTGAAAAGACATACAAAAGACACTGGGTCATTCATGATTTATTTAGGTTTTACATTTGTAGGTTTTATTTTTTAAGTACCTCCAACATTTTATAATGAAACAGGGGAAGAAAAATGTGCAACCAGACCGGAACTCGAACCCGGGAGCCTTCGCTTATAGGGTGAATGCTCTACTGACTGAGCTACAGCTAGGCAGCAGCTATTGCTTACACAAGTTTCTCCCCAATTAGTTATTAAATCCTGGATACCTGGATGTAGGGCCGTCACATTAGCATTACGCTATCCTGGCCCCTCTATGTAGTGGTCTCTTCGTTAGTTCCTCACAATTTATATGTTTCGTCTATATATTTACTCAGGAGTGCGCCTAATAGCAAGATGGAAAGAATTTCTTTCCATTCCAATTCTCGGAATTCAACATGGATTTGAAAGTATTCAAGGAACTTGCAGATACAGTCCTGCTACTTAAACTGTACACCCAGCTACATACACCCCCACCTTCGAGGAATTCATCCTCAAATTCCATGAGTACCAGAACCTCTGTGGGACATCCTGAGGGTTTAAGGCGGGTTATTTGTGTTGGGCGTCAGATGTAATAGGGGAAAGAACAATGTGCAACCAGACCGGGGCTCAGAGTCGAAACGAGTACCCTTCGCTTAAAGGGTGAGTGCTCTTCCGACCGAGTTAGCCAGCTGCTTACACAAGATTCTCCCCAATTTATTATTAAATCCTATACATCTGGGGTGGTATTCACAAAGCATCTTAAGTGAAAACTTAGAATTTTCTAAAAATCTCAACGTTTCCTTAAGTGTATCAGCTAAACAGGAACATCAAGATTAACAATTATTTACATTGTTTAGAAGAATTATATAAAGAGCTACAGTAATTACATAGAAACATGGATTATTCCTCGTTTCTTGGGATATATGTGTAGCTCAATATTTTAACTTAAGTCAAAATATTTAAGTTTTCACTTAAGATGCTTTGTGAATACCGGCCCTGGCTGCATTAACATTTCAGTCTGTCATGATATAAGATAGTATAGATACTACCCTAGGCTGTCAGACTAATCCGACAAGCCAGGTAATACCTGAAATGGGTCAATCTCCAATGTCAATCTAAGGAGCTATTCATTTATTCAACATATGAAAAAATGATTTTTTACGTAAATTACAGCTTCTTGTTTATTACATCTTAGGATATATATAACTATATAAATATTTAAAACAAGTCAACTCGCGAAAACAGGTGAAAAATGGTTACCCGGAAGGTGTTTTCACTCTTATGTTTTTGAGACTTCCCCATAATGATGTTATTAATTGTATCACTCAGTGGAGATATTTCGATTACAGAGACATCCTTCAGTTTATTAATGTACGTGTAAATTAACGGCCAAAAATATTTCCATGCTTTCCGGAAGTTGACATATTGGTCGACGCTAATTCCCACCATAAACCGTCCGGATTCCGGATTATGATTGCGGTTATTTTATTGTAGGTTAGAAACCACCAAATAAATTTGCTCTATAGCTCAATATTAAGTGTCCGTAGTAGGCCCCAATTTACAACTGTTTTAGTCTATGGCCACCTGGACCACATATATCATTGTAAAGCGGGGCATTTAAGCTTCTTCAAAATAATGAAATAAAAGGGGGGTGGGGGAGGTCATGTATCTTCTAAGAATGTTTTGTCCTTCAAACATGGTCTTTCCGTTTTCACACATGTCCGGATTTATAAAGTCTTGGTTTTACCCTAGTCTACTTTCACTTTGGTATCAAAAACAAAATAGCGGAATAATACAAATATCTAAGTTTTACTATATCACATGCATATTTACCAACCATTTAAACTCAATTTCATCATTCAACTCCACATTTGTCAAGAAATATCTTCATTTACAGGTAAACCAAAGTTTTTTAAGGACTACTTGCACTGCGGTATAACGTACACCGGATATTGCTAGCAAGATGAGTAATATTATCAATTTTCGCGACATTCTAGTGTTGACAAGGGTAAGTTCAGAGATGATTGTTAGTTTTTCTGAGTGTTTTAATGTACATTATATACAAAACTATCTTCTCCATAAATTTTCCTAGCCTGTGCAACCGGTAAATTGCCAGGAATTTCTTTAAAGGGTGATTAAAAGACCAAACTCGTATCGTTACTCACGCAGAAAGTAAGCTCGATCTGTCGAAATCAGGTGTTTTTGTTTATATTTTTCGTTAAAATACTCAACTTGAATCGAGCGAGTTGTCATTTTTGTTACAAAGATTATATTGCAAATGTAGTATCCGAAACTAATCGAAAATGACGGTGCATTGCGAGAATAAATGCAGGTGTCAGTGTACAGAGTATTGCTATATAGTTGCTCTCTGGTGTACGGAGTATTGCTGTTTGGTGTACAGAGTATTGCCTTTACTTGCAGTGACCATTTGTCACTCAAATAGAATAAATACAAGGTATAAGCAGCGTTATTTTATACAAAAAATAACTTATATTATATATATATATATATATATGTACCTATTAGATTGGATTGTATGGACTGCATGAAGCAATTAATTTAACAAGCTAATCATAGCTCTAAGTCCTCCCTGAATTTTAACGGAAACTTCTATTAGTAACTGTGTATTTCACATACAGTATAGAGTCATAGCTGAGCTATTGCATTTGACAAACACAAAACTACTACAATGTCCAATACTTTGAATTAGCAACGTTGAACGTAAATCATAGCAAAGGAACCTCATTACAGTATCTGAAATAGTTGAGAGATTATAAAAAAAACCTTGGTGTGTACATTTTGCATATATGGATATGAATGCCCTTATTTGCCAATTGACCATAAGTATGACTCTCAAAGAATTGCATATATTCAAGCTAAATATCAAATTTGTACTACTCACAAGAACACTTTATGCATAAAATTCAGCATTCTATATTGTTAATCGCATTGATCTGCCTGACGGTTGTAATATTTTAACATAATCATTTAAGAATATTCTTATTGTATCGTATAACCCATAAAACATGACCATATTTATAATACGATAAAACTGTCCATTTACATACTTTATTTACTCATTTTATTATGCCATACTCTCCGTATACTAACGTTGAGCTTATGTGCAATACTCCGTACACTAAACAGCAATACTCCGTACACGCACACGTATCTGTTTTGGGGTGTATCTTAGTTGTTTTTCAAACAATATTTATGAAATTTGGTCAAAACATTTTGGAGTTCAATATAAACAAAATGGCCAGTTCAAAAAATCTACAATTTGGTATTACAGCCGTTCCAGAAGCTTGTAAAGTCCCGCTGTCAATATTTGCGAATGAGTAACGGCGTAATGCTGGCTCATTTTAACCTTTCTGTGAATATCTGATATACGATAGTGTGCTATAAAGTTACCAAAATGCCCGAAGAAGTTAAAACTCAATTAGGATGTGCATAAGAAGTCAGTAATTTGGAAAATTTCGTCTCTAAACTCACCCTGGTCTCCATTTCATGTCCTTAAAATTGATAATATTACTCACTTTACGAGCAATATCCGGTGTACGTTATACCGCAGTGACTTGAGAACTACATTTAGTGGTTCTTTACCTGTAGACAATGTTGTGTCTCACTCTGTTTCAATGTAGTGTAGTATCACGTTCTGCTCAACTGCCAAACAATGTTTTCAAACATATCTAAAATATGGACATTTGAAAAAAAATGTCATTTAGTATAGTGGGCGAGTTTTCATGGCCTACTCGTGTCATTTCTCAGGGATAGGGCCTATTTAAAGTGGTACGTACAAAAGTCCGCAAACTGACATTTTACTAACGACAGGGACATTATAACAATAGAACTTCATAAAATGAAAACAATGCACAAATCAGTTGCATCCATAGTTGCATCCATAGTTGCATCCATAGTCCAAGCTTCTTTGACGATGATTATTCCATTTCAGTGATTATTCCAATTCATTCCAAAATCGACGCCAGTCAATAAAAGATCATTTAGTTATGGTACCTATTGCATCCACTGCCCCCACCCCGGGGTTGGGCCGGGAATTTTTTACTTCTGGGTTGCCATATGTAACACCAACCCTTCCACGTACGGCCCTGCGGGAGACAGCTGATGGTAAAATCTTCGGTATTTCCCCGGCCCCTGACCACTTGATACTGTCCATGTGATATTGGTTCGGAGAAAACAATCCTGACATTTCACCAGCAGTGCTGGGAAGCTGGGAGGTAAAACCTCGGCCGTTTTTACAGGCTATCCACCGCCAATCCGGAGGTAGGGGTGTGGATGCTAAATTGACTGGTGCATAAATGAGTACTCATGAGTATATGTTTTATATTTTTACTTTATTTCAACATCTCTACGTTGAGCTATAAAACAAAAATCGAAACCAAATGTTTCTCTTTGTCATCCATTCCGTCTAAATAGGATACAGATTAGGGCCGTCTTATTAAAAAGAGAAAGGCGCTGGAGTGGTATTCACAAGTCACCTTAAGTAAAAACTTAAATATTTTGTCTTAAGTTGAAATATTGAACTGCACATACTTCCCAGGAAACAAAGAATAGTCCATGTTTTCTATATGATTACTGTAGCTCTTTACATATTGCTTCTAAACTATGTAAATACTTGTTAATTTTGAGTTTCCTGTTACGCTGATACACTTAAGGAAATATTGAGAGTTTTAGAAAATTCTAAATTTTCACTTAAAATCTATGCTTTGTGAATACCACCCCTGGTGTATGTTTCCTGTATGTATAATTTTTTATTTTGTTAAAAACTGCAATCGCGCATTCAAGTATCAAATAGTGACAAAGGTAAGCTGGTGCCTTTTCTTACCAAATTTCGTCAAAAGCCACTCAGCGTTATTTTAAACTACTTGAATTCCATAGCTGTGCTTAGATCTAATTCATGTCAATATTGTCATTTATAAGGTCGTAAGTAGTGATCATTCCAAGCCAGGAATATGTCGCTGAAAAGTTAGTTAAAATGAGAGACTGCAATATTTAAAAATACAACAATAACCTATACATTTGAATAAAGCACCGTCGGAATATTTCATACAGCGCTAGAAAATTGACCCCTGTTCTCTTTACTATGCAAACAAGTCTAGAAATAAGCATATTCTAGTAACTATCCAAGAAGACTGGATAATTCTATTAAAGTTGTATTGCGACTATCTCATCTTGTGTCGTTATACCATATAATTGTATATTTAACATCATATATATATCTTAATTTCCCCCGTTTTATATAATCAGTTTGTATTTAATCTTTGTATTATCTCCCTTTGACCATCGTTTGTTGACACAAAACAGTAACACCCAGCAAGCAATCTATATGGGTCCCATCTGGGCTGTCCATATACATTCAATATGGGTCCTATCTGGGCTACCCCATATACATTTGCCTGGGCCTATATGGGTCCCATCTGGGCTGCCCATATACATTCAGAAATGGGACCCATATGGGCAGCCTATATTCGTATGAGCACTTTAGATATATTGTAAATCAGAAATTGTATTTTTCAGCAAACACCACTCTATCCTCTGGTTTGCGACTACTATGTGTGCATAGTGTCCTTGCAGGAAGGAGCAGTTGAACAGCTTCTTGTTTATACAAGGGGTTCTATATTATATACTTACAAGTTCGATATTTACAAGCTATATATCACATTTACATTTAAAGTTTCCAGGCAACCATGTGGTAGAATTAAGAAAAAAATGTACATATATCAATTTACTTTGAACTAATGAAACACTTTTATTTGAACTGAAAGTAAATAAAATAGCAAGAAGAAAATTTATATTAAATTTACTAATATGTCAATTCAAGGGAAGTAATATTTTTTTGTTCTATATGGGCTTGCTCAGGAATAGCCCATATGGGACCCGTATGGGTACCCCATATGGGTACCAGATGGGAAAGCCCATATGTGCTTGCCCAGGAATAGCGCATATGTGACCCGTATGTGTACCAGATGGGAAAGCCCATATGGGCATGCCCAGGAATATAGGTCCCATTTGGGTCCATTATGGGCATACCTACATGCGCTTGCCCAGAAACAGCCCATATGGGACATGGTCATGTCCACATAGGTCCCATATGGGTCCATTATGGGCATAACCCATATGGGTTTGTCCACATAGGTCCCATATGGGTCCAATATTGGCATACCCACATGGGCTTGTCCAGAAATAGCCCATATGGGATATGGGCTTGTCCATAATGGTCCCATATGGGTCCAATATGGGCAATACCCATATGGGCATGTCCACATAGGTCCCATATGGGTCCAATATTGGCATAACCCATATGGGCTTGTCTACATAGGTCCCATATGGGTCCAATATGGGCATTCCCACATGGACTTGCCTAGAAACAGCCAACATGGGACCCATATAAGCATGTTTGCTGGGCAATAACTTACATATTATATGATATTTATATGTGCATGAATGTGTTTGTATGTAGTGTATGGCCAACGTACATCTTATGAATTGCATTAAGACCGAGCTGACACGGGCGTGGATTTAGTTGCTACTGTAACTAGAGTAAATATGTTCATAATGCCATAAAGATGAGGCAAATGTTTGTAATTTGTTTTTATCTATTTGCTTGATGTTGCAGTTCTAATTATAGTTTACCCTACTTCTTTGAGATTTTCAAATTTTGGGACCACTTATTCATTTATTTTTGCAATGGGCATAATAACTATTTAGCAAATCTGTTTATTAGGACAATTTGCTGATTCCAAATATGGAAAACTAGACCCGCCCACCCTCCTTATTTTACTGTTAATTTGCGCTCCCTTGTACTAATTTGTTTATAATCCAACTATATGATCTATAACCTATACATATTGCATTTATTAAACGAGTTGGATAAAAGTGATAAAATACGAGGTTATTTGTTTTAACAGTTACAGTTTACAGTTGTATTGGTATTTTGACATTGATGACTCGCCGCTCATACGATATTTTAATTAAATACTAACGGTACGATATTGCCCCAGACGAGGGGGCATCTATACTATTCCCCACTTCTGTCATGTTTAGTGGCCATCTTGGATGTCATTTTGAATCTGTTAACTAGTCAATTGTTTTTAATTGAATATAATTATAAAGTCTAATACCATAATGCATGATTGATAAACATACTTTTCAATACAAACAAAAACTATTTGAATACAACAGTTGAGTTTAGCAAAATATGTTCATTGGTCAATTGTGAGGACCTATTGCAGCCGGTAGTTGATTTCAACCTTAATGAATGCTATCTTGGATGATCTCAAATAATTAATGATAATATGACTGAATGAATACAGTGTTTAAACATCACAACTGCCAATTAGCAAAAATTGTAATTAATGTAACTATTATTTTGCACCACTGACATATTTTCTGATTTTTGCGACGGGTCAAATGAGTTGAAACGAACATTATTAGAATGTTATTTTTCTATTTTAATTTTGGTATCAATAAATATAATGACAATAATTGATTTAATACAATATACCAATATGTCATTTATTGCGGACGTTTTAGCCACCATTTTGACTTCAGCCGTTATGGATGCCACCCCAGAATCTTTCAATCGATGAATAATGATAGACCTATGATAATAATAATCATGTAAATACATATGATTAAACCATAAAATTACAATCAATCGCCAAAAAAAGCAATTTGTAACTTATTTCTGGCACCTCTGATAATGTCACATTGGTATTGTTTGGTGTATATACAAAAAATGTATAGTGACCTCCTTTTGTAAGGTAACCAGATCGTAATCCCGGACAGCCACCATATCTTGTACCTTCACGGGGTCCCGGGACTCATAGACAGCCACCATAGCTTGATCCTTCACTGGGTCCTTGGACTCCTAGACATTCACCATAGCCTGTACCTTTACTGGGTCCTTGGACTCATAGACAGCCACCATAGCTTGTACCTTCACTGGGTCCTTGGACTCATAGACAATCACCATAGCTTGTACCTTAACTGGGTCCTTGGACTCATAGATAGTCACCATAGCTTGTACCTTCACTGGGTCCCAGGACTCATAGACAGTCACCATAGGTTGTACCTTCACTGGGTCCTTGGACTCATAGACAGTCACCATAGCTTGTACCTTCACTGGGTCCCAGGACTCATAGACAGCCATCATAGCTTGTACCTTCACTGAGTCCTTGGACTCAAAGACAGTCACCATAGCTTGTACCTTCACTGGGTCCTTGGACTCAAAGACAGTCACCATAGCTTGTAACTTCACTGGGTCCCGGGACTCTACAAATTACCTCTACAGACATAGTAAACATAACTATAGTGAACAATATTACACCATATGCCATTCCTTCCTGACCCAGACTGTTTGTCAAACTAAGGAAGTGTTTAAACAAGATTTTCAAACCCCTAACAAATATTGATTTGTAGCGAAAACTTCATTGACATGTTAGCCGACGGCGTCGTCGAATTTGATGATTCATTTGATATTGGTTATTGGTTTTCGTTTTTTGTCGAAGTTTGGCGCCAACTTGTTTACTTGTCGCGTGAATGTATCGACCTTAGTTCGTTCCGTGGTGATACGTTTTTCGTAGCGGCAATCCCTATAACAGACTGTCAACAATATTGACGTAAAGAAGGACATATCAAACAGTTTGTGGTTTGCCTTTAGGGGGGCACAGTCATCTAGTCTGGTTCCCGTTTCCTTTCCCGCGTTTACTAATACAACCCATTCATTCTGATCAACTCGGTGTTTATCCAATGTATTTACCGGAGACAGACGGAAATGGCCGAGCATTCACGATTGATAATCCAATGTAAGTTTGAGAGCCGGAACCAGACAAGGTCATTAAATGTTATCTGGTTTTACTACTGTTTGAGATCGGGAACCAGACACGGTAACCTAATGTTATCTGGTTCCCGTTCCTGAGTTTACTACTGTTTGAGATCGGAAACCAGACACGATAACCTAATGTTATCTGGTTCCCGTTCCTGTGTTTACTTCTGCTTGAGATCTGGAACCAGACAAGGTCACGTAATGTTATCTGGTTCCCGTTCCTGTGTTTACTACTGTTTGAGATCTGGAACCAGATAAGGTCCCGTTATGTTATCTGGTTCCCGTTCTGTGTTTACTATTGTTTGAGATCGGGAACCAGACAAGGTCACGTAATGTTATCTGGTTCCCGTTCCTGTGTTTACTATTGAAACACATTGTAAGTTTGGGGGCGGGAACCAGAGAATTTAAGGACACGTAATGTTGACTGATTCACGTTTCCACACTACTACTGAACCTAATGTACCGGTAGGGAAGTGGGAACCAGGCATGTTATCTGGTTCCAGTCCAGCGGTTACTATAATTCCAATATAATGTAAGTTAGACTAGAACAAAACATATTATTTGTGTATGATGAAAGCTAGTCTGGTTCCCGTCATAATGTGCGTCTCAACAGCCCAGTGATGACGTAGGAATCAACGACAGGGAACTCTAAGCTAGATGAAAAAGACATTTGTGAATTTTAATGGTTACTTTTCATTAAGTGAGATTTCCGATGGAACAAGTCACAGGCAATGTGGGGAATGACAATCACAGTGATTTCAAGTTATACAAAGTGCTGTCTTATCTAAAACAGACAAAGATGCGCATGTACATGTATCAAAGATATTAAAAAAATATTTGATATGAACACTTTTTCAACGAAGCCGAAACTATACTCTTTGTAAGCATAGAAACGCTTTTCTGAGAGTTGTTTTTAGATATCAAAGGAAATATAAATATGGCTAATAGATCTAGTATGTCAAGCCCAAGGTAGATAATAATATTAATCTTTGATTTAATTCAATAATTAATAAGATCCTCAACAATGAACATAGTCGTTGTCCATAACAACCCGAATTTACACAGATAATTGCTCGGCTGTTCTAACCATAGTGACTATGCCAGATTTGCATTCTTGCTGCTTTGTTGAAAGGGTTCATACATAGCCAGCCCAGGCAGGATAATGTGATATTTACAAACATTGACCGAATAGGTCTACCGTTGAAAACTTGGTTAGGTAAATACAACGCATACGTGCGTATGATCATCTGTACAATAAAATAACACTGATAAATCGTGCACACTTGGATGTTTCCATCTAAGTGGGTTTTACCAAATATGTGTACTATATCAGGTCTAAACATCCAGTGATAAACGCTACCATGGTTTAATGTACAGAGTGACTGCTCGATGTCCCGCCAAGCTGTTAATTAGTCGAACATCTTCATATTGTCAAAGCAAGGTGTAAGGTGTAGTATGGTACGGAAACCACCATGCCACACTATCTCAGTTTCTCTACGTTTTATTACAATGTTCGATGGCTTAAAATGAGAAGGTCGTAACTACAAAATCGATATTTTGAGAAAACGAGAAAATAATGTCTGATAATTGCTCTTTACACATGGTAAAACAAGAGGTTTAAACTTGGTTTTGGTCAACATGACAAGTATTTACTTTGTGGAAATATCAAAATTTGCAGTTTGAAAAACTATATGTTAAATATGTATGTTCATATATTGTAACTTTATGTATATTGGAAATAAAAGTTAAATCACAAAAACATGACAAGTTCCGATTTTTATGAAAATGGGTTCATAAGAAGCGCCTTTTGGTGTTTATTTTAAATATGTATGAATCTTAAAAGGTCGTAAGTAGTAGTAACGACTTTCTCACTCTAAGCCAGCGAGATGTTTTCCATGTTTTGATTTTGTGTATACATAGACGTTCTTGTCTCTAATTTTATAACGGTTTCTTATTTTCATTATTGTTGTCAAATTATTTAATGTTACATGAATGTAAAGTTTATAAGATACACAAGTTTTCTACTTGACTATATACATGAACACCATACAGACACTTCGTGTTAGCTACAGTCATGTGAGCTCTCCTTAACTTGCTTAAGGCATTTCAAACCTTACTAGATTGACGTCAATGGATTTTTTAATGTCAGTCTGTGGTTTGATACTAGTTTTCGCCAAAAGTCAATCTCAAGGATCGGCTATTGGTGATGTATACAATAACTACACACGTGTTACGGGGGTCTTTCGTTGTTTATTGATTTCATTTGGAAAATTCTTATTCTCAAATTGAATATTTATTTACCCCCCCCCCCTCCCCAAGGTCTATCAATTCTGGTCTATTCTGTACTGTTCTGTTTCTGCACCCGACACAAAACTTTGAAATGGTAGTAAGCTTCAACCATACATAACTATACATATAAGTTAAGTTAAGTTAAGTTACCAATTTTCTAGGGCTCTTTTCAGCTGTTAGGCCGCTCAAGCACCCTTTGACATTATAACTCCCCTGGTCATTGGGCTACATATGGAAACCTACACTCGTGTCTCCCTGGGGAGACTATTTCTCTCCTGTGGTGTGGCAGCCAACATCGATCTGCGGCGCCCAGGAATAGACACTGCCCTTACAGGTACCATTTTACACCATGGTGGAGTGGAGCTGTGGGTCTTGCTCAGAGATTTTAACCAGTGGTCCAGAGGAGGATCGAACCCGGGACCTCTCGATCCCGAAGCGCGCGCCCTACCTCTAGGCCACCGCTCCCCACATATACATGTACATGTATAGCTATAACTTTTAGTTTGATGTATAAACAATGTTACTCTATTCATCGTCTGTTAGTCAACCTGCTTGTATTGTTTGTTGACCCCCACACTGACAATGCCCTTGCACAGGAAAATAACTTATATGGACAAATAAAACCTCCCATAGACGTTGACATCTTGTTATTTTGTTGTTGTTGAATATTTACAAGGTCGATGTTGTATGTACGTTGAAAGACTAGTTGGATATTGACACGGTCGATGTTGTTTGTAAGTTGAAGGACTAGCTCAATATTTGCAAGGTCGATGTGGTATGTATAGTTGAATATCAAATATTCAGGACGGGTTAGGGCCGACTTTATGTTTTATATGATACTTTGAATGTTACATTTTTACTTGATCCTATCAGATAATAAAGATAGGTGATATACTATATACCGTATCTACACAACATAGAACAATACATAAACCTGTATTAGATATGTGCACATCTAGACCTATATGGACATATGCAAATTGTAAGCGTTAAAAAACGAGGGATTGTCTCAAATGAATTTGGATATGATATAAAAGCAGATGCATTTATAGGTGATTCAAAAATCTCTGTCACAACCGCGTAAACAAACATTCAACTCGGTCGATTATTACAGGTTTCTCAGGATTAAATTTTACCATCATAAATACACTTATATGATTACAACTCTAATGATCCTAAAGCATAGCGGTTATACTTACTGCATTTAGCTATTGAGAGATGGAACATTTTGGCGGTTATGACAGACATCTTTGAATCGACAATAATTATGTGTATTGATGGTAAATCAATCAATTGTACTAGTAGTAGTTATACATACCCTGGAGAAAACCACTCGTACATTTACCGTTAAAAGATAAGATAAAAGATATCACACTCGTCTATGTGTGCACATCTCTATTTACAGACCAAAAATGCTTTTATTAGTCCATGTCCCAGGTCTTGAAAATTGAAGATCCATTACCAAAGAGGTGAACAGATCCAACAATGATTTTCGGTTAGCTTGATATGTAAGCTGTCCAAAATCAGTTGATGGACTTGCGGGACATTTTGCCAAATGACCTTTTGGCGGCCATCTTTAAAGATGGCCGCCGTTATTTTAATCAAGCAGAGGGTTTAGAAAAACTTCGATTATTCCTCACTCACATGGGCTATCGGCTTGTCATATGTCTTAAAATGTTAGCAATTCAACCCCGCATGTGGTAATATATAAATATAGATATTATAATACGATTATTGATTAATAATTATTGATTTTTTTAGGAAATTATGATATTTTTCGATTTTTGTCGTTTATTTTTCTCTTTCAAATCGGATCTGAGTGTGTATTTGACCATTTGTTGATTGTTATATGCAGAGGCTGATTCTAGGCGTCCATAATAAACATTACATTGACAGATTTTCATTTCAAAATCCTTCATTAGCCAGGAATATTGTATTTAATAGTCAAGTCAATAAATGGGATACTTAGGTTATACCCGGCATTGGTTCGTATAGTAAATATATTTTGGTTTTCTGTTAGGGAATTTATTGTAATTAAAGAATATGAATAATGCCCAGCAGGCACCATTGAGCATTTTGTGAAAATCAAGATGGCGTCCAAGATGGCCGCCAAAATTCAGAAAAACAATCAGAGGTGCCAGAAATTAGGATCAAATGGTTTTTTGCAGATTGCTTGTAGTTTAAATGTTTAAAACATAATTATTTATTTATATTCAATATTATTGATTGAGTAAGTGAATGTAAAAAGGCATCCGTGATGGCTGGAATCAACATGGTGGCTAAAAAATGACAAGCTTTTAGGAAAAGAGTTTGTTTTATCACAATTTAAGTTGAAGTGGTGTAAAATAAATTGTTGAACTGTAATATGTAATAAATGCTCCAAGAAATCTTTGAGTTTTAAGCATTGAACCATTAGCGGATTTAAAATGGCGGACAAAATGGCTTCCAAAATCAATTAAATATTGTGTTAGTGGTCCAAGGAAGTTACAAATTGATACTTTTGTGGTCGATAGCAGTGTAAGTTTTGCAAACATAGTTACAACTTAAATACTCTGTATAAAATATACATTATATCTGTTTGGTGATCGACTTATCCCATTTAAAATGGTATCAATGTAGGCTGAAATCATAATTGTGACAAAATGTCCGTCGCATACAGGTATATCAAACTGAAAAATTGCATTAAAACATGTATCGTAATGGAATGTGTTAATGTGAATACTGCTATAGGTCTACTGTAACATTAGAACACTTTATGTGCAGTATATTTCATGTGACTTCTAAGATGATTGCCAACCATGTATGTTCAAATGGGAGAAGTATTCAATACTAATCTTATCTAATTGGAGAATAAGGATAGCCACATAGTCACATCGCCTGTAACTGACCAAGTGTTTACTATGGTGTTATCTGGTTGGCTGTCATTATCCTTAAGTCAAGTACGATCAATATTGTGTACCACCGATACTGATTGTCCAATGTATATTGGGTTTGTAACGAGGTACGGTATATGTATAAGATATTCTTCATACATAGTTATACGGGTTTTATTTACACATTGCCGTCAAAGAATAGTAGTAGCTAATCTGCACATACGTGTACATCAAACTCGCGGCATACACTGAATTCACAGCAGCACCATCAATATGCCACAAAAGCGATCCACTCACCATTACACTAATCTACCGATCACCCAGCAGTGACCAACCACCATCAGCAACCCAGCTTTTATGGAGTCAACCACCTCCGCCCTGCCTACCCTTCATCGACAAGATGGCTAACAGGCGACATCAACTTACCACATATCGACTTGGAAACTGGTATGATTACTGAAAACACCTACCGTCGCCATACTTGCCCACTATTTATAGACACGGTCACAGAAACAAGCTCAGAACAATTTGTCAACTTCACGATAGGGGTAAAAAACAAACGTTTCGCTTTATAACCAGTACAATATTATCTTGGGTTAGCGACCGTAGCGCTGTATTCATATTGGCGAGGACCACAGTGGCAAGACGGAATACCCCGGCAAGAACGACACATTTGTGGAAGAAGACTGATATTACCATCATAAGCATGGTCCAGGGCGTCAGCATTGACCTTGTCTAGCACTTTTCTCAAACCACTGATATTGACACATTATGAATGTTATTTCAGAGACTATGCCAACGTACCATATAACATTATAAACTCATATACCATCCCAGGTATTTCCAACCATTGTTAGTAGTAATCAGAAAAGTCAAACGTCTATGATGAAGAAGTGGGCATTTCGCACAACTTCAGTATAAGCAAACTGCATACAAACAGCCAAGCTCTCGACAAGGTCCAGAACTAAGCGTTGCGCATAATGACTGGTGCTTCGAAGTCTACACCGATTGAATTCATGAAAAAATCCACTGGTATCCAGCCATTATACAAACGAAGGCAAGCCAAAGTCATGCTTCATGCGGAGAAGTTCAGATCAATACCGAACCATCCAATGGCAACAATTCCTGCCCACTGTGGAATGCCTGATATTCAAACAGCAGACCAATTGGCAAAACTGGGAGCACAGTCAGCACAACCACCAGTACATGTGAGATATAAAGAGAAAGTTACCATTATGAAGAACTTCACAAGACCAAGACAAGATGCTGGTCCTTACCAATAGGTCAGAACAAGTGATTATGGTATGACGACTACGCTCAGGGCACAACAGGCTGAACCATCACATGTATCGGAAGTACAAATTGGTGCGTCTCCGATCTGTCTTCTGGAAGAAGAACAAACTGTCGAGCATGTCCTCCAAAGATGCAGAATACACAACCAGGATCAAACTGCAACGTGGCCCACAGACACAACTCTTCAAGAGAAGCTCTATGGAGACGCTGATGGTCTGCGGAAGACCAGAAAGTTCATCGCAGACACTGGGATGATAGTGTAGGACGAACGACTGAGGTGAGGTGAGGACAAACTGTATGTGAGAAAGAATATAACTGGTCACGGTCCGCATGAAGCAACGATTCCAAACAACATCCACACAAGTTTTTGGAATACTATACTCCCATCAGACTACAGCGTCACACCTATCATCAAAACGGTAGACCAATTTATAGCGACCGAGCAACTACTGGTCCATCTCAATCAAGTCTGCGTGAAGTAAACTGGTCGAGCACACACCGTTACTTCAAAGCCAGATCATGGCCCTTCTTGACACGTGTTCGATACTAGCTGACTAACAACATGGATCAGAAAGATATTCACTGAGAGCAAGCTGCACTCCATAACCAACTACAACTGTTACCTAGATGGTGGAGATCAGATTGGCCCGTCATTCGGGACTTCAACAAAGCCTTGGGTCTAAGGAGAGGCAAGCCAGCAAACTGAATTTTTACAATACCAGTGAAACCTGATGGGCAGGAGTAGTACAATCATAATTCTTGCAATCAGAACCCAACATGTACTGGTCGGAGAACAGTCAACCTACACAGCACCAGCCAAGCCAGGCGTACCTCAGGGATCAGCCATTGCACCACTTTTTTCTGTTGTATATATACCACCTTCTAATTTATGCAACATCTACTCACCATCTGCTTACTGACAACAACCTCTTGAACAGGGTAATTACTAAAGAAAATGCTTAAGCCTAACATGATGACATGGACAGACTACAGCAATGAATGGGAGGGTCCAAGGTTGATGCCAATTAATCCTTACAAGTATATGGTCACCCGCATCACTAGGAAGAGAGCTCGTGTTGAGACTCCGTTTTTCATCCACAACAGCATGACACGTTACAAGTTATGACAGAGATACGAGTACATCGGGGTATATATTAGATGAGGTATCCATGAGTACCAATGTTGCTACCATTGTGAGGAAAGCCTACAACAGCATCGCCTACTTCTTGAAAAACTTAAAGAACTTTCGAAACAGATTAGGGTACGATGTTACCAGACACATGTCAAATAAATCCTTGAATACGCAAATTCGGCAAAGGATCAACCAGGGCAAATATTTGTCATCTGGAGGCAGTTCAGCATATTGGACGCAATTCGTCAAACAGTACTTTAGCACAACAAGCAACACCAGGCAGATCATTGGTGACTTTGGTTGGAAGTTCTAGAACCAGATCCATGAGCATTGTCGACAGCGATTATGCCTTCTCGAGGAGTCTTATTTATAGTGGATAATCATGATTATTTGTTTTTAACACAAATACCTCGCCGCTCACACGATCTTGTAATTAAATATCAATGGTACGATAATGCCCAAGAGGACGACCATATATACTATACAGAAAGAGGAAATATCTACAATTTATTCCCCATTTATGTAATGTTAAGTGGCCATCTTTGCTGCCATTTTGAAGTTAAACCATAATGCATGTCTGATAAACTATACTTAACAACTTTTCTAAGTCCTCATTTTCATTTATCCATAACTTTTTTATTATGTACAGTGATTTGACAAACTTTCTCATGCGACGTTTGTACAACAAAGTCATTATAATTCGCGTCAGGAAATGTCAGAATGTCACGTAGTTTGTTCGCCACGAGATTGACGTACGTTTCATGCTTTTTTGACGCCACGCGTTTACATATCACTGGAGTGTGTTCAAAATGCCTCCAATTTATGTCAATTGACACACCACGTATGAAAAACAGCCTAAACTTAGTTAGGTATCACAGTTGTGCATCGAATGATGTCAGAAAAAATATGAAGTGACGTCAGTACGGTACATAATAGCATTTTGTGTCGACAATTAAGAATTATTACCTTAACATCCACGTTTGATTGATTTTCAACGTATCAAAACGTATATGAGTGTTTTATTCAAGGTAACGTATCGGTTGTTTGTTGTATAATGGTGATTGCGAGAACGTTTAGCATTTGTTGTGACGTTATGACGTAAAATCGCTCTACGCCGAAGTCGCACGTCAAATTTGAGTTCAGACGGTAACATTCAGTGAGTCTCTTTGTTAAGCAATGATTCCCACTGGCGTCCTTGACTGTCAATAGAAACATCGGACTACATGGTGATCATCGAATATATCAAAATCTGTTTATGCGACTTTTACTTTCTTTCATTCTTATGTTATGAGTGTGTTCATTCAATAAATTTAAATCGAACTCGACGTTTTTTTGTACACTTCTGCAAACCTATAACACATGCAAGTTATAGCAAAATTTCATTTGGCTACATTTACGGTAGAAAAAGTTATTTTCAAAAATATAAGTGTGGACTTAGAAAAGTTGCTAAGTATATTTGAACACACTATATATACGATTTTAATAAAATATGCTTAGTCAGCAATTATGATTGACATTACTGCCGGTAGTTGATTCCTTAGTATGCTATCGTAAATAATTGCAAACAATTAATAATGCTATGATTGAATAGATACTATGTTTAACATCTACACAACTGCCAATTAGCAACAATAGTAATTTATGTAACTAATCTCTTGCACCACCGACATATTTCCTGATTTCCGGCGGCCATCTTGGACGCCACTTTGAATAAGGCAACGGGTCAATTGAGTTGAATCGAACTTTTATTTGAATGTTAGTAAACTATTTCAATTCCGATATCAACAAAAATCATTTGAATAAATGTTTCAACAGAATATATCAATTATTGTGGCCGTTGTAACCGCCATTTTGATTTCAGCCGACATGGATGCCATCCCACAATATTTTAATCGACGAATAACGATAGATAAAATATAAATGCATGTGTTAAAAACATTTTTACTACAACCAATCGGAAAAAAAAGAAATTTGTAACTAATTTCTGGCATCTCTGATTGTTTTTCTGAATTTTGGCGGCCGTTTTGGACGCCATCTTGATTTTCACAAAATGCTCAATGATGACAGGTGGTCATCATTCATATTCTTCAATTGCAACATATTCCCTAAAAGAAAACCAAAAAATATTTACAATACAATCCAATGTTTGGTCTAGCCTAAATATCCCATTTTTAGACAGGACTATTATTAAACTTTTAGGAATCCAATATTCCTGGCTCATGAAGAATTTTTAAATGAAAATCTGTCAATGTAATGTTTATTTTGGACGCCTAGAACCAACCTCTGCATATAACAATCAACAAATGGTCAAATACACACTCATATCCGATTTGAAAGAGAAAAGTAAACGACAAAAATCGAAAAATATCATAATTTCCTTAAACAATCAATAATTATTAATTAATTATCATATCATAATATCTATATTTATATATAACCACATGCGGGGTTCAATTTCAATCATTTTGAGACATATTACAAGCCGATAGCCCATGTGAGTGAGGAATATTCGAAGTTTTCCTAAACCCTCTGCTTGCTTAAAATAACGGCGGCCATCTTTAAAGATGGCCGCCAAAAGGTCATTTGGCAAAATGTCCCGCAAGTCCATCAACTGATTTCGGACAGCTTACATATCAAGCTAACCGAAAATCATTGTTGGATCTGTTCACCAATTTGGTAATGGATTTCGGTCTGTCACATGGACTATATATGAAAGAGATTATTTTCTATCCGAAAAGGCCACATGGAAACCCCCAATTAGATTATACCTTTTTCTTTTCCTTTAAAGTCGATCACGTTACCCATGGTCATTCATTTTTATCACTGTCCATATTTTACATTAAGAGTTGTTTATATGTACAAAAGAATGTAGTTGTATTTATCAAACTGTGTTTATATTGTGTTTGTTTGTATGTTCTATCAGTAGGAAACATTTAAGCTGTTTTATATTACATGTATATCACCTAAGGCCAAAATATAATTTTTGCAGGTACTTAAACAATATGTTGTTCAGCCATCTTTCTCGCTTAACTTATTTTTGGTCACGTGGCATATCTTAAAATAGTATCTAGAAATATCAATAACTAGCATAGTCTACAGGTAACTTTACCACTAATTCCTTAAACTTGCGCGATTTCGTGTATTCCAAAATTATGATGTAAAAAGCATACATGTTCGATACGACTAATTTAGTATAGAGTGATATATTTAAACCTATGGTTAAAAGTCGAACGGTTTCGATAAAAGATAAATTTCAGTTTTCTGGATGAGTATTTTTTTCGATTCTAACACGATTTACGCGCGCAGTTATAACATAACTGGTACTTTGGAGGTCTATGTTGTTTTCGCACCAGTCCAGTCCAATAATCAATATGGTTTTTTAGGCTGGCGATTTCGCGCCAGACTATTACAATCCTAAAAAATGAATTCCACTAAGATGAATTTACTCCCGAAACTGACAACACAGAATCTATACACTCAATGCAAATAGCTCCTCCTTGTTAATCAGTTTTGCTAGATAAGAACATTCAACTTTCCTTGTTTCATTTATTCTGTTCGATTGTAATATATTAGTTACTTCTTGAAATGGAAAGAAATTGTATAAAATTAAAAGAAAAGGTGTTTAAAGGCGTTGATAATTATTACTACGCGTTACGAACGCGCGCATCAATGATTTTATTATGTTAAATTATTTAGGTCACCACTCTCCAACGATATCGTGGTCGAGTGGTTAAGCAACTCGCTTAGTAGTTTTCTGATGCTAAGGTCTAGCGATCGAATCACGGCGGCTCCAAATTTTTTATATTTTTAAATTTTTTTATTTTTTTTATATTTTTTTTTTGTTAAGTCCAGCACTTACCTCTCTTTCGACTTAGAAAACCACTTGATGTTATATCACTTGAAAAGCGATTGTTCATTAACAGTTCGCCAGCCTGTCAGAACTTTCAGTACTTTGATTTTGATAATCTCGTTGTTTCGTTCTGGCGACCCGCCAGAATGAAACAACGACGTTTTCACAATTCTCGTTGTCTCGTTATATAATGTCGCTCTGATGGGGGCGGGGGCGCCACAACGACGGAACGAAACAACGAGACAACAACAAATGTGAAAATATCGTTCTGGCGGGGCACCATAAGGCCACAACAAATTGATCATGCGTTCGTCGGGAGCGCCCGCTCCTGATTTTTCCAAAATGAAAAATAAATATTTAAATTTAAATTATTGCTCCCGCACCTGGGAAAACCACGGGCATGTGATTTTTTTCCTAAGTGTTAACTTACCGTCTCGCGTAATTAGCCTTTATAAGAACCCCTCTTCCGGACTTAATTATGTCACTGATAGCCATCAATAAACAGATCCACATTCTCGTGAATCAGTGTATAGTCAAGTCCCTAGTATTACGGAGGAAAAACACGCTGGTTAAACGAGGATTGACCAGTTTATTGCCCCATTCACACCTATGGATACATGTCATACTGTATACCTACTCAGCTGGAGACATAATTAGCAGACAAACTTTTGTTTTTCTTGATTGTCAATTTGTGAACAGTGTTGCGTGTAATTTTTACAAGCGTGAGAAACACTCTGTTTAACGTTTGCAACAATACGTAACAGCCTCCGTTGCTTTAGATCTTTAATAATTAAAAGTCAATTATGTTTAAACTTTTGATACCTATTTGTTTGCAACGTCAATTACTGATGACAGGACTAGCACGTGTGTGCTTGAGTGGTCCAAGATGGCATGAAAACGAAAACAAGAAAATAATGGGGGGGGGGAAGGGGGCAGACAACTAATTGAAAAACTTTATTCAACAAAAAAATCACACTTCAGAATCATTCACAAAATCTAAGAAATATGTAGGAGAAGTCTGACCATAACCTTGAAGGTTATGCAACACAACACAACACAAAAGAAATACCTCACACAAGAGAGAAGATTTCTGTGATTAATGACTCCCTAGAGTAAATGCCAGAATTTTATAGCTTTTGTAACTGATATTTAAAAGGTTAACCCAGGTCAGCAAGGTCAGTCTTCAAGTACATACACAGATAATATACTAAAATGCCACCTTTGAACTTGTTTAATATTAATTGACCCATGATATAAATTAATAAACACACAGTCACTGTATAGATTTGTTCTGTTTTGCCCCTCCAAATAATGAGGGGGGGGGGGTAGATTTAAATGAAATTTGCTACACATATTGTCTTACAACTACACCAAATTTAGTAAGAAAACAAGAGGAGCCATCTTAATGATCTACAATTTCAACAAATATAGCAGTGAGGTATAAACAGAAAGGCACCAAACAGAAAAGCTGTTGATCTGGGCTGGTATTCATCAAGCCATAGCTATAGATAGATAGGTAGTAAAAAATTAAGCATTCTAATGGAAAACTTGCTCAAATAAATTATAACTAAATATAAACACCATCATAATCAGTCACACAAAATTCACTTTTATTTAGGAAAAAAAACACAGGAGAAGCAATCTTGAAGGTCTACAAATCCAAAATTTTCTCCCAAACCCCCCCTGGCGGGAGGGGGCCACCCCCTCCCGCAACCTCCCCCGCGACCTTTTTGGGCACAGCACCCTGCCCTTCTTCAATCCTAGCTGGAGCTCTGACCTTGCATAGCATTATGCATCGGTGCGCTACTAACAGTGCTATATAAACAGCTGTCTGAGCATGATGTGTCACTACAAGAACAAAACTGTACATGGTGATCATTGAGACTGACTAGCTTGATGCTTAGTTGATTTGAATCTTAAACCACTTGTCACTCAGTGCATTTGTGTTCATTATCATTTATATGTATGTGACAATGTCTGCCCACAATTACCTTGAATACCTGTATTCTGGTAAAATAATTTGATAAATCCTACACAACATAACAAGAAATATATATAACAATCATTTATTTGGCCTCATTTCTTATTAAAGCTATTGTAATAATTTCAATATTGACACAATTTCCTAAAAATGGGTGCATCAGAAATGAATAGGGCACTTTTGCTCCTTCACGCGCTTTCAAAAATGGCATTTTCAAAAATAAATTAAAAAAAAATTATTTCGCTCCTTCGCTCGCTCTCAATTACGGGTTTTTCAAAAATAAATATTTAAATTTATATTTCGCTCGCTCGCCCCTAATTTTTCCCCAAAAAATCCGTAGAACCAAAAATTAATTTGGTGTGGCCTAACGAGGATTTCACATTTGTCTCGTTCTGTCGAGACAACGACGTTTTTCGTCCTGTCGCGTTGCAGTCTTCGTCATTTCGTTATGGCGGGGGCGCCAGAACGACAGAACGAGACGAGAATTGAAAAACGTATTTTTGTCGTTCTGGCGAGGCACCAGTAGGAAACAAAGAGACTGACAGAAATCAGCCACCATAGTATCTACATGTTTGATAAAGCACCCACCAGTAGCATCCACAGCGCCAACCCCAGGGATGGGCGGTGGATAGCCGGAGAAACGACTGTGCTTTTAGCTTTTTGTCTTTTAGCTTCCCCACACTGCCGGGGAAATGTTGGGATTTTTTTCCCCGAAACCATACCCCGGTGACAATATTTAGTTGTCAGGGACCAGATAATCACAGGAGATTTTACCATCAGCTGTCCCCAGGTGGCGGGAGAAGGGCGAGAGTTTGGACAACAAAGAAGTAAGAATCCCATCCAATCCCCGGTGGTAGGGGAGTGGATGCAACTGACTGACCAGTGCATTGATGTCGCGCACGGTGTTGCGTCGTGGAAGCGTCACACGGAAAGCGTAAAATGTAACGTCAAAATATTCGATCAGTCATTTTCATCGCGGTGTCTTGACAAAATTACTAAAGTGATGCGTCTTAAATCCAATACATTGTTCAAGTATATATCAACGATAGTAATACTGAAAATAATACGAATATAACTTGTGATTTCATTAAATAAATTTATAAAGAACGTCGGAAAAGTAGTGTGTATTTACAAAAAGAACGGTTTTAATAATGTTTCACGGTTCTTTCTTCAACAGTAAGATCTTTAATTTAGTAGTAACCTTTATCTTACATTTATTACTTGTAAATAACCTCTATACGATTTATTACTCCATAGAAACAATGTGCTAGCTTAGAATGAGAAGGTCGTTAACTACAAAATCGATATTTAGAGAAATCAAGAAAAAAAACCTTTACGAACTTATGGTAAATCAAGCTGTTTCAACATCGGTTCGATCAACATGACAAATTCCAATTTTGATGGAAATAGGCTCATAAGGATCGCCCTGTAAAGTAGATTTCAAATATGAATCAGTCTCATACGAAAGCAAGTAATAGTTACGACCTTCTCATTCTAAGCTAGCGAAAGTCTTGAGCGACATGTAATTGATAACTAGATTATTTTAATAATTCAATATTTCTTATATTATTGACGTGTAAGTATTAAAATTTTATCCCTTTGATAAGATTTCATTCACAAAAAATAATGTTTAACATAAAACATGCATAAACTATATTGATATCATACACGTGTGTTTTCAGTGTGGTGTGTAATAAAAATATGTATCGTTGTGTCCGAACATGCGGGCGTCAATTATGCCCGACGTCATGTTTAGAGCGTAAATTTGTAAAAGTTTACAAGCTAAAATGTTGATGTAAAATATAGTACTATTATATCATTTATGTTGGGAAAGTTATGAAATTTTACATGATAAATCTGTCATGAAAACGGAATATGAATATCATAGTTTTGTTTCAGTATTCATGAAAATCTAACGAAACCGTAGTTCAAATAATAATGAATAATTATAGTAATGATTCGAATTTTAACATTTTAGAAAAAGTTTACAAAACGCCTTACATCCGAATATAACCTTTCAAGGTCAAAATTAATGACCCTAGCTATTTGAAATTTCGACGATTTGATGAAAGTATAACAATCAATGAAACAGTATATTTTTATTTTATGAAATTATGTTGCACCATCCAATATGAATGAAATAAAATAAACCACTCGGACGCGAAATACGAAAAATTCGTCATTTTCTATTTTGTGACACGCCGGGTGGCAAACCAAGAATACTTTTAAAATCATAAAAAATATAGTTCAGTTAATTTTAATTAGTGTATGCTTTGCATGATGATCATAAGTATACCGTGTGGATACCGAAAAAGAGAAAAGTGACGATCATAAAAAAATATTAATGAATGAAACTTTTTTGCGGATTTTACTATCGCGTCAAAAGGATTTGTGACACATTTTTGTATTTTTATGAAATTGTCGTATTTACTAAAATTGCGTTTTGTCGAACAGTTTTCACTACTAGTTTGATGTCATATTATTTTTCTTAATGTGTACAAAATATCAATATTTTGAATGAAAAATTAAAATAACTACTGGAATTTTTATAAAGAAGTTTTATATATTTTACGCAAAAAATGGCAAAGTTACAGAATTTAACAAACTATATAACAAATACCAATAGCCATGCTTGACGTCTCACGTTCAAATGTAATATGACATCTTGTTAGTTATTCATTTGCGAACACACATGACATCTTCCCGTAACAATTGATGTTAAATTGACTTCTGTAAGGTGAAATATCACACACTGCATAAAGACAAATGTGACACAGTTACACGACGTTTTTCAATGAAATTTCAAGAAAAGTCCCTATTATAAATTTTCAGGGGAGGAGTTCATCTATTTCGCAAATATGACCAAGAAGTACATTTTAAAAGCTACTCCTAGTAAATATTTGAAAGAAATCCGATAAAAATTAAGTTCTTTACAAATTTTCTTCAAGTGCGCATACCTTAAAAACGTAAAAAGACGGAACACCGTGCGCGACGTCATTACGTTACTTGTTTACCAGAATGACGTCACAAAAATACGACGTGCCGTAGCTTTCATTGCATATCAGCGATATACAATGATATTATTTCAGCGCCGTAACTACACTGAGGCCAGGCGAGGCAGCTGCCTCGCCTAAAATTTGCGGACCAAACTTTTTTTTATAATTATATACATGTAATAAAATATCCCTGCATATATTTAAAGTAAAATGTCTCAAATTGTCGCATGTAATAAACAATGAGGCAATTTATTCTGAGGCACTAGGTTATCTAGTATGTACGCGACCGTATGAACGACAGACGCTCAAAATCAGAAATTTGCGTCGCAATATACACTTCTTCGATGCGGTTCGAAAATTCGTCTTCAACTTATATGTAAAATAAAATGCCTGAATAATAAAACGATATTACACGCTGTCGCAAGTTATAAACAAAGAGCGCAACTTGAGGCACTAGATTTGCACCTTAATGGTGGTATACATTGTGCAACTTGAGGCACTAGATTTGCTCCTTAATGGTAGTATACATTGTGCAACTTGGGGCATTAGATTTACACCTTGATAGTAGTATACCGGACACTTTCCCTTAATTATATATAGAAAGCAATTGGCACCGGCACACCATCCCCTTAATATCGCCGCAATCCAGGTCAATGTTCTGTGAGTAAAAATAGTTAATATGCCAATTTTCGCTCGCTACGCTCGCATGGTACTGTTTACAATCAATTAATAGTGAAGTGGGCTACACATTTAAGAATATAAGCATGTGCATATAAGTATTTTCTCCTTTGAGCTCTTGTTTAAAAAGTGCTATGAATTTTCTTGATGTTCCGTTTCAATACCAAGGGACCAAAGACTGTAGCAGATGAATTTGTTTGAATTCCCGTGGAGCATGACATTGATCCCTTAATTTACTTGCATTCAAATCGTTCAAGCTTCCCCTTAACACAAATGTGCAGCCTTCGAGTTCGTAGGATATGCTGATGAAAGGTGTCTTCGCCTTCACAGCAGCTGTATCAGTGACTATTATCGATTAGAAAAATAGTTTCTATAGGCTACATAGATAAATCTTTAAGTGAATACTATCAAATACAGAATATGTTTTGGCATGATGTTCAAATAATATAAATAATGTTTATCTAGCTCGCTTCGCTATTCTACTTTTCTGATTTTGTCAATTTTGAATGTGTATTCGGTGGTTTAATTGCGTGGTTTCAGAAACGTTCTAGGTTAACAAATACACTGGACCACTACATGGTCATAACTAAGGATTGCATCGGGCGCAAACGTACCCCTTTCACACCAATTTATGTGGTCCTGGTTAGAAGTGCAATGTTTTACATTTGTAAATAAATTCGGCTCGCTTCGCTCGGCAAATGAATTGAACGTCATGTAGAGAGTAGTTTGTGTTAACTGAACCTCAGAGAAATCATGATCTTTTCGCTTGCCAAATAACTACTCGTTAAAATTATCATGTAGATAACTAGGTTGCATGACATGCAACTTAGAGTAACAGTGCATTTTCTTTGGCTCGCATTGTTTGTCACATAACATCAATGCTTCATAAGTTCGTGTAGATGACGAATTTATAGGCATGCAGCTCGGGTAAATAATGCGAAGATTGATCATACCATTTAGAGAACGAGTTTGGGTGAGCTAGGGCAAATCATGCATCTTTAAGGATTAATCACACCACGCGAGTTAGTGCTAACAAATATTGCATTTTTTCTGCCACAATTCGCTCGCCAAATACCTAATGCCCATTAATAATATGGATGTCAGTTGTTTCGTGTATTTACCAGTTCGTCACACTGATAGTATAAAGTAAACCTACGGACGTTTCGTGTAATTGATAATATATAGTGTATTGTATAAATACCGTATGTGGTATCATAGGTGTAATAAACATATCGTTGATGTTGGAGTTTTGTATAGTATGTATACGATAGTGATATATTGTCAAATCGTTGATGTTGATGTTGATGTTGATGTTGATGTTGATGATAAGCGTTTTGTATACGATAGTGATATATTGTTGGAATTTGAAATACTAAATTCAAATTGGAAAAAAATACTTTTGGCACAAACTATCTATTAGGTTGCATAATAAATTAATAATAACACTCATATTTTTTGGAATATTTACAAATAAATAGATAGTTTGTGACAAATATTAAAAATAAAACTTGAAAACGAGTTATGTAGTTCATAAATATGTATTTATTTACATAAGTTATTATTAATCACATATGTTTCATGAATACTGTTTATTATATAAAACCTGAAACATAGCATTTTCGGGAAAAACATAAACTCCTTAATTTAAACAGTAACGATACTGGTCATACCCAGTAAAATGCCCTAGTTATCGATATACCATATAACTTGTCAATTAAATATATATAGATCACTTAAATCTCTATAAACTTTACCAACGAACGCAGTACTGACATTAAGCGAACTTATAATTACATAATACCCGTAGCAATTAATTATCAAGCTCATACAAAAAATTTAATAAAACCAATATACACACGTAACATTTATCAAGTTCAAGCACATGAATAAATAACACTAGTATATACACGTAAACATTATCTAGCTCAAGCACATCAATAAATAACACGTCGTGTTTATCAACTCATTACATTGATATATATACATCACATGTGACACAACATGAACACGTAACATAAACTATATGCTCCGAATTTCATAACACGAACATACTTTAAAATAATATCTTCACATTTATCCGTTACACTAGACTACCACACTGTGGATCTCGTGCGATGGGATGGTAGGAGTCAGTCCGGCGATCCGGCTGGCAATCCTTAATAGCTGCGTGGTCGTTATCTCGTGTTCCTCGTATTTGTCCCACGCATCGAACAGCTTCCCATGGATACCCGCATACTTCTTCCTGTGTATCCGAGTCAGTAAGTTCTCTGACACAAGGTGCTGTACTGGCAAAGAAGTGATGACCGGACACAATTGGCCTAAAATACGTCGTAGGAACTTAAAAATCGACTTTTCCTCAAAACAATTTGTGTTGACACATACCTGTGTTCAAGGTCGTTGCTAAAAATAGATTACCCAAAAATATGACGTCACGTGAACTACCAAATTCGGGGCCGAAACATGTGTACTTTTGCCGCCCTTTTCAACGATGTACAGAAGTAATGACCGGACAGTCTGTTACAAATATTTCTCGATTAATATTTTGAAAAATATGGCCAGGAATGTTTAGAACAGTGTCCTTATTTCGCATGCATGCAAAAATATTCATGATTTACGATATAACAACACGTGACACACAATGTTTTCCTGATAGGGGGCGTTCTGAGACAGGCTAAAATCAATAATATACCGTACCGTGTTTATTGACCAAAAAATCGAGAAAAATATTTTCAAACGACTTGAAAGTCTTCATAATGTATGGACATAATATTTAAATATTTAATTTTCCGATATCCGAGAACACATTTTATTAATTGCGGTAAAATAAGTGTTGGATTGAAATTTAAAAAAAAAAAAAAAAAAAAATCAGCCGCCGAGGAGATTCGAACCCGTGCCTTCAAAGTGAAATGTGGAAAATATTTCGTACGTCGTTAACCACTCGGCCACGGTCTCAACATGAAATAATTCATTTAATAATTTTACTAGAGAAAATCATTGGCGCACGCGCTCTTTCGCGCATGCGCACACACAAATTATTTTCCCCGGCGCTGCTAATGTCAACATCGCAGCAGCGGACGATATTTTTGATAAATAAGTAATGCTTTGTTGATTTTGATAATTTTTTTCTACCAGAATCCTTTTAAACATGATTCTGAGTGTTATGATACAAAAATATAGGATTTATTATACTAAACAAAGCGAGGAGACCGTTTGTCCGGTAATTGCTAGCGGCCGGTCATCACTCTTTTGCCAGTATGCGATCCCGTATCTGAAGATTTAGTGTTGAATCTCATTCATAATACCTGGTTGGTAATCATCATGCCATACATGTATGTAATACTCCTTCAACTCAACCCTGTGAATGCAATTGTGTATCGTTCCGAATGTAAAATATAATCAAAAGAGCATGAACCACTCTACCAAGGGACTCCTGTTTTAACTTATGGTAATGTTTCTGTAGCATGGGATATTTTTAAAACAATTTTCTTAAATGTAATTGATTCTTTAGCCCCTGTCAAACAGATTCGCACCAAGGCACGCACTGAACCATGGATTACAGCTGAAGTTCTAACTAGTATCCGTGAACGAGACAAACCTTTTGCTTCTTTTAAAACAGAAAAGTCTGATGCTAGCTTTGAAAATTACAAAAAAATGAGAAATGAAACTCAATACACTATTCAATAAGCCAAGTCTGATTATTTTAATGCTACCACTGAGGATAGTAAAAAGGACCCCAAGTCTCTTTGGAATTACTTAAAAGGGTTAGGAATGCTCTTAAGTCTGCACGAGTGGTCCCACTATATAAGAAAAGTGACAAAACTGAAGTAGGGAATTACCGTCCAGTATCTATTCTTAGTGTTATATCAAAAATATTTGAAAGGGTGGTCTACACAGGAAAAATTTCTGCGTACGCGGTTCGTACGATTCGCGTACGTTTTTCGTACGCCATTTGGCGTACGCGGATCGTAAAAAAGGGCCCACGTACGCCTGGCGTACGCCATTTGGCGTACGCGAAACGTACGAACGGCGTACGCGGATCGTAAACAGTGATTTTTTGGCGTACGCCAATCGTACGCACCGCGTACGCCTTTCGTACGTGGACTTAATATACGTTTTTCGTACGCCAAAAATATACAGTAATGTTGATACATAAAAATTCATTTTGGCGTACGCCGTTCGTACGCTATGCGTACGCATTTCATGCGCCATTTAGGTGATATGGTTTTCGTACGCCAATACTCTTCTGTTTCTGTACACTAATGTAGCCATATGCCTCCGCCTGCTGATCCTTCAAATTTGCCTTCCTAATAACACTGTTGTTTTTCTTCTGGAAAATCAGGTTTTAAACCATTTGTAGGATAATTACACCTTCTATACAATGATCTATAACTGATATACATTGTTTAAGAGAGTGACAGACAGCAACTGATAAAGTGATCCCAATACTTCATCTCATGGCACTGTATACTATAGTCTGAGACATGCATTTTAAATATACACAAACCAAATATTAGTTTTAAATTTATTTTCAGTTATATCACATTAAAAACACATGATTCTTCTTTCTCTTCTCTTGAGGCTCCGGGCCACAATCTGAAAATACAGAAGAAAACAGCATTTAATTACCTATTATTAATGACCTTGTGTTAGGTTGATAAAATGACAGACGAAATGTATTCATTTAAAAAGCAAAGATTATTTGTGCGCTGTGCGTATGATGTCCCCATTCATGTGTGTGCGTATGATGTTCTCATTTATGTGTGTGCGTATGATGTCCTCATTTATGTGTGTGCGTATGATGTCCCCATTTATGTGTGTGCGTATGATGTCCTCATTTATGTGTGTGCGTATGATGTCCCCATTTATGTGTGTGCGTATGATGTCCTCATTTATATGTGTGCGTATGATGTCCTCATTTATATGTGTGCGTAGAGTGTCCTCATTTTCATGTGTGCGTTTGATGTCCTCACTTTCATGTGTGCAACTATGTCCTTATTTGCCTGTTGAAAGTCATAGAGGGATAGGCAAATTTAGACTACAGAAATTTAAATCTTAAACGAAGCAGACTTTTGTGTTAAAATTTGATGACTCTGGCTCTCTTAAAAAAGTGAGTCCCCAGTGGGCTACTCTAGGTTTGTGTCCTCAATCTACTACATAGCCCAGTATGTGTGCGTTCATGTATGTATGTGTGTATGAGTTATGTGTAAAAATGTGTGTGGGAGTCGGATTGTGGGATGGAGAGTATGTATGAGTGCGAGTAATACTGTACATATTGCTTGATGGATTAACGATATTTCATTATTATTAACATTACTGTATCGGAACATATATTATATTGATGTAAATATGCATGTAAACAGATGGGCAAATGTGCCAAAAAGATATTTTCAGATAAACCTTAAACGTTTCACAGGTTGGTATTTTCTGACAAAAATAGCGATTCTGTAAAATTAAATAAAGTTCGTAATGACGTCATCAACTTTGACGATTGTATGGACTGATTTTAAGTAATTTAGAATGAAAAATACGATCGATGTGGTTATCGAGCCTACGATAATTACCATTCCGTTATTCTGCGAAGTGATCAAGCAGTACCTGCTAAGCCTGCCCTTGAGAATTAGTCAGCCATGTTGGTCATTCGTATGTGAGTCGATATTTATTTTTGCAACATTTGAGCTCGAAGATTTTTCCTTTAAAAAAGTATTAGATTTTTTTTCTTGTTTAAATGATGTATTGATGTATAACCTATGCTATAGCACACAAAGTCCACATCAAATAATCAATATTTCATAAGGATGCTGTAATTTGTTTGACTTGGTTTGTTGAAATGTGCTTCCTGTAACGCCATTGTATCATGCAATGTATTGAACACTAATATACAAAGGTAGAAATGTTCTTGTTATTTGAAAAGAACTTGACTCATATAACATAAAAGTGCATTTGTATTTAATAAACATGAAACAGTAAAAAAACATATGGCATTTTGGAGAAACCTTTTTGAAAATATGCAATTTGATCGTAATTAAGTTATCGTGGTCCTTCTAATTCTAACCCGTTCGTTATAGACGACTCGACGCTCTGAAAGAAGTGAAAGAAAGAAATGAACGTGTTGACATATCACGTGGAATATTTTGCAATATGCGTTAAAATGTAACCGATTCCTATACGATTAACTGGAGAGTCAAGTTATTTTATACGGGCATAATTAATACCATAATTCTAAGCTATATAAAAAGGTTAAGTTACCAATTTTCTAGGGCTCTTTCAGCTGTTAGGCCGCTCAAGCAACCTTTGATATTTTAACTTCCCTGGTCATCGGGCTACCTGTATAAACCTACGAACGTGTCTCCCTGTGGAGGCAATTTCTCTCCTGTGTTTGCGACATTCAACATCGATCTGCGGCGCCCAGGAATAGACCCTTCCCTCACAGGTACAATTTTACAACATGGTGGAGTGGAGCATGTGGGTCTTGCTCAGAGAAATTGGCCAGTGGTCCAGACGGGGGTTGAAACCGGGACCTCTCGATCCCGAAGCGCGCGCCCTACCTCTTAGTCTAGGCCACCGCTCCCCACTATATATTAATGACGTCATTAAGATCGTGTGTTGTGGCTATCATTAGAAACATATTTTTACAACACATTGATCGACACACATATACAAATTACGCGTATTGTTAATACATCAATGTTATTTGTTTTAAAAGAATAAAAAATATATAGCTGTCATACTAATATACCCCGTTGGCAAAAGACCACATTATCAGCATAATCAACATATCACTTATTTCTTTCCTTCATGTACATCTAAAGGTCAAGGTTGCTCACGTATGAAAGTTTTAGGAAACTCCAGCACCAACAGTAGGTCAAGTTGCGTTCACGAGAATTCGTTTACGAACAGACAGATTGAAGAACAGGCAGATCTGCTGGTAATAGTATAAATCATACAACTTGTGTTGTGTGAGTGTATAAAACTCAAAAACAAAAGATTCCAGCAAGCATACTAATTACACACTTGTATAAATGTATATATATTATGAGCCCGTTCCGCATATTTCGATCGATAGAAGCGTAGAACACCACCGACCGCAATGTTGGGTGCGCTCTGTCCAGGTTCAATCGTGCGTCCTACCCATAACGTGAGTCCTATCTTGTATGCAAATTGACTGTTATATTTTCAGAAAAGCAAAATTAATGCTATTCTGGAGGTATTTGTGTTGGAAAATGTTGGCGAAATATTCGCATATTGGAATCGCATGAAATACGGATGATTTAATGGAGATATGGTCATAATATGTTAAAAATCGTCAATATCGTGAGGTCTACCCCGCTAGTATTTTGTTTTTACGGAACAATATCGAAGCGTTTGAGGAAACTACGGGGTCAATCATGGAAGGTAGGGTACCAAAAGATTCAGTGGAGAAGCCATTGCGTGCTGGCCGGGGTGTCCAGAAACAAACGAGTCTCGGTGTTATATATTTACCTAAAAATATGGGTTCAGTCGACGTAAATTGGCCGCCATTTTTCTGGTGGATCCTACCATTGAAACCACGTGATTCCCCACCGTGTATACTGTATACATGATCTACTACAGTGGCCATAATTATGAATTTATTCGGTACGTATATATGATCTACTAGCTGTGCCCAAATTTTAATTAAATTAGTCCGTGTGTATATATTAAAGGGGTAAAATATGAGTATTTTGATGTTAGATATTTTTTTTAATTTTTCAAAAATAAGATATAATTTTGTAGATGTTGCGGCTTAAGTGATTCCGACACTTAGATTACATACACATTGACATTTATGGCCACGCCATTTAATCGGATGTTACTTTGCGATAACAGAGACTTGATCGCCGATTTAATTTGATAACGTCTGTTGCATCACAAGGGAAGACATTTTTATAATCGTGAAACCCTTTCTCTGCCTAAATTACTTATCGGTCACTAAGCGGGGTTTCTGCGATACGCAATCTTTAAGTATGAGGTTATCAATTTGTATAAATAATTGGTGTTGCATAATTTTTATGACTCCATACCTTTAGGAGATTAGTAAGCAAGTCAATTTCTATTGGTCGGCTGAAAAGTCGGGGACACAGGGTAACTTCTGATTGGTCATTTTTGTGATTAATTCTCCGTGCTTGGAGCAGAAATTCGATCTGCACATCAGTTTATGTTCAACCAACTATGTGTGCAGATCATCAAAATAATTAAATAAATAAATACTTTTATACATTTTAAATTGGAGTTTGTTCCCTGTTTCCCCAGGTAAGCCAAATACTGTATTAATTATACTTGTATTTTGTTTAATGTTGTTAGATTGTTTTTATTTAGTGCACTTAATAGTAGAACTACTTTTATACACTGATTAGAATATGTACTGTATTAGCAAGAGTTAGCTCCCGTGCGAAAACTCTCTAAAAAAGAAGTTTTCGGTCATTAGTCATTCGTAAATTGACTGTTTTATTTTACGTTAAATTCATGCTTAAAAATTGAGGATCAACTATGTGTTTGATTTCAATCATTTCAAATAAAAATGTAAGTACCAAACATTTGATTAGAATAATATGACAATTATTAATCATTCGATAATTCACAGCTGAAAACTGAAGGTTTATCCGAAATTATCCGAAAAGGACTCTACTTTTACTGAACCTTATTTTGTGTTGATTTTACATGGAATCATATTATTAATTGTAGACTTTATTGAATACTGTTGAAATGATAGGCTATTTTAGTTACTTTATTCAACATGTATACATTACATATATATTTGAGAGACTGCCATTTAAATTACAAATTGAATTAATTAAATGCTTATCATTCTAAATTATATTCACTCTAGTGTCTACAATATTGATGAGTAATATTTTATATGCATTATATGCTTATCTTTATTCTTTTTCATATATTGAAAAATTATCTTCTATATTTCTTATTGAGTTTATGTTCAACCAACTGTGTGTGCAGATCATCAAAATAATTAAATAAATAAATACTTTTATACATTTTAAATTGGAGTTTGTTCCCTGTTTCCCCAGGTACCAACAACAAGGTCATTACGTCATCATCATCGCATCATCATCATCAGCTTCGTCAGCATCGATACTCCCGGGTAACATCACATGACCCGGTGACAGCAAAACACACCAAAAACGTGTTTGTAATAACTGGTGGAGATAAAGGGGTAAAATATGAGTATTTTGATGTTAGATATTTTTTTTCTTATCTTTGAGGGACCAAAGATTTTCGGGAAGGGAGAAGTTATTAAAGGGGTAAAATATGAGTTTTTTGATGTTAGATATTTTTTTTAATTTTTCAAAAATAAGATATAATTTTGTAGATGTTGCGGCTTAAGTGATTCCGACACTTAGATTACATACACATTGACATTTATGGCCACGCCATTTAATCGGATGTTACTTTGCGATAACAGAGACTTGATCGCCGATTTAATTTGATAACGTCTGTTGCATCACAAGGGAAGACATTTTTATAATCGTGAAACCCTTTCTCTGCCTAAATTACTTATCGGTCACTAAGCGGGGTTTCTGCGATACGCAATCTTTAAGTATGAGGTTATCAATTTGTATAAATAATTGGTGTTGCATAATTTTTATGACTCCATACCTTTAGGAGATTAGTAAGCAAGTCAATTTCTATTGGTCGGCTGAAAAGTCGGGGACACAGGGAAACTTCTGATTGGTCATTTTTGTGATTGATTCTCCGTGCTTGGAGCAGAAATTCGATCTGCACATCAGTTTATGTTCAACCAACTGTGTGTGCAGATCATCAAAATAATTAAATAAATAAATACTTTTATACATTTTAAATTGGAGTTTGTTCCCTGTTTCCCCAGGTAAGCCAAATACTGTATTAATTATACTTGTATTTTGTTTAATGTTGTTAGATTGTTTTTATTTAGTGCACTTTATAGTAGAACTACTTTTATACACTGATTAGAATATGTACTGTATTAGCAAGAGTTAGCTCCCGTGCGAAAACTCTCTAAAAAAGAAGTTTTCGGTCATTAGTCATTCGTAAATTGACTGTTTTATTTTACGTTAAATTCATGCTTAAAAATTGAGGATCAACTATGTGTTTGATTTCAATCATTTCAAATAAAAATGTAAGTACCAAAAATTTGATTAGAATAATATGACAATTATTAATCATTCGATAATTCACAGCTGAAAACTGAAGGTTTATCCGAAATTATCCGAAAAGGACTCTACTTTTACTGAACCTTATTTTGTGTTGATTTTACATGGAATCATGTTATTAATTGTAGACTTTATTGAATACTGTTGAAATGATAGGCTATTTTAGTTACTTTATTCAACATGTATACATTACATATATATTTGAGAGACTGCCATTTAAATTACAAATTGAATTAATTAAATGCTTATCATTCTAAATTATATTCACTCTAGTGTCTACAATATTGATGAGTAATATTTTATATGCATTATATGCTTATCTTTATTCTTTTTCATATATTGAAAAATTATCTTCTATATTTCTTATTGAGTTTATGTTCAACCAACTGTGTGTGCAGATCATCAAAATAATTAAATAAATAAATAAATAAATACTTTTATACATTTTAAATTGGAGTTTGTTCCCTGTTTCCCCAGGTACCAACAACAAGGTCATTACGTCATCATCATCGCATCATCATCATCAGCTTCGTCAGCATCGATACTCCCGGGTAACATCACATGACCCGGTGACAGCAAAACACACCAAAAACGTGTTTGTAATATATACATGATCTACTGTGGCCATATTTATGAATTTACTCAGTACGTACATATAATCTGCTGTGCTCATATATATGAATTAACTTAGTCCGTATGAATGATCTGCCGTGGCCATTTTTATGAATTTACTGAGTACGTATATATGATCTGCTGTGGTCATATTTATGAATTAACTTAGTCCATGCATGATCTATTGTGGCTATATTTATGAATAAACTTAGTCCGTATGCATGATCTATTGTGGCCATATTTATGAATTAACTTATTCGAGATACATGATATAATTGGGAAATAAACATAGACAAGACAGCAGCTGTTAAATAACACTAATTGAAAGGATCTTGTCAAGTTCTCAAAGCTATACATACCCAATGGTCTGAGTGAGGACTTGCACTCAATCAGTGAGTGGTTAGTTGACAATAAAATTTCTCTTCATCGCGGTAAGACCGAATCTATATTGCATGTTGTCGTTTTTATCGGCGCGTTTTTTTTGTAAACGATTTTTTGCGCATTTTCGTTCCGTGTATAAATTGAAATGGTTTGCAGCATCACAGATACAGTTTTTCGTCTTGTAATCAGTGCGTAATTATGCGTAATTATCATAAAATGATATCAATAAATCATATCTTACTATATAATTTGGGACGGATCATGCCTCTGATTAAATCATATTATCAGGAATATGATAACCACTCATCAAGGAGATGTTAATTTTAGCAAATGCTAGTTCCTTTACAATTCAGTCTACAAATTTAACACGGCCAAAACGATGAGTGTTCTTTAATCTTAATTTTCCGTTTCTTAGAGCGTTGTAATTCCATTTTAACTGATTTTAGTATGAACACCTATAATATATTTAAAATAAACACTAATACAATTATATGTGAATACTTTCTAATGCAAACTGATACGGAGTTGATGTAAATAGTTCAATATTGAAATGCAAAAAAGTTCAAAATATATATATCGTCTGGCATTCTCTGAATTAACAGTATGTTAATTGCACATGGCCAATTAATCATTTGAGTGTTAATTATGCGATTATCTTATACACAGCATGTGACACATAGATTATGGCATGTGGTATATTATCAATGCTAATAGCTATCTGTTTGTCTTTAATTATATAACGGTACCATAAAATTACATTGCATGCTGTTGACCCCGTACCTCGTCAGCTTCAACAAATAGTCCCTTTTTCTCGCAAAATACATTGTAAATATTCAAAATAGCATGTACATAACGAATTTGGACACCCCTCCTGTAAATACCCCGTCACACAATCAATACCCGATTTCGAACCCTTTGGAAAATTCCAAGTTACGGTCATGTCCAGCCCCAAGGCTGCCTCGGCTAAAATTCGTGTCTGGGTACGGCACTGTATTTGTTCTTTTTTTATACTGCACCACTTAGTTGCATCCGCGTACGCCCCCAACACGAAAATAGGTGATGGATAGCTTGGAAAATGGCCGTATTTTTGTGATTTACTTTTTATTCCCGTTTGACCTTCCAGATTCCCCTCACTGCCGGGGAAATGTTGGGAATTTTTTCTCCGAACCGATACCTCGGGGACAATATTTACTTGTCAGGGGTCGGGGAAATACCGGAGATTTTACCATCAGGTGTCCAAACAGGGCCGTGCATGAACGGGGGTTTGCCAACCCAAAAGTAAAAATCCCGGCCAACGCACGGGGTCGGTGGCGTGGATGCAACAGACGGTTGCATACACTCAGCAAAATTGCTAATTGGTTACTTTTTAAACTCACATATTCTTGTACAGAACAATTGAGAAATATATTTAGTGTACTTAACTCGTTCGGCCTTATGTTCTTAATCAAATTCAGTTCGTGTTTCACATGTCCTGAGTTATGGCCCACTGTGTACGAAACAGTTTTGTAACTTTAATGCAAAACCTATCAGTGGAAATGTGATAAACTGTAAAAATATATACCAATTTGTGATCGCTCAAACAGAAAAATAACCAATATTGCTAAAATAATTGGGCGTTAAAAAGGTATACAGCTTTGAAGTGGAAAATTCTGAAATTACCTCCCTTTTAATTGATAATAGAACATCATTAAATCCTCAAAATAATGATACCCACGAGTGATAGATAAGTCAAATTTTGTACAGTGCATCTTTCCTTATTTATCTGCTTTGTGCTTCAATTATGGCCAGTTATCAGTGCGTTTCAATTTTAGAGACGACATTGGTTTCTTATGACGGAATACGTTGTAACTGTCAGAAATCCAGATAAATCTTAAAAGTAGATGTTTTTCATTTCATTCCACCGCCTCCACCATACAACCTATTGGAGTATAACTTTGTCATATAAATTAATTACTGCCTACTCGTCCATATGAGATGATGGTTTATTATGTTTAATGTTTTAAAATAGGGTTATTTATATATGCTTTTATTCATATTTTGTGTGATTTCTGGTTCTGAAGGTTGTTTAGTATATCCAATAATTGAGCGTGAGAATAGCAGAAATAGCAGAATTTGCATCAAATTTTCATGTTGATGTTGTTTACACATTTCTTTTACATTTACTATTGACTGAATATATTTGAATAATCATTGACTAAAATTGTGTCAATATGTATGTGGAAATTAGGTGACCAATTAGAACTTTTGTTCAGTGTATATAGCAAAACTTGTATGACTATACCCTTTGAATGTGATGCTCCGTCGAAGCCATGTTATCGAAATCGATTAATATAGGTACAAACATATTTCTACTGGTATTATCCTTGTGTCGCTTGAATATTCATACATGGACAATAGCCTTGTGTTCAGTTGTGTTTGTATATGAGTACAAAACCAGTCCAACTAGACCAGATTTGTTTGTACCTACACGTAAATTAAGGGGAAACCACCTTGCACAGAGTTCCGGATAACTAATGTTCACAAGCGACACCTTTGTGTGTGTTTGTGGTCCGATGGTCAACGGATGGACGACAAACGAAGAGTGATTACAAAAGCTCATCATGTCACTATGTGCTAGGTGAGCTTAAATGTTTATCTTTTGTGGTGAGTGCTATTTATTATTAATCAAATTAATCTTGCTTGTTTATTATCATTACAACGAATGTACCGCATATTCATGTACACTCATTAAATGTTATAAGTACACCAACACAGTACATTTTATTAGGTGCAAATAGTCGGTCGGTCGACATACCGAATGGTTTTCCAACAATAACTCCGAAACGGGTGGATCTGGGATTCTAAAATTTTAAGTTCGGATTATTCATTTTCCAAAGACGGCCCGAGTCAATTTCAATGTCATTTGGACCAAAAGTCAAACTTTCCATGACCTTTGAACACACAACAATCAATAAGAAATATAGGATCTTAGATTGTAAAAATTTACAGAGAGGTTGCTAATCATCAGATGTAGGCTCCTACTAATTTTTAGGTCGATAGGTCAAAGGTCAAGGTCATGGTGACCTTAGCTACACTAGGCTATTTACTTTCATGAGACGTGTATGTTTCACAAACCTTTATTGTATTGTTGTTTTATCGTAATTCTTCCGGTTTTGTGTTTTTCTGATGTGGGTAGTTGTGAACAATGTGTATGTAACATTTTGAAACTTCTTGCGAAAATCATTTGTTTTGCACGTGCATTTTGCATAATTTAAAAATGCACGGTTCACTGCTCGCAGTGGGCAAATTATAATCATCGAATTATCGGTTATTGAAGACATGCAAAAAATGAACATGATATCATATATAATAAAAAAGATATACGCATTACATGTTGGTGTACTTATAACATTTAACAAGTGTATATGAATATAATAAATCGAATTGCACTCCTATGTTGAGCTCATATACTGTTAAAACTTGTGTTATGTATGTGATTTTACTCGTCCATTACACTGTCCAATTTCGATACATTTGTCGTTAGTGTGCTATTTCCTGTGGAGTGAGTATATATGCACCAGTCAGTTTCATCCACGGCGATGGATATATTGGAAAACGGTCGTGTTTTTACCTATCAGCTTTCCCCGCTATGCCGCGGGGGAAATGTGGTGATTGTTTTCTCAGAATCAATACACCGGGTAAAAAATTAAATTGGCAGGGGGCGGGAAAATACCGGAGATTTTACCATCAGTTGTCCCCAGCAGAGCCGTGGAAGGGCGAGGGTTTGACAACCCAAATGTAAAATCTCGGCCCATTCCCGGGGTTGGGACCGTGGATGCAACTGACTGGTTCAATATGCTTGGTTAAGACATCTCCATTTTGGGGATGTGGATGGTTAGTTTTGTCCGACTCTTACGTGGGTGGCTAGGCAAAGTCGCCGCCGTAAGTGTTTTGGTCGTGGACCTGCCTGTGTAATGTCGTCTTTGTTTTCAGTACATATCTGGTACGTACAACATGACTCTCTCCATATCAAAGATTTAGGTGGATACACTGTGTGTGGTCACTTTAATAATATATACTACTCAAAGTTAGCTAAGGGTCAATACATCGCATATCTGTTTTGCGTTAACTGGACAAAACTGAAAACAGAGAGGTTGTAGAAATATTAAATTATCATCACATCCCCTGCTGAACCTCGAAAGATTTATGTTATGAATTTAGTAATCATTGACATAATGTCGACTTTCTTCATGTAAATGGCAAACTCTATCTGCAGAAACTGAACATGATTGTTATTGTCTACTCATATATTATAGTAAGTACGACCAAAAACAATGCCAAAACAAAACCCTCAATGTATTCGAAGATACTCGAATGCACATAATTTATGACATTTAATTAAAGTATGGCAAATCGGCACTTATTGGAAGCTATCTTTATTTGTTAACAATGTCGCAGATGTACCATTCAATCTTAATCAAATTTTGCAAAATATCCACGAGAACAATATGTTGACTTTTAACAAAATTTGAGTAGTAAATACTTTTATAGTTCTATGGAAGCGTTATACACATACATGTTGTGTACGTTTTTGTACAACGCATTCCTCTTCTTCTTTTTCCATGTAATTTGCATGGCCCACTCTGGTGCTTTTTCGCAAATGTTAGAGACAGAGGTGAGATACAAGGAATCCGGGTGCGACACCCGAGCTCGTTCCGAATAGATTCCTTGGTTCTTTAACGTGCCCGGTGTAAAGCACCGATACACGCGAGACTACCCCTGGGTTACATCTTGAATACAATTTCTTCTTAGTTCTTTTTTTCCGTCACTAGTATGTATGTATGTCCGTTATACATATATATTCTCGGGTATGTAGGGCAACATAGAATACAATCGGAGAAATAAAATGAAGACTTAATATACAGTTTATAAATTTTATTTAAGCGGTTTTATTGACGGCCCAGTTTCAAACATGGTATATACACTTAGCGGCATTTCTAAAGCTACCACTTGATTATCAATGATATTTAATGATATCGCTGGCTTAGAATATTAAGGTCCTCACTACAACCTACGACCTTATAAGACTCATTCATATTTGAAATTTGCTTTGTAAGGCGCTTCTTATGAGCCTATTTTCATGAAAATCAGAAATGGTCATGTTGACCAAAATGAAGTTTTAAAAACTTGTTTTCACATAGGTAAAGAGTAAATTACAGACATTTTTCTCTTGATTTATCAGTATATTGATTTTGTAGTTACGACCTTCTTATTATAAGCCAGCGATCTCTCGAGGTAAGTTCATAAAACTTTCACCAGTTTAAATTAAAGCATGTGCTTATTACTGCTCTAGTCAAATTAGAAATAGGTTTGAATGAAAATTCGCGGCAAAAACGTAATTTACGTCACCCGAACATTACACATTCACAAAATTAAACGGCATACTTATTAGGGGTAAATTGAGAATTTTAAAGAAAACTGAAAGTCATCAGAGGTAGCGTTAGAAGTGCCGTTAAGTGTTATATAAAGACCGGTTTCATGAAGTTAGCAAAAATAATTAATAAAATAAATAATATGCAGAATCCCTACACCAATTCAACAAAAATGTCATGGAAGTGTCCAATTGGCCCAACGCCATGTTCAAACAGTATTTCAGAATTCTAAGAAATTATTAAGAATATTTAAGGGTTTTCAAAAGGACATACCTGTAACTACCTAAATTGAAACACAAAAGTATGTTTCTTTGTTTCAGTTAGATATGTAATGTGTGTGTAAAGAATTGCAAATGCTTGTAAAAAGGTATGCAATGGTTGTCATGACAACATAATTGTTGTTTGAGTATACAAAATATGCTAATTTGCATTAAAAGCCTAAGTAAGACCCTGTTTATAACTTTAAACTTATAATAAATTTGTAATCTACATCCAAACCAATTTCTTGGCAAATCAGGTAAATGAAGAAGCCTACCGTTGTTCTAAACTAACTAGAGGTACAATTTTTACTTACTGCAATAGCACGTGGGGTGGCATAAAGTACGACCACAGAACATGGCGTCAGAACAATACTACAGGCTAATGACAAATACGTAACTTCGATGCACATTGAAATATCAGAAACTTTTGATTCAAAATAATTTCTTGGAATACTGTATATACCGCCACTTATTCATCTAACCCGTTTTCGTTTACTAAATCCTTACAAGTACGAATTCACCACACAAGGAAACGACAACTTCTCCATATATGGTGATAATTAGACAATGTTATCACTTTTCATGGAATTGTTTGACCACAGACAACATGTCATCGAACAGACACTTGAAAACTTGAAATAATAAAATAATCAAAATTTGATAAATATAAAGAATACAAAGATGACACAGGTACTGTCGATTCAAAGGCATTTGCCAATTAAATGCGTCATTAATTTATAAGTGCACCACTCTCAATCTCGCGTTGAACGTTTGTTTATGAGATTGTGACGGATAACTCTGAATCGCCAGTAACTGTATTTGAAAACATGACAATCATAAAACTAAACAAAATCCTAACATACGACAAATATATGAACCTTTCTTCAAGAAAACCGGACTTAATGACATTGCATTGTAAAAAAAAAATATACGATAAGATTTAGAAATAGGTCTAAAATAAGAAAATAACTCCTTTGATTTCATCTTTTAGGAATTGGAAAGTATAGTACTATCCATCAGCTTCAAGTTTTCTTTAAAATTGTGTTCAAATAACTTCTGTCGTTACTATGGTGATCGGTTTCTAAAACGTACAAATATCAAGGAAAACAAGGGTTAAGTGGATAAAAACACTTGCTATTTTTTCCTGTAAGCAAACACTCACAAATTAGACATGTTTACGTCAAAAATTTATCAGATACATGATCTTTGAAATGCCAGTTAACGTGATGTCAAAAACGTAGAGAATGACGTTCGCGACGCCACTCATGAAGTATGTGATAGCGGTTATTTTAAAAAGTCTATAACTTTTTAAGGGTCTGAAATAATTTTTTCAAATGTTCAGAAACTTTTCACAAAAGTTTACTCTTTCTTACCATGTATTATCAACATTTTCGCATTTTTGTCACTAAGCCCATTTTTCCTGGAGAACGCCTCATATACAACAAAATTGCAAGTGTCAGATAACTTCACAGTGATGCGACTTGTTTTTATATTTGTCGGGATTGAAACGTTCATGACAAGAGGTAAGCGGCATATACACTAGTAGTTACTTAATAACTTTGTTCCATCCCAGAATACAACTGACATGCCAGACGTTCAGTGGTAAGCATATATCTTGAGTTACTTTTTCCATGTTGTAGGTTCAAAGCAACATGCTTTCGTTTTTCCTTCTCTTCATCCGAGTTTCTCGTGCAGGATAAACACTTGAACGATAACTTTGTTGGAATAAGCAAGTATTAAACAATTTCTGAAACAATTTCTAATCATTGTCTTCGCTTCATCAAAAACAAACATTATATTGCATATTGGTATAAAATATAAAATTATGGTTGATACATGTATTTCATTATGCACTTAAACAGTTAAATTTATCGAAAACAAAATCCTCAGAATATTATAAATGAATTGTAACAACTTGAAGTTCAAAATGTCGCTGCGAAGTTGTCTGATACTAAACATGGTAATCGACAAATAAACAAAATCTTCAAAAATATACAACATTTTTTTCTAGAAAGTATGAAGTTGTGAATATGATATACATGTACAAGGGGGTTGTAAAATATACAACAATTATGGCCAAGGTACTTGAAACATTGAATTGTAAAATATACAACAATTATGGCCAAGGTACTTGAAACATTGCATTGTAAAATATACAACAATTATGGCCTAGGTACTTGAAACATTGAATTGTAAAATATACAACAATTATGACCAAGGTACTTGAAACATTGAATTGTAAAATATACAACAATTATGGCCAAGGTACTTGAAACATTGAATTGTAAAATATACAACAATTATGGCCAAGGTACTTGAAACATTGAATTGTAAAATATATAACAATTATGGCCAAGGTACATGAAACATTGAATTGTAAAATATACAACAATTATGGCCAAGGTACATGAAACATTGAATTGTAAAATATACAACAATTATGGCCAAGGTACATGAAACATTGAATTGTAAAATATACAACAATTATGGCCAAGGTACATGAAACATTGAATTGTAAAATACACAACAATTATGGCCAAGGTACTTGAAACATTGAATTGTAAAATACACAACAATTATGGCCAAGGTACTTGAAACATTGAATTGTAAAATATACAACAATTATGGCCAAGGTACTTGAAACATTGAACTGTAAAATATACAACAATTATGGCCAAGGTACTTGAAACATTGAATTGTAAAATATTCAACAATTATGGCCAAGGTACATGAAACATTGAATTGTAAAATACACAACAATTATGGCCAAGGTACTTGAAACATTGAATTGTAAAATATACAACAATTATGGCCAAGGTACTTGAAACATTGAATTGTAAAATATACAACAATTATGGCCAAGGTACATGAAACATTGAATTGTAAAATACATAACAATTATGGCCAAGGTACTTGAAACATTGAATTGTAAAATACACAACAATTATGGCCAAGGTACTTGAAACATTGAATTGTAAAATACACAACAATTATGGCCAAGGTGCTTGAAACATTGAATTGTAAAATACACAACAATTATGGCCAAGGTACTTGAAACATTGAATTGTAAAATACACAACAATTATGGCCAAGGTACTTGAAACATTGAATTGTAAAATATACAACAATTATGGCCAAGGTACTTGAAACATTGAATTGTAAAATATACAACAATTATGGCCAAGGTACTTGAAGCATTGAATTGTAAAATATACAACAATTATGGCCAAGGTACTTGAAGCATTGAATTGTAAAATATACAACAATTATGGCCAAGGTACTTGAAACATTGAATTGTAAAATATACAACAATTATGGCCAAGGTACTTGAAACATTGCATTGTAAAATATACAACAATTATGGCCAAGGTACTTGAAACATTGAATTGTAAAATATACAACAACTATGGCCAAGGTACATGAAACATTGAATTGTAAAATATACAACAATTATGGCCAAGGTACTTGAAACATTGAATTGTAAAATATACAACAACTATGGCCAAGGTACATGAAACATTGAATTGTAAAATACACAACAATTATGGCCAAGGTACATGAAACATTGAATTGTAAAATACACAACAATTATGGCCAAGGTACTTGAAACATTGAATTGTAAAATATACAACAATTATGGCCAAGGTACTTGAAACATTGAATTGTAAAATACACAACAATTATGGCCAAGGTACTTGAAACATTGAATTGTAAAATATATAACAATTATGGCCAAGGTACTTGAAACATTGAATTGTAAAATATATAACAATTATGGCCAATGTACTTGAAACATTGAATTGTAAAATATATAACAATTATGGCCAAGGTACTTGAAACATTGAATTGTAAAATATACAACAATTATGGCCAATGTACTAGAAACATGGGTATTTGTCAAATGTACCACAATGATGCTAGACACGTGAGAATAGGGTACATTTGTATTCGTACAATAAAAATATAGATACAACAAAATACACATAGATACCTGTATAAAGGCATGACAATAAACAAAGTATTTTAGCCTAATCATTTTGTCTTAATAAGATATATGATACTTGAAAATATGTACATCATAGAATCCATATAATACACATACTATTGCAGCAATAATGATCTGGATAGGTATTCACAAACTTAAGCATCTTAGCTGACTTTTTGTACTATAGTTCAAAAAAGCTCATGTTACATTCAAATAAAGGAATAACACATTTTTCCTGTGATTAATGTGGCTATTTGTATTTTGCATCATAACGCTATTTGTATTTTGCATCATAACGATGTAAAACGTTATCTTTTTATCTATCTATTTGAAAGTTAAATATGCTTTGCGAATGCCACACATCACATGTCTTAGAACTTGTGCACAAATGGTCACATGTTACCATCAGCACATCTGCATTGCACACTAAATTCAAATCTCGCATCTATATTTGTGTGTCACCTTTGAACTGTAACTCATAACATCGGAATGGTATCCGTTCATAGGAAGGCTACTATACTACTGTATTAAAGGCAAACTTTTTGTTTTTTTCAATCGGAGTATTTGTTCAATTTTGATTATCATAGCAACGAAGTATGCCATTTGAACATAATTCATGGAAAAGAAATAAAGCTAACAGATACAGTACTGTATACTTTAGTAGGTCAATCATAGATAAGTATCTTTGGAGCTTAATTGATCAGAACTTTGTTACCATTTAGCGAAAACGTAGTGTCAGAAAACATCTATTCCTGGCGATTGACGCAATATTTAAAAGCTGTACAAAACACAATGCGTTTCAGTTCAAAGTTGCCGCACTACATGTATACAATAACGGCTACGTTAATATTTTCAACAACACATACAAAGAACTCACAACACCTATACAACAAAGACGGCTAAAAAATATGTTACAAGGTAATCGAATTGCGCAGTCACAAAAGGACTTATATTAATACGTAACATATGCCGAACATTAAGGTGTAACATACTTGAGTGCGTTTAACACACGAAAATATGTCGTCATTTCGATGGCTTAGAATTAGAAGGTCGTAACTACCAAATCAATATTTTGAGAAAACATGGAAAAACTGTTTAACATTTACTCTTTACTTATGGTAAAACAAGTTATTAAAACTTCATTTTGGTCAACATGACAATTTCCGATTTTTATGAAAATGGGCTCATAAAAAGCGCATTGTGACGCTTATTCTAAATATGCATGAACCTTAAAAGGTCGTAAGTGGCACTTACGACCTTCTCATTCTAAGCCATCGATTTATAGATTGTGAACACTGATATGTAGTTGATTCAAAGATCTCTGTCACAAGCGCGTAAACAAACATTCCACCCGGTCGATTATTACAGGTTTCTCAGGATTAAATTCCACATCATTAAAACACTTATATGATTAAAACGCTAATGGCCCTATAACGTAGTGGTTATACTAACTGCATTTAGCCATTCAAAAATGGAACATTCTGGTGGTTTTGACAGACATCTTTGAATCGACAATACTGACCAGATAATATGCATAACACCGTGTGATCGGCCCAATTAACAATTTAGCATACAATGTATCAATAACTCACATCGTTAACTTAAATTCATGCAACTTAAGATGAGTTGCGTCAATCAGGTAATCCTCCAACTAAAGAAAATACGTCAATTCAGATCTTAAATGTCATATGCTGAGCACAAGTTGCTTATACATTGTATGTCATGAACGATATGCACATACTGGACACCCATTGTAAACCTGCCAAGTTAATTAAATCCAAAATAGGGGTGATGAAGCGAAATATGTCACAAGATGCACTTAAATGTTATTTAAAAGGGGTTTAGATGCATAAACACGAAACATATAACTTATAGTGGTTATAAATATGGGACAGCAGATCATAAACGAACATATGTTCAAAGTAAGGATGCACTTGAAAAACCTGAAATCAACATCGAAATTAGGAGGATAGGATTAACTCCACTTTAATAGGAATGCTTGGCAGGTATGCCCATTGACATGTTCTGTGGTAAGTTTATTAAATTAAATGAGGTTTGCATATACACGAAGATATTAGAGATAAGTTACACATACGTTAATCAAAGATGATATGGGTACATGTTGAGTAAACATGAAAATGATTCCGTTTTTTTTGTTTAAGAACTTCTCCAGCGTGTTCCAATCAATGCACGATCGTATTTTAGAATTTTGGACAATTATTTCACACGGTCTATAATTATGTTAGTATTTTAAATGCTGTGTTGTACATGGGTCCTTAAAATAACATAAATTTTCAAACGACTTCGTTACTTCTTTTGTAAGATTTGAATCATTTTACCAAATAAAAAAATCAATAGGATTGCATACTTTGCTTACCAAAAGACATTAAAAAAGCCATTGAATATAATTCTGATTGTACATTAAAATTGTCGTCCTCATGATGTCCATCCTTAAACTTTAGTCCATTAGCCAGATTTCAAAAAGCCCTTAACATGAAAACCTATTTACCCCGTCTGGTAGAAAAAGCCCATTTGTAATTTCGAGTAATATAGATATTCAGGCTTAAGAAAAATGTGGATACCAGATCTGAAAGTGGTGCATATTTTGTAAAACCAGCAACAATTCATTTACGAAAACACATTTGTTCATGCATATAATCTATATTGCCACATATTTCGGTGAATAATATTCAATTAAAATTGTCCATCACATGGACATACATAACTGACCAGTTTGGGGTCAAGGTAATTTCAATGTCACATTGAGAAAAATAGCTAAAAAGTGGATTTTCCCACGCTGTTCTTTCTTCGTATAGCATACGTTTGGAATCAAATTGGGTTATCAAAATGATAGCGCTGTGTTGGTTAGTACATATTCCTTCATTATAAGTTTAATGAATATTTCAATTTCTTTGTCAAAATAGCCATTTGTACATATGCATGCTGACCGAGAAGGCATTTTACGACCAACCCTACCATTCTATGATATAATAGGATTTATTTGTTCATGTAAATATTGACAATATTGCCATATATTTGCATTAATATTGTTCACTTGATCATGGACATCAATTGAACATACATAATTGACCTTTTGTGGTCAAGGTGAAGGTCATTTCAAGATCAAATCGAAAACAAATAGCAAACATTGATATTTCCACATGGTTTTTATTAGTAAAGCGTATGCTACGAATCTAATTAGCTAATTGAACACACAGCTTTGCTTGCTAGCTGCTATTCTTTCAATAATAGTCATTTGTTTAAATAAAAATGTTCATTTCTTCATTTTGTGCATTTGATTGTTTACGAAATGCTTTACGACAACCCTTGATATTTTATGATCTTATGTGACATATTTGTTAATTTATGTAGTGAGATCTATTTCTTTGGGTAGTATTTATTTAAATAAATTATATATCTCAAATTGACACATATCTAAACCAGTTTGGTAAAATTTTCCTCTCCTCTCTGTATTTTTTATTCTCACGTATGTTTTGTGTAGTGAGTTATATTTGCATGGATATTATTCATTTAAATATGTATCTCAAATTGACACATATCTAAACCAGTTTGGTAAAATGTTCCTCTCTGTATTTTTTATTCTCACGTATGTTTTGAATTCAAGTTATTATGAAAGTGATAGAGATGTGGTTGCTAACTCATATTCTCTCATCATAATTGATGTATTTAATTAAAATGCTAAAACATTGTAGAACAGCCACGTTTTGTCCCATGAAGTTTGCCAAAACGACATTGCTGTTTCCCTAATATTGATTGAATTCACTCATAACTTACTTATTCATAATGGTATAATCGAATATTTGTATAGATATTATTGACTTTATATAATCTGTATGATTTACCCTTACTGGAAACAAAGTAAGTACCCTTTCAAGATCAATGTCATTTAAGGTCAACTGTACATTTGTTGTAAATGTAAATTTGATTTATCTCACGTTTTATCAAATGGGCTATACATAAACCTGCATAAACAACCATTTGTTGACGTTCATGCATGAAAACTAACGTTTTCGTGCCGGTGTCTCTTTAGTCTCAACTCTGGTAGTGCTTCAAACGTTAAACATAGTCAATAGCTTCTCCAGCTATGTCTATTCACTAAGAACCGTCATTTCCAACATACACTCTATGTTGCTTACTGTTTCCAGCTACCGGCTATCATAAAAAACAGCTACAATGCCCATTCAGCGTACTCAGCTACACGACTGTCTTAACTACCAGACACACACAGTTCACGTCCGTAGTTCTAGCCTATTGTACGCTACACAAGGCGTCCACAACTACGTGTCTCTTCTGCAGCAGACCCAACCGAACAGAACGTAGCTGGAACTGCAAGTAAGCCACGACACGGGTATTCCGCAAATATGCCTCTCTACAGTGTTTCAAAGAAGCGCAATGATTCTCGAGAAGTTGAAGTAAGAGACATTTGCAGACCCACCAAACAGCACCTAGCTGGAACTTCACATAAGTCACAATGCGGGTATGCCGCTCATTTCAGCTGTAAGGCCGATCGTTTGCCATATTTTACTTTCCCTGGTCCCGCTGAAGTTATTGGCCGGAAACCATTGGGTGTAAAGGCTTCTTCGGTCCGTTTCACCGTTAATAAAATTATTAGGTGTAGAGGTTTTAACGCCTAGGACATGTTTTAGGAATTTCAGATGCTTTTTTTCTAAGTTATCTCCCTTTGAAAATCCGGACTGACTGACGGAGCGTAAACCATAAGTCCCCTCCGGTTTCACCGGTAGGGGACTAATTATTTTAGATCATACAATACCAGGGGTGGTCGTAAAATAGCCTTCTTGACCAGTATACATACGAGTATGCTCGAAGCCAGCGGCTATTTTAAGAAAGGAAATTTTTTTTTAAACAAATGGCTTATAATGAAGAATATTACTTACCAACACAGCTAATATTTTTATAACAAAATTTGATTCCAAACGTATGCTAAACGAAAGAATAACAGAGTTAAAATATCAATGTTTAGCTAATTTACCAATTTTACCTTGGCATGACCTTGACCCGAAACTGGTCAGTTATGTATGTTCATTTTCTGAAGCCCGCATATCTATATTATTCGAAAATGCCAATGGTCTTTTTCTACCAGTTTGGTTAAATATATTTTGAATTTATTGGTCACCACCTTCTTGACGATTACTTCTATGCACAATCTGAAAAAAAAATATGTGGCATTACGAATTAACGAAGCTGAGAAGGGAAAGGGGATTAATAATGACGTAAAACCAACGTCATGACGCCGTCGGAATGCTGAAGCCCATGTCGTTTCGAACACTATGATGTTGTTTCAAGTATACAAGTCAACACAACTGGTTCATAGCGCGGGTTGACAACTGTCTTCGCTCCGGTACGTTCAGAAATAACGTTCGGGGGAATTTTATCACTACAATTAATTGACGTCTCGACGAAACCGTTTGTTGTCGTCGCCAATATTTACGCGAAATCTATAGTATGTGTAAGAATGTCAGCTATCCGAAATGTTTAACTATGGTCATTTGTTACCGATGTGTTCCCGTTGGCGTTACGTTGCCGAAAGCAACGAAAGCAACGTCAACCTTAAATTACACATTACAATCATAACAAGTATCAATTACACACATATATACATGTTCAATTGATCGGTTGTCACGTATACCGGTCGTATCACGTATTTAAACAAATGTTGGATAGTGTTGATGACGAGAACGTCCATTTGATGACATTAGTAACCTGCATGTTCTGTAGCGGTTACCATTAAATCAATGGTCCATCATATAAAAAATACATTTACAACTGATTCCATGTGTTCACATACGCGTATGGGCAGAACTCGCAGCATGATGGGTATCAGATGGGATACTGGCATTTTCCGTGACTTTTGTGTTGCTACGTGAATTTACGAGCAGTTTGCACGTGTTTATTAAAGCCATTTTTTGGTATACATATGTGCCAAAATAATTTGTATTAAACATCAAATAACTAGTTATTATTATTATTCTGACAAGCTAAGTATCATAAAGAAATGTTTTTAAAACGATATGATATTTCACACATTTAAAAAAGTAAATTCTATACTAGTTCTATTAACTTACCCAAGTCGTATGTGTACTTCCACTTCATTGTTGAGCCAAATTTGATCTTTGTAGTTTTATACAGGTCCATGACTATATTATACCACAGGACATCATCAGGGCGGGTACTCTCTTGTGGTCTAGGTACAAATACAGCTAAAGGGACGTCACAAAAATATACAAAATAGTGTATATAGTGCGCCCAGAATATCGAGAAAGTAAATTTGGAATAAGCCACGTAGGGTAAAATCTAATGTGCACGATTTATAGTGCGCCCAGGATAATGTGATGTTTACAAACATTGACCGGATTGGTTAACTGTGGCGAATTTGGTTACTTAAATAAACATGGATGGTCATTTGTATACTAAAATAACACTGATAAATCATGCACGCTTGATTCTCCACCTATACGACCTGTTCTATATAAAAAAAAATTCTATATCAGTGTTATTTTAGTACAGGCTATAATTTACAATATGCGTTTTGTTTACGTAATCAATGTGCAACAGTATAGACCAATCCGGTTTATTATTTACTTTCATTGGATTACGTTGATTTTCAGTAAAAATAACAGTGACAAATAATAGTAAAATTATCATTTTGTTATTTTCATTTTCCAGTATCATGCCGAAAAAAGAAACACAACGTTAACAGCTCCGGGCTTCAAAATATGCGGTTCGTCATCATGACGTCAAAATTGTCACGTCGTGACGTTCTTATTTCAACGTATTGTTTTCAATTACTGTACAGAGGATCTTACATGACTGACTTTTCGTATTGAATTTATTAAACGATTTGGATTTGTGATAAAATACGAGGCTCTGCCGAGTATTTTATTACTTTTATCCAACGAGTTTTATAAATTTAATATGGAAAGACACGAATGTAAGATTTTTTTATCACATAAAAAAATCATCCATTTAAATGTAGAAACCTAAAAATAGTAGACCCGCTTCCCCCTTAAGAGAGAAGAAGATTGAGGTGATTAATGCGGTTAAGAATAAATGAGCATCTAAACATAGTGCAACACAGGGACTGTATTTCAATTACATTTAATTCAATGTTGAAAACGAAGATGAGCCGAAACGGGTATATTTGAACGGCAATAACGTCACGAACCTTTTTAGTAGGCCCTAACCTATCTTGAAATTAGTTTGGTAAGGGGAACATACTCGTACCAGAAAACGGGAAACGTCACGTACATTGTGACGTCATGTTTATGTTTTGATGTCATCACTACTTCGAATTTCCGGGATGAGATTGATAAAGAGAAGCGATTTTGAAACTCAAAATGCATTAAAAGATTGAAGGAAGTGTTAGTCTATGCTATGCTCAATAAATAAATGTAGGTTTGTGTTTATTTATTATATTTGAATTGAAGTGCCTTTGTAAATTCTCGTTGATATTTTCAGATTCGCCTTGTTAGTGATTAGCCCCCTCATTTGAATAGTTATGATATTATTGAGGAGTTTAATATCGTTTTTATGTAGTGGCCTTTATTACACTCACACACCGTGATTTATATGATAAACCATTTTTCGAGTAAATGAAGCAAATAAGAAGCAGAAATTTGTTGATTTGTTTCAGAAAAGTCATATTTTATTTCACTCGGAGAAAAAAAGTCGACCTTACACCAAAATCAACAAATATCCACTATATTATATCCTGGACGCACTACAAGATTGATTGGACTTTAATAAATACTTTATTTATAGAGGCAACATAGTTGGGCATGCCAAGTCTCTTTCAAAATAACATATATGTATATACATTTCGTTGGCTTAGAATGAGAAGGTCGAAACTACAAAACCAATATGTTGAGAAAACGCAAAAAAAACTGTCTGACAAACACTCTATACTTAAAGTAAAACAAGACTTTTTAACTTCAATTTAGTCAACATGGCAACTTCCGATTTCCATGACAATAGGCTCATAAGAAGCGCCTTATGTTGTAGATTTCAAATATGCATTTGTCACTGACGACCTTCTCATTCTTAGCCAGCGATTTATACATCAAACAAACGATAACATAACAAATACATATGAGTAAAATTATTTCAAAACAAATATAAACATGTTTGATCAATGATGACATTGTGATTATACAGTTGAGTTCCCACATGTTATTGATAGATTACCACCATTTTAGGTAATTACTTTTAAAAATATACCAGGTATTAGAAGTCTGCGTCCGATGTCCATTTGAATCTTTTTGATTTATAGTATAATACATTAAATTTTGTACTTCGTAGCGAACCTATTCTTAACACTGTATATTTAGACACATTCAGTGTTACGCCAGACACATGATTGAAATTTTCAAATGTTGGGAAGATTTTTCTGAACCATCATCAGCAAACAAAGTTTGTTTGATTTCGATATTTTTAATAAGTGTATTGCCGAAATTAAACTATTCTAAACATTTGAAAATAAAATCATAATCTACACAGTCGAAAGCTTTATGGAAGTCTGAGAAAAATATTAAACCGTCCACGTTGTCGTCTTTATTTATTTGTTCAATTATATCATATAATGTTCTTTTATAATACCTTTTCACCAATGTATCGCCCCTTAATGAATCCAGTTTCCCGGTCAACATTTCATCTTAGCCTGCACTGATTTCACCCAGTTTTTCAACATTTTTCATATCGTATTTCTGTGACTTTTTCATTTACAGTGACGTTGATTGTAGGAAATTCTTGTTAAATTACCATGGTTTGATTTTAATAAAAAAATCACAAAAACGTCAATAAGATGTGTACATATGCAAATGCCAAATTTGAATCAAATCCTTTCGTAAACAACTGAGCAATCCTGAAAAATATAGGTGTTGCGTAAGGAATGTACGTAAGTGCATGTGGACTTTGCATGTACCCCTCAGATAAACTATGTGTTTAGCTCTTAGCCGCAACATCCGCTAGTGCGGTGGGTAGCTCTACACCCGTCTTCTAAACACCCCGGTCATCTCTTTAAGACCCGATTTGTATTGACAAACAAGCTCGACGCAATATTTTCAAGAATTATTTGTCGTTAACGTAGTTTTGCAAGTAAACTGTTCATGGGTACCCGAAAACATAATGGATGTGCTTATTCAAACCATTTATTTACATTGTCTGGCAAATAATTGTGTAATCCGGAGACATACGCGCTATATAAAAAGACTCTAAATATAAATGAGAATAAAACCGTTCTTGAATCTCCATACAAAAAAAAAAATTTCCAATGCATATACGAGAGGTTCCCCACTTATATTTGAACAGTGTTGAACATGAACTATTTTAATGGAAATATGGTATAAATCAAATATCTCTTTGTACTGTGTAAACATATGTGTTAGGTAACATTTACACGAACTGGTTGGATTGTTTGAAATAAAGAATGAACCAACAACAACAGTTTTGTAGATGGTGTGGTTTTTACTTTTTGAAGGCCAGTCACTGCCTAGTCTGGTTCCCGGTACCTAAATCTTTCATAACATTGCAGTATAGGTCCGGCCTAATCTAACAAATATGGTCGCTTCCATGTGTAAAACAAGATGGCGGTTTAACATTAGCTTATATAGGGAATTTTAGAATATCCCCCAAAAATATGTGTTATGTATGTGTCATATCGATGAGATTTTGTATATTAATGGGAAAATGTATGTTCTTTTCAATTAAACATGTTTCATTAAAAAGACACAACTGATATGTACAAAAACCGCAAAGTAAATTAAGAAAGTTTCTGTACCAGTGTGTATACAGTGCATATAAATCACAGTGATATCAAATGCCCAGTTAGCTCAGTTGGTAAAGCGTCAAACCAGTAACATTGATGATGGAGGTTCGATACCTGTATTGTCATTGATTTTTTATTATTATTTTTTATTTGTAACGTAATTTGCTATTAGTTTATACTTGAATTTATTTATTTTTTATTTATTTATTTATTTGTGTTATACAAGGCCACCGGCCCATGCACATTACAATACATATAATCAGTATATACAAAGTAGCAGTGAATAGGAGGAATCATATCAAATGCAAATAAAATACATTGCATATAACAGTAGTTATATAATATGGAACATACATCATATCAAATGTCTCAAATATCAAATATAACATTACATCATTAATCACTTTATGGTTAAGTTAAACATTGTAAATATGATATTAATTTATTTATACATGAACAGTCACAAGGGTTTTCAAATTTATATTCTTCCAATAAAAAACTCATTTCTAATTTTAAAGGCATAGTATATAAAAACCGCCAAGTTTCTAACAGTGGTTTCGTCTTTACTTGCCATAAGTCGAATAAAACTGTCTATGGTATTATTGTTGAAGAAATGTTCAGGTATATATTGAGAACGAAGAGTACTATATAGAGGGCAAACTAATACAAAATGCAGTTCATCTTCAACTAAAGTTTCACAATACGGACAAGTGCGGAATTCCCTAGTTATATGATAATGACGACATTTTTCTATCATAAGAGTATGAGATGAGCATCTTAAATTTGCCATACAACTTCTAAACTTATTTATTGTAATAGAATTAACGTACATGGCCACGTTATAATTATTTTTGAATGTTACATAATATGAAAGTTTGTTGTTTTGTCTACATCTAGAATACCAGTTTTGAACATATATGGATTTCAGTCGGTCAACATATTCTAACAAGAACAAGTTAGTGTTTGCAACACCTTGTTGTTCCCAAATATATCCAAAACCATTTTCATACAAATGTTCACGTATAAAAGTTGCCCAGTTTCTGTATCCAATATTATCATAATATAATTGCATGTTATAACATAATTTTACGTAACGTTCATTTGGCATAGAGATTAGGCGTAACCAGTATTTTATACAAAGTTTAGCTGAATGTAAAAACATCGAATATCTACCAAGATCAGATAGTACAACATCATTACAAGCATTTTGGTTAACATTCAAAAAACGCTTACATGCATATAATTGTACTTGTTCGACACAGTGTCTACTTTGTAGGCCCCAAATTTCAGCCCCGTACATACACACAGGAGTTACTTGACTATCAAAAATTTTAAAAAACGTTTTATAAGGGATACATGGCATTGTGTACAGACAACTAAATACATAATTTACTATTTTTCTTGCCTTTATACTCATTTGTTCTGCCATTTTATAAAGTGACATTCGAGAAGTAAAATACACACCAACATATGAAAACCCATTTGCTGTATCTAATTTTTCATTATTATAATACCATTTCTCATTTCTAGACAGCCTGCCACCATTTTTGAAAACCATGATTTTTGTCTTGCTAGTATTTACTGTAAGTTTATATGTTTCACAAAAATCTTTTAGTATATTTAACTGGCGCTGGAGGCCAACTACAGTATCAGATAAACAGGCAATGTCGTCTGCGAATAAAAGCGTAAAAATCTCAACAATTTCTGGAAATAATTGTATACCTCTAATATTATTTTCTTTAAGCAATGTAAAGAATTCATCAATGAATAGGATAAATAAAATGGGACTGAGGTTACAACCTTGTCTTAAGCCAACTGGACATGAGAAACAGTCTGTAACGATACCTTTAGATGTTCTGACCGTTGCTTTAACTGAGCTATAGATTGATTTTACAGAGTTTTGTAATTTACCTTGGATACCTTTCTTGATCAGTATATCATACAGTATTTGTCTATTGACAGAATCAAACGCCTTTTGAAAATCTATGAAGGCTACATAGAGAGGTTTTTTCCTTACATTTAAACATTTATTTACAATAGAATACAAAATAAACGCCTGGTCAACTGTACGATAACCAGCGCGAAACCCTGCCTGGGCCTCTGAAAGTTTCCCATATACCTCAGCATAGAATGTTAAACGTTTAGTAATAATATTTATATAAACTTTACTTAAAACATCAATTAATGCAATACCACGGTAGTTGTTTGGGTTTTGTGTATCGCCTTTTTTGTGGATTGGTACTATAATTGAGCTTGCCCACTTTTCTGGAAATTCTCCATTTTGAAATAATCTATTAAAGAGTTTTCTTAGAAAAGGTAATAACACATCAAGGCTATATATCAAGTGTTCTGAACACAAGTTCCCACCACTAGCTTTATTAGTGTTGAGACCTTTTATGCTATCTCTAATTTCAGAATCTGTTATATCAGAATTAAACACAATGTCTTCAATTTCATCAAGATTATTTGCAGCATTGTTATTTATATCCTCATTTAGCCTATCATACACATTGTCATTTACTTCATTAAATAACTGACTAAAGTGATCGAACCATGTCTCAACACTGATATTGGGTATTTTAGTATGTCTTTGTGTTAGTTTCTTTATTTCTTTCCAAAACATACGACCATTTTTAACAGATTTCTCAAGTTTTGCTGTATTAGTTCTGTGATATTCCAGCCTTTTAGCTTTACAATTATTTTTGTATTTATTTTTTGCATCTATATACCTGTTTAAATTATACTCACTTCGGCTGGACCGAAATATTTTTAAGAGTTTTATGCTTTCATGCTTTGCTTGTTTACATGATTTATCAAACCAAGATTTATTCGTAAAATGTTTCTTTCTTGTTTTACGAGTCTTAAATTGTTCACTACAGCTTAGTAAGAAAGATTCCAATTCAACAATAACATTATTTATATCTTGTTCATCATCTTCAAGCATTTCATGCACCTGATTTAGACACCCATTTATAATACCATCAGTGACTAAATTTTGAAATATGTTACAATTGTCATCATTTAATTTATACATATATTCATCTACAGGACCATCATCTACACTGCGCTCTTCCTTACCAGGAATAGCTACATTTAGATTAAATGAAATAGGAAAATGGCAACTTTCTGTATTTGACAAAACATCAAATTGGATAACATTGGTTATTATAGATCTTGACACAATAAAATAGTCTATAACACTACAACCATTCTGGTTCACAAAAGTATAGTCATTGCACCCAAAACGTCCATTTGTTATATAGCAAACATATGTCTTACAAAACTGTAATAATAAACGTCCAAACTTATTTACAATTTTATCAGCTGACAGTCTTTGCACCCCTATGTCACCTTCAATAATATCGTGCACATTTTCTAGTTCTGGAATACAAGCATCTGCTTTTACATAGTCATCAAGAGTTCCTGTTCGAGCGTTTAGATCTCCACTAATGATGAGTTCAAGAGATTGTAAATTATTTCTAGTGAAGCAATCTTCAAAGATTTGTATACCAGACACATTTTTGTCTTCATAATATGGTGATGACTCGGGTGGAATGTAAATAGATGCAAAAGCAATATCTGTAGTAGTGTTAAAAAGCAACTTATCAAAAATAAGAATAACACCTAGATCAAAATCATCTATGGTGTCTTTTATATATTGTTTTATACTTTCATGAATCAATACAATAACTCCACCCATAGGTCGGCCACCATATTGTGAAGATCTGGCTGGACAACTATAAATAGAATAATCTGTAAAGTAATTAACACAATAGGTTGTATCAATATCCCATGTTTCCTGTAAACCAATGATTTTAAAGTTTGATATAGTTTCCAATATATCATAGTTCAACAATTTGTTCTTTAATCCTTCAATATTCCATGATAATATGCTGATTTGATCTAATGTTTTTTCAAGGCCTTGGCCACACCCCTATTTTCCTGATTTCGGTAAGTCACTATTAGTTGTATCCATGTTGTTTTGATTTGTGACCTCATGTTCTTGTCGCGCTGGTTGACGAACACCTCTTCTGTACGTACGTTGTTTCTGATTACCGGGAAATTCTTCAGTTATGAGTTTACCAGCTTTAAAGTAGGCTCTACGGCCCATTGCTTTAGCTTCCCTTAATTGCTGCCTTTGTATGTGAGTAAGATCATTGGAGATGCGGATGTTGACCTCTCTTAAGATATCTCGATATCTAAATAATTTGAATTTGTCCTCCTCATATTTAAACTTTACAATTATCATTCGAGCACTTCCAGTATGACTATTCCCCACACGTTTAGCTGACAAGATTACATCTTCATTCAAGCCTTCAATAGGATCAGTGTTAGCAAAGACTTTCTCGTTTACTACAGTTTTTAAATCCTTGCTATTGTCTTCATCTTCGTCCACACCAAATAATCGTTATGATGACTTAAGTCTTGAATAAGGAACATGATAAGAATATAAAGTTTTTATATTACACAAATTAAGCAAAATATTAAAAAAGGAAAATAATAAATGGCCTGTACAGGGATCGAACCAGGGATCCCTTGATTACAAGTCAGTGGCTCTACTGATTGTGCTAACTTGGTCAATTGAAAATTTATAAATTAATGGACTATTAAAACCCTGCTACAAAAATATTTCAATCATTTTATAAACGTTATTTTGTAGATATTAGTGCTGTTGTAGCGAATAAACTTCTATCATTGCAAAGACCATTATTTTTTCTATTACTATGCAAAGTCACATCAAAATGACACATACATAACATACACTTTATGGGATATTCTTAAATTGCCTATATAAACTAACGTACGTCCGCCATTTTGATTTGACCACTGTAGTTATCGACTATTGGTTGCTGCCTGACCTAAACCACTGTAAGATTTAGGACAGGGAACCAGACTAGTCACTGCCATAAAAGCCCTTAAAAGGTGTTGGTTGAGAATGGATATTCCATTTCTATGAAGACAATACTTTTTGTCACAGGAAGGATGTTTTGCGCTTTGTTGTTCTTTTTACCGAAATTACGCAAACTATTAAAAAACTGTGTCTGCAGTCTCCTTGGCTATCTTCAGTGCTGTATGTAGATGATCGCGTAACTTTCTCTCGGTGACATCGACCTTCTCGTTACCATCAGAGTTGTCTTTGGGAATGTTCGTGAATACAAGGTTATTCCTCATTGACTGAGATTTCATATATGTTAGATCGTCTCAAAGAGCATCCCGTTCTTTCTCAAGATCGGCGACTCTGCTAGACAGCAGGCCTACGCCCAAGTCTGTCGTATCAACCTTGTCTTCTAGACGACCTATACGTTCATCGGTATGCTTTGCGCGGTCACCCAAAGCATTCCATATCTTATTAAGATCCGTTTCAAACTTGGTTACCTTCTTCTCTAACAGTTCGATACCACTAAACTTTGCTTCCATGGCTGCAAGTCTGTCGTTCACACCAGCCTTCATATACTTCATAAACTCCATGAGGTCTTTCCTTGACGGTTCATCACCACTTTCCGCCATATTGTTTACTTTACAAGTGTCACCGTCATTTACATCAACAAACACATTTGAATCATTAAGAAGCTAAATTCTTAAATTTGATTAGACAGATTCACATTTGCATCGTAAAGTACAGCATTAGCTTGAGTTATTACCTCACTGACAGGATTATTGATATCGTCTGACGGGCCTCTTTGTTTATACTGTTTGCTCTGTTTCAAATGTTCACTGCTATTTCCACTACTATTACGGTCTTTACGTTTATGACCGCGGCCCACAATCCGTATCTACCACATTAACACGATGTAATCCATTTTTATTCCAGTGTTTGGTTTTATTTGTAGCACTATATGTCCTTGTTTTTAAAGAATTTCGTTTTTTATTTCACTGCGATTCAAAAACGCGGCCATTTTCGCTAGCGATCACGTGTTATCTAGCTGTAACTTCTGTATTTCTGATCGGAAACATGTTATGTGGGGGTTTATTTTCTTAGTTAGATCATTTAAGAAGCACTACAAGTTGGCGTTTGTTTACTGCAAAACTTTGAAACAAGTTGTTTTTCATATTTTCAGGTGACTGACCAAAAATGAGGGCTGGGCTAACAAAAATAGATATGTTAAAAATTATGATCAAATTTAGCATAAATTTACTGATATGATTTTGCTTCTTTACTAAAAGGGAACCATGGTAGGCCTGCTGTCTAGACCTACCAAAAAGTGAAAAACTTTATTTTTTAGAAATTTGCATCAAACCATTAACCAAATTATAAAGTTCTAACAGTTTTTGTAGCCGAGTATCATACAATTCGAGTTTTAACGAAGCCTGAAAACTAAGCTTACTTGAGATCGTCAAAAATTTGTTTTGTGAACTCCAAATCTAAGCCCGGTCTCAAGCAAGCTTCAAAATTGGTCTTATCTAAAACCAAGCTTGAGCCAGATAATTTTTTTGTGAAACGTCATGTACATATTTAAAAAGAGCATCACAGGGCACTTCTTATGTGTCTATTTTCATGAAGATCGGAACTTTTCATGTTGACCAAATTGAACTTGAAATTGCTTGTTTTATCATAAGTGAAGTATAATTTTCGGACAGTTTTTCTTGTTTTTGTACTTACGACCTTCTTATTCTAAGCCAGCGAAATATAAATGATTGAAGTATTACTTACTTATAGATGTGTCTTCTAGTGGACATCGTGATATTTTCTCAACCTTCGATGGTTTCATACGTGCACACTCGAACTTCAGGATATATGAAGCAGGGCACTTTGTAAAATAGATTGACACTGTGTCTAAAACACAAATAAAAGTTAATGAAGCATAAAAAGAATAATCAGTTAACATACAGGTATGTAAAAATAAGTACAAACTAGCCTAGTGCAGATGGATATGTATAATAATCAAAATATTGATTCGTACTAAGAATCACAGTGATTAATTATAAAAAATAAAATGACAAATGCCATTGAAGTCGACCGTTCCCAAAAATTAGCACTTTTCGTTTATAATTTTCAACAATTTAAACCCAAACATATCGCATTTTGGGTAGAGTGAGGGGACCAATGCTCGGTCAGCCCAGTGCTCGGTCAGTTCGATTGTTATGTTAAATCAAAGGAAAAATAAAGGTTGTTTGTCATGTTTTTACGTCTTTTTTGTTTATTCCAATCCTTCATCACCTAATAACACCAGCAGATCGACTTCTCGCATTCTAAAAATAATTTTGCAGACGGCAGATGTCCGCCATTGAAAGAATATAGAATGCATATCACTACATTTTCGTACAGACACACCACCAATATTTAACAAAAGGGTACCATTAGCATGTAACTAAACTACGAAATATGTGTACGTTGTGTGTCAACAGAAAAAAGTGAACATTATTCCAATTTGACTGTTTTAAAGACGGTATACAAATACACCACCCACCTGTTGACGTAATTTATTTGCTGCGCGGCTCGTGGATAAAATGAACATTCCGCACTATTGGATAAAATAAGTGCGGTAAAAATTATATGCTTACACCTATTTCATTTGTTTGTATGTTCTGGTTGGAATCTATAATAGTTTTTCATTCATATGGTGCCGAAATGAATCATAATCAGTTATTTAGTGCTTAAAACCTCACACATTACTTGTAATAACGTTGTCGTTCAATAAGACGTGGAAAGGTGAGTGGTAGTAAAGCAATTATTTGGTACAATTAGCCTTTATCTGCAGCAGATATTTCTGTTTTATGTGACATTCTATCAGTTGATGTATTAAACAGTTTTCAGCGATTATTATAAAATTATATATATGAGCTTAAATATAGACCACTGACCGAGCACTGGTTCCGTCATAATCAATTTTGCTTTTGTTTGATCCGTATCTTCACCGCACCTGATTTATTCTATAATCAGTGTCAATCAAGACGCTTTGTTTATAATATCGTGGTAGAAGACTTGGTCATTATTGTAAGGTGTTACTTCATTGCATTTTATTTTCTGTGTGTGTTTTAACTTGGAAAATGTACACTTTTTGACCGAGTACTGGTCCACTCCCTCTAATAGCTGGTCAGTAGAATTTTGATATATAAAACTACTACAGATTACTGCCTTCCCACTCAAACGATTGTACATTGTATTTCGAATGATCGATAAAGGAAATATTCCAAAAATTCGCACTTTTCGTTTATATGTTTTAATGTTTTTACCCCCCAAAAATAGGATTTTTCAAGCTAGTAGGGAGCTATATTTGTATTATGTTATAAGACACCCATAATGTGATATGATTCAACAATAATAATGTATGAGCATTGTTTTCCTGAGTAAATTGGTGTTTGTCTTTTTTTTGTACATGGACTAAATATGTCGTAAAAATGCCTCTCAAAACACACATAAAATGTCGATATTTTATAATGATCTGCAGTGATCCAAGATTCACAACTATCGTTTTCAAACTACCAAAACCTCCCTCGTCAATAAAAACAGGTTGTGAAATGTTCTACCATGGGGTAGGGTTTCACCCATTTTAAGCCACTTTTTGAGGTTTGACCACTAGTGGCATAAGCCTTCTTCGCTTATATAAAACTAGCTGTGTTTTATGTATTAGATACAGTACTAGTTTTCGTTTAAAAGTGTCTTCTTACAAGCGTTATTGTACAGTTTCTGAAGGACAAACAACATAATTGTCCGAGGCGAAGCCGAGGATAATTTGTTGTTCGTCCTTCCGAAACTGTACAATAACACTTATAAGAAGACACTTTTGAGCGATAACAAGTTCTGTATCTGACTTATACTCCGACAAAAAGCAAAATGATCTCCAGAGAGAGACAATGGTTATCCAAAAGTTCCTTGCAAAATCCATGAGCAGAGCATCGTTCGCAGCATAGAAAATATAGTTCTAATTTAAAAATATGCTTGGCCTATAATGTACCAAAGGGATTAAGTTAACTGTCCAAAAATGTCCATTCATAGGTTTAATTAGCTTGTGATTAAAATTCACAAGTGTCAATGTGTTTATACACCTTATAAGTGCTTATAATACACTTGCATCTACTTTTTCTTCATTCTTTGATAAAGGACTTAGTGCACAAAGGTAGAAATTTATGCATCTTATTTTCACAATTGTCATCATATTTCTATGAAAATATTTGTATTGTTTTATTTCTAATACACATAACAAGGTTATATTCATACTACCCATGTCGACGCTCACAGTCGTATTAATATATAGAATAAAGTTCACCTGATAGACAATTATAGAAACTATTCGTATTCAGTATATATTCAGGTTTCTTGTACATGTAATTAATTGCACAATGAATTTTACAGCTAAATCTTTAATTCGCTAAAATTGTTACAAATACAAATACTGTAAAAGCACTGCTTTTCTTGGGAATAATTGGAAAATAAATTTTGCTTGGTACGAATATTCTGTAATTTTGCTTCAATTGCTATAATTAATTTCTACTTTTTGTGGTCATTACAAGAATATAAATTTTGCTCCCTATTTTGCGGTTTACAAAACAATAAGCAAATTCTCTAAAATTTGTTCTGGCCTAAATTAATCAAGAATATTGGAATTCATGATTTAGTTATCTACACTATTGATTCGAGTAAAATGCCACAAATTAGTTTGTTTTACAGTAGTACAGGCTAATATTGCTCTATCATTGGGTGGATTTACAATTTTCTAGCTTCATGTTTTTGAAGAGTAAAAATAATCTAATTTCAATGTGACAAAATTTGTGGATATGGCGAAAAAGACCATTTCGTGGAAATTTCAACATAATTTAAAGGATTTTCATGGTTGAAATCATCCTTAAAATTCATGAAATTAAATCTCCCTCAAATATTATTGATTTTACAGTATGTCATTTATTTAACCGTTCATGTAGTTATAAGCGGATTTGTCATGATTGACCAATTATTTTCTGAGTAAATGTTTTGTACAAACAACTTTCTTACAACTCAAAAAGTGTACACTTACGAAAATAATGTACACTTTATGAATAGAGTCACAGGGCGTGTCGGAGTATAAAACGCAATAAAAGACAGTTGATTGGTGACGTCACGTTAAAACGCCATGTTTGACGTCATATACTCTGCAAACATTTAATAACATAATGTTCCTACAGTCAGGTGCCAAATTAAAGTTCACAAAGTAAAAAATGCATGAAAAATTGGACAGATTTTTTCACTTTGAAATTGCATGACACGATAAATAGAAATATATTATACTATAATTTGGTATCATATGATAGAATAGTCCAAGCATGATTTGATTCTGTACAGAAAATAATTTACATTTATCAAAGTTTTGGTTACTAGGCAATTTACGAACATCAGTGAAAATTCTTCATTGATGAAATAAGCTTGGTTGCCATGGTCACATACTTTTAGTATTTTGTTTGTCAATCTTACAGAAATATAAAGGAGTAATTGACATTCTTAAAAATCAACTTCATTTGTTCTTAGAAAGTAAGTTTGTAAAATGTAAAGTAATGAAATCTCGAAGTTGAATAACAAAAAGTGTAGTTCCCATTGACTCCCATGTAAATGTTGTCATTTTCAAGTTAAAAAATAACAAAACAAAATTCAAATGTTTGTTATTTTCCTATTGGAACTCCGATTTTCTACAAATAAAAACTGTATTAGGGTAAATTCTACTGTGGTAAAAGTCAACATTAATTTAAATATTTCATGGTATATGTGTTACCATGACAACAATGTTAAATGGACTAACCATTGATTTTTATTGGTGTTCTAGAATTGCTTAGCAACCAAGAATGGACTGCGTAAATGAGGCAAGTGAATGACAGTTTTATCAGAAATTGATTATCCTACTAAATGATAGTAAACATAGTCAAATTGTTCTTATTTTACGATTGTTATGTTCTTTTAACTGAAGAAATTCATCAAATTATTTTATGATTTTTTCGCTTTGTGAACTTTAATTTGGCACGGGACTGTAGTAACAAATGTAGGTCGACGTCAAACTATCTTGCTGTGCTACAAATTGCTGATTTAATACTTGTGATGTAACAATCGAAATAATGAATAAAACAGTACTGTGTTGCGTGATAAAATATAGGCACTCGTTTGAATGCGAAAATTTATTGCGCATCCAACTCGTTCCTATATTTTATTACGCAGCAAAGCACAGCTACATATTCATTATTTCTTAAATAAATATAACTTTTAAAGACAATATCAAAACGAAATGTATGTGATAGATTAACATTTACCAGTAATTCCGTTATAGAATGATGCCTTCTGTACATCTACCCTTTGCTCACACATCTGCACGATATTCAAATATACGTCAAGGTAAACACACTTGCCAGCTTCATTGCTGAAAACGAAAACAGAAACATTCCAATGGTTGTGATTATTCAAGTTTCTTTCGCTCATGATTTTTGATAATTATTAAAACAATTTAAGCTAGTAAACAAAAAATTAGAAATATGTCTATAATGTCAAAAATAATATGAACTAAGGCACCGCCTAAACGGGGATTAAATAGATGTTGGGTAATTGCTAAGCTATATTTCAGATATATGGTATAGAATTTTTTTAGGTAAAATACTTAAATAATGTTTCACAAGTTATATTTATACCAGTGTGCTTATTTATGGGATATACAGGCATCTATGCCAAATATAGTAAATATTTAACAATTTTATTTGATTTTTGCCATACGCTAAAACGTGATGCAGTCCCTTTAAGACTGCATTCGCAGTATATTCATATCATATTTGATACATGTTAACCGCATACATGTTACACATTTGTCAGAGAGAATATTTTCTGTAAGGGTACCCAGACTTTTCAATTAGCCGTCCAATGAATTGAGCAATTTCAGTTTCTGTCCTGGGTACGTTTTATCCTGGGTACATTATCGCATGTATTTTTTTCAGGTTTTCCAACGAAAAATCCTGCTTTATAAGATTAGGACAATTGGTCCCGGACTAGATGACGGGCAGCGAGGCAGCGATGTCAAACAATTTTTAACTAGGGGTTTCCGGTCAATAACTTGAAGTTTGGATAGGCTGATCTTAATGATACTTTGTATATAGCAAGCTTGCATGGATACCTAGCTTGGGATTGTATTTGGAGTCATGGTCACATTTACTAAAAATACATAAAAAGGTTTCCGGTCAATAAGTTCAGTTTGCATTGGGCATTTTTCATGAAATGCTATGTTTTGTGCTGGCATATTCATGCTATCTACACTTATTAACCAGGCTTCAGAATCATTCGTTATTATATTTGGGTATAGCCACAAATGTGTGGGCAGGCAGCGTAAGCAATTAATTCTGTGCTCAACTCCTATGTTTCTCAAGAATTTTCAACCATCATTAGGCGGACACCCGTACAGAAAGACTGGTTTTGCGACAATGCGGTGTCTTGTGTAAGACATATTTTGATTGGTCGACTCAATAATAAATTGCCAATTGCAAAGCTGAAACATTTTTCTAACTTGGTGTTTTTGTACTCTTTTTCTGAAGTCTCGATGATTTCGCGAGGGAAAAGGGGAAACTTTGTGCATTAAAACGATTGAATTATTGGTAAATGACAACCGGAAAACAAAGTCTTACACTGAGATCATGATAAAAGGACTTGGAAACAAGGAAAACCTTCTTTTAATATGTAAACGCCGCCTTAAAAGGGAATAACTGCATTTGTTGATTTTAGCAGAAAAAAGTCCATCTGACAGTCAGACCGACTTTTTTTAGTCTGCCAGATCGTCAGTCCCACAGGTTATCAGCGATTATCGGGAAGTCGGGTAGACAAAAAATCAGGGACCCCGGTCCGGAAGACCTATAATTGAACTTGACCTAGATTATAATGAAATAATTTATTCTGTAGAAATTTCATCAAGAAAGACCAACATTTTTATCTCTATTGTCTACCGTGACAAGAAATTTCTAGGACTTGACCTAGTGACACATTTTTTGACCCCGGATGTCACAATATTGAACTTGATTTTTAAAAGAATATCCTTCTGATTAAAGGCTTTGGAATATAAGGCCAAATTTGTGACCTAGTGACTACATAAGGCATTTGACCTACTGACACAAGCGAATAGAGTTAAATTATTTTACTTTAGGCTATGCGGCTGCTGAGATGCATATGAAATTTTTGTTTGACCCTGACCGCAGATATGTACGATTTTAGGCAAACATTGCGTGAGATGCACAGTAGTCACGCTATCGAGCGCTATGCTTAGAAACAGCTTCTTAAAATAAGCGCTACTGTATATCGGAAAAAGTGAAAAATATATTATTATTTCGGCATGCGCTTGTGGCTAGCTGACTGTTACTAGTACATAGCGCTGAAAAGGGCAACCAAATCACCCCGTTTCTAACGAAATCACTTGGTAGCGCTTGCCTAGCAGTACAATGTAAATATCTTTTTGTACACAACACATTCAAAATGAAATTGTCATAATTTGATTCAAAATGAGTAAAATCAATGGCATACCTTTATTGTACTTTGTAGGCCTAACTGTATTCTTGAGAGCAGTTTCAATTAGTCCAGGGGAAATTTCTAAACCTACTGTAACCATTTTTCGTCCAGTCCATAGTATCGGATCAGCTTCAAGCCTTGGAAAATTGAAGATATAGCAAAAGCGACACCGTATGACGTTAATTGGGGGCCTAGTCAATCATACAAGACCACAACAAACATCACACAATTGTGCTCCGCAGTTTCATACTCCCACGAACCGAACTCCAGCTACCGATGGTGATCAATCCGGAATCAATCCATTGAAATAGATATGCGATAGTTATTTGTTTTGGATAATTAACGTCTGAAGTAGGCTTAAGTAAACTTTATCGAAGATATTACATAAGCGACAACGTATGGACCCTGCTAGTACACAAGTTTGTCCACCACAAATAATTAATGCACCAGTCAGTTGCACCCGCAGTTCCTCCCGACCACAGGGATCCATGGCAGATAGGCCATGTTTTTACCATCCAGCTACCCCCAAGGCAGGGGAAATTTAGGATTTTTCTGCGAATACCAATAGCCTAGAGACAATAATTACCGGTAGATGTCAGGGGAAATGCGGGAGATTTTACCATCAGCTTCCCCTGTAGGCCGTAGAAGGCTGAAGGGCTGTTCATTTTGACAACTCAAAATCCCGGAGCGCCCCTTCACCCGGGGCTGGGGTGCTGTGGATGAAACTAACTGGTACATAAGTATTATACACACTGACACTAACAAAATAATCTCATAAACATTGCTTTGACAAGCTATACATTGAGACATAGAATTGTTGATTTGCATTGTTGACATGGAACGAATTGTTGCCTACTTACGTTCAAGCATCTGGTATGATTGTTGTGATTTGTGTTTACGTTACGGGTCGGTCCGGGTTTTAGCACATCTTAAATTCCGATACGTCCGGTTTCGTGAATTGCGCACGCAGACTTCTCTTCTCCGTTTGACAGCCTCAGGTAAAGACGTGTTTTTAGGTATCTGCGATTCTTGGACGGTTTGCGCGGTTTGGGTGACGATTGCTTATAGAATTGTATTATTAAGACTGTAACGAACGCTTTATTGGCGCCGCGGCAGGGTTACAAATTCGTTTGTCGAAGTAATTAGCGAAAAATCACTGGAGTTTGCGTGATATTTATTGGCAGGTGGGGAGTGATTGTGTTTCGCGCGGGAAGGACATTGAATTTTGTAGAAAGAACGTTTATTAAGCATTGTTTGGTCTGGCGATATATATAATTTTATAGGAGAGTGGCCGTCGTACGGTAATTTTCTGTATTTAGTGGAATTGTCGAGTTGTGTGAATTTCATACCGGAAGTTAAATTCGCGCGAGCGTCCAGGAGTCGTAGAGGAATCGAGCGTTTCGGTGAAGCGGAATAAGAAAATATTGACGTTTTACGTTGTATGTTCGTGTTTCTTGATTTAAAAGTTCATTTGCAGTAAGTTCAAAGATCCAACGAAACATCGTGACAAGTGTCAACAGATAAGGTAATACAGTTGTATTGTATTCCTTCTTATTGATGCAATTGAGTCTGTGGCAGTCAAAATTATTGTTGTCTCTTTATTTAAACATAAATATCATTTATCCTTATCATTTTTATTATTTAGTCCAGGTCTGAAATAAGTGTTTCAACTTCTTAGCAGCTATTAAAACGGTGCACTGGGCTGTTCATCTAATTATTATCATAGAAGCACTGTGAACTGACTGATCTAGTATTAATTACAATATTTGGCATTTTCTTTAGAATTATTTCAAAGTATATACATATACATTGAGACGACTACTGTATTTACTCTCAGACACCATTGGCTCGAGTAAAAATCAATAAATCAACGCTATCATCTTTTTGGCCATCGAATTTCAGGGGCAAGTTAAATCTTAACGTATTTATCCAATTACCTTCATTATAGGTCCCTATAAATATTTATTGTTATTGTTGTCCTCCTGTATCATAAATAATTGTCCTAACCATCACTCTTTATGCGTACTTGTTGCATGCGTTCTGTAATTGTATACTTGGTTTACCAGGTCGGAGGTGAAGATACGTGTAGTACTCAGCGATTGTGATTCAATTTGACTGGTGCGAAGCTTGTCGTACAAGCAGTATCTATCGGTGCATTGTTTGACGTCTATGCATTTAAATAACTTGAGTTTGGCGTCGTACGCCGACTACTTTAAGTTGTATATCTAAATTTGTCCACCTCTTTTCATTGGCTTACCTGGTCTGGTTTAATGGTACTTGTACTCAGCTTGTTGTGATTCAATTTGACTGGTGCGTAGCTTGTTGTACAAGCAGTATCTATCAGTGTGTGTTTCTGACATTTATACGGTATAATAACTGGTTTGGCTTTGTAAGCTGACTATTTGCTTTTCGTCCTTTGTGTCCCTACACCATGGCCCAGTCCAATATGTCTATGGTTGATTGCCATACCCCAAGATCAGGGTATAAAATGGAATCAGTTGCAAAATCCCTTAAATTCTCAACTAAACCCTTGATTAAAATCAATTTTGCAAATTCCAAAACTTTGGAGAGGATTCCTGGGGTGGCCACAAAATTGGCAAATAGAATAAAGCAAGCCCGGAAGTTACATGGTAACTTGTCGGAAGAAGTATTTAAGCAAATTATGGCAGGCAGGGCAAGTCAGGACATGTTATCGGCAATAAGCTTTGAAATTAATAAGGAGTTCTGCAACATTACCTTAGACACGGACACCGAGGATGAGGATGAACAGTCTGCAGCTGAAGACGGTAAGGAAGAGGCTAAATTCCAGCAGATAATGAAACTCATGTCTGACCTGAACAACAACCTGAAGCAATCAAAGGAAAAGGTCGTTGTACGGTCTCATCCTGAAACAGTGCACAAATCCTACCAGAATGTTGTACATTCTAGGGGGGATAAAGAAGTTAAGTTCAGGCGGCATGAGAGTTCGACACCAAAGAAGCACAAGGAGACAACCTACCCTAGAAAGAAGTTATCCCGAAAGCCGGACACTGACACCGAATCTACAGATTCAGAAGATGCTGAGAGAGAATATTATACCACCAAGAAGGGGAAGAAGAAGGGATATGTGGATTCTTCAGAAAGTTCAGAGGAGGAGGTTACCGCACGAAGAAGGCGTAGGGGTCCACCTTCGATTCCCAAGGGCTTAACTTATGACGACAAGGGTACCTGGACTACATATAAAAGGAAGTTCAATATGTATGCAGGGGCCAATGGCTGGACCGAAAAGGACAACTTGTATGTCCTGTGTGGTAGCCTGCAGGGGAAGGCAGCTGACTTCTACACCACCTTAACTGAAAGAGACGAAAACATGTCTTTCCGCCGCCTGATGAAGAAGCTAGATCAACGCTTTGGAGCTAGGGAACTGGAGGAAACGGCTCAAGCGCGATTCCAACTGGCAGTTCAGGGAGTTGACGAGAGTTTGGAAGATTGGGCCGACCGTGTGCTTACTTTGTCCACACACGCCTTTCGAGGGCTTCCAGATAAAATTGCCAACCGTCAGGTAATATCAAGGTTTTGCCAGGGACTGCAAGATAAAGCTGCCGGTCAAGATGCTTGTATTAAACGGCATAAAACCATGGAGGATGCCCTGGATCATGTGAAATACTTTCAACATGTTCATCAGGCGGTGTATGGTAAGCCAAAAACAGTACGGTCCATGCAAGAGGCACCAGAAGTGTACACAACTAGGAGGGCTTATAGTCAAGATAGGGGTTTGACCAGACAGGAAGTAGAGGGTTTTTTGAAGAACATGACAAGTGATATTTTGGAGAAGTTGGGTAAGGGTCAGAAGCAAGCTGGATGTTGGCAGTGCGGCGCTCTTGACCATAGTAAAAGGAACTGTCCTGATTTAAGGTGCTTTCAGTGTGGGGAATGGGGTCATTGGAGAAATGATTGCCCTAAAACAAAGAAGGGGGCTTTAAACGGGAAAGGGTCGGGGCGGTAGGCCCTCCCCCGACCCCAGCAGGAAGAGGCCTGAATGGAAAGAATAAGCGCATTGGTGGGCAGGTTTGGTCCACGTCGGAGAACTCAGAAAAGCCATTCAGGCCTGACAGCAGGGAGGTAGGTTGTCAGAGTGATGATGGTAATACAAGTAACCGGAATGATCGTGGCAATCCTGGTGATTGGGCTCCTAGAAGTCATTGTATAAATTCTGGGACCCAAACTAGTGAGATGGAAAATAAGCTAGGGAGTGTTGGATTAGGAACATCAGATAATCAGACAGAATCGGCGAGAGTTTGTCAGCTATCATCGGTATCTAAGTATAAAGTGCACATCAAAGTAGGAGGGTTGGAAGTTGAAGCAATTGTTGATTCAGCTGCGGAAGTCACAATTATTTCAGATGAAGTGTTTAGGGCAATGTCAGTCAAACCTACTACTGTGAAGCATGTGACCTTGCATGCAGCTGGAAAAAATATGTCTATGACTGCCAGGATAGTGGGACCGGTGAAGTTGCAGATTGGTTCAAAGGTTTTCAAGGAAACAATATATGTTGCTCCAATCGCACAAGACATGTTATTGGGCTTCGACTTGCTCCACAATAGAGCTGTGTTAGACATGAGGAGAGGGATCATGGAATTTGATGGAGAAGACATTCCTCTTAATGTGAATAAGACTGACGGGGGACCACTTGTAGCGAAATTTACAGTGTGCCGCAGGACTGTGTTACCACCAAACTCTGTGAAAAGAGTGAAGTGCAGGGTGAATAGGGAGATGCCTGAGTTCATGGTGGAGCCTGATGAAACACTGAAGATGTTGGTACCAAAGACTGTTCATAAACCAGGGAAGGAGGCCATTATTTGTGTAATGAACATTTCATCAACACATCAAGTGTTTAAGAAGGGTCGGTCCGTAGCAAGTGCATATCCAGTGGAAGAAGTGGTTAAAGAGGACCCTGCCAAGGTATGTTCAATGAAGACCAGTGGTGCAGGATCAATACCACCGAGGGAGGTACCTGAACATCTTACTGAAGTTTATGAGCAGTCCAAGGGAAACCTAACTAAATCACAGAGTCAAGAGTTAGTTCAACTACTGAATACCTATTCAGACGTGTTTGCATCTAGTGAATTTGATCTTGGTAACTTCACCGCCATTGAGCATGGAATAGATACTGCTGGGGCCAAGCCAGTGAAACAGCGCATGCGTCGTACGCCGGCCTGTTTCGCCCCCGAGGAAGAAGCTCACTTAAACAGGATGTTAAAATCAGGAGTCATTCAGGAGTCAAGTTCAGAATGGGCTTCTGCCCCAGTCTTAATCAGGAAAAAAGATAAATCCATGCGCTGGTGTTTAGATTACCGTGCCCTGAACAATGTCACAGTGAAAGACGTGTTCCCCTTACCACTAGTTGACGAGTGCTTGGATACTTTGGCTGGGAATGTATGGTTTTCTAAACTGGACGCCAACTCAGCTTACTGGCAGGTACTTATTAAGGAGAGTGATCGTCATAAAACTGCGTTTACAACAAAGTATGGTTTGTTTGAGCATGTTAGAATGGGCTTTGGGCTGTGTAATGCCCCTGCAACGTTTTCCCGTGTAGTCAACCTTGTTCTACGAGGGTTGAATTGGAAAACTGTTTTAGCGTTTTTGGACGACATTCTGGTAATGGGTAGAACCTTTGAGCAACATTTGGACAATCTTGCTGAAGTATTAGATAGATTTCGCGAGTACGGTTTGAAGTTGAAGCCAAAGAAATGCTTGTTCTTTCAACATGAAGTGGAGTTCTTGGGGAGGACAGTGAGTGATAACTGTTTGGCTATGACGGAAAGAGACATAGGGGTAGTGAGGGATTGGCCCACTCCTGAAAACTCAAAAGACGTAGAGCGTTTCATGGGTCTAGCAAACTACCACCGGGATTTTGTGAAGGACTTTGCAGATCTTAGTGCGCCGTTGTACGGCGTGCTTGGTAAGCATGAATTCCGGTGGGGGGAGGACCAGCAACTGGCGTTCAACTCATTGAAGAAGGCGTTAGTGGAACCCCCTGTGCTTGCGCTGCCAAACCATACAGACGAATTTATATTGGACACAGACGCGTCCAATATGGCCATAGGAGCAGAATTGATTCAAGTACAAGATGGGAAGGAGAAAGTGATAGCCTATGGTAGTTTTACATTAACCCCCGAACAACGTAACTACTGTGTCACCCGAAAGGAGCTATTAGCCGTTGTACGGTTTACTAGGCAATATCGGTATTACTTGTTGGGAAAACCCTTCCTGTTGAGAACTGACCATTCTAGCTTGACATGGCTGCTTAATTTTAAGGAACCCCAGGGGCAACTGGCAAGGTGGATGGAGGAACTGTCTCAGTACAACATGGTATTGCAACACAGAATAGGGAAGAAGCACGGAAATGCGGATGGTTTATCACGTCCACCTATACCTGAGGACATCTGTAAGTATTACAGGGCAACTGTGAGGATTCAGGATCTGCCTTGCGGAGGTTGCAAATACTGCCGTAAAGCAGAGGAACAATGGGCCAAATTCATTGCGGAAGTGGATGATGTGGTGCCACTGGTTTCAGCAGAGTGTGGAGTGAACAGTGTAGAAATAGATAACACAAGAGGTCTGGTTGATCAAGTCGTCAGGGTGTCTCAAGAGGTTGTACCTCTGGGTACAGAGGAAGTTGTACTTAAGTGTACAGAAGGAGACATGCCTGGGTCTGAATTAGCTGGGGAAGAGGAGGATTTCGTCGTCAAGGTGCCTCAAGAGGTTGTACCTCAGGGTACAAAAGAAGTTGTACTTCATTGTACAGAGGGAGGTATGCTTGAGTCGGAATGTTCCAAAGAGGTTGATGGTCAGGAATCTGATCGTCTGAAGGTGTTGAACATTGACACTGAGAACTTAGAAGCTACAGTTGAAGGAGAAGTGGAAGTAGAAGATGAGGTATTCATAGATCTGACATGGAATGGGGTATCATATGATGTGTTATGCTGTGGTGTCACAGAAGCCAATAGTGATTCTCAACCAACAAGCTGGGGTATGTCAGTGACCGAACTACGGGATGCACAGTCAGCTGATGATGAATTGAATATCATTTTGTCATGGCTGCAAAAAGGGGAGGAGCTGTCAGATGGTGAACTGTTTTTGTCTAGTCCAGCGACGAAGTTTTACTGGTTAAATAGGGCGCTGTTTCATCTCATAGATGGAGTTTTATACTTTGGTGACAAGTCAGAGGACAAGAGGCTGGTTGTACCAGTATCTTTAAGGCAGAAGGCCATAAGCCTTAATCATGATCTTCCTTCTGCAGCGCATCAAGGTATTGCCCGGACCAAGGAGAAAGTGAAGGAAAAGTTTACCTGGCATGGGTTGTCTAAAGATGTGGCAACTTATGTTAGCACATGTGATGTTTGCAGCCGAAGTAAGAAAGTTGACCGTTATGGTAGGTGCCCATTGACAAGTTTTCAGGCCAGTGCTCCAATGGAGAGGGTACACATAGACTTCATGGGCCCTCTCCCAAAAACAGCTAAAGGCAATGTCTCAATTCTGATGATGGTAGACCAATTTACTTAATGGGTAGAGTGTGAGCCATTGCCCTCACAGAATGCAGAGGTGACTGCACAAGCCGCTATAGACAAGTTCTTTTCACGTCTGGGCTATCCTTTCCAAATTCATTCAGACCAGGGACGGAACTTTGAGGGAAAAGTGTTTTCAGCCCTGTGTGAAGCTTTACAGATCCACAAAACCCGGACAACTCCATACCGTCCCGCATCCAATGGTCAAGTGGAAAGGTTCAATAGAACCCTGATGGATGCTGTCAGGTGTTTTATTGGCAAAAATCAACACAATTGGGACGTGCATTTACAACAAATTGCTGGAGCACTTAGAGCTTCTGTGAATCGTAGCACAGGTTTTACAGCAAACAAATTAATGCTGGGACGGGAAATTAATATGCCTGCCAGCCTTATGTTTCCATTGGCAGAGAATGGACTCAGGGATGTGGACCCAGACACATATGTTGCCAAGTTGACGTCTGAGATGGAAAGAGCCCACCGTGTGGCAAGGCAAACACTCAAGACCTCCCTCAAAAGGATGAAAAGGAATTATGATCTTCGGGTTCTGGCCAGGGCGTATTCAGTCGGAGATGTTGTACATATCCTTGATACTGCCACACTTAAGGGAAAGTGCAGGAAACTGTGCTCTCCTTGGAAAGGGCCTGGGATCATAGTGACCATGTTAACACCATACATATACAGGGTCAAGTTAAAGAATTCAGTGTTTGTTACCAACCATGACAGACTCAAACCGTGTAAAGACCGGAAACTGCCCTCATGGATCAGTAAATGGAAGGAGGAACCAGCTGCAGAGGTGGAGGAGGACCCCAACCAGCTTTACTGTAGCTGTAAGAAACCTTGGCAGGGCAGATTCATGATACTCTGTGACTACTGTGAGGAATGGTATCATGGGTCCTGCGTCAACGTAACCCCAACAGAGGCATTGGAGATTGACAAATATAAATGTCCACCATGTAAAAGGGCACATGCACACTAACTTTAGAGATGCGTTTGTAACATAAACTCAACAGCCATTGTTTTTTTTGTATGTTTCAGTCATGAGTAATCCCAACCGGTATTTAGCTGCTACTAGGCAGGCGACAACCTCTGGCCATCTCATGCCCCATAAGGAAATAGTTCCAAGCCTTCTGCTTACGGATGCCTCTCCAGAAGAGCTTAAATCGTGTCTCAAAGGACAAGCCTTGTTAGCAAGGAGAAAGGGAGACAACCAGTGGCTTCGTAAAGTTGCATTGGAGGCTGAGGGTCTGGATTTCCCTCGGGACTGGGTGAGAGAGAATTTGTGGCATCATCGCAGTCACCGTCCAAAGGCATGTCCGGAATCTCGTCGTTGTACGACAGACATCAGATCGCTGACAAATGCCTCCATAGGTAAAAGGAAGGAGATCCTGCACATGGATCAAGTATACCCAGTGGATGAGGAGCTCGATTATATTGACTGTCTAGAGGAAGAGGTCAACCCTACACCCCTACAGGAGAAACCGGAGGATCAGGCGACTTCCGCTGAGCCTTGTAGGCTTGCTGTGGTTCCTGATTGCTCGCCCTTGTCTCCTACTGTAGTGGACAAAGAGAACAGTGCGACAACTGCGGTGAAGCGGAAGGCGGCGACTGGGACTAAGGGAAAGAAGAAGAGGCCTAGAAGGGGACATACACGGGCATGTCCAATTCCATGGTGCCAGGAGGACAACGGCTATCCAAAGGCCCATGCATTCAATTTTCACTATCCTACCAAGTTGGACATGAATGCATGTGGTTCTAGTGCCAACAATGACAGAGCAGATGCCCTTCAGTTCCTAATGGACAAGCTAACCGGAACCATTGATTCGCCTGTGTCAGGCTTGGTGGACGTCATGGAAAGGGAATCAATCGGGGAAGGTGTGCGGTTTAGGAAGATGGATGATTGGCTGGCTGACGTTGTACGTCACACTTCAGAGATTTTGGGGCTTAGTACTCCCCATACACTGACACTCTTCCCCATCAATTCGCCGGTGTTAGTGTTTCATTGGGACATCTTGTCGCGGGTCATGGCGAAGTTATCAGTCAAGGACTACAATCTATTCATGAGAACATTTGCTAATCCCAGCAGACAGGCAGAATTAGACAAGCGTTTGGCTCCGTTTGATGTGGTTGTGCAAGTACAAGAAAGGAAAGTGGAGTTGTCAGTACCATCAAAAGAGGCTAGGCGACCAGGACTACAGACTCAGACGCAGCCCCAGTCACGTGACGGAGCCCCAGCAGTCCGTTGTACGGACGCGCACAAGAGTGGACCAGTGTCAGACAGCACCCTAGGCTCAGACCGTAGGATGGAAGAGGACTCTTGGGAGGAGATTCAACAACGTCAGGCCTTTGATAGCCATTTCCATTTTGACAGAATGAGCCAAAGGTTCGGAAAGCGGTTTACCAACTTCCAGGCTTTGGTGAATGAAGTTGAACCGGAGCTTTGGCATCAAAGGGTAGACGTGATTGGAGGAACAGCTAACTTCTGTGATCCACCAAGTTATCCTTCTCATGATCTTGTCAGACGGCTCAGTAGTCAGGGGGTAGCTGTAACCGTGGGTGTCCATCCCAAGCATGCACAGTACGTCACACAGGAGGAATTGGAAAGGTTCAAGGAACTCGTACAGCTTCCACAGGTAGTTGGTATTGGGGAAATTGGACTGGACCATTCTGTGCCTGAACACCAATGGGATGCCCAACGGGACCTGGTTGACACCGCCTTGCGTTTGTTGGAAGACCGTCACGTGCTGGTTCTTCACTGCCGTCCGAAGGGAAGAAGAGATACATCTGGAGTACTGTCTTCTCTATTCTACCAATGTAAGGACACTGTCAGCAAGAGGCAGAAGATTCACGTACATTGTTTCTCCGGGTCCTGTAGAGATCAGAAGAGGTGGTTGGACCATTTCCCGAATGTGTACTTCGGATATACAAACATGATATCCGAGGACTGATTCGGTGAACACCAGGTCGAAGCCTTAACCAGCCTAGATCTCCGCCACCTACTTCTGGAGACAGATGCTCCCTACTTCCCCCACCCAGGACAGAGGATCTCGTCGCCTAGTTTCCTGGGATTGACAGCGGAGGCAGTAGCCCGGCATCGGACAGAAGAGGCCGAAGTCATCCTGGCTGCAACGTCCCAAACGGCCAGAAGGTTATACTTGGGAAAATAGGAGGAAGGTGGAAGGGTGCGAGCGGGTCCTTTGTAAGGATCGCTCGCAGAGCTGGTCCTTTGTAAGGATAGCTGGAAGCGCTGGTCCTTTGTAAGGATCAGGAAATCAGTTGATAAGGGGAGAGATTGTCTGGAGGTTGTCCCTGCATGAGGTGGATTATAACAAGGGTAAAGTTCAAAGATAAAGTGTATTTCAGGTATGGTACCCTTATTAGTTATTGTCTATTTTTTAAGTATTGTTGGTTAGAGTCTAAGCCTTTCAAATAAAGTCGGGAGGAGTGTTGTGATTTGTGTTTACGTTACGGGTCGGTCCGGGTTTTAGCACATCTTAAATTCCGATACGTCCGGTTTCGTGAATTGCGCGCGCAGACTTCTCTTCTCCGTTTGACAGCCTCAGGTAAAGACGTGTTTTTAGGTATCTGCGATTCTTGGACGGTTTGCGCGGTTTGGGTGACGATTGCTTATAGAATTGTATTATTAAGACTGTAACGAACGCTTTATGATCTGAGTGTTGATATCATTGTAAAACTACGTAAAAATGTCTATTAAAGACCAATTTCCTCGGAGATCGAGTACTGTCATGATAAATCGGCTATTAAAATGAAAATTTCACCTTTATTTTTGATGTTTCTTAAAACATCTTCCATGTACAACGGGCGTTTGGAAATCTCGCAAACGCTTGCAATGAATTGGCTAGTGACACGGTCCACGGTCATGGGGAGTAGAGGTATTTCTTACTTCCCTTTGTTTTTTAAAAATAGTTTGTTTTATTTATCACACATTTTTTTAAAAATAATAATTAATTGAAAGAGAACAATAGGCTCAACCGTTTACAGCTTACTATTTTTTTTATATTCCAAGGACTATTCACCTCGGAAAACTGCCTGAAATTTTTGACCGGAAATAACTTTTTTTGAAAGCATTAGTACCGGCAGAAACTCAACGAAGATACGCACGTTCGCCTGTTAACGGTCTGGGTATTTTCAATAGCCCCGCTGCGCGGGGCTATTTAAATCCCCTATAAATTCAAATTATTATTAATAATAAATCGCTTCCAGCCTTTTATTCAACTACAAAAACTATACAGAAAGCAGCGGAACGGTAGTCTAACACAAGAAAATAGCACTTTCCTAAAAAAGGAAGGAAAAGAGATGAAAAATAGGATATCGTAGCCACTAGTTAAAATATTATTTTCTGTGATCACGAGCCTATTTCAGGCTGATAATGACCATCACGTGATTGATTATCGCCTATCCGCCCGGTCCGCAAACTAATAATCGTAATCAGTCCGCTAAACGGGTGCACGTTACGTTATCCAAGTTAACATGATGTCACGTTAGAGCCAAAATGACGTCACGTTGGAGCTAAAATGAAGTTACGTTACACAGAGGAACAATTTCTTTGACGTTTTGAGAATGTATAGGATTTTCAGCATAAATGAGCTCTGCAGTGCGTTTTTCAACCTCTTGATAAAATATTGTTGTTTGTGAAACCCATATTTAGTTCAGAGCACATGTTTTTTGAGAAAAAATGCGAAAAATATTTTTTGTTTGATGATGTGACACTATGGGTGTTTTGTAATATACTAAAAATCTAGGTCTTACATGTTTGTGAAAGTCTACTATTTTGAGGTAAACCCTTACAAAATATAAAAGCAAAGCATGATTTTTTGGAATCAATAACCCACATCAACATTTACAGTTTTATGGGATAAAAATAGATTGTGATAAGTATGTTGTTACATTTGTACTGGTAGTTTACGATATTAAAATCACTTTCCAGACTGTTGCCTAAAACCCAATATTTTGGTGCAAAACCTGTCAAAATGTAAACGAAGGCGAGAGTTTTGGGAATCGGTTGATTACAATGCCATAAAACATATATTTGAAATATTTTAATTGAGGTAGGTACATAGTGTCTTGTAGTTAAAGATATCAAAACAATAGAGTCAGAATACTTTTCTGAATGATAGGATTTTTCACAATTGTGTGATATTTGTTGTGGGTCTAGATCTTGTGAATGTAAACCTGGGCCCCATCAAATATCGTGAGGTGTCGCTTTTGTAATATCTTCGATTTTCCAAGCGGATACAGTATGGACGAAAGACAAACATGGTTAAGTAGGCCTAGGAGGCTGGAAATTATCTCGGGACAAAATAAAACCTCATACAGTAGGCCTACACTATTACAGTACAGTATTGGTATGTCGTTGATTTTATTGATTTTATGACAATTTCAATGCATTGACTTGATTTGTACAATGATTGCATACATTTGTTATCTCCCTTGGATAAAGCTATAAAGATAATTATAATAGCAACTGGGGCCCGTGTGTATATCTACAAATATATTCTAGCTGTTATCTAATATTTATTAAATACCGATTTAGGCGGTGCCTTAGTTCACATTACATTTAAAAATCTTTGTTTGTTCCATTTTAGGTACAGTAGGATGTTTGGAAGTTTGTAATCTGGACTTGATATCTATGTAACCATGAAATGTTTTCTATTCAGGTTTGTTGCAAAAGCCCATTTGTGGGTGTTTGAAGAATTGTGGTCAGTTTCATGACTTGGATTTAGTTGAAAACTGAGGCCGGCAGCCTTAAGGTAAAAATGGCCTGTCGCCATAGTTCTAGAATCATACAATTTTGTAATTTTTAAGGTAGCTCAATGTTTCAGAAGTTCATTGCTGGTCATTTGGGGCCCTTTTCTCCCAAACCTGACAGTCAGTTATCTTTTAAACAGGGGGGGGGTAACTCAAAAATAGAGAAAATTCCAAATTCAAGATTGACCCTGGCACATATTGTCAACGCTGAAAATTGTTAATTTGTATCATTTATAGCAACATTTTTGACAGTATAGACTAGAATTGTATAAACTTTGTCGATGAAATGCATTTTGACTCCAGCAATAACTGAAAATGACCAAAATTTAAGGTGGTCCGGGACATATTTCTTGATTTACGCCTTATCGGTTAGTGTTCATTTGCATTTGTTTTGCAAAATTGTGTCTTACACTGAGCACGAAATGGGTTTTGTATGTTAAATGGAGCATATTGGCCTTGTCTAGGTCATTAATTCAGGTAAAAACCTTGAAAAAAGAAAAATAACATGTATGAAAGTGTGAGATGTATTGGGCTGACCAGAGTAACCTCCCTTGCACATGGAAATCACTGTTTAAATGACTTCTGAACCATATTTCTGCAGTTTTCATGATAATATCTAGTATAATAATATTTATGGAGTATGTTTGCGTTCAAAAACACATGAATACCCGCATACGGGCTTACATATAGTTTGATAAGTGCGGCATTGTTGATTTAGTCATTTCGCTCTCACATTGCCCGGTCCCTCCTATTTTACCCAAATGCATTATTCAGTGACTGAAAATGTGTCGCGACTGGACGCGAGACACCGAATTAGTATTTTAATGCATTTTCGTGTGATATTTACCGTAAAATAGGAATTTATGACCAGGTATGTGTCTGACTAGCATTGTGTGAGAGCTAAACTTAAAAATGTGCAAAATTGGAGGGTCGGAGGGTATTTTAAAATGACTGGTACAGGTCACTGAGACTACTGAGACCAATATAAATGGTACTCTGTTATTCAAAATATGGTATAGTTTACAAAAAATTACCATCATAAGGTTTCAGAAAACATTTTTCAGACCACAGTTTCCAAGCCTTATATGCGAATTGGCCATGTAGAAAATTGATAATAGAAGACATTTTAGCTAAATATTGGGCTGTTGCATATTTATAGGATATTTCATTGCTGGTTTTGGGTTTTCATCCCTGGCAGTGACCATAATATTACTTAATGGTGCATGCGAATTTGATGTGTTTACATTTTTGATCTCCTAGAAGCTTGGATCTTAAAACCAAGCGTCTACTTGACTGACAGAACTGCTTTTTGAGTGAAATTGGATGGTACATTTTCAAAGGTATTTTGTGAAAAAAACCGGCAAGGATGGCAAGGGTTTCTGATGACATTCTTAAAGATTTCTAGTCTTGATCTGTAAATATCAGCAGCTGTAAGACTTCCATCATTGACCGTTAGCGCATAAATGGGGGTCGAACATAACTTGTTTTGACTCGGCCGGGCAGTAAAATTGATGGTTTGGCTGATTGTTGTGAACATAAAAGAGTGAATTAGAGTAGGTTGTATATGAAATGATGTTGCATATTGTAATCTGGACTTGATATCTATGTAACCATGAACTGTTTTCTATTCAGGTTTGTTGTTAAAGCCAATTTGTGGGTGTTTGAAGAATTGTGGTCAGTTTCAGGACTTGGATTTTGTTGAAAATTGAGGCCGCCAGCCTATGCAGTTATCAGTTATCGTTGCTGCTAAATTTGATAGTACCCGGAAGTGGCATTTATCGCGAAAACCCGTAGCCACGTGACGAGACTTACATACCCTATTGAGGGGTTTTGGCAGAAAGCCAGAACAAACAACGCGACTAGTTGCTCCAGTCAACATATCGTTGAAAATCCTAAGTAACGATCCTGTGATACCGAGCCCGTACAGCTTGTGTGTAAGACCGTTAACCCAGGTCATGTCGAACGCTTTAGAAGCATCGGAGAAACAGCTTATTATAGCTGGTTATATGCATGTACATTGTGCATTTGTATATAAATGTCTACGCATACTGATTGCCTAATTTATATTTGAAATAAACTTTTAACTAGTTTTAGCTTTTCCAAAAATCGTTTGCAGGGCATATCCATTTTTAAGAAATGTTTCAAGATATTGCATATCAATGTAGACTGCAAAGTCATACCGTTCTTCTCAGTCTATAGTCAGCTTTGTCATATTTGAAAAGTCATGCTTAACAAACAGTAGTTACCTATTAGTGTTGGACGCTGGATTTTCGTGTAATTCATAGTAACCTGGTTCATTTGTGAGTCAAAATTCTAAGAATAACAAGGCAGAAAACTCATAAATATAGGTCACAGGGTTACCAGCATTGTATGTAAGAACTCCCTTAGTGATGGCGAACAACTATGTATAATTTCAACTGGATACTCTGAGTAATTGACATTCAAAGTATGACCGTCATAAAATGCTGGTCTTGTTTCCTCTACTACGGTTAGTTGCGGGTTGGTTGCGCAAAATGACGCAGTTATTGATCACGTGACTTCAGATTTACCGCGGTTTGGAACTATTTACTGATCACATTTAATGTAAAATACGAGCTAACAGATCAGCTTTCACAAATGCAGTACTCGCAATATTATAATCATTAGACTTAGTCAATTAAAAACAAAATTATTTGTTTTTAAACTAACGGAGGCTGCAGTGATTTTTTTACCTCTGCATTCTGCGTCCTACACGCACAAAAATCGCCGAAGACGCAAAGTTTCAGAATATGTGCGTTCCAGGGACGCATGTTATTTACAAGAAGCGAGTCGCCCGACCTCGCATTTTTGTGGATGTTTCTTTTTCTGTTAGAGGAAAAATGTACCCTCGCACCGTTCCGTCTATTTTATATATGTGATTATTGGATAATTGGTTTGCTTTAACCAATGAAATTTCGTCACTAGTAAACGGTGTAAGGGTACATATTTATACTTCTCATCTCCAAAATAATGAACACTAACAATCATTGCTAGTCCAAATCGCCATATTAAACCGTCAACGTCATGTAAGCATGATGTGAAACCTAGTCCTACTTTACCTTCAACATCACTGCACGAAAAAACACGTTTAAGCGCATATAATTTTTAATTATATTTACAGATCTTTGGAATTTCACAAAAACGTCAAATTTAAGCAGAATTATACTCCGTATATTCACTAAGTTTAAGTTTTAAATTAAATTCTAAATATAAATAGATATAATACTTATTTTATTCCAAATATTAGCAAAAACGGTAAATTTACGTAGATGTTTTTACTACGTACATATATGACTTCATATTGATATTAAACTCTAGTTCAGACCCAAGAAAAAACCACACATGCATTTTACTTCGGATTTCACCAAAAAAGCCTGAATTAAAACAGACTTATTCTCAGTGTTGGTGGAAATAAATATATCTACTATACACGTTATATTCAAAGTTAAGCTAAACTATGCAAGCCGTTTCCTTTCATGAAAACAACAAAGTTTAATTGATTAATTAACTCTTTATTTATTAATTACGTTAATTAATGTCAAGTTCAAATGAAATCCCCTTTTCAATCCATAAAGATATGTTACGAACGACAGTCACTGATGGAATATTATATGTAAATATACTGAGTACATCTAGAAACGCAACACTGGGGTTACTGTCAACACTTTTTCTAACTTTTTATAATTGACAACCAAACTGTATTTACTTGATGATATTTTATTCCACGAACAATGCAACTGTAACATTGCTTTTGTATATTTTTTGTATATTGCGGCTAATAAGTAACGAAACACAAATTGGTAAAATCCTATTTTTTTAGAATCTAAGTGTTCTAAGTAAATAGTTGAAATATTGATTAATTATTGATTGATTACATATTCATGGCGTCCAATTAGTTGTTTAGAAGTGAATGGATCAGTTGTGAACTTTGCCTAGATATGGTACATGTGGAGTTACTGGTCCTGTTGTAGAGTTGTTTCACATGATGCCTGGGATATGGGTGGATGTAAACGGTGCCAACGTGCTGATAGAGTGTCTCCTTATGAAACATTGTCGGTTAATGATAATATAGCCGAAGTAAAACCTCTCATGCGACGTCCCCGTCATAGGCATTCGAATCGCCTGATTTTGCCCATGTTCGGACATTCCTGGCATTTTTATTCCGAAGCCTAGAACTTTTATTTTGTGATTTTCTTTCTATTGGCAAACCTTACAAGGGATTCGAAGCAATTTACACAAAAAATTATCATGCCTAAATGATGCACGTTGAATTCGTGCGTTTTATAATTTTCTTGACGCACGGGAGTTGCGTAACCCGATCGATAAAATTTTGACATTAGCCAAGTTTCTACACGATTATACAATATTATTACACAAAATTAAATGATGTATGAACTATAGAAGTAAGAAAAAATCAACGATGAAAACGTTGCGTTTCTAGATGTACTGAGCATATATTCTATTCTATGCTATCGGTGATTATCGTTCGTAACAGATCCCTTTGATTCATACTGGTACTAAAATGGCGCGCGCGCTTCTTGTCCCAGTCGTTAACACAAGCGGTCCACAAATCAAATTCAAAACGCTTAAATAAACTAATGCCAGAAATTGGTCAATCTAGTGATTTGGAGAATAACATAACGGAACTTAACAGTGTTGCCAGTAGTATTTACGGTGAAAACAACACATTATATGAAGATGATTTAAATTAGAACTCAGAGACAATAGTGGACATTGTTAATAAAGAAGAATGTGAAGAAAGCGAGGACGAATTCCTGAGTCCGGCGGGCGTCTTCAAGCAACAAAGACACTGTCTTTTCGGTAAGTCTTGAAAGCTATTCATATTTAATTTACATGCTTAATCTAACTAGTAATGAGGGTTTGGATTGTTTATATCTAATCACTTCAATTAAGACACATATGTTTTTCCCGTTTTTTTTCATTTTAAAATACAAAAAAATGTAGATGCATTAGGGTTGTTGTTTTACTATTTTGAGATACTTAATGTATTCAACGACCCTTGGCTATTTCTCATGAGTGTTCCTATCAATTCACACATGTTGTTGATAAAATTATGCTACGCGATATGCATGTACATTATAACTGCTAGCGATAGTGTGTAATACCACTCTCTTGTTACATACAGGTCAGTGTGTTACCATGGTATGCTTTTCTTAGATACAGGATAGGTCCGTGTGTTAGAATCTTGATTAGGCATGTTCGCAGATGAACTTAGAATACATTTTTGTATAAAGACGCACATATAAATCTAAAGATATTAATTTTTAAAAGGGTTCAGATATTCACGTGAACTGATCTGCGTTTTGTAGTTTTGAATAAAGAAAATAATATTAATCGACTTTAGGATAAATACAGTACTGACAACAATACATGAGTATACGAGTAAGCCTCGCAAGGGCATATATACTGAGTATGTGAATGCAACGTATTAATTCTATAATTGCAGAAGGAATCAAGAATCAAGAGATATGTTACCTCACTAAGGGACAAACACCAACGGATGTCGACAGGCAAAGATGTCAGGCACAAAAAGTCCATGGTTCTCTACGGGAGACAATAAAAGGGCAAGTAATTTACAATAAACGATTTTGAATTTACCTGTATATTACAAGTGTTGGTATGCAGTCATGTATGTTTTACATTCAATTTTAAACATCAAACTATTGTTTGTGACAAGAAATATGAAGTTACAATGTCATGCAGTTAATTTTTATACCTACAAAAGTATATTTAAATTGCATACATTACACAATCTTGAAGAGTGAAACATATATTTGTTTATTGGGAGGTAAATACTAAATAGTCATGGTGTAAAAAACGTCTCTTATTATTCTCAACAGAAGCTGGAAAACTGCCGAAACGCTGTCAACCTGCAGTATCCTGGAATAATGACAAAAAGAAACAGCAGCTGGACATGCTTTGTATAGACATAATGTCTTTGGAAGAAGAGGTGGAAAGTGACATGTTCTTAATACTTGTATATAAATACACATACTTAACATACTAAAACATAAAAAAACTATTTAAAACTAAAAATAACTGTTCATATTTATTTAAATAACTATCATAACACGTTTAAATTGCATAGTATACTCTTTTTCAAAGATGTCAAATAGATGCATTTCTATCAAATGATGATGGACGCCTGTATTTAAGTCATGTTAAAATTATTTAACCAAATATATATGTTCAAATGCAAACGTGTTATTCTATAATATATGTCTTTACCAAAATACCATGGCATACATACAGAAGTGCTCGATATCCTACAAAGAGTCAAAATGTTTCAATTAGAGGCAAGAAACGTCACCGAACACCGCCATGCTGCCAACCAGGGGATTTCACCTAATACGCCCCGTCAAACATGAAGGGTGTACAAAATGTGCAATAAACGTTCACAAACAATACATAATAGCATAAAAAGGGTGATTTTGCTCATACTTAAACGGGTGAAAAAGGTACGTTATTGTAAAGATTCTCGCGCGCACGCTCTGTTGGTGTTCAGTTTTAACCCTCTGAGAATCGATCGCAGCCTGGTAAACATGCGAGAAGAGGACGGCTGACTCAAACCGTATTTCTAAGCATTTACGTCATATTTATGTATGGAAAATTGCTTAGCGTGGTCATTTGAGGACTCTTTATTGTTGTGACAGCTGTAAATCTCGTGAGTGTGCTCATAAATTGAAATTCGGGCAATTTTCGAGGGGGGTCTGCTTTAATCTCGGTAGCCAGACGCTCATTAGAATAATACACTACAGTATTCTAGGCGCTTGCATTTGTGACGTAATTTTCGGTCTCGATTATTGAAACGAGAACAATGTTCTTATGTCGTGACCGGCATGGAAAGTGCCCAAGGTTCACAAGGGTCTCTGTTGGAATGCAAATATTCAAATAAAACTGATGCAATAACAATATCTGTACATAATGGTGAAGTATATTCACGATTAAAAGAGAAACTCAAAACTACATATCCTTTTAATGTTAATAAGAATCATAACGGCATAGTGACATGTATTAATGAACTTGAAGGAAAATATGTTGTCACTCTATACTATAACCAGACAATATTCATACAAGGCAAAGCTTGTAAAACCTGGAAAAGTAACGTATTCAACCAGATGATGGGTGAAATTGATGATGATGTACACGATCTTAACTTGACTATGAGTACATCAAGCAACGTTTCATCACCATCTATTCCCGACACAGAAAGGTCAACTACACCAAATAAAAGTCCGTTAACGTTTCTAGGCAAACTAGTAAACAGCCTAAGATCACCAAGCAAAAGAACACATGTTCTTACTCACCAAAGCTCCCAGTGTGATGGAACTGTAATTCACTCCACTCACCTTCAACTAAGCCCTCAGAAAGTCTCCAATGTAGTGGAACTGTAACTCATACTCCAAGCACAATGTCCAATAACTCAAAATCAAAAACGAAAAATAAAAAAAAGACGGGAAACCAGGTCCAAGTTTTGTCTGAGGGAAGGAATGATCATCAGGTGGATCAACAAAATACATCTGAAACTAATGTTAAACAAGTGTTTGATAGTGACAGCAGCTTGAGTGTTGAAGAATTACAAAAGTCAGTGAGGTTGTTGCGTGATAAGTATAACAAATAAACTGAAAAATCTGGGAAGCTAGAACAGGAACTAGCTAAATTGAAAGCTACATTGAATACACAATATGAGAAAAATGAAAAACTTACTACTGACAATACTAAACTTAAAAAAGAGTTGACTGAAACAACATCTAAGCAACTTATCACCCAGGAAGAAAATGGGAAGCTAAAGTCAACGGTCCAACAAATAGCAAGAGAAAAGTCAGAGCTTGTGACTCAGTCCATCAAGTTGCAAGTAAACTCTGAGTCTGTTGACTCTAAAATACAAAATTGTGTTGACAGTATGGAAATGAAATTAGCAGCAGAAATGTCAAGTTTGAAGTCTGCAATATTCCAGGAATTATCTGATCTAAAAACTCAAAACCAAAATATCTTAAAAACAACATCTCAATGTCAGAACCAAAGTACCACCTCACAATATGTCCGTGAAGATACCAACAACCACATAATGACTAGAAACAGCATTAATGAATCAGAAATTAATGTATTAATCGCAGATGATTCGATTACTAGGAAACTTAGCCCTGCTAAAATGTCTGATAAGAGGGTAAACGTTAAAATCAAAAGTCACCCAGGCGGTAAATTCAATTCTATTTCAAAATCCATCTCTGAAATGAGTAGAGTGGACAGTGAGTATATGGCGGGGCTACATGCAGTTGTGCTACATATCGGGACCAACAACATCTCAGATGGCGAGAGTCAAGCAAGTGTATGTGATAATTTAGAAAATACCGTGAGCTTAGTGAAAAGTGTCTGTCCAATAGCTGAAATTATTGTATCAAGTGTTTTGCCATGGAAAGCAGAGAGAGTTATTAATAATGTCATCCGCTCAACAAATGAAGCAATCGAAGAAGTGTGTGATAAAGCTCAGTGCCATTTTTTGAATAATGATAAGGTTATGATGGAAAATGGAAGAGTGAAATACTCCCTCTTCCATGATAAAGTGCATCTCAATCCAAGTGGAGGGAAAGTGCTAGGAACTCATATGAGAGAATTTATCAATTCCGTCTTTAGATTAAAACCAGTTCCTAGTGATCACCTTGATCATCCACAAATACAAAGTAAACCACAAAGAGAAGAGTATGTAAACACTCACTCTAATTTTCATCATGGGAGGATATCTGGGAGGAGAATGAACAAAAACTACCAGATCGACAACAACAACAACTACAACTTCAAAAGAAATTACATGTCAAACAATTATCAGACATACGATTGGAACAACCAAAGAGTAATGAACATGTAGCTACTGTCACTAGTAATTGTTGTTGTTTAAATAGTGCTATTTCATCTCATGTTGGTGATTGTGTCACGGACAGCTCAAATATTGATGTTTTTGATGATAAAATGACATATGATTTACCTGTTTCTTGTTTAAATAGTACAACTTCATCTCATGTTGGTGATTGTGTTACTGACAGCTCAAATACTGTTGTTTTTGATGATGAAATGTCATATGATTTACCTGTTTCTTGTTTAAATAGTACAACTTCATCTCATGTTGGTGATTGTGTTACTGACAGCTCAAATACTGTTGTTTTTGATGATAAAATGACACATGATTTACATCTTTCTTGTTTAAATAGTACTATTTCATCTCATGTTGGTGATTGTGTTACTGACAGCTCAAATACTGTTGTTTTGGATGATAAAATGACACATGATTTTCATCTTTCTTGTTTAAATAGTACTATTTCATCTCATGTTGGTGATTGTGTTACTGACAGCTCAAATACTGTTGTTTTGGATGATAAAATGACATATGATTTACCTATTTCTTATTTAAATAGTACTATTTCATCTCATGTTGGTGATTTTGTTAGTGACAGCTCAGAAATTGATGTTTTTTACCATAAAATGTCTTATGTTTTGCCCGGTTCTTGTTTGAATAGCTCTTCAATTCCTACTCATATTGATAATTTTGCTATGCACAGCACACATGTTGATAGATCAATTAGTATTGGCATAAATAGCTTTAATTCTGTGTCTTTACCTCAAAATAACTCAATTAGTGTTGACATGAATAGCTCTAAATCTGGGTCTTTACATGTACCTCAGAATAATGCTCAAACACCTGGTAAGGACACCCATGTATCGTTTCCCTGGTTGTCTCACAAAGGGTTACATATTGTTCATCTTAACATTCATTATGTTTGTCCTAAACTTGACGAAATTAAGATTATTCTGTCCCAAAACTTAAATATTGACTGTTTATGTCTATGTGAAACTTTTTTAGATGATATTGTTTTAAATGCTGAGCTCTCAATTCCTGGTTAAACTATATTTCGTAAAGATAGGTCATCTCATGGTGGAGGACTCCTCGTTTATGTTAAGGAGCATTTAAATTGTTTTCATAGAACTGACCTAGAGTCTCATTCAGTTGAATCCATCTGGTTAGAGTTCAAATTCCCCAATTCTAAGACATTCTTACTATGTCATGTTTATAGACCACCCTTATCTAGAGTGGAATGGCTAAATCACTTCACTGAGAGTCTGGACAAATCCTTCAATGAAGCCAAGGAAACTATTGTACTTGGGGATTTCAACTATGACTTACTTAAACAAGTTTCAACTTCAAAACATTGGATGCAAACAATGGAGAATTTGAATTTCACTCAACTTGTCAAATCTCCAACTAGAAGGAAAAATAGCTCAGCAACCTTAATAGACCATGTTTTTAGTAACATTCCTCATAATATTGTTGAAATAAACGTCCCACCATATGCATTAAGTGATCACTATCCAGTTGCTTTCACAAGGAAATGTAATCACAAAACAGCTACAAAATCTTGCCATGATTATATTTTATATAGATCTGTCAAAAACTTCAAGGAATCAACTTTTCTCAATGACCTTTTCACTCAACCATGGTTTAAATTAAATACTATCGATGATCCTGATGAATGTGCTGATTTATTTATAAAAATGTTTGGGTCGGTTTTACAACAGCATGTTCCTCTCAGGCATAAACGGGTCAAGAATGTAACCCAACCTGACTGGTTCTCTTCTGATATACTTATTGCTATTAGACAAAGAAATTACTTTCATAAAAAACATGATAAAACTAATTACAAATTGTTCAGATCAAAAGTAAAATCACTTGTATACAGGGCAAAATTCAACCATTATAATGACCAAATAAACTCAAATAAACACAATCCAAAACTATTATGGAAAGGTCTCCGAGAATTGTCAGGTTTAGAAAGTTCTAAAATTCAAACCCCATCTCTTAATAACGATGAGGGTAATTTCATAGCAGATCCAGTTTCGGTCGCATGCTTATTTAATGACCATTTTTGTAACATCCATAAAACTGTTCATATTGACAAATCTATTGTTTACAAGCCACCTGATTCCTTAAAATCCTTGAACAAATCTAAGTTAAAAAATTCTGAAAAATTTACCATTCCACTAGTGTCTAATGATTTTGTTGAAACCCAATTAAAATCCCTTGACCCGACTAAATCGACAGGTACTGATAACATCAATGTCAAATACCTAAAAATATCAGCATCAATAATAGCACCAGCTTTAACAACTGTATTTAATTGTAGTATTAAATCAAATAAATTCCCATTAGCCTTCAAAACAGCAAAAGTTATCCCAATCTTCAAGAATGGTGATAAACATGATAAAACCAACTATAGACCAATTTCTATTTTGCCAGTCATTTCATTAATACTTGAAAGACATGTAAGCAAGTGTTTGAAGTCTTATCTTTCTGAAAATAAACTTCTTTACGACAGACAATCAGGATTCCGTAAAGACCACTCGTGTCAAACTGCTTTAATAAGAATTATTGATGACTGGATTTCAGCTGTAGACAATAATGAAATAGTTGGCACACTGCTCATTGATTTAAGTAAAGCGTTTGACTTAGTAAACCATGATATTTTACTACAAAAGCTTTCATTATATGGTATTCAGTTTTCAACATTAGATTGGTTTAAATCCTGCCTCAATTTTAGAACTCAAAAAACATTTATATCTGGCAAATATTCTGGCCCTGGTAATGTTTTAGCAGGTGTTCCACAGGGCTCAGTTCTTGGCCCGCTATTGTTTTTGATATATATCAATGCCTTGCCTCTGTCACTTTCACATTCTATTGCCGACATATTTGCTGATGATACCACCTTATAAACTCACAGCAAGTCTTTTTTTTTTTTAAGTTTGAGGAACCAACTCGGTTAACCCCGTTTATTCAATAAAAGAATGGTAACAACATGGTTTATGGTATTGACACAATAATACAATACAAGCAATACATGTATAATAATCACTACAATACAATAAATAACAGTATTATTACATGCAAGCTAATTTAAGATTAATTGATATGTTCTTTTATTTTACTTAATAAATGATCAGTATTATTTTTACAATAAGATTTGCATAAATTCCAAAATTCTGATTTAAATAATTTGTAGATATCAAAAGACTTAGTTCTGCTTTCACTTAAAAAGTATGCTTTGTAAATACAAAATCCGAAAAGTGTTAAGATTAAATTCAAATAGGTATTTGCAGGATATGATAGTCTATCTCCTATTACAATACTCTGGAGAGATTGAAGGTTTTTATTTACTCCGCATTCACTTAAGCAATGCGTTAATTTGATCCAGGGATCTGTAACTACAGGACATTTTAAAAATGTATGATCATAATCTTCAAGTACGTTGCAGAGGTTGCAATTCGGCGAATCAACTATTTGCCATCTAAATCGTATTTGTTTACATGGAAATATATTGTGTATTAATTTGTATTTATATTGTTTAAGTCTGTTATCTGGTAAGTATCGTAAGAAATTATAAAAGATTGACCAATCAATACGTGTGTTAAATTGTGAGTTCCAATAGGTATGTATATATGGCTTTACGAACTTTTTTTTGATAAATTCGTCATATATATTTTTGTTGGTTTGCGTGTGAATACTGCGTTGAAAGACAGTGATACCAAGTTGTGTTTTCACTAATGTCAAACGAGACTGTTCTGTTTGTATTTCTTGAATCCACTTTTTGGGGATACATTTCTTTAATAGTGTTATTTCGGCTATCCAATTTGATTTATTATTTAGTTTGTTATATATCAAATTTTCCTGTAATACACCATCATCATTTATTAAGTCATTAATGAAAATAATTTTCGAATTTATCCAATTGTTAAAGAATAAACATTTATTTTTAATTCTAATGAACCTGTTACCCCAAATTATTTCTTTTCTAATGTTTACTGCTGATTTTGGAGATTTGTGTTCGTTGATGTTTTTTGCTTTTATCCAGATATCAAGAACATTTTTATAAAATTCCGGTAAAAATGACGTATTTAGATTTTTAATGTTATCAATATTAGACTTAAATATGAAAAAATTTTGTCCGAATTCTTTGAAGAAGAATAGGGGCAAAAGCTTCCAACTGGAAAATTTATCGTCTGTTAATGATTTTACCCATTTAAGTTTTATGGACGATATAAACGATTCTAAATCGATCATGTCTATTCCACCTTGCGATCGGTTGCCAATTAAAGTTAATCTTTTAATTTTTTCTCGTTTGTCGCTCCATAAAAATGTGAATAAAATGGTATTTATTTTATCTGATATTTGCTTCGGAACTACTAAGGACTGAAACATATACGTAAACTTTGGTAATAAGAGGGTTTTAATTATGATGATTTTCCCATAAATTGTTAGTTTACGTTTTGACCAGCTATTAATCAATTGTTGACATTGTTCTAATTTAGTTTCCCAGTTCAATTTGTTACATTCAATTTTGTTGTGACCAAAATAAATACCCAGTGCTTTAATAGGCTTTCGTGGCCAACATATGTTACCGATGCAATCTATACATTGTTTACTTTTTCCTATCCACATTGCTTCTGTTTTATTTTTATTTAATTTCAGTCCAGAGACTAAGCCAAAATCTTCAATTATTTTTAAAGCATTGAGGATATCTTGTTTTGCTCGAAGAAAGAGCGTTGTGTCGTCTGCTTGTTGAGAAATTTTTAATTCTCTTTTCGAATTATCGACTTTTACGGATATACCATGAATAATATTTGATTTTCTTATATGAGTTGCCATTAGTTCTGCAGCCATTATAAAAAGTAGGGCGGATAATGGACAACCTTGTCTTACTCCGCGCTCTGGAGAAAAGGGTTTAGATACCCATCCGTTATTAATAATCGAAGTTTGAGCATTGTTGTATAAAGTTTTGATCCAGTGAATAAACTGATCTTTGAAGCCAAATTTTTTCAAAGTTTGTAACAGGAATTTATGTTCAATAGTATCAAATGCTTTACGGAAATCTAAAAACAGTATGGCACCATTTAGGTTTAATAAATTTGTATATTCTATTACGTCTTGTATTTGACGTAAGTTGTAGCCAATAAATCTATCTTTGATATAGCCTTGTTGGTCATTGCTGATTATTTTATCAATAACTGTATGTAGTCTATTAACTAATACTTTAGCAGCAATTTTGTAATCAACATTAAGAAGTGAGATGGGTCTCCAGTTTTCAAGGTTCGTTGGATCGCCTTTTTTGTATAGAAGAGATAAAACAGCCGAACGTTGAGAGTTAGATAATTGAGTTTGTTCATACCCCTCATTAAAGACTGATGTTAAGATGTATTTTAATTTATGCCAAAATGTTTTATAAAACTCAGAAGTAAGTCACAGCAAGTCTTTAGATCATGTAATATTTTCACTTACCAGAGATTTATTGCATGCTGATCAGTGGTGTAAACTTAATCAAATGTCTATTAATTCTAAAAAATCCAAGGTTTTATTTATAACAAGTAAACGAAATAAACATCAAATTGTTGAATCCAATATCAACATTCCTTTTCAAGGTAATTCAATTGAAGCTACTTCATCAGCAAAGCTATTAGGTATCACAATTAACGATCACAATTAACGATAGCCTATCTTGGGCAGACCATATCAATAATGTGATAAAGAAATGTAATTCCTATTTGTACCTCTTATCTAGAATTAAAAACTTTCTTTCGATTGAAACTAGAAAACGTTTTTATAATGCATACATTCTTCCCCATTTTGACTTTTGCTGTATTATATGGGGAAATTGTACTAGCAGTCTTGAAGATAAACTTATAAAATTCCAGAAAAGAGCGGCTAGAGTAATTCTTGATAGCGATTATTCAACTCCTTCAACTGCTCTATTTTCAAAACTTAAATGGATGACATTTCATGAGCGTGTTATTTATCAGAAAGCTATCCAAATGTACAAGACTCTCAGAGGAGATGCACCAGATTATCTTCAGAATGCATTTACTAAAGATATTCATTCACGACTGTTACGTTCTTCTTCTACATACCAATTGTACAGTCCAAAACCCAACACCGAGTTATTTCGCCATACTTTTGTTTTCTCTGGCACCTCAATATGGAATTCTATCCCTCTTTACATCAAAAACTCTACTTCTATTCAACATTTTAAAACTTTATATCTACGCTGGGTGAAGCCATCATACTTTGAAACATCCCATGCTATTGCTACAACCTAATGACTGGCTAGCAAACTTCATGCAAACATTACTATTGCAGGTATAATAATCTATATATCCGTCTGCATAATTATTCCTTTGTGTATTATGTTTTTAAAATGCCATTGCCTTAAGTATATTGATTATGTCGATCACATGTATAATGATACGCTGGCTCCTATGGTGTGTCTATATCGGATAAAGCGTTTTTGTTTAATTACAGCTGTAGATATTGTCTTGATAAAGTTTCTATAATTATGCATAGGTATACCTTCTTCTTCTTTTTTCTCTTTTTTTCAAATCCTTTCACTGACACCCTTTTATGAATTTTTCAACTTATATTGTGAGACATCATAGGGGCCAAAATATCAAAATATCAAATATCATTGTTTTCTTGGCATAGTTATTTTTCTAGTTCATTGTTCATTGTTCATTGTTGAGGATCTTATGGAAGATTGATTGTTTCGTATATTGTCAAATAAGTTTCCTCGTAAAATAAAGTCTTTATTATTATTATTATTATTATAACAATCGTAAAAGCTCGGCCATTTCCGTTTGTCTCCGGTAAATACACCTCGTAAATAAGTGTAGAAATACACCAATATCGTTCGCCGGAACTTCACCCTCACTTCTAAAGTCAGCTACATCCGCGTGAAAATAACACGTTATGTATCCATCAAAACGATGGTTATTTAATATGTTCTGATCAATTTTCTTATTCCTACGGCAAAGCAGGACGTATCGCGAAGAAAATGTCAAATATCTTTGTAGAAAACTAATATCTAGCACGGATTATGAATGAAATTTACGACTTGTTTATCACATGACGTCATGAATGATATGACGTTTATTTGGCACCAACGTAAACGTGACGTTGTGCGAACTTTTATTTCGTAGCGTTCTTTCCTAGTTTATACAACTATAATTGTATTCTTGTTTTCAATTCTAGAATTTAGCAGCTGTCGTCCTCTTTTTCAAGTTTAAAATTTAACATATTTGTTGCCGTATGTACGTGAACATGTTGTATAAACGTAACTGGGGGAGCTGCCATTTTCGAATCATGTGACTGAAAGTAGTTCAAAATGTCGCCTTGTTATGTCAGAGGTATTTTCCATTGGATAAAAACCGAGGTGATCAGAATGCAGTTTTAAGTATGCTCATTCCAGGACCTAGCCGACGAAAATAAATTATTTACAGCGTTATATGATCTGTAATTCACATTTTATTTGTAACTACTCATCAATTTTCTATAATAGTGAAATAATAAACGTAAACAAACCCCCAATGTCACTGTTTTCTATGTATTTGCCAATACCGGAAGTCGACGCTCATAACAAAAACTTTTTTTTTTGTCCTTTCAATTTTATTCATTTATAAATACATTTACATTTATGCCATACATTATCATTCTCATACATCAGTGTATTGTCAAGTCTCTAGACTATACTCTGATACACAACGCTATATATCGTGTGAAAATCTAAAAATAGCTCGCATGTCGTCACTAGTGTATTCCCGCTATCGTCCAATCAGAAATCGCGTTACAACAGCCGCGGGAATATTTCTATAAACAAACACAATTTTGAACATGGATTATTTAATTAGCAAACGGTGATTGAAATTAAATGCTGAGATGTTTGTTGAAACCTATTGAATCGAATTAGGCGTATAAAAAGTATGAAGAATGAGAGAATAACCTGATATCGGTTATCAAATGGAAAATGTAGATCTACCGGCGATTCGAAAAATATTTATCGGAAATAAAATTTAAAAAACGGCGAGTCGAATGGAGTGCTAACGTTAAAGGTAAGTTCTGTTTTTGCATGACGAACCACCGCTAATTTCAATACAAATAACCAGTTATGTTGTGCAATGATAGTAAAATCTTCTTCTGATCATCGATGCAAAAATATCACAATATCTTTTTTCATACGTCGATTTAATAGTCGGAAATAAAATTCAAACACTGTCGATTTATATTCTGCATGTAACGTCGATTTTGATTGGACGAATGACGAGGGATGTTTGGAAAACACCTGTGACGGAATTTGATCAATTGCCTTATAAGGAAATGAACGAAATGGATTTGATTGGTGGAGATTTTCGTTCACCACGCTGGGATTCGTTAGTATTATACCAGAGTATGTAGTTGAAAATAATACGCTGGTTGAACGAGAATGTACATTATAAACATATTAACAAACAGTATAAAAATAAATGGATTTATAAATTATTTTTCGAGAGAGAGAGAGAGAGAGAGAGAGAGGGGGATAGAGAGAGAGGGGGAGAAAGAGAGAGACATAAAAGTAGAATATATAGATACTTTTTGCACCATCTCTTCAATAAAAACATATTTGTGTTTTCTTAATTTAATAATATTATAAAGTCACTCCATTTGTTCTCAAACATTTCACTTTGATTTTTTATTTCTGATATTGTTTTCTCTATTTGTATTCTATGTTTCAGGTATTCTTTAAAAGGTTCTATTGATGGACTAGTTAGTGTGCATTTTGATTTGAAAATGAAATATTTTGTAAGAAGTATGATGTAATTTATTAGAATGCTTTTTTGTGGATCATTACTTTGCACTGTGCAGAACGATATATCAAAATAGTTAAAAATATTAATAGATGGAACATATACTTTTAAAAAATTATAAATATTTCCCCAAAAGGCTTGTATGACATGACATTCCCAGAACATATGTATGTTGCTGTCTGGGAACATAGAACAGAAATCACATAGGGTAGACGGAACTAGTTTGCACTTTAGTAAATACGAGTTGTTTGGGATAGTTCTCATTAAGTATTTGTATTGGAATTCTCGGAGTTTTGTGTCAACAGTACATAATAAAGGAGTTAAAAAGATATTCTCCCATTTCATGTTATCGTGTCCTATTTCATGGTTCCATTTATGAATTTGCTTAATAGGATTATTTTGTTTGGTTTCAATCAAAATGTTATATGCAATTTTATTGATTTTTCTTTTATTTTTTATTTTATCGATTAGGTACTTTGGTGGATTGTATGACATAGGTTCTGTAGATAAAGTTTGTTTCCATTCTGCTGGTATGTTTTGTACGAGACTATGGTATTTAGTAAAATCACCAATTTGTATATTGTACAGTTGTATCAAATCTCCGAAACTATAGAAGTTTGAAGATCTGTAATCATAAATGTGCTCTATAAAGAGTATCCCTTTGTCATACCAATCTTCAAAGAAGAATGTGGTATTTCTATCAAGTTTAATTGAGCTATTATTCCAAATGATTTGTTTTGCTATTTGTTTGTGTTCTGATTTAAAATTTATCTTACTCCATGATAACATTATGTCTTTGAGGAATTTTGATTTTATATTTAACAGTTTTACATCTTTTTCTGTCATGTTGCATTTAAAAAATAATTTTCCACCATAATTGGCTAATTCTTGTTCATATATATGCTGCCAGTTATTGGCTTTATCATTTTCTAATCGTTTTATCCAGCTTATTTTTAATCCATTAATAAAAGAATGAATATCCACCATTTTTAAACCTGCATTTTTATAGTCTTGTATAATTGTGTTTCTTGATATTTCATCTGGTTTACCATTCCATAGAAAGTCAAACATGAGTTTTTCAATGTTCTTTATAATGTCTATATTTGGTTTATGTAGTACAGTAAGTGGGTATATAAGTTTTGGGAGTGCAAATGTTTTCAAAACATTTATTTTACCTATAAGTGATAAGTTCCACTTTTTCCAGTTTTGTAGGCAATGACAGAACGCGTTAATTTTGGGGATCAGATTTAGGTCGTGCATTCTTGTGATGTTGTTAGTGAAAACAACGCCTAGTGTATTAGCAGATTCTGATGTCCATACAAAGTTATCTTTCTTGCAATATTCCAAATCACTGTGTATTAACGAACCTATTCTAAGTGCTGTGCATTTATTTTTATTTAGTTTTAGACCTGAAATTAACGAGAATTGTCCTAGAATTTCTATTAGTTTTTCAAATGACTTCTTTTCACCATTGATGAAGAAGCTGGCATCGTCCGCAAATAATGTTTGTTTCATTTCTTTTTTATATATAGTAACACCCTTTAAATTTTCACATGTGTTGATTCGTCTAGACAAGATTTCGATACATATTATAAATAAATATGGGGAAAGAGGACATCCTTGACGTACTCCCTTCTTAATGTCAAAAAGATTTGAGCAATGACCATTGTTCGTGACACATGCTTTTGCATCTTTATAGAACAACGATACCCATTTTATTAATTGTTCACCAAAATTAAAATATTTGAGACATTTGAATATAATAGTCCGGCAGAACTTGCAAGGGACCGTGCAATATCTTCTATACAAAATGTTTTTGCATTTTCTTGTTCTCTGGACCATACCATAACAGAATCCGAGTGATGCCACCTTGTCATCATTGAGCAATTCTCAGAATGAGGCCCCAAAGGGGGTATATGAATTTTCATGAATTAATCCGTATAAATAAATTATTATTTTATTAAATGTGCATAAAAACACACTAAATGATGTTTATATTATGCCAAAGTATGTGTATATTCAATTTATGAATATTTGTTATAGTCAATTGTGAAAATAAGGCCCCAATCATGGTTTACACACAAAACGAGGCCATTAGTTATTAGACAAACAAATGGCTTACATTAGTAAATGATGTATGTTAAACAAATGTTTCATTAAATCTATTATTCGAATTTAATTCAGTGACATTGGTAAGTACAAATATAGTTAAATATATAATTGATTAATTTGAGGCCCTGTCTTCATTTAGTAAATGTGGCCCCATAGGGGTATATCATGTTTTTTTTATCAAAATAGCTTAAACGCATACAATTTATTATGTTAAATCAATTATAACGCAAAACACCTGAAATGTAGTTCATGTTGTTTATATTTTGCCAAAAAATGTGTTTATTCAATTTACAAACATTTGTAATAGTAAATTGTGCAAATGAGGCCCATTCGTGGTTTACACCTAAAACGAGATCCGCTATTAGACAAACAAATGAGTTAAATTAGAAAATGATGCATGCTCAACACATTTTTATTTTTGAATATATTTTATATTGAATTGAATGGCATTGGCAAGTGCAAACATGAACCAACAATTTGATTTCTTGAGTTGAGGCCCTACTTGTGGTAAGTTTAAAATGTATACACTTCATGAAATTCGTCCAAACTTCTCGTAATCATGTCACGTTATTTCACTAAACCTTACGGAATGCAACTTTAACCGTCACTACTATTGTTAGAAAAGTGTTATTTAAATAGCCATGCTCTACATTTTGAAAAAAGATAAATGAGGCAATGAGGGAGTGTTAAACAATGAAAAAGAGAAAATGATAAATATGCAATGTACCATTGAACGTTTTATTATATTAAATATGACTTACGTAATAATCAAAGTTCAGTAAATTATTCATATTCGCATATACAACTAACTTATTGTTGAAAATGAAATGATGAATTGAGGCCCGTAATGGGTCGATAAACGCTTTTTAATGTACCTATCAAAATGTTTAAGAGGGTTTCCGAATGGGAAATAATGCAGCATGATTCTGGGTTCGCGGAAATAGACTTCAGTCTGATTTTCGATTTAAACCACTAACTTTGACTGACATGCACCCAAACCATTTGATACAACGAACAGCTCCCATGTGAAGATTCAGATCAAATGTTTGGCTATAGGGTGTGGAATTAGACCTCCAAAAAGGAAAACAATACCCTGTGTATTGGTCAAAATATTTAAGATGCATCAGCGTCAGTGACGGTATTATACTTATAACAATAGAGCACAGTCATTCTGTACATAGGGGTACTCATCGCTATCAAGAACATACGTACATGTCAAACCTTTCTCACCAAAACGTAGAACATCCCTATGAAGTATTCGCCGCCATTAGGTTTAGCTATTTCAACTTAATATAAATTGTAATACCCGGTAAGGTATAGTCAAGCTCTGGTTACATATCAGGAGCGACTGTGACCGTTCCGGTCCCTTATGGGTACATGTACATGCGATTACAATGTTGAGCAATTCAAAGGCATAGTAAACTCATCATTAAAGAGTAAAGATATCCAATGCCCAAAAAGTGTACTACCATTTACTGTAATTCAAGGCTTAACAGGGTACTAGGTCATTCAGATCCCTCATCAGTGAGTTATGCCATGTCAACTATGATTATGGCGTACTTACTTTACTAGTAACTGTCACAGGGCCAGTATTTGACTGATACAGTTACTATGTACTGTCGTCAGCCCGGGTAGCTCAGTTGGTAGAGCACTTGACTTGCAAGCGGGAGGTCGCGGGTTCGAGCCCCGTCCTGGGTATATGATTTTTATGAACCTTCAACATTGGCGCCCCAACATGGAATGGTTGGTGGTAGTGTGTGCCTCTTAGAGCCTAGAGCGGCAGTACATAAGGTGGTGAGTAACATATGGGGGTCTAAATATATTCATATGGGAGTGGTTTATATGCCATCAGGCTTGGTATTGCTTTGACTGATGATGTACAGTAAGATTGTTATACAGGGCACTTGTAAGTGTCTTCCTTATAAGGCTCTGAGAGGCTGTGAGAAACCCAAAACGATCGGAATCACATCAGACAGTGGCCATCAATACATACAAAGAGCCAGTCATGATTTGTTTGGTAGGGGTTAATACCCGCATAGTGACACAAATGCATGTAGTCAGTGATATTATGAATAACACTTCCAGAATGGAAAGGCTGTATGTGGCGGTGATACTGGTAAGAAGGTAACAAAAACCACTGACATTGAGTAATTTTCATAAACGGTTCATACGAAATGATACTTCATGTGCAGTTAGATAACACATGCCTGAATTAATTAGTCCTAATCAAACATAAAGTTATTGAATGTGATTGCTAATATTCATACAAAATGCTGTTAGTACATTTGTAATAGCATATACAGAACCTGTGTGTAATATAGGTCCAAAGTTTCATATATTAATAAAATGTTTTGTTAATTGGTCAACTGACACCAGAACTCACTATAATGTATTCGTCATTTTGGCTGTGGCCACTTCCAACAGACAATTTGTAATTGTTCTTTGTGCATATTGTGTTCTGCTGTTTCAGTTGAGGATTGCTCTCTCTATCTGATTTCTGTAACCCTTTGATCCAATACTACATGTGTAGTAATCACTAGCGGAAATCCATGTCCCCGATTTTCTATTTCCAAATATGGTGTTATATCTTGTATTAAATTACTTATACCTTATTCACAGTTGAATTCACACTTTCAAAAGACTCAAATTTATTGAATACCATTTGTATCACTGTAACTGAGGTAATTAATACTTAGCGACGCTACTGAATTTATCAGGGCCTTAATGTCATCAACTAAAGCATTACACAAACCATATCAAAGATGTTTGTACATTTGTATCTACGTATCTTAATGTTGTGTTATTCGCAAATAAAAAATATGTATTACATGTATTCGTATACTTATCTAATTAATATCTCTGTATGCCTACTGCCGGGACACATATTAGTTGTCGATCACAAGCGGGGCCTCAATTAAACAATTTACTATGGTTACGGTATTTTATGCAATGCAATACTGAACACAACATGAATTACATTTCAGATGATTTACGTTACATATGATAGTATATAATACATTATATGTGTTTTAGTTGATTATTTCGATAAAAAAACCTAATGTACACCTATGGGGCCTCATTTGCTAAATGATGACAGGGACTCAAGTAATCAATGATATATTTGGCAATAGTTGTACTTACTTATGTCACTGAGTTCAATTCAAATAAGAGATATGATGAGACATTTGTTTAACATGCACCATTTACTAATGTAAGCCATTTGTTTGTCTACTGACGGGCCTCGTTTTAGGTGTAAACCACGAATGGGGCCTCATTTTCACAATTTACCAAAACAAATGTTTATAAATTGAATAAACACATTATTTGGCATAATATAAACAGCAGTTAGTGTGTTTTTTTGTACATCTGGTAAAATAATAATGTATTTATGCTGACTAATTCATGAAAATTCATATACCCCCTTTGGGGCCTCATTCTGGGAATTGCTCAATGATGACAAGGTGGCATCACTCGGATTCTGTTATGGTATGGTCCAGAGAACAAGAAAATGCAAAAACATTTTGTATAGAAGACATTGCACGGTTACCCCGAAATATGCTGTTTATCTGCCGGACTATAAATTTGTGGTCAACGCTATCAAAGGCTTTTTGAAAATCTGCAAAGAATATTATACCAGGTTCATGGTTTTCCTGCATCTTTTCAATTATTTCTTGGATTAATCTTACGTTTTCACCAATATATCTACCTTTTACGAAACCTGTTTGATCTTCACTTATTAAATGTGGTAACGATATTTTAATCCGATTGGCTATTGTTTTGGATGCTATTTTATAGTCTATATTAAGTAAAGATATAGGGCGCCAGTTATTCAAGTTTGTTAAGTTTTTGTCCTTTTTTGGGATTAATGTAATTAAACTCTGTTTTTGTAGTTCTGTCAAATTATCATTTTTGAATGAGTAATTTATCGCTTTATATAGTGCTCTTTAATGTCATTCCAAAAATATTTAAAAAATTCAGCAGAAATGCCATCTGACCCAGGGCTTTTATTGTTGTTCATTTCTTTTAATGCCGTAAAAGCTTCATATTCGCTGATTTCCCCTTCACATTGTTGTTTTTGTTCGTTGGTTATAGTATGTCCATTTGTTTCGAAAAATGTATCGTTATTACGTATATAGTTGTCTTTCTTATATAATTGTTCGTAAAATTTAGCCGTACTTGACATGATATGTTTTTGCTCTGTTATTAGTTTTTCATCCACAAATAATTGTTTGATAGATTTTTCTTCTGCTCTTTTCTAGATTTGAAAAATATCTGGTGTTTTTTTCGGCACCTTCTATCCATTCAGCTCTAGCCCTTAATAGTATGCCTTTAATTTTGTTTTCTTGTATTGAATCGAATTTAGTTTTTTCTTGTTTGAGTTTTTGTAGTATTTCTTCGTCATTTGGATTAATTGTTATATCATGTTCTAGTGTTTTAATGTTGATTTCGACCCTTTTTTCTTCTATGTTTTGTTCTTTTTTTCAGTTTACTTGAAAATTCAATCGATTCATCTCTTATTCTTCCTTTTATGACTTCCCATAACACGTTTGGGTTCGCTTCTTTATTTATTTCTGCAATTTCTGTAATAGATTTGCGTATTATTTCTTGATATTTTGTATTGTCAAGAATGGAATTATTTATTTTGAAAGAGCCTGGACCTCGTTCTATTTTTGATGAATTTATGCATATATGAACAAGAGAATGGTCTGATTTGAATCCTACTGAAATGTTTGCCGTTTTAATAGAGTTCAATAGGCTAGCTGATACTAAGAAATAGTCTAATCTACAAAAGATAGGAGGACTCGTATTTGAGTGCCATGTAAAGGTACGATTGTCAGGGTTATTATTTCTCCAAACATCATGTAAGTCATTGTTTTCTAATATATTATTAATCTTATCAGAGCATTTTTGTTTGTATCATTTCGACCATTTAGTTTATCTAGTTTGTAGTTAAGAACAGCATTAAAATCGCCTCCTAAAATTAGTGAATAATCATTGTAATCTTGCACTATATTTTGTACAGTGGTATAAAAATTTACATCATCTGCATTTGGACCATATATGTTTATTATTACTAGTTGATTGCCCATGATTTCTATTTTAAGGAGTTGTAGTCGACCTCTTTATGCTCTATAATTTTGAATTCTGTTTTGGTGTTTATAAAAATTCCTACCCCTTTGCTATTACTACTATCACCACTTAAAAATATTTTATTTCCCCACATTTTTTGCCAATCCGTGTGTTCATTTTCTAAACAGTGTATTTCTTTTAGGAGGCATATTGAGAATCTTTTCTGTTTTAACCATTCAGATACTTGGGTACGCTTCTGTTTTGATGCTAGACCTTTCACATTAAAACTACATATGGTTACGTCATTCATTGGTAATATGTTTAGTTGTTAGGCGGTAAACAGTTTGATACTGAAAATAGACGATAGAAGAATTTATTATTGTCATCGAAGTGCGTTTGAAAACAAATGGTAAATACAATGGTATCTCTATGAGGGATGGTGCAAGAAAGTGACAGTAGAAAATTATATTCATATCTGTATAGTATATCCAGTATGACAGTGTGTATTAAACAGACACACACAATGATGCATACACTTTTTCTGATGATAACTAGGTGTTAAAGTGCATTTAACAAATTACTTATGTATACACTGATTTTCAATAAGTAGGTCCATTCCATGTTCCGCGGTATAATTAATAAACAGACCACTAGAATGTTAGCAATTGTGTCTCTGCAGAAGGTTATTACATCATACTAAACACTGCGATAAAGAAGTCTTTTCCATCATCCATAAAAAGGTCAAATTTTAAGAACATCTATCAAAATTTAAACCTTCGTTACTGTCGCCGACTCAAAATACCAAAATGAACGATGTTTCCTTCTAACAATCACTCGTTTGAAACGATATTTTTTGTTTTGACTTCAAGATCAACCCTCCCTTTCAATAATTCTTAAGCAAATATGATGTTCATTGCCAATTTTAGTGTCAAATTTTAACAAGTTCTATGTGTCGCCGGGATTTTTACATTTGAAAAAACCTTCGTTAGTACTCATTAATATAGCGTAGCAAACCAACAAATAATGTGTTAACGACCATCGAAACATCATTATGAACACCACCAAAGACTCTATACGGTAATAGGATCATGGGTATAGGCAAATTAATTTACAATAGCGAGCAACGTACATTGTCATTTATCTACTTTTACACAAAAGTAATAGAGTAAAACATTCGTGATCATATGATATACACATTGATCCTTAAATTTACTCATGCCAGGCTATTTACACAAACAAATATACCCTATTGGTTGAATACAGACCAAACTTATGTTCAACACGGTGTTATACGTTAAGCTGAGTTCTGTTTTGTGCGGTATTTAAACCTTCGTGATTTAAACTTTCGTTACCCAAATTTGAAATTTAAGCTAAAAAGGCAGCAGATTATAGTTATATCACTATTCAGTGGGGCTAATTGAAGTGTTAGCATACTAGAAGGCGAAATCATCGAGCTATGTCATAAAACATGGCCTATATTTCGTACTGAAATTGTGAGTATTTATACCTTTCTTTCCAAAGAAACTTTTTGCCGTTAAGATTGTCTGAAATGGTATCAAACTATGACAACGTTCGCACAGTACTACGCTTTTCTAAGATAAACATAGACATAAGGAGCGTTGTGTCTCCTTTTTGTATAACTATTGAGTTTAAATTAATGAAACTTTCGTTATCAAGTGATAACGAATGTTTTACCTCTATTTCTGGTGAAAAAAATGGTATTGCATCGTGTATGTACACGCTTTACTCCATTGCATTAAAGCAGCTGTTACATAGGTATGAAATTGGTACAATAACAAAGTTCGCAGTGTGATCCGTTATGCTTCGTTAATGAGCAGGTCAATTTACGATAAAATTTGTGATAGTTGTGTGTTCTGTAAGTGATTATTAGACCAGTAAATCTAATACCCATATGCAACATCAACCTTGTTATTGCTATATCATAGAACTACACCATTTGTTAAATTTTATAGCGCATTGATATCTGAAAAGTGTTACTATTCGGTTTATACTTACGACAACGAAGGTTTCATAATGATAACGAAGGTTTATTTTTCATATGGGTTATAATTAATATAATAAAAAGTAAAGTTGCCTTCCAAATAGTATAGTGTAAACGCCTGAAAGAGTAACACGATGCAGACTGCCCTTGTCAGTAGCGAGAAAGATTGCGTCGTTACTATGCATTTCCTCTGATCTTTCAGAAAGAGAGAAATTAAATAGAAACAAGCAACAAAGAAAAATGTTAAAATGACAGTTATGAATGCATCAACAAGTACAAGAAGAAAAGAACACCGGCTTGTTGGATTGCATGAACTATGCAGTTGTTTATCATGTTCCTGTCGTGCATGAAGATATCTGGTTTAGTGACAAAATAGTTGATACAGACGATGAAGAGTGTGAAGAGACATTTATTGAAACTAAGAAGCAGTTTTTCCATTGACGTAGAAATGAAGAGTTTGTCTGGCGGAGGTTTTGTGAAATACCAATTAGGATAGATGCTCCACAGGCTACAGGGAAGTCAGAGTCATTGTTAACTAATAGTGAAAGAGAAAGATAGTGTATTTTGAGCATGTATTCAGTGTTAATGAACTGTAGTGATATCACCAAACCTTCGTTATCGGCCACCATTTTTGTATTGACATTTTCTTTTTGCTATTTTGGTATTATGTTTCAGTTAAGTGGCCATATGTCACTTGTTCATTTCAACATGCATGTAAACGTACAAAAAACTTAGATACTTGCCGGTCTTCTAAAAAAGATGTTAACCTATTATATTCTGATTCTTAGAAAACCTTCGTTACCACTATGCTGAAACATTCATTCTGGACGATATCAACATGTAGCACATCAAAAACTGATACAATAATTTCTTTTATAGTAAACTGAAATAAGAAACACCCAAAAAACGATTTATATGTTTAAATACGTTTGCCTTTTGGCTTGTACTGTTTGTTTTAAGTAAATGCTGGCATTTCAGGTATGACTTTGAAACATATTTTCGTCATTTTTTTAATAAAGCAGCACTAAATATTCATTATAAATGTTATGTTATACATGGATGTACTTGTATATTCTAGTTCTGAACATTAAACAGTTCTTTAGATTGAAATAGTATGCTTCTTTTGAATGTATATATGATAATACAAAACCTTCGTTGTCATTTGGTTGAGGGTTTCTGTTAGGCATACATGATCTAATTTACAAGTCTATGGATTGAAAAATGGTTCATTTGATATCAATGTTTTCAATATCAAAGTTGAATTTCGATTGACGCACTATAACACCACCAAGCAGCTTCTAATTGAATTGAAGTTAAAGCATCAACATACTGAATGTATTTTGTTTACAATCAATATATTAATGCCAATATATTGGGGGACTTCATGTTAGTTAGTTGATCATTACGTTCAGACCTTAACAAATTTGGTATTGCTAAACATAATTTTTCCGATTATACTAAGTTAAATATCATTTGCGACGTGTTAGTTCAAATAATTATGTAAAATTCACCATGAGGCTGTGGTAACGTAGGTTTTGTAAGTACTAGAATTAGTTTCTACCTACCTGTGTTTGCACGATCATTACACAAAAACTAAGAAAGTGTTGTATTCAAGATTTTCAGGCATGGTTACTGAATGATATATCAAACTTTTGAGGCAAACTGAAACTAAATCTGAAAAGGTCACATTTTCATTTTTTTTCTTTTCCAAATGGACCTACTTATTGAAAATCAGTGATAAACATTAAACATAGTTAGAAGATATACTTTTTTTACAATTGAACGATATAGTAATATTGGTTATATACGGTACAATACATTGAACTATTCCGAGAAAAATAATACTTTACCCCATAACTATACACTTAGGTATAAACATTCAACATTAAAAAACATAATTATTCCAGGTGAAAAATTGCAAATGTATATTTATTGTTCCTTTGGTTACTAGCAAATTTGGAGAAGGAAATTTTTAAATAGAAGCTGCTTTAAGTACACAAAAACTATTGCCTGTTAACTTATACTTTGGATCATTATGTTTATATAGTAGTGTATTCTAAAAGGACACCTATCTACAAGAACATATAACAGTATAATAGTTATACCGAACAAAGTTAATAGTAAAACACTCAATGTACAAGACCCACATGTGTTCAATCTATCGTAATAGCATGGAAGGTATTTTGATATATATTCTTATTAATTATTACCCAGACTACATTGTATAGAGCCAACAAATGGATGACTTATACCGTTTTTACAAATATTGAGTAACATGGTATACAGTTAATTATACAACAAACAACAATATAAATCAGTACACTACTACAAACAGCATACATTGCAAGAACATGCTATGAGATGACACTGAGTATATGATGTTATATCATAATAATAACATTTAATACAAGTATACAACCCAGAACATTATCCATATGAACAAGGAAATTCAATTATACATCCCACAAGTGTAATGTAATAATGACATACGGAATATTATATCGTTATGCACTAACTGCCCGTTTTGAAGTCACGATTGTACCTAGAACGATATTCATAAATTACTGGTGGTCAAGTACTCTCATAAATTATCCATCAAAGTTACGACTTATGAATGCATTGCTTGGGGGAAAGAGTGTGTCAGGCACGTGTTTCTAGGTACATACTTCTGTATATTATACTATATTAATTAGTACATTGCATGACTGTTATAATGAGATCCAATTAGGGAAGTCTGGGAATGTATATATATATGCCACGATGACTTTTGTTCGGGGAGTTCAACACAGAGCTAGACTAGGAGTATGTAATAAAGTTTGATTTAGAGTCCGCTCTATGCGCGGGGCGCCGTTATGCGCCACTCGCAAACTATTAATAAAACTAGTAATGTCGTGATGCTGAATAAAAACATGAAATTATACAAGCGATGTTGTTTATGACAAAATAACCACTATACGAACACTACGCCACAATTGGAGTCGTGACCTAAGGATTTGGGGTAAGTTTGATATTAATTAATTTTGTTTGATGGCTTTATATTTTTTAAGTTGCTAAAAAGTATTTTTAAACACGAGGCAATACAATGGCTATGGAATTAGAACGAAGTGCGTTATTGTTTTATTGATAATAATATTTTTGAAATTGTTAGGAAGTTACGAAGTCACTGTATGTGAAATGATATTTTTGAAATTGTGAAGGTGTTAAGAGCTTATTATATATAAAATTCTATTTTTGTTTAAAATTGATTGTCAAGATGTTAAGCGGGTATTCTAGTGAAAATTGGGAGTTTATTTATAGTTTCGATATTGAAATAACTGTGCATTAGGCTAACAAATAATACAGATATGACAATAATTATGTATTAGGATAATATTATGACATTTTAAGGGTAGTACATGTTTATGTATCATGCAAATTAGTAGTAGTGGCCGAAGCGTACGATGACATGAATATTGCGTCAATATAGAATTGTGATTATGTAAATGTTGATAAAAAGTTGTGTAAACTTGACATTTAATAAAATCGAGGGTATCGATATTAATCACGTATGTTACGTATATTGGGAAGTCATGTGTGTTAAGTCTGGAGATATGATGATATATTGCAGTAAATAGCTCTGTAGAACGATGATTCTACATCTTTGATTAAGAGATTTAGAGCGTGAATAATTCTGTAAGACCAGATACTTGGTATATTAAAATGATACATGGGCATGAACTCGAATTAATAGATTACATTATGTTATTAATGCTAAATAAATTAGGACAGGTCAGAAAGTTATATTATTAAAACGGGTAAAGGAAATAGGCGGTCAGGCGTAAAAGAGAAAGTTAAAAAAGGGGAAAAATTATATAGTAAAATAGCATGTTTATACTATTACATGTAAGCTAAATGGCATAAGAATGTCTTGTAAATACATTTTAGTACACAGTTGTATGGGATAAGGTTATAATATTGTTGACATATATTTAGACTAATGTGTATTACAATGTAGTCAACCGTTATATATTGCTCGAGGGAGAATAATGATGACAAGATATTTGTAAATATACGAGTACTATTACGGGAGTACAAACTTGTCGACATGTACACCAATTGCATAATTTTGCGGGAATGGTTAAGAGTAAATGTTGGATATGATATTTGAGTATATCGATATCGACTATATTAATGAGTACTGTAAATTATCATGATTATGCGTGGTATAATTTTAACTGGTCTGTTCGACTGCATATTGAGTACCTAACAAATACTAGTATGTATGTGTTATATCAAATGTTGTCAATAAATTGCGGTATAGTAATGAGATAATTACATAGACATGCAGATAAGATAATGACATTATGAGTTAATGAATTATAGAGTAACGCAGTAGTTTGTAGACGCGATTGAATAATGCGCAACTGATGGCATTGCATGAGGTAAAATCGATAATCTGCTGATGTGTTAATCAGTATCGATATATTTGATAACGCGTGGAATAACGTAAACGTACATCCGATTAAGATTAATTGGTATAGCTAGTTTGCGATAGAAAAAAATCGTGTTTTTTAAATATTTCTCTGTAATTATTACACCTACAAGTATGAAATTTTGCACGAATAAATGAAATATATCTACCTAATACACACTGTAATTTCAGCAACATCAGAAATGAGTTTAAAAAGTTTTGCTCATAAGTTCTATGTAACATATTTGTAGTTTTGTATGAAATATCAAGTTAGAAGACTTGATACTTGCAACAGCAAATTGCATGGTCACGTGATACGCATAACGGTATATTTGCGTATTTGCAACCTACTTGATTTAACACATGCGAGGCCCGTCTTTGAATATGACGAAGTACATTTTATTGCTGTACATTGTTTAAAGGCGACATGCCTAAGCTAACCCGAACCACAAAGGCCTCCTAAGTCTCGTCTTTATAACAGCAATCTTAATCTCGCCGATCACGGATTGTAACGGTTAAATAATTGATAGTAAATCATCAATGGAATACCAGATTACCTCCCTGCGTTAAACTGTAAATACGCATGTAATTTCAATATGTAATAAAGAATAAATGTCTTTTAATTGGTGAATCAAAATTATGAAATTCAAAATGGGAGTAGGTAGGAAGTTATTGTAGTAGTGTGTAATTTTTTACCAAAATCTGATGAATAGATTTTCAGAAATCTTTAAAAAACACGATTTTTTTCTATCGCAAACTAGCTATATTGTGATTAACGATAGCATTAAGAGAAATGCAGTACTTGTTATAAGCGTTAGAATTCTCGATTAAAAACCTCTTTTGATGAAATTGGGGCGACTTGTTCATTACGTGACTAATTGATTGTAACGTTATTATATAAATTATGTAGATATCATCTTACTTACAGTTATGTATGTTTTGCGAATTGAGACTCTAAAGTACAGTCATACAAATTACTTTGTAACAAATTGATGTTACCGATAATGTGTCGAATACGTTATACCCTGGGGCAGAGTCAGGTACTCATTTCGTGTAGAAATAAGGGTAGATTGACATATTATGTCAGATTTATAAAATTGGGATATTATTTATTGTTGTGTGGCGATCACATTCACACTCACGCTGTAAAAAAACGTGTTGTTTGTTTTATTGCTAAATTGATGTAAACATTAATTATGACAGGCTGTGTAGGCTTATTAAGGGCATACATCTGAGCATTTTATTGAGTATGTTAAACTTGATTTATTTGCTTAATTACTCGGAATGTCAATTATGAATAGGGCAATGTTTTTATGTTCGACATTTTACAAAAGTACATGTCAATATGTTATGCATAGTATTGATTGATTAAAATCACGTTGAGAACTAAACATGTTATATGGACGCATAGTTTATTATTAATACATAATTAAGTTGCTGAAATAGGGTGTAGTTAATTCTTGATTATACATTAAGTTTATTTAGAGAGCACTTTTGATCTTATTTCATTGCTAGCCTTTCCGCCTCAGTTAAAATTGTTTTATATGTTTGTCAATGCCATCAAATAAAGTTATGTATCAGACTTCCAAACCTCATTATGAAGTACTGAAGGTTTATGACGATCACATGGAAATAACAACAACAACGACAGCAACAACAACGACAGCAACGACATCGACAACAACAAACAACTCAACCATTTGACGTTATGATACATTTATAACTAGTCCTGTCGTGTACTCTAAAAGTATGCGTGAAGTTGACATTCAACAAGTATCATGAACCCATATAAATTATTAACAACCAACACTATTAGAACAAACAAACAATTATATCCTAAAGATGAAAGTGGACGTTTATCTACATCACTCGATTACAGATCGGTTTCGTCATCCTATTCCGACGACAGGAGCTGTCATGACAAGTTCAAAATTCTTCAAAGAAACATCAACAACCGATAGACACGTGTGCCGCATAATGAAACATCAACAACCGATTGATACGTGTGCCGTATAATAAAACATCAACAACCGATTGACACGTGTGCCGTATAATAAAAAATCAACAACCGATTGACACATATGCCGTATAATGAAACATCAACAACCGATAGATATGTGTGTCGTATATTTCCACAAAGGAAACGTTAGAACTTATGCTTCAATGATGTGGCGGGGATACAGTACAAACTATCGAGCAAGTTCTATTAAACTCTAAATTTGAATCAGCATTTTCACCAATATCTAAAGTTATAGTGCCGATGAAACTTTAACCACAATGTGTTAAGCATGGGGAGGACCAATCGGACGTGTACCCAATGAAATTTATTGTTCGTGTTAAAAAAAATTTGACTGTCGATTCAACTGTCTGAACTATTTTTTATTGTGTTTATTTTCATACTGTGACTTTGATATTAATTCATTTATGTATATATTTCTTTCAGGTATGTGATATTGTGTACCTTTAGTTGACATTTTAATTTGAATGTCTACATATTATTATTGTTCATGATCTCATTATAACTTCATGTGGGGGTTTGTAGGTAAAATTTGAAGATAAAATTTCGTAAGAATAGGAGGAAATATTGTAATGTAATAATGACATACGGGATATTATATCGTTATGCCCGTTTTGAAGTCACGATTGTACCTAGAACGATATTCATAAATTACTGGTGGTCAAGTACTCTCATAAATTATCCATCAAAGTTACGACTGATGAATGCATTGCTTGGGGGAAAGAGTGTGTCAGGCACGTGTTTCTAGGTACATACTTCTGTATATTATACTATATTAATTAGTACATTGCATGACTGTTATAATGAGATCCAATTAGGAACAGAACAGAACAGAACATACCTTTTATTAACCCAAATCGTAATTACGACACATGAGTATACTGTACATAATGCATGTTACATATATAAATATAATATAATTCAGTCATGGTGAAGTAATGGCAATTGAAAAATAATAGATGATACTAATATGATGGAAATCTTAACAATTTTAAACAATAGATGGCTCGCCAATGTCTAATGAAGAGTGGGTAAAGAGGGGAATAAAACTCATAGTGATTTGAAATAAACGAATCTAAATAAATTCTAATGATTCTAAATAGGGAAGTCTGGGAATGTATATATATATGCCACGATGACTTTTGTTCGGGGAGTCCAACACAGAGCTAGACTAGGAGTATGTAATAAAGTTTGATTTAGAGTCCGCTCTATGCGCGGGGCGCCGTTATGCGCCACTCGCAAACTATTAATAAAACTAGTAATGTCGTGATGCTGAATAAATACATGAAATTATACAAGCGATGTTGTTTATGACAAAATAACCACTATACGAACAATACGCCACACAAGAACATTATGACATACAGTGATGGTCGAATAACAAAAACTTGTAAGTGACGTGACGTAACGTTCGCTAAGCGACGTCGCGTTTGTTTTCCCGACGTCGCCCAAAATGTCCCGCCAAAATGTCATAATTTTGAAAAACATACTACATAAAGTGTTGTTTTTATGCTATAATATTGTTAACGCATGCTTCTTCGTGCTATTACATCTGCAGAGTCCCTCGGGATTGTTGGTGCCCTCGCCCTGACGGGCTTGGGCACCAACCGTCCCTCGGGACTCTGCAGATGTAATAGCACGATAAAGCATGCGTTAACCCTACATTTACGTTTAATTATATTCGAAATTTAATTAAATATAAACCGAGCTTAAATACTACATTTAATTAGATGTAAAATGTAACTTAAATTCGGAAAATAATCCTACTTATGCGTGATAAAATGTGTTTAAATTTGGAGAATAATTACATTTAAGTTGCGTTTAGTTATAACTTAAACGTAACTCCAAATTTAAATAATTTTTTATTAGGCTGGCGATTTCGCGCCAGACTATTACAATCCTAAAAAATGAAATCCACTAAGATAAATTTACTCCCGAAACTGACAACACAGAATCTATACACTCAATGCAAATAGCTCCTCCTCATTAATCAGTTTTGCAAGATAAGAACATTCAACTTTCCTTGTTTCATTTATTCTGTTCGATTGTAATATATTAGTTTCTTCTTGAAATGGAAGGAAATTGTATGAAATTAAACGAAAAGGTGTTTAAAGGCGTTGATAATTATTGCTACGCGTTACGAACGCGATGTATAGCGTGAACGTGTTCCATGTTCTATTTATAGCACAGCTAATATTAGTACGGGCGAGTACGGATTACACCAGGGGACCCGATTATGTATAGCGCGGCGCATCAATGATTTTATTATGTTAAATTATTTAGGTCAAAATTCTCCAACGAGATCGTGGTCGAGTGGTTGAGCAACTCGCTTAGTAATTTTCTGATGCTAAGGTCCAGCGATCAAATCACGGCGCCTCCAAATTTTTTATATTTTTTATATTTTTAAATTTTTATTTTTTGTTAAAGCCACAATAAGGTTCCGGAACGACATATTTTCTATAGATAGAAAACACAAATCTTTGTTACTGATTTGAAGACTGATAAATAATTAACACATCAAGCTATTAAAACACGCTCTTACTGCCATATATGTGAAATAATATTCCCTTGAAGATTGGCATAACGAGCCCGGTTTGTTTATAAATACGGCATTTAACAGCATCTCCGTCACTTTCCGGAGACTACCGAGAATTTTTCGCCAGTTTCTTATAACCAATGGATGGATAGCACACCTATTGATAACGTAGGGCGTACACTATAACCCGGTATCTAACAGTACCTTCCGGTATCGTATATAGTAGCCCTAATCACGTTGTATATTGCCTTGTATATTGACATTAATCATGCTATTGTATAATTGAAACATGCCAGAGGCGGGGAATTAACTATGCGTATGCAATATAGATAGTGCGAATGGCTGTGTGCAGATGTATTAATTTCTCCGATAATTATTAGATTTATATTTTCATACAAAGAATAATAATTGTTTACTTGTAAGTATGTAAATCTGCATGTTCAATATGTATACACGAATGTTGTGAGTTATTTAATTTTAATAAACACGTGTCAATCATTATGAAGGTCAAAGAGGTGGCATTTTCTTTTAATATCAATATAAAACGCACAAACATGATCATATGAATGGAAAATTAAAATATATGTTATATCCAAACGCCCTCAAATTTTCCGATGCATATGTATTTAATTGTAGCAAGCTACAGTTTGTTTATTGTCTGATACAACATAATCTGTAATAAAATATAAAAAAGCTAGATGTTTTTGTTTGTCCTTAGAATGAAAAGATCGTATCTACAATATCATATTTTTAGAAAATAAGCAAATCTATCTGACAAATTACTCTTTACTTATGGTTAACAAGCTTTCATGAAAATAGGCTCATAAGAAGCGCCTTGTGATATAGATTTCAAATATGGCACTTACGACCTTCTCATTCTAAGCCATTAATATGTTATATATCATGGAGTTAATGTGCTTGTCTTTATAATTCCATGATTATATAAAGTGCTATATATTCATTCACACTTCTACACTAATCCTTTAATTGGATTATACCAAAGACCTAAATTACACAGATTGGAAACCTGTGCCAAGTCTCACGATATCTCGTGGCAGGTCTTCTGAAATCTCGCGAAATCTCGTCTGTTTTAATACCTTATATCTCATGTTCTAATATACTTATGAAAAAACTAATCATTCCATGCAATAGATGTATTATTCAACTTTAAAATGATACCCCACTTATTGAAATAATTCAATTAATAAAACAGTAGACCCCGAAGAGCCAGACCTACTCTTATTTTCATCAAATTAATGTAAATTCCAAGTTTATCAGTAAATATCTGATTTGCCTCATTCAAATCCTGATTTTCTGTATTTTATAAGAGGTAGACAAAATTGAGCTACTTTATATAGTAGAAGAAAATTATCTCTTTAAAATGACACATTGTCCATTAAAATTGGATGACGAAAAATAGTTTTATGCACAATAACTGACTCTGCTGCCTGTTATTTTGCGTTTGCTCTAAATTGTCAGTGGAGTGTCCAATCTGTGTAATTTAGGTCTTTGATTATACCTAACAATTCAATTAGGTGTCAGTCGTACTTAGAATACAATACCCCACGCAATATACTATACAATATAGGCCTACAACAGGGTACCGGCAGATACCGGTGTACCGGGTTTTGTGCGTATACTTCCGATCATTGACGAAATCTTCGGAATCGTGCGTAAAATTTAAACGTAAACACTATTGAGTATTTTGTACGGAGGACAAAATACTAAATAGCGTTTTCAGTTGATTATTTCTCATAGAAGGAACAGCAACCTGAGGTCAGATATGGGTCCCTTCTAAACCATTTTAAGTATAATTTAATATCTCAATATTTCAATATTCTTTGTAGATAGAAAATACTACGATTTTAAACCTTATTGGGACTTTAAGTCCAGCACTTACCTCTCTTTCGACTTAGAAAACCACTCGATGTTATATTACTTGAAAAGCTATTGTTCCTTAGCAGTTCGCCAGCCTGTCAGTACTTTCAGTACTTTGATTATTTATGAGTTTTCTGCCTTGTTATTCTTAGAATTTTGACTCATAAATGAGCCAGGTTACTATCAATTACACGAAAATCCAACGTCCAACACTAATAGGTAACTACTGTTTACTGGTAACATGACTTTACAAATATGACAAAGCTGACTATAGACTGAGAAGAACGGTTTGACTCTGCAGTCTACATTGATATGCTATTTCTTGAAACATTTCTTAAAAATGGACATGTCCTGCAAACGATTTTTGGAATTTATTTCAACTGGATACTCTGAGTAATTGACATTTTTGTGTAAATATTCAAAGTATAACCGCCGTAAAATGCTGGTCTTGTTTCCTCTACGTTAGTTGCGGGTTGATTGTCCGAGACTCGCGCAAAATGACGCAGTTATTAATCACGTGACCTCAGATTACTGCGGTTTGGAACTATTTACTGATGTGGACGCGCTAAACCAATCGTAGCCGCTCGTTATAATATATGCGTTTCTAAAAATAGGCGTAGGAAACCACGTGTCGTGTGCAAAGATAAAAAAAATTGAAATGAGATGTTTGGCCTTGGGTGGAAAAGTTTGCTTTGGGAATGTTTATGAATATATCATCTGAAAATCTGGAAAAAAACCAACATTTACTGTAGAATTGAAAGCAAACCCTAGAATTTAGAAGGTTTTAAATACACATCGCAGATTTTACACAGTTTGGACTTTCAAATAGCGGTTCATTTACTGGTTATTCAAGATTTTTATTTACACCAAGCTACGCCCCTGCATAGCTGCAAAGATACATGTATCCCAGAATCCTGTTCGTCTCAAGCCGGAAGTCGTATTCAATTTAATTTTTGAACAGGGAGCTTTGCTATCTGGTCAGTGTAAGTGTTAAAAATGTACTGGATATGATTGCGAGCTAAAAATAGGTCCAATTGCACATTCCGCGGGATGACTTCGGACTGTATCGCCTAATCTTTAGCCGAGACAGTGTTAATAATATTGCATGATGACTACGCACTTTATTGCAGGAAGCTTGATAAATATATCGAGACAGCGACTGTATTATGCATCGTCGGATACCCACGGTACACATTACGTACAACTTCGTTTAGTACCGTGGGTTTTTTGACTGCCGAATTCTCGTTTCTCAGCTCAAAGGGAAATAACTCTTTAAACCCTGTGTCCTTACAAACAGAATACTCGTCAATCGGAGATTTAACCTTGCGTCATTAGGGGGGGGGGGGGGTGTTACTTTAAATAGATTTTTCTTTCAGTCGAAATCAAAATGGCCGCCATTTGGGAGAATGAAACGAAGGCCGAATGTAACATGTAATTTCATTGGCGGAGCTTCCAAAGTAGAAATCCTTTGGAAACCAATGAAATTGCACCATTTATCTACAAGACAAATGTTGATGCAATGCATAAAAATAGCCGCAATTGTGTGGTTTACATGACATGAATACCGTTATATAAAGCATCAACAATAACGCTGTTATAAATTATTCTATCAACTGAAATCTCTAATACAGTAATCAATATCAATTGATATTGTTTGGGATTTATATGATATGTACTAAGTACTAAATTAAATACACATGGATACTGCCACAGGGATCTTGACATAATATTGGAGTAGTGTTTGCACTGCAGGCAACAGTCACAGTGAACTTCTGTTAGTGGACTCAAAATTAAATTATGTCATATATACGGCTGATGACCAACATACCTGTATGCGCCTATGTCAGCCAAATAATCTAATGGAAACTGTTTCCAGTCTAAGGTCACAGTAATCTTAACTTTTGATCTGGTGACCTCAACATCAATAAAGGTGATTTTCTAATGAAGATCAACATCCATGTAAACTTTGAGAATCCTATTTCCAACCGTTCTTTAGAAATCGGTTTGCAGGTACCAATAAGGTAAAATGACAACATAATAAAGATACTGATTACACATTTTAATATCAAATATGAAACCACAGGTAACTGTATCGTTGAAAACGAAAAAAAAAATTTAAAATACAAACTTTCCAAAAAAAACATTGTTTCGTTTTTAGTTTCACTTTTCGAAGAAAAAAGTGGAGCTATAATTGCCATGACCCACTCGTCGGCGGCGGCGTTGGTTTACCTTTTCGTTCAGGTCCATTTCTCAGTTAACGTCAAAGATATTTGATTCAAACTTAGTATGCATGTTAGACTATAGCGTCACTTCGCTTGGTTCCCGATTCACTTGGTAAGAGTTATGAGTGGACCAGCAACCAAAATAAAAAGCTATTTATAGACCCTTTTCACCGTTACTAAAAATAGCCCAGCTGGAGGCAAAACATTGACTGATGATCTTAAGGAAGTGGTCATGTGCTTGTCTTTCTGAAACCACATGCATGTAGATTATTATAATGAATTAATAAATAAAATAAAAGACAACCTGCTAATGTGCTAACTATTTTAGCACACTACCTTAGGTGATCGTATGTAGGTATTTAATCACAACATTTCAGGAAGCTTTCAAGTATGACTGCTTGCTAGTAGATCTAGGTTGTTTTACTTGAAAATGTGCATACTATACTATAAACACGGAATATAAAATAATAATTTATAAATAAAAAGATTTGTGTAAATGCAGTATAAATGCAGTATAAATGCAGTATAAATGCAAAAACACCTGCTATGAAATTCATATTAGATCTACAAGCACGAGAAGTATTTGTCCATGAATTTTGCTCTGAATGAGTTGAGTCTTTATGAAGTCAGTTAATGTCTTTAAACCATGCCTCTCTCATCAACATGGGATATTTAGGATTTCTATTCAATACTACTCCCTTTTCTTTATTCTGGCGGTTCCCACAACCAGCAATGCAACAGTTATGTACCATATTGTTGCAAATACTATCACATGTATACTGAATTTACTACTGGAGGCTTATCATATAATTCATGAGCTTATCAGTCAGGTGGAGATTTGATGAAAGGGGTCTATACATGTAGTAATGAATTTATAAATAGACTTAACCCGGTGATACACAAAATGTTTAACGATAAATTTCAGCAATATATTTTCTTTTCATTATCTATATTTGATAAATAAGAAAATTTATATGAAACTCTATATTATTGTTATCACGCGAAATCATCAGCATCATTGGTAAACGAATAAAACTAACGATAAAACTAGCTATCAGTTCAGTAGTAAAAAAAACCAGACACCCCAGCAAGTCTACGCTAAAAGGGATCAGCAATTGAATTATTAAAACGGAAACATTTTCTATTTTACTTATGAACATTATCCATCCAAAAAATGTAATTTATGGTGGAATAAATAAGTAATTCATTGTGTTAAAATAGTAATCAATTAATAGCTTCAATATCAACGCAAACAAATTTATTCATTTTATTAACTATCAGTAACTTGTCCTTTCACCTACATGGGAGAAATTTGATTCCTATTCCATTAGATAGCCGGCTATCAATAACGTTTACGATATTTTGCTAGCCAAATAACCGGCGGTCGATGTATGAGTATAACGTAATGCAATCGAACGTGTGTATCCGACGATGGTATTATGTTACGTAAGCTAGGTTACCATCCGGTCAGTGATAAACGCTCAACGTTTAAATACTGCGAGTAGTATAGGCAGTAGATGTAATAATGTATTAACTAGATGCTGGAACATACATATGGCGTTGGGGTGGCATTTATGGAAAATAATTTTCTGACCATGGGAACAATCCCTTTTCTTCCAGTGCCATTGGCGCTTTGAAGCAAACGATAATAAAAACGGCATAATATTTCACAATAGGAAAGGACATAAAACGATAAACAGATTAAAAGGGGAAATTAAAATGATAGTTTAATAAAACAAGCACGCACGCACGCACGCACGCATTATATGAATATTTGAATAATACATACAACCATGTAGGTCTATACAGAACTGTGCCGTTGATGATTATACCAAACCGATACTCCTGGAGGTAATCCGTTGAACCGTCTGAATTTCCCTGGTAAAGTGGCCTCGCAAACCTCGACTAAAATAAAAGGTATATATTATACACCCATAATGGCATTATTATTATTATTATTATTATTATTATTACTATTAGTATTAGTAGTATACCATATTTATATAGCCCTTTTTTCATGTATAAACACGTTCAAAAGTGCTGTACAGTCCTGACCAATACATGGTTAAAACAATATATAATGGACATAAAATATACAATTTTTTATCAAAGCTATTTAATCTCCCATCAGTATCATATTGCCGAAACGAAATGCAAGCTAAAACGTAGGAGACATGGTACATGGTATAAAGAAATACTTAGCTACAATAAAATAATGGTGTACAACGATTTGATTATCTGTAGGGGAATTAACTGAAAGTGAACCTCAACGAGGACAATGGTTATCGTCAAGTACCACATGTCCTTAACCCTGAAAGGAATAGTGATACTTCCTTTAAAAGGGAGATGACTCACAAATGACATAAAGTTACTATCATCATATGAGTTACAAAGGTCGAAGAAATCCGAACTAATCCGAACACACGATAATACAACCCTGGAATATCAAATAAGGTATAGGGTGGTGTCGCAGGAGTGTACATTAGTTATTGGTTTAGTAATTGTCTACAGTGGTTTACTCAACATCAACATCAGTGTTTAAGCTTTAGCAAGAAATATCCTAAATTATACTTTTAAGTTTTAATACAGCATTTTATTTATACAGGGTGCCGTGAAGTTGAGAATCAAACTTTGCATCATTGCACATATCTGAATGGGTAAACATGTTTAATTTGTACATTATTTACTAGATCTAAAATTCGCCTATTTGTAAATCAAATAATTAGAAAAGTAATGATTGAAACATTTATGCTTGAAATGTCATAAAGGTCCCCGGTTGGGATGTCGAAAAATTGCCTAAAAACGAGGAAAGGTGAGTAAGGTTGTAAAAGACATTATTATTTGTGCAAATTCAACGGATATTGAGCCAAAATACTTCATTACATATCTGAACATATTATTAATAATGTTTAAACACTTTTCACTTGATTAAAACATGAACAGTGTTGAGCAGGTTAATAGCTACATCTTAGTTTCCAAAATTGCTTGACAAAACAGATATTGACAATAACGTACCATTTCTAGCGTGGCTGCTATCTTTTTTGTAGAAACTAATGCCATTCACCCCCGTGAAACAAAACGATTGTTTTATTTATTGTCTTAATACATGGGCGTAAAAGCAGGGGGCAGGCCCCCCAATGTCTGGACGGGGGGCCAACATATCTTTTGTCCTCCCTCAATAATTCAGACGAAAAGTATAATTTACAACCTAATTATATCTCGTTATAGGCAATTTGCCTTCAGTTCTTGGTGAAAACGTATAAAAACATTTTTTTGCTCGCTTCGCTCGCAAAATTACTTCCTTATAAATATGTCAACACCAATTGTTTGCAAAAAATAAATTGTACTCTAAACGTCCATCAACCCTTCTATACGACTTTGAGAGGTTGTCAATTATATATAAAGCCTTTGAAACAAACGTTTTCACATTAAACTTCAATCTCAAAATCAAACAATTTAAATTTTTGGCAAGCACTTTGATGTAAGAGTTTTTAAAATGCCCTGTATTTAGGTCCATTTTTGATACCAAATAAGGTATCTTGGAACGCCTAGAATGCACCAGATTGATCCATTGTTTAGAAATTTTGCCCGGGGGGAATGCCCCCGGACCCCAGTATACTTGAACTGATTAACTTCCAGTAATTACTAAACCAAATTACCACAGAACCATAAACTCACAGTTATTATATAGATTGTGAACGTTTAAGAGTACAATGTTTGTCCGATTGTATTTTCGTACAAACGATTGGTGTTGACATATTTTGACCTAATGCTGTTACTTTGTGAGCGAAGCTAGCAAAAAAATCTTTTACTCTAAGTTGCCAAATGGTTGATTAGTATAGCGAGTACGTATCATCTTATACGTAACGTGTGTCGTATAAAGCTATTCTATACGGGCGTGCTTTTCCAATAAAAGTAAGAGTATTTTGCGATTATAGCGTCTTATGATATAAAGAAGCTATTCCTTGTCGTCAATTGATATACGGATATGGCAAGCCAAATGTCAAATAATTACGTAAACCCATGTTCACGGTCGTAAAACTAGGTTTTACGGTCGATAAACTAGGTTTTTCGACCGTTATCCTATGTTTACGGCCGTTATCCTATGTTTACGCTCGTGAACCACGGTTCACGAGCGTTAACCATAGTTTACGAACATTAACCTGTGTTTTCGACCGTGAACATGGGTTCACGCCCGTGAACATGGGTTTACGAACGTGAACATGGGTTTACGAGCGTAAACATGGGTTCACGTCCGTAAACCCATGTTTACGCCCGAAATTCATAGTTTATTTGAAAATCTTAGTTTTACGTTTGATAAACTAGGTTTCTCGATTTAACTACTGATTTCGGTCGTTATCCTATGTTTACGACCATTAACCTATGTTCACGCTGGTAAACCCTGGTTCACGCTCTTAAACCATAGTTTACGAAATACAACCCATGTTTTCGACCGTAAACATAGGTTTGCGAACGTGAACCTATGTTTACGAACGTGAACCTATGTTTACGAACGTGAACCTATGTTTACGAGCGTGAACTATGGTTTACGACGTTATCCTATGTTTTCGCTCGAAAATATGGGTTAACATTCGTAAAACCTGGTTTTACGTTCGTAAAACCTAGTTTATCGACCGTAAAACCTAGTTTTACGCCCATGAGCATGGGTTTACGAAGCCAAATGTCCAATAATTACGTAAACCCATGTCCACGGTCGTAAAACTAGGTTTTACGGTCGATAAACTAGGTTTTACGAACGTAAAACCAGGTTTACAAATGTTAACCTGTATTTTCGAGCGAAAACATAGGATAACAATCGTAAACCATAGTTCACGCTCGTGAACATGGGTTTACGTTCGATAAACTAGGTTTCTCGATTGAACTATGAATTTCGACCGTTATCCTATGTTTACGGCCGTTATCCTATGTTTACGCTCGTGAACCCCGGTTCACGAGCGTTAACCATAGTTTACAAACATTAACCTGTGTTTTCGACCGTAAACATGGGTTTACGCCCGTGAACATGGGTTTACGAACGTGAACATGGGTTTACGAGCGTAAACATGGGTTCACGTCCGTAAACCCATGTTTACGCCCGAAATTCATAGTTTATTTGAAAATCTTAGTTTTACGTTTGATAAACTAGGTTTCTCGATTTAACTACTGATTTCGGTCGTTATCCTATGTTTACGACCATTAACCTATGTTTACGCTGGTAAACCCTGGTTCACGCTCGTAAACCATAGTTTACGAAATACAACCCATGTTTTCGACCGTAAACATAGGTTTACGAACGTGAACCTATGTTTACGAACGTGAACCTATGTTTACGAGCGTGAACTATGGTTTACGACGTTATCCTATGTTTTCGCTCGAAAATATGGGTTAACATTCGTAAAACCTGGTTTTACGTTCGTAAAACCTAGTTTATCGACCGTAAAACCTAGTTTTACGCCCGTGAACATGGGTTTACGAAATTATTGGACATTTGGCTTGCCATATACGGAGTTATACGCTTCATAAAATTCCCAAACTCGTTTAATCTAAAGTTATATCAATTGACAACTCGTGAAAGATCCACTATAGATTATATCAATAAACAATTTTAGTCAGTTAAACATGTACTTACATATTGTTCAAATTCTGTAGATGTCAGTGCATTTTCTACAATAGGACCAATTGGAATATATGATCTAGTATCACGCTTGGAACCACGAGCAGAAGATGCTGACACAATTTCCAAAAAGAGAAAACACACAAAAACACAAACGTAGAACTCCATGATTGAGCGTTGGTAAATATCAAGTACTCAAGTGAATACAGGTTTGTGTCGCTTTGATATCACGAATGTGAATGAAATTTATTTTAATTTGATTGGTTTAACTTTCAATTATGGTTTTCATTTCCTAGTCCCGGATGTAACCGCAACTAAACACTTGCAAGGTTGTAGGGCCTATCCTTGTACATCGACAAGTCCGAGCTCAAACATCGATATCGCAATAACATACACACTACTACGCATACCAAATACAATAAAACCTCAATAATAAGACCCGTGTAGATGAGATTTGTGCTTAGTTGGTCCAAACTAATTTCTTTACTTGAAAAATAGACTTAAGTTACATGCAATTTTTCAAACAAACACTTAGGTCTAGACTAAAATTACAACTTATTTTATTGTTTATGTTTTCTGTCCTTCCCACTGGATAATCCATACGGCCGAGACCCCCAGACGACTTGAGTCATTTAAGTTTTTGGGGGACATCATCACATGTAAATGTACCATTGATAACACACAATAAATAAAAAACATGTTTGGTAAAACTCATATTTTTCTTTCTTTTACTAGAAACATAATTTTTTTATAAAAAGTTCATTTTCAAATAGTCTTTGTCAATTATACAGTTACCTGTATAAAGCATAGGGACACTATATAGGGTTACTGTATAGCATAGGGACACTATATATGGTTACTGTATAAAGCATAGGGACACTATATATGGTTACTGTATAAAGCATAGGGACACTATATATGGTTACTGGATAGCATAGGGCCACTATATATGGTTACTGGATAGCATAGGGACACTATATATGGTTACTGGATAGCATAGGGACACTATATATGGTTACTGGATAGCATAGGGACACTATATATGGTTACTGTATAAAGCATAGGGACACTATATAGGATTACTGGATAGCATAGGGACACTATATAGGGTTACTGGAAAGCATAGGGACACTATATAAGGTTACTGGATAGCATAGGGACACTATATAGGGTTACTGGATAGCATGGGGACACTATATAGGGTTACTGGATAGCATGGGGACACTATATAGGGTTACTGGAAAGCATATGGACACTATATAGGGTTACTGGATAGCATAGGGACACTATATAGGGTTACTGGATAGCATGGGGACACTATATAGGGTAACTGGATAGCATGGGGACACTATATAGGGTTACTGGATAGCATAGGGACACTATATAGGGTTACTGGATAGCATGGGGACACTATATAGGGTTACTGTATAGCATAGGGACACTATATAGGGTTACTGGATAGCATAGGGACCCTATATATGGTTACTGTATAGCATAGGGACACTATATAGGGTTACTGGATAGCATAGGGACACTATATAGGGTTACTGTATAAAGCATAGGGACACTATATATGGTTACTGGATAGCATAGGGACACTATATATGGTTACTGTATAAAGCATAGGGACACTATATAGGGTTACTGTATAAAGCATAGGGACACTATATAGGGTTACTGGATAGCATAGGGACACTATATATGGTTACTGTATAGCATAGGGACACTATATAGGATTACTGTATAGCATAGGGACACTATATAGGGTTACTGTATAGCATAGGGACACTATATAGGGTTACTGGATAGCATAGGGACACTATATATGGTTACTGGATAGCATAGGGACACTATATAGGGTTACTGGATAGCATAGGGACACTATATATGGTTACTGTATAGCATAGGGACCCTATATATGGTTACTGTATAGCATAGGGACACTATATAGGGTTACTGTATAGCATAGGGACACTATATATGGTTACTGTATAAAGCATAGGGACACTATATATGGTTACTGTATAAAGCATAGGGACACTATATATGGTTACTGTATAAAGCATAGGGACACTATATAGGGTTACTGTATAAAGCATAGGGACACTATATAGCGTTACTGTATAAAGCATAGGGACACTATGTAGGGTTACTGTATAAAGCATAGGGACACTATATAGGGTTACTGGATAGCATAGGGACACTATATATGGTTACTCGATAGCATAGGGACACTATATAGGGTTACTGTATAAAGCATAGGGACACTATATATGGTTACTGTATAACATAGGGACACTATATATGGTAACTGTATAAAGCACAGGGACACTATATATGGTTACTGTATAAAGCAAAGGGACACTATATATGGTTACTGGATAGCATAGGGACACTATATAGGTTACTGGATAGCACAGGGACCCTTTCTATGGTTACTGGATAGCATAGGGACACTATATAGGATTACTGGATAGCACAGGGACACTATATAGGGTTACTGGATAGCATAGGGACACTTTATTGGGTTACTGGATAGCATAGGGACACTATATATGGTTACTGGATAGCATAGGGACACTATATATGGTTACTGTATAAAGCATAGGGACACTATATATGGTTACTGGATAGCATAGGGACACTATATAGGGTTACTGGATAGCATAGGGACCCTATATATGGTTACTGGATAGCATAGGGACACTATATAGGGTTACTGGAAAGCATAGGGACACTATATAGGGCTACTGTATAGCATAGGGACACTATAGAGGATTACTGGATAGCATAGGGACACTATATATGGTTACTGGATAGCATAGGGACACTATATAGGGTTACTGGATAGCATAGGGACACTATATATGGTTACTGGATAGCATAGGGACACTATATATGGTTACTGTATAAAGCATAGGGACACTATATATGGTTACTGGATAGCATAGGGACACTATATAGGGTTACTGGATAGCATAGGGACCCTATATATGGTTACTGGATAGCATAGGGACACTATATAGGGTTACTGGAAAGCATAGGGACACTATATAGGGCTACTGTATAGCATAGGGACACTATAGAGGATTACTGGATAGCATAGGGACACTATATATGGTTACTGGATAGCATAGGGACACTATATAGGGTTACTGGATAGCATAGGGACACTATATATGGTTACTGTATAAAGCATAGGGACACTATATATGGTTACTGGATAGCATAGGGACACTATATATGGTTACTGTATAAAGCATAGGGACACTATATATGGTTACTGTCTAAAGCATAGGGACACTATATAGGGCTACTGTATAGCATAGGGACACTATAGAGGATTACTGGATAGCATAGGGACACTATATATGGTTACTGGATAGCATAGGGACACTATATAGGGTTACTGGATAGCATAGGGACACTATATATGGTTACTGTATAAAGCATAGGGACACTATATATGGTTACTGTATAAAGCATAGGGACACTATATAGGGTTACTGGATAGCATAGGGACACTATATAGGGTTACTGTATAAAGCAAAGGGACACTATATATGGTTACTGTATAAAGCATAGGGACACTATATAGGGTTACTGGATAGCATTGGGACCCTATATATGGTTACTGGATAGCATAGGGACACTATATAGGGTTACTGGAAAGCATAGGGACACTATATAGGGTTACTGGATAGCATAGGGACACTATATATGGTTACTGGATAGCATAGGGACACTATATAGGGTTACTGGATAGCATAGGCACCCTATATAGGGTTTATGGATAACACAGGGACCCTATATAGGGTTACTGGATAGCATAGGAACCCTATATAGGGTTACTGGATAGCATAGGGACACTATATAGGGTTACTGGATAGCATAGGGACAATATATAGGGTTACTGGATAGCATAGGGCCACTATATAGGGTTACTGTATAGCATAGGGACACTATATATGGTTACTGGATAGCATAGGGACACTATATATGGTTACTGTATAAAGCATAGGGACACTATATATGTTTACTGGATAGCATAGGGACACTATATAGGGTTACTGGATAGCATAGGGACCCTATATATGGTTACTGGATAGCATAGGGACACTATATAGGGTTACTGGAAAGCATAGGGACACTATATAGGGCTACTGTATAAAGCATAGGGACACTATATATGGTTACTGTATAAAGCATAGGGACACTATATAGGGTTACTGGATAGCATAGGAACCCTCTATATGGTTACTGTATAAAGCATAGGGACACTATATAGGGTTACTGGATAGCATAGGGACCCTCTATATGGTTACTGTATAAAGCATAGGGACACTATATATGGTTACTGTATAAAGCATAGGGACACTATATATGGTTACTGTATAAAGCATAGGGACACTATATAGGGTTACTGTATAAAGCATAGGGACACTATATATGGTTACTGGATAGCATAGGGACACTATATAGGGTTACTGGATAGCATAGGGACACTATATAGGGTTACTGGATAGCATAGGGACACTATATAGGGTTACTGGATAGCATAGGGACACTATATAGGGTTACTGTATAAAGCATAGGGACACTATATATGGTTACTGTATAAAGCATAGGGACACTATATATGGTTACTGGATAGCATAGGGACACTATATAGGGTTACTGTATAAAGCATAGGGACACTATATATGGTTACTGTATAAAGCATAGGGACACTATATAGGGTTACTCGATAGCATAGGGACACTATATAGGGTTACTGGAAAGCATAGTGACACTATATAGGGCTACTGTATAGCATAGGGACATTATATAGGATTACTGGATAGCATAGGGACACTATATATGGTTACTGGATAGCATAGGGACACTATATATGGTTACTGTATAAAGCATAGGGACACTATATATGGTTACTGTCTAAAGCATAGGGACACTATATAGGGTTACTGGATAGCATAGGCACCCTATATAGGGTTTATGGATAACACAGGGACCCTATATAGGGTTACTGTATAGCATAGGAACCCTATATAGGGTTACTGGATAGCATAGGGACACTATATAGGGCTACTGGATAGCATAGGGACATTATATAGGATTACTGGATAGCATAGGGACACTATATATGGTTACTGGATAGCATAGGGACACTATATAGGGTTTCTGGATAGCATAGGGACACTATATATGGTTACTGTATAAAGCATAGGGACACTATATATGGTTACTGTATAAAGCATAGGGACACTATATAGGGTTACTGGATAGCATAGGAACCCTCTATATGGTTACTGTATAAAGCATAGGGACACTATATAGGGTTACTGGATAGCATAGGGACCCTCTATATGGTTACTGTATAAAGCATAGGGACACTATATATGGGTACTGTATAAAGCATAGGGACACTATATATGGTTACTGTATAAAGCATAGGGACACTATATAGGGTTACTGTATAAAGCATAGGGACACTATATATGGTTACTGGATAGCATAGGGACACTATATAGGGTTACTGGATAGCATAGGGACACTATATAGGGTTACTGGATAGCATAGGGACACTATATAGGGTTACTGGATATCATAGGGACACTATATAGGGTTACTGTATAAAGCATAGGGACACTATATATGGTTACTGTATAGCATAGGGACACTATATAGGGTTACTGTATAAAGCATAGGGACACTATATATGGTTACTGTATAAAGCATAGGGACACTATATAGGGTTACTGGATAGCATAGGGACACTATATAGGGTTACTGGAAAGCATAGGGACACTATATAGGGCTACTGTATAGCATATGGACATTATATAGGCTTACTGGATAGCATAGGGACACTATATATGGTTACTGGATAGCATAGGGACACTATATAGGGTTACTGGATAGCATAGGGACACTATATATGGTTACTGTATAAAGCATAGGGACACTATATATGGTTACTGTATAAAGCATAGGGACACTATATAGGGTTACTGGATAGCATAGGAACCCTCTATATGTTTACTGCATAAAGCATAGGGACACTATATATGGTTACTGGATAGCATAGGGACACTATATAGGGTTACTGTATAAAGCATAGGGACACTATATATGGTTACTGGATAGCATAGGGACACTATATAGGGTTACTGGATAGCATAGGGACACTATATATGGTTACTGTATAAAGCATAGGGACACTATATATGGTTACTGTATAAAGCATAGGGACATTATATAGGGTTACTGGATAGCATAGGAACCCTCTATATGTTTACTGTATAAAGCATAGGGACACTATATAGGGTTACTGGATAGCATAGGGACCCTCTATATGGTTACTGTATAAAGCATAGGGACACTATATATGGTTACTGTATAAAGCATAGGGACACTATATATGGTTACTGTATAAAGCATAGGGACACTATATAGGGTTACTGTATAAAGCATAGGGACACTATATATGGTTACTGGATAGCATAGGGACACTATATAGGGTTACTGGATAGCATAGGGACACTATATAGGGTTACTGGATAGCATAGGGACACTATATAGGGTTACTGGATAGCATAGGGACACTATATAGGGTTACTGTATAAAGCATAGGGACACTATATATGGTTACTGTATAAAGCATAGGGACACTATATATGGTTACTGGATAGCATAGGGACACTATATAGGGTTACTGTATAAAGCATAGGGACACTATATATGGTTACTGTATAAAGCATAGGGACACTATATAGGGTTACTGGATAGCATAGGGACACTATATAGGGTTACTGGATAGCATAGAGACACTATATAGGGTTACTGGATAGCAAAGGGACACTATATAGGGTTACTGGATAGCATTGGGACCCTATATATGGTTACTGGATAGCATAGGGACACTATATAGGGTTACTGGAAAGCATAGGGACACTAAATAGGGTTACTGGATAGCATAGGGACACTATATAGGGTTACTGGATAGCATAGGGACACTATATAGGGTTACTGGATAGCATAGGGACACTATATATGGTTACTGGATAGCATAGGGACACTATATAGGGTTACTGGATAGCACAGGGACACTATATAGGGTTACTGGATAGTATAGGGACACTATATAGGGTTACTGTATAGCATAGGGACACTATATAGGGTTACTGGATAGTATAGGGACACTATATAGGGTTACTGTATAGCATAGGGACACTACATAGGGTTACTGGATAGCATAGGGACACTATATAGGGTTACTGTATAGCATAGGGACACTATATAGGGTTACTGGATAGTATAGGGACACTATATAGGGTTACTGGATAGCATAGGGACACTATATATGGTTACTGGATAGCACAGGGACACTATATAGGGTTACTGGATAGCACAGGGACACTATATAGGGTTACTGGATAGCATAGGGACACTATATAGGGTTACTGTATAGCATAGGGACACTATATAGGGTTACTGGATAGCACAGGGACACTATATAGGGTTACTGGATAGCACAGGGACACTATATAGGGTTACTGGATAGCACAGGGACACTATATAGGGTTACTGGATAGTATAGGGACACTATATAGGGTTACTGTATAGTATAGGGACACTATATAGGGTTACTGGATAGCACAGGGACACTATATAGGGTTACTGGATAGCATAGGGACACTATATAGGGTTACTGGATAGCATAGGGACACTATTTAGGGTTACTGGATAACATAGGGACACTATTTAGGGTTACTGGATAGCATAGGGACACTACATAGGGTTACTGGATAGTATAGGGACACTATATAGGGTTACTGGATAGTATAGGGACACTATATAGGGTTACTGGATAGCATAGGGACACTATATATGGTTACTGGATAGCACAGGGACACTATATAGGGTTACTGGATAGCATAGGGACACTATATATGGTTACTGGATAGTATAGGGACACTATATAGGGTTACTGGATAGCATAGGGACACTATATATGGTTACTGTATAGCATAGGGACACTATATAGGGTTACTGGATAGCACAGGGACACTATATATGGTTACTGGATAGCACAGGGACACTATATAGGGTTACTGTAAAGCATAGGGACACTATATAGGGTTACTGGATAGCACAGGGACACTATATAGGGTTACTGTATAAAGCATAGGGACACTATATAGGGTTACTGGTTAGTGTATGGTACAGAGGATGCCTCAGTTCAAGAGAAATCTCTGGTGTACATGTCCAATGTATAGTATCATACATGGGATCTATGTTTTTAAATTCATGCCCGAAAGACTGTGAGTGAAGTTAGTGTTAGATGGGAAACACTGAAAAGTATCTTTGTTTTCTGACCAGGCTGGGGACAATCTTCGGATCATGTCAACGTTTCCGGTCATGTAGTTATAGTCACCTATCAACAAAGGGAAAGTATCCATGCACTGTATAAGTATCAAATTCCCACGTATTTACCTCCCTTTGTTTCGCGTGAATAAAATGGGAAGTAACCTCTGGGTTTGTATACATATGTATATAATAGATTCGTACGCATTATCTCCCTTGAACTGGATATTTCTACAATATCCTCGATGCTCAAGCGGAGAATCAGTACCAACCATGCAACTTAATATGTTTAGTTGTTTACGCAATACGCCTAAGTAGTTTTTGTCCGCAACCAACTCAACTATAGTACAGGCAGTAGAGTCGACTTTGGCAAGTACAAATGTACTGTGACTTTGTTTTAATGAAGATCCCCTGGAATTAACCGGGGATTTATTGAGAAAAAATGAGAATACTTACGGTTGATTTAAACTTGTTGGCGACATATTGCGATCGTAGCCTAAAAAATACGTCACATGGTAGATTTATATCAACAATGAATAAGTAGAATTGACAGAAAGATATGTCGTGAAGTCATATCATAGTGTGTCGTGATCTAACTGAAACTTCACAATTGTTCATTAGCTACCGTCAACAGCGTCACTTGTGTTCGAAGTTGGTTCAGGTACTCCAGCTCGGGAACGGGATGCTAGTTGTACATGTGTCCATTCATGGAACGGAATGTTTCTGGTGGTTAGTGTATCCATTTCCGGAACGAAAGGATCCTGGTTCTAAGTGTATCAATCTCGGGTACGGGAGGTTGCTGGGTGTAAGTGTGGCCGTGCTAGGAACGGAAGAAATTGTTGGGTTGGTCCCATGTCAAAACATTCCTTAGTTTCATTATAGGCCTACGACTAGTATTACATACCTTGTTTAATGTATTTTGCATAGTGGGCCTACTGTGATGCAGACAGAATAGAAAAGTTAAATTTCCAACTTTCGGGGGATGCTCGGCCGTTCATCAACAATTTGATATTTTAACTTCCGCCTGCCACTGAGCTACCTATGAAAACCTGTGTTCGAGTCTCCCTGTGGAGACTTTTTCTCTCTTGCTGGTGTGGCAGCCAACATCGATCTATGGCGATATCAATCATGTCAAACTGCCCTAGCAGGTACCATTTACACCTTGGTCGAGTGGAGCATGTAGGTTATACTTACTCAGAGAAATTGACAAGACTTTAGTGGTCCAGACGAGGGTTGAACCCATGGCCTCTCGATCCGGAAGCGCACGCCCTACCTCTAGGCCACAGCTCCCCACGGAGCAGGATACATGTAGTTGCTAGGCAGAAACTTTGTCAATGGAGCGTTCAACTCAACTATTATACCATGTTTTGGTAATTTGTATGATGTAATGTCGTGCTGGAATTGTCGATAATTACTTAAAAGTTGGCAGTTATACTGGTAATTGCTGTTTTGTAATTCTCTGTGGGTGTTGAAACGGCAATTATGCGTAAGAAATTAATTATTATGAGTTACTTTTTATAAAGATCAAACGTCCAATATGAAAAATATACATTCTATAGAACAAAGGTCACATCATATGGCCAGTAATTACAATAACCGTAAAAAGCATATATTTATATATTTCATATAAAGGCACAGAAAGTCAATGAACATTGATGAAACCATATACAATGAGCTGATATAAAGAAAACGGAATTGGCAGCTTAAGTATACATTAAGTAATGAATGACTGTTTCCTAACAAGCGAAATGGATATCTTAAACGGAAGCAACACTCTACTTATGTTCAACAACACTAGATCTAGAGTTAATGAATGGTAGACTGGCCTTTACAGTTGTGTGGAGTGTGCTATACACGAAAGCATGTATACAATACAACTTGAGTTAATCATTGTTATAATATACAAGTTTAATGATTCATGGATCTTGGTGTAGTAGTCAATAATTCATACAGCTAGATCTTGGCGTCATAGTCAATAATTCATACAGTTATATCTTGGCGTCATAGTCAATAATTCATACAGTTAGATCTTGGCGTCATGGTCAATAATTTATACAGTTAGATCTTGACGTCATAGTCAATAATTCATACAGTTAGATCTTCGCTTCATAGTCAATAATTTATACAGTTAGATCTTGGCGTCATGGTCAATAATTTATACAGTTAGATCTTGGCGTCACAGTCAATAATTCATACAGTAAGGCCTTTGCGTCATAGTCAATAATTTATACAGTTAGATCTTGGTGTCATGGTCAATAATTTATACAGTTAGATCTTGGCGTCATGGACGTTAATTCATACAGTAAGATCTTGACGTCATAGTCAATAATTCATACAGTTAGATCTTGGCGTCATGGTCAATAATTCATATAGTAAGATCTTGGCGTCATAGTCAATAATTCATACAGTAAGATCTTGGCGTCATAATCAATAATTCATACAGTTACGTCTTTGAGTCATAGTCAATAATTCATACAGTAAGATCTTGGCGTCATAGTCAATAATTCATACAGTTAGATCTTGGCGTCATAGTCAATAATTCATACAGTTAGGTCTTGGCGTCATATTCAGTAATTCATACAGTTAGATCTTGGCATGGTAGCCTCTTGAATAAAGTGACTGTCTTAACTGTCTTTATAAGGAATGCGTACACGCTTCATTTTCATACGTTTTGATAAACATGTACAGAATGAACATTTGATAAGCAACCAGTTCTTCTGGCGAGCCACATTAGATTCAGTATTCTGTTCATTCACTACCAACAGGCATGTGTTACCATGGCAATTCTGAACACTCAATATTGTTTGATTTTGCGTCCTTTATATCCAAATAGCAGCTTAGTAAATTAAATATACATGATAGCACATTTAGTAGCTTAAAGTACATGAATGTTTATATACATTTAGAAATATGATAACCACGGATTTGTTTTCTAGCATAAACATTAACAATTGAAGACTATTCATTAACAAAAAGGCATAAAGAATAAACACGTTATAACAAGCGAACATTTAACATGGACATTACAGTTATGTCTGACTTTAGGTAGAGCTTCGGTCTTCTGACAGACCTGAATCAACACTGCTTGAACTTGTTAATGTCATTTTACTGCCCACCATTGTAGATACTGATTCTACCTCACTTCCGGTTCCGGGAGGCGCAGTCACGTGCTGAAAATTAAATGGCGCCGAAATTTCGTTTGAGTTTGATGGTTGAATTTGTACATTCTTGTCATTGTCTATACCAGCAACCTTGTCTGGTTCGAGTTTTGTCACGTGGACAAAACAACACGGATTTGATATTTCAGTCTTTTTTGGGAGCTTTATTTTCTTTTTCTTGTCCTTGATCGATTTCTTCTTTTTAGTATTTCCAATTTTCAAAAGTTCGTCTTCAGGATCTGCAGTCAGTTTCTTAATATGACTATAGAATTCAGTAGCAGCACCGGCTTCATCGAAACTAAAACCGGCAAGCTTTGTATGGTCTTTTGAGATGTGCATCGTATGAAAATTTGCATTTGGCGTTCTATATCCAGTTAGATTGTCAATCACATCTCTCCATAATGTGAAACCTGTACCTTTCTCGGCTATAAGAATGGATAACTTACGTTCCCTGTGATGTTCACCTGTGTCTAGCAACAACAGAGGGATTCCCGTTGACGAAAACGCCCATTGGTCATTCATTAAAGCTGATTTTGCCGTTCCAAAGTACATATTCACCAAACAGCCACACACATACACCTCCGACTTATGACTGCGATAAAACGTATCAACTTGTAAAAGATCAGATTCCGTTACACCCTCCCTAAACTTATGTGACATAATCACATCCGTGAACGAAAACGGCGCACCATCACTTGATGGCGAGCTGAGCGGCGATTTTTGAGACACGGGTGATAAATTACCCACACGGTCGTATTTTTCCGTCATGGTCCGTATTCCTTGTTTTGCATTGGTAGCGTTTGGCGACGTCGCCATGTCCTGTATGTTATTCATATTATGTGGATTGCCACCATCAACAGACGAGTTATCACCGAAGTTCTGAACAACAATAGATGGTTGTGTAGTATGTGGGTCACACTGTTGATTATATCCAGTGTTCAGTGGCGGAGGAAGCGGTGGAGCTGGCTCATTGTTACACAGTATCAGCTCGGGTGGTGGGGCAGGAAAGTCGTTACAGAGATCATGTTGGGAACCAGATCTACTTCCTGTGCCCCCACTGGTTGGGTTGTGAACTCGATGCTTCAGCATATCACCATCTCATCTGAAAATACACGATAAATAATTGATTAAAACAAGTAACCTCAACCATACAAAACAAACCTTACAACACTTATAACCGCAATGTTCTTTATGTTGTATTATTTGCGCATTGGTGACTTTTTTATTATTCATATTTCTTAGACTTACTGATGGTTTGGTATTTCCATTTTCTAGCGTTATAATGAAAGATAACTTTGCTAGTTCGGTGATTGTGAAATATTACGCTATACTCTATTTAATCAATGAGATATGCTCCAAAAACTTGTATGGAACTAACAATAATCACAAATCTAAGAAATTGTACCACACACGAGTTTTTACTTCCCCAATTTGTTTTCCATTCAATATAGTATATATTTGATGAATGAGTGAAAAGTTGGGGTCATTTGTGATATAAATTCTTAGGCATGTGTATTTATGTAGATATTTACAAGAAGATATCAACAGCAACAATATGGGCGCTTTCCATAGACCGATTCGTCACAATGTTAGAGTTTCAGACAATAGCCCCGTTCTAGATATAGGGTCGCCAACATACCCTGTTGACTCACGGTTAGAGTTTCAGACAAAAGCCCCGTTCTAGATATAGGGTCGCCAACATACACTGTTGACTCACGGTTAGAGTTTCAGACAATAGCCCCGTTCTAGACATAGGGTCGCCAACATACACTGTTGACTCACGGTTAGAGTTTCAGACAATAGCCCCGTTCTAGATATAGCCGGGGTCGCAAACATACACTGTTGACTCACGGTTAGAGTTTCAGACAATAGCCCCGTTCTAGATATAGCCGGGGTCGCAAACATACACTGTTGACTCACGGTTAGAGTTTCAGACAATAGCCCCGTTCTAGATATAGCCGGGGTCGCAAACATACACTGTTGACTCACGGTTAGAGTTTCAGACAATAGCCCCGTTCTAGATATAGCCGGGGTCGCAAACATACACTGTTGACTCACGGTTAGAGTTTCAGACAATAGCCCCGTTCTAGATATAGCCGGGGTCGCAAACATACACTGTTGACTCACGGTTAGAGTTTCAGACAATAGCCCCGTTCTAGATATAGCCGGGGTCGCAAACATACACTGTTGACTCACGGTTAGAGTTTCAGACAATAGCCCCGTTCTAGATATAGCCGGGGTCGCAAACATACACTGTTGACTCACGGTTAGAGTTTCAGACAATAGCCCCGTTCTAGATATAGCCGGGGTCGCAAACATACACTGTTGACTCACGGTTAGAGTTTCAGACAATAGCCCCGTTCTAGATATAGCCGGGGTCGCAAACATACACTGTTGACTCACGGTTAGAGTTTCAGACAATAGCCCCGTTCTAGATATAGCCGGGGTCGCAAACATACACTGTTGACTCACGGTTAGAGTTTCAGACAATAGCCCCGTTCTAGATATAGCCGGGGTCGCAAACATACACTGTTGACTCACGGTTAGAGTTTCAGACAATAGCCCCGTTCTAGATATAGCCGGGGTCGCAAACATACACTGTTGACTCACGGTTAGAGTTTCAGACAATAACCCCGTTCTAGATATAGCCGGGGTCGCAAACATACACTGTTGACTCGGCACCACCAAGCAGCTGATGATTATTGTTCACATATTGCAGAGAGTCCTTCACAAATCACCACTTCATGAAATGCTCTCAGGAACATCTGTACATTGAACAGATGTCGGCGGTATAAGAACTATGGACTTGCATAAAGACTTTTATTATTTTGATAAATGTAACTATGAACAATGTTTTACGTCCGTGGTTTCTCATGAAAGGATTTCTGTAAGAACTATTAAATTTACAAGCTTTTTTCGATGAGTAATTCTCACAGTATGTGCTGGGAAACCCGGCACGTTTAAGGTGAAGCGGTGATCAATCTGTATATGGCATATTATTTCATCATATTTGAAAAATTCGATCAAATGTAATTGTTTTAATGTATCGAGGGGTGCCAGCAAGACTGTAGTAAGTCCTTCTTTATTTATATGTAGTTACTACAGTCTTGCGGGCAGCACCCCTCGGTATAAATGATACTAACTAAATCTTTCGATGCAACCTAATTCCGATATATACAATTCAAACAATGAAGTAGGCATCAACAGGCTATTCAGAATACCTAGAATAATTCATATCAACAAAATTCGGTATCATGGGTACCGATAAAATCAAACAATAAAATCCATTCCAAAATCTGATTCGAAATAAAATCGTAATAAAGGCATCATGCGAAATCACTTCAGAAACGTCCAGTGAATCAATGGTATCATATTTATGAAATAACGTCCGTCTTCTAAACATTAACGTCTATAAAGTCAAAATAAAGTTATAAACACATCCGTGTTTAACAGTATAAACTAAAATATGTCTATTTGTATTCCATTAAGATAAACGACTGAATCCCGAATTACAAAATTAATGTGAAAATGATAATTACAATATTTAGGACAGCAGAAGAAGAACGGAATAGTTTATTGTCGTAAACAAAATAGTTTGTAAACAACACAGTCATACTGTGAGTAGAACTTGCATACACCGAACCGTTTTATCTCGAACATCTTTGAAACATAAAACACGTGCTTCAGTCTCGTTAAATTATGATTTACTAGTAAAGCATGTACGGCTAGCTCGTACAGATATATGGCTCCCTTCTATTTGTTCGGTTCCAAGGCGGTTCTAGACATCGGGGCCAACACAGCCGCCAATATTTTAAGCCACTCACACATTAAAAAATTGTATCGATAAAAAGTTTCAAAAACTATATAGGAAGAAATTCAACACCAACCAGAAACACCATGATATCGAGATGGTAAAAATAAAATACCCAACCAGCGTAAAGGAAAATATTACAGTTTTTCAAGTTATAAAGGAAATGTACCATGAATGTAATTATAATAATAATAATAATAATAATAATAATAATAATAATAATAATAATAATAATAATAATAATAATGATAATAATAATAATAATAATAATAATAATAATAATAATAATAATAATAATAATAATAATAATAATAATAATAATAATAATAATAATAATAATAATAATGATAATAATGATAATGATAATGATAATAATAATAATAAAATTAATGATAATAATAAATACTTTATTTAACGTACATTTCATATTTCAATGAATTTAAAAAAAATTAACTAACATTAGTCACCTAAATTTATATAAATTCCGATTATATAACACAATTAAAGTGAAAATATAACTTCCAAATCGCAAGTAAGCACTATATACAGCAAATCCGAGTCAACTGGTTACAGTGTTATATCCACGATACGATTGCACAGCACCCGGTAATAAAGCACCCACTAGATACGAAACTATTCCTGATTGATCAAAAAGTCTTGATCAAAATTGTCTGAGCAGTTTAGTGGGTATTGTAGGGTGTATACAATAATGTAATACTATAACACCAAAACTTCACAGTATTGCCTCAATTGTATTAGTAGTCCACGTTTGTTATCACTGAGTAACAACTAAATTATGCAAATATATCTCCGCTACACTCATTCAGTAAACAGTGGCGTAAAAGGGAGATTTGAACACACATTAATCCAGTGTTACTTAATTATCAAGGCTGAAGGCTGGATTTCACTTATCTCAAAATACTTTGTAACTTATCAAAATGAATGCATTTTTCATTGACAACATAAAATGGATTTACAGTTAACTATAGATATAACGATTGGTATTTTCCACCATATTCACCGATCGAGCAAAGGCTGGGTTTCATCATTCAGTTTCGTATGCCAGGTAGTTTAATTACCATGGAATATCATCACTGTCTTGAGTCAGGATAAAACATGTTTTATATCACAGACAAAATTTCTCAGACGAAATAAGACTGCTCGTCTGAGTCATTTGAATTGAAACATTTAAGTTTACTTTTTGTTAGAGATTGACTAATACTTTCAATTAGACATTGCATCTCGATTAGTAATTTGCTATCCGGACACAAGTCAGATCACCGGTATAAACCTAAAGGACAGTGTTTGAAAATTAAAGATTTTCTCCATTTTCGAAGGGCAAACGATTTATCTCAGTAGCTTGTAAATGAGAAGCCTATTTTGGCACAGTAACGTCTCAATTCATACTTAACTTAAAATTGTTATAATGTCAATAAATTGTATTTGCCTTTTTTAAGGATTTCCCAATATTTGAAGGACCAATCATTTGCCTTATAAATGAAACCAATAATTTCTGGGCACAGTAACTTCTCGATTCCTACTTAACTTTGTAATGCTAGGTACCAGGCAAATTCAGAGCTACCAATAGCGGTTAGTGGTGACCAATATTTCACTGACAAGTGCAATTGTTATCGCGAACAAGGGAAAATTAAACATGGCGTTAATCAGACACCATAGTTTGGAAAATAGGAAGTGACTAAATTTCCTGAACATGATTAAAACGAAAGTGTTTAAGATTATTAACTGATAAATTTAATGTTGTAAAGTATGGGTAAACATGACGACATAATACAGGCATAACATATAACCATTCGTTACCAGGTTAACCCAACAACACACGTGTTTCTCTTCCTGATTGATAGCCACACATGAAATATTAGCAGTTTGTTTATTAACTTCATTAAATTACCATTCTATTAACCATTTAAAGCTAGGCCACGTGTTCTGGTAAAAACTAAGATGACGTATTAAAGTTGTTGAATGTAAAAACAAGGTTGTTTTGGGTCAGGGTTATAACGCGCAACTAACAGCTGACATTTTCCTAATAATATACCGATCCAGGTGGTCTAAGTTTACACATGGATCACAATAATTAAACAACGTTATGGTCTAATTGGACCCGAGACCGGACGGACGTCAGTCATTCATCGGGAACAGCGGCCAGAGTAACTGTTTTTCGCTTTAAACCCCTTTACATTGCTAAGTATCGGTCGGCGCCATCGGGTACACATATCAGATACACGAACATGGTCCGGCATGGGGGTATGATCCGGCATGCGGGGGCTTGTTCCTAAATGCAGGGGGGGTTGTTCCGAAATGCAGGGGTTTGTGACAGATGACCATCCAGACCCGACTCATCACTACAATGGTTTGAGTAGCCTATCAAACTGGACAATGGTATGTTACATGTTTGATACAAGAATGACATTAACAGGGAACGAGTATTGATGCTCAACGAACCAAGTGTTGTTTAAGTTGGTCCAATACCAAGACAATGTAACCAGGTAGTTTCATATAACTAGACTATTGGTGGTACTTTGACACACAGTAAACATGTTATAATGAATAGACGTCACTACTCGTCACCATCGATGTTCATAACAACATCAACTACTCTCAACTGATTTTAAACTGACATGAAAGGTCGGACCTAATTGATCAATACATATATGTGGGAAAATAATCAAAATATACATCTATCATAGAAATATGTAGCAGAAATGTGTCAACATGTTTCGAAGAATTAATAGCCCAACACTAATACTATCTACACATATACCTAACTATAGTATGTATGTGTGACGATATTCGCGATATCATTAAAGTAGATCTACTGCTCTGTTATCTTATGCCTTAAAACACCATCATAAGTTTCAACACTCATTGCCAATATGATATAGATCTTAACATAAACAAAACCATTAGCGTGAAAATGCTTTCTGTTTCCGTAACTGAAGTTAACATCTGCGATCAGTATTTCTGTAGCGTATCAAATATACATGTATTAACAATAATTGAATAAAGTAATGTCATAATGACATGAACGATTTTACTTTAAAAAGTGAGAACCAAAGCTGACAATAAATTTATTTAACGAGGAAACGTATTTGACAATATACTTAATTAATCTTCAAGAAGATTCTCAAGAATGAACAATGAACTAGAAAATATAACAATGCAAAGTAAAGAGTGATATTTGATCTAGTGAAAAATTTGAAGATGGTTGCTCTACTGAGGTTCTATCAACACAGGTTCAACAGTACTGAAATAATAAATCTCCTGTGGAATGTACGAGTACATCTTGTATACTCAAACATGTGTCAGTGGTCACCTTAATTATACAGCCACCTGTTTTCAGGAAACAATATTGGTAAATATTCGTAGAATATCAATCTGAACATGCTGAAATTTATTAGATTTATGATCATTTCTTGATAAAAATCTAGTACAAAATACGTAAAAAGGTCTGGGGGACATCAGACAGGGAAGGTAGCACTCAACCTAACCAGTCGAGCACAGAAATCAGAAATCAGAAACATCACAACACAACTACACTGAGAAATGCCCATACATAAACTAAAGTCAAATCGCAAACAACAATATATTAATATATTTATATTACGTCTGTACACGTATATTTGTTTATTGTTCACACTGGTTGTACACCTAAAATGGGAATAAAAACACCCCAGGATGCTGTTATATCACTTTTATTACATTCCATCATCCGATATCTTGCCAGTTTCATCTACATTAAGTACACGTGTCGTGAACATTGGTGAATAAATGAAGCAAACATTACCAAAAACATTAAATATGAAATATTTCATAACAAACCCACTAAAAACACCTGTTTCACGAAACAATTTCATTTTGATGAGCAAATTGTACGACGTAACTTTTATAAAACATGTACAGTACAACTGTATTATTGTCTGTTTGAGTGTGAATACTACGGAAAATGTTTGAGTGTGAATACTACGGAAAATGTTTGAGAGTGAATACTACGGAAAATGTTTGAGAGTGAATACTACGGAAAATGTTTGAGAGTGAATACTACGGAAAATGTTTGAGAGTGAATACTACGGAAAATGTTTGAGAGTGAATACTACGGAAAATGTTTGAGTGTGAATACTACGGAAAATGTTTGAGAGTGAATACTACGGAAAATGTTTGAGAGTGAATACTACGGAAAATGTTTGAGTGTGAATACTACGGAAAATGTTTGAGTGTGAATACTACGGAAAATGTTTGAGTGTGAATACTACGGAAAATGTTTGAGTGTGAATACTACGGAAAATGTGAATACTACGGAAAATGTTTGAGTGTGAATACTACGGAAAATGTTTGAGTGTGAATACTACGGAAAATGTTTGAGAGTGAATACTACGGAAAATGTTTGAGAGTGAATACTACGGAAAATGTTTGAGAGTGAATACTACGGAAAACACTTGATATTCGGATATCTGTGAGGCAAGAAAACAGAGCACGACAAAATTTACACTTGCCGTATACATGTATGACAGTGTCGTTTGTTTGCAATATTCCTTAAAATATCACCTAGGGTTCCAAACTGTTGAGCAAAGTTACACAAGTACTTGTCCAATAGACCAACATGATAAATGTAGAATTAATGAAATGCATCAATTTCCAAGATAGAATTGGAAATCGAAGCTGATTACATATCCCAAATCTTGTTGCACCTCCATAATGATAAAATATTCAAAATAAGCCTACTGTACTTGGTGCAACTTAGTCTGGCCACCCGACTACGGTTATATATTTTATCAATCAAACAACATACCTGTTTAAAATTTAGCTATATTTTATTCTGTGCCTGATAATCTACTATGTTTGAGGGTGCAAAGGGAAATAATCTCACTAGAAAAGAGTATATTGAGAAGTTGTCTTTATAAACATGGGGTTTGTTATACAGACTAGGTGCAACTTGACGACCCGACATAATGACGTTTTGAACCGAAGGTATGCTATTAGACGCTTTGATTACTGTTCAAGCCGATGTTACATACATAGTCTACGTAATACTTGTAACAGATGTTAGTTCTTTGTTCTGTCTGTGAAACATTGAGAAACTTGCATATTATACAGGTAATAGATTAAACCATCTCTGAGAACATTTCGGTGATTCTAGATCTCTACACGTGTATTATACCATTGAAACGTATATCACAACTACCTATCTAGCTCGTGAATTTATCGTTCGTTTACATAAGAAAAGTGGAAATTCCAATTCTGAATAATGTACAATGCACGTGTATATTGGTTTTAATATGATGCGCAAAGAATACAAAAAAAACATGGAAGCAATGCATCTGTCCTCATGAAGAGAGAGGGGAGCTATTTCTAGTAGTAAAAATGCATTGCAATCTGCATGCACGATGTAGGTCGAATGGGATTCTTTCCAATCCAATACGGTCAGTTGTGGGCCACAAACTAGATACATAACTGGCAGTGAGCTTAAAAGTGCTGTACTATTAAATATGTTGACAATAAGCAAGAACAACTTTCGTACCTCAGTTAGCTGAGACTTAAGGACTTATGATGGGGAAAGGGTAGCTTGGATTCCGGGACTAGACGTGCATTTAACCAGTCGGTAGGCTATCTACCAGTATCAGGAGTAGCACGTGTCCTAGGTAAACAGTTCACGGTGTTCTAACCCAAGATTGAAATCAGTGCAAATGCTCAAACATGTCAGTTAAGTGAAGTCGAAAATAAATTACATAACAAACGTTCCAACTGTTTTCATTCCTGCACTTTATGTAATATAAAATTCTCTTGGTAAACCTTATCATTTATAGTCCATCCATATGCTATACGTTAGGCAAAACCTAAATAAATGTAGGTTAAGCGATCTGCAGCTGCAGGTTGATTTCAAGCGTATTCTTGCACATCGTTAGCCTAAAATAAGTGTAGAACTACCTAACTAAGACCCTAACCCAATGTGTCGGTCATGAATATGTCCGCCCGTTTGTTGTTTTGTCACTATGAAGGCATACCAGAATACATTGCGCTGGCTTAAAATGAGAAGGTCGTAAGTACAAAATCGATATTTTGAGAAAATAAAAAGAAACTGTCCGAAAATATTCTTTACGTATGGTAAAACAAGCAATTTCAACTTCAATTTTGTCAAGATGAAAAGTGCCGATATTCATGCAAATACATGTAAGTGGTAGTTACGACCTTCTCATTCTAAGCAAGCGACTTGCAGTGATATAACCGTCGATACGTCAGTTTGGTGGTTGGTTGTTAATGTTTAGTGTCCAGTACGACTTTAGGGGGCTTGTACTGTTTCTAAATTATTTATAAAAGTACATTTGGGTCATTATATAATATACCAGACAGTGTAAAAGTTTTAAATATATGGGCCGTTCTCATATCTTATCATATTACGTATGGTTAAATTCGTAGATTGTACAGGCATACAAGTAATGTACCATAGAAATACCAATTTGTTTCAACTCCACGCAAAGTAATGATTTGCCCCAGTCACTAATACATGGATAGGCCCGTTACTAAAATGAAAGTTGAAACAATGTATAGCTTGGCTATTTTGACCTGAGCCTGACCTTTATGCAAGAATATATTACAAGATTCTTGCTTTGAATATATCAATTTCCGCAAGCAAATCATGCAGTTTCGGTATTATAGATTTTTGTTTGTAATTACATCTCGAGCAACTTCGTGATACTCCCCGATTATGAAAACATACACTCGGTGTTGTAAACGTAGATAATATATCGACCGTTAAATTATGCTAATCAATAGGTCAGGCTCGTGTCAAATTGGCCAAGCTATACCTATGTAATACACCAGCTGGTTGATTTGAGGACAGACGTACAAAAGGTAAAAATCTCATACAAAAATCGGCATTTTCTGTTATGTTTTGTCCTTTTACAAATTATCTATTCACTGTTTATGTCGTCTTATGTGTCAAAAAAATGCTTAAGATACAAATGATTTATACACGTATTGTTTTAACGAATCCACGTTTTTCTCCGGTACTTGATAGAGATACTAGTCAGTGAGTTAGTGAATTTGGAAGACTTATGGAACCGCTTAACCTAGACTTTGTCATGTTTGTTCTACCTTATAACCAAATACACGGAGGGAGGGTTTATGTTCGCAACAGCAGATAGGCTTTATCTACGATGCACACATGTTTCTGTGACGTTTTACGATATTCTACGATTCCACAGTAGACAGATGGTTAACTGACTTAGTCTGTATGAATTGATTGAAGGAGACATATCGTGTATTACATATGTGCATTTTTCCCTGTAGTCATCTAACCCTGATGTGATGATAATGTTATGCTGAGGTTGGAACCTGAGGTGGATAGGTTTCAAGGTCCCAATCTCAGTACAGATGTAGGTATGTGATGAATGCATGATGAGCAATTCACCTAGTGGCAAACACCTCAATGCTAGGTGCTACTGAACACCTCCCCATTCCCCTAGTGGCAAACACCTCGATGATTGGTGCTACAATAGAACACCTATAAACCCGGCCATACCCTCTCCAAACTGACTCAATCCCCAAACCAGTCATACTTTATACGGTATATTTCCAAATTGGCCCCTTTCATTCCTTACAGGTACTATCTTACTTCCACCAATCGACCAACCCTGTCGAACATAACTCTATAAGTACCAGTATACCAGATAGGCATATGCCCCTTAGTATGTCGGATAGTGAATGACTCTCCCTGGAGACAGTTTACTCTATTATGTAGGTATTACTAGGTAAGCACGTGTCCGTCTGTCACAGTAAAACACCTTTTATTAAAACGTTCAAATCAAAGTCAAAACCAACCCTTACATCTTTACATTATATCATACGTATTGCTTACAGTAGTACATATGTTGAGCAACGCCCTTCGGAAAATGCAAATATTGGCTGTTGTACATAGGTGTGTGCTTTACAGAGGTTCCATTTAAAGCAAATTTCAGCTTAAGGAAATTTTGGAGATATTGTTAAAAAGAGGTTGTTACTCTACATAACTATGAAGTCATGTAAAATATGGTGTGAGTGGTTAACCAGGTCTAAGGGCGGTTGCTGCCGAGGCATGTAGGTTTTTTATATTAAAACTTTATAATTACAGGAACAAAGAACCCGAGTAGTTTGAATCATAGTTTCACACATAAAATGAACGGTTATTTTTCCTTTCTATACGGAACCGCTTAACCGCTTAAGGAAATATTGCAACTGTTAATTTAAAAAAAACACCCGCATGTTCAAATTGAAGATTTTTTTAGTAATTTTATTATCCCGGAAGAAAAAAACGATCATTCATTAAGAAACAAACCCATATTACTGTCATGAGATTAATTGAATAACAAATACACTGTGACATCATGTGCTGTATTTCTACTGGCTCATTTAAATCACAGAAAACAAATCTAAATTAATATTCATCAACGTTTATATCAAATATTTATAATTTTCCGGGGTAAACTAAAAATCAGCTTTACCATTGGGTATAGTACAAACAAAATAATCATTTAAAGTTCTCACTCTTTCAAATGTCTCTCAGCAGGGTAGTTATCCAATAAAATAGATAAAAAATCTGCCGATTAACCAAAACGCTTATGTACTCATAAAATCAATTAACAAAAACAGCCGAGTTCGTGTGTCGATATCGGCTTGATCGAAAAAACAAAAAGTAACACTTAAAGTACCCACTTGTTTAAATTGTTCTTCAAAGCTGATTGTTATCCAAAATAAATCTTTTCAACAATTTAACATATTTTAAGTGTCGATATATCCCTGCTTCAGTGCGTGTACAACAAACTACACTAGCACGTCTTATTCATTGTTGTATGAACACAAGTAAATATGTAACACTCCTTACTTTATATCCATAGCAATAACTTCCCATTGAAAAACCACACATTTACATAAAAACATGCGTGTTACGTAATATCATAACTATAACATATAAACTCCGGTTATTCCCCCTAACAACGATAAACTGTAAGTACTGTATGATTGCTAGATTCGCAATCGATGAAATTCGTTCATTTTCGTAGTACATGTAACAATATGTGTATAATAAAATACATCGATTACTCCATCTCCAAAATACGTATGAAAGATAAAGATGCCTTTACTAAAAACAGTTCAGTTTGATACAGGAATTCACAAAATCATATTTAAACATAATTGTGTTAAAATTCACGATAATTCATCATTTTACATGAACATAAATAAGGCAGTTAATTGTTAGATGTTTTGTATTCCCACCAAAACAGCAAACAAGCAAAACCTGTCATGAATGTTCAACAACGAATTCGGTGTAAATCATGAGTTTCAGTGCGCTAGATTATCATAAATTGCAATTGTCTTATAACTGGTACTTGCTAATTATAATAAATTGCATGTTGAATTAACATTGTGACAATGCAGTTGAAACTGTGATCAAAGATATATCTAACTAATGCATTATAATTGATCGATCATAACATGAGCATAATAGACAAATTACTGCAAACCGATATTGAACGATATGATTTTTACTTAAATAATCTAGTCCATAGCGTTATGAAATATTGTATGAAACGTTTTATCAGTTCAACAAATCTTATCTCAGCTTATCTGATAATCAGCCATGTTATTACCCCCTACATTTAACTGGTTCTGTTTGGGTTTTGTTAATAGAGCAATTTTACGAATTCAGCATTATAAAAGTCATAATATTTAGAGAGAGAGCGAGGCTGAGAGTGCCTCGTTATTACGTCTGTCGACGGTTTTAATAACCATAAAACCTAAATATACGTACCAGTTTATCATTAATTTATCCAGTATAAGATCCGAATGTATTAATACCTAGGTTATCATGGCCACCGACTCTCAATGTTAGACTCTCAATGTCATCATACTTTCTTTAAAATAATCATTAGCATCTTTGACCCGTCAACTTCATGTTTATCCTATTCTCTTTTTGTTTTTTTTCTTTATCTGTGCTTGCTTATAATATATGTTATGTACATAATTGTATATATGTTGTCTTGACCATCTAGTTTTTATTGTGTAAATGGTCAAAGGCATTTCACATGCCGATTATACCAATAAAACTGTATATAACTGAATACATATACATGTACATGTACAAGAAAACGTAATAATCCCAGGCGTTGATGCAACAAGACAATTATATAAAGTTAGAAATAAAAGGAAGCATACAGTGCAAAACTATTAAGAGCAGACATAACATAATATACCTGAACAATAATAAAATAAAACTATTTGCGATGGGTTGTTTCATATAACTGAGCTTATTTTCAGCTTCAATACATTCACTGTTCGAATTGTTGTTAAACATGCTAGAAAAAATATTAAATGTTTTCAAAAGTATTGAAACGTTGCAAATGGGTAAAATTAAAACTAGTTGCTAGTACAATGTATCTGATTTGTGTAAATAAAGGTTCATTCAGAATCTTTGCCTCCTTTCCTTTTGAAGAGTTTGTTAATAATACTTTAGCAATTATTTTTGACTGGCCTAAGATAACGCATATTGTTTTACTTGTAAATAGCTTTTCCGTTCTTGCAGAAATATAGGCCACGTTGCTGATAGTGATGCAGGTTTTGAAGCATTTATAAATACACAAATATTTCTGTTTCTAGTTCTAATATAACATAATTTATTATATACTTTCTTTTACCATGACCTATATACAATATTTCAGTTTCCCCTCCCATAGGTTTTATAATATAATTGTGATAAAGCGGTTAACTGATATACGTCTGGAACTACGAATGTGGTGAAATATAAGTCTGACAGGAACAGTATTTTCTTAATATATCGGTAATCACAAAGGGTTATAAGTTTGGCAATCCTGCACGTTTACTGAAACTCAGCACCAAGGCTTCATAGGTCGTTGCACGATTAATATTTCCGAATATCGATGACTACGAGGTAATGAAAACAAGAAACAAATAAACCTACTCTTTACTAAAATACTTAAGGAACTTTTTCTACGTTAGTTTGGTCTACAGAATCGCCTGGTAATGCTGAATGTCAATATTTATGGGTCTAATAAGGTCGTTTGTAGTCTGGCTACCCGATTAGATAATATATTTTACAAATAAAATTTCGTAACTTTTTTCAATTACAGTTATATTTGTTATGCAATTATTCGCTTGATTATCTATGTTTGAGGGTGCAAAGGGAAATAATTTCATGAAACAAGAGAAGACTGATGAGTTATCTCCTATAAACATGGTAGAGTCTGTATACAGACAGACTAGGTCGTGAGTAGCATAGCCAATGTGTTTATAAAAATACAAAGTTGTCATTGTCTATTATAAAGTACATATTAGGATGATTGCATCTTCCTCCATATTTTCCCAGAAATGCATACAGTCCGTTCAACGTTAAATAAGAACGGTTATAAACATAAACTCTTCCGTCAAGTAAAGTTTGTTTATCTAGGTTTAACTGGGTGTAACTAAGTTAATGGTAGTCAGCGCTATTCTTTTGAATGTGAAAATTCCCTCATAAGTATTATTTATTAAATCTACACAGGGAGGTATCTCTCTAATTCCGTGTTCTACAGTACCGCCGTTATTTTTACGATGATTGAATACAAATTCTTACCAAAAACTAGAAATTGATAATCACATGCCAGAGATACGATCGATCTCTTGACCTGTAGATGCGTATCGTGTATCTAAGACGTACGTTAGTTAGAGAAACGTCTTGGTGAATTCCTCCCATCTACCTCTCAGCATGATCAGGTTGTTTATATGTTTTTCAAAACCACACACACAAACATGCAAGTGCCCCATTAGTCTGTCTAACATACCCTTTGTTTAGAAAGACAACTCCTCAATCTACTCTTTTCTCGTGAAATTATTTCCCTTTGCACCCTCAACCATAGATAAGCCCAGAATATATCTAGCTACAATATTGGGCAAAGATATGCTATTTGATTGATAAATTATATTATATTATGTAGTCGGGTAGCCAGACTACCTCTCTGTGTAATCAGGTTGTTTATACGTTTCTCAAAACCACACGTACATACGCATACATGCAGTACCCTATGTTTAGAAAGACAACTCCTCAATCCACTCTTTTCTCATGAACTTATTTCCCTTTGCACCCTCAAACATAGGTAATCAAGCCCAAAAATAAAATTATAGCGAAAATTGAAAAAATGTTATGCTATTTGATTGATAAAATATATTATCTAGTCGGGTGGCCAGACTAGCAAGTGTCGACTCTAGATATAAGATGCCACACAGACTCTAGATGCACACTCCAGCATATTAATTATTATGTTTTACTAGTATGTCTGTTTTAATAATAAATTGCTCTGTAAGGTCAGAGTCTGTGTTACTGTGTTCAATCTATTGCCTTTATTTGCTATATTTCTACCGAAATTATGACATGCATATATATTTGCCTCCACCCGGATTCGAACCCGGGTCACCATATAAATAAGTCACCGGATTAGACGGCAAGTGCACTAACCACTGATCCACGGAGGCACAGAATAATGTGTGTTTTCATTACGTGCATTGATATGTTCTTATCCCTGTTTCTTTGGCAGTTTTGATTGGTGTGCCGCCAGTAATCGTTACGTACCCAAACTACACACCTGTCAGGTAGCTTGTACAAAGGAGTAAAGGAATACTAGTATAGGACTACTTGGTTTGCACTTGCAATAGGAGCCACACTGTTATAAATAAAGTTAATAAACACTAAAATTCAGGGCATCAAACAACATACTTCAGCAGATACAATTATTATCCACTTTTCTAATTTTGTTGAAATTTGAATTGCAAGTTAAGTGAACTTAGAAATACATGGATGATTTTATTGTTAATTTATTGCTGTGTTTACCTCACAGAAATTCTTCACATGACTTGATAAAGATGATTGTCGGTGTATTTAAGTAACACGTTACGCTCATTCGGTTACGTTGAAAGGAATGCGGCAACATGTTCATCTAAAAGCACATAAAATACTAGTATGTAGATAAATTTCGATAAATTTTTGCTATGCTGTTTTTCATTTTATGCTGCAAAAGATATCGAGTGGGTGAAAAGGAATGTAACTTCTGTAAATAATTGTGGTACAATAAAAGGCCATCACGCAGCAGTCTTATTACGTACATACGGTATAATAGTACATGTAAACCTCACGTTGTACGAGTCATAATTGAAGTATAATTATAACATAAGTGAAGTAATACATTGATTGATGTTAATTACGTACGAGCAACTTAGATCAATCGTGTACTTTTACCAAAAAACACTGTACATGCACAGACAAGTCGAAGCTAAACAGAAATGGCGACAGTGCCTAGCCACACAAACACATGCCACAGACCTGTATCCCCAACAACAAGCCTGCACCATGCTTAAAAAGTAAAACGTCCATATAATAGGAAATGTATGTTTTACTCTTTTTTCAGATTGTCTAAACTATAAGGAACGATCTTGACCTTGAAAACCTCTACTACTGTTAATTTAAAGAAGATCTATCATTATTAATTGTTTTGATCGAATGCTTTGTTTGCATTATTGCGTTTGTGATGCATCACACCGTTCAACCCGATACATAGAAAACAGTTGGCACTTAGAAGACAGTTGTCAGTGTTTATGTACGCAAAACTCGCGGAAGTAAGTATTGCATGATGATATTGAATAAAATATGTTTAAACTCAGCCAACCTCACAGCAAAACATCAAATGTGCAAGATCAACAGTATAGATAGTAGGTAGATCCATTTGTAGTTTACAATAATCAATAGAATAGAACAACATTACATGGTATCGTAATGAAATTACTAAGTATGTTGGTACTAACGTATGACGTTAACACCAGTCTACAGTCCAAACATCAGAGGACAACGACCTGTGTGACTCAAACATTGCACTACCGAACAAAAACAACATAAATAAATGCAATGTGGTTGCCCTTTTTTTAGTAAAACGTTTGTTTTGTGATCATGTTCGTTCAACCAGCACAGAGTTCATGTGAAATGGTAGTACAGAGACTAGGGCTTGATTAACCACTGATTTGTAAGGATGTTTATGATTGGTTTACCCCTAAGAAAGATTATGTTATGATTATAATCTAGAATTTGACTATTTACCAAATATTTAACCAACAGCAAGTAGCAATCACGATTTACCGACAAATTGTATATTCGCTCAATAGCCAATAACTTGTTTCAACGTTTCAATGACATATATACGCGTTCGTTTAAGACACCACAATCAGACAGTCTGGTGGTAGAGTGTCCGCCTCGGTAGCCTGGTGGTGACATTATAGTCTAGTGGTCCGCATCCCGAACGAGAGGTCTCATGTTAGATCCATTTAAAAATAGTAGTGGTATAATCCTCTTGGGGATAGTTCTATGGACCTTCTGATTCGTCTGGTTTTAGGATCATTCGACCTTGGAGTAGAGTCTCCCAAACAACTCAAATACTGTTAACCAGTGGGATACATGTCAGTATGTAATCAATACTCGTTTTTATTAAACAATTCAGTGTTTTGGTGAGGTTGGAATTCACCTGAGAAAGGATTGGCTTTACAAAACAATAGAATAATATTGTGGTGTTTCAGAAGTTATAGATAAAGCAGATTTTATCATGCAGATAGATACTAATATACAAGAACTTGTACACTCAACCGCTTTAAAAACGCACCACTATTGAAAATATTCAAATTTTGTCAAAACACATTTTTTTGTCTAAATTAATAGTTTACAGGGTTTGTTCATTTCATAAGCTTGACCTAATTAAAGAAAACGATTTTTTTCCATTCGGAATACCCCGCCCGGGAAACTTTTTTGATTTTGCATGTTTTGCGCGTGCAGCTCGATCGCGTCGACCTTTGTGATCAATAAAAACTTTAAACTGTACGCTGTTGGTTTACACAATGAAAAAACAACATAAACAATATTTGCTATTGATATTTTTATGCTGCGAATATCTCGAATATTTGTTCTCGATGATTGTGCCTTCGCTTTCAACTGAAAGCAGCCTCGGTGCCTTAGCATGGCGGGTCAGTTGCCACCATACAATGATTGTGGGCTTAGAACATCGATTCCTAGCGAATGGCATAGTCAAAGACCGCCCTGGATGAAACCAGCTAAAGGTATTGAAGCCCGAGCTAGGAGGAAACATGACACAGGTTGGGTCACTGTAATTGGTTCTGCATGGCTGCACACAGTGTCAAAATAATGCAGGGTGTCAATCAACAAGCCAAAAGTACATTATTACATTTTCATAACTATTTCTTTCATAATTGTCAATAAAAAGGAAAATTATTTTAGTACTTTTTTTAATGAGTTTTCTACCGTTTAGAGGCTAAAGTCCCAATTTTTTGTCTTCAAGCTCCTTCATAAGGTTAATTGAGGTGTCATAGAAGCACCATGGGATATATCCTGACAGTCTGACGCTCATAACCAAGACTTCAAGTTTAAAAAAGGCTTGAATCCTTTTTAGGCTCACATTATGCGCATATCTGAACAGCACTCGGTCGTATAGTATTAGCCAGACAGCCATAGCCAAATAACATTTATAATTATTTATAATTCAAGTTAAGCTTTGCTTGAATGGTGGGAAACATCACGTCGTTCATAAATCTATCCTATTGCGTAATTTATGTTATGTTTTTGGAGGAGATACCACGTGCATGCATCAATGTAGCGGGCTCTTATACTTGCTTTTGAAATTGTGACTTTCACTTTCATGGGTCTCGGTGTTATCTATATCATAATTTCTTTCAAACTCGTAATAATGGCATGAAAATCACACACCTCGTTGAATATAGACTGAAGATTATTAATCCGAAAATAAATAACCATAAATTGACGTTTTCATCACTAAAACCGATATTTTATACGTGGTGCGTTTTTAAAGCGGTTGAGTGTATAGTGATTATAAGTATATGCCGTAATATAGTACGGTAATTGAAAAATAATAATAACCAGAACATGAAACAGTTCCTAGTTTGAATACTTAATAAACTATACGTACATTGTTTATACATCGTGAAACAAAATCGTTTTATCTATGGCGGACCATCTTTACGGATCTGGTGTTATATATACGTACATGGTTCGTGTTATGCATATTGTATATATATTTGCTAGAACTGTATGGCCTCTGTTCATACACTGGAACTTAATGTGAATCTAACTACCACAGTTCTATTTGTAAATTAAATATGTATACACAATAGACTACAACATAGCACTGATGTCATATAATTAATGATGGTTTGATACAAGGCTTATCAGATATGGGTGACAAACAGACACACTATGTACATACAATAAAACCAGCTAATAAAAGTCCAGCTACATAATAATGCCGAGCATAGCCTTTATTTGCTTTATTTCTGTCGAAACATGGCAGCCATATATATGTACCTCCGACCGGATTTGAACCCAGGTCGCCGGATTAGACCACAAGCGCACTTATCACTGGACTACGGGGGAATAAATACATAAATAAATACGTGCAACTAAAACATCAAATGTTTAGGGCTCGTCATAAGAAGGTCAATTTTCAATTGTCGAAATATTATTTTAAGCAGTCAGCTTTCTTATAACAGATTTAGATTATTTTGATAAAATACAGTATAACTTTATTATCTCGAGGAGACATCGGGACAGGTAAATGTTCGATATAAACCATGTGCTCGTAATACTGACGCTCATCGTAAAGGTGCAAAATCGTCGGAACTTAAAAAATTGTTCGACATAGACCAAGTGCTCGTTTTATCGATACTCGTAATAAAGAAGTTTTATTTTAGCTAGTTTAACTGAAAGCTACGCCAGCATGTGCTACACGTTACTAGTATCTATAGTTATTAGTTAATAATCACAGGTGTGTGTGAATGCATTTCATATTTTGTAAAGTAGGATTTATTTACACTCGCCACCGGGATAACACATTTTGGCGAGCATATTTTGTTTCATTTGTGAGATTCTTATATTTTGTATCACTCCTTGTAACCAAAAGTCACATCGTTATATGGATGACAATAGAACGTGGTGTTATCTTAACCGGTCAAGCACAGGATCTTTAGATCGGGTCATTTGTTAGCAGAGCACAGCATGTACATCTATTGTTATGCTACTGATGTTAAAATCAACAACATCACAATGCCAATTTGATGCTACAATGGGCTGAACATGTGTTTAAATATATGGTGTCCTTTATAAAATGGCAAACTCTTATACAATGGCAAACTCTTATATAGCTGTGACATGCTTATAGTAGGAAGTACCGTGAATACGTCATGCTTGTGCCTTTGAACAGGCGACATGTGTCCAACTGGCGATATCCAGGTGACGACAACACGGTCAATGCGTTTAAGCCAAACATCCAAAAGGATAGTACCTCACCCTGAGATCAACAAATGTCCAAATGGCATCCTATTCGAATACTTACATGTGTATGCTAAATATGGTGTAACCACCTATCAAGATAGGAATAGAGCTATCTACATCGTTATTAGTTAGTACTAGTTTCGTTCAATTGGACAAGCTTGCATTTTACAGTCACAAGATTTAGCCTTTTCCAGCTTTCAAATTTGCCCTCTTCAACTTTTCTACACAATTCACGAATCACACCGTGCTACCACATTCCGTTATAAGCCTAAATCACATGGGGTCTTGCTATTGATCGGCGCCGTACATAACGTGTATCATACACTAAAAACACGTCGTAATACAACATAGTACTTCAATAATTATACATTGGACTATATGCTATACATTGTATTATCGTTGGTACATGCCGGGATGTGGGGTGAAGCTCTTTATTTTCTATAAAATAACCCCATTATACATTAGGGAAATCAATATACAAGAGCGAAGGATTACGCCTTTCACTCCGGGAACATATTTTTCTGATCCTATGAATGTTGTTTACGCTGTATTAGTCGGTAGAGTCCCAGGGGAAGATTAACAGAGAACCAAAACATAACTATACTATCTAGGTCTTGTGATATTATATTAATAATGTAAAACTACAAGAATAATTATATTGGACAATTGAAAGTAGGATAAAGTTCATCATTTGACCCGTACATATATGTAAGTTTATTCATTATACTGAAAGGCAAGAGAAGCCCAAATGTATACTGAAGTGCAATAGCTTTAATTGTGTAAAACTGTAATAGCTGAAATTAGGTAATTCAGCTTTTAATTACTGAAACTGTACACACGTACGACAGCTTTTTGAAACTGGAAATTTTACTTTCAACATGTTTCATAGCTGAAACTTGGACTTTCAGGGATTATAAGTTCAATTTCTCGGTACTATTGTGCATTGTATAAATTAAAACAATAACTTTACTAGATCGACCTTTTTAACAATGAGATAAGATAATGGGGTTAAAACGTTTAAATATCATGCACTGCTGACTTATTCAATGAAATGAGGCTGTGGCTTCAATCTGCCTACACATACAGTGACAGGTTCCCATATATATATATACATGATTGATCAACATCAACGGTTGATAATGACATAATGAGAAAACAGAGACATAAAGTATACTGTAGTGTTGCAAAATATTCCTCCATCAATCAAATATATGTGCATAAAATAATGTCATTTCCCCTACAGTGAGTTTGAACTACGTACTTGTGATGGAATACATTGAAAAGTTCATCGATCACATGGTGACTCCAGGCTTTCAACTATCCGACATCGGGCAATACAACCGCGGAGCTCTCTAAACATCCAAACTAATGGGACAAAAGTAACACGTTACTCCGGACAACCTTATGAAATCATACATAAATTGCACAAGGTAGAGTTACGGTTCTTGCGCAAAAAAACCATTGTAGAAAAGGTGCATGCCATGTTTCGAGTCATTCAAAATGGCGGTGACAAAAGTCTGCCACGGACAAGAAGTCCCTGATCAACACCGGTGGATACAATCATTCACAAATACTCGAGGTAGAGTTTTGGTTCTTTGCGCACAGCATTTTGAGACATTGCAGGAATGCAGCAATCTATCGCCCACGCCTTTATGCCTCCCAGCTACCCGGGGAATAATCGAGAATACTGCGAAATTTCATCCTACAATAATTATTGTAATAAGCGCCCCGTGACTTCATTCTGTTCGACTTGTCACAGATTATTATACAATATATTTTACGTCTCACCAGTGGCTCAATAATTGCTGGAGGTGACAATTTATACCAAACGCCCACATAATGCAATATTTGCAATTATTGTTGTTAACAGACCGTAGCATCCATGCAGGATCGCACACAGGCTCAACTTTATTTCACCTGTAATAAGTTATCGTTGTACTGTTTTATGCAATTTCACAATAAAATGACGTGCGACGTCACTACGCACGTCAGACGCCAGTATAGTGGTATGCACATGGTATTTCAGTTGTATATAGCCTCAGTAGCTCAGTTGATTAAACCTCTGTAAAATGATAATTCTAGACGCTACCAACTCGAAGTCACTGGTTCAAATCTTGTGAGGAGCGGTGGCCTAGAGGTAGGACGTGCGGTTCGGGATCGAGAGGTCCCGGGTTCGATCCCCCTCTGGACCACTGGTTAATTTCTCTGAGCAAGACCCACAGCTCCACTCCACCGTGGTGTAAAATGATACCTGTGAGGGCAGTGTCTATTCCTGGGCGCCGCAGATCGATGTTGGCTGCCACACCACAGGAGAGAAATAGTCTTCCCAGGGAGACACGAGTGTAGGTTTCCATATGTAGCCCAATGACCAGGGGAAGTTGAAATGTCAAAGGGTGATTGAGCGGCCTAACAGCTGAAAAGAGCCCTAGAAAATTGGTAACTTAACTTTTTTTAAGCGGTTGACAGCTATCTCAACTCATGTGTCTAAGTTACCCAGTCATCCACGTTACACACACTCGCGCCCTCCAACAACCTCCGTTGGGTACTAGTAAATAAGAGGAACACATAACCTAAATATTTGAAACCCACGAATTTACATCCTCGCGAATATATAAATTATAAAGAAAGACCAATAATAACGAGTTTACAGTATACTGTAATATTTTGCAAACCTCCCGGAAATAAGCTCTTTGAAAGCTACCGTATCTGAACCACTGCACACATAGTTAACTTACCGAGCACTTGAAACCTACTTAACTCATGTACACATGATCAATCCTTAACAAAGACAAACTTACCGACAAGCCATCATTAGCTGCAGTAACATAGTCTGTCGTTTATATCATTATATATCTTTATTAGCTTCGGGTTTCAGTCAATCTGGTGCAGCACTATCCGTGAACTTGTAAGCAATGGTGATCAGAAGTACTTACATGTAAATATGAGCAAACACTTCACCGGTTCTTTGTGTTTGGGGAGCAGTGGGTTCAAAGCTAATGCCACAATACCGCAAAATGCCTAGACTAGCACTAACTATAGATTGAACTAACTATAGATTGAAGGAGTTTGTTGCTGGTAAATTCATTATCTTGGACTAGCACAAGCATGTACTAATAGAAACTGCACACTAAACGTTATAGATCGGATTAATGTCCAACTATCAAATGTGTACACATTAAGGGTACGTTCATTCTAGGGAGGAAGTTTTAAGGAAATCTCTATTTATCGTCATGATTCGTTTAGATCAGAAATATGTATTATGTCCGAGGTATAACTTGTTAATGGCATGGGAAAAATAGTACATGTGAAACTATTGAAATTCATACGTTACACCTTACCTTGCTTTTTACAGACGCATCGAATTATTGCATATTGAAAACACAAGCATAATTATGTTGAACCGAGAACGAACCATACCGTTATATGAAACATGAGTAAAGTCAGTAACACCCATATTCAGTATCAGCAGCTCATATTTTGTTTTTCATACTAAATTAAAATGCTTAAATTTCAACATTTTTGTTTATCTTTAATTTGTCTGTCATTTCTGCTCTCGGATGATAACCTCAAACGTGCACACAACCGGTAAGTATATTGTTTCATATTATCATTACTGGAGTCTGGAGCTTGAGAAAATACTGTTTACAAAAGTTACTATTGAACTCATTTAATCAGGTGAGCAGTGTATCTGAATTAAAATGTATAATGGTGTGGTGTATAACATCAACATCACGTCTTAATCGTGTTTATGGATCGCGGGCTTCAGCCCCACGACAGCGCATTTTTCTACTTATGCACACCCTCGGGTTGTTGCTCAATATAGCAGACTCTCGGTCACAAATAGTACCCCGTATACAGACACCCTATCGCATGCATGGACATATGTACGTATGGTTCTTCCCTACAACCATTGAACCACGTACTGTCTCATCTGCCCATCTATATGTTCTATGCATCACACTCGATTAATTACACTGTTTCATATTCATTTTACAAATCATGTATTATGATGTAACAATATGCATTCGAATTGTCATAAAATAATCGCTGGACTCAAAGCGTGGGCAACACTTTGATGGTTACATGGGGACCCAAATACAGACATCATGCTGAATGAAAAATTGATTTTCTCGAAAGTATAATTACTTGAAGAGCTTATAATGTCACAAATCACTGGCTGTCTGGAGCACTGGTTAATCTCGACCCAGACATTGAGACAGGGCTGTTACATAACAGTTACATATATGCTAGATTGTGATTGCATGATACTCTCAAACAAAATAGAAAGTCGGACAGGAAAAGAGAACTCAACTTAATGAATATAACCAACCGAGTGCTGAAAACATAAAATCATCACATACCACAAATAAATGTCGCAGAGCTAAGCAGGGGTTATTAAAATGAAATTTTGACCGTGTAAATACTGAAACTTACTACCATAGGCTAAATCGAAGTAACAATATGAGTTAACCTAGATTTCAACAAGTACAGACCTGAACATTAATCTAAGGAAAAGTGAACATAAACTAGGTTAAACCAAATACTTAATGACAAAACCAAACACACCGTTAATTACAACAAGTGCAATTCGATTCCAACACTAATCATTTGTCGTCGCTGTCTGTTGATAATCAAAGATGAGTGAGTTATTTCCAAAATATGCAACACTGACACGTGCAGCGTTGTCGAGATTCCATGACGTCACTATAAGACAATGCAGTCACATACAGCACGTTTGTTTACCAATAAGAACATCAGAGAAGTATGTTAACACGTGAGAAATGCGTTGTTATAGTTCTTTCATTATGTAAAAAACTTCTCTCATCATAGTTATGATAGATCTTTCTTTGCTTATGAAATAACCGAAAAAGTAATTCTGTTGATAAGCCTACTGACGCGCGTAGAGTCTGCCAATATGTTTATGGGACATATTTCTGGCAGCAAATTATATAATTATGGACGGGAATAGTCAATTAATAGTTTGTTAATGAGTTTAACACTTGAAAACTTCACGAGAAAATACAGTTTGCCCATTCTATGTCTACCTAAAGGCAAATCAAGTCTAGAAAACGTTATACTAACAATGTTTTCTTCAACGTTTTGTATGTAATTATGTGGTAGAAAGACAAACACAAATAAAATTGCCAAGTTGTATTCCTGACAACGGTACAATAGGAAATCATCTCTTATGTTCAAAATAAGAAAATACGAAGTATATTGATAGCCCCTGTCACTAATGCTGTTATGTCTGTACTAATGTACTACTAATGCGGGTTCTATTACTTTTGTTTATTGTTAAGCAGGAGGTTCGATCCCAGACAGCGGCATACAATAATCTTTAAATTATGTAAAAGTTACAGAAGTATTGAATATCACTTCTTCATTCCTTGCTGGGCACTGAATGTGTTAAGATACACACACGAATTAATAGCTTTTGCCGAGTCCCAGAAAAAATAATGTGTCGAAACATAAAGTGCACATGCTTCCGAGTTGACTGAAGTACTGACATGCGATGCTCCAAGAGCGAAATGGCTAAAATATCCTACCCCCACCCGCCAACCTTGAAAACACATCGTTCTTAGTAGGCTAGGCCAGACTGAACCTGGTCTGTTTTGTTTCAAATACTTCAAGACAAAAAAAGAGAAACTGTGTCAAACAAATGAAGAATCACTAGCCGTTGCATTGTTCAGATATACAAGGATACACAATTATATATTATGATATAATGCCTTGAGGACTCACCAATAACGCTATACCCCGGAACATGCGGAAGTCCAAACTTGTATTTAAATTAAACCTTTTTGCATACACAAACTGGATAAGTTTTTTTTAATTAATTAAAGTTAGCAACACTGTTTGTTTAAACATCTAAGAAGCGCGATGATGTCCATGGAAGATTATTTTATAATGACAATTAACACATTTGATATTACCAAATGACTCGTATAAACGGATGCTGTGCACTGCGTCACTTCCGGGACGACCATCATGAGACGGACACTAAACGCTGCGTCACTTCCGGGGTGGTTGGTTGTAGTCATGGATATCAGTAATTGCTTTCCGTATACACATGTATATACGTTCATGTGTTGTGTGAAACACACTGCACCAAGTAAATAGTTGCGATATATGTATGAAAAGTGAACAACAATGTATACAGTATGTTATTTCTTCGACCTTTATGGTAAGGTCTAGAAGAAAGTATGTTATTTCTTCGACCTTTATGGTAAGGTCTTGAAGAAAGTATGTTATTTCTTCGACCTTTGTAACTCATATGATGATAGTAACTTTATGTCATCTGTGAGTCATACCCCTACAGATAATCAAATCGTTGTACACCACTATCTTATTGTAGCAAAGTATTTCTATATACCATGTCTCCTAAGTTTTATGTTGCATTTCGTTTCGGCAATATGATACTGATGGGAGACTAAATAGCGTTGATAAAAATGTTTTTGTATATTTTATGTACATTGTATATTGTTTTAAACATGTATTAGTCGGGACTGTACAGCACTTTTGAACGTGTGTATACATGAAAAAAGGGCTATATAAATATGGTATAATAATAATAATAATACAGTGTGGTTACACATGTAACAGATGTGAGAAAACCATGATACCTTCCCACAGACCATATATACAGTATGAAGGCGGCATACAAGGTCAATTCATGAAGTTGATAAAGTTATTACGAAAGCTCAAAGTTCTTTTTTCTATATACATGTAATAACATGTCTGTCTAACACGAATGACTCATATACATGTAATTTCACATATTGCGCATAATGGTTATAATTATGTTTCTAATACAGTGAGTATACTACAAAATGTGACTGTCATGAACATGAAAGCAGTGCGTTCCATTGTTATGTACCGGCGTGACAAGATGTATGTGCTTTTATTCTGTGAGATATTGAGGTTTATTGCATAGGCCTACTGAGGGGGTCATAAGGACAAAAGTAAGTCAGTTCAGTTTTTGGACATTGATCAAGTATGACATTGTTTTCAGATCCATTGTCCTTATTTCCAATAACTACATATAAACAATGAATACATGAAGTAGTTTACTTCATTTAGCATCCGCAATTAGATCGTTCTAACAAGTATAATAACTACTGTCAAACAATAAACATGTATTATTTCTTAGAAATCCCGGTGGTTAAAGTTTTTGATACTGTTACTTAAAGCGCAAAAGTTCGCTGAAATGAGGACACTCGCACTTGATTTGAACAGGTGGCTGTCCGCCAGCGCACCAATGGCTAACGGTCTTTGGTGACCATTTAACTTCATAACCAGCCAGATAGAATAAGATTGCGTAAGCTAAGAAAAGTCGTACCCTTAGAACTCAAAAGAAAAAGCCTAGTGGCACCGCAATGATGTGTTCTATGAGTATATAACGACTAAAATAACAAACTGACGCTGACAATTAGATGAAGAAGTAACAATTATACATCAGCAGGGAGTACTTCATTGATTCACCAGATGTAAACAAGTGGATGTATGACTTTTTGTGCTATAAGTAAATAAAGTGGTTTGTCCGCTTTTTGCAATTATTCTCGCGCAGACTATTTCCCTCAACAGCGATAACAATTGCTACATGCTAGGTTTGTGCATACTTTGGAGATAATCTGACAGTATGGGGTACAGCCTATGGTGTAACCAGTATCCGACTGTACCAACCATCATCAGCATTTATGAAATAAAGATATTTCAAATCTGCCCTGTGTTATAATGCACATAAGTAAGTAAAATAATTATTTATTACGAAATGAACTGTATGGGGTATACTAAATTCTTTTAGATAGCAAGATTACAGCACACAACCCAAATTGGCCTACAAGTCAGTGACTATTGAACACAATATTTATAATATGTAGTAACTGAAAATATACATACATGTACAAAACAGAACCGGGCCAATCCTGATAGACAAAAATAATCTGAGTAAAACTACACCATTGCATTTTAGCATTGATTACAAACGTTGACTTTGCGTGACCATTGATGTTGTTTACAAAACATTTAATTGGGTTTTGGGATGGTGGTCACGGATATACAATATTGACGCTGTAAAATCACTCATATACGAAGGTATTCAATTTCATTGGTTTTGGTCAAGTTTATTTTAGGTGACATAATTTCGTGGATTGCAAAACGTTGTAGATGAAACCGTTCTTCCGATGCCTATTCCGGTAGTCGATTAAACGTTGAGATTAGATTTCCAGTAGAGTAGGAGAGTTCAACCATGATATTAACAAATTTTAATCCCCGTGAAAAATAACGAGTTTACAGTACAATACAACCTTTCCTGATCCTTCTGTACAGCAACATCCTCACTCTAACAACACATTTAATATTGTCATACAACGGTATTAACTGTAAATTTTAATTTCTGTAGAGAAACAACCTCTGCACTTCAGCCAACGTTTGTACAACGTTCAAATGGGTTGTTCTACAGAGGTTGTACTGTTTAACCAATTATTCCAAACTTTGTTAATGCAATCAATATTCGCTTGCATAATGCCATTGACCTGAACATCACAAGTGTGTTTCCATTCCTTTGATCCGAGTAGTTAACGCCTTTTCGTCCAATTAGTATTTCTAGATGTAGGCGTAAGCTACTTTCCCCGCTATTGATGTTCAACTGAAAATACGTTGTTGTTTTAGCTTAAAGCTATTTTGAAGATGTAATTAACGTGAATAAAACAAGAAAACAAGACAACATCACCTGCCTACGAGGGCAATCAGCATCAGTGAACGTAAATATTTATATAAGCTAAGCCTAGTTTCTCCATCCCGGAAATGCATCCGATGCAAATAATTTGCAATATGCCAGTGGTTGCTGTAAGGAGTGCCAAATGTATCTACCAAAGAACATTACTTTGTTGTCTTAAAATGGGCTTGGTAATTATGAGCTGAATAGAAAAATAGTTGATCATGCATTTAGGTGTCTGATTTCAGGTAGGAATATAATTCTGAAATGAGTAGATAATTGATGCCAAAATGGTAGTAGACAACATAAACAAACATACGTGAATCATACACGTGTATGCAGGAAGCTAAATTAGTCAGCACGGCTTTGGTCCATAAATACCTGATGGAAATATAAATAGGCAAATATTCATTTATTTACATATGTGCGGTAGCGCATTAAATTGTTTTGTCGACAAGTTTAGGTCGTTTTTTAGAATGATCTTCCAAACATAACAGGATAGCATAAATAATAGATACAAACGTTAGTTTGTGTATATTAATTGCAATGCGTAAAGCTCCTTTGAGCGAGAGCACTGAATAATGTACATTACCTTCACATACAAGTACCAGATGAGAAGTCCATATATACTTCGGAATCTGGGGAGAGCTTCCCAACATTATGGTCAGCAAATATAGTCATATTCTGAATCGGTTAACACTGCAACTCCCTCTCCACCAAGAGACAACAGTCCTTTAGATTCCCAGACAACCACATTAACCCCACTACTTACCAGTCAACAGTATTTACCTCGGCCGTAACGCATCACTCGGCCGACCACGCATCCGGTTATACCGTGTGATCAAACAAATGACGAATTCACTAGTATGCATATTATTTCTTCGGGCTGCATGATCAAATAGCTGATTAATGTTAAATAATTTGTTAACAACATTTACCGTTACATTTTGTATTACACATACACATTATGTGCTATGATCACAGACTATCATTGGCTTGAAAATACGCTCGTATATTACGCTACATAATCCGAAAGTGTCAAGTTCGTGGTACAACATGGCTAAGAAATTATGTCGCTAAATAACATGTCCAACTGTTCACACATTCAAAAAATTTGGGAATGTCAAAACTTTGCATTTTGTGATATACTAGTAATGGCTAAGGTCTGTGTTGGTACATTTGTACTATTAATACGTTAGAGAATTTAGCGTTCAATGGATGCATGGATATAACATGCGATAGGATACTTTTTACACATAGTCAATGACCGAAAAACTATACGAACAATGTAAATAATTAATTCACTAAGTTGACACTATGTTGAGATACAATGAACTACCGGTAGCCGCAAATAATATACAAAAACTCCCAAACCAACATAATTATCCAGTATTGCAAGTTTCACATCATGCATTTCAATGAATACGTCAAACATTACAAGCAGAATACAGTTCTATCGATAGTGATAGAAATTACATGTATTCAAACATATAAGACTGTGGTTGTTTCACTTATTTCATATTTCGTGAATGCACCATTGATGTGGAACTTAACAGTATGGAACAGTCCTGGTTGTATGCCTATTACTATCTATTGTGACCTTTGATAATGTAGGATCACAACATCAAAGGGCACATAGATAGTAATTAACTTAAATTAAGACATTCATGATTTTCTATTTTTGTTTATCGTCCAGTACAAACTGTACACTATATGAATGTTGGACCATGGTTTTGTTTTGTTATTGATCACCGGATATGAGCAACGAAGTCGTCAAAATCACTGACTCGTGCCCACACATAAGTTAGTCATTCTGAGACTATGAACAGTCATGCGATATTCCGGTTATCAACTGCAGTGGTATCGATACCAATGAATATTAGATTACGGATCGATACCAATGTTCCTTGAAGAGATATCCACATTGGTACCAGCGAGGACCTAACACCCACGTGTTTATCTACAACATCCGCCTTATCTCAACCCGACGTATTCTTCATGCTTAGCTGTCTCACAGTTCCATTAATCAACGGAAAAAATAAACATGCTATATGTTACCCTGACTAGACAAGATCAATATGTTTTGGTTTCTAGCAGACACTGTCCTGGTCTGGAAACGGCCGTATATTATAGTTAGCAAGGCATTCCTAATTTCCTTAATTAAAACGACAACGCCATATATCGTCCTAGAGAGACGAACTTTTGCAATCATCTGTCAAAGTGATGTTATGCCATAAAGTTATATACACACTCGTTCTCCGACTATATCCGAGTGATCACGTGGTCTCTAATGGTGCCAAACATTCCCCAATCACCTCCTTAACCAATTTGTATAATGAAAATGTCATTTCCTACAATTACATTATTCCATTATTCTGCTGTGCCATTACCATATTAGTAACACTGTATGTATGCTCATGAAATAATCATAACTGTTTCCTATATATGACACTTTCCATACTCAGCAAATCAGCTCAACTCTGAGGAAAAGTACGACAGAAATTTTGGCCCACAGACATGTTCGTTAAAGCCAATATATGGTATTATGCCAATAGCCGAGCTTAGCCTTTATTTGCCAGTCAGCGTACAGCTAGAATACGGCAGGCATATGAGTGTCCCCACTCTGAATTGAGCCCGTGTAGCCAGATTAGGCGGCACACGTGCTAACCACTAAGCTACGGAGGCACATTACATATTAGCCTACTGAAGACGGGACAGTTCGTCACCATATCCAGACTAAAGATTCAAGCGAAGTATTGACACGTGCTGCATAATTATACTCGTTTGCATTGTAGGCGACACTATATGTGCCGCTCAACCAGTTGTCCTAGCCTAACAGGTCTGCTGTATACACTTAGTGTTTTATGCCATAGAATGAGGAGTACACGTGCAAGTCCGAAGGTCAAAGTGGGAAATCTTGAGCTTACGGGGTGAACACTCTACAGACAGAACTAACTACATGCTGATTTCATGGTCTCTTGCAATGATTTATTCATTCTTATACCGTGACATTGGTATGTAACAAACATAATAGGGAAAATAAGGCTGGAAAGCACTAGGGCGTGTACGGAATAATAATAATAACAATTATTTTATCAAGTTAACACCCAAGTCGCTTTGTTTCATACATAACTAAACCAGTTGTTGGCAAGTTAAGCCAGCATTAGGCATTTTTCCTAAAACAACACACCATTTCAGATCCAATTATTTTTTTCTTAGATAATTATAGTTCCACCTGTTTATGTACTAGTGTATGAACATTTCATCAGTCGGTAAGTCACCGAGCGATATGTAGATTGGTCTGTCACTGTGGGTAAAGGACCAAGTGGTGCGTCAGTAAGCCTTATGACACCGAGCGATATGTAGATTGGTCTGTCACTGTGGGTAAAGGACCAAGTGGTGCGTCAGTAAGCCTTATGACACCGAGCGATATGTAGATTGGTCTGTCACTGTGGGTAAAGGACCAAGTGGTGCGTCAGCAAGCCTTATGTCACCGAGCGATATGTAGATTGGTATGTCACTATGGGTAAATGACCAAGTGGTGCGTCTGTAAGCCTTATGTCCTCTGTCAATCGCACCATTTCAGCGAATTCCATACACGTCTTGAAAAGGCCGAAGTGATCAAAATTGTCCAATTTCAAGTTCATTTGACTATCAGTAGATCAGCAGACGCCGCGTGCTTGGAATTGTTTGTTACTTCGAGTGTCCGTTTTTCATCATCATTGCGCTGATCGATCTGAAGTTTGTTGACAAGACTGTCTGGTCTGTCTCCGCAGTTTTCTTGTAAACAGGTCAGTTACATCATGCCAAAAGACGTTCTTAATTTGGTAAGCAGGCTTGATTAACTTTGTAAATAAATAGTTCGTCTGCAGGATTGCTAGGATAGTCGCTTACACCTTTAAAGTAGCTGCAGTCCAGCTTGTGTGAACAATCGATAGTAAATTATTGTTGACGTCCGGACGTCCGTTTTATCTAGACTAGTTATCACTTGTTATCACTTGTTATCATTTGTTATCGGTGTAATACCATACAATGGTTGTTGGGCTGAGTAGTTCCGACATTTGTCAGCGTGTTTAACTCGTTAGTTTGTCAATTTATATTTTCTATTTTACCATTAATCCATCGACCCTTACGTTTAATATTTCATCCGTTGGTTTAGTCGATCCTACATCAGTCGTGTAAGTCTAACAATGCTTCGTCAGTTCATGACTCCAATTTAGCGGAGTTGTTGAGAGTTGCTGAGAGTTGCTGAGAGTTATAGGGTAATCCATCTTACTACTGACATTAACAATATAACAAAGAACAATAACCGGTACATGTACACTATATCGCCGATATGTTTCCTATCAACCATATACATGTATTGTTCCAGCAGTCTAGAAGTTTATAAATGTCTTGTACACGAGCCGTCACCGGACCAGGAACAAATTGTAGAGAATTACAAGCAGTCCAAACCAGTCTAATGATGTTAAACATCATCTGAATAAAAAAAAACATTTGTCTTTAGATCACAACAGCATTAACCCCTCAACAACATGGAGTGTTTTTATTAAACACCTGTATTAACACGCACCTTTTTTCAGCAGCGAAATTGGTTATATCCAATTTAGGAATGCTTAACACAGGTTTGAATGTTCAAAAAATCAAAACGCGAGGGAAGTGCAAACATTTTTTATCAAGGTCTCAATATATTCTTAAACTCCTCCTGTGGGTATCAGTATCACCCTCTGGATATATAAAATAATCTCAGACTTCATGAGAAGCACGTGCTAAGAAAAGTTTCATAACGTTGTAAAGACTTTATATCTTGAAGACATCATTGTTCACTGTTGTTTTCTGGTACCTATATCAGTTTCAATAAACTTCATATATTAACCAGTTTCTGAAATATTACCGGAACAATTATCAGTGACTAATATTGGAACACTCAGGAAAAATCGATTTGAAAGACTTTGAACGTCGATATCAAATTATACACTGTATCAGAATTAATTTTACAGGGAAACCTATGTAGGAAGGTCCTAGAGAGCAACTGCCTCTCTTAAAATTGACTTTAAATATTGACTATAATGTTTTCCATAGCAACAACCTCTGGACAACAAACAAGCATTGTTTTTCCCAAAGAGTGTTGCTATGTAGTGGGTACACTGTATATTATACATGTCATGTACGAGACCTCGTATATTATATACATGTCATGTACGGAACCCTCGTATATTATATACATGTCATGTACGGGACCCTCGTATATTATATACATGTCATGTACGGGACCCTCGTATATTATATACATGTCATGTACGGGACCCTCGTATATTATATACATGTCATGTACGGGACCCTCGTATATTATATAGAGGATATTTGTATTTTTCCGTGTATGACCGGCTGATAATTCACCGAGTGAGCAGCTGATGTAATATTTTCACGAGTGGCGTAGCCACGAGTGAAAATATAAGTCAGCTGCTCACGAGGTGAATTATCAAACGATCATACACGGTAAAATACTAATATTCTATTTATTTCATGCTTCAAATAGCTTAAATGATGGAAATACTCCGCTATATACGTCAAATGTTTTGCGTGACGTCGTTTTCCCGCCATGCACGCGTCGAGTTGCAATCAAATAGTTCTTCTGCAATGGCTTCAATTTCGTCCATTTATTTTACATTTATGTATATATAATGTTGTGTTATTTGTTAAAGATTAAAAGAGCAAGTGAAAATGCTTATTATTTTATTTTTGACGGCGAGGAAATTTGATTTTAAAAAATAGTCTGTTTGCCGTGAAATTATGAACAGTGAAATTATGAACAGTGAAATTATCGGGGAATAATCCACCGTTATTCCGCCGTAAACCACCGGTAAGCATGAAATAAATACATGTCATGTACGAGACCCTCGTATATTTTCCCAATGGGTGTCGGGTCAATGAATGGTTCTGATACTGTACAATCACTTGTTTTCAAGGACACTAAAGTTCGTGGATATCGTTAAAATGTAGGGATTGCTAATTGACGGAGTTCACAAAATGTTAAAGGGAAAAATATTTGCTCCGTATTTGGACGGACATTTAATTGTGGAGATTTTATTTCGTGGTCGAGCTCAAGGGAACCCCCCCCCCCCCCTCAGACACACGAATATTAATGATTGTATAGTAATTTGTTATCAGGAACACTCAATACGGCTATGCTACGTGACATGTAGTTGTTGTAAGGTTCTAACAGTCAGTCTGTTTATTGCGTTGCTGTATCTGTAATTAAACAAATCACATTTTGTCACGTTCCCGGGTCATTAAACAATACATGTACATATCCGTACAGATACCAGAGGGTTATTCCACCAGTTGTTAGAGTTCTACATGTGTGTACAGACAACATGTAACGTGTAACAGATGCAGTGTGCTGCAACATTTGTCATTTATTCTAACCAATCTGGAAGCATTGAGTAGGTTTTATTGTGGACAAATACAGATAAACTTCAAACAAACTGTGTTTATACTTGTGAAACATACGCATTAATGATACTTTTACATGGCCTACTCTTTTTCCTCGAGATACTCACGAATAACATGTAAATCATGAGGCAATGACAACGTCACATTTCTTGTGACATGTTGGTCGATGTTTTGGTAAAAGTTGAAAATGTTCAAAATGTTGAAAACTGCTTGTCAACATACTGAATTAGAGGGTTCTCATATAAATTACATAGTGCAATCAACGATCTCTCAAAATACGGAAACAACTTTCACCCCTGTCGATGTAAGTTATAAAACACAGGGATACAGCACATAATTCATAAATCAAAACTTCCCATAAATTTTGTCGATTTCTTCAGAAAGTTGAAATAATCTCTTAAAACTATTTCAAGCATGTGAAATGTTATACACAGGTTAAGGCTGTTGCTGAATCAGTTTTATGGAGAATGAGTCACGTTGACATTGATACTGATAAATCCAGTGTCTAGGATTCAAATACAGTATACAGCCGAGAGACTGGTACTCAAACTTGACAAACATGTAATCCAAATGCAACACACAATGAATAGAACCGTCGTATTGCTTTGCTTTAAGATTAACGATTATTATAAAATGATGAATATGTACTGAGTCAAGTGATGAATATGATGTGAAATGAATATAAGAATGAATAATAATAATAAAACAAGAGTTTGTTTTACGGAAACCTTATTTGACAATACTAAATAAGATTCTGAATAACCTACTTTGTAATCTTAAGGAACATCTCAAGACTGATTAAAGTTGTAAAACTTGATACAATTAAATTGCAATTACCAAAATTATATTCATAACGATTCGTGCTAACACCATCAATCATAATGTAGGGATTCTTAGAATGTCTGTATTAGGTTAGCCTGGCCTTATGTGTCGTCATAACCGTTCAATACTAGAAATTTGAATTCAAATTTGAATTCAAATTTGAATTGTACGTTTGTATTTGCATTCTCATTCGAGCTATCTCCTAGGTATACGTGACAGTGAGTTGCGAACTGTAGGAAGATTGAGTAGTCAGATTGAATATCAATTAATGATGCATGAAATAGATCACTCATCAGTGAATGTGCAAGCGCGGATTTACTTCATGCAACATGCATACAGGCCTCCTCAAATAATATTATAGGATGATCTGTGGGGTTTTTTATTTTTCATTATTTCACATTATTGTTAGTGTTGATAATGCATAATTTGAAATGTATATTTATACAAATGTAAAGTATATGGTTTGTGGTTTGTGGCAATAAGTGTGGTGAACAAGAATAAGTAGTAAACACCTACCTAAAATTATTTCACATACACCTACGCAAAAATATTTATAAAACATTATGTAAATAAATATTCATTAAAACGTAAACATACCTGAATATCACCTCAGTCGAATTATATTATATTCCCAGGTTTACAAACACCCACTGAATTGTTGTTTGTTAAACGTAGTTCCGTACTGGTGTATAATTAGTTAATAACACGAAAGAAACAACAACACAATGATTAAGTCAGAAAGTTAACCAATGTTCAAAACTTTCTGCACACTGACGAAAACATCGAATGTATTCGAAGTTATACACCAAACAGTAACAAAAACACCACTACTTCAACCACTCAAGCGCGTAAAATTACCAACATCATTTCGCGTGATTCATCGCTCCTCTATCACAGAGCACGGTACATAGAGCGCAGCGTGCGGTGAGCGGGAAAAACGATCGATAAATTGGAGAGTTTTCTCTGTATTTCTATCACAACTCGAGTCATAACGTATTGGTGAAATAAAAAAAACACATGAAATACAAAATGTATTTTTGCTTCCATCTTATGAACATCAGATTTTGTTACCGTCATATTATTGGTAAATCACTAACAGGAATTTTAACATAAGGAGTGAATAGGGAGTTAATGATAGGCGTATCGCACGAGATAATGGTATAAAAATGCTGATGGTTCTGGAAGAATAACGTTGTCAAGGATATTAGAGAATATCACAAGTATTACCATAGAACAAAACAATTCTAAGTTCTTATTGATTGCATTGACCCGTGAGCATGCTTATTAGCTCTTGCCCTTTGGGCACTGGGGAGCGTGTGCCTATGTACAGTGCGTGTGGTGGCATTGTCCGGTGTTGATGTATATATATATTTCACAAACTAATCTGCTATGCGCCTGTAATGCAAATGCATAACACGTCGATTTGAAAAGATTACCAGGTAACTATAGTCACCTTCTAGTACACCAAGAACAAATCAATTGAAATAATTCACTATGTATAACAAGCTAGGGAACAAAACGAAACAATCGTCGTGCATTACCTGCACCCCAGACCTGCACGAAATGTATTGTACATGTATTGTGATAAAGGCCTTTTTTAGTATACCTGCATATAAGGTAGGGTGAATTTAAACAAATTGAGCTAATACATTATTTATTAGACGTGCATTTATTTTGACACAACAAGAAGTAGCCAGACGTATCCTAATGGTGTATTAAGAGGGCTTCAGTATGGTAAAATGTTACCCCTAAAGCTGTATACAAATCTAATATACTACCACAAACAATACCAACTTTTGATGTGATGTTATTGTAACGCTACAAATTCAGATATAACACCATTAACTGTTGTGAGACATGTGCAACCACTTTCATTTCATTTATATTTCAATCCGCACAAATTAATGCACGAAACATGTGCGAGCATACCGTTTAAGAGGGTTAACTACAACCACTTGCATCCCATCATGAGCTGTTCTATAAAAACATAGAGTAAGATATCTTATCCACAGTATTCTCAAGCAACATGTTCGGTGTCCTTTACAGTAACGGTAAATTGATTAACTTAATTAAATAACAAATCTGAGGTTAATCGCGGGCGATGCAAGAACTATATATTATCAAGGGGTATCTATTTGGCAACGGAAATTAACTGACGAACATGCAATAAAGTCCAAGAAGTGATTTTTGTTACGAATTTATTTACTTCTGCTATATGTCCAATTAATTCCTCCAGGCCCGGGGATTGAGTACAGGAAAATCTTTGATATTGAAAATCACTCAGTCAAGCCAGAGGTTCATAACGTTAGTGGCGTATAGAACTGACTGAGAACAAGAAGGGGTGATGATGTTAGATTGGTACTGAATACACAATGTAAATAGTGTGCCCAAAGACATAAATTGTTATTTAGGTGTTTGGTGTGCCTGCTTATATTCTGGCGTAATTTAGTTGTGCCTCATTTTGGAAGCCGTTTTGGCATGGGTTTGTGCTGTTGTCGCCGTACAGCGGGCCCTTGGCTGCATTTCATTCCGTCTCATGCAATAACCACTATTCTATAATTTCTTTGGTAAATTGTGTCATCCTGCATTATTTTGGTGGGGACTTCGATTTTTTTATTGTTTCTTTGGCGTATGTGTGGGCATTGCTGAGGGTAGTTGTGTTGTGGTGTTTCTGATTTCTGTGATCGGCTGGTTAGGTTGAGTGCTACCTTCCCTGTCGGATTTTCTCACACCTTTATTGGACCTCTTTGTTTTATTGTATTTATAATCTACGGCATACAGATGTAATGTACCGGTATTGCCTAGCGGGTCTGGTTTGGTCTATATTTAATAAATAGTGCAGGAAAAGTGTATGTTTATTTTCAACATCCATTTAACATTCCATGCATTTTCTTCTTAAGAACAAACAAAGATGTATAAATATACCATCTTAGGAACAAATATAGCACATATATATATATATGATACTGACTACTGTCACAGTTAATGTATTGTAATATATCTAATTCAGAATAAAATATTTTTTTACTTGGCTTTTGAACCATTTTCGCGCTTTCAGTACTTTGATTTAAAGTTACGTCCCTTTAACGAGTAGCTCTTTAATTGAAAATTACAAAAGTGAATACAGCTTAAACTCCCGCCAAATGTCAAGCCTTTACATGTTTGGAGACGACATTGTTTACATTTCATAATAAAATGGCGGAACTAATCTGTACACTGACAGGACAACTTGTCTGCGTTCATGATTACTGTTGATTCACTTACGTTATTTACTTATATTGGACAAAACATAATTGTGGTGAGTGAAAATGTCTGAAATGTTATTGTTTATTTTGTTGTTGCCAATCAGACTCAACAACTGAATTATACATAAATTAGTCACTAGATGTGACTTTAATCTGATGATGACTTCGTATATTCTACACCCGGAAATGATGAGTGTATTAATAATAAGTCAGGAAATATAAGCATATTAAGCTTCTTGAGAGTTATAGATCTGTAGATCACATCTATTTAGGTGTCAACAGACTGGGTGTGTTCAGGAAGCAGCTTCAAGTTGCCCAAATATGGTAACATCAACATCAATTGTCTATCTATGGTGCTGACACACTGGTTTTAATAGATAAACTGACAGCAATTTACAATACATGACTGTTTAAAGACATATTTCTTACGTTGCAACATTTGGTAACAAGGTCTTAATTGTTGATAAATCATATAAATGAACCAGTCAATTGAACCCCCACCACTAACCAATGGGAGTGGCGAAAATTGTTTCCTGCCACCTAGTAGGGAAATCTGAAAGATAAAAATAGGATTGATTTATTGAAAAGTGTGTTCTCATTTCAGTGACAGTCACTACGGCCTGATGTACAAACAGTTCAAGTCTGGTGTGAAATCAGTGGAGGAAGTCTTACAGAAATCTCTGTCCAACCTTTCTGTGGTATGTTATAGTTTTACAGTAAAACCCCGATGGTAGTCTGATATAGAACTTTGGCAACTTCTTTATATCAGTATTGAGGATGAAATAAGAGAAGCAGTGAAAACGCAGTTAAGGTTCAGAGATTGTCTAACTGTTATCTAACTGTGGAATTGATATTTTATGTATCACTTACAATGAATATAAATTTATATGCAGTCAAATTGTGTGGACAGAAGTCACCTCAATTAAGCAACCACTTGTCTTAACTATCCAATGTAATTAAATACTGGCAGTTTAATTCAACAGGCTTTGATGGTATAGCATTATATCAGCGAGAACAAATTAATATTTGGCACCAAACACATTATTTAATAACGAATGCAAACAAGCTTGCTAAAATAGGATGCATCGAACAGAATAAAATATTATTTAAATCCTCGATAATTGAAAGTTGGATGAATGAAATGCAGTTTTGGCTTGAGACAGCTTCTATTTAAATGCAGGTGGTATTAATGCTAGATCACTTTGTTAAGATCAAGGCAATCATTACTGAAAAGATCCTATAATAGAGATCACAGAATGAAGTAATAGGAATCATAAGGTAGAAAAAGGCATTCATAAAAAATGGGGCTATGAGTGCAAAGAGGATAGTGATTGCTTAAAGTCTGTCTAGATTAGAATGACAGATGACACTATGAAGGTCAGGGTAACTTTAACGTATCACGTCACTATCACATGTATCATGGTTCGATTGTCTCTTGAGATACTGCTGTATTTCTGAGAGCTCATAAAAGGGATTGAGGATTCACATTTCATGTTATATTTAGTATTTTTGAAATAAACAAGGTTTCAATGGAGTTCATGCATTACACTAAAGCTTGTTATATTACCATTATCGGTTCTCTTCCTAAAATAATACTTCAAGATTAACCAAGAATTTATAGAATTTATTCTAGGTGGATTACATAATCAGAAAGTAATAAGCTGTAAAATTACAAACATGTGGTGGATCCATTTTCGTTAATTTCCAGATGAAATTGATCACAAAGTTGAATCTTCATTAATTGTTGTCTCATAAATAGGTAGCAAAACATTTGTCTTTCAATATTTTAAATCCTAAAATTTAAGAAACCACCAAATTACCATTTTACTCAAATCCACAAAATTTGATTCCTGCAAAAAAGAATGATTTTACTGTAACAAGACTGAAGTGACATTGTAACACCCAGCTTCCTACTGTGTGACATATGTTTGGTGGCGTTTAACTTATTATGGTAACACTTACATACAGGTTGGATTTCATGCTATTGGGTTTTGTACTTCTATCTAAATAATGGTTTGGGCAACATAAGTATATCATATGTCGTAAAGTGTGCTTATATTGATAATTCATCACAAGTTGGCAGCATATACGTGTATTTATTCAGCTGGTTCTCACTTTGCCAAATATTAATCCCCATCTATAATTGAAATGTTTCCTGGTATATCCCGAAGACAGATGTACTTTTTTAAATAAATACTGTAAAAATATTAACTGATCAACCTGTAAAATAATATGCATGTCAACCATGATTTTATTTTCAGTAAAATTCCAAAGGCTTTATCAGTTTTTCTGGAATTTATTCATGATTCACACATAATAGCTTGCTATTTAAAGCCTATTTTGGAAGCAACTAACAGCTTCTCCACATGTGGAGGGCATGACTGTTACAGAGCAATATAACATGTTCAACCTGGGGATTGAATCGGGTTCTTTAATAGGTATACAAATATTCTACCTATGGCATAAGCTGTGGTTGGCACAAGCATGTAATCATGCACAATTACTGAACTATGTACTAAACCATTGCTTTAATAGCTAAAGCAGTCATTGCATTGACTGTACATAAAACCTTGACAATTTTAGGCTGATATAAGACGGCCAGCTGAAGATGAACAGAGCACTGTATCTGATGATTCGCTGGGTCATATTGACCCTGCTGTGATCAGTAAGGTCCAGAAATGTTGGGACAAGATTGGTTCCCAGTGTGTAGAGCGTGGGTACCAGACGAGATATGATAAACTGACAGATGATGATGGATGGAAGACAGTACGAGTGTTTGTCTCGTCCACGTTCACTGATTTCTTCTGTGAGAGAGAAGTCTTAGTCAAAAAGGTAAAATATTGCTAGAATTGCATGTACTGTAAAATCATTTAATTTCGTTGGTTTTGGTAAAAAAGACAATTTAGTTGGGACTTGAATTCGTGGATTTTGCATTTCAGGTAATAAAACAAGGGTCAAAATTAATGTTCGTTGGGATTAAATTTCGTGGTTGAGGTGAACCACGAAATCCACGAAATTTAATCCCCAACGAAAATTAATGATTTTACTGTATCTTGAATTTTAATGTTTTAGCATTGCTGTACTTTTACTCTAATTTTGTACAAAATGTATTTGTTTATTTAAAAGCTTTATTCTGCTGGAGAAATGGTTGTAGTGCCATTTGTTATATACATGAAATATAGGGCATTGAAATGCTTGTATTGTTGCTATACACCAGGCATGTTAAAAACCAAATAATCTGGATACTTTGTATCACACACATCATTTTATGGTTAGCTATCAAATTGTTTCATTATTCTATATTTTATAACCCAGATAATATATTGATAGTGTTGAGTTTGTGCTTATCATTTCAAGCATGAAATATGCAATCGTATTATAATCCTGTACTATCCAAGCTATTTTGCTACAAAAGAATTAACATAGCGTTTTCCTTCATGGTTATGTATATTTTCTTTTGTTTTTTCCAGACAAATGTAAACATATTCTGAATATTCTGATTGCAGGTATTTCCTGAGTTACGTGAATGGTGCCGTGAGAGAATGCTCTATCTTATAGACTGTGATATGAGATGGGGTGTTCCAAAAGATACCTCGACAGCAGATACTGTCGCAATATGTCTTGATGAACTGGAGAGATGTTCCCAGGAAACTGGTGGTCAACCCTTCTTTCTTAATATGATTGGAGAAAGGTTGGTATTGTCCCATATTTGGGCATCATAGTTCCAAACTGACTGGTGATACTTTGTATTTGTCAATTGACACCTAGACAGACTCAGTGGTCATACAATTCTGAAATAGTCTGGAGTCACATAGCACAATCAGAAAATATTCTAGAAATTAAAGGAACATTAAAACAAATTTGTTACATTCTGTCTTCTTCGTGTTGAAATTAATTCATAGCTAAGAAATCAACTGATATATTATGCTTATAGGTTTGAAGTCCATGTTAATTTGTTAGTACTTTATCAGGCCTCCGTAGCTCTGAGGTTGGAGTATAATCCAGCAACCTGGGTTCGAGGTGGAGACACTCATATTTTATGCCTGCCATATTTCAGCAGAAAGCTGCTTGGCTTGCAAATTGCTAAACTTTATATCTATGATCAGGTATGGCTGGATCCCGGCTTTAGAAGACATTCCTGAAGAGATGCGGGCCAAATATGATTGGGTACCAGACACTTCTATTACATTCATGGAGATACTACTTGGAGCATACAGGTTAGATGCCATGTGATCCCTCATTGGTCCTATCCATACCTGCCAAGCTAGTTAAATCCAAAATAGGATTGACAAAGCAAACAATCAACATCATAACTGTACAACTTAATTCATATTTGTTTGGTTGTTTGATTGTCTTATGTTCAGTAAATCAAGGTACAGGAAGTTTCAGAAATGATTTTCAGTGTTTCCAACCCAACAAGAGATGGACTGACTGGTAACCAAGAGGTAATCTCACTTGTATGGGTGCTGTTACAACCTGGCACATAAACAAAACAAGGAGTCCTTTCAGAAAGAGTTAGAATAGCACACCAGAGTAGTTGGTTGTTGGCCTTTCTATCGGGAAAAAAAGACCACATGTTTATGACTCTCTTAGTCAATTGAAAACAAAAAACAACAAGTTCAGTATATAATATAATTCTGTTGAACATTGTATAGCTACTCTATGACATTGATGTACAAAATAGCCCCTTCATATGAAGGGTCATACAGGCTCTAACTGCAACATTGTCATCTGCAACTCAATGTTTTAAAGAATAATGAAATTTAAAAATATTTAAAGAGGGGGCACCCATGTCTTAATTATCTGAATTAGAGCTGTTTAGATTTAAGTACATACTATTTTGTCAGAATTACATTCTTTTTAAACCATTTCAGACGTCGGAATCCTAACGCATTATTTATGATAAGGGATGGTGCAGTATTAGAGAAGGTATCGGATCAATTGTTACCTCGATACATTGATACACAGGAATTTGAGACTCATCATCTAAATGTATGTTCTTTCTTTCTTTTTTCTTCCATGTAATTTGCAGGGCCCACTCTGGTTCTGGGTTTAAACATTAACTACTGTGGCAAAATGTTGCAATTTTAGTCATTAAAGTTAAGTTACCAGTTTTTTAGGGCTGTTTTCAGCAGTTCAGCCATTCAGCCACCCTTTAACATTTTATCTTAAAAGCACCATACTAGGATTTGAGGTGTTGGAGAAAACCCGTTTGGCTTAAAGGTACTGGAATACCACATGATAGTGATATGCCTGGTGACTGTTGCCTAAGCGAAGCTTTACATAGTGATTTCCATGGGAGTTAACCAATGCCTTCTTTATCTAATGGAGCGGGAGGTAACTGAATGAAAGCTCTTGGTAGCTCTTTGCTTAGACAACAGACATGATACACTTGATAATTATTGCAAAGTCTTTAATACCAAATTTAAATAATTACATTACTTGCCTGAATTCTCAATTTATTTCTAGCATAAGGTTTATAATTGTTGAATGCACAATACAATTACAGGTGAAAACTCTATTTATCGGCAACTGGGAGGATTCGTGTTGATAAAAATCACATAATAATATCTTGAAGGAGAATGTGCTCATTGTTATTATGGTGAATGTTTTGTGTATTTATATTACAGATGTTGAAGAAATGTTTGGAGTCTAGATTTACTGATCAAGTGCAACAATATACCTGTACTGTCGATGGCACAGTAAAAAAACATGGCAAAGATATGGTAATTTATTTATAGAGAATTAACCATTTTTGTTGCATTTGTTATTCTAATTCACGTTTTGTAGATAACATACCTGTCCTCATTATGCATGTTCAATCATTTAATACATGTTTTGTTGTGAAGGGAAGTAATCCTAAGCATTGGAATTATTTTAGTAAATTACTGATTATCTCCCTTATGCTACCATGTTGCCATCAATATAAATTTTTTACCAAAATAATTTCCCTATGTCTATTGTTTGTTTCCTATCAATTTAACAATCTCTACACATAGCAAATATTAGCAGCCCCAATGGACATTGCTCTACAATGGTATGCCTGTATTTCAGTTAAACATCACCGAGCTAGATGATTTCTGTAACAAAGTGTTAACATTCTTCAAATCAGCGATCCAGACAGCATACCCGGGTAGAGAGAACCATACACCGTCCATTGATTCTAAAGTACTTACTGAAAATGGTAAGCCTGTCATTCTACTACATTCTTATTTACTAAAAAGAAAATACTAGATCTATCAGGGAAGGCAGCATTCAACAAACATATCATACAGCCTTCGTGATGAACTCCAAACCATGATATATTCGCCGGTATATCATGCAAGACTAAGCTCTATTTCCTATATGATGTTAGTGCTTTAGTTATTATCTTCTTTGTGAAGAATACCTTTTTACTGCCGGGCAAATGTCTTGTGTCATTCATAATGTAGATAACAGAAGGTTGTTTAAAAAAAATTAAATTAGATTTGGTAGAATAAATGTGTATCTGGAGCCTCACGCCTAACTTAACTGCTACTGAGCACTCAATAGCACTATCCTAGGAAACAGCTTAATTCCAATAAGTGCTATATAGTGAACAAAGCAGACTGTTGTGCAGCAAAGCTCAAACTAAGTGGTCTGTTGCACTTATGCTTGCTGAAAGCACTGAGAAGTACTTGCCTAGCAAAGTGCTAAGAAACGGATGATGCTATCATTGAGCTTACATTGACGTTAAGCCCGGTAGTGCCTTGGTTAGGCAACAAGTTCCCTGATGTTGGGTGTTTAATTGTAATTGATCTTATTGTTTCTACTTATAGCTGATCAACAGAAACATGTATCAGAGCTTGCTAGTACCCTACGTGGACGTAAGGATGAAGTAGAACAAATATTGTCATACATAAATGGTCATGCACAGCATTTAACATCCGGAGGTACTATATTTACTTATTTGTCACATTTAATAAGTAATCGTATCATTTTTACATACATACCAGTCTGTCCATCTGTTCTTCCGTACGCACACATGTAAGCTACCTTAGGTAGTCAGAGATGTGGCCAAACACAATGGAAATCTTTTGAATTCATTTCGTAATCACTTTTAAAATTATTTAAGCCCTTCCATCAATTTGTCTGTTGGTACACTTAATTGGTTCCAATGATTACTTATCATTAATTCTGATAGATATTGTATCCCTAATCATATGTGAATCCTATCAGTTTTGGTAATGTTGGTATTCACGATTTTCCTCTTACATCCTATTGTTATGAAATAGGAGCATTTGTGCATAACAAACAGTTTAGTTCTCTTTGATTTAACTCATAATAAATGACTTCAATCTTTGTCAATCTGTATTCCTATGGTGTTTTATTCTATTTTCAGAATCCTCCAAGCCATTTGCACGTAAGCTTGCTGTTAAATACAAAATGTATCGGTAGTTCTTAGTTTCTCAGATGTCTATGCTGGTAGTTATTTTTAGCTCAATTTTCAAAGAAAAAATTTGCGGTTGTCATGACGGGATCGTTTGTGTGTGCATTTGTTAAGTCTATTGTCAGGCTGATAACCCTGTGACCTATATTTATTTTGTTCTCTGCCCTTGTTACTATAACAAATGAGAAAATCAAGCGTCACTCATTGGCCATTCTCTTGTTACTTATTATTATGATTACACATAAAACCTTTAAAAGTTTAGTACTTTAAGGCCAATCATGAACTACTCATGATATTTTTATGAGAACTTCAAATACATTTTGAAATATGTTGTTCTCATTCAGGAGATGAAGAGTTTTGGAATGACCTTAAACACTATGACAACTCTGTCTTGTGGTTGACTGGACCATCTGGTTATGGGAAGACAACTCTGATGGCTCATGTTGCACAACAGGCAAGAAAGGTAATCAACATATTTATTCTGATCATTAACACTTACTAACCCTTTACTCCATAGATAACGTCCATTCATGTTACTATCCTATGTCCCTCATCTTTTATTATCTTGTATTAGATATGGAGTCAAAGGGTTGATGTTCCAACTACAGAATAGAACTGTTGCATTTAGATTTCTTAACAAGGGAGACAATTCTTGATATTTGTCCCGAACAGCTGTATATGAGGAGAACATTGCCTAACTAAAGCGCTACTGGACGCTTTTTTGGAAAAGCTTTACAACGACTCATGACACCCTACCAGCAAGCCGTAACTTACTGTCTCTCAGTACTGTGCTAAAAGAGCACTACCAAGCACTTTCCATGTGTTATATTCAGCCACCTACATGACCTATATTTGGAACATCTCGCATTGTTGCTCAACTGATTCTGTACTTCTGGAAAACAGACTTTTACTTATTATTTAAATGTTGATATGGTGAGAGAAAACATGGGTTATTCTTCATTTTGCGTGAAATATGAGTATCACATATATTTTAGTTTTCTATTAAGATGCTTTGCGATAACAAGCCCAGAAGTCAGTCAAAATGATGTATATATCTGCATCTGTTGTTTCTATGTTTCAGACTGGTATGGATGTATTTTATCATTTTACTGGATGTTCTGGAAACTCCCATCATACGTCACTTCTCCTACACAGACTAATCGCTTTCCTCAAACAAGACCACTCCACAGGTAAAATATATAGGATTCTGATGATATGTGACCTAGAAGTAAATGACATCTCTACAGAGATCCACTTTAGAGAGGTTGTTTTTGCAAATATATAAAAAAAAAACGGTGGCAATCTTGGACACCATCTTGGATGCAGAGCAGTTGTGAAAGAGAAAATTCGTAAGAAACGGATTTTCTTAATGTTCCGTAATATGACTAACTGTGATGCAAGTTTAAGAGATGGGCTCAATTTTGAATAAATCGCCTTAAGCTCTTAGGCTACTATGCTGTCTTTGCTGAATGAATTGCAGAGTTTTCTTTGTCAGCCCTCTGTAATTTATCAGAGTTTTGCATGCAATGATAGATGGAACCAAACAAATGGTAAACTAGATTGCAATACACATTGACATGATGTTCATTTACCGGTTGATGCAGGTCATAAACCTTCCATGAAAACTTGACATCAATGTTTATTTTCTTCCACATGTGGAGAAAAATTACATATTGCATGTGGAAGAGTGGATTAGCACTGGTTTGGATACATCCATGGAAAACTTGTGTGGTGAATCACCATGGTAATAATAATCCCTACTCTTTTCATATTGAATTATTTTCCAAATTTTGGACCCTTTCGGGTATACAATTTTGATATTTACATAAAGGCATGTTACTTAATACTTTTTGAGAAACAACATTAAACATAAATATTGCATAATTATGTTTTTAGAGTTGTTAGAAAAGTTGTATAAGACAGAAGATGAAAAACTACGGGAAATTCTCCGAGAGGAATTGGTAGTTCAACATGAGAATCCTAACAATAGAAATATTGTACTTATTCTTGATGGCCTTGATCAGGTATGTCCCATTTCTGATATATACAGTCGAACCCATACCTGCCAAGCTAGTTAAATCCAAAATAGGAGTGATAAAGCAAAATATGTCACAAGATGTACTTAAATGTGAGTTAAAAGGGATTTAGATGCATAAACAAGGAATGTTTTAATTCTAGTGGTTATAAATATGGGACATAAGATCATAAATGAATTAATATGTCTTTGCTCCAAGTAAGATGAATTTGGAGATCCAGAAATTAACAACGAAAATAGGAGTAACTCCACTTTAATAGAAGTACTTGGTAGGTATGGTCTTACCTGTGTAAGTGATTTAGTGGTCCAACGTGTTAAGCAACCAATTGTCGAACACAGCCATAATAAGCTATTTCCTGTATGAAAGAACTGCATGCTTTACATAGAAAACTTTATGTACCCCCCTTTGACTGGCTGCTTAAAGGTTATAAGGATCCACCATGAGCTTCTATGTAGGATAAGGATATCTCACCCGAGGGTCGAATTTTAACCAGGGACGAGGCTTTTAGCTTTGTTTAGCTTTGGCAAGTTGAAACTGATTATGTCAACTAATTTTTACATGAGAATAAGATATTTGTAAAAAATGAAGTAAAGTCCAATGGAATTTTGTTTCAGCTCTCCACTGCCAATGATGTAAATAACCTCAACTGGTTGGCTCCAAAGTTTCCAGCCAATGTTCATTGTATAGTTAGTTCTACCCAGGAACCCTCGATATCTGCCAGAATACAAGAACATCCACATTATGTGATCGTGTTAGACTCACTGAAACCTGCTGATGCTGGACAGATTGTGGAACATTTCTTGGAACAGTATAACAAGGTAAAGGCTGGCTAGATTTAACCTGGCCCTCTGTCAAATTTCTTTAAAAAATGTGCTGTAAAAGTTAACTTACGTAGTGGCTTTATATCAGGATTAAATTTGTATTTTGAGACTGTTTCCATAACAAAGAATAGTCAATTTGTAAAATTAGGACAATTAGTTTTCAAATTATTTAATAAATTAAAGTTAGGTATTGATTTTTTTGGGTGTAGTAAATTATTGTTACAGTCAGAAATGGTACCCAAAAAATCAGGATGTAGTGTTCACCTAAACCAATTGATCCAACTTAGTTTTAATGTGACTGAAAGGAAGTTGCCATGTTGGTATCTGTGTTGGTGACATGCATCTAGTCTAAGTCTCTAGATTGGGGCTGACTTTTATGAATGATAGATAAGTAATTTTGACTAATTGTTGAAAATCTTGTTACCCGTCTATGTCATAGCATATGTTTATAGTTCAGTATTTTTTTTGTATGAACACCTGTATTTCCTGTTTTTTTCAGAAACTTGACAGTAATCAGTTAGAGCTGATAGTAGATTCTAAATGTTCGGCGAGTCCCCTGTGGTTATATTTGATCTGTGAAGAGTTACGTATCTATGGTGACTTCCGATCGCTAACACAGCAAGTACAGAGGGTAACAGAGACCATGGAAGCTACAATACAAGCTATAATACAACGTCTGATTGATGATGATGATACTGACTGTATGCAGAATGTAAGTATATGTTTCTGCTCATATACAACTTCTTTCGAACTTTCGTAATCAGGCTCGTAGCTCTGTTCTTAGGTGTGGGGTGATTGGTTTGATGTGGCAACATGGGAAATGATTATGTAGATACTGTTCATTTTTAGAGAAACTTGATGGTTTAATGAATGATTCCTGGGAAAGATTCCTTTTAACACTCTCCTTTTGACATGTTCAATGTACAAAACTAAAGCTCTGTTACACATATTACCTGTAAATTACCCGAATTTATTTTGTGTCATGGTCATCTTACAGACTATTTCTTGTATTATTTATTCTGTTGTTTGGTCGTAAAACACACTCTTGATGCCTTTACCTTACAGTTATAATAAGAATGAAACCTGATTTATTAATAATTTATCTTACATTTATACTGTAGGTGTTGTGTCTGCTTGCGTGTCAGTATGGACAGATGACCTCACTAGATTTCCAAAGAATGTTGGGTAATATTCCATGTAAGGAACCACTCGGAGCGTTACTATGGGCCAGGATAAGACGAAGCTTGTCAGCATTTCTTAGAACAATGAACAATGACAGGATGGCCTTACATCATGGAAACATCAAATCTGTAAATAAAGATTATTCAAACGATGCTTAAATGCATTCAAATAAATAAGTAAAGAGTTTTATTGGTCACCTGTGTAATATAGTTTGCACCAAAATTTGCTTTGGGCATATCTTCTAATTAATAGTAATAATAGTAGCGTAATAATTTGTATGAATTAATATATATATTTTTCTGCAATCATCCTTTATAGTGTCATTGAAAGAAAAATGTATCTGAACACTTCATCTAAATTAGCTTATACATTATAGGTGATTTACAACACATTAATACAGAGCTCAGCTAATGCTGTACAATGGCATACTGTTCTAGCAGATTATATAGAGTACTGGTGTGAAGACAGAGATCTGAGAAGAAACGCCTTACCCTGGCATCTTACTAACGCCAGATTGAAAAAACGGTGAGTACTGATACTAACAGAAGCAATGTGTTGTATAGAAAAGGTACAACAGAGCTACAGATAAAGTTTTTGTCAATTGGGTATTTTACCCCCCAGTTTCAATTTTGATTGGGTTTTGACAAATTTTATTTGGGTTTTTAATCAAACTCATTGGATGAATGATCATTTATGTACCTTTTATGTACTATTTTTCATTATATCATCCTTTTAGTGTTGGGTATTTCAGATTGTCATTGCATGCTTTTTCTTACTCCCTACTCTCAAAATCTATTGGGTTTTTAAGAAAGTTAATTGGGTAATTACACCAATACGCAGCTTATCTGTAGCTCTGGTACAATATCAAGGTGACATTCTGACAAGACATATTGTGTCCTTTCAACTGACATTTACCCGGGATCAATATACCATTGAGTTGAAAATCACAGCACATTGACTTTTGCTTCTCTTGAGTATGGTAGAGCATTGTTGGTATTTCTTGGTCTGAAGAATTTTAAAAGCAGTGGCTCTGAAGGTTATTGATCCAGGGCCCTCCATGATCTCAAGGAGTGCAATCTAACTCTACAACACTGCTCAATGAACATCAGTACATAATTTTGAGATCAGTAGGTCAAAGGTCAAGATCACAATGACTTTAAACCTAAATAAATAGACCAAATAGATTCAGTCCAATAACTCAATTCCAGATATTCAAGCCCTATAGGTATTTTTAATCACCGTAGGAAGTTTACCCCTTAAAGTTTTGAGATCAGTAGGTCAAGGTTGCCATCCAACTTTTAACCTTTATGACTTTTGGGCTGCCATTGGGGCATACACGTTTTTATAACATCTCTTGTTATTTCAGAATTGTGCATTTTGTGAGAGAGATACCTGAATCGAAATTGTTACCAACGTTCAGAAGAAGTCAAATTATTGCAGTAAGTTACAGGAACATATTACTCTATTCCACATTATAAAACTCTGTTTCAAACATAAAGTGGAAGTTTGGGGACGGAGCTAGCAAACCTCACCCTTAAATAAGTCCATGTTACAGAAACTTCAACATTGAACTTAGTAATTCTATACTATCAAATTAACACCAATATATACAGTCTCAACTGTCTGAAGCAGCCGTATTATGTATTATGTAGGATGACACCGTCAACCCTAAGAAGCCAACCCCCAGGCTCCACCCCAGCCACCAAACTTTAGAATCAGCCGTATTATGTAGTTCCAGGGCATTTACTATAGTCGTTGGCTAGTATATGGTCCTTTACTCCATGTTTGGAAAATTGTCAGTGTAACATGTAAAAGCACAAATATGGGTTCATAATTACTTCTAGAAGCACTGAAATAATGTAATAGGATGTCCAAATGGTTTATGATAATTGTATCAAGGTATCTTAACATTTGTTTTACCATTAGTGGTGTAATTGAAACAATTGTTAAATGATCATTTAAGGTTGTGCATCTGGGGATTTCATGATAACTAGAAGTTCTAGAACAAAGTTTCTCTGAGTTATGATCCTTGTTGAATACTGTATTTTGTGGACTCCGCACCTTTTGTTAGGCATATTGATTTGTAAATTTGTATGTGTCTTCTATTGTAGGACTGTCGCTGTAGAAACCTGTCTGATCCTGTCATTAAAGGGGTTACACCCGTCTATATATGTACATTCTGTAAACACACAAAGGCAAACTTTTGTCCGAACAGTTTCCATAGAAACGAAAATATGTGTGTAGTTTGTGGGAATGAGATATTCTCTGCGAGACAATCTGCTACAGCCAACATGTGTCAGTTCCATTCTGTACATTCTCTAGGTAGATGTACATGTTTTTTATGTAATAAAGTACTAGATCAGAAGATGATGATTCGAGGACGTCTGTGTATGCACTGTGGGTTCGGCAATAAAGGCAAACAGTGTGCAGCATTAGATGCTCATCTGAAGTAATCCAGGACGCAAACTAGGCCCATAACTGCCGAATGATCTCAATTTGAGTTAAATCTCATCTCACTTTTTTTTTTTGAGCGAATGCCGGTGTGAATCTCAACTAAAAATAGGCATCACAAATCAAAAGCATTATTCTGAGTTTATTACAGTAAAATGTCAAGATTATGAACTTCTGATGTATCTAAAATTCAGACTCTGATTTTAGCAAAATCTCAATTTGAGATGAGATTTCTACTTGAGATGGTTCGGGAGATCGGGTCTTGTAATGTGTAAATTACTGGTTTATTAACCCTTAACCTCATGTTGCCACATCTTCACAACACTATGCAGATGATCCGTCACCAACTACTCACTACTGTGAAATAACTCAAAATTTGTCCCTTTGATGCAACAAGATTGTATTTCACTATATAGACATTTTAAAAGTATTAATGAAGACACCAAAGTGTCAATGTAGCTATTCATTGACATACGCATATTGTGTTGAGAGCAATGACCTTCTTCATAAATCCGGTAAAATCATTCATTTTCATGGGGGATTAAATTTCGTGGATTTTGCGGTTCATCTTCTAGCACAAAATTTAATCCCATCAAACAATAATTTTGACCATTGTATTTATTACCTGAAATGCAAAATCCATGAATTAACGTCTAATCAAAATGGTCTTTTTTACCAAAACCACGAAATTTTGTCCCATCAAAATTAAATGATTTTACAGTACATGTATTTTATGACTGGTACTCTGACTGTTTGTGTAAAATTTTAATTTGTATTTCTTCTCTTTTAAATAGATAAAAATATAATGTGTTGTTATTGAGTTAATTGCATTTACTTTTAAATTAATGACATTCTGAATAATTGCTATGATCCAGTCTATTTTGTATACGCGTGCTTTGTTAAGTTTTACTAAAACTTCTGTTATAACAATGGTAGTGTAAAATGAACCCTTTAGCATTTTTAAAAAATCTGTAGGTAGATATTTAGTATTATGTTTTTTGAATATTGAATGTTGATGTGTTGTCTAGAAGTTTATTGACCTATATGTTCTTGTTTGGATTTTTACTCTATTTATTTGTGTTACCCTTGCCAAAAATTGTGCATGTTAATAGCTGTGCTCAAACTGTGAGTGTGGTAAAAGCTGTGTAATGTATTGGTCACAAAAAATGCGTCTTAATTAAGTGAATAATCTGCGCTTTAACCAAAAATAGGCTTTCAAGACTTCAAGAGGTGGGACTATAATGTTTAATCCATATACATGTTTATGACATGAGCATTTATTTTCTGTATGGTGAAAATGTTTTCATGAACTAACTTGTTTCTTGTGGAAGCATATTTTTTGTTCAGTGTTGTTCATGAAACTAACTGCCCAGATGAAACAGAGAGGATATTTGTTGTTTTTGGTGTAAGATTGAATTTTATTTCACCGTGTGATCACAGAAGTCAATCTCTTTCACAGCGATCTGAGCTGTTGTCCCCTTGTCCTGCTTAGATCTGTAACATGTATGTACATTTATCCAGCAATATTCCTCAGGGGAAGATTCTGACCAGCTATTTTTGAAAAGAATAAATGATAGGACTGGTGTAGACGTATAAGAAAAAACACATTTGTGACAAAATTCTCCACCTCTAGAGCCCCATTATGGATTTGTGCTTGCATTTAATTACCGGTATTCAAATGTATATCAAAAGGATCAATTTGATATGTTTGAGTAAGATATATGTTGTTATTGTTGGTTTTTTATGTAACATACACTATTAGTGCAATTGTTTATTTATAATTAACATGTTTTTTTATAATTTATTATTCTTATATTTATATTTATAGATATTAATTGGTGATATTGTGTTTTTATTAGTCAAAGATATAATGCTGTATTGAATGTTTACTATATTATTTATTACGCATACATGCCATAATTTCCTGAAGCCTATGCAGGAGATTGGTGATGGAAATGCAGGAGATTTTTCTTCTCAAACTTTAAACTGTCTTAAATAAATGAAGTTAATATGCGGTTTTCATGTATTTTACTTGTAAGACATTATGATGCATGCTTCATAAAGCTATCTAAATTAATATTTGCTATCAGTTTCATCATGCAAACCAAACATTTCAAGGTTCCAATATTCCATGAAATGCAGGAGATTTGATCAATTTACTGGAAATGATCCAGGAGATCTGGCATGTATGTTTAATTTTTTTTTAATACACATATGTCACATGTGATACAGATATGCAATAAAGTATTCTACTTTAAAATTTGTCTCATGACTTTTGTTATTTTATCTTTTTAAAGAGAAATGCTACTTCTTCAGAGCAATACTCACAACCAGATGTTTTGAATAGATATGATTGCTAAAGAGAGGGTCACTCTGAAGACTGATACAGTAGTAGTGCATGACTACATGTAGGTTATTCTGTCTTTAATATGGCTTCAAGGAAGGAGAAAGAAAGTTTGTGTGATTAAAGCTGAAATCCAGACGGGCAGCCCCAGATCTTTCATAATAGACTACTTTGTTCTCTAATATGCACAGTGTATAGCACTGGTACATGATGGGGTCATCTGATAGTACCGGTATGTCTGGGTTTCCAACCAGTTCATCTCTAGTGTAGTGGAAAACACTTGAGTGTTCCTGAAATTTCAAGTAGCCCAGTCAAGATTCGAACCAGGGATTTCTGGATTGGCAGTCAAAAGCGCCAACTATACGTATTCACCGTTCCACCATAAGATGAGGTGGAAAAACTAAATTTCACCGGGCCTGAAGTTTAGCCTCAATCCAAACTCACTGAGGGAAAACTAATTATTTGATAAAGATCACTTCTCAAAACTTTGCTGCCTAGATGGACTTAATTTGGGATTCTATATATTTAAGAAATAAAAATCTGTTCGCGTTTATTGTCGGTGAATAAAACACGGGCAGGAGTTCGGATGTGGAAAAATTAAATCACGAGTGCGTAGCACAAGTGATTTAATTTTCCGCATCCAAACGAGTGCCCGTGTTTTATTCACCGACAATATACAAGAACAGAGTTTCTATTCTGATTCTAAATACGATAATATCCCGCACTATTTAACTGCGGGCATTCCATTTTCTCCCATTTGACATTGAACATAATTCCACGCTGAAATTGAGTGGCTTATTAGCTGGTACAATGACATCCCTCGTCAATGAAAACGACCTTCGTAATTTTCTGAAGGAAATACCACAATTTAAACATTGAAACAATTTTAATAACACGAGTATATGGTATCTATTTCATAAAATGAAAAATATAAATGGATTGATTATCAGAAGCTTTAATAAAACTTGGTTTCTGGAGTATATTGGAGTTTCTAAAAATAGATGCGTCATAGATGTAACACTGGATTCTCGTGTAACTCGCCTTGTCATCGTGACTCGTAGTAAATTTTACTATAAAGTTTACATTCATTCATTCATAAATATGTCATGTGATACTGGGCGTAAATAGAAACAGCCAATTTGATAGGTATGTTTTATGGGGGTAATAATACATTGTTAGGTCCGCTCTTTATTTAAACGATTAATCCGCAGATCGTGTTAGAATGTAGAACAGATCATGAAGCAACCATCTTGTAGAAGTTAATATATGGTTACAATTATTTTTGGTTATAACAAGAATTTAGTGTCCTCTGACCTTATATTAAATAGCAATTTTCACGACGTGCTATCTTCACAGATTTTTTTCTCATCCGAAAATCTAGAATTTGTTTATTTTTTGACAGAAAAGACGTGCTTAGCTAGAAATTGTTAGCATATTTCGATGACATGGACTAATAATAAGGTAATTGAATTGATTTATGTGATAACATTTTATAGGTTGAGCTGTAAGTGCCGTTTTATTTTGACAACCACGCGTCCTAAATAATTTCGTACCCATTTTTCAGTACGAATATCTAAATTAACTTCATACTTAAACCATGAACACAATCATTAAATGCAAACATTATCGGTTAGTTTAAATATTTTAGTGGTTTTATTTACTCACCTTCTGAGTTTGTTTGTATATATTAGAGCAATTAGAATAAACATAAACTGATAAATTTATACACGGTCCTCACCAGGGATTGTACCTGGGACCTCTTAGCACTGTAGGTGGACACTCAATCCCATCGCTAAAGAGTCAACTCAACAGCAAGACACACCATCTACATTATACGTTGTACTGTCAGTCTTGACCACTATACAACGGTTCGCAAGAAAACAGAAAGCGGAAAAACATGAAAGTGTAAGATAGTTCTAAGCGGTCCAGTAAAGTGAGTGGTAATGCAAAAGAGAAAAGAAAGAAATACAAATAGGATCAACTACTGCACTCATCAGAGGGTTGGTGCGACCAATCCGGCTTGCGTAGCACTGCCAGGATTCTATTCTCACTTTCTTTGATAATCCTAATTTCCTTAATAGTTATGGATCGACTGTTTCATATTAGATGATATGACCCTTTCAGTCTTTCACACAATATTTTGACTATTTTGTGGCTTTATTTATGGCATCATCAAATTCAATGTTTAATAGGAATCTCTTTTCAAGAATGCGGATAATTTGACATAAGAATACAGTGATAAGTTTGCCCTCATTATTAGATGTTTTACTTCAATAAAAGTTGTGACAAAATAAGGTATGAGGAAATCAGACAGGGAAGGTACCACTCAATCTAACCAGCCAAGCACAGAAATGAGAAACACCGCAATACAACTACACTGAGCAATGCCCACACATTTTGTTAATTTTTGACATAAGTCAAAGAAACAATTAAAAGTCGAAGTCCCCTCCGAAAAATGCAGGATGACCCAATTTCACAAAGAAATTAAGAATAGCGGCTATTGCATCAGAGACCGAATAAAGTCAGAAGTGGATTGATTCAACTAAGTATTTTTGTGCAAATATAAAACTACAATATACAGTTTACATGAAATTTATGCTGGAGACTTTATGAATTTTGTTTAATTTCAGATTTACGAATGGCAATTTGAACTTGAAGACTGAGAGAGGATAGATACATGTGCATGATTATAACAGCATGTTATAAATCATATACTGAGGTAAGTGTTATATGTGTTTGGTCATACTATACACAGGCCTGTGAAAAGTGTCCTAGGGCATCCTTATATACATATTATATTATGTATATAAGGATACCTTAGGACACTTTTCATGGACCTGTCATACTATATACTCATAACAGGGCTTTCACTAGGCTCCAAAAATGAAGAGTCAAAATGACTCCCGACTCAATTTTCAAGAGTCATCTCAATTTTGCAAGAAAATTTGTATTATTAGTATAGTAAATTTGACTCTTGAACTTTAAGCCTTAAATTTTAAAAGTCAAAATGGACACTTTTTTCACATTCAAGAGTTAAAATGCAGTTTCAAGAGTCAAATGAAAGCCCTGGACTCAAAGTTTTTGTGTACAATTAATAAGAACAACAGAAGAGTTTATCTATTTATTTTTCATGCATTTCAGCTTCTTTTATGATATTAGATACTAAGCCCTTGTCAGGGGTATACATGAAATAAAAAAAACAACATCCAAAACTCTTCCCGTACCAAGTATTAAAAGGATCATTTTAGTATGATGTTATGCCGTAGTTTAAGTTACATAATTATGACCCTTAAAATCAGGATTATTGATAAATGTCCTTACTCGAAATTCATACAACTAACAACTTACTTTACGTTCTGTTCTGTTTACCAAATTTTGCTCATTTGTTTTCTCTCTGTCATTCACTAAAGTCACTTCAATACCTTTTTCGGCATAATGGAATTTCGTAAATGTAAGTAATTATTGCTATAGTTACTTTTAAATTTTGCAAATAAATCTTTCCTTTGACAATGTTAGATCTCTATATAATTTTGTATGCTCTTTTTTTCTCTCACATATATGACTATGTTCAATCGTAGGTACCAGTCATTTCACATTACCTTGCTGACTGGCATAATCTTCTGAGAGCACTTTAAAGTATAACAAATTTTATGTTTTATTTTTGTTCTTATAAAACATAAATTAATGTGTTCGATCATGGTCTCTTCAAATCTTAAAAAAGTTCAAAACATATTTAGATCTGAATCAATACCATTAGATTTATTTCGGTAAAGGTTGTTCATATACATGGTTATAATAAAACAAACATGGATATAATTAAAAATAAATTATAGCATGATTATTAATAACCATGTCATGCACACCAACACCAAGGATTACACAAAAAAGAGAAAACTCTTATTTCCATTGTGGTCCTTGAGTTAATGTCATGACATAGAGAGGCAAAAGTAATTTACTGTCTATAATGAATAAATAAGAATACAAATAAAATAAGGATATCACAGAATTATTGCATACAGATAAATATATATATCACAGTGAGATAGTTAATAGGTTATAGCAAGAATAATTATAAATATCATCACAATGAATTATCACTACAGCAAATTATTCTCAATCACAATTAGCCTCAATGAAAGCAGATAAAAAGAAAAATCGAAATAAATTGACTTAAAGCGAAATTAGTTTGAAAAAATTTAAAGAAATAAAACCATACGTCTTAGATTGTGTGATGTAAAATAAACTAAATAAAAATAATAATAATCAATTAAATATTGTCAAAAAGATGTGATTTCAGTGCTTTTTTGAACCCTGGATAATCTGCAATTAATGTTATGTTAAAAGGAAGCTTATTCCACAATGTACAACCGTTGAAGCAAAACGATTTTGACCCAAAGCTCTTGACATTAGGTGTCAATTTAATGTTTAGTTTGATTATCCATCTTAATTTACAATACAGTCATGGTTATTCAATACAAATGTGTCCAGATTTGTGTGCAGAAATTATTGATTGCCTGCGGATAATTGAACTTGCTCAACTATTTCTGTAACTTTTGGTTGATGCTAAGTCTAAAGATTATCCCGCAATGTTGCGATTTTAAGTTTTTACCCCTACCTTGTAGTTGTTCTGTCGCTAACGCAATCCAGTTCTAGTGGCATATATCTCAGCTAGCCCTGTGGTAGTACTCAATATTGATCTTACTTGACCTAAGGATAAGGACAACCAATTAGACCACACCATAGTAAACTCTAATTCAGTTACAGGTGATATGATTGTCTATCCTTATCCTCCAGTCAAATAAGATCAATATTGAATACCCCAAGGCAGCTGTTGTTGTTGAGATATGCTCAGACTCTGTCTTAAATCTTCCATGTTGCATTGTGGCATTAATGAAGTTTTTACTAAATTTTCTCTGAATTTGTCACTTGTAATTATCATAATTGGTAAGCCAGTTCCTGTTGTCAGTTAATTCTGTTCCAATGTCATAGACAGTTGTGACCCAAGTTTAACTACCAGTATTAATCAAAGCTCTTGCCACTTTGTGGTAAATATTGGTATGGGGAATTGATGATAGTCCCTGAAGATGTTACAGAGAAACACATTTGTGTGCAGTATTAAGCATGTGCAGTCTTAACAAACACCTTGATGATAACTGGTCACCTCAAACAAAATGAAATCATGTTTTCCATCTTTATTAATATATTTACAGTTTAACTAATTAACTTGATCATAAAGTAAGTTCTCAAAGACTTCTCTCATAAATATTGCAGTTTTGTAGCTTTATTTCTTGTATAACTTCCTTCTTATCTCACAAAATACGGATCTTTGACAACATTTTAATATTGCATGAAGAACAAAATTGGCGCTATATGGATGCTCATATTAAATGCACAATGGTATTGAACATAACAAGTTGGGGAATAGTTGTCTGAAATTGTCTGTGAGAGTGGGCGTGCTTTTAGCACATGATGTCATTTTTCTACGCTGACGTCTTTCTGTGCTAACTGATAGTAAATCATGTAAGCACATTGTGTGTTAGGTGACAATTTTAGCAACATTTGTCGACACTGACATTCTTATGCACTGCATACTGGGTCCTGAAAGTAAACAATTGGTTTGTAGGATTGTGCTCTCACCTAAATAGATTCTTGAATAAACTGGAATAACCTGTATTTCTTTAACAATTTGGATATTTGACAGAATTCAATATTTAAGGTAAATAATTCACACACAAAATTCAACTAAGATAATATCATGTTCATTTACATAAGATGTTTCATGTCATGTGCACCATCTCCAGTTCTACCATCAGTCTGTCAAAATCTCGTGTCCGTTGTCCAAGCAAAGCACGACGTAGCGCTTTCCACGGGAGGTATTCCATGCCTTCTATGTTGAAATGAATGGGAGGTTACTGAATGAAGACGCTCGGTAGCGCATTGCTTAGGCAACAGCAACCTGGTCCTACTATAACTGCAATCAGTTTCTATGTTAGGTTTACGAAACTTGGTGTAGACACGGGGTCTTAGCAATACCAGGGTGCACTTACCACATGGTGTATGATATAACTACATTGTACTTGGATATCAGTTGTGTCGGTTTACAAGTTTTAAGCTTCTTCTCTATCAAACCAGTGACCAAAATAGTTAGTGTCTACCCGGGTATAGATCTCATTCTATGCTTTAGCATCCAAGATGTGTTCGTTAAAAGTTGTCAAAGAATAAAAATACATATAGATAAACAATATCTGACACTTTGTTACTATTACCATGTAAACTTGAATTACCCAGAGCTTTCTCATTTTAATTTCAAAAATAGAAAATATGGAATAATCAGTTTGTAAGAATGGCATTATCAGTACACATTATCTAGAAAAAGGAAGTTTGTCTCAGAGCTGCAAGATTGCTTATATTTAAATGATATATTTCTCCAGATATCAACTTTATAGGAGGGGTTAAAATAACGGAATTTAAATTTTACAGCACAAATTGCAGTTTAATGTTATTTGTTAGAGATTTGCAGCTGGATGAATTTCAGATTTTCTGTTATTGTTTCACTTTTATGGCAGCATTCTTCAATTCTCTCTGAATATTTATTGATTTACTCTCATACATTTTGAATTACCGTATACCCCCAAATAAACGCACCCACGGGCCATGCATTTTCATGGGGGGGGCTTTTATTTGGAGTCTTAATTTTGAAAAAAATAATAATATTATCAAAGAAAATGGAGAGAAAAATCATAAACTATTTATTGATTAAGCAACAACAAAATATTGTTACCATCATATAAAACATCAATAAGTATAGGAATTTGAAAAAAACAAAACAGAAACAATTTTTCCAAAAAGAGGGGGGGGGCTACTATTAGAGGGGGGGCTATTATTTGGGTGAATACGGTATGCAGTCATGTTACATTGTTTCTGGTGCAATATACATTATTCCGGGTAATCTAATTTGTTATTTCCTAGAACCATGTGATTCCAGAGAACTCATTCAATGGTGTCTTGTATTTTCCCCAGACTTGATTTATTTATGGAAGTTCTCTTCCTGTATGTACATTGTCTATTTCTTGTGTCTACAAGTCTTGTTTCATTGTCATACATATCTGGATCACTGATCTGCGAGAGTGTTTGTATGACTTGTTACACGAAGGTTGTTTATTCAATTATTGGGAAGTCGTGACTCACTGTTGTCTTTTTTTATTAAAAAATACTGAACTTAGCCTTTATGTTAAATATTTGCCATGGCAGTCAATTTTCTGCTGAAATATGGCCTGCGCATATACATGTCTGTAATTATGTGCTTCCACCTGGGTTCGCAACCGGGGGCGCCAGATTAGACAACAAGGGAATTAAACCACTCAGCTGCGGTGGCACGATGTGCTGGATTTGTAACCTGAGTGCATATCTGGGTTTTATTGCCTGAGTTGCCACGGGTTACATGTACAAGACCCTTCCTTTAAAAAAATTGTCGATATTTCCTCCACATTATAATGGCAAATTTGCTGAGGTTGATCCTAAGTGTGCTAAATAAGTTCTGATTTGGATATACCGTAGTCAAGGAAACTGGTTACTGGTAGTGTGGTTTGGTGAATATGCCACTATTGAAACAGATGTTCAGAAACACTCACAGTAACACCCTGAATAAACAAATCTTATGGTTGCTGACCAGACCAGCAATCCTGACTTGTTTGGATCATGGGTTACAAATCCACTGCGCTGGAAGGTGTAATGTATTTGATATTATAAAATATTCAATTTGGATTTGATAATGGTGGCAGCTGAACAGTCGGGTACATTTAGGTGTATTATGGAAATGACCTGAAGCTAAATGGAATCCCGGAGGTTTTATATTCATATTATCAAGATTTATCAATATATCTTGTGTCTGACATAAATGTTCACACTGATTCATTAATTAGTTATAAATATTGATGTGCATGGTATTATATTGAGCAGGAAATAATTCTATAATATCAGTATTAGTGTGTTTGACTATCTGATAGTATGAAATATTAATATGACAGTCTCATGTTCTCAGTATATCAACTTTATTCCTAATGACACTACTTGGATTTCATCAATGTAATTGATATTCAAGACAGTCCAGATCTCTAGTAATCTTCTTTAGTTCTTTATAATGAAATACCGTAAAATCAATAATTTTTTTGAGTGAGGGGTTAAATTTCATGGATTTCGTGGTTAACCTAACGTCCCCTGCACCTGGGTGATGTTTTTGTGTCAGGAAAATTTGAAGAAAAAAATGAATGACCAAACACTACAACTGTTTCAGTTAAACACAGAAAGATCACCCAGATATGATGTAGGTCAGCTGACATTGGTTCCTTTGAAGAAGCAAGATTTATTATAATTTTATAGTTAATTCCAGGAAAAGGAGAAAGTCAACAGACCATTATTATCTGACATAATGTCTTCATTGCCTTGCATAGCTGAAAACATACATAAAACATACATATAAACAGGCAATTTGTGTGACAGAAATATTGTTGGCAATGTTATGTCATACTTTAATCAGATACCATTGATTTATACCACAAGATGCTCTAACATCTCCAGAGTTGTACAAAAATCCATTTGACAGATTCTTAATGAAGATGAAGAAATGTATCACGAAATGTATCAAGAAAAAAAGCCTGACATCATCTGAGGTTTGGCATTACTCTTGTTGTTACATTGATTTGGTCGCTGTCCTTATGTAGACATTTATGATGGAGTCTAAGACGTCCAGAGGCTAGATCTATGGTGTGATGGTTACACTTTACTTCTTCCAGACCATTTATCATAGTGGGGAGTGGTGGCCTATAGTGGGGAGTGGTGGCCTAGAGTGGGGAGTGGTGACCTAGAGTGGGGAGTGGTGACCTAGAGTGGGGAGTGGTGGCCTAGAGTGGGGAGCGGTGGCCTAGAGTGGGGAGTGGTGGCCTAGAGTGGGGAGTGGTGGCCTAGAGTGGGGAGTGGTGACCTAGAGTGGGGAGTGGCGGCCTAGAGTGGGGAGTGGTGGCCTAGAGTGGGGAGTGGTGGCCTAGAGTGGGGAGTGGTGGCCTAGAGGTAGGACGCGTGCTCTGGGATCGAGAGGTCCCGGTTAGATCCCCCTCTGGACCACTGGTTAATTTCTCTGAGCAAGACCCACATGCTCCTTTAATGTTATCTATGTTTATTGTATATTCTTATGTAATTTGAAAATGTTGAGGCCCACATGGAAGATTGGGAAACTGAATGTGTCAGCCTCGTTAAATAAAGACGTTACTTACTTACTTACTTACTGCTCCACCATGGTGTTAAATGGTACCTGTGAGGGCAGTGTCTATTCCTGGGTGCTGCAGATTGATGTTGGCAGCCACACCACAGGAGAGAAATAGTCTCCCCAGGGAGACACGAGTGTAGGTTTCCATAGGTAGCCCAATGACCAGGGGAAGTTAAAATGTCAAAGGGTGCTTGAACAGCCTAACAGCTGAAAAGAGCCCTAGAAAATTGGTAACTTAACTTATAGATAAATCAATATTATAGTTACAATATTGAATTTTACTAGTAGGAAGTCCAGCGCTATGTCTAGCTATTATTCTACAGTGTATTCTGATTTCTCTATATAAAACCAAATATTGTATGAGTTTATTTACGTCACATGTTTTGTTGTTTACAGTTCTTGATTAAAAACTGGTACATTTTGTCCCTGCCTCTAGACTGAGTTTCTATCTATAGTGTTTCTGTAGTGTTAATTATGGATTGGAAAGAATCGCCATCAGGGTTTCAGGGTGTTTCTGATGCTGTTCGTTTGTTGATTAAGATATGTTGGTGTTACCAGAATGTGTAGGAAGATTATTTATTTAATTATTTGACATGTTGTAAGTGATTATAGCATTGTACAGTTGGGTTGGGTAGGAGTGTTCAGATTTGCTTCTGGTAGGAGTTATATTTACACAGGATAATTCTCAGTTTTCCACTTGATGCTCAGCTGATTGTAGGTAAATATTTAACTGCTCATTTTAATATTAGAGTTGTGAAATACTTAATACTTGGTATATCAATTTATTTTAGCGTGGTGTACAATGGCAGTTACTTGTCACTCTTATTATTTGTACTTGAGTGCTCTAGAACAGTTACTATAAATCTTATACTCAGACACGCTCACTGACTCCTTTCATAAAGTGTTCATTATTTCTGTAAATGTACACTTTTGTGAGACATTTAATCAGACAATGATTGGTCAATTTAAGCTCGGTCAATTTCTTGTTGTCCTTACAAAACTATCCTATAACGCTTGTAAGAGGACACTTTTGATCAAAAACTAGTACTGTATCTATTACATAATTGTGTGTCAATCCTCAGTCCTAAAACTGATTCCTTCTATTTTATTCCCCGGCATCTATTGATGTGAGAGACAATGATAATTGTCTTGTAGGTCTGTCTATTCATCATTAATTGTCCATTTAATTGCGTAAGGGCAAACAAACGCTTTTTTAAGGATGGCCTTGTAGAAACTGTCCAAGACTTCCGGAAGCATATTTTGAATCAAGTTTAACTGTGAGTTCATTAGGTAACATTCAATCACCACTTCGGATTATTGCTCTAGCTTCAAATATTTCGTATTTCAGTATTTAGATTTTATATGATCCAAGCATTAGCATATTGCTGATAATATAAAAACAAACTCTTTCAAACGAAGAAAGAATTGCCAAACTTGTTTCTAAACTGAAAGTTGAAAATACGTATAGAAATGGTAGCATCTTTTTTCCCAATTTCAAGCAAATCCCAATTCAAAGCCCAAAATAATTCAGAGAAGAAATTGCCCATTATAATGTGAAACAGCATGTGAGGTGAAATTTGAGTATGAAAAACGCAATTCAGTTCATTTAACATTAAACTAGTAGTTGTATATTCGTATACTGGTTTTAATGCTAAACTTGTAAAATTCCCATTTTTTACCAAAGTGCTACTAAAATGCCATGGGCTACAGTCCCAAAATAGGTGTAAAATGTCTGATTTTCCTGGTAATATATTGTTTGTGTTGACAAAGACTATAAATTGAGACTACAGTGGACATTAATGTAGAATTTCCAAAGAATTCTTGTGAAAAGATTTTTTTCTCATTAGTGAAAACCAATAAAGCGAACATAAATGTCTCTGTGATCCGTTTCCCTGTCAGAGTTGGATACAGCTGCTCTTTTGTAATTTACTGTTTACATTCGGGCGTCGTCACGTGACGATTTCAGTCACAGCGTCACATCAATGTAGCTAATTCATGTCTATATATAGTAAATTAAGCAACCGCGGCATTCAGCTTTGTGGAATGAAAGTTGGGTCATTAACGGCTTTATTATGATAAATCATCAATATAAAACAGTACAGTAACAGTACAACATGGTTGTATCTAAGAGGGAAAATATTGACTTACTTTCTGATCAAATGTTGCCTATGTAATGGCAACATATAAAATGGTCTCTCAGAGATGTAGCTTGTCTCACAGTCTTATAGAAACGTCTTCTAGTGAGAATTCTGGTATTTTTTCCACGGAGTACTAATGCATCGGTGACAGTGCTACATTTTGAGTACATTTAGTGACAGTGTGTACATTGATTGGTACCATGATTGAATTGGTCAACATGATAATGTCTGCCTTTCACTGTTTACCCACATAACAACAGTGTTATTTTAATCATTGAGTGTTATATAGAATACTGTGATTTCTTCTGGATCAATAATTAAGTTAAGTGAGAGAAATTTCTGTGAAATATTTCTTGTGATACCAAATAATATTATCATAACGTTCATGACAACAGGATAGATATGACTAGATATGACGGATATATGTGGGATATATGAGGGATTTACCAGAACGTAAGGATTGATTTAATAATCAAGTAGGACGACCACTGTACGTATTCCGCTTCTATATATACTATATATTGACAATTTACTTATGAAAGGTTATAATTACAAAATGAAATTTGTGTCTTGAATTGGCTGAATATTTAAAATGCATGTGGATTAGCGCAATTTATACTGATTTTGTTAAAATATGTCAAGGAATTGGGGCAATGGTGTGAAAATTCTACAATTTTCCTTATGCACTGTGCTGAGTGTTACCTTTAGATTAAAATCATGCATGCATGAATATTACATTGTAGATTTGTTATAGACCTGGGAGTCATTTGGCTTTAAACATTGATTGTCAGTTCAGAACTTCCTTTCTCTGGAGATAATATGTGGCATGTCAAAGTCCAGTACCTCACAAAAGTAACAACTCTACATCTTTAACTGGAAGAATAAAATCTTTCAAAATTTTCTGATTGGATGTATCTAATGTTCCATTTATGATCAATTAAGTTTTACATGACTTTATAGTATAGGAAGTTGATAAAATTGTGACAATTGCTAAAATGTATTAAAACATAAATATTATAATCAATTCAGTTCATATGTTTAATGTTTAAGTATGAATCCAAGATCGACTGAGGTAAATAAATAAAATATTGAGTTTATATGGTAGGATAAAATCAATCTATTTCTACTGTTCACTTCAACTTTATGTGTACTTTTTATTGCTGGGTAATATCATTAATTAAGGAAGTCAGCATATCTGAGTTTCAGTAAATTATTAAGTTCATGTTTGGATTTTTTGTATCAAACTTTTTATCAAATTATTTTCTCTTCATCAAATTTGCATTTTCCCTCGGATATTAAAACTGAAATAGAATGCAAAGAACTGGAAAATTGTTACTTCAATGATTTTTTAAGCTGTGAACAATTTTTTTGTTTCTTTAAATTTTGACTCATAGTTTCCTGGTTTTAAATATCCTTAAAAATGCACGTTATTGAACTTGTGTTTGGAAAATATTACTGTGTTATTTGTGATACTATCTGAAGTATTTTAACCACAGCGTATAAACCTACTCACTGTACGACTTACTTTGATAATATACAATTTAACTTAGATAGTTTATAGCGAGCAAAAGCATCTTAAAATTATTGCTGATCATTGTATGACTTATTGGAAAACGATACAGTGAAACATGCATGACTTATACATTTATTTACTCAAGTTTAATGGAAAACAGGACACACTCCAATGCATTTTCCATCATTTCGACTTTTATTTAAGTCTTCTTCATTCATTTACTGTGGTAACTTCTATATATTCTATCTTGTGTTACCTCGACAACTGATATTTCTGTTTGTTCTACAGCTTGCTACATACTATGGGATGTGCCAGGTAATTCAGTGTACTGTACAAGTGTTTATCAGTTCTTGTAAATGGTCAGCTACATTCTTGTTTCTGTTGAATGCATTTCATACTTATAGACTAAGTCTTGTAGAATCTATTACCAAGGACTAGTGGGGGTCATTTACTCTTCTTAAGTTTGATATAGTAATATCCTTGATGAGTAAAAATAAGTAAGTGTAAATGTCCTCCTCTGTCTTTGGTAGCTAATTATTATAGTCATACTTTCCTTTGGTATGTACCTGTATATTAACTGGATGATTCTGTATACTATATGCATGAATTAAACTGTTTATTGTCTTCTTTCTTATGTTTATAACAAAATTATCAGAATATTTTCTTTTTACATGATTAAAAAATGTGTAGGAAGACTTTTTTCAAAACCTGGTAGAGTGTTGGATTCCATAGTCATATGTGGTGGAACCAGCCAATAAATTCCAACTAGTTTAGTTTGGTGATCCTCTATTATCCGATACCAAAAAGTTGATCAGTTGTCGTGATGTGATCTTCGTCGAGTTGGTTAAGTTTATTGTCAGAGTTATTTTCTCAAAGACTATCAAATGTATTCACTTGAACCTTGGCATAGTAATTCACTATCAGAAGAGGAGTCCTCACTGACAAGGTTGGTAACCATGTAACCTATATTTATTGAGTTATTTGCCCTTGTTACTATAAAAAACATGAAAGTCAAGCACTCAGGACTCGTAGATGGTGCTCTTGGTCAATTATGATCTTTCATTTTATGGTGCTAATATAGGATATTAATAATGGTTGAATAAGAAAAAATGTATTGCAGCAATAATTAAAGATCTGTTTATCATGGATCTCATTAGTTGAACACATTCTGACATCAAGTGACAGTTGTTACTGGCAGTGATTATTGTAGAGTTGTGCTGTTAATGGAGATAAGTGCAGCAAGACTGTGATTAACGTACAAGGTTAAAGAACTTGATTAACACTCTACAGTTATTAAGTCTAGACAGAACTTAAGTGCAATGGTCATCCCTTCCTATCAAATGTAATTTATATGCTTCATCAATTTGCCTCATCAATATACCTACAGTGAGGTGAAGAAACAGACTGTGAGTCTGACTTATAAATATTGTGTTTAACTCCAATGCTAGTCACATATTCACACATTGAATGTTCATGCATGGAGATTTGCTAATTATGCCCCTTTACCTGATCTTTGATTCTTAAAGCCCTCACATCTCTTGACGGGGATCTCTGACAGGGTGTATTGCTTTGCACATCATGTGGCTGTGTTGGTTTGTATTTCATTATATTGGTCGCCAATGGTCGGTAGACTTTATTGTTTTTGTTCTGTAATTCAAGAACCATTGGCCCAAGTTTTCTCAAATGTTACATTTTCAGCCACTGTAGATGACCCTAATTGATTTTGACATCAAGCTTGCCATGATCTTTGACATTTAACTGACTTTGACTGCCATAGGTCAGGCATATATGTTTTATATAAATGCTTCACATAATCGCATTGCATCTGTATGAAGCTTTGCATGTCAAAAGCAGTTTCTACGAAGTAATTCCATGTCAAATTATATTTCTTCAATTTGTTTGTTTGATAGATTGTTAATAGGGTTTGTGTAGCAAATGTCGTTTTAGTTTTTGGAAAGCAAACGTCCTCTCTTGATGTTAAAAATAGAAAAAGTGGTTATTCACAGGGATGGCTTCGGGCTTTATCACCGTGTTTTTACTGCTGGGAACTTGTATGGTTATCTATATTCAGATTCATTCAAATGTTAAACTTAATCATTGACACTATATGGTTGAAATTTAGATACATATGCTGACAATCATTAATTATGCATGATAAACTGTTTGCTCTACTGCATGTACAGTTCCTTAGTAACTGTTTGTTGTTCTGTGGTAACCGTGGTTTGTTCTATGCGTGATAGGGTGATTTTGTACATAGGTCTCTGGATAATTGAAATCATAATGCAATATTCAAATTTATTGTAAGCCTGTAATTATCTCCAATGGAATCAGATATATGACTTGAGTATAGATGTACGATTGCTTTGTTTACTAACACAATCCCGCGTCAGCCATGGTCATGTGGATGAGCTGGTGTCTGTTGCCTCAGCAAAACGTTACGTAGGCCTTCATTCAGTTACCTCCCGTTCAATTGGAAATAGAGGGCATGGATTATATCCCTTGGAAAGTGCTATGTAGCCCTTTGCTTAGGCATCGGACACCTGGTTTTATAACCTTGCAATCTTGGTTCAATTCCCGCTTACAGTATTTCATGTAGGCCTTTTCATGACCTTTCGACAACAACGGTGATTTTCCTCAAGATGTGTACACCTGATGCTCATCAATGCTTGCTGATGGTTAATTCAATTAGTACTGCCTGGTTGCAATACTGTCCATGAAAACTGGGTTGGTTAATTTACTGCTATGTATATAGCAGATAGGTTAATGAGAAACACTCACTGTGTTAAAAACTGTCATAAACAAACTTGTTTACAAACTCTTACTAAATCTTAGTTTAGGATCTCTAATAGTTTGTCTTTAATATATCTTTGATGTTGAGTTATAGGCCCTGCATTGTCAAGCTTTATTTATTCAAATGACTATCCATATATATATATGTCACATGATTTTCCTTGCATTTGGGAACAGGGGTTGATTAACAGCGAGTATGTATAATCTTATATGTAACATGGTAGTATAAAGTTATGCTCTGTGTATTTTTCCAATAAAACGTTTTTAGTGGCATATGAGATAAAGAATTTATCACAAGTTGTCAATTGATATATTTATATTAAACTTTTCCAGGAAATATTATTAAGCTCAATGAGCCTCGCTTAATAAAATTTATAAACTGGATTATTATAGGATCAATTGACAATCGTGATAGATATTTTATATAACTAATGTATTATAACTGTTGATAGCCTTTATATTAAACACCAAATAGCTTTAAAATGGATAATATATTTATGAGCTGAGGAATTATAATGTTACTATAAAAGATTCTAATAATAAAGCTTCAATGATGATCCTAATTTTCACTTTGGCCCTGCGTCATACTGATTAAAAACCGCTGGTTACGATCTTTACTAGATTGAACAAAAAGTACCCCATCTTAATTAATTGTAAAATTTCCTATTTTCATCAGACCAAATTTGTGTAATCCCATGAAGATAATAACTAATGATTAGGTGAATTAATTAAGTTACAAAACAGTAAATGCGGAAGCTTTAATCTGCATATCCTGGAAAACGAGAAATTGTGAAACTCTGTGAATTGCATGATGAAGATCTCTAAATGATCTAGATTATGTACCATGACTGCATGTGAATGTTACATTAAGTCAATGATTTCTCCATTAGTGCAGGGTTATAAATTGATTTAAGAAGTTGTCTTAATTCCATTTGTCTTAGAAGTGTGTGTATGTCATTGAACTTTGTGTGACTCATTTATGATTCATGAGATTTCTCTAAGATACAATGTGTCATGATGAAAAGTGCTTATACGACTAGAATTTGTCCCAAAATTGGCACAACATGATTGTTGTCATTACAGTATTAATACCTCTCCGGGTTTACATTTAAATGGCTGTAAATTTAACCTCTGTAGAGCAAAAACCTATTTACAAGGACCAATATTTGATTCCCCCCCCACTGAAGGGTGTTCAGCGGCTGTACCGAGGCTTTAGGCTTTACTGAATATAGTATATGCTGTTGTCTCGTATCTCCGTGCTCCTTAACAGTTTCAGTGACGCATGCGCACTAGCCCATACAAGTTTTAAAATTGTTTGCACCATTTTCTGAAGGAAAAATGTTAACTTAACTTATAAGAAGAAGAAAAATTAAAAATGATCCCGAAAAATCGTAGAATCATAACTTTTTGATGTCTAGGTCGATGCTCTGAATCCTGATGACTGTTTCCCATGAAATCCCTGCCTCCGTAAAAACGGGTCTGTATTTGGGCCCAAAGTGATGGAATATCAAATTTGTAGTTATATTAGATAAATTTGGAGTAGTGCTTATCGAAATGCGTACTCAGTTTGAGTATTAAAGCCTTAGGTGATAAAAAATAATGCGTAATGAAAACGGGATGCAAAAACAATAAACAATAGTTGAAAAATATCAGTTGGAATAATTAATAGGCGAAATTATGAGACAGAGGTATATATAGTGAGATAGAACCTCAATATTGCACCAAAGGGATAAATTGTGTACAACTTTCTGTAGGATTTCTGTATTCAAGAAGTTTTTTGAGATGAAAGATGCTTGTACAATTCTGTTAAATAGTTCTTTCTCTGTCTTGTGGTATCATCTATATTCTTTGATCATGTAATGTATGATCCTGTAATATGTATGTAAGATAAACCACCTTCCCTTCTCCTACTTCATATATATATATATTGTCTGACTGCATGTGTTTGTGAAGTGTTTATAGTTACAATCTGTTTGTACTAGATCTGTAAATGTGTAAACTTTCAGTAAGCATTCAGAAATTTAAAGCTGTGTTTGTATATTTGCATGTTTTCTACTTCCTGGACTTATATTACGATGGTGCCAAACCACAACCCCGTAGCTCAATTTTGGTGCGAAAACATCTTTTGCAGCATCCACATCTGCTAGTCGTCCTGCGCATTTCTGTCTTGTTGCCTGTCATAATAATAAACTAAGTAACGCCATAAGCTATTTAAATGGCGACAAGACAGAAATGCGCGGGACGTCTTGCAGATGCGGATGCTGCAAAAAAAGTTTTCGCACCAAAATTGAGTTACGGGGTTTTGGTTTGGCACCATCAATTTGTTTCTTTATACAATTAAACCAAGATCTCCATACGGAATAAATAAATGGCTGTTAGCCTGGCAATTTTAGATTATGGATAGGCTACGTTCGTCTAATTGCAATCTTTGTTTCATGTTTAACAGGTTTGAAATCACCTAAACCATGATATATATTAGCATGAAAAAGCCGAGAAAGTTCCTTGTTAATTATTTTCCTAGTTGGGACGATATGAAAATTGTTGGCTTAGTTGTAGAGCATCTGCTTTGAGTGCAAGAGGACTCAGTTTCAATCCCATGCAGGGTATTTGACATAATGCCAATATTTGCACTATTCTGTATGTAGACACATCTAACTGCCAGTAAATGACCCTTGATTGGACATAAAAAGTTCTATTTTTCCAAGTTGTCCTCTTTATCTAGAGCCTGGCTTCATTCTCTCATACCTTCTTGGAAATGGATAGTACTTGAAAAATGCATGTCTAAATTTAATGTGATTTAAGGTAATCACAATTTGTTTTCCTAAATGATAACATTATCGTCAACCAATCCTTTAGTAAAACAACACAGTGACAAACCTCTTTCACCCTGTGATTGACTGGAAATCTTTCTATAAAATGTGTTTTTCTTGTATCAAGATTTTTACTAATATTTCCCCGGGACTGCATTGATTGTGGAGTATCTTCTAGATGAATCTACAGCATTAAGTGTTAGAATCGATGATTGGTTGACAACAGGATACACATTGTCATGTTCTAACTGTCACATGATACTGCTAGTTACATGCCAGAGCTGTGATGTTACAAATGTGGTGCAGAAATGGCATGCAATTACAGAAAATGTGAATCCAAGTTTCCAATTGTGTAGCGATTTGAGCAGGAAATGGGGTTTTGCAGGTTGCAAATCCCATTTTAGACATCACATACCATAGTCATTACAAAAGTTATGGTACTGACAATATTAGCTTGGCATGTATGGGTATTTTCAGTTACTAGTATAATTGTCTCCATAGTTATGTACTTTGAATCCTAACATTGTAAAATAACTGAACAGTCAAATACACAATGTATTTCCATTTACCATTTTCAACTACTTTTTATTGTGCCCCCGCATCTTTCAATATGCCTCCTTACAATATACACGAGGCATACTATGGTGATTCAATGTTCTGTCTGTTCATCTGTACGTTCGTCCCATGATAATGTTAACCTCAACTTTCAAGTTGTTGAAACTTAAGTATTTTCGAATCCCATTAAGGCATTGCTTTCATACTTGGCATACTAATTGTTTACCATAATAATATAAACATTTCAACATAATTAAAGTCCCTGATTGACTAAGCTGGTTATTATGGACAAAACATCGAACAGGACATGTAGCTTTCATTTATTGAATGCAGTCTTATAAATATAATATATATTAACTCCTTCATTGATATTTCATAAGAAATATATAACAAAATAATACACAAACTTTCTTTTCAATCTTCTACATGGTTTCCATTGCCATACCAATGCTCATTTAAGCTTCTAGCAATTTCTTATTTTCATCAATTGCGTAGGCTGCCTGATGTGAAATTGTGAAATGTAGATTCTGTCACCAGTGTATATTGATTACTGACCCAGTAAATACATTCCTAGAATGACTTCTGTAAATTGTTTTGGCTATAAGAGGCTATATGGAATCTTGTGTGAGTTACAGGGAATACTGATTCTTAAGTGTGATATCAGCACATAGTGTCATCTACTCTATACTACTGTAAAATCATGAATTTTCTTGGGAGATAAAATTTCGTGGATTTTGTGGTTCACCTTCAACCATGAAATCAAATCCCTGATGATCAAACTATATTTTTGACCCTCATATTTGTTAGCTGAAATGCAAAATCCATTAATAATAAACGTCCTATCCAAATGGTATTTTTTTTTACCAAAACCACGAAATTTCATCCCATCAAAATTAAATGATTTTACAGTATTTTATATTAGCATATCTCTGATACAATATATCTATACCATTAGATTGGTTAATGTGTCCACCAGTCATTACTTATACCATTGTTTGTTGGTGGTTGTATTCCCGTAATGTCCTGAAGAGATTCTCTTAATTCCAATAGGAAATGGTATCAAGCAGTATGAATATTCAATCTGATCACCCCTGTAATTCCTTCTAAAAATGCAAATGCGCTCCACTAATATTAGGGGAAGACATAGCCCCAATACATTAGGCAAAGGCATTGCTCAAACACATTATGCAAAGTCATTGCTTAAACCCATTATGCAAAGGCATTGCTCAAACCCATTATGCAAAGGCATTGCTCAACATATTATGCTAAGTCATTGCTCAACACATTATGCAAAGGTATTGTTCAAATACATAATGCAAAGGAATTGCTCAAACACATTATGCTAAGGTATTGCTCTAACACATAATGCAATGGCATTGCTCAACACATTATGCAAAGGCATTACTCAACACATTATGCAAAGGCATTGCTCAAACACATTCTGCAAAGGAATTGCTCAAACACGTTATGCAAAGGCATTGCTCAACACATTATGCAAAGGCGTTGCTCAAACACATGTATGTTTGTGAGTCCTAGCTCCAACCTACTATATTGGATGACGTACAGCTCATAAAAGGCTGCCTATAAAGGAATGTAGGGTTACTTTGCTGTACTAGCCAGGTAGCCCTATGATTTTAGAGCAAATTTCAACTATTTTGCTTACATGGTGAACTAATTTGATGGAGAAGCAATTATTTTTAGATTTAATCACATGATTTTATCCGTGCGAAAGACATACTACACCTTAACAGCTCTCTCTAAATATGGAATGAAGCTGTTAATGTGGTAATTTACTGTGAGAAATATAGTGGAATACTGCGACTGAAGTTATAGTCTACATATCACAACACTATAGTGTCAGTTGGATTTATTGAACTCTCTATAATATATATATATACCTGGTGTATTTCTCTGCACTCATGTATAGCAGCAGTCTGGGATTGTGAGGAATTATGTGGCTGTGTTTAGTGCGGACTTTAAGACAAATGTAATACCATATGTTATTGTGTTATTGTAATCATTAATATTCATGAGGAAATAACAAAATAGATAAATAGCAAAATATCGAACGATAAGATTTATCAATCTCCAAGATATGTAAATGGGAGTTTTCTTTTTTCAAATAAATGCTTTTTAAATCCATGAATTTCTGATCGTATGAAATAGCTTTGATACCAAAAACAATCAAATATAATTCTTATTGCTTAGGATTAATCAGAAGTATTCAATCACTTTTTAAAGTTTTTGTTATTTTCGTATTTCAGTTCAAGTCCTAAAAAGTGGGTACCTGATCAGACAGTGGAAGAAATGGATAGTTCAGGTGGATTAAAGCCAGGGGGAGCCTCATTAAAGCCAGGAGCACCTGCATTTCCTGCATTAGGATCACAACAGAGACTATCAGCTGGATCTCAGGGTGGCAGAAATAAGGTAGAATGTGTATTAGATATGTAGTACAGAGAATTTGACATGATCATGACCTTCATGCATGAATATATTAAAAGGTTCTTGCATTGAATAAATAATTTTTTGTAAGCAAGACGTGCAGTACCAGTACACCTTAAGCATCTTCGTGATACTCCTATCCTAGGGCGTTATGAATATAGATGACAATATTGTTTAATTATTCTAATATTGAGGTTGAGTATCATGTCAAATTCTCTTGGCCAGATTTATAAGAAAGTATTGATTGTGTGTAAACTTTTGTGAAAATAGATCAATGAAAAATGATAATATTGGTATAATATCTGTGGTCTGTAGTGATTCTGGCACTTGTTAAAACAATACAACACCATTACATGCAGATAACTCCTCATACATCAGTGGTTACTCTAGTTCCTTGATCAATTATTCAGGTGAAGAACATGTTAGTGAATGTCCAAATAGGATACCGATATCAAAAGTTACGTAAGTCATGAATATGAATCCCTTTTGTACAATGATTTTTGTACTTAAAACCTTGCCATCAAAATGACCTTCTGGAAATGAACCTATGGTTTGAGTATCTGCTTTAGGAATGGTAGGCCAAGACATATCACAGTCGTTAACACGTATCTGGGTATCGTATGCTTCCTTATTTGGCATATAAATGTATGTATAATGTTTTTGACCACTCGGATGATATTGCTGATGTAAAATTGTTCTATACTCATGGATTGTATATCTATTGTATTTGAAAAAAAAAAAAAATATATATATAATGTAAAAAAAATTGGACTGGTATACATTTATTTAGTGGGAGTTTACTTTTTGTGATGCTTCAACAACAAAGAACATGTAATAGTATCAAATAATGTACATGTAATTGTGAATATTACAGGTACAGTTAAAGCCGGGTCATTCATTGATGGATTGGATCAAACTAGGTAGAAGTGGGAAAGATTTAACTGGTGTTAGTGGTGCCCGCCTTGATGTCACTCCGGAACAACTCAAGAAACATAATACAGAAAAAGACTGCTGGATTGCCTTAAGAGGTAATGTACCAGTCAATTGAAATTGCCCAGATGCCCTTCCCCAGGGTTATGGGGGCCGGGATTTCATTTGACTGGTGCATAATCTGGGGATTGAAACCAAATTTCTCATGACTTATTTGTTTAAATTCTATTATATCTTGTCCTCGACATGGGATATGGCTGTCTGTGACTGCTTCTTGTTCAACTGGGGATTAAAATGAATTTGATATTGATATTTTCCTGTCATAGTGATGGCAAACACTGAGCGGTCTGAACATTATTCAGTGTTAATGTGGTACCAAGTCTCCTCAGACATTCAGACAGTATAAATCATTCGAAGTAATGAATTTGCGAGTGATTTTGTGGTGATTGTTATGTTTTCCATTGGTTTTACATTGTATTGTCCATAAACTTGTTTAATGGGGTGTCAAATATGGCGGCATGAATGAGAGATTTCTGTAGTTATTGCGTCATACATGTCATATCCCTGCAAAAAAGTGAATGTCATGACCATTATAACCTTGGGGTGAATGTCTGGCAGTATGTGAAGTGGACATTGTGCATCAGGAGTTTCTGGGGTTGCCGGAACATGATTTCATCAAATTTATGGACCTTGTAATTTGTACAAAAATCTCGTTATTGCTGGCTTAGAAATATTATTGCTAAGACTCATATATATTTAAAATTAGCATCACTAGGCGCTTCTTATGAGCCTATTTTCGTGAAAATCAGAACTTATCATATTGACCAAATTGAAGATGAAAAGCTTGTTTTACCATTTATAAGCAAAGAATAAATTTTAGACAGCTTTTCTTCTTTTCTCAAAATATTGATTTTTTTACTTACAACCTTCTCATTCTATTTCCATGTGATTGCTTGAATGAGTATTTGTATATTACAGGAAAGGTATACAATATAACATCGTACCTAGAGTTCCATCCTGGTGGCGTAGATGAATTGATGAGAGGTGCAGGACAAGATGCTACAGCATTGTTTGATGAAGTATGTGCTTAACCCTTTACTCTATATACACCCCTTACCTATCCAAAACTTCCAAGTCTACTTACTAATGCCGTGGTCCCACTGAGCATGTATTTGGCTCAGCAATGTACTCCTGATTTAAATAAATTTGCTTCAGGAGGCATCGGTAAAAGGGATATCGCAAATTTTCTAATGATAACACTGAAGCTTCCCCTAGACTACGATGCCCATTTATTAAACCAGGAGTACCTTGTCAACTTAAAAATCTCAGTTCCTCGGTTAGTAAGTAATCATATTGGGTTTCCCAATCTTCCATGTGGGCCTTCAAGGTATATTGATTGTTTACTTTGGCTGCAAGATGATGGTTTCAAATCAATGACAGAAGCTATCATTTCCACTTGAATGTTGTTCTTTGATTGTGTAAAGCCAAAACTAATATTGCGGTCTTTTTTCTGCACTAAGGGCATTACAGTGACAGCTCTTGTTAAATTATTGGGTGTGGGGGGGAATCAACAATGCTAAATGCAGACTTGTAGAAAATTTGCCAATACAATGTTTTTGGTAGGGGCAAAAAGTAGTTATCAGAGCCACAATATTATTTTGTTTGACCTTAAAGTGGAAACGCTATTGATCCATGTATCAGAAGTTGAGATTTAAATCAACAACATTCACCTATGATTTAACTGTTGTGATTTTTACCAGACCTCTAGAATAATTGATTGGTTTTTAGAGAATAAATCACTCTACCATGGTGCCCTTTAATTACAGGAATTGATTGATCATTCCCCAAGTTGGAAAATAGCCTGCTATGTTAGAGCAGTGTGGTTCAATTATGTTTTGTCAAACTTTGTGTGACGATGTCTTATGTGTGTAACTGATATGAGTAGAGTTTTATTGGTTTTCTTGTACTGTCTCTCCACTACCAGTTCAAGTTGTCGGTCCTTCATTGATCCGTCTACAGATGAAGTGCCAAGTTTTATTTATAAGTAGAAATTTTGTCTGGTTTTACAAACCATAAATGACTTTTATAATTATGTTGTTATGACTCTGTGTTGTTTATATAATCGAGGTTGTCTCAGTTACAAGACTGCTATAATAAGAAAAGTTATGTATAAGCCTCTAGACTGTCAAAATAACTAAGCTCTCCTGTCCAAAGACTGACTCAAGCCTGGACACACAAACAAAGTTCTACGGCTTCAAAACTTTCACAAAGACTATAAGGATCCATCATGTGCTTCTATGTAGGATAAGGATATCTTACCCGAGGGGTCGGCAAGTTGCGTCCCTGGTTAAAATGCTGACCCCGAGGGTGAGATTTCCTAATCTTAGTACATAAACTGTCTCATGATGGATCATTTTTCTTCAACGTAATTCGAAAAAAAAGGAGTTTATAACATTATTTAGGGTTTGTTGCATCAATTTGACATCTTCACAACATGGCATTTGCCTGGTACTGTATACATTCAAAACAATCATTAATAATGACATAATTAAAGCATACACTCACTGTAATAATAATGTTCCAAAAAGGCCTTTTAAATGTTGTAGAGCAGTGTTCATCGTGTTAGCTAAATATTGCCAGTAACATGTAAATCTCAAACTAAAATAGCCCGCTCTATGTCACGTTTGTGCTTATGTAAGATAGATGTATCTAACATTAACAATGTCCGAGAAAAAAAGATCCATAGCCATATTTTTACCAACTTATGCATCAATATCTCCTATGTTTCAGATCCATAAATGGGTGAATGCAGAGTCCATGTTGGAGAAATGTCTTGTTGGGAAACTCCAGATGGAAAACCCGATGTTACATGTACGGAGAAAAAGTATGATAATCATTATCTTAAAACTTCATTCCATCTTACTTATATTTCATAATTTAGAATTGATAGAGTATTAATGTGGTATCAAATCTCAAGGACGGAGAATAAATCAGTCCCATGTTTTACTGTATTAAATTACTCTGCAAATTGGGAAATTTTTCATCATTGTAATTTTCGCTCTAGGTAAATTAATACATCTCCTGTGTTAATTCAAGACGTATTCCGCTTTTCACGTACTGGTATTAGTTTACTTGTTGGTAGACCAATTGGTTAACAATCAGTAACATTAGCCGTAAATCTATTTTGGTAATAAATTGATTCTTGCTTCTCAGGCTCGTCTTACCTTGCCTATAAGCACTCAGTCTGGTAGCTGAAGGTCATGTTTCATTTGTATTGATAAATGATTGTGAAGAAAGAAAAATGCCTTAAATATCAGTAATAGACTTACTGTAAAATCATTAATATTCAAGGGGGATTTAATATAGTGGATTTTGTGGATAATCTCAACCACGAAATTCAATCCCCACGAATATTGATAATTTCTATAGTATATGACTTAGTGGATAAGGTAACCTTGAATTACGTCCTCCACAAAAGGGGCTTTTTCACCAAAACCATGAATTTAGTCCCTTTGAAATTAAGTGATTTTACAGTAATTGAAATGGATGTTGTATTTTCATTCCAGGCAGTTCCAAGACAAGTTTAGATGCTATACAGAATGGTAAGATGTGTGCTGGATTATTTCTGGTTTAAAAGAAACTATTTTAAAGGACACTTTTTATATTTTGAATGATGGTAGTAATGGAAGCTTTTATTTCCTCCTTTATATATATTACTGGCTTAGAAAAAGAAGGTCATAAATACAAAATCAAAGCATTTTACAGTACATCATTTTTTAAAAAAAAATCTAAATGTGAATCGAAACAAAAACTGAATAAAAGTACAAGAGAAGGGCGTACTCGTGTAAGAGATTCTGTTAATAAATAAAACACGGAATAATGTAAAGGTGAGATATCTACCTAAATTTGATTCCCTCTTTAAATGGATGTGAAAAACAATTCTCATATAGTTGGCAAATAATGCCTTTCCAAGTACACTTGCACGAGAATTTAATATACAATACACGCATGATTATCACATTGATATCTAAATTCTGCAACGCAAGCATATAACAAGACGTATATGACCCCATGACTGCCCAATAGACAGCAATGGTAAAGGTCACAGTGGCCTACTGATATACCTCAAAATCAATAGGGGTTATTTATGGTTGCTGACCAAAGTTTAAAGATCCTGAGGGCTAAGCATTCTTGAGTTATTGAACGGAAACCAATTCAGAACTATGGTAACTGTATCAATTAATTAAGGGATGTACAATATTTTCGCACTAAGCCCTCAATTTGGTCTACCGACCTACCGACAGACAGACTTGAGGAAAGATGGGGAGCGTAATAAAGCATGATTTTCCCTTTATGTCAATGACTTCAAACTACAAAGACAATGAATGGTATTCATTTGACGCTTTATTTGTACAAATTATAAAAAATGAAATTGCATACTTCCTTTGGTTACTTCAGTGGTTTTTGAAAACAGGTGGTCTTTATTTAAAAGTATTTTCAGTTTTGATCAGTATGTGCAAAATATAGAAAAGTGGTTGTTATCAAAAATTGGTCGGAATCACAGGTTTGATTACTACTCGGTAGTATCCGTTTTCTTTGATGCATCTCAGCCATATTTTTTTGCTTTAAACTTCCTGGTATTTTTCAATTCTTGTAATTTATTCTTCAATTTCCTAACAATCCCCTGCTGCACTAATTTAGTGTGTAGAATCAATATTCCATCACACCTTCTCCATATAAGAGTGAGGGGAGAGTTAGTTTATGCCTTGCTATACTGCCATCACACCTTCTAAATATCAGAGTGAGGGGAGAGTTAGTTTATGCCTTGCTATACTGCCATCACACCTTCTTAATATGAGAGTGAGGGGTGAGTTAGTTTATGCCATGCTATACTGCCATCACACCTTCTCAATATAAGAGTGAGGGGAGAGTTAGTTTATGCCTTGCTATACTGCCATCACACCTTCTCAATATGAGAGTGAGGGGTGAGTTAGTTTATGCCATGCTATACTGCCATCACACCTTCTCAATATAAGAGTGAGGGGAGAGTTAGTTTATGCCTTGCTATACTGCCATCACACCTTCTCAATATAAGAGTGAGGGGTGAGTTAGTTTATGCCTTGCTATACTGCCATCACACCTTCTCAATATGAGAGTGAGGGGTGAGTTAGTTTATGCCTTGCTATACTGCCATCACACCTTCTCTATATAAGAGTGAGGGGTGAGTTAGTTTATGCCTTGCTATACTGCCATCACACCTTCTCAATATAAGAGTGAGGGGAGAGTTAGTTTATGCCTTGCTATACTGCCATCACACCTTCTCAATATGAGAGTGAGGGGTGAGTTAGTTTATGCCTTGCTATACTGCCATCACACCTTCTCAATATAAGAGTGAGGGGTGAGTTAGTTTATGCCTTGCTATACTGCCATCACACCTTCTCAATATCAGAGTGAGGGGAGAGTTAGTTTATGCCTTGCTATACTGCCATCACACCTTCTCAATATGAGAGTGAGGGGTGAGTTAGTTTATGCCTTGCTATACTGCCATCACACCTTCTCTATATGGGCGTGAGGGGAGAGTTAGTTTATGCCTTGCTATACTGCCATCACACCTTCTCTATATGGGCGTGAGGGGAGAGTTAGTTTATGCCATGCTATACTGCCATCACACCTTCTCTATATGGGCGTGAGGGGAGAGTTAGTTTATGCCTTGCTATACTGCCATCACACCTTCTCTATATGGGCGTGAGGGGAGAGTTAGTTTATGCCATGCTATACTGCCATCACACCTTCTCAATATAAGAGTGAGGGGAGAGTTAGTTTATGCCTTGCTATACTGTCATCACACCTTCTCAATATGAGAGTGAGGGGAGAGTTAGTTTATGCCTTGCTATACTGCCATCACACCTTCTCAATATGAGAGTGAGGGGAGAGTTAGTTTATGCCTTGCTATACTGCCATCACACCTTCTCAATATGAGAGTGAGGGGAGAGTTAGTTAATGCCTTGCTATACTGCCATCACACCTTCTCTATATAAGAGTGAGGGGTGAGTTAGTTTATGCCTTGCTATACTGCCATCACACCTTCTCTATATGGGCGTGAGGGGAGAGTTAGTTTATGCCTTGCTATACTGCCATCACACCTTCTCTATATGGGCGTGAGGGGAGAGTTAGTTTATGCCTTGCTATACTGCCATCACACCTTCTCAATATAAGAGTGAGGGGAGAGTTAGTTTATGCCTTGCTATACTGCCATCACACCTTCTCAATATGAGAGTGAGGGGAGAGTTAGTTTATGCCTTGCTATACTGCCATCACACCTTCTCAATATGAGAGTGAGGGGAGAGTTAGTTTATGCCTTGCTATACTGCCATCACACCTTCTCAATATGAGAGTGAGGGGAGAGTTAGTTTATGCCTTGCTATACTGCCATCACACCTTCTCTATATAAGAGTGAGGGGTGAGTTAGTTTATGCCTTGCTATACTGCCATCACACCTTCTCAATATGAGAGTGAGGGGTGAGTTAGTTTATGCCTTGCTATACTGCCATCACACCTTCTCAATATAAGAGTGAGGGGTGAGTTAGTTTATGCCTTGCTATACTGCCATCACACCTTCTCAATATGAGAGTGAGGGGTGAGTTAGTTTATGCCTTGCTATACTGCCATCACACCTTCTCTATATAAGAGTGAGGGGTGAGTTAGTTTATGCCTTGCTATACTGCCATCACACCTTCTCAATATGAGAGTGAGGGGTGAGTTAGTTTATGCCATGCTACACTGCCATCACACCTTCTCAATATGAGAGTGAGGGGTGAGTTAGTTTATGCCTTGCTATACTGCCATCACACCTTCTCAATATGAGAGTGAGGGGAGAGTTAGTTAATGCCTTGCTATACTGCCATCACACCTTCTCAATATGAGAGTGAGGGGTGAGTTAGTTTATGCCTTGCTATACTGCCATCACACCTTCTCAATATGAGAGTGAGGGGTGAGTTAGTTTATGCCATGCTATACTGCCATCACACCTTCTCAATATGAGAGTGAGGGGTGAGTTAGTTTATGCCTTGCTATACTGCCATCACACCTTCTCAATATGAGAGTGAGGGGTGAGTTAGTTTATGCCATGCTATACTGCCATCACACCTTCTCAATATGAGAGTGAGGGGTGAGTTAGTTTATGCCATGCTATACTGCCATCACACCTTCTCAATATAAGAGTGAGGGGTGAGTTAGTTTATGCCTTGCTATACTGCCTGCAAGTTCGTAGTTTATTGGAAGGAGAAAGTCTGTCAATCAGCTTAGTTATAATAGATTAGGTAACAGTTTCAAGCAAAGGTGGGATTAGATGTTACAAATCAGTACAGGATGTTTATAGGTTACAAACCACTAAATGCCTCCGCGAACCAAAATAGGATACACTCAAATAGTCCCTAAATAAACTTGTGATTGTGTTTAAATGGTAGTATGCTTTGACAAGGTGGAACTGGAATCATCTAATTGGGTTTACAGGCATTGTATACATGTATGTGATGTATTGAAACTGTTTTATTTTATATATTTTGAGATTTTGGCCAAAATACCAAAGCGAAAGTAGGGTAGGGTAAAACCCGGATTTGGTCGGTCCGCGCGCCTGTAAAAATATGTTCACCGCGTTGGACGGACAAAATTTTTCTTATAATTATGATATGTGACCCCCTGTTTTTTTTGTATTTTCTTAAAGCTGGTAGCCCCTTCTTTTCATTGATATATGTCTGCCACCTGGCCATAGACTTTAACATGTATCAACCTGGGACTGACTATTGTAACTTTACATTGAGCTAAAGAACAAATTTATTTTGTGGTTTGTGACCTTAAGAAATGACCCAAAAAATTAAAATGTATATTTTCAATATTTTGACTTTAAATGTTTAGAAATACATTTTTCTGTGGGTTTTATTCCATTTTTCAGTGAAATTTGTCTCAAAATGTGAAAAAATGTGTTTTGGGGTGAAAATTTAAGAAAAAAATGAAGATTTTTCCTCCACAAAATGACATTTTCATACCAATTTTGACCTTGTTTAGGTATCAGACCTGGGTTATTGTGTATATATATGAGGTATAGTCACAAAATTAAGCACCCAACATAAAATAATTGCCCAATGTAAGGTTTATACAAAACTGCAACTGTTTAATTTGCCAGTATTCATACAATATGGCCAGCAGAATCCAAGAAATTGCGTTAAAGGCGCTTACTCTCTTTTGTCAAATTTTGAGAAATCATGTCATTTCAGTCTGGAAAGTCATCATTTGGAGTTGTATATACATAGTAGTTGTCAAATAAGTGTTTAAATCAATCAAAATGGGGGAAAAGGGTTGTCTTAAGGTTACAAACCACTAAATGCCTCCGCGAACCAAAATAGGATACACTCAAATAGTCCCTAAATAAACTTGTGATTGTGTTTAAATGGTAGTATGCTTTGACAAGGTGGAACTGGAATCATGTAATTGGGTTTACAGGCATTGTATACATGTATGTGATGTATTGAAACTGTTTTATTTTATATATTTTGAGATTTTGGCCAAAATACCAAAGCGAAAGTAGGGTAGGGTAAAACCCGGATTTGGTCGGTCCGCGCGCCTGTAAAAATATGTTCACCGCGTTGGACGGACAAAATTTTTCTTAAATGATACGTGACCCCCTGTTTTTAGCTCACCTGAGCACGAAGTGCTCACTGGTGAGCTTTTAGGATAGGTGGCTGTCCGGCGTCCGTCGTCGTCCGTCGTTGTCCGTCGTCATTCGTCAGTCGTCCGTCGTCCGTCAACAATTCCTTTAAATGACTTCTTCTCCTAAACCAATTGATGGAATTTAACCAAATTTCACAGGAATGATCCTTGGGTGGTCCTCTTTCAAAGTTGTTAAAAAATTTCCGGTCTGTCGCATAACTAGGTCACACAGGCTAAAAATAGATTTTCACAAAGGAAACTTTAAAAATCTTCTTCTCTGAAACCGTAAGGCCTAAAGCTGTCATATTTGGTATGTAGCACCACCTTAGGGTCCTCTGCAAAGATTGTTCAAATTATTTCCCTGGGGTCAAAATTGGCCCCGCCCCAGGGGCCCTTAGTTTTACATAGAGTTATATAGGGGAAACCTTAAAAAATCTTCTTCGCCAAAACCGCTTGGCCCAGGGCTTTCATATTTAGTATGTAGACTCAGCTAGAGGTCCTCTACAAAGATTGTTCAAATTATGTCCCTGGGGTCAAAATTGGCCCCGTCCCGGGGGCCCTTAGTTTTAAATAGAGTAATATAGGGGAAACCTTTAAAAATCTTCTTCTCTGAAACCGCTTGGCCAGGGCTTTCATATTTGGTATGTAGACTCAGCTAGAGGTCCTCTACAAAGATTGTTCAAATTATGCCCCTGGGGTCAAAATTGGCCCCGCCCCGGGGGCCCTTAGTTTTACATAGAGTTATATAGGGGAAACCTTAAAAAATCTTCTTCTCCGAAATCGCTCGGCCCAGGGCTTTCATATTTGGTACGTAGACTCAGCTAAAGGTCCTCTACAAAGATTGTTCAAATTATGCCCCTAGGGTCAAAATTGGCCCCGTCCCGGGGGACCTTAGTTTTACATAGAGTTATATAGAGAAAACCTTAAAAAATCTTCTTCGCCAAAACCGCTTGGCCCAGGGCTTTCATATTTAGTATGTAGACTCAGCTAGAGGTCCTCTACAAAGATTGTTCAAATTATGTCCCTGGGGTCAAAATTGGCCCCGTCCCGGGGGCCCTTAGTTTTAAATAGAGTAATATAGGGGAAACCTTTAAAAATCTTCTTCTCTGAAACCGCTTGGCCAGGGCTTTCATATTTGGTATGTAGACTCAGCTAGAGGTCCTCTACAAAGATTGTTCAAATTATGCCCCTGGGGTCAAAATTGGCCCCGCCCCGGGGGCCCTTAGTTTTACATAGAGTTATATAGGGGAAACCTTAAAAAATCTTCTTCTCCGAAATCGCTCGGCCCAGGGCTTTCATATTTGGTACGTAGACTCAGCTAAAGGTCCTCTACAAAGATTGTTCAAATTATGCCCCTAGGGTCAAAATTGGCCCCGTCCCGGGGGACCTTAGTTTTACATAGAGTTATATAGAGAAAACCTTAAAAAATCTTCTTCTCCGAAATTGCTTGGCCCAGGGCTTTCATATTTGGTATATAGACTCAGCTAGAGGTCCCCTACCAAGATTGTTCAAATTATTCCCCTCGGGTCAAAATTGGCCCCACCCTGGGGGTCGCCGTTTTACATAGACTAATATAGGGAAAACATATAAAAAACTTCTTGTCTAAAACTACACTGCATAGAGCTTTGATATTTGGTATGTAGCATCATCTAGTGGTCCTCTACCAAGATTTTTCAAATTATGCCCCTGGGGTCAAAATTGGCCCTACTCGGGGGTCACCGTTTTACATAGACTTATATATAGGGAAAACATATTAATATCTTCTTGCCTAAAACTACAATGCCTAGAATTTTGATTATTGGTATGTAGCATCATCTTGTGGTTTTCTACCAAGATGTTCAAATTATTCCTTTGGGTGAAAATTGTGCAGGGTTTATAATCAGGTGAGCGATATAGGGCCATCATGGCCCTCTTGTTTTTGTATTTTCTTAAAGCTGGTAGCCCCTTCTTTTCATTGATATATGTCTGCCACCTGGCCATAGACTTAAACATGTATCAACCTGGGACTGACTATTGTAACTTTACATTGAGCTAAAGAACAAATTTATTTAGTGGTTTGTGACCTATACCACCAACCCAAGTATCTAGTACAATACATTATCCAGTGCCAAACACTCATGCAGGTGTTTTTATCAGCTTCATTTAGTGTTTTAGTTTAAATCCTGCCTTCTTTCGAATATTACCTTTACCTCTGATGTATTGTTCATTGTTGCATATCTCTCTTAATGGTGATTATTGTACATGTGTTTTGTAATACATTTAAAAAATGAAATTATGCTAAATTGCATCATTTTTGTTTAATATAATTTGTTCTTATTCAAAACTTCATTACTCACCTATGTTAATGTGACTTATAGGCCCATTGGGCCAGGCGCTTCTTTATTTATTTATTGTAATTATGTTTGTTTGAAAATATTTAGGTCTATGCACAAGTCACGTAAATAAACAATTTACTTTCTTACTTCAAAGTTGTTAATAAGGCGTTTCCATGAGGGATTGGTTTGAATCTGTTGTAATTATCTGTTATTGCTGTGAATGTATTGATTGTATACTAAGACTACATGTATATATTTCAGGTACCGTCACTCCCACATTCCTCAAACCTGCCTCTCCACAGATACTCAAACCCAGGTATTGTATATATACAGTTATAGATTTATTCCTTTCTACTGCATGCATACATCAATTCATGCCTCTGTACTGTGTTCTATACAAGTTATTGATCAACAATGAATTTAGAGGTTAAGTAGCCAGGACAGGTGATTGCTGGTAAGTCTAGTGTCATTGACTGTGTTATAATTGTATGACCAACATAATGTTAGGAAGACATACAACCCACTATAATACTACTACAATTATGCCCCCATCTTTGATGAGGGTGTATTTTGCTTTTCTCATGCCAGTCGGTCGTTCATTTGTTAGTTAGGTTGTCCATCCTTTACAAAATTTTCAAGTTGATTGACTTAACTAGTTATTAATGGACAAGGTTACTACCAGGGTATAAGTGTTTAGTGAAAACAGTATTGTTTTCAATAGTCATACAAGATTTATCACATGACTTTCCTTGTATCCAGGTTAGTAAAGCCAGTACGTATAAAGTTATACATACCACGTGTAGTATAAGCTATTGAGTTTTTCCAATAAATCAATGCGTATTTTGCGTTTTTAGTGTCATATGATAAAAAGAATCTATCACTCGTTGTCAATTGATATATTTATATTAAACTTGTTCAGGAAAAATTATTAAGCTCCCCAGAGGCTCGATTAATGAAATTTCCAAAACTCGTTTAATATAAATTTATATCGATTGACAACTCGTGATAGATCCTCTATATATACAGTAAGACAAGCATGAAATAATCTAATGGATCCTAAAATAAGTTTTTAAAAAAACTCATATTAAAACGTATATTAATTCTGCTTCATATCTGCAGGTTTGACTGGTATCAGAGCAATAAGACAGTATCTGTGGTGGTGTATACAAAATGGACGAAGATGAGAGATGAGTTTGTGATCATAGATAGAGACGACCGATCATTACTGGTTACATTACATATAAAACAGTCTATATTCTATGTACATGTAGGTAAGTGTTATCATAGATAGAGACGACAGATCATTGCTAGTTACACTACATATTAAACAGTCTATATTCTATGTACATGTAGGTAAGTGTTATCATAGATAGAGACGACAGGTCATTGCTGGTTACACTACATATTAAACAGTCTATATTCTATGTACATGTCGGTAAGTGTTATCATAGATAGAGACGACCGATCATTGCTGGTTACATTACATATAAAACAGTCTATATTCTATGTACATGTCGGTAAGTGTTATCATAGATAGAGACGACCGATCATTACTGGTTACACTACATATAAAACAGTCTATATTATATGTGCATGTCGGTAAGTGTGATCATAGATAGAGATGACAGATCATTGCTGGTTACATTACACATAAAACAGTCTATATTCTATGTGCATGTAGGTAAGTGTGATCATAGATAGAGATGTCAGATCATTGCTGGTTACATTACATATAAAACAGTCTATATTCTATGTACATGTCGGTAAGTATAACCGTTACTATAGTTTCAACAGGGGTCTCAATATATCCGGATTTCCATACCTGTAAGAGCAATGACTGCTGGTCAAAATAAATTGTATATGATGAAAATATTTTACGATGTGGCAAAGTTATGGTGAATTTAAGCTGCTATAACATATTTCCTTTAATACAAACTGAGTTAATTATGGAAACAATTTTGCTGTAGGCTTTTTTCTTGACAATTGTTTTAGGCTGCTTACACTTTTCCTGACTTTAAATTTGACCCTGGTGTCAACAAATTTGTGATTATGGTATTTAAACAATTTTGTGATGTTCTCAATAAATGGATTTCAAAATTGAATGATGCAGGAAATACCAGTTGTCAGGAAATAACATTGCAGAACTAGACTAAGTAGAGCTTTAATATTGTGTGAATTCAGTCATTTTTGACACAATTGCTTTTCCTTTGACAGGGATGTGACTTCTTCTTGTCCTATTTCACCTATCTTTTTTATTGACATTTTCAGATTTGGAGAAAGAAGTGTCTGACAAATATACTGGTAAGTTAGCAACATATTATCTTGGCCATGAAACCTATTAAATCTAATAATTGTTAATACAAGCATATATTGTCTATAACAAAACTGGTATTAACTATCACTCGTTCACTTACTCATTCCTTCTGTCGACTTGTGCTTGAGGCAACTGCAAAGTATTTAAATCTGGGTTGAGGCATCCTATCAATTATTAGAGTACATGTATAAACCTATTGTCATTGTCATATAAAAGGAAACACACTGTTAGAGGATTTATAAATAGAACCATTGGTTGCTGAACTAATCAGAATCTATTCAAACTACCTATACAAACCAACCAAGCACTGGTGCGTGCAAGCTATAGTATATAATGTTGAATGAAGTGGTGTTACTGTATCATGTTGGTTATAGCTTGGAGAATTTGACTTGATCCTGACCTTTATGCATGAATATATTGCAAGGTTCTTGCATTTAATTTATCAATTTCTGCTAGCAAATTGTGCAATATTGGTATTTGAGATTTGTGTTCGCATTACACATTGAATGTCTTCGTCATACACCCCATTTGTGAAAATATACAACTGGGGTTATAAAAAAGACAATATATCAATTGTTAAATTATGCTAACTAGAAGATCAGGATCATGTCAATTTCTTTGGACTATACCAAGTTTTGATCCTACATTTTGTTTACAGTGAATATATCCAGTGACAGTGGTAAAGTGGAGATAGTATTTGACAAACAACTACCTGACATACAATGGCCTTCTGTGGGGAAGTATCTGGATAAACATCAACTATATATACCTGATAAAGATTATAGTATGTACATGTATATAATTCACAGTTCTTGTTGTCGTACTTTGTTTATATTATTTGTAGAATGTTCCACATTATAACTTGTAGAAATTCAATATGTTGAGACGTAGCATTTATTTGTGACTTCTAAATTGAAGAGGAAGGACGTTTGTCTTCAAGTTATAAGTCATATATATATAGACTACCCAGTGCCATTATTATCACGCTGGAATTACTTGTGTATGCTTGAAGTGAAGTAAGAGAGCTATACCTGTAACATCATCTATAAATCTTAGATTCCAGCTGGCAATTTCCAGTTCCCAAGGGAGATAAACCACTTAAGATGGTTATAGTGGAAACTGGATATTTGATAACCAATTGTCCAGATTTGTAAAGAAGAGTTCAGTTTTACACTTAATATTTCTGTCTTTTAAATATGGTGATGATATACACCATCTTCCGTAGGTTGCCGATATTTCCTCACAACTTGGTCCAAATAATGTGACTGTGGGCAAAACTTTCTGTCATGCTTCCTCCAGATTGGGGCAGATATACAGCATTCCGAGGGCTCTTGCAAAACTTTGATACATGCATGCCTAAATAAATGTATGTAGTTACCAAAGTTTTACATACCGGTAGTTGAGCTCATATATATAACTTATAATTATGTTATATTGTAGATCCGGCATATCGAGATTGTACTATAGAAAAGATAGAAGCAGTAACCAAGGATACCAATCTATATACTATATGTTTACCACATGGATGTAGAATGAGAATACCAACTGGGTACCATGTACATATAAAACATACTATACAAGGTAACTGATCTGTACATTATTGTTCTAACTGGATTAGATGTCCTAAATAGCCTTGTTTAATTTCTATTTTCAAAAACGTCATAGTCACATGATTTGGTATCTGATTTGTTAACCTAACTATTGGAATTAATCATTAACCAATCTTAATTTGCATCTTTGTAATTACCTAATGTCTGGGTGACAATCTAGTGTTTGACTTAATAACCTAGCTAGAGAAACAAACCGTTGGTGGACCTATGCACACAACAATATTCCTGGATTTAACAGTCAATACTTCATCCCTCTTCTGCAAGCTACTTTCCTCCATGAGAATGACACAGGAGCAGCGAATGTCACAATGAACATAACTGTTACCTTGAACCTAGATCTATACTTATATTACTATGATGTCTAGCACTCTACCAAATGTATATTTCTAGGTATGGAATTAGTTCGAAGTTACACTGCGGTAGTACCTAGTTTAACTAGTAAGGAGCTAGATCCACGATGGACGGATGGTACGATTATATACCTAATGATAAAAATATATAAAGACGGTGCATTTACTCCGTGGATTGGTTCACTAAAACCAGGTAATCTCTTACATATAATTAACTGTTAAGGTTATAGTGACAAAGTAAAATATTACTCAACCATTGCATAAACTGTGTTGATTTTATGCATTTGGATTGTTTCTCTGTCATTGCATCTTGGCTTTCTATGTGTTTCTGCATTAGTTTGAGATTGTGAAGTTGTGATTAACCTCCATACAGTGGGGCAGTTTGCACTTATTGTGGGATTTGAACCTGCTAAGTATCAAAGTGACTACAATATACAGCAACGGTCTTCACTTTCTCATGATCAGGACTTCGGTACTGCACAGGAACACTGCCTCTCCGCTAAATTCTTTATATCCAAAAATGGAGTAATTACATAATTGGTAATGTTCAATATTTCTTCCACTATAATGGTATTCTTTCCCGACTATGGCACACATCCTTTTAAATTGGAAGGGAATAATGTGTTCAGGTAATATTGTTCAACCCTATGTTCAATGTTTTGGATTGATAAAGTAGTTTTAGTCGATTCAATAAGTAATACTAATGAGGGAACTATCTCATGCGCAAGAATAGTGGGGATTACTGTTAACTCAGGTATATCCAGTTAAACCTAGATAACCATAACATTACACCTGTTATCGGCTAACTTTGAAAGTACTGTATGTATTATGTGATGAGAGGAAATGTGTGTTATTACAGGTGATCATATAGCAATAAGCAGTTATGAAGGAAGATTTGATGAGCATTTATTGACGTCGTGTAAACATCTGGTGATGTATGCTGCTGGTACTGGCTTCACACCAATGTCTACATTAATATATAACTCTATAATACAACATACAGAATCACAGAGGTACGTAAAAATAGAAACACACATAATATGTAGGCCTCAAAATTTGATCTAGTCCCATAGCTGTCCTCTCATTTGAGAGTATATCTTGATTTAAACATGGCTTGCACACAATGACTAGACTTCCGATATGCACTAGATACATGGACATTGTCTGACATCTGGGTGATTTGTGACCCATTTATGATCCATAAACATCTCTACTCTGGAATTTTCGTAATGTTTTGGCCAGTACAAATTAGAGAGTTCCGTGGAAGCATATTTGCCTGTTCAGTTACCTACTTTGACTGAACACTATCCTGTCAGCTGTTTGATATTTGAGCTAGTTCTGTCAATCTGTATAGATGTCACATTCACTATGAGTGTTAGTCCCCCATCTCTGATTTAATATTTTGAAATTGATAGAAAAAAACTCTTTTGTGTATTGACGTATGAAACAATCATAGTTCCCTGATGTAAAGGATTGTGAACTGTTTTAAAATATACCTTGTTTATATTTGTATGATATTAATATTTCAGTGAAGCTAAGTTATTGTTTTTCAACAAGACAGAATCAGATATACTGTGGAGGGATCAGTTGTGTGCCTTGTCAGAATCTAATAACAGGTATGTAAAATATTGTTTTTTTATATTTGAAAGGCTAATAAGTTGACACATTTATTTAGTGCATATGAACACATAGTAAAAGGAGTATCACATGAGAGGTTATAAATTGGAAAAACGAATGAATCAGAAAAACATGAAATGAAGAAACGTCTCGTTCCTTGTAGACACCTTTTACGTTGTCATCAGGGTAACTCATTGTGTAAAATATGGATCTTTAAAAAATGTGTAACTGACATGTAACGGCCTCCGTTGGTGAATATTTAATGTCAATGGTACTAACTCCTTACCTGCTGCATTTTAGAATCCTGATCAGGATTATAAATTTTTACAATTGCCATTTTCAGTTTTTAATTGCCATTGATCTTGATATGTTGACATCTATTTCAGATTTTCTGTAAGTCATTGTTTATCAGAAGCAGACGAGACATGGCAAGGTTTACGTGGTCGAGTTACCAAGGAGATGATACAGGAATCATTGTTTGGTATTGATATAGAGAAACTGTTGATCTGTGCATGTGGTCCAACACCATTCACTCAATCTGTGATACAGTAAGTTCATGGACAAATTGCATTTACTGTAAAATCATTAATTTTCGTGGGGGTTGAATTTTGTGTATTTCATGGTTCACCTTTCACCTTGAAATTAAATCCCATCGAACAATAATTTCAGCCCTTGCATTTATTAACTGAAATGCAAAATCCAAAAATTAAGGTCCAATCGAAATGGTCTTTTTTACCAAAACCACAGAATTTTGTCCCATCAAAATTACATGATTTCACAGTAATTTGTTTTCAGAAATATAGTAGGCCCCTATAGCTGGGAAAATAATTTGGTTGTGTAGCAGGTATTAATGTGTGGAATAAGTAATTGAATTCAGCGAATACCACTTTACACAGTTTTTACGACTCTTAACACCTCATTCCTAATGGTTTCCATGGCTTCAAGGGTACAAGAAGCAGGTCAGATTTCCAATTTAATGCTGAACCCAGTTAAGCTATATGAATATGGTCAATGATTTATTTCATTAAGGTAAATAACATTAGCCTATAAAAATGCTGTTCTGAATAGCATTCATGTATAGCCTTGGCAGTTTTTTTTTAATATATGACAATGTTTGTATTTTTCCAGATTCGCTGAAGAGCTCGGTCACAAGGATAAGACACATGCATTTTTAGGATAGTATTGTGTTACCATAGAAACTGTTACATGTTGGAGATGCTGTGTGGACATGCTGTGCTGAGAGTGTGAACATGTGTTTGTTGTTATTGCTCTCTGGATGGATTTTATCCATGTAGCATGACATGACTTTTAGACCTAGGGTATATAAGTTTCTGCTATTGTGTTATTATTAAAAGTCTCACACACAGTATTCAGTCACATGGAGTTTACAATGCTATATACTGCTAACCAACAAAGCAGACTTGTTAGCGAGACTTTGCGAAGAAAAAAAGTAGAGCTGTTGTCGAGACGGGATCGTGTGCATCTGCCTTTGCATTGGTTAAGTCTATTGTCAGAGTAATTTTCGCAAATACTTGAAACTCAACATAGTTATTCACAATCACAGGGGGTGTCAATATTTTCTTCAGCATTGCTAATGTTTGATAAGCGCGTTGCTAATGGAAGAAAATCTTATCTTACATTAGCAACATCTTTCTTACATGAGCAACCGCACGTGAATTTATTCCGACATTTATGGTTCTACTTTTACGTCTACTACATCTGCATAGTAAATAAACTTGGTATTTAGCTAACAAGACAAACAAAAATAGGTTCTATACTATTTAAGGGGCATTTTCATAGGCAGAGCATAACAGTGTAGGCATATGCTTTATTTATGACGTTATGTTATCGATTGTTTTGAATGCGAACGTACGGTAAATGCCACGTTATGATGATGCCTCGAACGCTAAATAATGAATTATGTCGAAGAAAAATGATCCACCATGAGACAGTCTATGTAGGATAAGGAAATCTCACCCCTTAGGTGAGATATCCTTATCCTTCATAGAAGCTCATGTTGGATCCTTATAGTCTTCACTGATTATCCTGTGACCTATATTTATTGAGTTATCTGCCCTTGTAACTCTTAGAATTTTCACTCTCAGACAAACAAGGGCACTAGAACAAGAAATGTGAGTGTCCAGCACTTGTAGGCAGTGCTCTCATTTTATCCCTACAGTTCTTGTTACTATGATCTCAGAGCATGTATTTTTAGGAATAATGAAGAAAATTACTATTATGTTACATTGGAAGATTCATTGACTAGACTTTCAGACTGATATTGGAAGTTTTGTATGTCAAAATACAGATTACATTAGTTTTATGTCTGTTAGACTGATAGGGTTTGTGAAGTATGACTGACAGGAACCTTTTCTTTAAAGGTCTGTTTTTAGAAATAAAATGCTGATTTCAGTTTTGTGAAACCATCATGCAACATCCTCTCAACTAGAAACATCCCCTTGCTTAGTTCATGTCAAGTAATAATTTAAAGTCTTCCTATGTTAAATCAGGGGACCATATTAGGGCAATATGTGTTTTAGTCCATCTTTATAAAATGATAAATTTGTTTAGTGATACATGTTTACTGTTCATTTCATCCCCATTCCTGTGACCAATGTTTATCTTCAATAATTTTATCAATATGAAAATCACAAGGTGTTGAGTGTCATTGTGTTACTGATCGCCGTTTTATTAGCTCACCTGTCACATAGATAAAAGGTGAGCTTTTGTGATCACTCTTCCTTTGTCGTCGTCCATCAACAATTTGCTTGTGTACACTCTAGAGGCAAAAGTTTTGATCCTATCTTCATGAAACTTGACCAGAATGTTCTAGGCCAAGTTCGAAACTGGGTCATGTGGGGTCAAAAACTAGGTCACTAGGTCAAATCTTGTGTACACTCTAGATGTCACCAATTTGTTCCAATCTTCATGAAACTTGGTCAAAATGTTGTTCTCCATGAAATTTAGGACAAGTTCGTATCTGGGTCATGTGGGGTCAAAAACTAGGTCACTAGGTCATATCTTATAAAAACCTTGTGTTCACCCTAGAGGTCACCAATTTGATCCAATCTTCATGAAACTTGGTCAGAATGTTGTTCTCTATGAAATCTAGGCCAAGTTCGAAACTGGGTCATGCGGGGTCAAAAACTAGGTCACTAGGTCAAATCTTAGAAAAACTTTGTGTACACTCTAGAGGTCACCGTTTTGATCCAATCTTTATGACACTTGGTCAGAATGTTGTTCTCCATGAAATCTTGGCCAAGTTTGAAACTTGGTCATGTGGGGTCAAAAACTAGGTCACTAGGTCAAATCTTAGAAAAACCTAGTGTTCACACCAGAGGTCACAATTTTGATCGTATCTTCATGAAACTTGGTCAAAATGTTGTTCTCTATGGAATCTTAGAAAAACCTTGTGTTTACTTCAGAGGTCGTGATTTTGATCCAATCATCATGAAACTTGGTCAGAATGTTGTTCTTTATGAAATCTAGGCCAAGTTTGAAACTGGGTCATGTCGGGTCCAAAACTAGGTCACTAGGTCAAATCTTAGAAAAACATTGTATTCACTCCAGGGGTCACTGTTTTGATCCAATCTTCATGAAATATGGTCAGAATGTAGGTTGTACTGATACTTAGACCAATGAGCAACAGGTGAGCGACCTAGGGCCTGTCAGGCCCTCTTTTATAAGATTGTTATTCATTGATACATTTCATTTGTTAATTATTAACGTTATGATATATTTATTGTTGACTGTGAGAAAGTGCAAGTTAAAAACTCAGACCTTGTTATTTCACAGAAGTAAAGCGCTTGATAGTTCTATTTGGTAGTGATTCATTAGTCAACAGACTCCAGGTATGATCTGAAATACACAATATCTGGTCATAATATCTCTTTTTTATGTGTGGATCACATAATATACACTAATCAAATACATTTGATCAAATTAAGAAAACAATTTTGCCTTGAGAAAGCAACCCAGTAGTACCGTAGCATACAAATAGTCACAAATAGTATGCAGTACCAACACTAGTCACAGAAATCCCCTGTAGTCCAAATATTTGATTTTAGATGTGCATTTATGATGAATAGTATTATGATAATATTATGTTCTAATACTGTTGGTAATTCTGTGTTAAACGAATGTATATCCTGTGATTTTTAGTCACATTTGAACAATGTAAGAATGATATAAAGCATTTTATCAGATATTTTTGTGTTACTTTTTTTTCCTGTTATTTTATGTCCCCAAAAGAAGGGATCCAATCTTCTGTCCATCCACTTTTCCTGCCTGCTCATTTGTCTCTTACACCCATTGATGGCTTGGCAGAATGTTGTCACTGGTCGGCTCGATAGACAAAACCTGCAGTTTGGCAGACATAATGTCATGGTCATACTTTTGGAAAATGTTGGATTCTCATTTCGTGTCTGCATTGTATTTCTCACACAGTTCAAGGATTCAAAATTGCTTAGTTAAATTGTTCAGCTTATATTTCAGAACATATAACCTAATCCCCACTAGTTCGAGGCATTTATCTTTGTATGACAATATTTAGCACATGGTACGTTACTAACGCTATGGTAACAAGGCAGTAATGTTTAGCACCAAGTCTTTCACTTTAATACTGAATTATTGCCGTTTAAAAACAAGATCAATTTCCAGGTTTCTGTTCTACAGTGACTCTGGTTATGGTCATGTTGCTGCAGTTGTGGGTCAGTGGCCTCTATTTACATGATAAAGTTGTTAAGTTAGTCACATATTCAGAATTAGTTGGTTGCCTATAGAACAGCATATTTGATAATCTCAAGGTCAACCAGATGCCACGTTTCATCCTCATAGATCAGTGGTTAGTCAAGTCTGCAGAATAATTTCAGACGAAAAATATGCTGGTTGAAAGAGAATGCCATGTTAAAAAGTGGCATGAAAGAAGAGCGTAACAAGTGACTAACATATAATACTTTATTTACTTACTTTCACACACACAAACCTTACAACCAATGGTACTTTATAACAACACAGATAATGAAATAAATAACAACCTCTAGTGATAGAAACAACAACATAGAAACAATGAACACAAACTACCTTAATCAAATAAAGTAAGGGATCTAAAAGGGGGAAAATGGACATTGCATGAAAGTGGAGAAACAACTATATCTCCATGGCAGCCAATCAAACACACCTTCATAGCAACCATTCAAATGTCTCCATAGCAACAACTATATTAACAGTAACTGCTCTATCAAAGAAAAAAAGTTCACTATGAATAATATGTATATTTTTATGTTACTTAAAGGGACTAAACTCCATTTCGATGATAAAAACATGTTTTGTAGACGCTTTAATCACAAAACTATGTTTAACTAATGCATATAGTATTCTTGCAACTTACATTACGATCAAAGGCGCTATTGATGAAAACTCCCAAACATGGTCTACCATCTGTTAATCATGTCACAGCTTTTCTCAGCATTTATACACTACGCTGTCACAACGTTAAATATGAGCCGTTCTCCAGGAAAACCGGGCTGAATGACATTGTATAGTAAGTAATTATGCAATAAGATTTAGAAATTGGATATTATAGTACTATCCATTAGCTAAAATTTTCATGAAAATTATGTAAAAATATCTTCTGTCATTGCTATGGCAATTGGTTTCTAACAAGTAATCCTATTAAGGAATACAAGGGTTAAGTGGCTGAAAGCATCGGCAATTTTTCACTGTAACCAAACACTCACAAATTGGAAACATTTTATTAAAATAAGCATATGATTCTAAAATGTGCCACGACTTTAAAAGTTTACGTCAGAAATTTATCAGATACTGGAACTTTGAAATGCCAGTTGATGTAACGTCAAAAACAAAGAGAATGTCGTTCGCGATAGTGGTTGGTTTAAAAAGTCTGTAACTTTGTAAGTGTAAGCAACAATTTGTTCAAATTTTCAGAAACTGTTCACAAGAGTCTCCTCGTTCTAACCATATATTATCAACATTTTCACAATTTTGTCACTGAGCCCGGTTTTCCTGGAGAACGGCTCATATATATTTTACTGCTTTGGTCAAACAATAGATTATTTGGTTTTAAAAGGTAGTAAACTGATGTTTAATATGGGATTATTTTTCTTCTAGATGAACAAGTCCAAATTCGTATATAAATGTATAAGGTCAGTCAAGCCAAAAAAATACGATTTTAAGAGACCTATGGATAAATTTTGTTATTTACCAACTAGAGTTTATTGTATTAAAATACATTTATCCTCAAAGACAGATCTACCGATTAAGCTGTACATTAAATACTAGTATGTCCATTGTGTTTTATTCACATGTTTCTAATACAGCAATGCATATTTAAATATGTGTTTCAAACACACATGCAATCATAATATTGAATTGGTGTAGTTGTAGGAATTTGTCACTCAGTTCTAGAAATAAATAACTGTTGCAAAACATTCAGCCATAGTAATATAATAAGAGATATGCGTGCCATATCTGGCATATTTGGGTTACTATTCAGTGTTTCATGCCTTTTTTAAGACAATTAATCACAGTATAAATGATTCACAATCTTGAGAACAACATTGTAAGATATGGCAGTCAAAATTTGTTATAAACTGACTTGGGTAGAATTTTTTTTTTAAATAAAGCTAAGGACCACAACCAAGATTTCACGAAAAGCATAAAAGTCTTGAATTCTGTTATACATATTATCACAAACTTGATGATGTCAGGAAAGAGAAAAAAATAAAGCAAATAATCACAACCGAGATTTCAAGAACACCTGATTATCAAGGTTTATCCACAAAATCAAGAGAAATGCCTTACCAATAAATTAATTGTGATTTCACAGACTAATAAACTATTGGTTGACATGGTAACAAGATATGTTGATCAATCTTAATCACAACCAATCATTCTAAACCAGGTATAATATGTCACTTAGAAATATAATCAACTAGAAAAAATAAGAATGTCACAGCACAGAGTAATGAAATATATTCTAATCAAATAGAAAGATTATATCTTGTTTCCATGGAAACAAAATGTCAGAAGTTAAAATTATTAATTTTCTGTGAGATAATAAGATTTGTGAGAAAATAAGATTTATCAATATTACAAGCGGTATAAAGTGGTCACCTACACATGTAAGAAGTTATCTCATTTTTTAAGTTCAAATACTCTCATTTAAGTGAAATTATAGGGAGCTGCAGACAATCATAGAAGTATAAAAGGGGCATAATTCCCTTATTGCAAGTACTATCCAACAGTTTCCGTAAAACAACTGAAAGATGGCAATTCTAGCAGAAAAAAAGTTCCATTCTTCAAAACAGGAGAACATAAAATGAAATAATCTAAATTAAAGTGAAGATGTTTGTTAAGACTAAGTTGATTTATTTATTCAAGACATCACAAAACCTAGTAGACAACACTTTGGTATTTATGTCTTTCGACAAAAAAAGCATTTTGCACTAATTTAAAAATGAAACAACATTTTCTCTGTAAAATACAAGTAGATAAAATACTAGATCAGTAAAATAGTTACTATGGCGACAAGTTCTTCGGAACTAAAACTATACAAGATAAAATGGAATATTGCACAATATATCGGTTAAAGCAATCTCCTTCAAAATGTAAGCATTAATGTATAAATATATGTATATAAATGATTATATAAATTACATTACTGTACAGAAATTATTATTGTCATCCTTGTAGAGTTAAGACATGCTTTTTCATGATTTTAAAACATCTGCAGAGCCCAGACTGATGATTGGTGACAAATGTTCCCAAGGAACTCAGATATGCGTAAACCCTTCAAGAATAAAAACATTCAACTTCCTGTTTGAAGTTCAGCAGACATACATTTTGGCTAAGAATTTGAGATGGTGTCGTGTACACAAACATTACATCAAAGCAGATTTAGTAAATCAATTGGCTGGTACATTTGATACAGCAGTCATGGTTTAAGTGTTTTATAGTCTGTTCTTGTAGACTTATATATTATAAATCTGTAAAACTATTCTATGTAATCAACCATCCATAAAACTTGCATTTCATAAATATATGTACAACACTGACAAAAAATACAGAATTAAAAAATCTAATGCAAAACTTGGTGTTTTTTTGTACCCATGCAATGGTACTGCAGTAAAAACAATAACATTCCTATACGCCCTTTCATGTCACGGAAAGGTAAAATCTGTCATAAAAGGTTTTCAACTTTAAAAATTTACATGTATGGTTATAATCAATGTTGTCTGTGACATAGTTGAAAGTTGTTAATATTTGGAAATTTATGTACATGAAAGAATAATGATATGCCAATTTGTACCCGGTATATAGATGTCAACAATATGCTGACATAAAACATACAAGCATCTTCACTATGGCACTGGGTATACATCATAAAATCTCACCAAAAAGACCATCGTAATTAATCACAAGACAAACTTTAAGATTAAGATCACAATTTACAAGTCCATTTCAACTTCTGACAAGATAAATTCAATAAGCAGCTGGACCCGAATTTATAAATTTAGCTTATTATAATATTATTATGCCACATATTTCGTTATTCGAATATAATATTTTAAATGTTATTTAGTACATGTACTGTATTTATAAAACTTGAAGGAGTAAAATACGGAGCTACCTGTTATCCAGTTCTCACTTCATTTCAACATTTTCATTAAATCAAATACTAAAACAATGCCACCTAATTTCCCTAAGTATTTGCACGAACAAAAATTGAGTTGTGTCTAGTGGCTTGATGAAAATGTCATGCAAGTGATGTCAATAATTGGTTATTATTATTTAACAAAAATATTTGGTCAACCGTCAAAGAAATGGTTCGATTTTCAATTTTCGAAAATGGCGAAAAATTGGTTTTCGTACATGTATAAATAAATGATGATGATACAAGTGTGGTTTTAATGTCACAAAAAATGGAAGATTATGTCATTGAGTAATATACTCCGTAATTAAATACATGGTTTATTATCTAAATATAGAACAAGAAACATACAATCACCATGGAAACCAGGCTTTCAAAGAAGGGGAGTAACTCTGCTGAATAACAAATCCATTACAAAACTCCAAGTTAGCAACTTCACAAATAAATAAATACGTACATGAGCTGTGTACATGAGATGGATTTGTCTTTCTCAATTTACATGTTGGATCATTTATATTCGACTGTCATCCCTTTGGCCCAGCAAGGTTGTATCTTACTATGGTATATTATGATATACTACCTTATTGCACCAAAGGGATGAGTACTCCTGAAGACTAAATAATGTTGAAACTTGTCATGTGATGAATACCTGGACTATGTTTTCCATACTATTTTAATATCAGCACATGAGCAATACACAAGTATAAGGACACCAAGCCTACAGTCCATTTGCCACCAAATTTGCCAATCTGTTTAGGTAAAAAACATAGTTAACTACAATTATTATTCAATCACACTTTATCTTTGACAGGTGATGATTTGGCCTTTTTGCTTGGAGATTTCAGTCGGTTTTGTACCCATTCCAGTGCATGTACAATACGTTTCAAATGTTTCCTATCAGCTTTACATGTAGCTTGGATTTCTTTAACCGGAAGATTAGACACCGCTTCCACTGAGGTGAAACCCTTCAGACAAAACGCATCGGCATACATCGGTAATCCTATAGAAGTGAAGAACTCGGGAATTGTTGCTATTTTTAGCTCAGATGTTGCGAGACTTTGTTCCGTTAACTGTTCAGCAGGTATCTGAAGAGTAAAATATACAATGTATAAATCAAACACGAAAAACAGAAAATTCAGAGCAATTGTATTCCAGAAAATTCTATATTCGGCATTTCTTTGTAGAGTTATAAGAAAACTGTATACATGTGTTCACAAAACAATGATTAAAGAAATTCTTTTAAAACTCTTATAACCATCATGCATGAGGCTGAATAAGGAGCAAGCATTAATTCAAACATTAAAAAAATCAAATTTAGGGAAAATTTAAATACTTAAGTTATGTATATTCGAAATTCATTAGCAAGGGTTGCTCACATCAAATACCGAGTAACATAATTTTTCATCTTCAAAAGATAAGACTTACCACAGGTCGTCCAAGTGTTGTGAGTTTATGCATGCGAACCTGGTCCAAAATGACAGCGGTCTTAAATACATCTTGTTTCAATTCCTCAGCATATCTCTGTACGAGGAGTGGTGGTATACTACATGTTCCAGTCTACAATATATCAATCATATATAGCATAGTCAACATACAGCTATCAGTTTGTCCATCAATCAATCAATTGATCAGTCAGTAAATCAGTAAGTTGTCAGTCAAACAATCAATCAACTAGTCAATCAAATTATGAGTTAATCTATCAATAAGTCTATCAATCAATTCATATTTATAATCAATGGTTCAAACCATCAACAAAAAATGCCAACGTGAGATATTTATAAATCTATAGAGACCAATGAATGCAAATCAAACTACCCTACATAATTCAGAAAAGACGATTTTGCTGAAGTGTATATTTGTTTATTGAAATCAGCAAACATAACTTTGAGTTACTTACCGGACTAGAGTATGGTTCTGCAGCCAGGTCAATATTCTCTGATGCTAGTTTCGAGGTCACCTTTGGTATCACAGATCTTTTAATAGATTTAAAACCTTTGTGGATTGGTCCATATATTGAGTCGGGTGTGTTTCTACCGTGGTCAGGTCCGCCACTTGTTCGGTCAGATTTGACTGTGCTTGCGTCACTTCCCGAATCACCATCCTTGGAGTTCTGAGATGCACACGATACACGTATTTGTCCACTACTGTCTGTGTAAGTATGTATACCAGTCTGTTCATGACTGGACTGGTTTAAAGTTAATTGTGAAAACTGAACAGGATCCCCAGACTGGCACACAGCAGACTGGTTGATGAAGAATTCCGACTGGTTCACAGCCACGTCCAGTAATGGAGGACTACATGGTGACTGTAGGGGAAACAGGCCCAATGGACACATTACCTGCACTTGAGCATCTTTAGTTGGTACATTAGGAGGAATCTTACGAGCATATGGCTTAGATTTCTTTTTTAAAGTATTATGCAGGCAGGTATCACCATGGATACTAGAAGACATGGTAGAAGCTAGATTGATGTCAGTATCTTGTGATGTATGATAACTATCACTAAGTGAACCATACGGTGATGTTTGTGAGAATGAATCATTGAACACTTTCCAGTCAGGACCTAATACTGGTATATTGAGTGATCTATAGTGACTATGTATATCACTACTGGTACTATCACGTCCATTGACTAGAGTTGTACTCGGTTGTCGTGGTGATGACCTATTTACCTGGCTATTCTGAAAACCAGTTATATGGCACACTTCTTCATCTTCCTCGGTATATGTTTTCTCTTCCTCCACTCCTTCGCTCTCCACTTTCCCACCATTTTGTACTTTAGCACCTTGTATATTACCTCCACTAGCCACACCTACACTAGCCACACTCCCTATATTAGCCACGCCTCCTATATTAGCCACGCCTCCTATACTAGCCACGCCTCCCTGCTGGTATATGACTTTCCTAGTTGACCCAGGACGTAGGTTTTCCTTATCAATGATAACACGGTTACGACTAGCATACGGATCATTTTCACGATTCATACACTCGTTGCTGTCATAGCAACCAGAATCTCTACTTCCTGTTGAAGGTTTGGAGGATGATGGGAAGAAACTGGTCCATGGTACGGCATACTGTTGACTGGTTGGTGTAGCAGATGTGGAACGACTCGGTCGTACAAGAGGTTCTGTTGGTCCGTCTCCTGAAATGTTATATAATACTCATTACTTTTTCATTTTCTTGAATAAATGATTATTTAACCTTTACATCACTTACAAGATTTACCATTGAAGATGATGAATATGCCTAAATAAACTACCTGACACAGTTTGGTAAGCTTCAGAGCCTTGTAAAACTTCATTGAGATCCTACCAAATGGTTACAACAAAATAGTAAGGAAAATAAACGCACAACTTGGCCCGGTTGTGAAGAACCATGCTGTTTTGTTGAAATCTGACAAATGGTTACTAAGAAATAGTGCAGACACTAGTTAACAGGGGTGAGTGGTTAATGCATCTGCCTTGGAAGCCAGTGGTTGAACGTAAAAAGCCCAGAAACAGTCTGAATTACCGTGTTTAAAAATCAAATCAAATCGCTTTCAGAATTCTGAAAGTAAGGCGCTGGTTGGCTTATGGGAAAGGTCGCCTGAGGTGACCTTCTAAAGGTTGTAGTCGGATTCTAGCGTAGCGGGTTTGAGGAAATTATTTTAATCAGATTGCCATCTTTGTGACAGGGAATACATGGTTGGAATTGGAAAGTAAGTTTGCCCAGACGGTAAGTACCGGTAGGTGGCTCATGGCCTCATCAGGGTTGATACTATAAAGAATAAACCCTTTACTTTCGTAAATAAGAACATCACAAGCACCAACAACAACATATGATATGTAAGAAAGACTAACCACTGTAATCTATGAGAAGTTCAGCTGCTGTGATCAGTTTGGTACGTGATTCAGAATCTAATATATTCAGAGCATTCAGATCTTCATGGTCTAGTTCAGCAAATATCTCCAGGTTGTCATAACCATTCATCAAAAACACAGACGTCAAATGCTGAAATTAGAACATAATACGTACATTGAACCATACCATGTCTTTATAACACTTTAGAGTTAGATCTCACATTAAATGTTCAAACTCTAATTCAAGATAAACCATTTTTTACTAGTATAAATCATTAAGGCCTGTTGAGTAAAACATTTGGTTTCTACCACTAAAGTCTTGTGCTCTTATGGATTTAGCTTAATACTGCCAAAGCTTATACTTATACTTGAACTCGGATAAATAAACCAATAAAACTTCAAATCGTGACCCCCTGACCCTTTCAGGTTTCTTTCAAAGAAACATTTTTAAAAAACGACTAGCAAAACAGAAAATAAATCAAATTCGAAACCAGACTCCAACAGTTTAATTTTTTTGGATGATAACCTAGTTAAAATGTATAGATCAATAGTTTTACCTCTAATCCAATTCTTTGCAGTAATTCTTCCACAGTTTGAGGTTTGGACCGTCGGTTCATCCGTCTTCTTGATTTCTCTTTTCTTGTATTCATGGGAGTACTTTCCGTAATCATATCAACAAAGTTAAAATGAAAGAGTCCTACACGATTATCTATCTGTCCCTTCCAGATACCAGAACTGGTTGCCTCTAGTACATGAACCTTCTCTCCTCTCTGGAAAATAGGCAACACATTTCATCAACGTTCGGTTTCTGATACATTAAATTAATACTTTCTAGGATGCAGCAAGAGCAGGAGCGGAGTGTCACCTTGGTTTTGAGGATGCATTGTATTAGTTCCATTTCAGAACAAGATATTAATACAGTAATAAAACCCTCCACAGAAAGACTCATGAAAACTGGTCTCATTATTGAGTTGGTCTTCAACTCTTAAATTGAGGTTAAATGAAGAGCCAAACAGTCAAAATGTATCTGAAAATTGTGGTAACTTGCAGAAGTGAAAAATTCCAAATTCTGGATAAATCAGGAAAATTGACACCCCTGAAAATAATTCTCTCAAATATTTAAATAATATCATTGAACAAACCTTTAAATGCAGGAAATCTTTCTCAGTCGGTGATGGTGAGTAGTTAGAATGTACTCTAGCTATACCCAGTATTGGTCCGGACATCTGACCTTGTTGTGTGTCAAGGTCATTCCAAGGTTGACTAGACTGGCTACCATGTCCACTAGAGCAGCTATCTGTAGAACTAACAGACTGGTTTATACCAGGTGCTGTCTGATACGCTGAACACAAATGTTGAGACTGAAATGTAAAATATCAGATACATAATTTGCATACCGTAATTGTTTCATAATTAGTATCAATGAATGTCAAGACAAACTCATTATTCTTCATAATTAACTTTCGTATTAGTAAGGGGATCCATAGTGTCAACCTTCGGGGATGGGAGGTGGAGTGTTTTAAATTTTCCCCAACTGTAAATTAAAGCTGTCATTTAAATTGGTACTGACTGGTATAGTGCCATTTCTTGGTGCTTGGTACATAAATGGTAGTTACAAGACACATTGGCTCAGTTTAAGGACAGAGTAACTGTTTAGTCAAGAACTGATGTCTTCATACCACTTAAATGCCAGGGTGTTCAAAACAATTGTAGGGGGAAAGAACTCATTCAGGACTATAAAATACAGTTCTAACAAACCTACTGCTGTCTCCCTTGGATAAATTCTAAACTATCCAGACAAACAGATTAGATAGGGCTACCACTTCACAACAATAAAGATACCAGCTCAATGCAGACAGAATAAAATGAAAAACATCCCAATCTAATTTCCTATCATGAAATGTAAAAGTCGGGACAAACCATCAATAGACTGATAAACATGTGTCAGTCTGTTAGAAGAACAACAAACAACAAGATACTCTCTTGAAAGTATTTCAGCGTTCAGAAATGTTAAGAAAATAGAAACATACAATAGTTATCAGATTACCATTCAAGATTTAATTTTCTTAAAATCTGAGGTTGAGGATTTTTATTTTATATCTTACAAACAAATAAAATATTTCTTTTTGTTATGTGGTTATTTATACTTGTACTTACTACCATTTAATAGCTCTGAAAGATTTTATTGATTTTTTAATTAAAACAATTAGTAGGCCTGACAAGGGGACAGCCGGAAAGGGGACATTAGGGAATGAAAATTAAGGGATTTATCCGTTTCGGCCTTATGCTTGCACACATTTATCAGCATTGTAAATTTGGAAACAGTGAAGTTAATTGGCTACATTATGTACACTGCAGACAATATTTGAGAGAAATATGAGTCTAGCCACCATACAGTGTGTGACTTTCTACAGATAGCCCCGTCTTTGGGGTAATTACATTAATTAATGTAATTCTAGCAGAGTAACTCACTTTTCCATCACCAATTATATCTCTCGTGTGGAGAATTCTACGTCTCATCTCGTTTCTAACACCTCGAAACTTCTCCATCATGTGGGAGCTTGATGTACCTCCACCAAGCAGCAGACGATCCGGATCATCAAGCTCTTCAGTGTCTGTAGACATTCCATCTTCACATTGACTTACACTTCCTGTTCTCTGCCACTGTAACATACAGAATAATGTATATGTACTAATAAGTAATTAATATTTGTGCCAAGCCAAGCATATAGCCTTGATTTGTCAGTCATTTTTTTAGAGCACCTCCATCCAGATTAGAACCCGAGTAGCCAGACTAGACAGACAGTATGCTAACCACTGAACTAGGGTGGCATGTGAATGATAAATGTTTATGATCAACTTCACTCCAAAATCAAATACCCATGCTCATTGAGCTCTAAATAACTGCATAACTATGTGCCTCTATTCCAAAGCTTTTAAATCCATGAAAATCGCTTTTTTATCCACAATATCTAATGCCCACAAAAATAAATGATTAATTTTAACGTCATTTCGCCCTTACCATAATATGATTGTACATGAATAATTGAGAAAGAAGCAGGATACAAAAATCCCTTAAAACTGACTGTTTGACATTTCTGTTTAATTTTCATTTTTAGGCACTGACAGGTAAAATCGTACTAACTTACAAGAATTATGATTTTTAAATAGAGAAGGTTAAATATTAACGAAGATGAGTCAGAAGGAAATGGGGAAGCCTCTAGAGTCTCCCGAATAATTTTAAAGTGAAAGACTGGACTGATATAGCTGAGGCCTGCCTGCATAGAAAATAGGCCAAGTCCTGAAATTCATATGCTTCAAATCACATAATCCCAGGTTGTGGTGCATTCATTGATATACCAAAATATAATTGAGACTGCCTAGATTCAGAACCTATTCTGGAACTAACATAGTTACATGTAGTCAAGTTATGCATGTATTCTGTATCATAGATACAATTTGCATGTGACAAGATGCAGACTGATATATACAGTTAGACTGTATGATGACCTTTTATGGTATGTGCTCTACAAAATATGGATCTAGGAGAGAAATATTCATGGGAGAGAAATAGAGTGGGAAATATTCATAGCATGGCGCCATCAAGCCACACAAACATTGCGGTGAGTCAAACAATAGGATACAAGGTGACAGAATGTTCCTGACAAATCTGTGTTACCATTCATCCCCGGAACGTCCTCTGGGAGACGCGACTAATCTATCAGTCATAATAAAGCAATTTCCTCCATCAGACATGTACATCAGAAATACCAACAAATAAACCAACACAACAAATTGCATTGTTAGAAATGAATCCTTGGTGCATTTGTTTTATCCATGAAACAATATGGACTCTATCAAAACATGAATAGTCAACATCAGACAAAGATCAGAATAATCAATCAATAACAGGAGAAAATGATTGCAATGGTAACCATGATCAGATGATGCTCAACAGATTTATTCTGTAACTTCTTATCAGTCATTTCTAGCAGTCTCTTTGTTGATCTTATACCAGTTTTACTGGAATTAATAATCATCTCTTTAACAAAGAACTGACAACCTCTTCTACACGGGAACCATGACTTGAATGCCAAGTTTCAAGGTTAGAAACTCCAGTTTTCATTATAAACAAAGAAAGAAATTCAGGGTTCAAAATCCCTGAAACTAAAACACCAGGCCTGAACATGCTTGCATGACCTGGGATAAATTCTAGGTATTTACAAACTGCCGGGCAACAGTCCTGGCCGCTACAAACCATACTAGTACTTGTTGGACTTACTGGAAACTGGAAGAAAACTCTGTGAAAACAAACCCGATTTAAATATTCAGATTTGAAGTAACCAAGACTGTGGCTGGTTGAATCATGGCTGCCATAGACTATAGCTGTAATACAGCTAGTACAAGAATACAAAACAAACTATTACCATGGTTACAATGTTGTTTAACTATACAACATTAGAACAGAATAATCAATCAGGTTGTCTCATTTAATCACATTTAAACTAAACCAATAAACTAATGTAAGCAAGTAAGATCATCTGTGAAAACCATTGTACTGATTTCATACAAAGTCTGTAATGATCTCAAAACTTTCCAACATATCCCCTCATTAAACAAGGTATTAAGTCGGAAATATCCGATTCTTTTGCCAATAAGCAAACTTAACAGCAATCAACTGTCGACAGGACTAGTTTAATCCTCTGACAGAATTGGAAAACTGTCAAGACGTCAGTTTGAACTCCAAGGAAGTGGTTCTGTAACGAATATATACTCGACAAAATATTGGAAGCACCGAGCGTTCTTATTCTTAAAACAAGCATATTGATTATAAGTCATTGTTTATAATATTGCTGGCCCGTACATGGAACCAATCATCCCTCGTGGTAATATACATCAACTAATCAACATAGACACCCCTCACACATGTATGCATTATAATTCACATGCAATTGAACTTCCATACATGTACAGTTCAGAGAATTTGACATGATCCTTAGCCTCCTATTATCATAATTTAACAACTGCTGATATATTTCCTTTATTTATCATCCTGTATTCATAAGTGATGTGTATACATCACAAAGATGCTTGATGGTGTAATACAAACACAAAATTAATCTAAATTACCGATATTGCAAAATATGCTTGCGAAAATTAATATAATATTCAACCTTGTTATATATGTATACATAAGGGTCAGGATCTAGTCAAATTCTCCATGCTATACATGTATGTATATAATACCAATGATGATATCAGGTCTAAGAATAGATAGCTGTATACAAAATGTACACATCATCATTTTGGCACAAAATCTTTATGACTAATGCTCAAGTTTAAACTTCATTGGATTTTCTTTAAATACCAGTAGACCTAGGTTTTTCCAACAATTTCACAGTACAGTTATGTACATCAGTAGAGGTAAGCAGGGGTCCTACTGAGACAAAATGCTCAATCCTGTAAACTAGTCGTAAGTCTGTTCCGGGTGCCATTTGCACACATCCCTACACCTTAACTAGGCTTCAAATATTGTTTAATTGCTGATATCCAGCTGTTGAAACTTCAAATGACCAGAACTTAGTCAATTATTTGAATTTTTTCACCAAATAACTTTTATTTTGCATGAAAGTTCATACTTTCTAGAGCAGCTAATCCGGATTAATCTGTTATTATGTGACCTCTGGGTTTGGTATCAATAAACTCTGCATGTGATCTATTGGTATCAAACATTCTATCAACTTATTTAAATCCGAGACTTACTTTTACCTATACTGTGAATCATATAACAGATATAACCATAAAGATTGTAAATAATTATTTTTTTCTTCAATTTTACGAAAAATTGATTATTTTCCCTGCAGATATTCAAATAAATAGTTAAACAATTCCTAGTCTAGACCATGTTGACAGAAACTCCACCTGGGGGGAAATAAGCAATCACGATGGGTGCTTTTCTCGGAATTTTATCATAAAGTAGCATACTGCGCCATCCTATAATATGCGTTCTACTGTTACTGTTGAGATACCTCAAACAAACTGACTAGACAGTATATTGTCTACAAACTGGTCAGGAATGTCAATGTTAATACAGAGATAATGGATGACATTACAATATCTCCATCACCTGCACTGATAAACAGTGGCAGTTCAATCAGATTCTGTACTTCACAAACGGGTTCAGAAGAACAAAAATATGGCATTAAAATTTAAAGCACAAGTTCACCAGACAGTTCAAACTTATGTTTTATACGTCTGACACTTTCTTTACAACTTTTATTCAGAATAGAATGCCAAAACTTGCATGTCTAATCCCCCTTCAGTATTAAGTGTACTGAGTGAAGAGTATAATGCAAGTATCAGGGATGATCAGTGGTTTATGATCATTCCAAATCTTGATCTCATTGTGTGCATGCAGAGTTTCTAGAACATATCCTGTTGTTTTTTGAGTCCCCTTCTTTTTATTATCAGTGACTTATCTACCATGAATTGCTGAATATTTATACCGGTACTTACTTTATGATTGCGTATTTTCTCCATGGCACTTCCACATTTCCGTCGTCCATTCATTGCTGGTAACGTGTCGGAACCGACCGACACCGTGGAATTATTGCTACAGAAGTACATTTCTTCCGCTTGTGGATCTAGTTGGTTACTTTGATGAGATGCACATTCCATGGAGTGATCTGACTCAGATGATATTAACGAGGCTTTAGATTGGGTCTTATGAACACATGTATTTGTTTTTATCACATTGAGTCGATCTCGTATCATGTCTATACCGTGTATACCATACAGACCTCGCGATCCTGAATACATCTTAAGTTCATGAGGTATAACTGGCGTATATATTTTCGCTGCTTGATTTACTGAACTATACCCAACAGGGGAGTTAACTGCTGAGTTTTGAGTTGAGTGTGATCTCATTGGTGAGCACGACATGGCTCGTGCCGTACTCGGTGATCTCAATGAGTCTGGGTAAGCAATATGGCTGACACTATGAACACGTCGGTGACGACACCCCTCGTCCTGGAACACACGACACTGATGACCACCATTATATGTAGCAGGATAATTGTTCATGGATAAACTATTGCAGGCTTCACATTGTGTTTCTGAAATAAATATCAAATCATGAGGAAAACAGACAAACAGATGGCCTACACAGTGACTCCAGGAAAAAATATACATCCCCCTCCATAGACAGAGGCGGTACTTATAGCAGCGCTTTTGTGTCCTATCTGTGTGTAATAATTAGTTTACATTATAAAAGACCATAAATCTAAAATTCACTATTATTAAATGTTTGTTCAAAATTGAAATGACAACCCTGGGTTGTCTATCTACACAAATGCAAGAATATTTTGGTTTTATAATTCAAAGTACTGGTCACAATGCAAATACACAATTGGCTTAACAATTCAATATTTGCAGCTATGTACTGAAATAAGATTAAAAAACTAGCATTAATGGAAGGTAAGCACAGCCTTAGTTACAATTCTAAATGAAGCATACCTGAGTATAATGAAGGAGACTTTGTTGGTTTCATGGACGCGGATTTCTTTGACTTTTTCTCACTCTTCTTTTCTTTTTCTTTCGTGATTTCCTGAAAATATACAGTGATGAAATACATTAAAAATTTATATGACAAGTATTTAAACTTCAGTCATTTCTTTGGGTTGTGTATGGCTGGGCTGGTTAAGTTGAGTGCTGCTGATTTCCTCATTTGTTTATTTTATATTATCAGTCTTCACACTCGCTGTATCTGGGGACGTATGACCTTTTATTTCTATGAATCAAAAATCTGACCTGTTCCTCCCCCTCCATCAATACATCGTTGGCTTATAATGAGAAGGTTGTTAGTACAAAATCAATATTTTGAGAAAACAAGAAAAAAATGTTAGAAAAATAAGCTTTTAAAACTGCATTTTGGTCAACATGACAAGTTCCGATTTTCATGATAATATGCTCATAAGAAGTGCCTTATGGTGCAGATTTTAAATCAGTCTTATAAGGTCGTAAGTAGTAGTTTCTTCTCATTCTAAGCCAGCAATATGCTTCTATTCATCGTTTAATCCAGTAAATATCTTCCTCATTCATTCATATCAAATCTCGTTCACATGAAACCAAACCCACTTCATTCAACTCAAATATCTCGTTATTAGAAAAATCAATTTATAGGTAGATAAAAACTCCGTCAGAATATCAATTTCATTTTAATCAGGTGTTTTCCGCCATTAAAATCTTACAAAATCAGATATTTTTCTCACAATATCTGAATCAGTAAATCAATGAAGCTTTTGTAGAAGTTTTTTTAAAATCATTAATTATAGCTTTCCGATTAATTACAGCCACATTAACGAATAATAAATCTATTGACTGCGTGTATTACTATACTACAATAGATATACTATACTCTCATACTCTATAATTACTTCTATTATGTAACATGTCATCTCGTATAATACAAACCGTTTTGTTAATAAACGATTTCTCAGCACAACAAATTGCTCAACATATAATTAAACTACAGAGTGTGTGACTCATTTTTCAGGTAAAAAAACTTCTAATTAAAAATCTTAAACTCTTGGACTGTATTGAACAAAGGGAGGTAATTTGATGAGAAAATGGAGGTAAAATTACTAAAAATATAGAAAACGATTTTTTTTCTAGTTTTTTTTAATTATAACACAAGTATCATAGTATTAAATCATATCAGAAGAAAAATCATAATGTTTTCGAGTTAGATTAAATTTAAAGAAGAAATTGGAGACTGCATCATAAAAAGACAGGTAATTTAAATTGAAATAAAAAACTGAAACACACACACACACACACACTATTAATTTAGACAGCTTCCCATCTATTACATACACATGTATACAGAAAAGGCCACTTATATTTTATACTTTTTATACTTAGTATTTGCTTCATTTGAATAAAGCAAATTTTATTCGTCAAAAGTTAAAGGTAATTATGATTCACTGAAAAGACAGTCATAATGAATCAAAGCAGAACTATAACAAAAACAAACAAGCATACCCACTAGGTGGATAAAATTGTTAAAAGTTCAAAGCTGAAAAATGTTTGTTCCAATGCATACGAAACATCAATCATAGGCCTAGCCCCTGGTATTTTGCATCTCTGATGAACAGAAAAACAAGATTTTAGTCAATATGTCTGCATGATCTGACTAACACAGGGGAGGTAATTTATAATCTTTGTAAGATGTTAAACGACTGGTGTATCAGTGTATCGGTATCTGTAAGATGCTCACTATCTTATCAAACTCGGATTTTCTGATACAAGTGGATACCATTTCATGTTAGAACAACATAAAACACCAGCATTAAATAATGTTTGTATTGAGATAGCATCAGACTCATATCTCTAACATTGGATCTAAATTACACACAGAAATAAAGTACCAACAAATATGTTCACTGCAGCAATTACACACAGAAATAAAGTACCAACAAATATGTTCACTGCAGCAATTACACACAGAAATAAAGTACCAACAAATATGTTCACTGCAGCAATTACACACAGAAATAAAGCATCCACAAATATGTTCACTGCAGGAACGTTCCCTATAATGTTGCAGTAAAATGGTCTGATTGTATGAAAATATTCTAGATTTAGAATTATATGAGAATGTTAATGCCTCCATAAAATGTATCTTCAATGCATTTACTGTAGTTTTACAATTACTATTATTATGCTTTTTCCCCTTTACATTTAAAGGGAGGTAATTGACTCATTAATTAAATACACTACTATAATATTACTCTCTAAACACAATTTATTTCAAGACTTAACCTTACATGACTGGTACCTGAGGCTGAGGTAGACAGTCACACATGGTAACTTAAGCTGTCAACTCACAAACTAGCCATATCAGCATGGCGGCCCCTACCAAGGTTCAAGCTCCTGCCACATAGACTAAAGTGGCTGGGGGAAAAGATTCTAGTCAATAATCTTCTTAAACATGTAGTTTGATCAATTATTGTTTCATGGATATTATCAGCAAGCACTCTGATTTTATTCAAGATTTTACATTAGATCTGACTAAAACACCAATTTTCTAGAACATAGATTTTGAATTACAGCACTTTGCAAAGCAGCTAATCAATATGGCTTCACACAGAACAAAATTAAAGCATAAAAGCATCATTATAAGTGACAAAGCTATTTGTTACAAAGTTTCATCATAGTAGTTAAAAATGAGATATTTTCAGCAGAAGAAGTTTATCAGTTAAAGCTGATAGATGTCTCACAAAGTAGGTGAACATTTTATCAAACAGGAACATTACCAACATACAGCATTTCAGCTTTTGGAGGCGAAGTTTTCCAAATAATTTTCTTTGATGTAAGATCATCAGGGGGAGGGGGGGGGGGGGCAATATTTCCAGACAAAAATACAGACTTGACTCGTCTTCAGTCAGACAACAAAGGAATGCATCAGATTATCACATCATTAGCACATTGGCTCTAATAATACAGGTGGCTGTTTAATACAAAACGTGAATTAAATTATATACAGAATCAAGATTTAAAACTATTGGCTGCTTTAACATGACTGCCAGGCTGCTTGATTCAGGTGACCAATTTAGAATGTATAGCAAACATACACAATCTAAATAAGCAGGGGTGTCAGCAGAGCCAAATATAAAATCAGGAAAAGTAGATGCTGCGTGAGTCAACCGTTTTTGATTCACAAGAGGCCTTCAACCACACTGTTTCCATATTTGAATCTGACAGCTTTTATTAAGAAATTCCTTCAAAACAGATTAAATTGACCATAATGTTGCCATTTCTCAAGATATTTTCATCAAATATCTTTTATTTTGGTAAAAAGAAATGGCTTTTCAATGATATGTAAATCCAGAATTCCGGAAAATTGATAACCCTGACAGTTAGTGCAGAACTGTGACCCTGGATCAGACAGTCAAAGATGGCCGTCGTCAGTGCTTCCCCTTTACAACATAAAACCCAAATTACAAGAAACCACCTGCAGATGGATCAAAGAACTGGTATATATTGACTTTTAAATCAAATAGCTCAAAATTAATTAGTAAGAGTCATAAATAACAGGAAATTATTACCAAATGTATGCACATATGTCCAGAACTTTCAAAGCACCAAAGATATGAAGCAACAGTGTTGGGAGTAAATATTTTATCTACATCATATATTTATATTTTTCCTCATAATACACCACTATCAATTACCTCTTGAAGGGAGTGATCTTCGTAATAAAATATCTATATTGCTATTTTATTAGAATGTTCACAGTTGGGAGTATTTTTAATTTAAAAGATTTACACTATATATGATTAAATGAATCAAACCAACAAATGATTCTCATTACCAACACTAATTAAACAATTAACACCAATATACAAGTACTTATTCAACTTGTTGAAGTTCTGTAGGAAATATTTTACTGAGCATTCTTGAGAAATATTCCAAATCAACAGATCAGCTGGTTAAAACATCTCATGCCCACCATTTGGGGACTAAAGTCAAGAATAATGTTCTTTAGATAAGTTATCTTTGAATTTTGAATTATTGGTTTGTCTCCCCTTTATTGATTGATCATTGTAGCTAATTGGTAAATGTAGGGGATGTACATAGCCACAAATGGTATATGCTTGTCACTGATGATTCAAAAATATTTGTTCAAATTAGTCTTGGTAGATTTCTAGCAGGCAATACTCTGATATATAAAAACATTTTCTTACAAATTACGTACATGAGACTACCCAGTATATAACATGTGGTAGGTTCAGTGATGTAGAAGCTTATAACATAACTATTCCACTACGGTATGTCGTAGATTAATCATACATGACTAGCATATAAACATGGCATCTAGACAAAATTAACTAATTGATGGTTATTATTTTATTCCAGCAGATTGATAAAAACACATACTGTGAGCTGAGAGAGACATGGCTTTATAATACCCGAGAGACCTTCAGATACCGCCAGTAAGTCTGGGTCAGGGGAGATAAATCAGGAATTATATCAAACTACCGTACTATAACTCTCCACTTCCATCATATAGTTCAATCTATCAGCTAATATGCAGAGGTATTTGTTTTGTTGTTGTTTTCTTTCATCAAAAGTAAAGTACAACAATAATGTGTATCTGATCTGTGTAAGAGTTATGGCTCTTGCTAATTATGTATCAATCCTGTTTTTTTTGTTTGTTTATTTGGCCATATCTAAACAATTGTTCAGCTATATGTGGCAGCTAATTCCCCTCACCAGTTAGTTTTCCTGCACTGTACCCTCACCACTACTAATTTACCCTCCACAAGGAAACAAGGGCAACAGCTCAACTCACATCAATCCTATTGGTGGCATCAAACAATTCAATGGGTAACCAAAGAGGAGCTAAAAATCTTTCAGAAATGACGTTTAAGAAGTAAAAATATTCACAAGAATGCCATTTAATATGTATGAATGTAAATTTGTCACTCCTAGATAGATCTGCAGGCAGATTTGTTGTTTTATGAAAAATAGAAACAAAACATAAATTTTGTCACCTCTTACCATATTTATCACAAAAATCACAGACTCTATTTCAGCTCATATCAATCACTGGATGCATTGATTGTTTTCCTAAATAATGTATTAAATATTCATGACATCAGATTAAGTGATATTCACTGTTTAGTATTAAATGTCACAGCAGTTTGCAGTTGGTTGATTACATTACAATAATGGAATGCATTCTCAGATTATAGTTAAATGGTTTAATGCATTTTGCGATGGTATTTTGCAATGCCCAATGGTTTAATGCATTGCCCTATAGTTTAATGCATTGCCCAATGGTTTAAAATGCATTACTCAATGGTTTACAGCATTGCTCAATAGTTTACTGCATTGTCCGATAGTTTACTGCATTGTCCAATGGTTTAATGCATTGACCGATGGTTTAATGCATTGTCCAATGGTTTAATGCATTGACCGATGGTTTAATGCGTTGTCCTATGGTTTGATGCATTGACCAATATTTTAATGCATTGACCGATGGTTTAATGCATTGACCGATGGTTTGATGCATTGTCCAATGGTTTAATGCATTGTCCAATGGTTTAATGCATTGACCGATGGTTTAATGCATTGTCCAATGGTTTAATGCATTGCCTGATAGTTTAATACGTTGTCCTATGGTTTGATGCATTGTCCAATGGTTTAATGCGTGGCCCGATAGTTTAATGCGTTGTCCTATGGTTTGATGCATTGACCGATGGTTTAATGCATTGACCGATGGTTTACTGCATTGTCCAATGGTTTAATGCATGATATTAAATTACATCATTGTATAAGTTTATTGGATTATACCTGCTTAATGCATAAAATGTTTATATTTCTACATGTACAGCAGCTGTATGCATCAGTTGACGAATCAATAAGTGCACATAGTATCAGTTGTACAATGTATGTACAATGATGGTTTCTCGACATTTCTCTAATCCTACATTTCAAACCATTCTGTCAATACTGGTAGAGAATGTATAAAATGCTAGAGGCTATAATGCTACAAGTATCTTGATAAATGACTCTAGACATTGGATAGCTGAGACATTCAATATAAAATTGCTACATGCTAATTTATCGTATTACTTCTCGCACTACCAGACAGGTCAATACAATACAGCAATAATCTCGGTCATGATGTTGTGATCCGTACAATCCACGTTTTCAGACAGACATTTATCATGCAAATATTACCCTGATATTCTGTGATTCCAAGATCACTATGAAACTATTACAGATACTTCGTAACACAGCACACCAAACGGACAATGGGATAGTCAACCGGTCTTTGAATTTAACACTCAAAATATAAATTCATGCAAGGAGTAATACAAGAAATGATATTATAAAACACCAATAAAGTCACTCCCCCCCCAAACAACCCAAACAACCCACATTCACAGGCTGCATTACTGATGCATGCATGTACTATTGTATGATAATCACATCAGTGAAGCTGCACGCTAGTTTTTCTCTACTAGATAGCTCCCCTACTGGTAGAACTGATCTCTATAACCTGAGACATTTCCCGTGTAATTATCAGCTCACAGTTTTGCTGGTGGCAAACTTGAGACATTCGGTGGTAATTATTGCCCACAAAGAGTGAATGTAGCTCATAAATAAAACATAAATGTCCATGTTCATAAATCACCTATCAGGAATCTGTTGGTAATTCTCAGAGAAGCAGAAATGAGAGGGTCAAACTATACAGCCATAATCTGCCATAAACTGTATCTGATAGATAGACTTCAAGACAACATTACTCCAGCAAGTAAAACTAAATACCTCTGAGGTTCCTGGTACCATGCAGTTTACCAAAGTACAAAACTTCATAATTCTTTTACAATTACAGATTTGGTAAAAGGAAAGGTTAGTAGGGGTTAAATTTAATTAACTGAATTGAAGTTGTTTAAAACACATGTATGCCCCCTTACATGCAGTCAATTAATAATTTAATATAAAAGTTAACTGTGACCTTGACCTTTGATCTCCTGGTCTCAAGAGCAATAAAGTGGAGTTCATCTTCAAGTCATGCCAAGCAAGAAAGGCTTACCAAGTTTTAGGAACACAGTCTCAAGTTTTCTCTAGTTATTGAACGGAAACAGTATGGTCCACTATCATGGACAGACTTATAAGCTAACAAACTTGTGCTATAAGCATGGTAATATCCCTGACTTCCTTAGAGAGACCAACACACCACTATTTCAGTTGCAGATCAATGTGACCACCTAATTAGTTTTTATCAAAATTTGACATTGATATTATGAACAAGTGTTTCACCAAGGTTGTAATTTTATAGCAGTCTGTTGCAATTGAGTGAACAACTTATTAGGGCTTTCATACTATGAATTTTTGTTTTTTATAAATCAACAATATTACGAAACATATCAGCCAGGGTTAAAAAACCCTCACACACTGCTTCATGAGGGCAACCACCCTGTTTTATTTCTACTTAAAGGTATATACTTGTACACTTATATCTGAATATACCATCATTTGTGAACATTTTGGCGCCATTAAGAGACCTACTAGTTGATGCTCCACACAGAGTTAAGGGTGATAAAACAACTTCAGGGGGATTTTATTACACAGGTTAATATACCATTATATATTTATTGAGTTTTGAAGTATGTCACTAAATTATGCATAAAAATGTTGAAAATAATATGTTATAAAATTACCATAAAAATTATAAACCATTTTTTGTCTGCATGTAATAGTACAATCCGTGTATGAAATGTCACAATACATGAACCTAAATACATGCTATCATGTTGTTTGGCTTCTTCAGGCTGTACTATAAAATTGTTTGTCTTAGTCAGGATTTACACTTGTGAGCTTTCAACAATATTTTACCAGTTTCAATAATATTTTTCAAACAGTATATTACAAGTTTTTCCTGTCATATACACTGGTCATTTGATCTTACAATAAGTTAGGACTAGTGTGCCCTTATACATACCGTGTTACTGTGCCTGCTTGTCCTCATCAGTATGTTTTAATTAGTAACAAAGTACAATATACTAACAAGGAAAGCTATCTGATTTGCTGACAGCATTTAATGTACTCCATTATTGTTGCAGGTTGTTGCTGTCATCAAGAATACTATACAACAAGTTTTCAGTCAGGAACATCACTGAAATATGTAACAGGTCTAGCTGGGAATCCAACTAGGAGACCTGCCAGCCTGCCCAAAGATATTCTACCACACTATCAACTGAGCTAACTTGTAGGGAACAATATCTGGCCAAATTACTACAAACATCATATAAAACTTACTTGACTAGGTTCATCTTTTTTTCTTTCTTCTTCAAATTTCTTTACCTGAAAAATATAATAGTTACAATACAGTTTAAAGCCTGCATCGATCCAATCAAACAAAATATACAGACATGTTGCGTTTCATTAGTCTAATTAAAACTGGTCATGCAAACTGTCTATTTTACCTACTTACTTACTTTACTTAAAGTGCCCATGGGTTACTGCAATTGCACAATAAATAATCATTTTCATTTATTATTCTGTCAGTATTTTTCTCACAGCCAGCAATATGCTATGCAGACCTAAAACAACATGGTCCCAAATGTACCCTACTACAGCACTCAGCGGCAAGCACATCCTTGCTGGATCAAATTTGTCTGCTGATAGGGACTATATGGATAGGGACACAAGTCAAATATTTGTACATGTCTCTATATCCAGCGTGCGAGGATATAATATGGTAGCAATGATGAAGTGTACATGTGACAGGTCTTCCCATGTGATTTATCATCATGTATAATATCTGTATGGATTATGTAACCAGAAACTTAGAATATTTCTCAATTCAAGATACATTTGGATATACATGCATATAATCATTATTAGGGCAAATCTGTTCTAGGGTCTATTTGAGACATTTTTTTTCTTCAAAAACCTGCTTATTACGGAAACTTCTCATATGTTTACCACAACAAGCATTTCGGTGTGCCTCAGAGTGGCAATGTGCCTGATAATAAATATCTTTTCCATTCATGAAAATTCAACTCTTAAAGAAAAGTTGAATGTTCATGATCTGGCTCACTGCCATTCTGGCTACAATGGGTGTTGTCACAGGCTATCATGACATAATCTTGGTACGGGCTCCCGCCACAGCTACATCACTTAAACACTGCTACTAAAACTATAGACAAGGCTTCTAATTATAAAACACTGGAACAGTGATATCCAGTGATTTATACATGCAAGAGCTTTCACAAACAGATTTAAAACAATCAACTTTGAACCAGTTTCAAGTTCATATTAACCGCCATTTGTGCCACAATTTGTGACATGTCAGTTCAGTTATTTCTGTAGAATTTATCTCTTAAATCACATGGTAATTTTCTACATGTTTTCATGCTTTAAGTTGTAGAAAGTTGTCCTAGTTTCCAATAATACGTCATCAGTATGCATGTATGACATGCATTTCTCACAGAGGAAATAAATTAATTAGCGACATTGGGGAAAAACATGCTTTCTTGCCTACTCAAACACAATTTAAAATTCCAGAAAATGGCTGTGACAGCCAGGGAATAGCCACAGGCTATATTCAGTAAGAAAATATGCCAATATTGATTTACCAGGAATTTTCATTGTCCTCTGAGGAATAAAACGGTAACCAAACCCTCCAAAAACTTTATACTCTACTGCAGCAAATGTTATCTTGTTTCTGGCCGAAGTCAGCCTCTCCTCGGAGATCAATATGAATTAATTGGTTGATATTGTAGGACATTTATTGAGTCCATAAAGAAAACAATAAAGATAATAATAGTTTTCTCACAGTTCTATGTTACCACGATATTCAAGTCTCAATTCATGCAACATTAGAAGCTATACGATAACAAGTTGTTATGTTTTTAGCATACTCCAGTGGGGTATTTTTTATTTTTTCATATCTACATAATTATATGGTTTTATACATTTAATTGGTCTATAATTATTAGGATAACCAAATTAATATATCAATTTTTGTTCTGTTGGGATCTATAAAGAAAGATGTTGATATGACAGAAAAAATCTGTTTCTTTCAATGCCAACCCATTATTTCGACTAGCTTCCAAATTGTAGGATTAAAAAAGAGATGTCACAGTGACCTTGACCTTTGACCTCAAATCATTAGGGGTCATCTACAGATGCTGACCAGCCCCCATGTAAAGTTTGAAGATCATACGGCAAAGTATTCTTGAGTAATTGAACGGAGACCAGTTGGTCTACGGACCGACCAAACTGCGGACCGACAAACTTACACCCCCAGTTTGATTAAATCCCCATCCCTAAGTACAGTAAATCAATGTACTGATGATGATGGCCACAGCCAAATAAAGGTGCCAGTGATCACTGAATAACTCCCCTGCAAATCTTTTTTCTCAAATGCAAAATTGATGATTTGGTAACATTCTTGTAAGTTGTCAAACATCAACCTTTTCGACTGGGCTGTTTCATTAAGTACACTACAATACTACATTAATACTATTGTAATATTGAGGACAGCACCTGACTATGACCTGCTCCATGAAACAGCCCAATCAAAAAGGCCAATTGTTTAGTCTGAAATAACATGTTTACTTATTTGATTATTGAAGTCTTCAAAATGGCACAGATATCAATAAGTCAAGAATTATTGGCAAACAAATGCATGAACAATATCGTACACATTTTAACTTCTACAATAGAACTTGAAATCAATAAGTCGAGTTTACAGTTAATGTATTGTTTTCTCAAATAAAAAGATCAATGTTTTACCCCAGCAAACAGACAGTAATGCAATCATCAATTATTCAATTCTGTACCATCATATTTGTACTTCTAATTCATCATTTTCTAAAAAAAAACTTCCGCCAGAAAATCTAGATGCCGGTAGGGTACACCGGGGAATTATCTATCCTATATTGCCTGCCTGGTGTTTGTTGGACAGTATAGGGGAATGTCAATAAAGTAAATAGATGGATGTTGTAACAATCATACTGGGCATTAGCACACCCATACATGAGCCGCGTCAAGCATAAAAGGTCCTTATCGTAAATTACGTCATAAGCCGCAAATGACGTCAGAAGAAATCGTGACGTTTCAAGATGGCTGCGCCCATTGTAAACACGTAGTGTTAACATTGAGGTCTAAACCATGGAAATTTCAACATTTCACTATATTTAACAATTTCAAAATACGTAGATTGTTTTATTCACATTAAATAAATATAACGAATGTTTTTTGAAAAGTTTATGAGTCTGGATGTATAGGTTAATTAATAGATCTATAAATAGATCAACTTCTCTATAAATAGTTCAACGTCAGGTGCGTAGCGGGAGGGGTGTGTTCAAAGCCCCGTCTGTACATGGTCGAAACATGCTGCATAGAGCTCTACATACATTTGAAATAAGTGGATTTGTATGTTAGTGTGAATATATGTATATCATTAAAAGTGTTGCCATAATCACTGGCAATAGGAATAATTCATTATTTGTTGTAAACAATAGATCTAGACCTAGATATAGAATGCGTAAAGAATGACGAGTCGATATAAGTTATTTCATGATTGACAGACAAATTAAACTGTCAATCAACAATCTCACAAAGAATTAACTAGGTTAGATTAATGCACATTTCAAGTAGGTTAATCATGAAAAAAGCGCTTTGAATTCAGACCGAGTTGCGATCTAAATTTGGACTTTTGCCGCACAAATTAGAACAGATCTAGACCTACAGTAGGTCCTATTATTTTAGATTTCTATTGCAACGCAAATAGAATTTTCATGTAGATCCAGGTCTGCATCACTAAATTTAGAGTACAATAATCAAACTCGGTTCCCGATTTAAAACAAGGGCACGTAGGGCCCTATTAATATAATAATGAAACATTTTAAGAGCAACAATAATATTCATGCACCAGTCAGTTGCATCAACGCCCCCTACCCCGGAGATAGGTCGGGATTTTAACATTTGGGTTGAAAAATCCCCGCCCTCCACGGCCCTGCCGGGGAAATCTGAGGGTAAAATGTCTGGTATTTCCCCGCCCCCCTGGAAACTAAATATTGTCCCCGGGGTATTGGTTCGGAGAAAAAAACTTCCATATTTCCCTGGCAGTACGGGGGAAGCTGGAAGGTAAATTTTCCATTGAGGATCCCCGGGGTGTGCCGGTGCCGTGGATGCAACAGACTGCATTTATTCCGTGGTATAATGTTAGAGACGACGGTCTGTGAAAGCTAAGGTTCCTGGTTCGAGGCGTAGCCATGAAACAAACTTTCTTTACTGTATATTATCAAAATGATATTTATACTATTTTTAGGGTTTCTACGGAGTTTAATTATTTACACCTATTATTTTTATAATATAGTTTTGCAGACGCTAGAAGATTTACTTAATTTGGACTTTAAAGCGACCCTTTACTAAGTAAATCATTTTTAGTGCAAATCTGCAATCTGTGTTTTCAAACGACACAGAGCTAATATATCAGTCAGTTGCATCCACGGTCCAGTCCCCGGGAATGGGCTGGGCTTTTTACTTTTTGGAATATCAAATCACTGCCCTTCCATGTCCCCGAGGGGGACAGCTGATGGTAAAATATTCGGTATTTCCATGGCCCATGATAACTAAATATTGTCCCCGGGGTATATCAATTGCTCATGTATCATTTAAGCATCAACTGACAGTATTATAAAGTTGCCGTTGTTGTGATGGTGGTTGTCGCAGTAACATCGTGGTAAAATCGGCAACAAATGTGTGTCGTTTATATTAGTGGGGGTTTATTATAGAAAACATGAATCAAAATGATCAGAAACGTTGTGCATAGTCGTAGAGAAATCGTAGAACAAACGCAGATCAGTCGTACCGGTGCAGATAGTAACTTTTGTATTTTTCTTGACTTTGACGCTGATCCCTTCCTGATACTTTGACTTAGGTTGGGACAGATCGACACGTGCATTACCGTAGGTTAGTCGTGAACAAGACATTTGTAGCACGACTGCCTACACGGAATGACAATATGTACCAGACCATATTCTGGATTGGTAATGATTGAAATTATGTAGCTAATAGTACAGCACGTGTCAATCAGATTTCTAGGAATACGGATAGATGTAAATGTCAACACGTTTTTTTTAGTACAAATAGCAGTTGAAATTATTGGTCGCATCCAGGACGAGCGCGTTCTGAAACACATATTCGGCAGCATCATGAGCTTGTCGTATAAAAGTTATCTAATTTGGCGGCACGTATTTGATTGCAGATCGACGAACGTTTGTCGAACGTGAGGTCATTTTAAATAACAGTTTCGCTTTTCAACTTACGTCTTCAACTCTGTATTAAAAATGTATAAACGATCATGGAGTATCCGACAATGTATATATTTTAGAAACCTTAAATAACGAAGATTATTTTGATATCAAAACACAAAAGTGTTGAAAAATTACCATAAGGTACATTTTTGCTGGGAAAATAAGGTTGTAGAATAAAATATGCTAGACATTGACCGGGGTCGCTTTAAAGTTAATTTAGATATGTAGCATTTACTGTTATTGGAGAAAATAATGTATTTTAATTCAATAGTTTTAGAATAATCAATTCATAATGACTTAATAATTTTGGTTGGTCTTTGACTGTTCCTACATTTCATCATTGTTGTAAAAAAATGAAACGACGTCGACTGAAAAAACGTGACGTCATTTAACCTTTTTGCTATCGAACTTGACGTCTTAAATGCTTTATAGAGGTAAATATTGTCATGTTATACCCGATAATGTATATATTTTTGGAAAGATGAAAGAATGAAGATTATTTTGATATCAAAACATGAAAATGTCAAAAAAATACCATAAGGACCTTTTATGCTTGACGCGGCTCACATAGATCCAATCAACTCAAACATTGCCCTCAGATGTAATATCAGAGAGAAATAAGTTCTTAGACGGCCACTGAAGGAAAGTACTGTAAACTAATTTACTTTCCCCTACACTAACTTTCACGTTTTGCCGATCATCGTTTTGCTCAACATCTTCGGACATTTTCTGACGTCCCCATGTTCTCCAAGACTTAACTCATAAAAACCAAAACAGCAAAATGGCATACAATTGATGTTCAACTATGCCGTGTAATTTCAGCTTGACCCAGACGCAACAAGTGTCTGCCACTTCTACATTACCATAACAATACAGTTAGCTATCTACAGGACAGTTAATCACCAACATAAGTTGAAAGTGTCCCAGGAGAAGCTAACAACCTGAGGATAGTCTCGAGTAACATGAGTATGCCTCCTTAGCTTCGTGGTTAGTGCGCTTGCCATCTTATCGGATGACCTGGGTTCAAATCAAGATGGAGGGCCCTCGTAGCTTAGTGGTAAGTGCGCTTGCCATCTTATCAGATGACCTGGGTTCAAATCAAGATGGAGGGCCCTCGTAGCTTAGTGGTTAGTGCGCTTGCCATCTTATCCGACGACCTGGGTTCAAATCAAGATGGAGGGCCCTTGTAGCTTAGTGGTCAGTGCGCTTGCCATCTTATCCGACGACCAGGGTTCAAATCAAGATGGAGGGCCCTCGTAGCTTAGTGGTTAGTGCGCTTGCCATCTTATCCGACAACCTGGGCTCAAATCAAGATGGAGGGCCCTCGTAGCTTAGTGGTTAGTGCGCTTGCCATCTTATCGGATGACCTGGGTTCAAATCAAGATGGAGGGCCCTCGTAGCTTAGTGGTAAGTGCGCTTGCCATTTTATCAGATGACCTGGGTTCAAATCAAGATGGAGGGCCCTCATAGCTTAGTGGTTAGTGCGCTTGCCATCTTATCGGATTACCTGGGTTCAAATCCGGATGGAGGCACTCATATGCCTGCCTTATTTCAGCATAATGCTGACTGGCCAATATAGACTTATAATGCTCGGCATTATGAATATATTGATGACCCAGGTACTTATATGTAGTCATAACAAGTTCAATACGTAAAATACCAACTTCACAGACATTATTATATGCTTCTTTTTTCTGCTTATAATAATCGGAAAAATAATTGTCAGACTAGGCTACATTAGTTACAGACTCTGCAGCCTTCCTGCAAGTTTGCTTCTGGGCTTAGGCAGGTAAAGTGTTCTTCGATGATATTTGCCAAGCACACAGTGTCCTTTAGTGGAGAAGCTGTCAATTGTTGCTGTTTTTTGCATCAAAACTAGTTTACAATTAAAAGTGCTCTTCTAAACCCTATAACATGAATATTTTACATCTAAGGCAGGATTCGAACCTATACTGTATGGTACCATCATCTAGCAATGTCAAGTATGAAGGTGTAAAGGGTCACTCAACTAATTGCAACAAATTAGTAATCAGTTGATCAAGGAGAACTTTCAGACAAGGGATGAACTTATAAGTCTTAGGTTGATAATTCTAGGTAAAGCATTACATAAAGTCGAATGGATGCTGTTAGAATGAGTGAAATCACTAAAAATTTGTTGAATAATAAGACAGAAAACTCCCAAGGAAAACAAGGAAAACATACAAATTATGCCAGAATGGAATACAAAATCTATACTAAATGGTATACTTTCTACATAATAGAGGAAATTGAACATATCATATTAAATCACAATATTGGATACAGACAGAGATCTCAAATTCAAAATACAACCCTGTACATTAAATGATTATACAAATAGACAGCATTTCAATACTATACATTATTCATGGTAGACAGATTAGGGTCACAGTATTCCAGTTATGTAGTTTTGTGTCATAATGTGCTTTATTCGGAACAGTATTATATGATGAAAATAGTGGAGATTTGTTATTTTCATTTTAGACATATATTATGGCTGACTTCATTGACCTTAAGCTTGCCAAGCTAGCCGATAGAAACTGGTAAAACAGCTTACAGCTTCATTAGTTCAGGTTGTAACTGTTTTGGTGCACCAGTTCACACAAGGGGTAAGCTGCTTGGTAGAAAGCGACAAACAGCTTACCAATACAGCGGATGATGGATTAACCTTTTTCACTTCCTTCTCAATATGTATGTAACTTAATTGGTATCACATGAATCAAGCATTTAGTGATGCACACCGCTTGATGGCAAATGAAGTTGAACAATAATTACTATAGCCAAATCAGTGTAACTTAAATTCTCTTTAAAATTAAAAACAACATTGTATACCATTACAAGCTTTATAATTATAATAAACTGGTCAAACTGACTATAACTGTAAGCTTAAAGATTTGATATATCTCAATTGAGTTTCAATGGTTAGGCTGTGGTCCGTAACTAGAAGACAAAATGTAACCTTGTTAAAGGACGAACATATATCATTTAAATGGTCACAGTGATGAATGTATTGTGCACATAATGGATGAGGAAATGTCAGATTCAGAGTCAAATCATTTGACTGAACATGCCTCAACAAACCAGGTGACAACTGTTGAAATAAACAAGCTAAATACATGCCAGCTAGCCATCACCATCTCACAGAGGGCCATATAACACTGCTTGATCTTTAAAGCAACAAAATATCGACAAAGTTATCGATCACCTCACTAACAGGTCTTCTAATTTAATGTTCACAAGAAAATAAACAGGCAACATCGGCCTTCAATTGTTACAACATCGTTGATAATGAAGAAAAACACATTGAATTCTGATCATTAAATACAGAAAACATCGGAGAAGTTGAGTGAAGTTGATCAACATGTCTCGTCCAGTGAATATTTTAGCAATGAATACTCTTGTCTGGTGCGGATTCATTGACATTCCTTGAATCAATACCTGGCGAATTACTTCAATTTAAAACTGGTGATTTTTTTAAAAGAAACAACATTTTGTTCTTTTAACCAGAATGTTTCCTAGTAAAATGTGTTGTTCTTCTTCAAATACTAAATTAAAGAATACGAGAGTCTTATGGTAAACATTTCGTAAATTTAATATGGCTGAAAGTTCAACAATTGTTTTCAGCCATATGATGGGACTCAGAGTACTGAGGTCTGCTGAGTATTCCTAGGCAGTCCTTAATTGACATTATGCTTGGATGGGGTTCAGTTACAGGGTGGGGGCAGCCCCCCCTGAAGACAAAATGCACCAGATGCACTTTATATAGCTTAAGACAAAAATATACATAACAATTCCACTCAGTCTGGTTAATTAAGTGTATGAATACAGCCACTGGCATTATAACGTGGTATGATATGATTACTTTTTTTAGACAAAGGGTATAATGTAATACTAATAAATATATGAAAACTGGACAACTGAAACATATGTTTCACATTATATACAAGTAGACTTAGTGGCCGTTGCCAAATTATTAGCCAAAACAATGATCGAGAAAAAACAATCCAGAAAAGCGCAAGGCTATCCTATAAATATGATACATTAACACATCAGTAATAACAAGGTTATCATATAGGAGTGAGGAAGAAGACCAAATTATAGTCATAAATAATATCTCAATTATCTATACAAAATTATATATTATTCAAGTAGAGCCGAGGTCACAGACCTTACTCTACACTGATCAATCCTAGGAGAATATATTGTCTGTCTGTAAGGATTGTGTGGTACGCCCTGTATCAATATTACCTCCCTTTGGCTCAACAAGGGAGGTAAAATTGTCACAATATTGTACATAGGGAGATATAACCTGATAGGAACTGTTTTTAAATGATCCAGCTACAAAAAGTACCTGATGAACATCAATTTCATGAACAATTATTTCTAGACTGTTCTTAGACCAATCTTGAACTGTTCATCAACTGGTTTATGAAACAATTCTTGAACTATTCATGAAACATGACTTACTGTAGACATATTCATGACATCACAGATTTTCAAAATGGCTTCCAACATTGACATGTGTTGATGTCATGAATATTTCATACATTGTTCATGAACTTGTAAGGCTTCATTTTGCAAGGGTTTAAAACAGACAAACTTTGAGACAGACAGACAGACAGACAGACATTCAGCTAAACATCAATAGGTTTCTCAAACCATAATCTTGAAGACATAATAAATTCTACCTTGGAGTAAGACTCTGATTGACGCTTAGATTCCTGGCACACTTATGATACAAACATATTTACTTAGAACTTTAAATCTTCATTTTTTCAACATGTTGTATATTAGAAACGCAGAGAAACATCTTCTAGTTCAGTAATAGTCAATATGAAAATAACTTAATTACAATAACAAAAGTTAAACCATTATTTTCTCTTCAGCTAGAAATGCAATTCCCTGGAAACTCATTGAAAAGTGCTGCAAGAAAAGTGTTTCTCCAGTTACCTATTATAACCTGTTACATTAGCACAGGTTGATTATCATACTGGCTGATTGTACATGTACTCCAGGGTTAACATGCAGGATGTCAATCATTATACCTGTCAGTTAAATCATACAAGCAAGCCAGGAAAAGATGAAAATAGTGGAAATCAAACTTTTGTAGCAGTACTATTGGTATAGGTATATTATGAACAGACTGGTTCAATGATTTGTGCTGACTATCAGGTGTCCTTTTCCTACTGAGCACCTTCTTTCAGTTTCCACCCACTCAATTAGATACAGAAGGCATGGATAACCTCCAATGGAAAGTGCTTCGTAGAGCTTTGCTTAGGCAATGGACAGCAGATATCCCATGGCTGAATGTTGCAAGTCACTACCTTTGGCACGGAATTTTAGAATCCTGACATGAGTAAATTGTTCTGATACAGTGACTGTCATTTGATGATCTGCCAGCTAGTTAAATAATCGTTCCTGAATGGTCACCTGCTAACCACATTGTAATAATGTGCATACATTATTTCAACTTGAGTAATAAATTTTGGAATGAGTTCCCATACAAAGACTTTATACTCTTCCCTTGCTTACTGCCCAGCTTGTAACAAATTATTGCAGGTAAAAAACAAGACTGCGTTCAATAAACGCTTATGCCCCCGTGGGAGCCATTTCAGTAAGTCTAAGTCCAAAATTAGGTCAAGGTGAAGGTCTAAATGGAGTCAGGTGATACAGGCGAGTGGAGAGTGGTCATATACAGCATCCATGCAAGTATGAAAGCTTTGCAGCAAGCCATATTAATGCTAGAAGAAACGGTCAATTTGGGTTAACCAAGAATTTGGCCTTCAATAAGTCTAAGTCCAAAATTAGGTCAAGGTGAAGGTCAAAATTGAGTCTGGTGATACAGGTGTGTGGAGAGTGGTCATATACAACATCCATGCAAGTTTGAAAGCTTTGTAGCAAGCCATATTAATGCTAGAAGAAACGGTCAATTTGGGTTAACCAGGCCGGACGGACGAACGGACAGGTGAATCACTAAATGCCTCCCGATCTACCGATACGGGGGCATAATAAATCTACAGGTACCAACAAGGTTCCAGCAACAGTTTCTGGCCATATTATCCTGAAATTAGGTCAGCATCTCCTGGAACTACCAAATTCCACTATATTTGATGTCCTCAAAATGAGAAAAAATTTCAGCATTTCACACAAGACAAGCTGATTTCATTCATCCATAAAGCAGCATGTAATGTATTGTGACCACAGGCAATATCACATGCCGGTAGAACACACCACAGCACACCACACACCTGGCTCTAGCAGACACAAAGTGGAGAATCTCACTAACCTGATTGTTTGTAATCAATAGAAGAACATATACACATAATGTGTTTTCTAGGTTAAGCTGCAGATAGACATCTGTCTGATCTCTACAGATCGAAATCATTGAGTAACGGAAAATTAATCAATTTCACCAAAGGTTTAGTTGAATCAGTTCTACTGGTACCATCATCAGTATTATCAAACACTTTCATGTTTATCAATATAAGACAAGTTCATCTTATAGTCAGACATATCAGTAAATATCATCCACATATAGATAACAAACAGGTAACTGTTGATGAATATTTAGTTCAAAGTTTCTTCAAAGTCTTACAAAGCTACAATGTTTTTAGCTTGGTTTAATTACCACATTACAAACCATCATAGTGCTTGTTATAGTTCTGTTTATTAGACACCACAAAAGGTAACACAGCATCTGCTATTGTTCTGCTGCTTACCAATAGGTAACAAAGTGTCTGCTATCAGTCTGCTGCAAACCAAAAGGTAACACAGCATTTGCTATCCAGTGTCTGCTATTGGTCTACTGCTTACAAAAAGGTAAAAAAGTGACTGCTATTTGTCTGCTGCTTACCAATTGGTCTGCTGCTTACCAAAAAGTAACACAGCATTTGCTATCCAGGTCTGCTGCTTACCAAAAGGTAACAGAGCATCTGCTATTGGTCTGCTGCTTACAAAAAGGTAACACAGCCTCTGTTATTAATCTGCTGCTTACCAAAACGTAACAAAGCGTATGCTTTTGGTCTACTGCTTACCAAAAGGTAACCAAGCGTTTGCTATTGGTCTGCTACTAACCAAAAGGTAACAAAGCGTCTGCTATTGGTCTACTGCTTACCAAAAGGTAACAAAGCGTTTGCTATTGGTCTGCTGCTTACAAAAAGGTAACACAGCGTCTGCTATTGGTCTACTGCTTACCAAAAGGTAACAAAGCGTCTGCTATTGGTCTACTGCTTACCCAAAGGTTACACAGTGTTTGCTATTGGTCTACTGCTTACCAAAAGGTAACACAGCGTCTGCTATTGGTCTACTGCTTACCAAAAGGTAACAAAGCGTCTGCTATTGGTCTACTGCTTACCCAAAGGTTACACAGTGTTTGCTATTGGTCTACTGCTTACAAAAAGGTTACACAGCGTCTGCTATTGGTCTACTGCTTACCAAAAGGTAACAAAGCGTCTGCTATTGGTCTACTGCTTACCCAAAGGTTACACAGTGTTTGCTATTGGTCTACTGCTTACCAAAAGGTAACAAAGCGTTTGCTATTGGTCTACTGCTTACCCAAAGGTTACACAGCGTCTGCTATTGGTCTACTGCTTACCAAAAGGTAACAAAGTGTTTGCTATTGGTCTACTGCTTACCCAAAGGTAACACAGCATCTGCTATTGGTCTACTGCTTACCAAAAGGTAACAAAGCGTTTGCTATTGGTCTACTGCTTACCAAAAGGTAAGAAAGCGTTTGCTATTGGTCTACTGCTTACCCAAAGGTTACACAGCGTCTGCTATTGGTCTACTGCTTACCAAAAGGTAACAAAGCGTCTGCTATTGGTCTACTGCTTACCAAAAGGTAACAAAGCGTTTGCTATTGGTCTACTGCTTACCCAAAGGTAACACAGCATCTGCTATTGGTCTACTGCTTACCAAAAGGTTACACAGCGTCTGCTATTGGTCTACTGCTTACCAAAAGGTAAGAAAGCGTTTGCTATTGGTCTACTGCTTACCCAAAGGTTACACAGTGTTTGCTATTGGTCTACTGCTTACCAAAAGGTTACACAGCGTCTGCTATTGGTCTACTGCTTACCAAAAGGTAAGAAAGCGTCTGCTATTGGTCTTCTGCTTACCCAAAGGTTACACAGCGTCTGCTATTGGTCTTCTGCTTACCAAAAGGTAACAAAGCGTTTGCTATTGGTCTACTGCTTACCCAAAGGTTACACAGCGTCTGCTATTGGTCTACTGCTTACCCAAAGGTTACACAGCGTCTGCTCCAGGTATTTCTGTTAATCAGGTAGTGTTTATTATTGCACACTGTTGCTTGTACACTGTACATCATGTAGAGGGATAAAGATGCTTCACTTACCACTTGTAAAGCTGTTTCCGTGGAGATCTTTCCTTCTTTCACCATCTGCATCAAGGCAATTCTATCATTATCCCCCATTGTTATCTCATGTGCTAGTAGGTCACCTGAAATCATACAATCTGCTAGGGTTATATGGTGACATGTACAGTGTTTTATGGTACTCCTGTGGAAGAAACAGATTTATTTTGTATATAATAATAATATAATATATAACATTTTGATTAATCATACTGAAATAAAGTCAGGAATTAACTCATAAATCCGGTTTTATTGACTGGGTATTTTATTATTACGTGGCAATTTTATAACTTGGCATTGGTTCATGTTTGTAAGTATACTTCAGTTCCAGTGCTGTCATCAGCTTCATGCAGAAATAATGCTCAGACAAAATACAATGCAAATAACTTGAATGTGCGCTCAGAATGTTACTTAATTCCTAGTTTACTAAATTTACCAAATTGCTGCACTAAACACCAGTCACCAAACCTAGATCTTACATAACAAACTATAATGAATCTCAGAGTGCACCCATATATAACAAATCTGTATGTGGTGTTGACTAAAATAGAGGCAACAATCTTTAATATGGTGTAAAACAATTTTAAACCAATCAAAAGAAAGATTTTGTACTCGAGCATTGTGATGAATGACCTTATCAATGAAGCACTCAGCATTTAATTGGACTTATCTTTGATTACGCAAGGCTAATTAACACTACTGGAAGGGTAAAACTGTAAGTAGAGTCTCATTTCAACATTGCGCAATTATTGGCAAGTCAATACAATATGCATGAGAATGCAGGGTAAATGTTCTACTAAACTTCTCCTCACAGATAATATGTCTCTCAATTACTGTGTTAGCTACAATACTAGTTTATGGTTGTTTTTATTCCGTTCAGTTTAAGACCTCTACATTATGTCTATCCAAACATGTTGCTGTGATACACAACAGCTATTCCACCTTTCTAGTTTTCCCTGGAATTTAGTACTGGTATATACAGTACTAGTTTATAGTTTATTTTGTTGAGTTGTAAGTTTAAGACCTCTACATTTTGTCATTCCAAACGTTTTGCTGTGATACTCAACAGCTATTCGACCTTTCTAGTTTTCCCTGGAATTTAGTACTGGTACAGTACTAGTTTATAGTTTATTTTGTTGAGTTGTAAGTTTAAGACCTCTACATTTTGTCATTCCAAACGTTTTGCTGTGATACTCAACAGCTATTTGACCTTTCCAGTTTTCCTGGAATTCATTACTATTACAGTACTTAAAATTAACTAGAATGAGATGTTTGAACATGTTCTGGCAAAAACAACTGAAACCTTTCTACATTGATCAAAACAACATGCATATTTTGAACCCTATGGTATCTGCATATATAATTTGCAAGTAATTTAATTATATAAATTTCTAAATGTTTATATTGCAATGCTACAAAACCTTTCAGTCAATTGCAGCCATTGCCTGTGCTTGACACTATTTTGGTCTCTGATCAGAAAGAAAAGAAACAAGAAAAACTTAACAGTTTAACTGGTCCTTCAAGACTTTACTGCCCCTTTTTTACTTTCCACTGGCCTTGGACCAGGGGACCAGTTTTCGTGTGGAGTCCTGATTGCAATAACATGACTGACTGTATTTACTATTGATATGACTGCATTCTGGGGTAATGATTAATTACTTCAGCATATCGGTTGGACTCAAACTTGTAACCTTATAATAGCACCGGTTTCAAAATATTACCAACAACCAACCCATTATGCCATGCTGCGTATAAGATAGAAATCAGTGCATGTTAGAATCGACAGACAGCCTAAGCGTGTACTAAATGCTGTAATGCAATCACTACCATGATCAATACAGAGACCTGGGTGAATTGTTCAATGCATGATTGCATCAAAACAACATTTACATGGATTTATTTGACAGCATGACATTGATCAGTATTACAAATGGAAGTTTAACTTTCTAAGCACAACCTAGAATAACAGGTGGCAAATATCAAGCATGGTATTGATACAGAGAAAGGTTTCTATGATGTTACACTTACAAGCTACAATATGACCTGACATGACAACAGCGCTGACGTACATGCCACTGTGGCACATTTTAAGTGGTCCTTAAATTGAATGGTCAAACATTGAAAGTTCAGACCCTTACAAACATGCATAGTGTGGTCATACATTGACTGCCCATCACTCCTATGCCTAATCCTCTTTGGGCCAGCAGTCATCATGCAGAATAAACCTTTGGTAACAGCATTGAGGAGCATTTTTGCACTCATTGAGTGAGCCATGTTTAGTCCATTGACTTGGAAATATTGAGCCTGCATGAAATAAATGGGCAAGGTTAAAAAACTTACTATACATTACATTATTTGATGAATGTGTTAACCTATGTCAAACATGCCAAAGTTATTAAGTGAAGATATAATGTGCAAACATGTCATTGAATTGTAGTCATGCATCCATTTTATTGATGTGATGTAAACTTTTAATGGCAAGATTTTTATGACCCCCTAAAATTTCTTCAAAGTGTTGAGATTAACACCAGTGATTTTAAATGCCACTTAAAACATCAATAAAAAGAACACATTTTAAATATTTCTCCAGCAATATTTTCAGCACTCTGTTTAATGTTAGCTAGAGGATCACATAGAAATAGGGAACAGATAATACCACAAATCCTCCCTACAAATGTCTACCATTGGATAATAACACAAATCCTCCCTACAAATGTCTACCATTGGATGATAACACAAATCCTCCCTACAAATGTCTACCATTGGATAATACCACAAATCCTCCCTACAAATGTCTACCATTGGATAATAACACAAATCCTCCCTACAAATGTCTACCATTGGATAATACCACAAATCCTCCCTACAAATGTCTACCATTGGATGATAACACAAATCCTCCCTACAAATGTCTACCATTGGATAATAACACAAATCCTCCATACAAATGTCTACCATTGGATGATAACACAAATCCTCCCTACAAATGTCTACCATTGGATAATACCACAAATCCTCCCTACAAATGTCTACCATTGGATGATAACACAAATCCTCCCTACAAATGTCTACCATTGGATAATAACACAAATCCTCCCTACAAATGTCTACCATTGGATGATAACACAAATCCTCCCTACAAATGTCTACCATTAGACTGAGTTCCACGACCACCATTCATCAAAATTAGTGATAATCATTAAGCATAGTTGGAGGATAGTTTATCCTGGAACTACTGTAAGTTAATGGAAACATGCAATGGAATATTGAAGTAGCAGACATCATATTGTAGACAGCTGGTTTTCATGTTAAGATGGAGGCTGAGTATTAGAAAAAAAGACAAAACATTTTCTAACACACTAACAGGTGCTCCGTTTCAAGGAAATGCCATGTTAGTACTCAGACCTGACAACTTTCCAAGAAAAATCAAATTGTTTACTTATATTACCGGGTGTTACCAAGGTTTTTTTCTTTTCCAGTGATCTTTCACAGATTAGAATATAATTGTTAAATCATCCTTTAAAAGATTTTGAGCTTCATTTTCTAAGCAGCTCATTATAAAGTAATATTTAGCAAGTACTGACGACTGTAAAAGCTGAAGTATTTGTGAGGAGTCATTTTTTATTATTTTACTTTTTCACAGTTGTTACTAGACCACAAAATTAAACCTTCATGAATTTAAGCAATCTTCACAAACCCATCACTTTATACTCTAATTTACAGCAAGAATTTACAGCCAATCCAAGATGGCTCACCAGTGTACCATGCTTATATATAATATATTACAAGAGGGCAATTTGGGCTCTGTGTCACTCACCTGACGTAGTCTACCACAGGTGAAGGTCTCTTTAGCAACCTTAGTAATCATATTCAATTTCTGAATATGATTTATGACATCACATGATAAGTAATGCAGTCTCTTATACAAGCAGCCACAGTAAGGGATTTTATTATTTTTCAACTGATGACCAATTTTTTGCCCCAGATGACCTATATTCTTAGTTGACCTACATTTCATCAAGACAAACATTCTACACACAAGTTTTATGAAGACCAAGTGAATAAAGATGTATAACAAATACTAGGCTTTTCTATTATTTGACCTAGTGACCTAGTTTTTTTTTTCAAGATGACCAAATATCCAATTGACCTATATTTTTTAGATGATCAATATGACAAAGTTTCATAAAGATTATAGACCAAGCTTGTGACTTGTACACTGTCTACACAAGCGAACAACTTTATTATTGTGGACGGCGAACATGTCAGACAACAGCCAACGAACAAAGAGTGATCATATAAGCTCACCTAATGTCCCTTAGTGAAATGTGAACTGAAAACCATGTACATTTACCCCATGAAAGAATGCATGAGTTTACAGTATTATTCTTCATACTTGAGGAAACTCAGAACTTGATAAAATCATCTGACATTAAAAATTCCCAACAATTACTGAACATTACACTAAATCTTGTCATTTTTCCCAATAGTAATCAATGTAACTATGCATGCAATGTGTGAGGTGCATGTCCTAAATAGATACAGCTCAATGTTTACAGCTCAATGTTAACAGCTCGTCAAAGCACTCTCTGTATAAGATGGTCCCAAGCCTGGTTGCAAAAAGAGGAGGATTTGGGCACCAACCTGAGGCTAGCAACCCTGTGAAACAAACCCAAGCTACAGAAATGCCAACAAGAAAATGATAACACTCTCTGCATAATAATGAGTGATAATATGCGGGTCTGATTTCAATATGAATGTCCATAATTTACATCTTGGATCTAATAAAGTACCACCAAAGAATACAGGTTCCAATAAAGGTCAATTTTAAAACATACAAAACCAAAGGCTTAAAAATTTTGCACTGGTATAGTTTTCCTTTCTTGGCAAAGATAAGCGTATAAGAGAAGTTTCAGGACTAAAGTTGGCATCGTGTCAAGATGTTATTGGTGGGATATTAATCTACTAGAACTTAAATATTGTTGTGAGACTTAAGACCAATAGAAAATCGATTGAGAAACAAGTTGAAACAACTACTTAGTCTGTGTATCAATTACTTACAGGGAAAGATTCGATTCCTCACGGAATACACACAAGTCATACTTTTCCAACTTACTAAATAGCTAGGGCTTGTGAAGGGTTCCTGGAGGAATTTATCTCGAGTTAGAATTTGAACCAATTGTGTTCATATCAGGAGTTCCCTGCCTTTCTACCTAAACTACCATTGGGTAAATGATCCCTTATGATTTGGACAATGGATTCTAGCTATGCATGCAACTTTAACCTTCAATACTGACCTGTTAGTTTGTTTTAATCAGATTTTTACAATTTGTTTTACAATTTAATTGACATTACACCAGAGAAGAGATCGCTCTGCCTGATTGTTTGTCAAAAGCTGCTTGGCGAAGGTTTTACAAGTTAATCCGTTAAACCATGTGATTATAATTTACCGTTAAAATTGATTTAAATGGTATTGATCGACGACTGGTGTAATGTCAATTCTGTCATAGAAAGCAACTTCTTGACTAATATTCAGGCCCGCTTTCCTGGAATTATCAACCAGTACAAGATTGCTCCTCGATCAGCAAGGAACAGATCATTTCAACAAGTATGGAGGATATAATCACAGCCAGCGTCACTGCAGAACATAACCTGGAAAACCCGGGAACTGAACCTGCAAATCTTCCGGGTGATAAACATGAGGTTAACCAACTAAACTAGCAAGGAGGTCCAACGATTGTGTTAATGTTCATTTACCTAAGCTATACTGATAGCTATAATATTCTACTTCTATATGACCGAAACCAAGACATGGTATTTCACTGTGCATTAGGCCTCATCAGTATGAGTAGTAACATTATCATGAATACAAGCATTGAGGTTAGGTGCACTGAGACTGCATGATGAGACTAAGGATTGTAGTAACACAAGCCTGAGGGGTAATGTGCTGATGACACTACATGAACTGAGGAAGCACAATGTGCAAGCACCACAATGGTTCATACAGTTAGTGTTGCACAATGAACAAACTGGGGCTTGTAACACAACAGGTAAAGCTAACTGAAGCCTGCGTTCCTCAACAAACAAAACATGGTTCCTAAAGCAACAGTGTAGTCATAGTTACCAATAGGAACAGCGGCCATATTGGCCCCGTAACAAACAGCATCCTCCAGCATTTCAATGGAGTCTGAATAGGTTTTAAAACTTATCAACTCAGCAAAAGTATCAGAATACAACATATTTATATAATACTTTAGAACTAAAGTCTTCAGGTTTTGCCTATTTACACTCAACCTTAGGTACATAAAGAGCACTCAACAATGAGCTTTGAGTATATGCACAACACTGAAAAATGTTTACAAATAATTTTTTATAATTATTGTATTGTAAAATTTGACAGAAGTCCTGTTTTAGTTCATTCAAATTATTGGAGAATTATTTTAATAGCATTAAACTCAACAAGACAACACTATCAATTCTAACTAGTAACAGATCTTACAAGTACATGTGATACCAAAGAAATATAAAGTATTATACAAAAATATATTACACCTTATTAATTATATCAATAAACTGGAATTAATGTATCACTTTGACACCAAGTAGCAATAACATAAACCTGTTATAACTATTTTTGAAACAATCCCTTTTACAACACAGAATACACAAACAGTTTTGACTTCTTAATATCGCAAAAATAAAGTTAAGAAAAAAGTTTTTACACTACCTTGATGTTTCTTGTAACTATGTTTACGACTAGATCTACGAAACCCCATATTCCTAAACAATCGTCCTAACGTTGACGTCTTCTTCTTTTCCGTAATCGCTTCACAATCCCCTGAAATAAGCAATCCTCAATACAAATAATGTACATAAAAACTAATATAACACTGACAGGGCTCAGCAAATTTGATCATCGAATCTCGTCTGAAAATGGCAAAAACGTTAGTGGAAAATAAGTTTACGTCTGGCCAGCTTAGACAATCAGTAATAATCTTAGACTGGACTTCCTTTCTCATAATCATCAATAACTTAACTATTATTTTTCTTCTGACGTTTGGTGGAATACTGGGAACCAGACTACAGGAAATAAGGGAAGGGAACCAGTCAATCATTTTTCTTCTGACGTTTGGTAGACTACTGGGAACCAGACTAGAGAGAATTAGGGAAGGGAACCAGTCCGAGACAGACAGATCAAACATTAGATGTATCCTCTGTGCTAAATGGTAAAATATTGACCATCAGTGAAGCAGATGTCAGGGAAGCAACAATCTCCCTGACAATTAACATGTCAAACAGTCCCGATACATAGGCAAAATGTCTACCAACTTTAACCCATAATATGTTTTCTTAGACTAAAATGTACTGCTTGCATGCCACAATATTGATATACAATTTAATAGCCTATTATGTAACAGGATAACTGAAAATGAAATATTTGGTCCAAGAGTGTATAAAGAAGATAGAACAGTTTGCTTTCAGCCTACAAACTTTCCTTGACATGATCATGGAACATTGTTGGCTGGAAGCAAAACAAACCTATCTTCTTCTTCAGTCATATACTGATAGTCTCAAGCTTTCCTTTCATCCATCAGTGCCATCAATCAATGCACACTGGTCACTGTCATATAGAGCATTCACTAATCACTATGTTACTGTCAATGTATCTCAATGTATCTCCCCACTATGGACATTCCATTAGGACAAAAAATCACAGCAATATTTGTGTTGATGTATGAGCTCTCAGGAATAATATATGTCCTGAGGTTTGGGGCATACAATGTCACTGTCTGACTAAACCAGAAAGTGCCTCAATCACTATCAATCATTCACCATTATGCAGGCCTTTCACTGATGCCGGGAACCAGAGTGGCAAAAATAACTTCCTGAGTTATACCAACCAGCAAGAAACCAGACGGGTACCAGTGTTGCAAAAATAACTCCCTGAGTAATACCTTACATCAGGAAACCAGACAGTTTTGGTGAAGAATTTAAGCTGTCAAACATTGTGGTGTAAATCAATAGTCGTGTTCACTTGTCTCACCTCAGCACAACAATAAAGACAGTTTTAATGAGCAATTAATACCATTCATTAATCATTAACACTTTGCACTAAATAACCAGTAATAAACCACACTGCAATACCATGATACAGGCTGCAACAACATGATTCAATGTTTTAAGGTGAAGTACCGATCAATAACTGGAACATTTACATGATTACATCACTGTCAGTACATCACACAGTGCAAATCTCTCACCATACCATGTGCTCCAAACAAAAAGAATTAACACACATTCATTACATAACATGTACATTGTAGCTGCAGTTTGTCACCACATAGATCAGATCAAACAAAACTTTGACACTGCTGATTGTTATCAAAAGTACTATGTTGCTGTAGTTTGTTGTCATCTAGAATGAAGAGCACTTTACACAGCAGCTTGGTGTCTTAGGATCAGAAGCATGTTGACAATTTGCAGTTGATTATGATTATGGGCAAACAGAGCTTGTAGTTTGTTGTCAAAGGACCAACCACATTAATACCTTGCTGTTGGTGTCAGAGGAAAAACTGCTTTTTGACCTTGTAGTTTGTTGTCAATGGACCAACTGCTTTTTGACCTTGCAGTTTGTTGTCAATGGACCAACTGCTTTTTGGCCTTGTAGTTTGTTGTCAATGGACAAACTGCTTTTTGACCCTGCAGTTTGTTGTCAATGGACCAACTGCTCTTTGACCTTGTAGTTTGTTGTCAATGGACCTTGTAGTTTGTTGTCAATGGACCAACTGCTTTTTGACCTTGCAGTTTGTTGTCAATGGACCTTGTAGTTTGTTGTCAATGGACAAACTGCTTTTTGACCTTGCAGTTTGTTGTCAATGGACCAACTGCTCTTTGACCTTGTAGTTTGTTGTCAATGGACCTTGTAGTTTGTTGTCAATGGACCAACTGCTTTTTGACCTTGCAGTTTGTTGTCAATGGACCAACTGCTCTTTGGCCTTGTAGTTTGTTGTCAATGGACCAAATGCTCTTTGAATGAAGCAGTCTGTAGCCAAAGGGACAAACTGCAATTTGATGTGCAATTTGTAGGCATAGGACCAACCATACTTTGACCTTGCAGTTTTTTGTCAAAGGACAATTGGTTTCAGAAAGGACCAATATCACCATAAGCTGTAGCAAACTGTTGCCATATAGATGGGACCAACACAACCATGTTGTTGTCACATAGATAAGACCAAGAACACTATAGATGGGTGTTTACATGAGGTTATACTGTATATACTATATTAATCAACAAGGACAGGGTTGCAGGATGTTTTGCAGGGTTTATTATGCTTGTGTTGAACACAGTGGGAGAAGCTGAAGCTATAAAGCAAGGACTGGGGATGGGCTGTTTGTTGGTAATGTTTTATACACAGATTGAAGCTAATACCACAATCACAACACAACTTAATACCATCAACAAAGGTGATAACTTAGCATTACAGCATTAAAGCTGACATATTCATTGAACACAAAGCAAGGATAATGATGAAAGTGTATTACAGATTACTTCAAGGAAGGTTTCATGCAAAGGTGTTCTTGTAATGCCATCATGAAACCCAAAGGTCTTGTATCACTGATACTTAAACAATATTAAAATCTGCACCGAACATAAAATTTCCAGCAACACTTTATTACAATATGCAATAATATTATATTTGATATCACACAAAATGTTCTGCAGGAGCTAAAATTAGGCTGTAAATGAGGTTCTACCAATGGATAAATATATTAGGAAGGAATGCAATAACACTATTTTAGGATCTTTGGCCCAGGATAAGATATGCATACATGTGTACATAACCAACAGTAATTCAGGTAAGCAGATTTATATATGCAACAGAAAATGAAGATATAATATAGTTAGACAAAATTGGTCAGATACAGGTTAGCAATTATTTTGTGACCTTCCTTCACTTTGCAATACTTGTCCAAGTTTAAACTGTGACTGAAAGAGGTCAAATCAGTCAAACTATTTATATTTCTAGATAATATTATGTTTTAAGAATGTACATAAAATATGAGCTAATTTCAATAAGATATTGCAGTTAAGAAGCTAATTAACTTCTGTCACAGGCTGACAGGGGAACAATTATTATTAAGTGGAAATACAAACTGTTGAAATGATTAAATAAGTATTATGCACATAAAATGAAATGGGATAAATGGGTATGAATAATTAATTATAACAGTGGATGTGAACAAATCAAAGAGTAAAAGCGAGACTAGGTAATCCACAAACATGATATAGATTAATCTTGCTTTCACTCATTGAAATGAAGTGAAGGTTATGTAACATCTGCAGCCAACACCCACTCACATAAATAATAACATGGATTTAACCCTCTACCCCATAAACGGTAATAATTCAAGTATTGTAACTGCAGCGATCTATATTTTGGTGGTTTTTTTTACTCGTATACTCAGGCAATTGCAAATCCAGAGCAGTCTTGCACATGTGAATATTCCGCATCCTCAACAGTTACTGGCAAAGGTAAGTTAGTGCACACCAGTACGTACACCACTAGAGGTGTATTTTTTAAAGACAAGCTAGGCCATGGAATAAAGGGTTAATAATGTTAATTTGTAACACCACAAAACACAAGCAGTTATGACAAAGGCAAAATACCATGTTACCAATAGCATGTGAAAATTGTTGTGAGATTTTTCTGGTAGGAAGAAATTAGCAACTCCCTTTTTTTAATTAAATTCTGTCAAACCAGGGACTCAGAGATAACAAGCAATGCTATGACAGACACGCATACTTAGATATAGTAGTAACATTTCTAGATTTCTCAGAAACAGGGGTTGAATAAAGGGGAATGAATAGGACTCATGATGTCTATAAATATATGTCAACACCTTTCACATTAACTTGACTAAGTCATACCTTTATAGCAACAAGGTTGTATCACTCACTAATATATATTCTAAGAATTACAACCTTGTTGCACCAAAGGAACAAAGTATAATATGAAATTTTGCTGAAAAAAATGTCTCTTAGTCTAAACAAATTGTAAACTAAGGTTCAGTTAAAGTTCAAACAGAGATTTTTTATAAATCTGGAATTTTTTAAATCTTTCATAAATATGCTTAAAGTAGAAATTAATCATTATACAAATCAGTGCCACCCCATTATATAAGACATACTTACACCTTCTATATAAGATAGATTTCGAGATCTGTTTCGTTTATTGCTTAACTGCTTAATGATGTCTGTCTTCTTTAAAAACATAATTATGACATTTTAATGGCTTTTAACGTCCAATTATATATGAAGATGCACAAATAGATATCAAGTTTTGTCATTATGCTATTAGATAAAAATGTAAGTTTCATGAAGATTCCCATCAACACATCCTTGTAATAAAGGTTATATTACTTAACATCTAACAAACAGATAAAATTTAAATCATATTAATGTAAAAACAATTTCATAAATAATATGTTTTTCACTATTAAATTTTGCATGGATTTTAACTAGTATAACACATTTTAAGTTTTTCAGTCAAATATATTTAGCATCAGTTGTCCTGGAATTAATTAATAATGAAACCAATGACTTCATTCTCACACAGCAGACTTGACAAAAGACTGAATGCCATGATATGAAAGAACATAATTCACTCAAACCGGATGTGAACCCTAAAAACTTTCGAACATTAGACTGAACAGAAATGAACACAGACTTTCGGAACATTCGACTTAGTTTAGTGTTGAACTAACTGGACAGACATGTCACATGTTTGAGTATGTACCATTTATCTTTGATACTCGGAGTATTACTTTGATCTTGACAGAATCACACCCAGGATAAAGCATGTTATCAAGAAGTTATCAAGGAGCATGATAACCGTGACAGCATCTAGCATTCCTCCTGATCCCCCTGACATATCCCTGTGTCACATTCATACATCATGTATTAATGATGTAGTTTTTGTAACAAGTTCATTAACACATAAATCCTGGTATGACTCAAATCCCACCCATGTAGAACAACTCCTGATTGTCATAGATTTCAAAACATTTCTACAGTGAAACACATAGCATGGCTGACTATTGGTTGGTTATGTCTAGAACACCACAAGTCCACAACCAATCAAAGCAAAGCTGTACATGTGTAATAAATATACATTATGTATCCCTAATGTAAGAATATAACAAGAGGGCCTCAAAGGCCCTAGGGCGCTCACCTGTTGCGCATTGGTCTAGGTATCAGTACAACCTACATTCTGACCATATTTCATGAAGATTGGATCAAAACAGTGACCCCTGGAGTGAACACAATGTTTTTCTAAGATTTGACCTAGTGACCTATTGTTTGACCCCACATGCCCCAGTTTCAAACTTGGCCTAGATTTCATAAAGAACAAAATTCTGACCAAGTTTCATGATGATTGTATCATAACCACGACCTCTGGAGTGAACACAAGGTTTTTCTAAGATTTGGTCTAGTGACCTAGTTTTTAACCCCACATGACCCAGTTTCAAACTTGGTCTAGATTCCATAAAGAACAACATTCTGACCAAGTTTCATGAAGATAGGATCAAAATTGTGACCTCTGGTGTGAACACTAGGTTTTTCTAAGATTTGACCTAGTGACCTAGTTTTTAACCCCACATGACCCAGTTTTGAACTTGTCCTAGATTCCATAGAGAACAACATTCTGACCAAGTTTCATGAAGATTGGATCAAAATTGTGACCTCTAATGTGAACACAAGATTTGACCTAGTTACTTAGTTTTTGGCCCCACATGACCCAGTTTCAAACTTGGCCTAGATTTCATAGAGAACAACATTCTGGTCAAGTGTCATGATGATTGGATCAAAACCACGACCTCTGGAGTGAACACATAGTTTTTCTAAGATTTGAGCTAGTGACCTAGTTTTTGACCTTGCATGACCCAGTTTCGAACTTAGATTTCATGCAGAACAACATTCTGACCAAGTTTCATGAAGATTGGATGAAAGTGACGACGTCTAGAGTGTACACATGGTTTTTATAAGATTTGACCTAGTGACCTAGTTTTTGACCCGCATGACCCAGTTCCAAACTTGTCCTAGATTTCATGGAGAACAACATTCTGACCAAGTTTCATGAAGATTGGAACAAATTGGTGACATCTAGAGTGTACACAAGATTTGTTTAAGATTTGACCTAGTGACCTAGATTTTGAACCCACATGACCCAGTTTCAACCTTAACCTAGATTTCATAGAGTACAACATTCTGATCAAGTTTCATGAAGATTGGATCAAAACTGTTGCCTCTAGAGTGTACACAAGCCAATTGTTGACGGACGACGACGGACGGACGGACAGACAGACGACGGACGAAGAGTGATCAAAAAAGCTCACCTTGTCACTATGTGACAGGTGAGCTAATAAAGTGACATTTGAGACATTTGGAAGAAATAATGCTTCATTTTACCAATAAAATAAAAATATAACTTCAGAGAATAAAGTGTATGGATGTCATTTCTAAAGGCCAACAGTTACTGTATGCTTGGCTGCTATATCGAATGGGTGATTTGCCTATTTCAAGATCAAACTTCAAATGTTTTAAATGATATGAAAATGATTTAAGTTTAAGAAATTCATCATCCCTAAAACAACATTGCTTACAGAATAACAACTAGAATGTAATGCATGATTATGTAATCAACAATAATGCAATGGATATTTGATAGAAATTCACTTTTTCCCACTCAAATACAATGTAATATGTATGTTACAAACGACAGCAATCATTCAGTTTGTCAATTTACTAGTTACCTGTGTGGATATCAAGCTTATGATATGGTCAAGGGAAATTAAGCATTATGGTTAAAAGCTTGAAAGACCTTTACATATAATATGAAGCATCTTGCACAGATAGGGTAAATGTATATATTAGGCACCTTGTATAATATAGCAATGCAAAGCAACAAATTGCAACAAATTGGCGTAACAAAACAAGACAGAACATAAGTTTACCTTTGACAACCTTCCTTGGAAATACACAGCACATGCCTGTATATGTCACAAATATAACACAATATATAGAAAATACTACAAACATTCTCCATACAGTATATGTCATCACAGGCAACAGTATCATTGATAATGAAAAAAAATGAAAATATACTTTTTTCGATAAAATTTATATTTTATTAAACAAAAAAATTATATTTTATTATAAATTTTATTTTTTTCTATAGAAAATATAAATTTTACAAAAACTTTTTTTTTTCGTTTTAGTCTTTAGGCCAGGACTTTTTAATTTTACGGTTTACAAGACCGGCGACCGTGTTTTTTACGAAAGTGGAAAAAAAAAAAAATCGAATTTCACTTTTTTATTTTTCCCGATGGGACGTTTTGTCTGAGTACGAATATTCGTCTGAGTACGAATATATTTTGAATGAATTGATCGGTAAAGTCCGATCCGGCGGCCATCTATATAGCTTGAATCATCCGCGGTAATTTCAAACCCGTGTCAAAGAAAACAATCATCAGTTTACACGTGACCGCGAACGAGAACGAAAATGGCTTCGATTCACGCTGTAGCCAATCAGAGTTGTTTATTCAAAGTGCGTTGATGCGATGTTTACATACCGCCGCTAATCCGATAATTGCTCTACTTACTGGTTCCGCGCGTCACACGCTGTGTGTATACAACGACACATCCGGGTTCTTAAAGGGAACCAGTGCGCTGTTACCCAGCTTCTATGTTAATTATGCATTGTTTACCGCACAGCGAAATATACGACTGGGAATCAGTAAACTGTAAACAACGGTGTTGTGAATTTTGTGACCATTAACGCTCAAAGAGCAATAAAACAAACGATTAGCACCTCTGATGGGTATATTTCATCAAAGTCGATCGACACAATTAAGGCTATAGATCTGTACCAATTAAAAGGTATTTACGTGTAATTACCGTATTACGAGAAAATTGTTGTGTTTATCATCGCTCCTTTCAATTTCGTTTTGACGGTTTGCACGCTTTAGACAATTGTTTTTTATTGCTCAAAGTTTGTCATACGAGCAATTATGCGTTCAGAAGTGTGTTTTATTTTATTCTCTTCAAATATTTCTGACTGTCAACATCTATCAATCATGCCTTCTGCATGACGTCGTTTAGCGTCAATAAAATGTCAAAGACAACCAAGCAGATTTCATCGTTTTTTAGCGGTGTTACTAATCCAGATAGGTAAGTGTCTGCTTATTCAGGGCAGACAGGGCAGGGCAGATAGGCCAGTGCAACCCTTAACAACAAGAGGCATACTTTAAATTACCATTTATGTATAACAACCCATTATAATACACCAGGTCCTGTCTCATTAAACAAGTACAATGTATGCTCGAAACCGACCCCCCCCTTGCCCAGTATTCAGCCCCTCCGTTAAGTGGTCACCTGGCTTAAGCAGCCAAATTGGCTGCATCCCTTGGCTGGCTGCTTAAGGCAGGTTGGACTGTATGTATAAATGTGTATGTTATTAAATGAGTGCTCCTCTGAAAAGGCTATTTAACAACACATTGTTTATAAAACCAGGCTTTCCAACAGAAAGTACTGGTTATTAGCTTGGCAAATGCGTTTGGGCAGGCTGGCGCCAACAACTGTGATTTCAACACTCGATTGGAACAATTTTGCCTTTTTTTTTTTTTTTTTTTTTCGACCTGCCAGTGGACATATTTCCAAAAAATTCTTGAAAACCAGAAAATAAAAAAGAAGTGGCCTTATCAATGATACAGTTACCTGTGCATGTCATAGAGTCAAATAGTGAGATTGCTAAATGATGTATGCAAATTATAATATCAAATACCATGTAATGTCATTGTCATAATGCTGACCAATATGTTTTGCATTGCCAACAAAATTAATTAATACAGTACAACTTTGATGCCCCAACCTGCCTTCAGACCACGAAAATAGTTCAAGTCAACTACATTTACCTGTAGGAGACATCTTTACCAGTTTATAATGATTTGGTTTGAAATGGAGTCTTAACGAAGTTTCTTCGGTGTTCGAAATTGTTTGAGGCATCAAAATTCTACTGTAATACAAACTCAACAGAATTTGGCATACTCAAGCATGAGCACCATTATCGTAAATGCGACCTACTCAGAGTGCTGAAATATCTTAAAATGATTGTCAATAATACAAGCTTATCAACTTAATGCATACAAAATACAAGCATTATTAACCCTTCCTCTTTGATTTAGGGCGCATAATAATAGCCGACCTAATTATGCTGCTAAAAGCAACTTAAATTATTTTTTCATGACACGAACAAATTTTAAGCTAACTTAATACTAGCATTATGGAATTGAATCTCAAATCATTTGCATTACTGTGAGAACTAAATCCAATTAATTTCCATACTAAAATACATTGTTACCTTAATGAGAATTTATGAGACGCCGCCAGAGGAGTGACACTGTTTAATGAAGTGATGTGCATAACATTCGCAGCAATATCTCGGGGAGACAAGCCATGAGACAAGCCACAATTACTGATCATTCATTCACCCAGTGTCTCATTATACTCTCAACATTTCATAGCTTCATGCATTCATTAAGGAAGCAAATATCTGCAGCAATAATTTTATTGTGACCTGGAGAAAAAGCCTCAAATGTGATTTGCGATGGTCATGTTGTGGCAAGGTTTTACAAGGCAAAGATGACTGAGATTTATGACTTTATGTCTCTTCCCATGCTATTATAGTAGTGCACGCATGTACTGACGGTTCTATAGAAAGTATAGGTAACTGTAGCTACTGAGAAAATGTTTTGAAATCAATCTATGAAAGTATTTACCTGTTTCCAAGGCAACATAATTGGCATGACTTGGACTGTCTGCATACCTGAAACAAGAGAAGAGAATGAGAAAATGAGAAACAAGAAACTTCATGTCCAGGAAATTGCTTCATTAATGCAAGTGTATATTCCAGGGGAGAGTGGAGATTTCATCAATTAAGGAACTCGCCACACAAGACAAACTATAATACAAAATGTACAGGGGAGAATCTGTCTTCTCATGATGACAATACATATGTTTCTCTACTATTTAAGAATACAATACAGTACATTAGAAATGAGGCTTAGCATATTATGTACAACAGTATGTACAAGAAGGGGAACCAGCATCTCATTGTAATGCTGGTAGAAGGGGAACCAGCATCTCATTGTAATGCTGATAGAAGGGGAACCAGCATCTCATTGTAATGCTGATAGAAGGGGAACCAGCATCTCATTGTAATGCTGATAGAAGGGGAACCAGCATCTTATTGTAATACAGATAGATGGGGAACCAGTATCTCATTGTAATGCTGATAGATGGGGAACCAGCATCTCATTGTAATGCTGATAGAAGGGGAACCAGCATCTCATTGTAATGCTGATAGAAGGGGAACCAGCATCTCATTGTAATGCTGATAGAAGGGGAACCAGCATCTCATTGTAATGCTGATAGAAGGGGAACCAGCATCTCATTGTAATGCTGGTAGAAGGGGAACCAGCATCTCATTGTAATGCTGATAGAAGGGGAACCAGCATCTCATTGTAATGCTGATAGAAGGGGAACCAGCATCTCATTGTAATGCTGATAGAAGGGGAACCAGCATCTCATTGTAATGCTGATAGATGGGGAACCAGCATCTCATTGTAATGCTGATAGATGGGAACCAGCATCTCATTGTAAAGCTGATAGAAGGGGAACCAGCATCTCATTGTAATGCTGATAGAAGGGCAGACCCACACTGCTTGTAACAGTAAAATGGTACTAGAAGGGGGACCAAGACTAATTAGTGACATGTAACCATACAAGACAATTGGAACCTGCAGGCCCACATACTGCCATTGCAAGGGCATTTTAAAATTGGAGAAAAATGACAAATCTTTGAAAAGTTAATATCATTCGGACAGAGAAACCAGATGGGACAGCTTTAAGATGAAAATTAACATTTTTTACTTGATGAAGGCTGACACATTAATTTCATAATTTAATTATGCAATAACTTCATAACGCTCAACTTGCAAGATCATTGAAATTCTGACATTATAAAATTACATGTTCAGTGACATCCAAACATGGAAAATAGGCAACTACCATTTTTGCTTCAAATGAATTTAGATTGAAAAAAGAGTGAATTCATTCAAACCAATGAATTTTGAACCTCGTCATTGGGAGTCTGCAGCCAGCATAAGGTGTTCATCAGAAAGATGTTATAATGAAGAAAAGCCTTCTGTGAATGCCAGGTCATGGGCATACACAACTACAACGCTGGAGTCATTGACATTTATTATGTTTATCATTATTTGATGTTTGATATCAACAAATAACTGAGTGAAAATAAACAAGAGTGAAAAGATAAAATAATTAAGATGTCTTCAATAATGATGTTCCTTTGAAATCAAGTGGACCTCTTTGATTTCCAATAAATCAAACACAGCGGTTCACTCACCAGCTGACCGACAGATGTTTGCACTGTGAGGTGTTTAGTTTGTTTTTAGGCTGGCGATTTGCGCCAGACTATTACAATCCTAAAAAATGAAATCCACTAAGATGAATTTACTCCCGAAACTGACAACACAGAATCTATACACCCAATGCAAATAGTTCCTCCTCGTTAATCAGTTTTGCAAGATAAGAACATTCAACTTTCCTTGTTTCATTTATTCTGTTCGATTGTAATATATTAGTTTCTACTTGAAATGGAAGGAAATTGTATGAAATTAAAAGAAAAGGTGTTTAAAGGCGTTGATAATTATTACTACGCGTTCGTATACTACGCGTTACGAACGCGATATAGCGCGCGCATAAATGATTTTATTATGTTAAATTATTTAGGCCATCATTCTCCAACGAAGGTCGTGGTCGAGTGGATGAGCAACTCGCTTAGTTATTTTCTGATGCTAAGGTCCAGCGATCGAATCACGGCGGCTCCAAAAATTATTTTTTTTTAAATTTTTTTTTAAATTTTTTGTTGTTGTTGTTGTTGTTGTTGAGCCCAGCACTTACCTCTCTTAAAAAACCACTTGATGTTATATTACTTGAAAAGCTATTGTTCCTTAGCAGTTCGCCAGCCTGTCAGTACTTTCAGTACTTTGATCATTTATATAAATCATATCATTCTTTGATTCTAAGAATGTTTACCTATTTTACATCAACTTAGCAAGAATTATTGATTCAGATTACAGTAAAGAAACAAATTGAAAAGACTTCAACATGATGTGAACCTACAGGGAGTCCTTGTGACCTTAAAATGTGTTAAACCACAAGTATTTGTTCAATATTTTAAAGGTTTCAAATATGGCTATATATATTTTATGTTAACTATTCACATGAAACCAAACTCAGTTTTGGTGTTGGTGCCTTATGGACTGTACTTAAATGAACCTCACAAATTTAATAATACAACACAGAATACATAAGTCACTGAGTGAATGATAACTTGAAAGTCACGATATGCAACCTGGAATTGCTTTGATAAACATTGTATATCACAAAGTATTACCAATGGTTGACCAATTTATCAAACTTTGACCAAGTATTTAACTGCACCAAAATGATACCATAGTTATTCATTCATTAATGAAACACCGCCTGCGAAATGTTGTTCATGATTTCATTTTTACCATTAACCAAATCTAAACCTGGTACTGTTAAAATGATTCGTATTCCAGCATTGTGTGAATGTGTAAAATCTCTCAAATCAACCTAATAAATTACCAACATTTATAATTATATAAATATGAACATAAAATAAATATCAGTGACTATAATAACAGTTTCACTCCTGATAATAAGAGATTGTGAAGCCGCTAAATAGGAGCTTCTGCAAGATTCCCCCCTTGATAATGGTATATCTCTTCAATTTTATTTTTATTTCAGGAGAGTTTTTATTTACACTAAGAAGATTTGCAGTTATAATGGCAGAGATAATCTTGATAATGCAAATAAATAGATGCTGAATGGGCAATTATCAACTCAATTTATATTCCACTGCACCAAACAATACTAAACTGTTTCTGTGAATATTAATTTTAGACAATTGAAAGATAAATTCTAAATAAATTGACAATGAAATTTGGAATTTCACTACAAATGACTAGAACTCAACCAACAACAGAACAATTTCTGAGACAGTTCCATATTTTATATTAATATTAATTATTATGCAGATATTTAACCAGACTGTTACTCCTGCTCATTAATCAATGATTAGTGAACTCCCCAGACCATGACTGTATGTTTTGGAAGAAAATATTATGCTAGTTGAACAAGAAAGGTGTTACTCCAAATGTCGACCTTATGATATCAAGTTATAAAGAAATTATAGATATAATCAAATTCCAATATATTCAAAAAAATTTACATCAAATACATATGCACCTATAGCTTTCAGCATCTACAAATAAAAATAGTTTTCCACACTGTTTAATTGGCAGATTAATATAATAGACAGGTTCTTCTGCAACTCATAACAGTGCATAAATATTATAAATCATAAACTAAACAGAAATGTGATAGGTGAGAAATGCACCCACCATGTAAACTTCACTGACACATGAAGATTTATTAGCCAAGGTTGCTTTTTGTATAATTTAATAACAAAAATATGTGAACAGAGTCCAAATTACCCATAACAACACTTAAAGATGAAAAATGAGTGAAATGTTATCATTAAAACATTTAGAGGAATATAAAAAACACCCAGCACCTGTTAATTTAGCTTCATAAAATTAAATGCATGATGAATTATCTAACACAAACTCTGGTATGCATTCAAGGGTTACACACCTCTAAATGTTCATGTAATAAAACTTCAAATATTTCGCACACTACTTGTGAAAAAACCTTTTATAACATAACATATAATATTTACTTATTTGTATATTTTATATGTATGTTTGTAAAATATTTCTTACAAATACAGGAAATAATAATGCCCCTATATAATGGTACCCAAATGGTCCTTTATATTAACAGTTATGGTGAAATTGACAGCTCATAGATGATGTTAGGCACCTACTGGCGAACAATCTGCATACCAAGTTTAAAGACACCAGGTGAAATTGTTTGTTTCCGTCATGTTATTTAGTAATCATTCAGTCTACGGACAAACAGACTGACACACAGACTGACGTGAGCAAAGCAATATACTAAGTCTTCACTTCCTGGAAGGGAGGAGTCAGAGGGGTTTACATAACACTGTCACAGACTGTATGTGAGACACAGAGTGACGTGAGTGAACCAATATACTAAGTCTTCACTTCCTGGAAGGGCGGAGTCAGGGGGGATTACATAACACTGTCACAGACTGTGAGACCATGAAATAATATTGTCATTATGGACCAAACCACTGAACGTTTCAACACATTACAAGTAAGGAAGTGCACAGACAATGAACAGCAAACACACCTACACATTTATTATTTCCCCAAACATCACATATCTTCTCCCAGACTCACCACACACCAAAATCTCATTTCAGTGAAATATGAGTTTCACCCAAAGAAACTATTAGACCAATATTTCAAAGGGAAAATCTCTTTCTTTTCTAGGAAACAATATCTAAAGTAATGAAAGAAAACATATAGGACACATCATCAGCTTGGAGAAAACGTATATAATTAATCATATACTGTAAAATCATTTAATTTTGATGGGATGAAATTTTTTGGTTTTGGTAAAAACAACGATTTCGATGGGACATTAATTCGTGAATTTTGCATTTCAGGTAATTAATACAAGGGTCAAAATTACTGTTTGATGAGATTTGATTTCATGGTTGAAGGTGAACCATAAAATCCACGAAATTTAATCCCCCATGAAAATTAATGATTTTACAGTAGTATACTAAGATAATGTGTGAAATTGACTAGGTATTTATATTGCTATCATGACAGATATGTACCAGTGATGTGAAGGGAGGGGAGAGCATGGTTGGTGTAAATGAGTTTACATGCAATTTCAGGTGCATGTTTTGTGGGAAGCTGCGTAATTAGTGTAATCAGTTAGTAATTAGAACAATAAATAGTCTTCATAACCAAGCCAGTGTGAAACTTTTAACAGTGTGGAAAAAATTGCTAACAATATATTTCATAACCCGTGTTTGTTAGAGGAAATGCATATGATAACCACATTGAAAATTTTAGACTTAAATTGCAGTGTGACTGCCCATAACATCGACAGACTTAGACATCTTGTTATGTTCAAATTATTTTCCAGTTTGAGCATTTGTAATTTGGTCATTGACAGTTTAAACAATTATTTACATCATTTCATTCATTTTAAAATTCATTTGCCCACATCATATTATTTCATGTATTTTAATATACATATACATGTACATACATAATACATATGCACAACAATTAAAGTGTTGGACAAAAATTTAGCATGTTCTAGACTTGACTGATCAGGCATCATCACAGCCTATGATGATAACTTAAATGCTCAGGTCACAACAACAACCTATAGGTTACAGTCCAGTGAATCGATCCAATGATTCGGTCCAGTGAAGCTGTCCAGTGAATGGTGCTCTGTAATCAATTAACCAAACGCTTGCAACCCATCCAAACAGATAGAAAAATATTACATGTGTATACCAGGGTATGTATATAATGTAGAAGATGTTAATTGACATCAGGAATATTTAATTTATCCTGTCTGTCTGTTTTACCAATACTAATTTGTGCTGATGTCAGTTAATGTTAGCTGAGAATGGTTAATGTTTTATACCCGACCCATCAATATGTTAGCTGAGAACAGTCAATGTTTTATACCCGACCCATCAATATGGTGGCTGAGAACAGTCAATGTTTTATACCCGACCCATCAATTTGTTAGCTGAATATGGTCAATGTTTTATACCCGACCCATCAATTTGTTAGCTGAGAACGGTCAATGTTTTATACCCGACCCATCAATTTGTTAGTCGAGAACAGTCAATATTTTAAACCCCACCCATCAATATGTTAGCTGAGAAAGGTCAATGTTTTATACCCGACCCATCGATTTGTAAGCTGAGAAAGGTCAATGTTTTATACCCGACCCATCAATATGTTAGCTGAGAAAGGTCAATGTTTTATACCCAACCCATCGATTTGTAAGCTGAGAAAGGTCAATGTTTTATACCCGACCCATCAATATGTTAGCTGAGAAAGGTCAATGTTTTATACCCGACCCATCAATATGAAGTGCCTCTATTAATTAACACATTCTTTATGAAAAATAACATCAATAATTAACAACAGATGGATGCTGTACCTGTACATAGAAGCATATTAAATGGCTAATATTTGTCTTGACGAAAAACTTATGTAGGGTAGATAAATGAAAATGGAAGTTATGATATTTACAAATCCTGAAAAATGCCCAGAGATTTGATCAAAATAAAAAGATTTCTGAAGGAAATAAAGCAACCAAAACATACTGCTCTAAAAAACTGCCTATATGCTTTTTTGTCTTAGGATATGCCAAATACAGCGCTCATGCCAACTGACCAACTTCCCAGGAGCCCAAGACCAGTGAAAGTGATTTTTTTCAATTTAAGTCAAGTTAATTCAAAATTTATAGTGTTTATTTATGCATTGATAGAAATGCATAAAACTTGCATTTGAAAACTACATTAATTTATATTGATCATGAATATTAACTTAATTCACAATACATGAAAGTTTGTAATTTATTTATTATTTGATGTATCCTTAACTATAATATTACTCAAAACATGTCTTTTTTCTGGATTTTTTACTGTTTTTTTTTTTTCAACATGTAACACCAAAATTTTAGGAAGCTAGAATCATAAGCAGTTAAGTTGATCCACCCAATTCTATCAGAGTTTATGTTTTATACATATAATAATGTATGATTGAAGATGTTGGTAATTGTATGGCAATAACTATCATGTCTTCCTGGATTTTATAGCCGTTATGTTGTTTGATTCTAATAGGAATCAACTCTACCCCACTCATACACATCACAATAAATGTTCCACTTTATTTTAGAAACATGCTTTATCACAACACGTGGGAGTCTATGCAACCTGTTACTGAGAAACATGCATAGCATCGATAGCGAGCATTCCTGCGTAATCTTTAAATAACTACGCAATCATTACGTAATCAGGCATTTGACACTTCGCGTATCAGAAACAATAAACTCCCATAATGCATTGTCGGCATGAAATATCATACCTATCATACTCCCACATTTCTTGTTATTATATCAAATAATCATGATAAAAGACATTGAAAGTAACAAAATACCAGAGAATTGTAAACTATAAAATCATGTTTTTTTCGTGCACACAAATTTTATTAATTTTTATTTTCTGTTAGTCAGGAAATTGGCAGTGAATGTTGGATCGAAATTAAATGATTAACAAAATTGGTTAAAACCATCATGCCACATATTAGGGAGGTTGATTAACCCTTTATCCCATAGAAATGCAATTTGACAAACCTAACAGCAAATGGTTAATTTATGGGTGTCAATCAATAGGTGTGTTTTGGTGCATTGAATTTGTATTAATCGATGTTGCAGGCAAAAAAGTAAGACTCCATGGAGGAAACAATCATCGGATTTAATTTTATTATCAACTTTACCCACAAAATTAACAAAAATAAATTCCCCACAAATAATATTAATTTTACAATATTTCAAAACATGAAGTATGTTTTACATCAAGTACAGGAAACACTGCTGTGTTATAGATAACAAAATCCTGATAGTCTCCCAACAATAGACGGATACTTATCTCCAAACACCCGGGGTATCCTTTACCCATTTATCTTAAAATTATAGCTGTTTTGATTTAGTGCTAAAATTGTAATTTTTTAAACTTGATTATAAAGATCTTTATTCTCAACATAAAGATTTATTTACAGAGACAGTATTTGGTTTCTTTAAAACAACTGTTAGACTGGTAAAACAGGAGATTAGATGCTGAAAATGAAATGTGACCCGGAAGTGTAGGAAATATTACCTCTGAGGTTTGAGAGCTCTACAGGAGATTTAAAGTCATTAAAATCAAAAGATGGAACTCCACATATGACATGGGGTAGTCCTAATAGATCAGAACGCACACATCATGTATGTTATATTGTCTTCAAATCTATGCTATAATATGAACCAGAAGGTGACTGTGATTTTGGTGTGCCTCATAAAGGAATTTAATTTTCTTTTTTGTTCGTTTTTGACAGAAATTGACTCCTAATACAAAAGAAAGATTCCTCCCACTAAAGAAACATTTTGGTGGCAAGTTTCATATGACATGAGTAAAATAATTCATTATTATGATAATGACTTATTCTCGGATGACTGACATATTGTTGACAGTACCAGCCAAAGAACTAATCTCCACATCAACTGGTGTAGAAGACTCATTGAAACGTACAGTATAACGTGAATATTGTCACATCAAGTTAGCCATAAGCTAAATCAACATTGGCAACCTTATTCTGTATGCAGTGTTGCAGGTCAAGCACAAGTAACTGAAACCACACAACACACCGCCAAACTAAGCTTATTATGACCCTATAGGAATTCTTAATACCAAACTTGGCACCAAAATGCAAAATGGCGGCCATCTTGGGGAAAGTTTTTGACTGGTTTGGTGAATTTATGTGTTCCAGACTGACAAGCTTACAGTCACAGGAGACTGGTTCCAAATCAGAAATGCCATGGTAACTTGTTATTCTCCATAAATGATTAGATTTGTGTCTCCAGGATGCCATATATAATATAATATATTGTCTGGATATATATATACAACACAGATATATTATAGCATGATATTAACCTGTCTCTGCAACTATGTTGTCTCAATCTTTAAATAATGCACAACAATCTACTTTCTCTACAACATTAATACAAAATGACCGCCATTGTGTTTCTCATATTGTTAAACGCTTGTTTGTTGTTTGATGTGTGTTTGCGATCGACTGAGACAGTCATAATTAAATATTTGGTCATACGGTTTTCCCTGCCAGTTCCGTGGTTAATGAGACAAGATTTGGTCAGATGATGAACTAGAGCAAAGCTTGCTATTATGTGTACTTCCACTTTTTAGAATTCCTGGAATTGGTTGGAGCATTACAATAAAGACTAACCTAGTTTGAATACTCTGTAGATGACCATATCCATCCAAGTGACTGGCTTCAGGCTGTAATAACAAATATTAATATGCGTTTGTAAGCAACACTGTACATATGACACAACATCCAAGACAGTAACTACTTTGATGGCTTAGAATGAAAAGGTTGTAAGTAGGGCCTACCACTCATGACCTTATTAGACTGGTACATATTTAAATCAGCATCACAAGGCACTCCTTATGATACTTTTTTCATGAAATTCGAAACTTGTCATGTTGACCAAACTGAAGTTGAAATAGTTTGTTTTACCAAAAGTAAAGAGTAATTTTTGGATAGTTCTAAGCCAGTGACTTGTGTTTACAACATGACAGCCAGAATTGAGAACCATGCTGTACACAATGTCACAGAAACCATTGCAATCAATGTCTATCAGAAGATGATACAGGATTTGGAAACCTCTGAGTTAAAGAACTGACAACCTCAGGCGATTGTGGAAGGTGTAACTGTAACTAAGTATTGCTATGGAAGCCATATGCCAACAGTTGTCGTATCAACATTTAAGCTCTCCAAGACTCAAAGTTCATTTGAATGCTTCCCCATGTTACTATCCAACTGACTATTTTGTTCGCTAAGAATGAGAAGCTTGTAAGTACAAAATCAATATTTTGAGAAAAAGGAAAAAACTGTCCGAAAATTACTCTTTACTATGGTAAAAAAGCCTTTTCACAGCTTGGTCAACATGACAAGCAAATGGGCTCATAAGAAGCACCTTGTGATGCTGATTTTAAATATGTTTGGTTCTTACAAGGTCGTAAGTAGTAGTCACAACCTTCTAATTCTAAGCTAGCAGGCTGCGAAGAGTCCAAGTTCATTATTCGGCTGACTATTTATAGGTCAAAGAAGAGTAATTGAAATACTATCCTTACATTATCATCATCATTTATAATGATATAAATTATATGTTTAACTTGAGCTATATAGATAGAACAGTCAGTGCCCTCTACAAATAATATGTCTTAATTGTGCCTAGTAGCTGTAAGGATGGTCATTCAAAGTTCCTTGCACTCAATATTGAGGCAAGTGTTATAAACCAAGGATATTATCCATTTACAAGTGAAACCTGTTCGGCCTGACTTGCCCTGCCTAAGTAGCTGCCTTAAAAGAACATGTGCATGAGCTGCTGCCCAAACACTGATCCGGATTTGATCCTTAAGTTGTACAAGTTAACAAGAGCTGTCACTAGACAGCGCGCTCGACTATTCGCAGCCATTTGTCAGAAAAAATATAAGTTCAAAACAGGCCATTCAAAATTTGTATTATATTGAAACGTGAGTTACGCTACTTAGTTGACTACATGGCAATGAAAGCTAATGTACAATGGTTGTTGAGGCATGGCAATTATCTCAACACTGGACTATTAACAAATATTTGTCAGTGAAAATGATTTTAAGACTTCAAGCGGCACTGTACTCTATTCAAGAAATGTGTATGTTTAAAGGGAATTGTATACATCCACTGACATAACAAAGTTTCTACAAAATAATCATATGCGTAAGATATGATTTGTTAAAGGAGTCAATTTTAAAACAATGGTGACAAATTAAAATAATAACGTAGAGGATACAGTCATGTAATAAATCAGTGATGAGTTTAAAGTAGTTTAGTAATTATTTTTAGTATTGAATACAATACCATGCCAAACAACACAAGTTTGATATTCTCGCTGGATAGTCAAAACCTCCTATCTCAGGTTTGTATGAGCGGGGAAACAGGAGACTTTTCAATGCAATATCATTGATAGTAGGTGAGATATGGTTTGAATGTAACTTGCATGCAAAACTTTAACCAAGGAAAGTCTAAGTTAAAAGGGGCATAACTCGAATTAAACTAAAAATGGAGTTATTACAATTGACCAGTACCATTGACTAATGATGATAAACAAGTGTTATAAGTTTCAATGCAATATCATAAATAGTAACTAAGATATGGCGTGAATAGAACTTGCATGTAAAACTTGAACCAATAAACTCCTATGTTAAAAAGGGGCATAACTGAAATAAAAAAATAATAGAGTTATTGCCCTTGACTGATACCATTGACTGATGATGGTAAACAAGTGTTGTAAGTTTCAATGCAGTATCATGGATAGTAGCTGAGATATGGTCTGAATGAAACTTGCATGCAAAACTTTAACCAAGAAAATTCTATGTTAAAAAGGGGCATAACTCAAATAATAATCATAATAGAGCTATTACCCATGACCGGTACCATTGCCTTATGATGGTTAGTAAGTGTTGTTAGTTTCAATGCCATAGCACAGATACTATTTGAGATATGGCCTTATTAGTAACTTGCATGCAAAACTTTAACCAAATTTTCTAAGTAAAAAAGGGCCATAATTTGCATTAAATTCATGCAAGAGTTATCTAACATGGTTGATTACATGACAGGGAAAGCCAGTGCAAAGTTTCAATCCAATATATGCACTGGTTATTGAAATATAACCAAGGTTAAAGTTTTGCATGCAAAACTTTAACCATATGCAACGCCGACGCCGACGCCGACGCCGACGAACAAGTGACTGTAATAGCTCTCATATTCTTCGAATAGTCGAGCTAAAAACCTCTGTGACAATTTGACTACATTCATTAGTGTTGTGGTAGACCAAGTTAGTACAGGTTGAATTGATTAAGTACAGGTCAAATGATCTGATATTTTTTAGTAAATATTGTATCATCATATAGCACTGCCTGATGAGACAACCTGCATGATAACAATGTACTTACTGGTGGTATTGAGGGTATGGGAGGAGGCCCGCCTCGTGGTGATGATGTGTACAATGATGCCTGATATGGATCTTCCATCGACGATGATGTCAATGATGGAGGCTGAAAATAGAAAATATGCAGTGAATAAACGTAAATTCCAAACAGTTAACAACAGATCTCCTGTCTTCTTTGCATATATAAATGCATTAGGAAGGAATATGCAAGTGGAATTATAAAAGCAAATTTTCACAAGAACCAGAAGCCTGGGGAACTAAATCTAGTGATCTTGATCTGGTTTTATTTCTGTTTCATGTGCATCATTATTCCATTGTGATTCCCCAACAAGGAGATGTTTTAAAGTCAGCAACAAAAAGACTGTTACTTTGGAATCCATCAATAAATCTGCTGTTCTCAAGTGAATCTGATTTTCTTTCTTATTGCTAAACTGGGAACATTTGGAACATTTATTCAATCACACAATTCAACAAGCCTTAGGACATTTTATACTTAAAGCAATGTCCTCAATATTGTTAGAACGAAGTAATGAGCGTTTTACAATATGGCAGTATTTGCCCATTTCATTCTTTTGTAATAAAAGTTGCATTTCTTCCCTTGTTTCAGCAGTAAAACGTTGCTACCAGTTGTGTAAGCTATGGACCAATTTCTAGATTCCATGCATTTTGATGTTCTTAATTAAAACTACAACATTGCAAATCAAGTAGAAAACAGCACAAATCATAGCAGTGCAGTGCATTCTGCTGCATGTGTACCAATCCAAGCATTAATATGACCTACTGACCTAGTTTTCATCACAAATGACCCAGTTTCAACAGATATTGGTCAATTTTCAATCACAAGCAGTTTCATATATACAGTATTGTTCAAATTGTTTAATGTTGACAAACAAGGAACTATGACAATGGTTGGGAGTTTGGTCATATATAGATCAAGAAAATTGGCTTTTAAAGCCCTTGACAAGATATGTGACCCCCAAAATCATTCATAAGTACAAATGTACTTGCCAGTGTAGGTTACCGATTCAGCTAAGCTATAGTGTATATAGTAGTTATTGCTACAAGTAGCTAAAAAGATCTTTTCACATAAGTATCAGATGTACCTTTATACAAATAGGGTCACATTTCATCCCTTAAAGGATGCAAGACCTGTATTCATTATTTTTCTTGAAATTCAATATCCAGCATCCTAAACGAGTGAATAATTGATACATTGTAAACTGTGACACTTTCTTTACCACTGGTTTCAGTGATCACCAACGAAGCTTTAACAAAAATGGAGAAAATATTGAATGAACATTCCCCATGGGAGAGGTCACACAAGGTCATGCGACTAACAAAGACTCCATAGTACAAAGTAAATAGTGTCTCCAAGCTCTCTAAACCTCTACAAAAGAGTCAAGCACAGTATCCATTTAAATACACAAAAGGTGGCAAAATACTGAGGACCCTTTTAGCAGGGTCCAACAATTGACCAGTATTTAATATTTGTGTTTGCTGTGAACACAATACTGTGTACAAGTCTATTCAGAAACTTGAAGGTAAATTTGTTGAGGTTGCCGTCTGTCAACATTTCCTGTTCACACCAGACAAGTGGGTGGGGGGATATAATTATGAAGAGTCCTCCAACCTAGACATGAAAGAGTTCTGTATTGATCAGTAATGTATACTATGTGTAATTATTTTCACCAGTAAAACGGAGGGTTGTCTAGTCAAACCAAGAATCCCACTAGCTTGAAGGAAGCGCCAGTGCAGTATTAAAAGATGAGTTCACTTAAGGCGATCAGTTGGTCACATAATGACTATGTTCTCTTAACTGAGCATCCTTGTCCTTTCCTGATAATCCTTATAAATGTTGAATAGGTAAAATTGACAAATAATTTTGCTAATTGATCATTAAAAAACGAAGGTTGCTGTGACCTTTAACCTCAAAACAAATACAGCTCAGATTACTGGTTAAAATATATCTTCCGGTAAAGCAAGTTTGTCCCACTTATTTGAAGCGAGGGCAGAGGGCATCATAAAACTTTCAACCAAAAGTATAATGCCCTACTAAAAGTCCTATATCTTCCTATGACTATGAGTAATAATTGTCTGAATATGACAGGATATTGCTGGTGTCAAACAGATATATGTAGATGCCTTTCAAGTTAGCTGTACTTGAATAATAGACATACAGACATAGTTTTAACTTGTAAATTATATAACAGTATTTGACTCTTTTGTCAGGCATGACAGTTTTTATCGCTGGGTACGAGACATTTCAGAAGGATTTCTACCCATTTAACAGAAAAAGAAGAGACATACATAAAGTTCACCTGTAGGTTGATATATCATACTTCATTTGATGCAGCTATATATGCCTTTATGTCACAGTTCAGTTGGCAATACCAAATACAGAAACTGATAGCACTGACTGTTTTATAGTACTGCTGCTGTGCACAGGCTATATGCTATACCCATTGGTGCTTCTATATATAAGGGCCACTTTATGTAGTTCAGTTTGCGATACAAGCAGCAGAACCTGATTGCACCGTAATAATACAAGCTAACAATGTAACTCTTCGGATCAATGTTCCAATAGACTATGTAGGCTTACAGACAATTATTCCAAATGAGATTATTTCAGACAGCCATTTTTCTTCATACAAAAGAAGCTAGATAAACAGTGAGAACTTAAAGATGTATAATACTGCTGCAGGCCATGCACAGAGACAGTGGTGCCATGTCTTGCGAATCTCAGGCAATATAAGATGTGACAGTAACAGAGACTTTGCTGATGTATATTCAGGACACTATTTTCTTGTTCTTTGGTGATTCATTGTATAACAATATATAGCAGCAGATCTTCCAACCTATTTCCTAATATAGGTTACAGTTTTAAATACAGGTCATATACATTAAGGTACCAGCAGTCAAATCAACTTGATGTCATGCATAATTGATGCTAAGAGGCACTGAAGCTCTTAAAGAAGTATAACACACATTGTGAATTTGGCAGAATTAATCAGATTCAGGTCTTCATAAATATTAGGTCAGTGTCTTATACCATGACCCATGAGTATTAAAAAGGATTTCTTTTTATTTGACCAAATAACCTACTTGTTTAACCCAAGATGATGGATGTAAAATGGGCCTTGATTTTTTAAAAATTGTGACAGGTTTTTGAACTGTGACTGGACTCAAAAGTAATACGATGCCTTCTTCCATCAAGGCTCAAAATGTTTGTGAGAGGTGGGGGCCATGCGAGCTACACCCCACACTTTTTCAAAATCAACCTATGCACAGTTACTTAACAGGCACAACTTTTGACACTGAATTTTATTACTGAATTATGCAATATCAAGCCACTTAAAGTACATAGCCTAGAATACCAGAAGTTCTAATTTATCAGGTTTCGGGTTTTGTAATTGAAATATAATTGAGTGTTAGTAAACCATTATACAGGGTTTTTGTAAAGTTGTCAGGTGTAAATGACAGACCTATGATCCCCAGCGTAGTAGCGCTAAATAGGTTTGTACCCATAAACCTCATCTTATCTGTGACTTTTACATGCTTATTCAAATTCTTGAGAAGATATAATTCCATTCTTGAGAATAGAAATGATATACATTGCTGTCAAAAAAAGCCATGAAAATATAGGTTAATTGTCCCACATAACTACAGGGTCTATACAAATAGTAGAATTATATCAAGAATAAATTGTTGAGTAATAAAATACATTTTGGTTTCAGCTAGATTAAGGTACAGTACATTTTCTATACAATTGAACCTGATTGAGTTGTCACCTGAGTTAAGAAGTCACCTGAGTTTAAGAAGTCACCTGAGTTAAGAAGTCACCTGAGTTAAGAAGTCACCCGAGTTAAGAAGTCACCCGAGTTAAGAAGTCATCCCAGTTAAGAAGTCACCCGAGTTAAGAAGACACCTGAGTTTAAGCCAACCCCAGTACTAGTTTTAACCTGAGTCAATATTATGAAAAATATCAATTAGCCATATCTATATTACATACACCTGTAATAAAAAGCAACTCAATGTAGGCAGCCGCATTTCATATTGGAGCCATTTACCATCCAACCGCCTCTCCGACCATTACTGCTTAAAGCTTAATCCTACGACAGGTTTAACTGTATATTTAACCCAGGGACAATAATAACAGGGTGATACTGGACTGATGGTTTAAAACTCATAAAAATGGTCACAGATTGCCAGGTTTTTTGTAGCATGTTACATATTGCAGATACTAAACATGAACACCATACAATTGACTGAAGCAATATAAAGCAACCATGTGACCAGATATCAAAATACCTGTGACGAATTCTAGGTGAATTAAATTACAATTTGTCAAGGTAATGTTACCATGTGAATGTCCATAAAACTACTGAATCACACATTGTTAAGGTAGTTTGTGTCCTTTCAGACAATGTTGAAATATTTGTTAGTGACATAAAACAACAATAAGGAATTCTGATACAAAACATATTACTTCTACAAAGGGCAGTAACTCCACAACAATCATCTGACCTAGTTCTGACTAATATGCAAAATTAAGCCAATTGGACATAATGAGTCAACATGGGCCAACAAACTTATTTTTACCATGAAGGGCAATAACTCTAGCTCTTATCATCTGGCAAATATTCATGTGAAATCAGAAAAGAGGTTAAAAGGAGACAAACTTATTTTTGACCACTAAAGGGCAGTAACTTGAGCAGCAGTAATATATTCAAAAATCTCATCCTTCAAGCTTTGACCACCAGGGTTGATTATTCTTATAACTTAAGTTTACAGATTATCTTAATCTTTAACAAAATGTTTAAATAATAATGCCTATAGATATAAATTGGTATAAAAACATTTACAATAAATTGATATCTTTAGTTTAAATACTTTGAAGAACTAAATGCTGATAAGAAAATAAAAACAAAATTATCAAGGGTTTCAATTCAGACAAAAAAACTATTGTACTGGCTTCTTTGTCGAAGAAAGGGTTGCTTCACTTTTTAAGTGTCAAACGATTTGTACACAAAATGATGCATTTAACGATCAAAAACCATGATCAATAAATTGACAAATAAATAGACCGCTGGAGTGTTTTGACGTGAGAGTTTGTAATCCGTATAATCACTAGTATAAATATTGAGTAATACAAGCAAGATCAGATTTTTAACATTCTTTATCAATAATCATAAACTTGTGTAATTTATTTACTATTTGAGAACTATTTGAGAACCCGGTATAACTCCATTATGAATTTATATTACAATACAAAGCAAATGTAATATTTACTTATAAATTTTCTAAATATTCAGGAGCTATTAGGATAAGCAAACCTAAATTATCACCCCACAATGCCGCTGTACAGTCTGATCAAAGTTAATTGATAGCGGTTGTAAACATTAGCTTTTCCATTAGGTGAACTATGTTTATCTAGGTTTTACTAGGTATACCCCAGTTAACTGTAATCCCAGCCATTCTTTTGAATGCAGGTATTATGTTCCCTCATTAGTATTACTTATTGAATCGAGATATTATGTTTGAATATGCGGCAAACTCTTATGATCCATGACTTTAAATAAAATCCATAACAGATTCAGAAATATAATTGTTTCATTGTGCTGTTTTTATCTTTCAATTTATCATGCAATTTCCGTATTCACAAGAAGCATCTAAATGTAACATGTTGTGCTGAGTATTATACTTCAATGCATTCACAGGGTGGTGTTAATGTGGTCCAAGATTGTTATCTGTGACAAAAAATTGTAACCACAAGTCTTCTATGTATTGTTTTTGTCTGTAACCACCTTTTTTGTCTTCTATGTATTTTTTTCATATTACGCATTACCAGATAAAGGGTTCATACATTAGATACATTTAAAAGTTAAATATCACATAATTTGCCGTATAATTAATTCAAATCACATGATTACATTGTATCTGATCAGTAAATCAAAGCGCTGAGAGCAGTGCTATTTTATCTTCATCTTAATTTGATTGCACTTAGAACATTAATGCTTTCATCCCATAAAAATATTGTAAATTTAACTGAAATTAATTCTGCCATTAGTAAACGTTTGAAGTCACTTATCCGTGCAGACAGGTGGACAAGAAAAACCTGCTAGCGTAAAAAATGGAAATCACTTTTCTAATTATGTCTGATTTTATTACTTTTATTTTTATCTTTAAATTTAATTAGATAAAATAAATGGGCTATTAGAAATTAGATTTTTGCAGTTTTGCAGTCTGACTGCATCATGTAAAATTCAAATGCTTTACAAAATTGCATAGCTTTACCTAGTACATGGGAGAATAAAAAATTTAATGGCCATTTTTGACTTATTTACTGAATATTTCAACTTATAGTCTTTTATCAGATTATAGATTGTAAATAGGTTAGGGGGTCTATGGTTTATAGCAGAGTTTAACACCCAATTTCCAAAAATATATACTGGACTTCCAACAGCTAGCAGGGTCTAGAAATATGAAAATACATACTGAATAAATGGAGACGGTATCCTCGGTTATTTGCCACCATCTTAAATCCTCGAGTCGGTCAAGAACGTCTTCAACACATGTTTTCAGTTCATTGGCATACTTGATTGCTAAAGCTGTTAAACTGCTCCAACATGGTGCCAAATTCTGTAAATAAATAAACAATTCAATATGAAAATACAAGGTAAATAGCTGAGAAAAACTATCAATGTTGTATGTAAATGGACAAATCAAGTTGTTAAAGTAAACGGCTACATTAGCAAGACAATATATAATACATTTAGTTTCTATCATGTCTTATGCCAGTATTCAGAAACTTTGTCAGTCACATATGACAGTCAACTTTGACCTTGAACAATGCCAAGTGTCCTGGAAATAACACCGATGAGGAACTAACTTCTTGCCCACATGTAGGACATAGTATAATCTGTCATATATCATACAAGAATATAAGCCTGTCCAATAGTTCAGTGCTGACTAAGCAATCAATTCAGTATGATATCTTTTAAAACAGAAATAATTCAAGAGTTGGGGGTACAACAGCACCAAACATTCAGCCTGGTGAAATTTAAGAATGTTCCAGTATTTCACCCCCTCGCAAAACATCCAGTTACAGAAATCAGAAGGTTATTTCAGGATAAATCTATCAGCACAATGTACCAGTTCAACAGCTGTATTGCCACCAGCCACTTGTAAGATAATCAAAATTCTCATGAAAATGTCATAAAACGACTAGAGCTTCCTCCACAACCCACACTGTGTTGATACCACAACTCAATCAACAAAATAAACATGTTCAAAATTGATAAAATCTAAGATTGTGCTGGTAAAGGATAACTACAGGTTTCCATTGTATGCAGTAAGTGAAAGAATAACACAGTTACAGCACAACAACTGCCAGGGACATACTTGAACAATTGTTTGCTTCCTATGACTTCACTAAGCTTCTCTGCAATCATCCAATCATGCTGCAACCAGCTAGGTGCAGAACATTTAGGTAGGGACAAAACTGTATGTCAATGTACAATTGCAGCTCTGGGTAAAAGGACAAAGCTGTAGGTCAAAGGACAAAGCCATTGGGCAAGGGAAAAAGCCACATGTCAATGGACAAAACCATTGGGCAAGGGAAAAAGCCACAGGTCAATGGACAAAACCATTTGTCAAGGGACAAAGCCACAGGTCAATGGTCAAAGTTTTATGTCAAGGAACGAAGCCATGGATCAAGGGACAAAGCCATGGGCCCAGGACAAAGTCTTGGGTAAGGGATAAAGCCAAGGGTCAAGGTCATGTGTTATATATTGAACATTTAAGCTAATTGGACAAAGGACAAAGTGGTACTAAGCAAAGAATATTCAATAACAGCCTTGGAGTACAGACATGCTTTGTATTGGTATTTAGTTCAATCAGTGCAATAATCTTAACTGATAAACAAGCGATAAAATTAATTAGACTGTCTATGGTGGATCCAACATTATCAGAGAAAGTAGGAAGCAGGCATCAATTAAAGTTTAATTAATCCAATACATGCAGCTATAATATGATCAGGATAAAACAAAATGTGAATAATTGTAATGTTATTTGATTCAATCTCAATCCATTTTAGAGCAAATTGAACTTCCACAAGAGGGCCCATTGGAGATCGCTCACCTGTCGTAGTAGTGCATGCAGCCTCAGCCCCTCTGTGGTGACCTGGGTAATTATTGACAATTTCTGAATTGAGAATTCATTGTTACTAAGTTTGATAAAGATTTTGTCAAATTATTGAGGCTTCAAGTGTGTTCACATACAATTGTGGAGAATGGCACCGGCGGTTCAGACGACAGACAGAGACTGATCACACTGGCTTTATCACTTTGTGACAGTACATTAAATACCATTTTGAATGAGTCAATCAGACAGTAATTGTTGCCTGTGTCTAGGATGGAACCCACAACCTCAAGTCCTAAAGACAGACAGACACTCTTAATTACTATAGTCTGTGACTAGCTTTCCCTATACCTCAGACAGTCTGATTGTGGTATGTTTTCTATATTACCTACCAGAATGATAAATAATCTTGTAATGAAACTAGACAAACATGTTAGATGTCAGATGTTGTTTATTTCTAATGTTTCCATGTTGTTCAGCCAACTAGGCTTTTAGTGGTGAACAAAACAACAACTTCACTTACTGACCAAACATTTTCCCACTCAGTAAATGAGTAAGTTCCCAACCTCCAGGATAAAGATTAGTTCTTACATTCATACTGCGAGGCTATATCGCTGGCTTAGAATCAGAAGGTCGTAACTACTACTTACAACCTTATAAGACTGATACACATTTAAAATCAGCATCACAAGGCGCTTCATATGAGAACGCTTCATGAAAATCTGAACTTGTCATGTTGACCAAAGTAAAGTTGTAAAAGTTTTTTTTACCAAAAGTAAAGAGTAAATTTCGGACAGTTTTTTCCAGTTTTCTAAATAATTGATTTTGCACTTACAACCGTCTCATATACTATCAGGTTCATTAGCCTCACCTGAATAGCTTACAGAAAACATCAACATACTAGAAACACCATAATGTACAAGTAACACCATAACACCAATATTGATACCATGCATCTGTTGCAATCACTAAATATTGTCTCTACACAGGTCAAGAGTTCAAATATAATCTGTTTTCAGGCTGAAAATATCCTTGAATTTCCTAGAATGCACACATTAGATATTTACTGAGTGGTGAATTTATGTTTTTGGATGGTTTTCATATTCAGTTTGTTCAAGGACAGTCGTCACTCCCATGAGTATTATATATATATTTCATTATAAATGAAGATATAATGAAGATGCAATTTTATTAATAACATGAATTATTATTAGATAATTCTTTGCAGTGGTCTATTAGAAAAACATGCTTGGCAGAAAATTTCCTTTTTCAGTTTATATTTCCAACTTGAAGAGAATCAAACGAAATGAACCAGAATTGATTTTCAGATATCCTTTTCCCGACAGTCTCAAGGAGCTCATATTATGTGAAGATACACATATATATACTTATACTGAATGGCCCAAAGGACTGTCTGTGTATTCTCTATATTTAGTGCTTGCTTGACTTTTCGACCAATCAGACTGGCTCGATTTCCGTCAAATTTGTTCTTTTTAGTATTTTTCTAAATAAATTTTCTTCACCAAGATCTCATAGCAATTATCATCTCATTATGTCCTGGAACTGCATTTATCCTACAGCCGAAGAGTTGTACTCCTTTACAGACATTCTATAATATGCATTTGATTCAACATTATAGTACTTATCAAGGTGCCGTTGCCTATTATTTTAAAGCACTACATAATTATGTAGTGCTTTTATGCAGTTACTGCCTGCATTTTGATTACCCTGCCATTACGAATTGTTATTGAATTAATTACCATCAACAAACGATTATTATATGGCTGTCACATTGTTTTTAATACTGCCTGTTAAAGTACAGTCAGAGCATGGAATTACCTCCCTTGGAAAAAGCACTATGACTTACCTCTTTTCTTATACTGTCAAATCATTTAATTTCTAAAGGACGAAATATCGTGGTTTTGGTAAAAAGACAAATTCGTTGGGACTTGAATTCATGGATTTTGCATTTCAGGTAAAAAACAAGGGTCAAAATTAATGTTCATTGGGATTAAAGTTAACGTTCGTGGTTGAGGTGAACCACGAAATCCACAAAATTTAATCCCCCATGAAAATTAATAATTTTATAGTATCATATAGACAATAGACCTATATATTATGTGATTTAAATGAGAACGTTCTCTGGGAGTCTTCATATATCATCATGTTTTATTGCTTTACACTTATACAGAAAACCTCTTTGAATCAGACAAATCAGATTGTGTCAAGTGGCAATAGAAATATTTACACATTGTACTATTATGTCAAGTCCCTGATACAAAAGTACTATATTTATGTGCAATACATATACTTGTAATTGTAGCACTGTATACAGTACAACCTCTCTAGACAGTGCCCTGTGTAGAGCATTAACCTCTGTATAACGGGCACCGTAAAAATTCCTTGCAATTGATATTGACTTTAAATTTATTCTCAGTATAGCAACAACCTCTAAAATATGGCCAATGTCTGCAGCTCCCAAAAGATGTTGCTTTACAGAGATTCTACTGTATACTTAAGATACTAACATTAAGGCACCTGTCAGAATATTGAAGTTTTAAATGGATTACATGCCTATGTCATGGAGTAAAGGGTTAATATAATACAAGGAGGGAAACATGAAGTATTTAAGTACCAATCAACACTAGAGATCTTCATAAATTGAGAACCATTGAGTGTCTCAGTGACACTATATCACAAAGAACCCTGAATAAAGCCCATCAATAGTCAATTTCCCCCCTCTGACAACCAAAAGCTAACAATTCTCAACATTTCTCTATAATTCTTCACATTTCTCAGCTTCTAGAGTCATGCCAAGATTATAATTCATACAAATGACCCAATCATACTGTTTAAGGCACACCCCCACAGCACGGCATGCATGTATCCCTACAGTGACCCCAGTATACTGTGGAACAAAGTTGACATAAAGGGCACTGAGTATTGATCCGGGATCGGAGTATTGATCCGGGGATCTGGGATCACGGAATTCCTTCCTCTATATTGAATTGATTCCATCACTATTCTATAGTAACTCATTAAACATGGGAACAAAATCATGTTAAGAAACTATACTGTATTGAGTTTTACCATTATAGTCAATAAATGTAACTGAACTGCTAAGTGTAGTGGGTTCCTATAATTTAAGCATGGAATATCAGGGAGCATCCTGCATTAAATGAGTGGTGTTCGTAAGTCTGGGGTAAGCCTATGATGAACTCAAGAAATCTGCTAATAATATTTAGGTTGATTTGCAGTTAGTGTGCGCCATAACCAAAACAGTGGAATACCAGTGGGCATCAATTATAGTCTGTCCCCTAAACACTCATGCATTTGCAATAAAGTCAGAAATGCCAGGTCCCTAGGTGACAACTGATTTAATATAAATGGGCTACAATGGTTACATACTATCCAAAGCATATCAGAAAAGTGTAATTTGTCAATACAATCTCATTTCAATGTAATTTCATACATTGAATTTATTCCACGAAATTTCAATTCTACCTTCAGGGTTCAGATTAATGTGTCTGCTGGCAGTGACACTGTTCAATTTCATTATAGAGGAACTGGGAGACAATGTTCTGCTCAATTTGCTTACAACACTCAGCTGAGCGTTTATATACATACAGGTAATTGTTTTAACTTCATTAATTAACACATTGAACATAATTAACAAACCAAAATCAAATTACCCTTACTATTTGAAATGAAACAATTAACATTGTTACATTTACAGAGTGCCCATATCACATATCAATAACCAGCTATGTGTTGACACCTAGTAAATCGTGACATTTTACCCCGTAACACTATGGGTGACAATGTGATTAACAAGTTACCATGATGCAAGCTACCATATCAGTTTCATTAACATTTAAATGAATACAACAAACTGTATTTTAATGAAAGCCTCCCCAGAGACCACACAGTAGGCTGCATACTGCATATTGGATGCTACATTTAATCAGCAACCGTACCAACAAATCAATCTATTTAAGAGTTTTGTACAATGAAATTCTATATTTTATTCACACACAGGGTAACAAAACTTGCATGTGAAATGTCCCATCAGTATTAATTTCAATAACAGAATAAAAATATAAACACATATGATATAAGCCAGGTCTGAAATGAGTTCGGTATTGTGACAGTATTAGATTATTTGAGCCGGATGCAACAACAATGTAAACATCAAGCTAATTCGGCCAGCTCCCTGACACTATAATAATGACACATTGACACCATACTGTGATAGACATGCAATGCAATATGCCACATTCATACAATCACATGGCACAACTATTTGAACTACATCAATCTGTATCACAAGTTCACATGACACCAAACATCACATTGCCCCACAAATCACATGACACCAAAAATCACATGGAACCACTAATCACATGACACCAAACATCACATTGCTCCACAAGTCACATGACACCAAACATCACATTGCTCCACAAGTCACATGACACCAAACATCACATTGCACGACAAATCACATGACACCAAAAATCACATGGAGCCACTAATCACATGACACCAAACATCACATCGCACCACAAATCATGTGGCACAACATATCACATGATACTGCAAATCACAATTGGAACCACAAATCACATGACACCAAACAATACATGACACCACAACCTATCACATGGCATGGTCTAGTCCAAACAAAGGGAAGGCTAGCTATGCAGAACAATTTAAAATTATTCTTTTTCTTTTCTGAACATAATTTATATGGACTTAGAAATACTTGTCAGGTAACATATTTTTGCTGACTGGCACAATAATAATGGTACATGGCCAGACCTCAATGATGGAGAATTTAATATATAATAGTTTCTGTCTATGACCTCAACATCCATTGAAACATTCTAATAATGTAAAATCATTAATTTTCGTAGGGGATTAAATTTCGTGGATTTCGTGGTTCACCTTCAACAACAAACTCAAATCCCATCAAACATTAATTTTGACCCTTGTATTTATAACCTGAAATTCAAAATCCACAAATTAAAGTTCCATCGAAATGTGGTGTTTTTTTTACCAAAACCATGAACTTTTATTCCATCGAAATTAACTGATTTTTACAGTATGAGCATGACAATGACAGTGACCAAGTACAGATACAAAGTGAGACTTCTGCCGGATTTGCTCGTCTTTCATGACCTGTTATCATACATTAGATGTGCTTCACTGTGCAAAATAATTGTGTTTTTCATCTATACAAGGTTATTGTGGAGATTTGAAACATGACAGAAGCTCATCACTAACAAAGTGAACATTCCACAGCCAATTTTCAATAAGAAAGTCAATATAAAATGTTATTGTACATTTATGATGGCAAACTAGATATTACAGTTTTGTTGGGTATTACAACACTATTGCTTTACAGTAAGTGTAAACCTGAATTTTTATTTTTATTTTTACGAAACAAATATGCTGTTGGGATTTATTGTATGATATGAGCACCATATAGGAATCCAAAGCATACTTTGGCATTTTCTATTCCATGAGATCCTCCTTACCGTCAAATTTTCAAAAATGAACCTACAGTTAGGATAACATGGCTTCAGACGCCTAAATAAAGTTGTCAGTCGGAAGCTAAAATGTTTGCACTCATATTAATGTCAAATTCTCATTTGTGGAGTGACAATAAATATTTACCCATGTACACAGAGCATACAGGCTAAAATCCATTCAGTACAGTACGACTGTTTGCTCTGACCTAAGAAAATAAATAATGTCAAGATGCCATAATTGCAATACATCATATATTACATACATGTACAGACAGTCACGTACATGTAGCCTATGCCACTAAGTAAACCAGTAAAAACAATCAATTACATCAAGTAGACTAGTTTAATTGGGATATTTGATAAACAGTGGCTGTTAAGGACAGGTGGTTGCTTAATTGAAGTCAACTATAATACATGTTTTATAGTATAATTTTGCAAATCTATTTAAAAATCTTATCATCTATCATATAAACAGTATAAAGTGTAGCACATAATACTTAATAAAACAGTTGAATGGCATCAAAACCTATTTGAAAATCAATTATGGTTAAAAGGCTCAAGAGGCCAAGTATATAAATGTCTGGATGGGTATTACATAATTGCCTCCCTTTGCTGAGAATCAATAGAGGAAACATTTTGTATGGATTGAGCAGACAAGCTACATGGTGTGTAATAGATCTTTATTCTAACATGATTATTCACCCTGCCAGACCGACTAGGCTTTCAATGTGACATTGATTATCAATCTGAATGAGATATTTCCAAAATCGGAAACAATTTCCTCCAATCTAATATTCCCATCAGAATGAAGCTACTCTCAGTTTCAGTGAAATATAATACTGTAAACTTTTAAATCATTCATGATTATATTTCAGTATCATTTATTCATAATGACAAAAAACTGATTTTTTTACATTAGATCAAATTTATTGTTCATGGATAAAAATAGAAAGTAAATACAACTAGAGATACGGGTGCAAGGCTTTGTGACCTAGTGGTCGTGTGGATAACAATGAGTGCCGACCAGTCTGGTGGTCTCTGGTTCAAATTTTGGCGAGCTGGCACAAGAAATTTCAGAAAAGTTGTTCAATGTTTCCCAACCATCAGGGATTTCCCTGATGCAGGTTTTCTGCGTCCCTGACGCAATTTTGTGGCTTGGGACCCTCATTTCTGTATTACTGTGCATCCTTGGGACCCCCAATAGGATCCCTCGAATAGACATTTTCATTTCAGCTGGAATATTTTTCTGTCTGCTATTCATTGCCCTTAGCCTTGTGGAGCATTGAGCAATCTGAATTTTCTGTTTTATTTATTTATATGTTTGATACTTAGCAATAATGAACTTTAAATGCATTACTGTATAAAGAAGGTTACCCCCAAAATTTTTCAGGGACTCTTAAATATAAAACCTGGAACCCTAGTATGAAAAATCCTAGGGAAAACCCTGAACCATGCATGTAAAGGTGAACTGGTTAAAATGGAACATTCACTATCATTGATGTTAAGAAATATTATTAACAACATTGTTATTTTTTACAAAGAAACTTTATATTATTACTAAGTATAGAGAATAGCTAGAGACTGTAATATTATTGTATACACATCAAATCACCTAGACAGATCTTCATCACAGCATGCCATGTATGATTATATGATGTCAACTATCCCAACATCAGATTGAAATTAATAAACTCAGACACACTGTCACCTCAATAAGTAAGCTAGAAGGGGGATCAGTCAACCTGCCCAGCCAGCACATGCCCGTACAATAGAGTCTCAGTAATTAACAAGTTTGATTGAAATCTGATCACTGATTAATTCTGTAATCTTAGTGTGTAATCATTATACATTATACAGCTGTCAAGCCATATCACATACTAGAGTTAACACAAAGGTAAGGGAGATGTCCAACTGAACACATTAAACAAGCTGTATGACAAACTTCAAAACATATCAAAACTTAAAAAGATAGTATCAATCGACATCTTCAGCTTTATAATACAATATATTTTTATCAACCGTTCAATGCATTATTGCTGTAGCTCAGTTCAAACTCTCAAGAAGTTAAAATAGTTTTTTTGAAAAATGGTTCAGTATTCGCCATCCCAGTATAAACTGGTGGGCCGAATTTCTGCCTCGAGCCAGTCAGTCTAAGGTCGTCATACGGCACTATCTATTCAACATAACATTAACATATCTGAATCCAGATTTATCATCAATAATAAATCTGCCTTTAATCTTGAGTAATAAATTCGTATTTTATCATTGAATGTATGGGTTTATCATGACATAACAAAGTCATAGTGTTTATCATTTTATTACCCCACCAAACAAATATGATTGGTAAACATGTAAATACATCCCGCACATATATCTGTTTGTTCTAATAGTGCCATAGTTGACATTCCATTTGTGTTAGAAAACAAAAATTGCACAAAAAGTAAGATAAAGCATGTTTTGAAGTATGGAATTTTGTACCTATTTTTCCCTACTTAACAGTAACTTTACAAATAGAGCATTGAAGTTAAATTATTGAAACCATTGTAATGCCACGGCGACATTTAAAATTCATTCAAGTTTGACAATCTGAGTGGGAGGAGTTTCCAAATAATCCAGCAGAGTTATCTCTGCACCGCCCTTGTCAAATAAGAGGTATACAATGTTTGCTGGATCTCTCTACGTATAGCAGGTTTACATTGAATTATAGAAGGAGAATGTGTAGTATCAAATCAGCTGACCTTATCTAATTAATGAATTAAGGTTTGTTTTGAAGAATAAACTAATTAGTACTTCAGCCTAAGAAAATTTTATATACATTTAACTTACTATCAAACTCTATTGCAATATGGGTGCTTTTTGTTGGTATGGTAAGATTATCTGACATACTAGATGGAATGTCCGGTTATATCTGAATCCTTATTAAAATACTCAGTCTTGGTTGATAGTAAACACAACACAAATCATTTTTAAGATAGTAAACTATGATATTGTAAACATATTTGATATGTCCATCATCAATTAACTTTATCTTAAATGCTTATTTTGTTTTAATTCATGAAAAATATGATACTTTGTATTATATACAATATTATTTGTACTATGGACATATATTCTGGCACACTGTGTTATTTGTGACATTATATAAAATTATACAGCATCTGCGTTACAGAAGAGTACAATTGCTTACACCTGGCCCCTGCATGAGCTAAGCCCATACTTATATTGACCACTAATAATATGAAATGAACTAAGTAGGAAGTATTTTGAAGCTTTACTTTAACAATATGTACAGATATAGCACAGCTATATATCCTTGGACTTGATTAATAAAAATAATTGTTACCCAAATTTGATAGTGCACCAGTCGATTGAAACCTCGGCCCCTAAACCTGGGGAATGTGATGGTTATTTTACTTTTGCTTTTTCCAAACAACATTTATTATCATTTCTAGTATATCTTTTCTTCATTTTTTCTAATACATGTTCACCCTCGCTTATAGCTCCAACCAAAACCAGTGAAATATAATTCCGGCTGTATATCACATTGAAAGGGTGAACACCCTGGACCATTCCCTTGCTTTCCCGGGGGTTGGGGGAGGTTTCAATTGACTGGTGCATACAAAACCGCTAGTATCAATGGTAACATGAAGCAAAGTGTGGAGTAAGGTTAAGCAAGTCACTCCCACTGTATGGACATTTATTTATGTTTATGTTCATTCGTACATTTTAATACATTAATACATTTCTAAATACTAATATGATGAGAAAGAGTAACGTTGATTTTTATCCGTGTAGTATGACCACACCATCAGGTGCGAAGACCGACTATGTGACTCATTTTCACCTTCAAATGTCTCATACATTGCCTATGTCTTTTCTACATGCTGTCCAGTACCCGGCATAATGTCTTTGTTCATGAATACATATTTGAAGATGTCATTATAATCATATAAGATTCCCCTTTATTGTCAACTTGCAATTTTTTCAAACGTGGCTCCTTCCATTTTGGGTTGTCAGCCCTTCGTTTAATTGCAATTAGCGATGACTGCAGTGCTTACCACTTTTTTTTTTCATTAATATTAAGTTTATATATAAACTATACTGAATTAAGCACTATACAAATAGAACACATGTATATTTATCCCAAATGTGCTAATTGTCATACCAGTTCAGTCTAAATTATACTGTTGAAAAGATCAAGTATTTTAAGCTTAAAGGCTTAATATGAGATATTAATTGTATTAAATATTTGTGATTTTAAATGTTCCACCATTCTGTAGAACCATCCCATAATAATTAATTATTAAATTATATTTTAACACCTGATCATTGACCAGCTGTTTTATTGTAAAACCCTCTTAAACTCTATGCTAAACTCTGCTGTGAGAGCCTGTAGTATAACTTGTATACCTCTTATTTTCTACTTCCGCTTATCAGCAGTGTGTCTGAAACTCCTCCGAACTAGTGAACCCTTTACTCCATAGATGGTCTGTCCTAAGCTCTGTAGTTCCTCTCCATATTAAAATGATAAGCCTTTTCATACCTTTGTTGTTCGATAAACTACATTATTATAAATGGTTTTTAAAGTTAAACATTAGAATACAGATCTCAACCTCAACTCTTGGATCTAGTTTTTCTTACAGTTCTGCGGTTCAGACACACCCTCAAGAAATAAATTCACAAGAATCATTTAAAAAGTTGCTCTATCAATGCTTGTAAGGATCGACATTGCTCCAGGACATAAATAAAAGTTTTGTAAGATCCGAGTCCAATTTGAATGCCAACATTACTGGGGTACCCGGGTACCAGATTCATGCAAAACATGCATGCATGACATAATAGTGATAAAGCATGACATAGCATTAAGTAGAGGTACAATAAATGCACAAACATTGACCTGGGTTAATCTTATACACACTATATCTGTCACCCACCAAATTCACACTCCTTGATAAATTTCTTATCATATAAAAAAAAAAAAAAATGGGTTATACAGAGTATGATAAATGAAACCACTTTAAAATACTGACTCACGCTACATTTAACTGCATTAACATTTGTTGTGAATAAAAGGTTATTAGGTTTTATGTGCATGTTATTTTAGGTGAAATATTTCATGTAAGCAAATCTATTATAACACAGATGTAGCTTACAATATGGCTTCTGAAATCCAAAGACATTTGCCCACATCTCGAAGAATCACCATTTTATCATTAATTACCTTTTTTCAGTCATTGACAATGATGAATTTTAATGCCCTTCCTTTCTTTTTTACATGAAAAAAATCAGAAATAACTGAGAGTAGATGTGAGAACATTAAATTGTGATACATGCAATGTGAATATATCAGTAATTTTATTCATGGGTCATTACAAAATCAAGAAGGCCTAGGCCCATTGGGCTTTTTATAATCACAAACATTGCCACCAAGTTGGAAAATGTCCTCGCCTGTCTGCCTACACCCATGTTCACATAATATACACACATATGGATCCCAGGTGATTTTTCAAAGGGTGTACAAAAAGATTAGTAACAGATGAACCCTAATTTTTTTAAACAGAAACAAATGCAAAATCAGAAAGTTTAAGACAGAAACAAAGTGTGTCTTTAAACCCAAAGTAAAAGATGTAAATGCAAAAATGTACAATGTATATATACACATATTGTACTGCATGTAAATTACATAGTTTAAATGAAGCATGTTTAAATTCTTGAATTAATGACATCCGTATCAGGTGTTAATACATAAATAGGATCAGATAATTTAAAAGTATATTTGTTTAAATATCATTACCCAACATATACTGCGTTTGAAAGATCGAAACAACATCATTTTAATACAGATATTTTAAGCCGAGATCTAGGCTATAATCTTTGGACGCTAAATTTTTATGTTAAACCCCTTACTTTAATCATTCATAAATCTACAAATAATTTATTTAGCTGCATAAATGATTTTGGAGACGAACATTGTATTTACCAATGGGGAGGTGGGGGATAAAAAAAGAGCTTGAATGGAACAGCATGGAAAAAAGCAGATGCACCAAAATGCATGACTATGGTACATGCCTCTATAATTTGATGTATTTACCTGTAACGGAGCCCTCAATGTATATAGTCATTAAAAAATCTATCAATTGGAATAACAAATTGAAAGTTACTATAAATGGGGTAGATCAGGGATCATAATGCATTGATCTACCGAAGCTGACCACTGTGACCCCTAATTGTCCCCTATATAAACTTCTTTTCATGGTGAAAGTACAAAACAATCTAAATTAAGATCAGAGTGATTCTCACTTGACAATGAACATAAAACATCCTGTATTCAATGCTTTACAGATTGAAGGGAGGCTATAATCCAGTGGCCATTAAATCAACAACAGCTGTCAGTCTGTTTTATATCCAACACTTATTGTGTATGTACATGACTGTATCTGAATTCTGATCAGAACACCATTGTGGTCTGATGTCAAATTAAAATCTATCATCACCCAAACTGGCTACCCTAACAAGAGTACTGGTTGTGCTGACTTAAACCTCCTTGATTATTGTTCTACCAGTCTTCACGAAACACTTTTCAAAGTACCTAGCCAGTCAGGCTACCAACAAGGCAGAACTTACTAGCCCGAGAAGATATTTACTAGTCAGACCATTAAATTATTAAAATTATTTTAAATTTTCACTAGACTTTCGGACAAGTCACCTAGAGACAATTACTAGCCCAACCCAGTTTTTACTAGCCTCGGGCTTCGGGTTAGTGGCCAAATTCGAAGACTGTTCAACTTGTATTTAATAAAGTATCTGATTCTGATGACATATCCTGGTCAGATTGCAATGGTCCTCCATAGCACAGTGGTTATGCGCGCTTGCTGTTTAATCTGGTGACCACAGTTCAAATACGGGTGGAGGCACTCATATGCCTATACATGAACATTGTACCAATTCATTGTAACCTCAGCAGAAAGTTGACTTGCCATAAAGACTGTGCTCAGCATTTACAAAGGTTCAAACCTTCAAAACTGTAGCGTCCTCAGGAGACACCAATGTCTTCTTGTGACAGCTTGGAGTCCATGAGATTATAATATTACATGTATGTATGTACCAGTCTTTTTGTTTCATGAAGTCATGATGTCCCCTGTAGGTACACCTATTCCTCTTGAACTGTTCAACATATATATACAATTTTTTTCTTTAGTCAGATGTATTATGGAAACATAATACAATTACAAATATTCTGTATTAAAGCAGTTTAGCGTGGTATTGGTCACAATTCATGCATATATATGACAACAGATGGTAGGTGATTGTAACTGAGTCATTGCCTTGTCAGCACATAAAATCCGGGGATTTGAACATAAACATGTAATAACCATTCATGGTAATCCATGTGTGAAAACCGTTTTATTAACGAACAGGCTGTTTACAATGCTGTACAAAATGAAGGATGCAGCATATTTATAAGGATTATACTACTATCTTGGGTCCATTGCTTATGTACAGAAAAGCACTGTGCAGTGTGTTCCATGAGAGGCAACGGATCTTTAATGCCCACTGTGAAAATCAAGTTCACATTTATTTTTGCAGGTGTTTTCATGAATTCAATGAAATTATGGTATTATTCTCCTATTCAGCAAAAGATGTATTGCATTCTATTGACCTTTGACCGTAAACCTTGTATTTGTACACACCTTTAAATTGTATTGTACCTGAGAAGCAGAAATTGTCGGCATGTCGGCCATGTCGGCCATGTCGGGCATATATCATATATATATACAAGACAAATGTTGATGCAATGCATCAAAATAGCCGCAATTTTGTGGTTTACATGACATGAATACCGTTATATAAAGCATCAACAATAACGCTGTTATAAATTATTCTATCAACTGAAATCTCTAATACAGTAATCAATATCAATTGATATTGTTTGGGATTTATATGATATGTACTAAGTACTAAATTAAATACACATGGATACTGCCACAGGATTCTTGACATCATATTGGAGTATTGTTTGCACTGCAGGCAACAGTCACAGTGAACTTCTGTTAGTGGACTCAAAATTTGATTATGTCATATATACTGCTGATGACCAACATACCTGTACGCGCCTATGTCAGCCAAATAATCTAATGGAAACTGTTTCCAGTCTAAGGTCACAGTAATCTTAACTTTTGATCTGGTGACCTCAACATCAATAAAGGTGATTTTCTAATGATGATCAACATCCATGTAAACTTTGAGAATCCTAATTCCAACCGTTCTTTAGAAATCGGTTTGCAGGTAACAATAAGGTAAAATGACAACATAATAAAGATACTGATTACACATTTTAATATCAAATATGAAACCAAAGGTAACTGTATCGTTGAAAACGAAAAAAAAATACAAATTTTCCAAAAAAAACATTGTTTCGTTTTTAGTTTCACTTATCGAAGAAAAAAGTGGAGCTATAATTGTCATGACCCACTCGTCGGTGGCGGCGTTGGTTAACCTTTTCGTTCAAGTCCATTTCTCAGTTAACGTCAAAGATATTTGATTCAAACTTAGTATGCATGTTAGACTATAGCGTCACTTCGCTTGGTTCCCGATTCACTCGGTAAGAGTTATGAGTGGACCAGCAACCATAATAAAAGGCTATTTATAGACCATTTTCATCGTTACTAAAAATAGCCCTATGTATATCATTATCTTGACCACATGTTCAGCTGGAGGCAAAACATTGACTGATGATCTTAAGGAAGTGGTCATGTGCTTGTCTTTCTGAAACCACATGCATGTAGATTATTATAATGAATTAATAAATAGAATAAAAGACAACCTGCTAATGTGCTAACTAATTTAGCACACTACCTTAGGTGATCGTATGTAGGTATTTAATCACAACATTTCAGGAAGCTTTCACGTATGACTGCTTGCTAGTAGATCTAGGTTGTTTTACTTCAAAATGTGCATACTATACTATAAACACGGAAAATAAAATAATAATTTATAAATAAAAAGATTTGTGTAAATGCAGTATAAATGCTGTATAAATGCAAAAACACCTGCTATGAAATTCATATTAGATCTACAAACACGAGAAGTATTTGTCCATGAATTTTGCTCTGAATGAGTTGAGTCTTTATGAAGTCAGTTAATGTTTTTAAACCATGCCTCTCTCATCAACATGGGATATTTAGGAATTCTATTCAATACTACTCCCTTTTCTTTATTCTGGCGGTACCCACAACCAGCAATGCAACAGTTATGTACCATATTGTTGCAAATACTATCACATGTATACTGAATTTACTACTGGAGGCTTATCACCAGCCTACATTATATAATTCATGAGCTTATCAGTCAGGTGGAGATTTGATGAAAGGGGTCTACACATGTAGTAATGAATTTATAAATAGACTTAACCCGGTGATACACAAAATGTTTAACAATAAATTTCAGCAATATATTTTCTTTTCATTATCTATATTTGATAAATAAGAAAATTTATATGAAACTCTATATTATTGTTATCACGCGAAATCATCAGCATCATTGGTAAACGAATAAAACTAACGATAAAACTAGCGATCAGTTCAGTAGTAAAAAAAAAAATAGACACCCCAGCAAGTCTACGCTAAAAGGGATCAGCAATTGAATTATTAAAACGGAAACATTTTCTATTTTACTTATAAACATTATCCATCCAAAAAATGTAATTTATGGTGGAATAAATAAGTTATTTATTGTGTTAAAAAAGTAATCAATTAATAGCTTCAATATCCACGCAAACAAATTTATTCATTTTATTAACTATCAGTAACTTGTCCTTTCACCTACATGGGAGAAATTTGATTCCTATTCCATTAGATAGCCGGCTATCAATGATTGTTAGAAATACTGTAAAATCACTAATTTTCGAGGGGGATTAAATTTCATGGATTTCGTGGTTCACCTTCAACCAGGAAATCAAATCCCATCAAACAATAATTTTTACCCTTGTATTTATTACCTGCAAGGCTGCAATGCAAATTTACAAATTTACGTCCCATAGAAACGGTCGTTTTAACCAAAATCATGAAGTTTTCTTCCATCGAAATTAAATGATTTTACAGTAACCTACATGATAGAAGTATTCAAGATGTAGACCGAGATATTTGGATCATCTCACCAACAGGCTGCCATCTCCCAATCCTTCCTACACTTAGACACCTGCAAACTCTACTCAAATCTCAGGAGTAACAGATCAATTTTCTCTAAAATACCAGAAAATGAGCATATAATGTAATAAGCAGTTAAGCAGTTATCCAGGTATATACATCTGGTTAAATCATAAGCCAACCGTTATCAGTGTTAATCTGTGTCGGTTATCTAGATCACGTTGATAATGGTCAGTTAGTTATCTACATGTTATCTACAGCCGGCTGACTAACTGTACAGTTATCTTATACACACTGACCCATGTACACCTTGACCAGCTGATAACTGAAACCCCTAGGGATCCCATACACCTTGCAAACCTCCCATGTTATATCATACAGGCCAGAAAGGTTCATATTAGTTTAATCAATCTTTTATCAAGAATGTCAGTAAGCCATTCGGAATATCATCAATAATAAACTGATTCAGATAGTTCATTAATTACTTCTACTGTAGTAATTAAATAAACGAAGCCAGGTTATTGTAACATTCATCCAGGATGAATGAGAGTTCCTCAAATTTTCTATTAATTGTACATGTACATCGTTGTACATGCACACAGCAACAAGAATTCAGTTAATGTCTCACGAAAATATCCTAATTACTGCAAATTATGCAAATGAGACCAGAAATATATATAAATGACTAAGCTCCCATTTGTACACTCATATAATTATAAACATTTTGTATGGGGAGTTAAATTACAAAAAGTATTATATTTACATAACTGTAAGTAAGTTTTTAGACTTCAAACTACGCAGTTAATACAATATAATGAGTACCATATAATTTGTGAAGTTCAAAAATTGGAATGATTTAAGATATTTTACAAAATTGAACAATGAACATAAATACATTGTATATCAGTTTCGTACAGTGTAACAGCATGACTCTATTTAAACCAATGAAAAGTGTAAACATCAAGTATGATCATCAATCTGACCATCACAATAAAGTTGATAATCTGACAGTTACAAGTTGATAATCTATTAACCCTCAAGTTTACATAATGACAATAGACAGGGAGACACAGACACTGTGTTAGAGACCTCTCCCCTGCGAGGAATTCTAGAATTATTCAAGAACAGATTCTAGAAGATAGTTCAAGAATAGTAATTGAACTCTAAATGGCAGTTCTAGAATTAAATGTTCAAGAACTTTCTCTAGAACTTCTAGAACCAAATTATAGAACTTATGTAAATTTGTTCTAGAACCCAGTTCTAGAATATAGAACCAAGTTCTAGAATAGTAATTGAACTCTTAATAGATGAGTTCAAGAACTTGTTCTAGAAGTTCTGGAGAAAGTTCTTGAATATTAAGTTCTTGAACTACCATTATATGACTGCTGCACCTGATTTGAGAAAGTTCTTGAATATTAAGTTCTTGAACTGCAATTATACATTTAAAGAAGTTTATTCATATATAACCAGAAGGTCATAGACCCATGAGGTCAACATTTCAAACATAAAATGCATATCACCTATGATAGATATGTATCTAAACAATAAACCATAAACAGTTAACATCGAACTTATAACAATGAAAGTGTACATAAACTAGAGCTTGTTTTTGAAAAAAAACGCATGTCTCCCCAATGTTGACATTTGACCTCTCATTGTGACCTTGACCTTTGAGGTACAGACCTGGGTCTTGCGCATGCCACACCAACTGATGAAGATGAATGCAAATGTAAAAATAATTTAAAATCACATTGAGAAATCTCAGAGTAATGGTCCGGACAAGCCGAATTTAAGCCATTTTTTTCAACAAGAGCTGTCGGAGGTACTAGCTATTGCTTACCAAATAAGGTTAACTAACGCCAACGGCTACTAGGATAAACCAGGGTGAGTGCAATACATAGCTCCTTTTATTTTTTGAACAGTCGAGCTAAAAACTCTTAACACTAATAAATTTACTAGACAAGAGGGCCCTTTGGGCCCTAGGTTTAGGTCGCTCACCAGTCGTAGTAGTACAGGCTAAGATTTGACCTAGTGACCTAGTTATTGATACCAGTTGATCCATTTTCAAACTCAACTTTGATTACATGTAAACAAACATTCTGACCAACTTTCACGAAGATCCAGTGATATCCAGCAATATCGAACTTGACCTGGATTTATTAGAGATGATCATTGTGACCATCTTCCATAAAGATTAGGCCAAAATTGTGACCTGTAGTGTCTACACAATGTTTATCTATGGTTTGACCTAGTGACCTAGTTTTTGACCCAATATCGAACTTGACCCAGATTCTGTTGAGATCATTGTGACCATGTTTCATGAAGATTAAGCTGAAACTGTGACTTCTATTGTCTACACAATGTTTATCTACGGTTTGACCTAGTTTTTGACCCCATATGACCCAATATCGAACTTGACCTAGATTTTGTTGAGATCATCATTGTGACCAAGTTTCATGAAGATTAAGCCAAAATTGTGACCTCTGTTGTCTACACAAGGTTTGTCTAAGATTTGACCTAGTGACCTAGTTTTTGACCCCATACGACCCAATATCGAACTTGGCCTAGATTTTGTAGAATTGATCATTGTGGCCAAGTTTAATAATGATTAGGCCAAAACTGTGACCTCTAGTATATACGCAAGCAAATTGTGGACGGACGAAGAGTGCTCCCAAAAGCTCATCTTGTGTGACAGGTGAGCTAAAAAAAACATGAACATTCATGAAACAATTTTCCTAAGAAAAAATGAGTGAGGGGATTGGACTGCACTTTTTTAAGGGATAGCACCCACATAATTTTACCGGTAATTAATTTGCCCTATCCCCCAAAATATTTAATAGTACCCGCCACCCACATCTGACCCACAAGTTTTTCAAGAGTGCAGTCCACCCCCGAGATTGTATCAAGTTAGCTAAAATTCAATATGAACAAATATTAAACAGGAATATAATAATGCTCTTTCTTATACATTAATATTTTTAATGTTTCGTAAACAAAAACTTAAGATCTTCAACACAAACAAATTTGCTAAAACACATGGAACATTTTTAAGGACTTTTCCAGAAAAAATGAGTGTGTGGCCTGCAATTTTTTAGGGATACTGCTCGTACTGTTACCTGTAATTAATTTGCCGTCCCCCTCCAAACATTGATTAGAACCCACCACCCACACATTTTTTTGAGTGGCCTCTCATTCATTTTTGTTCTGGAAAAACCCTAAACAGATATAACTAACAAGGAATTCAGGGAATTGATATACCCCAACCGAATAGGGACTATATAGTATACAGAAACAAGAGCACCACTGGGCCGGGCATTATACGCCCGAAGAACATTTGCCGTAGTCTTGAATGCAGATTGTAACCAAAATGGAATTTGACCTGTATTTTATGTACCAAAAATAGATTAAATCCATTAATCCTTGAAGACGTCTTGTTCTACGGTAGGATATTTAAGTGGCTAAACAATGTTAATTTATAGCCATGTAAAAGACAATTTTGTACTTTATTGTCCACTATTAAGTGCCTAACCCTAGACCGTTAAGAGTCTGTATGGCAAGTGGCTAGTCACTTAAATACCATCTCGTAAGCACGGACGGACGAAAGCACCATAACATAATAGTATACGTCCCTTGGGTCGCATAAAAATGTACTAGGAAAGTGGGAAAGAGCACTTTGACTGTTCTTTTTTATGTTCAGTGACCTTGAAATGACAGAAATCAAAAGCAGTTTCAAGATGTGAGTTTAAAATACCTGACCTAAACCACAAGCTTTCACATAAAAAGTGCATCCGTTACAAAATGATACATATTTAGGAAATGAAAACTGACCTTTGACCACAAAATGACCTTATATAATAACAAAATTATGACTGGCCATATGTTGCACAAATTATTTTCACAGCACTACTTAAAATAAACAAGAGCTATCACTGAAGATGATGAATACCCCCAGATATATTGCTTGACAGTTACAGTATGTTAACTTGTGCCTTATGAAACTTTGTTAATTACAGCAAAATTAATAGTATGGACAAAACAAGACTGCATTCAATAAACGCTTATGCCCCCGTGGAAGCCTTGTCCATAAAAAAGCTAAGTCAATCAGGGGCCATAATTCTGTTGAAACATTGGATAGTGTGACATGGCTTTGACAATGTAAGGGGTGTACGGTCAATTTGGGTTAACCAAAAATTTGGCCCTTCAATAAGTCTTAAGTCCAATATTAGGTCAAGGTGAAGGTCAAAATGGGGTCGGGTGATATGGGTGTGTGGAGAGTGTTCCAGTACAACATCCATGCCAGTATGAAAGCTTTGTAGCAATTGATATAAGACGAAACGGTCAATTTGGGTTAACCAAGAATTTGGCCCTTCAATAAGTCAAATCCAAAATTAGGTCAAGGTGGAGGTCAGAATGGGGTCGGGTGATATGGGTGCATGGAGAGTGTTCCAGTACAACATCCATGCAAGTATAAAGGTTTGTAGCAAGCCATATTGAATGATATAAGACGAAACGGTCAATTTGGGTTAACCAAGAATTTGGCCCTTCAATAAGTCCAAGACCAAAATTAGGTCAAGGTGAAGGTCAAAATGGGGTTGGGTGATATGGGTGTGTTGAGAGTGTTCCAATACAACATCCATGCAAGTATGAAAGCTTTGTAGCAAGCCATATTGATATAAGACAAAACGGTCAATTTGGGTTAACCAGGGATGGACGGACGGACAAACAGGTGAATCACTATATGCCTCCCGATCTATCGATACGGGGGCATAAAAAGTGCAAAGGGCAATAACCCAGTAAGAATTGATCAAAGCATAACATGCCACTGGTATGTTGTGAAGTTTGGTTCAAATTTGACGAATGGTAACAGAAAAAAAAATCAAGGGCAATAACTCCCTGCAAATTGATCCAACCGATCCAAGGATATGCACAACTAGGCTTGGTACTGATGAGTCATGCAAAGTTTCATTGAAATATGACAAATGGTTACAGACACATGGCGCGGACAAAATTTACACGACCAACAGACCAACCAACCAACCAACCTCAAGCATGACTCCAATATAGCCCCCATATACTTTGTACCTGGGGGTATAACAAGTTTTTAAAAATGTGTCTTTTTACATACAAGAATGACATTAACATTTGAATGATGCACTAAATATAATATTTTCAGATTGATGGTAAATATTTGTGCTGAATTATTTATTATTCCATTCATTATGGAATGAGTAATAATGTTGTGAATTTTAGCAATTCAGACCATGATCAGCATACAGTATAGGAGTGTCAATTGTGTTCTGATTTTAATGAGATTGAGAGTGAAAAAGTTTCACATACGAAGTTGCATATCAATGCACTATACTGAAAATTAATAAAGTGCCAAATCTCCGGTAAAATGGGCACAGGAATAAATACACGACTTGCGATTATCTATACATCATGTCTTGGATCAGGTTCGCTAAATTTCAAAATGTCAATTGCCTAATACTAATAGATCATACATGTAGACTGTGTTCTGTGAAAATTGGGATTTTTTTACGTTGTAAACGAGGTCAAGAAAAGAGAATAAATAGTGCATGTAGCATGTAAAACTCTACATTCATATGCAACTTAATGTTGATATTCTAATTATAAAGACATTTTGAACTGTATTTATTATCATTTCTTGATGTCATTTACAATGTCCAAATGTTGCGACTTTCACAGAGCTAGGTCTATACTTGTATCATATATAGTTGTTTTATTAAAATTTAAATTGACAAGCCTAACTTTTAAATGCATACTGCTCAAACTTGCTCTTCAGTTTGTTAACAAAGAATGGAACATTGTTTATTTTTATCATATCCCTGGCTTTATCGAAAGGTAACTTCACTTTCATGACACAATAGTTTGCATCTGGATCTTTCTGCACATCTGAAAGATTCAATGTAACTATGCCTTTGTCTGTTTTACAATCCTGCAAGTATATCTTCATTTCAAGTTGAGGCTTCACAATAATTCTAGCCACCGGCTTCTGGCAGTTAACGATAGACTGTCCATCAAGAACACCTAAAAAGACATCTCCCTTGGCCCATTCATAAATTCCTATGTCTTCAAGTTCTGAATTCAGATCTGCCAGAAGACTGACAGAATTTGTATCCGAATCTGAATCTTCTACTGACTGACATTCATTTGAAAAACATGACACATCCTTATAACCGTCTTCACTTAATGTTTCAATGCTAGTGAGTGAATCCACATCTAGATCAGATGCACTAGAATCCACATCTAGATCTAATGACCGTGAACTGATTTTGGATTTTTTAACCGATACACTAGAATCCACATCTAGATCTAATGATCGAGAACTGATTTTGGATTTTTTAACCGATGCACTAGAATCCACATCTAGATCTAATGACCGAGAACTGATTTTGGATTTTTTAACCGATGCACTAGAATCCACATCTAGATCCGATGACCGAGAACTGATTTTGGATTTTTTAACCGGTGCACTAGAATCCACATCTAGATCCGATAACCGAGAACTGATTTTTGATTTTTTAACCGATGCACCAGATGACAAGGTCTTATTACACAATCTTACACTTCTCCACGTAATAACACGTTTTACTAGTCTTGCATTTAGTGTGGTATAGTCATCCACAGGACTTGGCAGTTCAATATCTGTATCATTTAAGCTGTTACAAATATCATAAATTGTTTTCACGACCACTTCTGAATACATCAAACCGTACATAATCAGGACGCCATTGCCTATAGGTGTTTTATTTTTGGATAAAATCACTACATGAGCGCCCACCTTCAGCTGCTCATTTAGATTTACATTAGACGTGGAAGTTTCATGTGATGATTCTGATCGTTTTCCCTTTTTACCTTTGTCACGTAAATATTTACGGCGGTTTTGCAAACTTTCTCCCAACCTTGTCCAGAGTTCCTTCTTCTGTTGAAGAAGTCCTGGCGCAACTTCAAATGCTGTGAAGAAGGCAGTTCTTTTATTTTCGGAAATATCCACTAACATAGGTGCACGTTTCCATATTTTTGATGAGACAGCTGCATCTCTAAGTAACTGGCGGAAGAACAACTGAGCAGGCGTTGGTTTACCTCGTTGATTTTTTTTCTCCAGCATCTGATCAACAGTATATGGAACAGAGTGTTGTTTTTTTTTAACACAAACCGATTTATTTTCTGGCAAGTAGTGTCTCTGTTGATCATTGTCATCACCTAAATCACTGTCATTGCTAGGTTCAGACACTGTTCTGCGATCCTTTGAAAAATCAAGTTCAGGTGCACGTGCAAACTCTTTGTGGAAAGCTATAAACTTTCGGGCCTTGAAGCGATCACTGAAGGTTTGAAATACATCCTTTACATCTTCTTCAGAGAACTCCTGAAGCATCTCCATGTTAATGCCATTGTCTGAAAATAAGACAAAAATCCATGAAATAAGCCAGGTAAGGCATTATTTAAAAGTACCTTATTTTAGTGTTTGAGACCAGCCTAGAACCATATCAGCCGGACAGTGTACAAAAAATGCCGAATTATCAGGTGACTTGCTGCTCACTACTAAGTATAATCTAGTGCTGAAACGGTTAGCCGAAATTACAAACCAATTAACTGGTACATGTATCATTAACTGGTAACTAACCGGTTAATCATTAGATACAACCACTAGACGATCGGCTTTATATATGATTAATATGCTGGATTGCTGATGTAATAACACACGCAACATTACATAGGGTATAATACTGGTGATGAAAACCATATTAGAAACCATTTTATTGAGTAACCGGTAATAAAGATCGAACCAAATAACTAAATGATTTCAATGATCAAACCGCAAACTCAGATAATATTTCCAAAATTGATATTTTTTATAAAAGGAACACATGGTCGCTACAAAATAGTTACCTTATAAAGGGAAGCAACTTAGTCTGGTTAACCGGTTAGTAAAAGTTGTAACCGGTTAATCGGTAACCATACGGACGGTAACAGGTTAATCGTTTCAGCACTAGTATAATCAGTAAGCTACTTTTATTGAATAGTTGTCACAATCTTGTGGGGGCTGATCTGCATCTGTGATGGTCGGAAACGCTATAAGGTAGGATTATGCTTGATGTGACTCTGCATCATAATTCAGGGCCATAATTCTGTCAAAAAGGGTTGAAATAAAAAAAATGACAATATGCGCTAGGGCATCTCATAACGGTACTTCTGTGAACGTTTGGACAAAATTCCTTGATAAATGTAGGAGATGCACACAGAAGAGTATATGTATAAAATCAACAAGGGCAATAACTCTTACAAAAATAGTCGAAACACAAAAGCCTGATAATATGCACTGGGGCACCTGATAACAGTACTTCTGTGAAAGTTTCGTCAAAATTCCTTAAGATTATAAGAAATGTAGAAGAGTCGGTTGGTCGGTCGGACTGACGCCTACCATTACCATATCCCCTTCGGCAGGGAATAATTAAATATAATACAAGAATTGTGTTTGAGAAATGCTACTGCCCCCCCCCCACCATTGTCCTGTCCGATGAGCAGTATGCCTGTATTTACACCACTCTTGCACCCCTCCCACTGACCCCGGCCAGATTGTTAATTTGACCTTTGAACTCTCTTAAGTGTGACCTTGAACCTACATTATGTTGCGGCATTACCGTATAGCAGGTTATTTCTGCGGATTTTTATTTCTGCAGTTCGAGAAATATCAACTGCACATTTAAACTATCAGCAGTAATTTTTGACGCAAAATTAAACTTCGATATTATACTTCAATATACCGGTAATAAACTGTTATCTATACATGTATCTCCCGAGTTTGTCGTATAATGCTGTGTTGTTCACACATTAAAGGTGCTAACCCTATTGATTGTGGTTGATTGCCTTTGTTAGGTATCAATGAATGAATGTGATGTGTAATCTTTACAAGCATACACAATTATGTAAAGTTTGACTAGGTTATAACATATCGGGTCAAAACTTCGAAGTGAGCATTTTTATGTACTTTCAGGTTCATGCAAACCTCAAAAATTAATTCCCGATTTTCTGCCAGGTCGCAGAAATAAAATTACCCATTTTAGGCCCAAATCGCAGATTTTTTTTAACGTGGAATTAACCCGCTTATACGGTATTTCCGAAAGTAGCAGATGCCTCTCTGTCTCTCCAACATATACAATAATTCCACAAATAATACAGATTACCATGTCAAACCAGACGATAAAAAATTGAAGTAGTAACTCCCTCGCTTGGCCCTGCATTTAGAGTGTAGTTCTACGACTGGTCGGCCCGGTGTCAGGACTGGGTGAGGTACTTGTTGGTGCCTACAACATGTATCCCAAGTGTGGCAGCACAAGATTGTCTTGGTAGGCACCGTCGCTATATGACTAAATTACTGTTGAAAAGTGAAGTTAAACCCATATAAACAAACAAATAATACAGCTGTATACCTATTCATACTCTATTCTATAATTAATGTATAAATATGTAGGCCCCTATGTGTGGTTAGGCCAAAACAAAATGATATTGTGGTTCTAGTAACCATACCTACCCTATGTTTTTGCCCCTACCCTAAACATTTAATTGGCATTTTACTGGAAGTCACCGCGGATCATTAATTTTCCAGTGCATAAAATTAATAAAATAATTTTAAAAAAATAAAATATTTTTCCTACCTACCTACCCGATTTTTTTCAGCATGTTACCAGAACCACACTATTAATTTGTTTTGGCCTAACAATAGGACATTTCTGGATGGGTGCCAGTCTTGAAGGCCTCTACTGTCTGTGGCTGATATTGTTCTAATATTATAGATATTATATATAAGTTTCTGTTCCAACTGTTTGTCCTCCATATGTTCAGGTTTTGAAGCATGTCCGTTCAAGCTTGCTGTCTCGAAGTGGTACAAATTTTAAACAGAAACTAGAGAGACAGCAAGTTTGTCTAAGGTTACGCCTATTTTCATATCACAAGCAGCTATGTAGCAACATTACAGTATTATTTGAATCAATAACGATTTGTAACGGCATTGACGCAAATTCTTTTAGTACACTACTGACTAATCACATTGTCATCCGAAATTACGTCTGTCCGAAATATGGGAATAATTCGTTAAAGATTTTCCTTTAACCGGACAGTCTGAAAATAAATGCGGGCATCGCTCAAGAGTTCACACCAAAATCGTCGAACTTACCTATGAAAGACTGTCGCCCTTCCTCAGTTAAAGATTGTTTGAACGTATAAAATCTCTCCTCGCCCATGGCTGCTTTTTTACGCGCCGAAAGAACACCGGAAAGGGTTTGACTAAAATACGAAACGAGGATTTTTGGCGCAACGAGGCGAAACGAGGCGAAACGAGGATTATTATACAACAGTGACATTATTTACTGATAGGAAATAGTCAAAGCCATCCAAATACACAATTCATTTATTTGGAATTAACATTCGTAAAAAATGATAACTGTAATTCCTATTATACCAAATTTTAATCCTCGTTTCGCCTCGTTGCGCCAAAAATCCTCGTTTCGTATTTTAGTCATACCGCACCGCATTGGAAATCAACAGACTGCGCTCTGCTTAGTTCATAGAAATTGGTGGTGTAAATTCACTGAATTAAGAACCAGTCTGTTTAAAATGAAAACATCCGGCGCATGTCGTATTTATTTTACGGTTTATCGTTTCTTTGGATTGGAGAGACCAGGTATGTTGCGAGAATTACGTTCTTTTGCTCAACAGAAAATAATTTTTGCGCTCCTTATGCATGCTGTCAAAACATGGGCAAAATTGAAGTTTGATGCCAAATAACATCAGATTTCGCGACCCAAAGAATGTTATACCACGGACGGTTAACAGTTCGAGTTTATTTGTTCGTCTTTAGCTCACGATCACCTGACCACAAAGTGTTCATGGTGAGCTATTGTGATGGGTAGCAGAACTTTTATACTGTGTATATATACCAGGCCTGGGAGAAACGTCTGCACTGCAGGGAGAAAAGTCTGTAAAAAATAATATGTAATAAATTATTTCATTTCGAACCATACAAATGCCTGAGGAAATAGTCGAGTGTGTAGGGAATATCAAAAGAGAATGAATTGAGTCAAAGAATATGTATGATGCTTGATTACCGCTATATAATTGGCACAAATTAGAAATGATATATGGCTGTTGATCCGACGACTGGTGTTTATTGTTTATTTCCATTTCCTGAAGGCCTATACACGCCTGAAGTCATAAATTTCTGTATACAGTGCCAAATCTCGGACGTAGTTCGTAATTAATTAAGTGATGTTGATTATACAAATTTTTGGACAGCTGTCCGATTTTTTCGGCATTTGAAATTATAGAGTTGTCCGGGACTAAATTTTACTTTTTTAGCGCATTGTCAGCGGTCCGAAAGTGATTTAGAGCTGTCCAGGACGTCAGACTATAAGATTTGGAGAGCCCTGATGATACATTTTATATTTCAGATTTTGTTTAGTAACTGCCAGCTCATTTTAACCAGTTGAGAGGAACATACTGAAAACAATTTAGTGCGAACAGTGATTGGGCATGTCGTCCTTAAAGAACTGTATTTGCCAAATGTGCAGAAATGTTGGTGAACCTGTTCAAAGGCACATTAGGAGACGACACGAACTCATGTATGGCATTTTTGTTCCCGCTGACGTAGATGAATATAGCTCGGAAACAGAATCAGGAACATTATTCACATGAACGCAGCAGCATGATTCGGATCCATCTATACTTGAACCCAAGACTGATAGCCCAGCCATCGAAAGCAGGTATATCTTTAAACAGATTTATGAACTTAAAGGGACTAATACATACTTCTTGGACCCAATATGGAAAAAAGAACGCTTATAATTGACTTCTAAGCATCATTGCATTTTAATTCTATGTCTAGTTTTACAACAATAGATGCTGTTTGTTGGGATACACTCCATACAGTATCATAATAAACTATCATCATTATCCTATTTGTACATCTACTTTCTCCAAAATTTTAGTTACATGTGAATTCTTAAAAATAGAATTTGTCGGGGCCCAGGATAAGTAAAACGGTTTATAACGGCACATGTGAGCGAAAAATATCTTGTTATCGAATGCTTTCTCTCACATTAAGTATGCATGGCTTTTTAGCTCACCTGAGCACTTTACCCTGAGCACGAAGTATATACTAGAGTAACGGCCCTTGAATTAGTGAAAAATGCTATATTTCACATTGTTTACACAATAGAGGCCACATTTATTGACCAAAAATTGGAACTAAACCTGCAATAATTGTATGTGTCCATAAGATCTCAGACAAGTTCGATAATGGGCAAGGTTGGACAAGTAATATCAGAGTTATGTCCCTTGAATTAGCAAAAATGTTATATTTCAGCTTGTTTATAAATACAATTGAGGCCACATTTATTGACCAATTATCACCAAACTTGCAGTAGCAGAGATTATATATATGGCTATAATATCTCGGAGGAGTTTGATAATGGACTAGAGCAGACCAGTATTACCAGAGTTACGGCCCTTGAATTAGCGAAAAATGAGGCCACATAAGTTTTGTGTGTGCTTCATTTAAAAAACCTTGACAGAATTCAGTGCAACTTGGTATGAAATATCAATTTGAAGGATAGTTGTGCACGTCATTTTCGCATTCTTATCGGGTTATTATACCCCACAAACAAAGTTTGAAGGGGGTATACTGGAGTCACCATGTTGGTCTGTTAAATCGTGTCTGCTCTGTAACTTTGTCATTTCTTACTGGATTTTAGAATTACTTGGTATAAATTTTCACCACATCAAGACGATGTGTCATGCGCAAGACCCAGGGTCCTAGCTCAAAGGTCACACTTAGAGGTCAAAGGTTATATAGTCATGCAAATCGTGTCAGCTCTGTAACTTTGTCATTTCTTACTGGATTTTAAAATTACTTAGTACAAATGATCACCACATCAAGACAGTGTGTCATGCGCAAGACCCAGGTCCCTAGCTCAAAGGTCAAGGTCACACATGGAGGTTAAAGGTTAAAAGGCATAAATAGTCATGCGATGATACGTAGTAGTGTGTTACTTATTTTTTGCCACTGCAATTCAAGATGGCCCGACTGGCAGCCATCTTGGATTTGTTAATCTTTTTACAGTGGCCAATTTCTATGAAATTCCATACAGTTGATGCTTATGATGTGTAGTACGTAGTGTGTGACATTATTTTTAGTTCGACAAAATTCAAAATGGCCAACTGGCGGCCATCTTTTAATTTTAAACTAATTATTTTATTCCTGTGTCAAGGCAGTGCTGCGGGGGTATGATTCATCACTCCTGTGATAGCTCTAGTTTTTAGCCGATTTTAGGACCTTTAAATCTTTCAACAATTGCCTTTGTTAAGGGAAGGTTTGTCTGCGCTTCATCTCCAAAATCCCTGAACGGATTTCAATGAAACCTGACATGATGATGAAGCATCGATATGAAGGCTAGAATCCTTTATAAGGTTTCAAAAACATTTCTAGTTTCTATTCTACTTATATTTTTTTCAGTTCTGAAGATGAACATACCACTTGTGAAAATACATCAGGTAGTGACATTTCAAGCACAGATGAAAGTGAGGAATGTGAAAGCATGTCTGACATCGAAAGTTCAAGTGATTCAGCATCTAGTTCTGACCGTCCATGGTCATTCTGTTATGATAAAAGCATATATGAAGAGGGTCCAGCAATCCAAACTTTACCAAACTCAACCAAGACAGTTCTACAATGGCTGGCTTTGAACTTTTCCATGTTTGTTGCACACCCCGCAATAAGCAAGGCAGCATTTACCCATAACATTCAAGTGCAGAAAGTTACTCATGGTGATGTAACTAATACTTTGCCGTCTTCTTATTATGAAGCAAGAAAACTTTTAGATCCATATGTCGTTAAAAAAGTGGTATTTGATGTTTGTGTAAACGAGTGTGTTATATTTAGAAATAGTGGTACATTACAATGTGCTGACATGCTACAGTGCCCTGTTTGTGGTGAAAACAGATATAATACAAATTCTTCCAGTAAAACTAAAAGGCCTGTTTCAAGAAGAAGATTCACATATATTCCAATTGGCCCTAGACTTGCCAGATTGTATGGTGAAGTTAATCTTGCACAGCTAGTTATGTCTCATCCTGGTAGCAATTATGATGGAGATGAGATGTGGGATGTTCACCATTCAGCTTCATGGAAAGAACTATATTCGGAAAACTGCCATTAATATGACTGTTAAAAATGAAACTTACAAATTTTCATGGCTTTTTCCTGGGCCTTAAATTTTCAGGTCGAAATAACATTTGTTTAAAGGCACTTTCAAAGCCATGAATGAGATTTTTCATGGTATTTTAATGGGATACCCATTAAACTTGTTAAACCTGTTAAATAAGTTGTTACGAGAATTAATGGGGTAAATTAATGTTTTTTTTTCAGTTTTCATGGGCATTTAACAGGAATTTAATACATATTTCATGGCTTGTGCATGCAGTAGTGTATTCAAGATTTGCGACAGTTCTAGAACTTTATTGGTTGAACAAATGGTAACAGTAAGATTTTGTATCAGAGTTCTAGAACTACCTCAATTCTTGAACCTTAGTTCTATAACTGTTTGATTATATAAAAAAAATGAACAACCATTTTTGCATTGTTTTAGAACTTAAACCTGAGTTCAAGAACCTTTCTCAGTGATCTAGAACTATTATAGTTCTAGAATCTGAGTTTTTGTATTGTTCTAGAACTTGAACGTGAGTTCAAGAACCTTTCACCATGTTCTAGAACAAGTATAGTTCTAGAATATGAGTTCAAGAACTATTCTATTACTTTAGCAACAGTTCTAAATGTTCTTCAGAAGTTCTAGAATGTTCAAGAACTTTTCACTAGTTCTAGAACATTATTCGCAGGGGCAGTGTGTCAATAGATCAAGTGGACAACAAGTAGCCGTGATCTTGTCAAGATCTTGTTGAGATATTCAAACTTATCCAACTAGAGACCGTCAGACCAATTGACAATGATAACAAGAGCAAATGTAAACTGTATGAAGTAGAGTTTACCCACTTGGAACAAAAACCTACCCACACAATGCATGCTTTGATGCTCTACAGTTCATGTAAATAACAATTGTTGCAAGTATTGGCAGGTTTTTCATTAAATATTCAAGGCAGTCTGAACGCAAAGTTTAGTAACTCGCTAAATTTGAGGAAAAAAGTTAGGACAATGTTGCCGTATTCCCATTATAATGTACATGTAAAAAGGTATCACATATTTGATGTAGGCGGCCGCGTGCAGTAAAGGCAAGGGAAATGGATTTAGATATAATCATATATGTATCTGTGTTCATCTACCAATCGTACTGTCAAATACCACAGATGTTTTAAAGTGCTTTTTTTGTATAACATTATGGAGCTAGTGTAATTTGTCCTAGTTTAAATTTAACTTCAGCATTTGAGAATCGAGCCAGGATCACCGGGTAACAACGAAGGCCAGTGCAAATTCAACCACTGACTAGACCATGGCTCTGAGGGGCTGTATTGAGACTTAACAACAGAAATTGTTTCAAAGGAAAGAACATACATGTGCATAATTTGAATGCACCAAAGCTTGCACTACAATACTCTCAGACCCGGTAAGTAAACGTATTGATCAACAATTTTAATTGATTTACGCAACAAGCGCCAGTGCACTAATTCACTTAAATTCAAATCAGGTCCAAATCAATTTGTAACGTTATGTAAGAACTAAGAAGTGAACTGTTATTGATTATGAAGTTTATCTGGTTTCATGAACATTCATATACAAGCTGAGATATTACACTCAGGTTCTAGTGAGGAGCCGACATTGCGGCTTCCATTGATTTCCAATTGTGACAAAGGATTTATGATCTTTTCTACAGCGATCTTGAGTGTTTTGCAAGGTCTATAGTCTGGTACACACTACACACACACACACACGCACTGTATGGTGAATACAATCGTTTTCTCATGTTTTACCCTATTTTCTTTAATTTGATTCTTCAAGACTGCAATTTCATTTGTATCTTGAAATCCAATAAGCCTTGCTGTAAGAGTTTTATTGCTCTATCTTTAATTACATAACTTGAAAGTAATTTAGAATACCCATGTAAGTACATGTAAGTATCTATCAAGAGACTTGCAGTGAGCTGCTTCAGGTCCTGAGACTTTCAAGAACAAACATAATTTGAACAGCGGGACATCAACAGCCAGGGAAATGCTTGATAAAGAATATGGTAAACAATAACTTGAACGTCTTCAGGAATGGATAATTTATAACTTGACCAGATTTAGTAGGCACTCCGGACATATTCCGTGAATATTTCAAAAAAGTCGGTGCAAAAATAAACAAATATTTCCGATAAGTACAGACTACGCTTACAGAAAATAATACACGCTTCCGAAGTTTAATGAGTGCCTACTAAATATGGTCAAGCTATACCAGTAAGGAACCTGCATATAAAGTAAAACAGTGAATAGTCAACAAGAACAGGTGTGAAAGTTTATTGCAGTAAACATGAACTTCATCAGGGTAGAATACCAGTAAGGAACCTTAGCAAACAGTCAGCACATAATGTCAAAACAGTATTATATCAGCAGTCAGTAAAGCCAGGTGCAAATTGTTAACATGACCTTTTAATATGACCATAAACATGGAGTACATTTTGTAACATCACCATAACTTTCTACAGTTGTCAACAGTTAACAATAGTCATGGTATAACACTTAGATAAACTTAAATTAACTTGAAGTGAGATATAGCACATTAACTACAATGACCACTTAAAATCTAATTAACTTCTGACCATTTAGTACTAAAGGTTACAAGGTGTGGTAGAAATGTAGACATTGAGTGACTCAAAATGTTCTAGTTCAGGGATGATAAACAGCTTTTTGTGGAAGGCAATGGTCTAGACTCTAGAGGCAATGGTCCAGATATTATAATAATGAAGATGAGTGCATTGGAATTATCGATTTCTGTCTGGGCAACCTTTTCATTTCTCTGAACAACTGGTAATATCCCACTTAACTCAGATACCAGTATAATAAAGATGGACCAAAGTCGATGTGATGTGGGTCAGCTGCTTGCAGGGCCATTACAATTTTAACAACAGACTGGCGACTTAAATTAATTAGTGATCATAAGAGTACTGGTACATATTAAATGTAAAGTCTGTTGAGTATGCAGAGAGAAAAGTCTGAAAGAAGACTTTCTTAAATTTACAGGGTATAAACATTATGATTCTATTTTGTGGAATATATTTACACCTCTCGTGGCAACAACTTAAATGTCACAAGTAAGTAGTAGTACACACCCCTGTGAAATGAAGTTCTTATGTCAAGAGCAGTTCAAGAACAGTTCTTAAAACTAAGTAAGAGTTCTTGACCCGTTCTTAGAGGATTTTAAGAACATTTGTACTAGAACTGTTCAAGAACAGTCTTCAGGAACGGTTCAAGAACTTTTTAAGGACCTTTCCTGTTCTTGAATTATTCTTAAATTATTCTTGAACACTTTAAGGACTTTTTTTGAACAGCATATACCTTCTGATGTTCTTGAACTGTTCTTAACAATGTTCTTGAATATATGAAGGACTTTTTAAGAACAAAATTTGTTCTTAAAAGGTTCTGTCATTGTTCTTAAAGATATTTAAAGAACAGTTTAAGGAGGTTTTAAGAACATCTTATTTCAAGTACAGTTTAAGACAATATCAAGGACAGTAGTGGTCTGGATACCATTCATAAACATGCACCTTTCCTTCTCAGATAGTGGGAAGCAGTTTTTCATTAGGGAGGCGGCTGGTGGCCAATTTGACCGCCTCAAATGTTATTTGGGCCGGCTCAAATTTGGAAAAAAAGAAGAGCACCGCCTTGCGGGTGCAGACGCTCATCTGATATCTGTCACTGTCAAAAGGCAGACAACCCAAAGGGGCAATAACTCACACAAAATGCAGATCAGAATTATGGTTCTTGCTTGACATGGTCAGGTATTGATGGTGAACAAGTGTTGAAAGTTTCAAAGCAATAGCCCACATAGTGTATGAGAAAAGTGGACCTAAACACAAAACTTAACCAAGAAATTTACAAAGTCCAAAAAGGGGCAATAATTCATGTAAAATGCAGATCAGAGTTATGGGTCTTGCTTGACATGGTCAGGTATTGGTGTTGAACAAGTGTTGAAAGATTCAAAGCAATGGTCCACATAGTGTATGAGAAAAGTGGACCTAAACACAAAACTTAACCAAGGAATTTACTAAGTCCAAACAGGGACAATAACTCACATAAAATGCAGATCAGAGTTATGGGTCTTGCTGGACATGGACAGGTATTGATGTTGAACAAGTGTTGAAAGTTTCAAAGCAATAACTTTTGTAACATATGTACTCCAAATGTTCTGAAAGAAAATCAAGAACATTTTCAGAACCGATCAAGGTCAAACCTGTGGAACTAGGTGGCGCCACCATCTGTATGTAGTTTGGGAGAAAGCATGGCTCTTCTGTTAGCTTGTTTCCTGTTGTTTATGATGGTGAAATGAATGAACGAATCACCCAAAAGGTAAACTTTACTTGTGGCCAACTTTAATACTTGTTATTTTCACTTTATGATGCACTAAATCAACAGCATTGCATGTTCCAGTTTGTACTAGAAACTTTCAAGATTTCGGACAAAGTGGTTTCGGATATTGAATTTTCATTGTTAGATTCTGTACAGTAATTATTCAATTTATTCTGTGCAGGTTGACGTTGTTTGTTCCAGTTATGTTAATGTTTTTCATTTACTGGAAATCACGGGTAAATGCACTTTTCTGATTATTTCCAATATGTTTTGTAAAACAAATTTTCAACACTCCTTGTTCGTTGAAGTTTTCATTGGTTGTTTGTTTGTTTTTTCCATAATGCTTCAAGCCCAAACCCAAATTTGATCCAAGATTGTATGCTTGCTTAAGCAAAGTGTTAAAAGAAAAAAATCCTGGCACTAAAGACACAGAAATAACATTGAAGGTGCAAGCTGTTCAGAAGAACTGTTCAAGTACATTTTAAGAAATGTTAAGAATGTTTCAAGAATATGAGTTCTTGAACAGGTCAAGAAGTGTTCTAGAATTAGACTAGAACTGCTCTTAAAGTGTTCAAGAACTGTTCAAGTGCATTTTAAGAAATGTTAAATTGGACAAATTACTAAGAACTATTGTTCTGGTAAAGTTCTTAAAAGTGTTCTTGAATAGTTCATGATTTGTTCAAGAACAAGAGTTCTTAAACAGTTCAATAAAAAAGTTCTTGAACTGTTCAAGAACTAATGTTCAAGATTGTTCAAGAACTGTTCTAAGGACTTTTTAAGAACACTTGTTCTTAAGATTTGTCCAATTTAACATTTCTTAAAATGTACTTGAACAGTTCTTGAACTCTTTAAGAGCAGTTCAAGTACAATTCATGAACACTGTTCTAGAACAGTGCAAGAACTTTTCTTGAACTGCTCTTGAAATTTTCGCAGGGGCAGTAACCTAAATGTAGCTGCAGACTCTGGTATAATAACATGAAAAACATGAATAATGTATCATAGCAGAAAATGTCAAACCTATTTCTAGCAGTTTAATCTGTTTTTGATCAGAACATGCAACATAACTGTGAAGTCAGAACTGAGATATTCTAATCATCAATAACAAAACCACAGGTATTAATGAATAATCCAGTATATGCACTGTATGTATGCAGTGTATGTGACTTTTGTTATTTGCAGTGTATCAGGATACTGATGAATTGGTCTTCTACTTAAATCAATCATTATAATTTCAACTTATATAATGCAAAATGTAGGCCAATCAGATACTTTATACATGAAATCTTGTTGTAACCAGTGAGTGACTTATGAAAGGTTTTAGCCAAAAGTCACCCTGTGTCAGACTTATGGGTGCGTGTGACTCTTGACTGACTATGGTAATATTTGGTTAACAAGGATATCTCTCAGTCTCACTATAAATTATGATTGTCCAGAAACGGTGTCCTACCAATATACTTAAGGAGACCACTGAGTAAAGAGCTACACATGTTCTCTACTTCTAATAAAAGAAATAATATATGACCATCATATTCATTGATTAGTGCTAGAGACTGAAACTAAGTGAGGTTACATTACACACCACACTATTCCTGGCAAAGGACATTATAACCCGGAGAGACTGAAAGTTGTTACGTGTTACTATCAATTATTTTCACTATGGGTATCTTAAACTGTAAGTAAACAGACATTCTGACAGCCTAAATGACCAATTAGTACCACAGTAGAGACATCATATCACAGTTTATCCATACAACCATAATGCTTAAATACCATAACGGTTCCATATCAACTATCAAGGAGTAAATTCATTATTATAATAATAATACATCAATAAATTATTATTATCACTTTATTATCCTAATATAGTAAAATGCTGTATTGTAAACCAAGAAATGATCATGCGCGATTTAATTTTGCGATATTCGCGAGTGATAGAAATTTGCAAAATTAAGTAGCTGCGAAAGTGTTAAAAACATAATTAATATGGACATTGCATATGACTTAAAAACGCAAAAGTTTGAAGTGACTAACGCGAATTATCTGACTATTGGCAAAACGCGAAATTTAATATTCATAAAAGTAAATTGGTTTACAGTAACAGTGGCACAAACACCAGGTAGTTGATGAAAATTGTCTCAAGTTCAAGTCTAAAGGTCAAGAGTATGTATATTTATTACTGTACATGCTGTTTCCCTGAGATAACAGTCTGACACCGACATACCTTGTAGAACATGTCAATGAATTTATAATCTGTGAAATAAATTTTGAAACATAATTCACTGTTTAGTCATCAAATGTCTATAGTTTAACTTACGTATATATTATAAATCCATCAGTTATCTTACAGGAAAACCTCTGATGGCATGACCTCTGATAAAGCCGCAATTAATAATAAATATTGAAGGATGAAGTTTGAAAAATTCTCTTTAAACCCAATTTGATTTATAGCACTGATAATAATAGTTGGGAGATAAGATAAAAAAGTCAGCCTGACCCAAATACTACAATCTGTACTTATGTATTACTCAATACTTCAAACAAATAATGACTAACCTATTACAAGGACAATACAATGATTAAATGAGAATATTGGATTTTATTATCTCACTGTACATCTTTAAGCTTACTGACCACACACAGTTAATTCATTAATGCATTATAACTTTTATTTATCTTTCCTAGACTACATACAATATTTAACTAATAAGTTAGACTTTACGAATTGCTGGAGGCAATTTAACAAACCTGATTTACAAATAATTGAATAACAATCTTTAGCCTGACAATATTTATTCCTTCAGTACAAGCCCTTCAGCAGAACTATATAATATCATAAATGAGGAATTGTGAAACAAGTATAAAATGAATGGTTTCAGTAAAACAAGTACATGGCTACAGGCTCTAGCATTGAGAACATTTGAACAGTGTAACATGTGTGATCAATACAGGTCTAGATTCTGGACTTCATTTGTTATTCCAGTTGGGTCACATAAAAATACATTTGTAGTTCTAACTCAAATTGATGGATATACACATCAGTTTATACTCAGTGTGGTTTTACAAAGAAAATCTCCAGTAGGACACAATATGTTGTGACAGCTCACCACCTAAAACTTTTAACAATCTTGACGCAATACAGTATATATGGTTAGTTCATATTTAGTGTGCTGTGGCGTCTTCCCTTGCAAAAGATCTGAGTTCTTTAGACTCAAGATTAGAATTACCATAATATTCTAGATCTACATTAAATCAACATCAGTAACACACAAGAAACAATGAACACTATCATACCATATTACATTGCATAATACATACAGTAGGTAGATAAACACCTTACTCAATGGCCACACTCTCTAACAAGACCACCTTCACATTAGACCACAATTTCAATTCTTTTTAATTAAAGGTTATTTTTAATTCAGCCTTTAATTAAAAAGACAAACTGTAAAAGACAATGTTTAACAATATGTCTACTGATGCCTGAGGGTACTTAAATAATATAGCAGGTGGCCTTATAATAGAGGATTTACTGTGTAAGACAGTACATGAATCTTTTTGACACCGAAACCAAACAGAAGAACCCAACTGACAAGAATACAAATCAGATGGTACAGTGATTTGGAGGCATTGTCAGTGTCACGATATGAGGTACACCCAACATGCATACACTTGATATCAAAAGGGGCACTGCACCCAATTATTTTCCAATTAATAATTAATTAATGAAGTAAACACTTGGAAGTTGGATCTAACTCACCTGTGCAGTATATGGGGGACTGGCAAGATCTATTCTGTCATCTAACAACTTATCCCTAATCACGAGAGTCAGTTGAAGTTTAGGATATGAAATCAAATCATCATTAACTTCCACAAACTGATCATAGGGCTGTGCTGGACTGGGAGACGGTGGTGGCACGTCAGTTAGTAAATTATCTAACGTTGGTCTCACCGCTGTCTGTCTGGGTACGTTCTTCTCTTCATCTTCAAGCGTCAGATAGACCGCCGTGCCACCCTTTTCTTTTAATGTTTTAACAGCGTCCAGCAACTTATCCCGATCATCATTAGAATCCACACCGATGGCATCTAAATCGGGTTCCCCCACTTGTTTACAAATCTCCAAATCATCGTATCCATTGTCGAGAAATGCCTGCGTGTATTGTGCTAAATCTAATGATTTAAGCCAATTTTCCACAATATTACTATCACTCATGATAATCCAGAACACTTTATGAATGAAATAACAAAATACCACCGCAGTATCATGATAAAGTTTTGCGAATAAAACTAACACTGAACCAACTGTTCAGTCATGCGCGCGCACTATTTATAAATATCAATTTATTGACGTCGTACGGGAAATACCTGTGCTAAATATAGACATCGAAGGCAACACACCATCAAATGTTATTATGAAATAGAGGGAAATAACTCCAACAAAATAAAATGTCTTCTTGTAGAGATTACCTCCCCTATTTACGTTCTGCGCATCATGACGCACAGAAGTGTTAGTGGCACGTGCGCAAACGATATCACTTAAATACACGTGCGCACATCTAGTCCTGCTACAACTCCAGGCTAAACCAGCTTAATAATCCTGCGTGATGTGCATTTCAATTCAATTGTGTATTTTGATAAAGTTTGTTTATATATTTATAACATTATGTTTGTCATTTAAAATGCCTATTTTACTTTACTGTTATACTAGTCCTTAGTTAATTGTTTTATCAAGCCTGTGTTACTTTATATATCTTATGTTCTTGAACATTGTTCATCTGTTTTTGTGTGATTTATATGCCCGAGAGGGCCCATAATTGGTAATAAAATTTATTCTATTCTATTCTTTTTAGTTAATAACTTGGCTTAATTAATCAATAACTCTTTTTGGCTTGATACAATAAATTAATAAATAGAAACTAATCTAAATATAAAATACTGATGTAAAGGACCACACAACAACAAATGTATAGTAAGACATTTTCGCCTTAGATTAATTAGATCTAAATTTTCTTAATTTGCTTAATAATTATCAAGATTTTCTTGAAGAAAGGCACAGAGACACATACTATCTGATTATATGTCAGTGAAAACAGTTGTAGCGTCATGTAGCACATGCTATATTATTATTTTTATGTAAAGTGTTACCTTACACCACGAAATCTTAGAAATACATTTTTGTAACATGTATGCGTCATTACCCAGTGAATTGCTGCGCTCACTTACCTAACAATTCACAGTCAATTAGACATGTACACAGGTAATAGTCAGGCTTCAACCTGGCTTTAATGTAGGACTTGACAGGTTGATAACCCTTTCCAAGAACACTGGTTAGATGCGTTGTCCATCGTATATTTGGGACTGATAACAGTAGTATTCATGCTTTGTAGTAAAAAATGTTATCTTGTAGCTCTGATTTCTGAGGCCTTAGTCATAAACATTGTAAGACTGAAACTCAGACTTATACTTAAAATTCACAACATTTATACCCACTGCAATTTCTTTGCAATAAGTTTAATTTTAACATAGATATTTTTTTATTATTTGTTATTACCCACTGATATGTATGTCCATTTTTATAACAAAATGGTACATTTATAACACTACATGTATGAGAGCGAATCGAACATTTGGCAATATAAAGTCTAAGCCTGCGTTTTAGACGTACAATGTTTGTAAATAAGGCCCTGACAAGTTTTGTTTCATAAAATGTGTGAAAATTACAAAAATAGTTTTGTCACTGGTCATTTTGTTGAACTGTGTGTTTCATATGTAACCATCCACAGTAATGGAATTCAGCATTTCTTTAAAAACAGTCATGTGTGCCTACTGTTTCTGCTTGGTGTTGTTTATGGATCGTCAATGTTTGTCGTTCTTGGCTCTCGCTCCGGTTATGTTTGACTGTCACTAACGCGACACATTGTCATCGTAATTTGGCGTATTTATGTTGTCATTCAAAATAATTTTTGTTTGTTTTTTGCTGTATCAATTGCGGCTTTTTAGTACTAACTCGTATTTCTGTGTTTTTGTGTTTCCGTCTGTTGTTAACTTCAGTTACCGTTGAGGTTTGCTTTCCTTTCTCATGCCGTACTTTCACATTTCAACTACTGAAATTACTAGAAATTGGTGATATATTTAGCCCAACGGCCGTCTAGTCAAGAATTATGGATACTGCAGAGCAAGCCATTTGTAGACTGATGTTGGTCATATTGTGACCTTCTGTTGCAGTTTAGTGCTGCCTTCCCTGCCCGATTTATTATGATATGTTTTTGTAGAAAACATGTCTATGTTTGAGCATCCTCACTAGGACAAACATTTCGGAGATTAATATTATGTGTATGGGTACTCAAAGTACAGCGGCGCGAATGGTGTACTTTTAGTTCGAGTACTTTAATAACTATGCATGACCGACACCTCTGAGAACAATATTTCTGTGCATAGTATTTCCAACTATAGCATGAACACAGCTGTACATAATCAGTTTTATGACATAGTCACTGTCACACTCAACGTATACTGAAGGTACGAGCGTTTTGCACACAAGATACGTCAGTTACAGTTATATACAAGTTAATAACTGAATACGAACTAATTCCAAAACATTTTATTCAAACATGGAATTATCGTGGGCAAAGTTGTCTAACACAAAAATAGCTACCTGTAAAATGCAGAAAACGAACAATAAGCATAGATATCAGATTTAAGAACATATTGTTCTATGATACGATTACGCTATTCGAGGGACACTCAAAACCTGAACTAGTCATCGAAGCTACTATAACGTTACATGTTTATGGTAAGCCTCCTTTAAACAACAAATGTGAAAAAAATAAACATATATTAGAGGAATCTATGCATTATTATCACCTAGTGATATCAATTGTCGTCACCTATGATTATTGAGACGAGAATAGCAACAACAAGGGGGATAACGTCGAACATAAACACCATTCCATTGGACACACCTAGTAGCAAGTTGGTTGTTTCACTCGGGGCCGATGGCAGCCACAGTACACGAGCTTTTGGTTTTCCCAGGTACTCTTTCCAACACCTAGTTAAAGTGGAGCATTGTGGGGTATCATGCCCCGAGACGTAAGCAGTGGCACAGACGAGGATCGAACCCGGGGCCTCTTAATCCCATTTGCGAACTATAACTATAGCGAACGTCCTACCTCAAGCCATCTGCTCCACGCAGCTTAGGGTCCCTTTTTGTAATTTCTATTAATGAATAGTACACGTTTTCTGAAATATCCCTCATTTGAATTGTAAGTTTATTTGTTGACTTTTCCAGTCAAATAGGACATGAACGTACGCAAAACTCAACTTATTGAAAGCCGGGACTTGCAAAGCTGAAATATGGATGAATCACACCTTGCACAATCCTACAAAGATATTTTAACTACAAACGTACATACATACATAATACATACAAGCAATTGTAACAAATCTTAACATTACAGACAAACATAATACATAATATTGCACTAATTATAGGGGAGACCATTAAATACATAATATATTATAGTTTTGAACTAATGTGTGACATGTGACTACTTTGGAGAACTAAAGATGAAATACTAAAATAAAATACGCACATGTCTCAACCGACCATGGTCGTTTGGATTTGACTAGTGCAATCTCATCACAAGGGTTGCTCCCACTTTTAGTACTACTATTACTTTGAAAGTTTTGATCAGATCAGGCCACACATTGTCAACAGGCGGGCTGGGGTGGTTAACGTTCAAATACGGACCATCGTAGGAACTATGCAATACTTATTGTTGTGGACACGGGTGTTGCTGCGCTTTCCTTTTGCCTTTTCCTTGTTTTGACATTAAGACGACACTCTAAGTGTTATACATTTACGAATACATCGCGCTTTGCGCCCTATACAATATAACTTCAAACAAAAAGCAAGTAATTCCTAGAATTAAAATGGTGGCGAATATCATTATACATAATTATCTGTATAAATTTAGAGACACTCTGAAAGAGGTTAAACGGAACACAACACGTCGCCTGGCGACACTTGGCAACGTCAGAGCCATTATAGAAATAGGACAAACTTTCAGTACTCCTGATGGGGGACACGGGTCCGCAACCAAACACTTTACGGCAGTTACTTCCCCTGACTTTCAGATAACTAATACGGGGAACTTGTATTGTAACAGCCACCACTATCATGTTGCAGGTATGTAAACATAGGCTTGCTTGTTTCGGTACATCTATCACTCTTGGACGTTATGTCTCTATCTCGTCTTCATGCTGAAATACAAATCAATATTATTTTTCAAAAGATAATTAAAAGACGTAGATATACATGTATATATTTTTGTTTGACTTGATCATGACAACATCTTAACAGCATGATGTTCAGTAGAACGTCACTTATAGTTTGATAATGTATTTGGAAAAACCTGCAAATGATTTCAACATCTGGCATCGAAGTAATATATTTTATATTTTTGGCTGGTTGTAACTTGATAAGGAGCTTATAATCATACACCATTGAACATGTATATTACTTTTGTACATAATAATTGAGAATGTTTCGTCCCATCACTCAATCAAGAAACTTTAAGACCACCTTTTAGTATATATTTACTCACTGTTTCAGCCCATCTATAGATGCATATTTCAATCAGGGTAACCAACCCTCCCAAGACAACGCCGACAACTGTTGTTATCAGGGCTGCAGAAAATGTGCCTATGTCAACTCTATAGAACGCGGTTCGATCCACATTTTGGTTCTCGCTGGCTCGGATGACGTCAGTCGTACACTCCTGACTGAACCACTTATTTTCCAATTGATGGATCTCCCCAGTCTCGTGTCTGCGCATGATCATCATGCTCATTTCCTCCTGAAGTGGTGAACCTTTCTGAACTCCGAATGATATCAGCTTCACATTAAAATCGTCTTTCACCATATACAGGTCACAAGGCTCTTGGTGTGCTTGGAATTTCGCCATTTTTGATTCTAAAATCAAAGCAAAGTCAGAGTATTCTTGTTCGCGTGTATATCTAACTAGTTCAGTCAATGAACCAAGATTAGTTTCGTTGGTTCTGTCGGCAATGATCTTGTCGTATAGTTGTCTGAACACTGGTGACTTGGAGTCCCTGAATCCAGCTTCGGTAGCCCCTTGTGGTATAACCCCGACCCTTACATCGTCGCTATCAACCAGATCCCTGTAAACAAACGATATAACTTACTGAAAGTTAATGTTGTCGTTGCATAACACCAATGTCATAGGAAGCAACATACATCACAGTTTCACATCGTTCATACGTGTCTCCACATGGACTCATTTGCCTTAAAATGATCTACAGACTTCTAGGGTCAAACCATCGCAGACCTTAATGGAACACCACAAATAACGTCTGATACATTATAGCACGAACAACATTATAATACACACATGTCATTTGTTAAATAATAATACGATGTTACCGGGGTAGTTATTGGTGTTTGCACCATTTATAACTTAACGTCTCTGGGTTCAAAGCTTGGGTAAGGCAAATCGTGTTATTCCGTTACCATTCCGTCTCACATTGTGGCGATGGCAACTGCAAGTTAGTAATTACTGATATTTAATTGCCCCAAAGATTGAAGTTAATTGGATGGATATATTTGAAAAAAGTGCATACTTAAAGCTCTTGATATTTGCATATCCGTGTACGGCTGTTGGTGCTCTGACAGCACGTAGATAATTAGTGAGACTAGCAGTATAAGTTAGGAGGAAGATCAGTACAAAACTCCACCATGACAAGGTCAAGATTCTTCCTCCAACTGACCGTGGTGAACGTACATAACCTGAAATAGTTAAATACAATGGTATCAAATGCGAGAAGTTTTCTTGATGTAAACATAGAGCTCCCTGGCCAATGTACAGTACGTACATGTATGTACACCATACTACATTTATTTTCATATACGGTACTTCTCTTTTTTATGCATTTCACTGTCTAATTTTTGTGTTAACAACAATTAAGCACATGAATATACAGCGTTAACATTCGCATTTACGTAATTCGATCCAAGTAGAAACACAGAGGGAGTATTATGTAAATGTTAAAATCCCTTTTCCCTTGTTGTGTTTGTCATTGTTACTTGCACTTGTAGTTCGTGAATTTTCATTCCGTGTGTTCCTTATTAAATCGTGTCATTCGCGCTTTGCTGTTTCTAAAGAGTTCTTCGTCCGTGTTCGATTCCTTACAACGAAGCCTGTGTCGCAAGGAAATATAGTACATAGTCTAATATTAACTTAATCTAAGAATCGGATATTGGTAACTCAAAGTTAGTTGGTGACATTAGTGATCACTCAAATTTAAGCACTGTCATGTCTGTCGTTGTGTATTTTTACAATTTTTAGTCTTCATGCAATCAGCTGTGACGTTTATTTAACTATGTATGTTGTTATGCAAATCTGAAATAGTTTGAAGATTAAATTGACCAATCATTTTCTGAGTAAATGTCTCACGAAAGTGTCCGCTTACGGAAATAATGTACACTTTTTGAATGGAGTCAGTGGGCATGTTGGAGTATAAATTGCTCTTACCTTGCCACATTAACGTGCTGATCACAAACAAGAAGGAGTTCAAACATGAGAAAGCCTCCGATTCTCTCTTTGTAGCTTCCCGTTCTTTGTACATTCGTCTCCATTCGTAAGGATTGACGTGCGCAATGATGTACATAACTGTACCGGTGATCAATAAGGCCAAGAAAGACATGAGCCACACCGAGAACTCGAATGGAGTCAGTAATCTAGATACTTTTTCACTCAATGATGGTTGCTTGATTACATGTTTCTTCATCAGTATGACAGGGCCTACAGATTGGACTGGGTGTGTAAAATCCACATGTTGAGCACGCTTGTCCGTTATTGACAACAATGCAGCAATATCAGCATCCTAAAATACAAACACAATCGTCGTCAATATGAACTTTCAATGGAATCCTAACAACTTTTGTTAGCACCTTGGTTTTCACTTGATTTTGGCCCTTGTAATTCATCTTTAAATGCCATGGTTTTCTTTAAAGTATTAGTATTAATAATTTGGCTATAAAATATACAATTCGGTACCAAATTATCAAAACAACCGTTGAGGTTCGGCCATAGTGATATCGCTGATTGGTTGTAAGGGTAATTTGTGTAAATATTAAGTTTTCACCGATGCAAGTGCCACGGTTTACGGGCCTGTGACCATTCAGATCATTTACTATCATTCGTTTTCTTTTCGTAAATGTGTGTTTCGAAATTATACAATGGGCTTATCAGTGATCAATACAGAAGTACTTATTAAATAGCTTTACACGCACCTTTCGTATAGACTTTTTACAAACTGAAACTAGACAGTTAAGTCTGTGTTTAAGGAACACATATCAAGTAAATGAGATAGCTGTACATACCCCTTGTACGAGTTCGTTCATCATTCCGGTCCATGTACCGTTCTCATATACCGTTCCATACCGAGTTGCCTCTTTTATTGTATAGGTAATATTCATAGAGTCCAACAAATCTGGTATGAATCCATAGTATCCGCCATCTGACGCCTCGTATAAATATGGATATTCCTGAAAATACAAACTGATTAGAAAAGTTTCTTGACTGAATACCTCTGTATCCATTCTTCCATTAGCAATCCAACTCTGAAACCAGCTCCCCCAGCCGGTCGACACCATTAGAAAATCAAGAGGGACTTACTTCTACCATTGAACAAATGTTTGAGTTGTCTAAGATACATCTTACGCCAACAAAGATCACTTTTTGGTTTTCCTATTTTTTTGCAGTTTCCATGAAGGATCTATTATTTTGAAGAAAACAAGAAAACTCAAATCTCCAGCGTTTCGGCTTAAAAACAGCAAGTCTTCTTTCATGAATGGTCTACACAGACACGTTTGACTGGTTGATAAATATTAAAGTACATGCTGTGCATATACATGAATGAGATGAACTAGATATGAAAGTGAACTTGTATGTGTCGTTGTAAATTACGATGCCCCGGAGAACAAACGTACGCAACTTCATAAAATATGACGACGTCGTTATTACCAAAGTTGATGCCATATTTAATCAACAGATTTTTTAAAGATGCATACCAAAGACATATTACATTTTTCAAACCAAGTTGAAATGTTACAGATCTATATAGAATAAAAATGAAATATTCTTTTCACATAATGCGTACATACATTCAATATAAATATTAGCTCACGAAACTGTAACATATATTGTAAACACCTTGACTTATCCTTATAATACATTGTTGGCCTACAGGAAATAAATACAAGAATTAATTGCAATGTAGAAATTCAACAACAATAAACAACGTTATTACTAGTACATGATGTGTACAGATACATTTTGTATATTAGTCAAAGCACTTGAGACTTTGAGAAAGTGATAACACGTGTGTGTATGTTGAGAATGTACGAGCTTGATACCACTTTCATACACATCCACACACCCACCCTCACAGTGTGGGAGAGATTCAACGTTATACTACAGGTAAAATCATTATAAGATATGAAATATACTCAGGCTAGATGGCTGGGTGAAACAAAGTATTAACTCGGTATATGATACGCAGATTGATACGATAGTAATGCATGAAGTGAAGATAAACAATAAATACTTTGTCGACACTCAGGTATTCATAGCAATATGCATTAATACATAAATACTGATAGAATAAGCATGCTATTGTTAGCAACAAGCACACATGTAAAACCTATTTGTTTCGTTCAAAAATGTTTCACTGAATACAGTTGACCTTGTACATTCAAACATTTTATGTAGTCTTGTGCCAGTTTATTCTTCGCCTGAATACTTGACAAACCACTGCTACGTGAGGATGGACTTCAGCACGAGTCCATTAGATGTGGTCAAACATGGACTTTTAAAACAGGGAGTTGTCTTGTGCAGACGCATGCAACTTATGAACAATACTGACTTGCATTATATAGGTGGCTGGTACAGGCAATCTCATTAAAATCAGATCCAAAGATTAGCTTCATTCCTTTACGCTGTTAGGCCTTTATTTGCAAGATGTTTAATTCCGGTGGTCACTTACACAAGGCAACAGTTTATCAACTAGGAAGGATATACGAATGGATTGATACATATACTTACTTTTACTGCTACAACATTATACGTCTTGCCAGCCTCCTGAAAGATAGAATAAAAGTACCAAATTAAATGTCAATAACACGAACCACAAACTGACGAATCAAGTCAGGTTGCACTACTGTATAAATATAATTGATATGATATGTTATAATGTTTCCCTTTGTCTAGATGGTTGTTTGTTTTCATAGGTGTCTCAACGGGGAGATATCATTCCGTATTTTCACCAGTTAATGTAAATGTTCTAATCACCGGAATTGTGAATGTGCATTCTGTATAAATTCGTTCCAAAGCCCATTCAAGTTCTTTGACACAGTGTTGGACTACAGAACCAAGATGGTGAACATTACACGATAAATGGTTTCTAGAGTAGTTTCCTACTTTGATATACTCTAACCTTTGGTGAGGTGAATAGTGTTTTGCTCATAGTGATCTATGGCTTTGTCGACATGTATGTGTATCAGTCGGTCGGTTGACCAGACTTGGCAATGGAACGATACGCACAGAGGTCTTTACATTGCCAAATGATTGCGGTTGGTCAGCAACAATAATAGATAAACTCTATGGATTTGGTAAACACTCAAGCTGGATTTGACCTTTAATATGACTCAATATATTTGTAACAAACCCGTCAATGAAAAAGCATGCTCACCCTTCTAGGATGGTTTATTACGTTATATACTCAATATTTCCGTATATTACAGTCCATATTGCATATTATAATTAGACAACTCACTGTAAGCATTTTAATCAATGAAACCGTAACCGTCACATATTATTTAAGACTCAGATTATACCAAACGTTTTCCGAGCAACCAAGGAGGCAAGTAGATACAAGATGGAATTAACATTACTAGCTATTCGTCTTCAATGTGGTAATACATGGTTTACAAACATCTTGTATCACATTTACTAGATTAAGAATAAGTTATACTAGTAATACTGTGGTATGTTTAGTTTTAAGTCTGTGTTTTTGTTTTGTGGTTCAATTCTGACTCGCAGAAATGAATTTCACCCTATTAAACAATCATATATTTTTGCATTAGAGACGGCGCTCGTTTACTTGTATTTGTATACATGTTTATGTTACTTGAAGTTATATCTCTGTTGCTTTCGGTTACCTGGGCAATAACTGTGCTTGGGTATTACTTCATAATAAGTATATATCGCTGACTTAGAATGAGAAGGTCGTAACTACTACTTACGAGCTTATAAGACTGATACATACATGTACATTTGTATTTGAAATCTGCATTACAAGGCACTTCTTGTGAGCCTATTTTCATGAAAATCCGAACTTGTCATATTGACCGAACTGAAGTTTTAAAAGCTTGTTTTTCCATAGGTTAAGACCAATTTTCAGACAGTTTTTCTTGTTTTCTTAAATTATTGATTATGTATTTACGACATTCTCATTCTAAGCCAGCGATATTGATATATTAGCATGTGTTTTGTGAATTTTAAACACCTTGAAGTACCATTAAACTAAATTCTCAGAATACCTTTGAACAAACTTGCAGAATATGTATTTAATTTTAAACTAGTTGTCATCAAAATTCGATTACCAATATTTTATAAAATATATCTCGTAACACCATTCCTTCTTGTCAGATTCTATTTTTGCTATTTTTGTGTATTTTCGAAACTGTGTCCTGTTCGCCGGATCGCATATTCGTGGAAGCATACATTAATAAATGAAACCTCCTTATGACATATGTTCAAGGTCATTTAGGATTTCGAGATCAAGTTTTGATGATCCATAAAATCAACCATGAAAATATTCGTAATGATTATTGCTAAGTTTACAGTATTGAAGATAGAATCATACTATTGGAAACGAGCCCGTTATTTCTTTCAAGACTGATCGATAAGTGAAACTGATGCCAAAAAACAAGATTTCCAAGAATAAATAAATTCCAATCTTTATCAAATCATGGCAAGGAATTTTTCAAAACAGGTTTGTTCAGAGTGTATCGGTTAATGAACTGAATGTATGGGTTAAACGTTCTGTAAAGTGAACACTAATTTGTCAGTAATTGATTTATCAGACATACGTGCATGCCTCCTCCTTAAAGGATGATTTCATCACATATTATAACCAGACGAAGCCAGCATTATGTAGGACATTTGTAATTATACCTTGGAGATAGAGATTCTATCTACTATATGTTTTATCAGGTGGTGAAAGCTGGTTGTGTAACGTCAGAACTGATACTTAGCAATGATATATCATACCATTAGTAACGTTATTTTTTAAAAAGCGTATACAAGAATAGTTTCTGCATTCTATCGTTTGTGAAAATTACATTGCAGGGAATCGTAAATGCGACCGCTTTGTCTTTCTCCAGTGTATGGTGTAGTTGGAGTAATAAAATGTGTAATTTTTAAAAGTCATAAGAAAACGATGCATTACATAGGCATCAGCAATGAACAATGTCGACCACCACTTAAAGACCCATAGGCATCGAAACATATTCATAACCTATCTAAACGGACCAAACGGTCCATGCAGTCCCAAGTTCTTCTGGTTTGTCGGTCATCTCACTTGTCACGTCTCAACTATACTGTATCTTTCATAGAAAAATGGATTCAGTATTTGCCAAGTCCTTATTTGTTCATAAGCCTCCAGGTACCAAATATAGGATACAATCAGATAATTAGACACTTTGTTATATATAGAATAAACGCAGCTATTTAGAAACTTCGTTATATATAGAATAAACTCAGCTATTTAGAAACTTTGTTGTATAAAGAATAAACTCAGCTATTTAGAAACTTTGTTGTATAAAGAATAAACTCAGCTATTTAGAAACTTTGTTGTATAAAGAATAAACTCAGCTATTTAGAAACTTTGTTATATATAGAATTAACTCAGCTATTTAGAAACTTTGTTGTATAAAGAATAAACTCAGCTATTTAGAAACTTCGTTAAATATAGGATACACTTAGATAATTTGATAACTCGTTATATTAAGGCCCTATAGGGTACTCTTACGTAATTTGAAACCATGAGCCTATGACTGTTATTGTAAAAGATCGACCACCAAATTTTTGTAACGGATAGAAACATCTGAATATCTTAATGGTTATTAGCCAAATGTTCAGCACTAAACAATTGATAACGAAACGAGGTGTGGAAAAACCATGGTCTGTTAATAGCAATCACTTCACACGGTTATCACAATCGGTAAACAAAGTCAGCATCCATCGCCAGACACTAACTACACTGGTACAAACAAGTACAGGTAAAGGTGTTTGATGAGGTGATATTGTTACCTTGATACAGTGCCTGATTACGAGTTTAGAATACATGTATACGCTTTGTATATTGCATTACATTTCAAAGGATATCTTACTATGAACAGGCGCTAACCAGCTACGTCCATGTCTTCCAGATGAGGAGAAGTTCTCAGTGTTGTGCAAGTTAGTATTAATTGACAATTCCAAGAATGTTCCCTGCACATATATCAACTGTTAGATTATCTGCCGTAAGTATAATATATACCCATGTATGATGACGATGTTTTACTGAATAATGACTGGAAATCTGCATGAAAGAACTCCGGAATGTTCAGAACACTCATGTACACTCAGGGAATGCTCCGAGACGGGTTCAGGTAAGTGAAAAAAGCAACAACATTGTATACAAGTATGTAAAACCATGATACATATGTATTTTCATTACAAACGAAATATAATGTTCAACTGAATAAGTTGTTATACATATTGTATTAAGATACTACACGTTATTGTGCATATTTTACTTAGAAAGTCTCTGCGACAAAATTGAAACGTTTAGATCTAGTTTCATACAAAATAACAAACTCACCAAAGTAAAAGCAACATTTATAATTCCAAGAATCACAGTAAATCCAATAATACTATGCACAATGTTCGCCATTTTATCACAAGTCTCACTACCACCTATGTTAACATTACATCTGCTTGTCGACAACTGTGCCTTGGTTAGATTCTAAGCTAAGACAGTATATCATCTATTACCTATACAGTATCGCATGTGAAACACATACTATGGTTAGTTATTTTTACCAGTATATTGTGTATAATGATCACAAGAGTTAGTCTCGAGCTATTATTGAACACATGCTGCATGGAATATATTGTGGAATGTATTGTGGTGAACAATCCAATACGTGTAACATTACAAACATAGTCAATAATAGCTGCGCTGACTTCCATCGTTATAATTTATGTAGTTTATCATTTATTACAACTCTGAATAACACTCTGATGTTTGTGACGGATCGAAGAATATGTCATTTTTAGTTTAAACATAGTTATTACCAAATTCGTATGTACACATGGGTAAAGGGTCAAGCCACAAGTTCCAAAACTTAGTTACAGCTCTCTCCTTGTCAAATCTTTTGAAGTTAACATGGAACGTTCATGTGACATCACTTGAAGTTGACCACACCATTATGGTCTTTAATATCACCTGTTATCGTGCATGTGACAGCATTGCATCAGTCCAATCTGACTGAACAAATGAGTTTTAAACAGCTGATGCCAAGCAAAACAATTGTACCCGGCGACAGGTCCTTTTCTAAACGTGTGTATCAATGGTGTAAGTGATGTGCCTGGCAATGATATGAAAGTTTTCTGATATTGTAACTAAAAAACATGTGGCATGGCCACATTAGGAAGGAAATTGTGCCATGTTTGTATTGTGAATAAGAATGCTTAGTGAGTGATGCATATATTTGCACCAATGATACTATAACCAATAGCATCTGGAAAAAATCTCCCGAATACACATCACAGCGATATCAAATTGAGAAAGAATAACAGTAACATTTTTATGTTTTTATTGAGCTTTGCCATTGCTGTAGTTCGTTCAAAACATTTAACAACATACTTCAATCTAACATGATAGGGTAATACATTTTTTATTTATCAAAAGCAACACAATAACAAAGAGAATGACAATAATGTTGGCAATTTGGTACACATGTACTTAATCACAGGAATACAATTTCTTTGAAATCTACCCTGAACGAATGCATTTTCTGCCTGGAGTGAACTTTCTAAGGTATTTTCCTTCATCAATATTCAGTTGGAATGATTTAACTGATCTTGTTGGCATAAAGTATGGATGAACACTGACGGTAATGAGTTCTAGGATATAATTGTGCTAAAGACAATCAAAGAAATGTGTACCATGTCCCTCTTGAAAAATGTCATTTCATATTTGAACACTTTGGTTTCAAAGATTTCGATATTTCAAAATTTTGGTTCTGGATATCTGAACACATTTTTATAGATTTCATGACATTTGAATACCTTTGTTTTTCAAAGAGTTCAAGTCCAAATGGCTGTAATCGGCTGCAATGGTGGACACAATTACTATCTTGAATAATGTTAAGTCAATGGTTTAACAGATTTATTTGACCATATCCTCAAACATGACTTTGGTTGTTTCTGTATTGATGGCATTAATCAAGGTAACATTTGGTTGTTTTCCAAGAGAACCTCTCCAGTCTACGACCATCATTCCACGTGTATATGTTCCATTCAGTTCTACTGTAGCATATACATCTTCTGTAGCAGTCACAACGCTCGGATCAACTACCATAGCCATAGCATTCAGGTCACATGATCTATAGATTGGTCGCTTAGTATCAATACGTTGCTTATGAACAGCAACCTTGGTAATGGCCTTATTGAATTTTCCTTTCGGTGTATTTGTTTCCACCCGTTTGTCAAACCATTCCTTAAATATAATTTTGAATACAAGTCATTAAATCGTCATTGATAATTTTGAAATTCAGTTTGGAATTTTCTTTTTGTCTAAATTTTAGAACAGATACAAATGTACAAATCTTATGCTTTCATACTATTTGACCAATTTCATCTATTTGTATGGTTTTATTTGTTCAAAACACAGCAGTGGAAGCTAACAAGAAGAAGTTAGGAACAGTAAACACACACTAGTTAAAATCAATGCTGGGAAACCAGATGTCTGACAGATGAACAAATCAACATTGCCCTATACAGTATAACATAATCACGGAGGACAAAGTCAGAGACAATTGGAGCTGTTTCGATAATAAATAAAATTGCTTTGTTTTTAATAGCTTAGTTGGTATGTTTTTGTCAATATGTTTGTCATGTCATATCTGGCATGGTAATCTTGTCTTATGTAATGGCGACCTTGAACTTTGACATATCGATCTAAAAGTTAATAGGGCTCAATTACAGATGGTGACCTGCCACCATACAAAGTTTGAAGATCCTTTGCCCAACTGTTCTGAAGCTATTAGTTAGAAACCATGTAGTCATATTAAAGGTTAACAACTCTTGACCTTTGACCTAAAACTCATTAGGAGTAATCAACTGTTGCTGAACAACCTTCTTGTAAGGACTATTGGATGAAAAAGCTTTTGTCTACCAGAAAGACCGACAGACTAGCATATATGCAAAGAGGGGCTAGTAGAAGAAACAGACACTTGACCTGATAACTAACAACCTACCCAGGACTGACCAGTAGCTGATGTAAGGTTGATCTCCCATGGGGCCATCAGTATAGGCACGTTCATACATTCTAGTACAACGTATGCAGCATCTGGATCATTGGCGAAATTAAATTCTGCACACAATGTACTGTTACCACGACCTAGAAATACATGCGATGTAAATGGAAAATAGTCCAAGTATAATACAAACACTATATTGCTATACCCATTGGTGTCCTTTGTATCCCATGTCAATGGAATGCATGTAACAAATAGTGTATGGTTTAGAGTTGAGTGCATCATTGTTCCCTGACAATGTCCTCTGTTATGTCAAAAATGTGCTGTGACAATTAGACTATTATAGAAGCTGATGAATATACTCATAGGCAAAAGAAACGTAACATTTTAATTTGTGTAATTTTTGTATTTGTGAAATATATCATTAACAGTTTAACAGAATATAAGACACCAGACTATAAGACGACGCACATTAATATTGTCGGGATATTGTAGATTGTTGTTTTGCAAGTTAACAATAAAATCAAAATTGGATTTATTCATATGCTTATACTGCATCATGTTTTGGTTTGGTAATTCTATAACTGACAATAATGTTTTTGAAATAGATATTGAAGTGTAGATCTAGTAATAGTTTCTTTTGCCCATCAGTTTCTATGCTTTTATTTATCATCGCAACCCGATGGTCCATATGCATGAACACATACCCAGGATAATCCGACATTTAGTTCGTAAGGCACTAGGGTGATGTTTTGTAAGTTGTTCAGTACTACCAGGGCTGCCTCGGGATCAGTGTAGAAATTGAATTCTGCACATAAGGATATACGACCAGTCGCTAAAATTATATACACAGACATACAGTACTGTATTCATTACCAGTCGTTAAAACAACAACCCTACAACAACATCATTAGATAACTGAATAATGTTCCACTCTGCATAAAGCTTACACGAAGAAATACTATTACATGATAATAAAGTGTAGTCCTAACAAAAGAACAATGTTGATATAGTAAATAAACTGCAAACTGTTAAGTATAAATAATCTGTGCCAAGCAGCGAGTCAAATGATAAATTAAATGTGTTTGACTAATGGAGGTATAATTCTATCAAAATAGTGTCCATATGATGCATTTACTTGCCATAAACCCCATCTAGGATCAACAATCCTCCTACACAGGTTGAATCAATAACTGCTAAACATGGTAAATCTGCATCAAAATATCAAACTGCCAATGTGCCAAACTACACATGCTGTCTGCTTTGGAAGTATATGACTTTAACTTGAACATTTCACATGCGTTATGAAACATTAAGGGACAGACACACTATCTATATGCTTCAATCGACCATTTGTTAGGGATATATATCAACAGTTTGTTGTAATTAACGCACCCAAGGAATTTGATTTAGTGAAATAAATACCTTGTGTGTTGCCTCCCATTATAAGCACTTTCTTCAACTTCTTTCCAAACTCTGGATCTTGTCTTAATGCAAGAGCAATATTGGTGAGAGGTGCTAGGGCAACCAGAGTTATCTCTCCTGAAGTGTATAATAAACTACACGGTAAATGGATCAATCTGGAGTTGGACTATATGAAGAGCTAAATTATCTAACAGGCAACACTGTCAAAACATCCTCAGGTTATATTTGATTTTTTACGTGGCATAATGGTTAAAGTGTTATCTGTAAATCACAGCAATTCGAATATTCACACCCAGACTCCTTGTATAACCAAACAGCTTCTTCACTGAAATCAGAGATCATTGGCCAATCTGACAGGGGAAAACCAAATGACTACACATTTCTTAAAGTCTTAGTTTATTGCAACCAAACAATTACAATGAATACTTTTAGGAATGTAAATCTCATTTTATACAAAGTCTGTGAAATAGTCTTGAAGATCCAATGTTACCTGGATATTTATTGACTAGTCTAATCAGTGCATTCACAGCATTCTCATCTTGTATTTGGTCCATAGAAACATCAATGTCAAGGTCAGAATCCCCGAGCCCATCCATACCATGATAGTGTGTAGCTGTTAGTCCCTGTGTTACCAGTGGAACACCTGATCCTTTATATACAGGTACCTTCAACATTGAAACCAAGCACAATATATGAGAAAACTCGACAAGGAAGGCAGCACACAACTGAACTAGCTAACATACAAAAAAATCACGTAATACAAATACAAGGCACAATGACACGCACATAGCCAAATGGGAAAATAAAATGCTCAAGTCCCAGACGTCAAAAGCTGAATAACCTACATTTTCATAAAGATACGCCAAAATGGTAACCTTAAGTGACCTAACAAGGTATTACTATGATTTAACCTAGAAACCGACAGGAACATATTTACACTAACTGATAGACAAGTGTCAAGCAAAATATTACCTCATCAACGATTCTGAGTGAGTGATAAAAATGTTTTCAATCAAAGCTACACAAAAAAATTCAATGTTAAATTTTACAAAAATATAATACATTCTTCATACTTACATCAAGCCTGTTACACACTTTGAGCACCTTCAGTGTGTTAATGCACACTTGATCAATGAGAACATTCCCTGATTCACACGTTATTCCTATAACATCTACATCTGGTCTGGACAAGGCAAGCATCAGAGCCTGAGCATCATCCACACCTGTATCTACATCAATAATGTACTTCTCTGCCATCGTGTATTCTATAAAATGTGTATACAATGTATGACCCTTAAGACCAAAACCGGTAGTCCAGACAATATATTTAGTTTAAAGTAACCCGTTGTTGAGACGTGTTTTGCTCGCACCTGTCCTTTTCTCCACTGTTATAAATAGGTTCATATTTCAATAATTCAAAAAGGTTTGTGAACACACTGAGGTCGAAACGAAATCACACTTGACTAAGACCAGAACGAATGTATTCCTAGGTTATTATAAACAAACAACTTGCCAAGTTCTGTATCAACCTATTAATTGGTTTTAAAATAACCCAAAGTCAGTTAAAACACATAGGTGGTTGTGTTTCTAATTTGGAAACATCAATCCACCAGTAGAGTAGATAACTTGCCAATGAGTAACCATAAACTACATAAAAATATAAAGCTGATGAAAATAAAATCCTTAAAATTCAGATGATAACCTAATCACTACTTGATAACATCCTAAGATTATTTTTAAATCTGATTACATTAACCTGTATCTATGAAATGACACGATTTACATAACTTAAAGTGTCTGCAGATAACTGTAAGATAATTCATGTCCACAGACAGGAACTTGGTTTGTACGTACCCCCGTACATGTACTTATATCATTTTAAGTAACAAATAATGTGCTTGCATAAGTTGTAGGCATTGTAGGACATGTTTTTGGCTTTGGAGTATGGATATTACATATTCATGTACTTCCTATATTGCAAATGTATTTGTTTGTGTAAAATATTTTAAGGCTAAACACATTGATTTGGCAAAATTGCATAATGAATTCTTTGATTTAAATTTAATACGGTAGTTAATCTAACATAAGATGATAGAAACAAGAGAAACGGGGACATTGTTCAATACCGGACTAACAAGGAAAAAGTCCCCATCAATGCAGTGAAGTCAGAAATACTGCCCATCAGGGGGAAACTTCAGGAGCTAGCCGAGGGCTCAGTGCAAAACGATGGTAACTACATCAATTTATAGAGGCACATACCATAGTTTTGCACTAAGCCCTCGTAGTGTATCTTAATGATAAAGAGATCCATCCAAAACTCTACGGACGTGAAAAACATCGGCATCATAAGAAAAGCCAAAAAATGACGTCAGCATAGAAGATATGCTCAAGGTAGGAAAGCAAAGTACCTATGCAATGCTCGGACCAGGGCAGCATACTCGTAGACGGTTGGCATAACCCTTCTGGTGACAATCAAACACTGGAAGTCACACACAATCCCGAATTCACTTATGGAATAGAGATGCTGAAGACAAAGAAGGGCGACATAGACAAGCTGGACAGGCAACAGCGCTCCATGTTCAAACAATTCCAGAGTCTCCCAGAACAGACCACTACTACAAGGGCACACCTACTCATTGCAGCAGAATCCATTCAGTCGGTTGTTGACAAAAGGAGACTATCTTTATTCATTATTGCCAACCTACAGAGATCAGTAGAATACAAAATTCTAAACAGACGACTGACTACGGCCCCAGATGGAAGTCATTCACTTGCTAATACAGTCAGGAGTGCCACAGAGAGATACAAGCTTCCAGATGATAGGCAGTTGTTTGATGACCCAATACCAAAACATAAGTGGAAAGATATCGTAGGCAAGGCAGTTAATGCCTACTGGAGTACTGCATTGTTAGGAAAGTCTACTCTCCAATATAATCAGGGACAAAAGTTCGTCACGGTATTAAAATTAACATTTTATGAACTGATTTGAAAAGCTGTGTGGTTTAAGTGAATACCAGTGAGTTATTTTATGCATAGACTGTACAGTCAAGCATCTGAGAATGGCGGGAACGAAAGGTTCAGTGAAGAACGATGGAGAATCACCGATTTGTAAACTGTGTGATACCAAGTTTATTGGAGATAAAGCTGAAGTTTTAGAATGTGAATTATGTTTTGTTGTAAACGCCTTGACCTATCAAGCGCCGAGTACATACTCATATATACGTTGGTATTGTCCACATATGAAGAAAAACACACAACGACAAAATGATTATCGGGAAATTGCTGAAAGATGTATGGAATATTTCACAAAATTAGAGCAGAGACTAGATTCATTGGAGAAAGAAGTGAAGATAAAGACATTTTGAGGCATACAGGGTGTCCAAAAAGAAAGTATACAGTTTTGGGTTATTTTTATCAACTCTTAATGTTCTGCTATCGCAAAGAACTTTTGCACATGGTTAGAAAAAAAGATGCAAGTTTTTTTCTGGTACCAGTTTGAAGATTGTAACTCGAATAATTAAAAAAATGTCAATCTCCAAAAAATACCTTATTTTGACCTTGACGTCATTTTAACGTAATTTACGACGTTTTCACAATTTCTGTCTATTGCATGTATCCCGGTTTGCACCCATTCTTTAAAAGTCTTGGTTACATTTACACAGACTTCTACAAATTGGTCCTCTTAAATTTCATTTTGATGTTGATCAGAAGAAAACTTGCGTATATTCGCATTTAATTGTACATAAGCGATCTCGAATAGCCCAAAAGAAAAAGAATTCACATGAATTAAGACCCGGGCTGTGGCCGGGCCATTCCGCTCTGCAGAGGAATTTGCTAGAAATTATTTTGACACCAAATGTTTCTTGTAATTCACCCCCAACACTGGCATTGCCATGTGTGACTCTGGCTCCACTTGCATGAGCCATACAACATTCAAAACAAATGATTCGCTGCGGAGTTCCGAAAGAACTTGCTTAACAAAGGCAAGTAACACAATGGGTTAACTTTTTTCTATTTTGTTGTCGAAGTCGCAAGTGAATGGCCTATTAAAAGCCAACAAACATGCCCATGCTCGTGAGACACATCATATATATAATATCAGTTTAGACTTTTGTGAAATACAATGCAAATTTCGAAGAATGCATGCAAGACAGGAAACACCAGAAACACAAAAATTGTGAAAACGTCGTAAATAACGTCAAAACGACACCACGGACAGAATACGGTAATTTGAGAAAATTTACATTTTTTTTAAAAAAATATCCAAGTTACAAGTTTTAAACTGATGCCAGATAAAAATTTCATCTTTTGACTAATCATGTGCTGAATTTCTTTGCGATAGCCAAGCGTTAAGATTTCATTAAAATGCACTGAAACTGTATACTTTCTTTTTGGACACCCTGTATATGATTGACAAGCCGAAATATGCAACCGTGCGACTCGCGTGGAAGATCAGAGTGCTGAATTAAGGGGGAATGGATCACGACAATGTAACAGTATCATTTTCGGTATTGAGGATTACAACATTCGCAAAAGCAGAGGATATCGGTAGGATAAAGAAAATGTGAAGTTAGTGAGCGAACTTTGCCGTATTATGTACACAGTGAAAAATATTGTACGTACATGACAAGAGCTCAACAGGAAGGTGCAGGAGAGGAATAAAGTGACCAGATATCCATGAACAGACCACTAACATTTATATTTGAAGATGAAACACAAAAGAGGAAATTCAGGAGTAACCTGAATTAAACAAAATATTAAGCAATTTTGCTAATTTGAGTGATATTTACAGTCATCTTCTCTTGATGGGTCATTTCAACTTCCCTAAGCTGAATTGGACAGAATGGACATATGGTGTGGACAAGGATTGTGAAACATGCACTGAAAGTCGCAGAGAAAACTACTACCTTTATCAAGAAGTGGCTACGCTCACAAGGGTTAGAGGTAGTATCCATTCTTCAATATTCAAGAAATCACAAAAATATAGGTGTTGTGTTAGGAGTGTGCGTATTACAATACTTATACTTAGGGTGGTAAGAAGAAGGTAAACCAACAAGACAAAATTCTACTTCACCAACAGAATCGTGGATGCATGAACCAGTCTTCCAGAAACTGTCTGCTGAGAAAGTGAACCAATTTGAAACATTGGGGAGACCAAGAACTGAACTACAATCATAGAGTAGACTTTAAATTCACGCATACAAGAGGACATTACATAAATACACAAAAACAGGTAGATATACAGATTTTATAACCTGTGTCCACAGAAGATCCTAAGGTAGCCTACTGTGTAAGGTAAGTAACTTATTATTTGTTAAAAAATAAATGAAATACTTTTAAAATGCTGACTGATTATTAGAAATCTAGTTCTGATAGACACACACTTCTGATAGATAATTTATCAGTTTCACAATAAATATCAAATAAAACGGATGATAATTGGCAATACCAAGTTCTTGTTTTGGCAGAATTTTGCATAAAAGGGAGGTAACTGTTTCATCCTTAGAAATGTGTAAAACCCAACATTACATATAATACGTACGGAACGAACGCAGTTACTTCCCGTACGGAGGTGTAGTAGTTAGAGAAATCACATCAATAAGTTAATGGCTACCTCTGAGAATGATCAGAAGACCTTTTATGGTATGATAAGGGCCCAGAGAAGTGAACACTCAGATCAGAGTAATCTTTCACTGCTGGTGAACGAGGAAGAAAAGTCAACGCCAGATGAGGTCCTAAAAACATGGAAATCACACTTTGAGACGTTAGCAACTCCAGCTGAATCCAAAGATAATGAAATAAATCTCATAAACATCCAGAACAAAATCATAGCAGAGAAAGAAATACTTGGTGAACCAATAGAACCAGCATCTTTAAAAGAGATCGAAAACGCAATTAACAGTCACTGCATGGAATTTTTTCACTTTTTCAATAGGGGCGATTTCAGGGTGTGTCTCAGAATGTATTGAAATTTTGCATGAAAGTACATCAGGTGGCCAAACAAAGATTTTTATGCATCTTTGACTTTCTGGTACTACCGTTGCTATGGAAACCTGAAAATAATATTTTGGCCTAAAAATGCCAATTTTTCATACCAAAAAATCACATATTTCATCTAAATGTCCTGCATTAATGTGAGATATTTGATTAAAATGTGTTATATTATGGGATACAACATACCTAGCTGTAATAATTGAACCAAATTACAAGTTGGCTAGAACTTTGAAACATGCCTTTTTTCCCTGTCAAAAGTGGGTGGGGTAAAGCCTTATCTTGAACATCAAATTTTGATAAAATTTAAGGAACTAAATAAAAGTTATGCGAAGGCTTTCAATGTATTTACTATATTCACTTCCAAGAATGACGTTATGACTGTTGTTCTTGATTGTGAATTTTTTTTTTATTTCCAAATAAGTCCATAACCATGGCAACGGTTTATAGACTTTTCAGTTTTGTGATATATTATATCATACTCGTTTCTAAGGACAAAATTTTAATTCATGCATACATAATGGCGAAACATGACTTATTTTACTATTAACTGATAGTTGTAATGTTTGGTGCGCGGTTCTGATATAAACGATTCATGGTTGCCATGGCAAATAATCAAAATGAGTGACATTTTCAGTATTTCCCTACATTTTTGTCAATTAAACTCACTTAATTCCCAGAAATATATAATTGAATAACTAAATTATGCTTAACTTTGTGAGAGCATATTCCTTTAGTTATTTGGTGAGGTATTTGTGGCAATTTTCGAAGTGGTTACCATGGTAACATAGCAAAATCAACCATAGCTGTAAATGTTTTACACCTTAAAACATCAATCTAACTCGATTTTCTCGTCAATGGGCATAGAAAAACTGCATATGGATATCATATGTTGTGTAACTTGTCTGCCCGATTTATTTTGTAAACCTAGTTTGATGTGTTGTTAAGTGGTTGCCATAGCAACTACCGAAATAATCAATATTTTTGTCAATTTTTATACATTTTGGCATAATATTTAGCATACAGTGTGTTTTATTGAGACAGTAATATAAATTAGGAATTGGATAGTCAAAATATACCACATGCTTTACTATGGGTATGGTTTTCAGTAATTTCAAGATCTGTTTCCATGGTAACTGAATAAACAATATCAATTTTTAAGCATTTTTGTTAGATTTCTGGCTTTTTTCTTTTGATTTGAAACATGCTTAAAGTCAGTTACCAATACACCATTAGTGTTCAAAATAAATGCATACTCAAAACAGTTGTGATAATTTATTTGGATGGTTGCCATGGTAACTAAAATAAACCCATTTTGTTTTGTCATATGATTACTCATTTTGTGGGTGTTGTTTCAGTAAAATACTTCTTATACATTTTGCATCAAGAAATGAGCTGTTGGCTTGTTCAAGACAAGCCTGTTAAAAGGTCTCATCAATTCTCAATAAGTTGATTTTATGTGTTTCTGGAAGGTGGGCTTGAAGAGAGATATTTCCAATTAGTTGGTTTTTTGTTGGGTCAAAGTGGATGTAAAGTGACTTTTCAAAGAAAACCCTGGATTTCACCATCTTTTATCTGGGAACAACACACGTTAAACAAGCTTTTATCACACTTTAAACCCATAAAAACCAACATTTGGAAAAATACATTTAAAAACCATAACAATAAACATAAATTGATCAATATATAATTTCAAAAATTGATGACATATAAATTGATTTACAAGGCAAGCTTAATGTAAGAATAACAATAAATTATAACTTTCATTGTCATAGTTTCAGAAAAGTTCATACCTGTATGAAATACTTTCATGTTAAAATTGATGTAGAATTCATAAATCTGATTCTGAATTAAGGAAGTAAAGATAACGCAAACATAAAGTTATATCAAGCACTGTTTTACAGTAAAATCGATAATAACAACAGTTGTTTGTAAACATGTATGCCGCCATTGGCAGCCAAATAGTCAAAATTGAAGCTTTGACCAACTGACCTCAAAATCAAACATATCCTAAACTTTAGACAGGACATTAATTAATCTACAGAATAAATATACCACTAAAATTAAAGAAATAAATATCTCATAAATATAAAGTGATTTAAGTACTTTTTATATTTTAAAACAATAAATTAATTGTGTGTCTGTAAATCATTTGTGCCAAAGAAGCAGCACAGTCACTTTAAAGCAGAAAGATCTTAGACACAGTCTAGGGCAGAAAATATTTCCTCTACTAACTGACCTGTGCAAAGCAATATAACCAACTTTTAATACTTTTTTTTTCAAGTAAACAATGATATACAAGGGGACATAACTTGTGACGTTGACCACAATTGTGACACAAGTTTGCTATGATTTCAGTGACATAGATTTTGACTGCACATGGGACCAACATGAAATCCCAACCTAGATTTCATCACAACAAACTCTTCCAGTCTGGTCAATGATATGTTTGTATCATAGCCATTGAAGCAGTGATATGCTCAGTCCTATACAAAAATTCCATGAATTATTTTGCTAAATTTAAAGCATAATAGCTGTTTTGTGCATATTTAAAAATAAAAAAAATCATATGCTAGCCTACACAACACTGTGTTTAAATAATGTTCGTTATTTTATTTGCCGGATAGCCAATTTGAACCCTGATGAATGCATGCATAAACATGCCTCAAATCATCACGCCTCGCCATAATGAATCGAATTATCCATCTACTGTAACAGTGTTTCTGCACAAAGCACAAGATTTCTGCAGTGACCATTCATGGTCTGAAGGCTCCTTAGGGATCAACTTGTTTTTTTTCCACTTCAACAAGTAGGTCTAATATCATCTCATCTGCAATGATATAATATGCAAATATTGAAAAAAATCAATTTATATTAACAACCAAACAATAAGTTGAAATCAATTCAGATTAATATGATTAGCTCAATTTTTAACCATTATCAGTTTTAGACACAAACATTGAACTGGCGAAACTTTGCTGTCTTTGAGTTTAAATATAATATTGTTTTTAAAATAATGTGCACCAACAATATGCACAAAAGCAATTAATCATGCAGAATATTTGTCACTTGTCTTTTGTAATCAGCATTTCTTGATTTAACAAGTCTATAACAGACAGGCTATGAAACAAGCCTCCGTAGCTCAGTGCACTTGCTGTCTAATCTGGAGACCTGGATTCAAATCCGGGTGGAGGCCATCTGGAGACCTGGATTCAAATCCGGGTGGAGGCACATATATATGCCTGACATATTTCAGCAGAAAGCTGACTGGCAAATAAAGGCTAAGCTCGATAAGCTTCTTTATTTAATTCTGTGATGAGTTAAAAAGAGGATATTGTAGAAATAAGATCTTATATGTGTGCTGATTAGGTAAAAGTTTAAAAAGCATTGCAAAAGCACTTTCAGCAATAGTCAAAATACACACGAATTGTCAAAACTTCAGATATCTGGCTCTAAATCTTGCCATATAAGAGCCTGGATAATTATATTAATGCAAATAGTCATGAAGTATGGTGAGAATTAAGTCAAAACCTACTTATTTACTGATCCACAAGCATTTAATCTTGTCTGCGTCAGTTAACCAACATTCTCTACATATCTTCAGTATGTATTTCAGTGATTCACATCATTAGAAATCTAGAAAGTAGTTACAACTGTTCTCATCTGTGGACATGTAAGTCTGTAACCATACCTGAAAGAGAACATACACATATATTAATACTAGTATTCACAGTCTCGACATTATTTCCCAGTCAGTTGCATCCACTCCGCCCTCCCAACCCGGGGATGGGCCGGGATTTTTACTTTTGGGTAGTCAAACCCCACCCTTCCATGGCCCTGCAGGGGACAGCTGATGGTAAAATCTCCGGTGTTTCCCCGGCCCCTGACAACTTAAAATTGTCCCAGGGTATTTGGTTAGGGGAAATAAATTCCAACATTTCCCTGGCAGTGCAGGGAAAGAAGGTAAAAATGTGGCTGTTTCCCCGGCTATCCCTGAGGGTCGGGGCGTGGATGAAATTGACTGGTGGGTGCATTAGAGGTTAAAACCTGTTTTTCAGAATTCCCATTTTTTATCAAGGATAAATAAATGTATAGACATAGATCTAAGTAAGAAAATAATCATAAGGGTAGTCATGCATGAAGATCATAGCCATGCTAGCAATGTAGCATTTCAGACATGACCTAGTTCCACAGCCAAGGATTGTACCAGGGACAATTCGATCAGTTATATCGGCTTGACCACCATGACGTCCATGATTAAACACCAAATCACAATGGTAGAGGGTGAACTCGGACACAATAAAATTATCTCGTCCAAAAAGTTACCGAGTGTAAACAGCAAAAATACCCCACCCACTCGGTAACAAGTCACGTGTTGACCAGACAGTGCGATACCAATGCACTCAAACGGCTGTACAATACGATTTTAACTTAAAGATTTTATTTTAACACTCACCTGCGTCATAACCCTGACGAGTGCAGCCTTTGATTGACATTTTTGTAATAGTTTTCATTTCACGACATTTCTGAAATCGCTTTTACTTCCTGCTTCCGGTTGACAACGGAAGTTAACTTTGCGCGTATTGGAACGAAAAGTGCGTTCAAATACGAAAAGGACCGAAAAGAGCAATTTTCAAAATCGAATTACAGGCGCGAATCTATAAAAAAGTAATTGTGACTTCTAGAAAGTGGACTTCAAAGCTTTGAAATTATACTAAAACCATTGTTATAAACCAAAGCCTTCGCATAAGTGAAAAAACACGCATTCAAAACACCGAGTATTTTAGGTGTGAAAACGCATGGGCCACATTTAACGAAATAATTATCATATTAAATGAACGTTAAAGAAGGTTTAAATATAATAGAATTGATAACACATGTATGTTTTATAACACTGACGAAAAAAATGAACTCAACAATTTTGTTTATTTAAGCTGTAGCCTCGTAAGTGTCTCCATGGAAGTTTTCTCGATTTTCAGGAATACGTTTTTTTGACGACGGTTGCTAGGGAAACCAGATGACAGGGAAAAAAAATATTTGTACCAAACCCCAAAATGTGGGACCCCTCTATACATTTATGGTATTTTTATTCAATTCTGTGACACAGCCTGAAATCAAAAGTGAAAAAATTCCATGCAGTGACAATTAATAATCTTAACAGTGGAAAAGCAGCAGACCAAGATGGTATCACGGCAGAACACATAAAATTCGCTAAAACCGAACTTGTCCCTGTCATTACCGATATCATAAATGACATCTTCAAACAACTAGAGGTGCCAGAAGAACTCAAGGAAGGAATTCTCACACCTGTTCACAAGAAAGGTAAAAATAAAAGAATCCCTGGAAACTATAGAGGGTTAGTCGTCTCAAATACCTTCAATAGGATCCTTGAAAGTGTACTTAAAACAAGAATCGACAACATTTTTAACAAAATACAAAATCCACTTCAAAGAGGATTTACAGCCAAAAGCTCATCAATTAATGCTGCCTTCATCATATCTGAAACAATCTTCAATACAAAACCCTCTGAACAACTCTACATGACCAGTCTGGATGCACAAAAAGCCTTCGATACAGTTGATCACGAGGTTCTATTTAAACTGTATCACCAGGGTATACAGGGACATATGTGGATCTTGTTAAGGAACTTATACAAAGCATCATCAGTAAAGGTTAAGTGGAATGGTGAATTGTCAGAAAAGTTCTTCCTGGGACAAGGGACTAAGCAAGGGGCGAAGCTTTCCACCACCTTATATAAGTGTTTTCATAACAGCACCCTGAACAATCTTGTTGACAGTGACTTAGGAGCACGTATCGGAGATATAAGTGTAGCGGCACCCACCTGTGCTGATGATACAGCCCTACTGACAAACTCTAAAGAAAACCTTCAAGCAATGCTCGACATTGTCCAATACAGGACTAGTAGGGATAAAGTCACTATCAATGCAGGGAAGTCAGAAATACTACCCATTAAGGGGACTCTTCTGGAGCCAGTATATCTTAATGACAAAGAGATTCAACACTCAACGGAGGTGAAACACCTTGGCATCATCAGAACAGCCAAAAACGATGTCAACATAGACGACAGACTCAAGATAGCGAGGCAAACTACCTATGCAATGCTCGGACCAGGGTTGCATGCACGTCGTGGACTTACCCCACTGGTGACATACAAACTCTGGAAGTCACATGCAATCCCAAGATCTCTCTATGGTATAGAGGTACTCAAGACAAAGAAGGGTGATATCGACAAGTTGGACAGGCAACAGCGCTTCATGGTCAAACACTTTCAGAGTCTCACAGAACGCACCGCCAACATAGGAGCACAAATACTCATTGCAGCAGAACCCATCCAGTCGGTAATTGACAAAAGAAGACTATCTGCATTCATGAATATCGCCAACCTTCAGGGATCCGTAGAATACAAAATCCTAGACAGACAACTGGCCATGGCACCAGATGGAAGTCATTCTCTTGCTAATACAGTGAAAAGTGCCACAATGCGATACAAGCTACCAGATGCTAGACATCTGTTTGATGACCCAATACCAAAACATAAGTGGAAAGCTATGGTAAACAAGGCAGTTAATACTTACTGGAATAACGAATGGAGTGCTGAATTAGAAGGGAAGTCTACCCTCCAATTCCTACAAATCCAGAAACAACCAACTCAAAAGCCCCACAATATATGGAAAGCAATCAAACCAAGAGAACATGAGGTGCGTCAGGCTGAACTTAAGGCTCGATTGATCACAGGAACATACATCCTACAAACTAATCTAGCGAAATATAACCGCATTCATACACGAATGTGAGTGCAGCAGTACCAGTGCTGGAATTTACCTGAAGAAAAGAAGAAAAGAAAAGAAGTTCTAATTTGCGCATACTTTATAATTATAATTATGTAAGAAGCGCCTTGTAATGCCATATTAAATATGTATCAGTCTTATAAGGTTGTACGTAGTACTTACGACCTTCTCATTCTAAGCAAGCGATACATGCGTCTACGTACTTGAAAAGGTAAACATACATTTGTGTCTCAAGGTTATCCGTGTGAGCCATGATGGCAACAATAGTGACAGATTGCATAGCTTACCCTATATAATCATGTATATTAATTACAATTAATATGCGTCATATAATACTTTCTTCTCTTAGCTTCGTACAATTGCGCCTGCAAAACTTTCCAATGATCATGTCAAATACTCGATTATATATAAGTGATAATCGGAACAATACAATATTAGAATGAGGAAACTTATGTATTGTCTGATTAACTTGGAATTTCCACTAAAATAAGAGTAGACAGAAGAAGCTTATTGACTCAATACATTTGCACCACCATTGTGCTAAACAAAACAATAACAACACAGTTAAGAGGTGTTACAATTTATTGAATGAAATTACATGCTTATACAGTTAATTAAAACTACACAAATAGTATTCACAATTTACAAAATACAGATACTCACAGTATATAAAAAGAGCTATCTGCAAGTTCCAAAACTAAAACAGTTCTGCTAGTTCCCCTTATATAATAACAATATATCGCCGTGTACAACATAAAAAAGTTCCCGGAGAAGTGCCCTGTTTCAAAAGACTAAGAATGTGACCAAAACACGTATATTCGATATCTAGTTTTGCTTTATTTATTAATTTTTTTATTATTCAAAGATTCGTGGGGTAAATCCATCAATTGGTATACATTTTTGTACAAAGAAATTTTACACATAGTGAATCACAGTGTAGTTTATTTAGGATTGTGCATGTTATTTGTACTTTTCAAGATTTTCTTTTAGTTAGGCATCTACTTCATTAAGTAAGATTTTATCAAAACGACTTGTTGGACAGATTACAATATTATCTTGCAGGCACTAAGTAGAATGTATTGTATGAACATTATAATAACAATTGTTCCGTAAATGTGTAGTGATTTAAGGCTTGCTAAAGCAAGGAAGGTAACAATTGATGATACCTTGTTCAGAAGCCAGTTAAGGTTCAAGTATAGTGTCAAATTACTATTTTTTGACGAGGCAATAATTTAGCAGATTTAAAGGCAACATTTTCCTAATATACAGCCATAGGTAGGAAAATCATTACAGAACACATTTTAAATTGACATATAATAAAAATGTAATCCAAAATGCTGCTTTTGCAACAACATACCATGTGCACAGGAAATAATCAAAAACACTCATTTCAATGAATTGAACTAATTCCTTCAGCCAATATGTAGCATGAACTCATTTTGAGGTAGTACTACCAATGAATCATGACAATATGTTTTGACAATCCTGCAATATGCATTGGAAAGTCATAAAAAATTTGAAAATGTCACAAAATTTTAGGGAACTATTTGAAGTATGGTGGTCAAGTGCCTGTATAAAGTATTTATCTAATAATAATGAGTTGCATATAAATTTATGAATTTTCGCCACTGAACAGTAATTTAAGAAAAGTGTTTTTAATTGGCAAAGGTTAATTTGAAAACATAACATTTCAACATAATTCGCTGCATTAACATGGAAGTCTTTGCCTCAGCAAAGTACACGAGCATGCTTTGTCAATGAACACACCAACCACGTGATCATGCCCTGGACTTGTTCGATTCAGAGTGATCTGGGCGTTTTACGTAGGGGATCGCATTTTCTAAAAATGAGTATGCTTAGGAAATAACCATATCTTATCAAATATACGCTTTCAATACGACAATTACCTTACAGATCGAAAAAATCGTTAATATTATTGTTTTCTGCAACCCGTTCAAATTGCTAGCGTTATTTGCCGGAAGTGTAGTTTCGTAAAATAATTCTTGCTCAAAACTGTTATTTCAGATATTTACAGTATTTTTTTCTTCTTTTTCAATGTTACACTTAACTTTAAACATTATAATTTAATATTATTTCTATTATTTGTCACGAAATATGGAGATTTTAAAAATTCGAATTTGCGGAGAGATACAAAAGCATGAACAAATGGACGATAAGTGGTAAACAAATTGTATGACCGGGACACATTCCATTATTATGAACTAAGCACGTCGGTGATTTAAGTGTCATTTGTTGCATATAAATCTCAAGACTATCTTCTTTTCATTCATGTATTTGATTCTGTTCCACCCTTCTTTGATTTTTAATTATTGAAGAGCAAAGTTTTGACAGTTAGAAAATACAAAATGGCGTCTTACATTGGAACACATGTTGATTTCAAATTGGAATTTTGGGCTCGAGGACGATTGTATTCATATTCTGATTGTAGCAGTTACTCAATATAAGTTCTCTGCAACTCATTATGTGGTTATGTCTTTCCTCTGGAGCTTTCTAAATGTTTTTGTGGTTTTGCACGGGACCGTGTTTTATTTGTCAATTATATCTCAAATACACAAAAACAGCTTTATGTGTGAACAACTTATACATACATATATAATAGCCGTTCTCCAGGAAAACCGGGCTTATTGACAAAATTACGAAAATCATGATAATAAATCGTTAGAAGGACGAGACTCTTATGAATAATTTCGGAAAATTTGAACGCATTATTATATATATTAACGAAGTTATAGACTTTCCAAATTAACCACTCCCACCAACTTTTTGAGTGACGTCGCAAACGTCATTCGAACGTTATTTGACGTAACGTTAACAATCATTTCATAAACCCAGTATTTATTGAATTATTGACGTAAACTTTTCAAATTATTGTCACATTTTAGAATAATATTCTGATTATAATAAAACACGATACAATTGGGAGTGTTTGCTTACAGGGAAAAAGTAGCTGCTATTTCCAACCACTAACCTCTTGTTGTTCTCAATTCGGGTAGTTTACGGAAATTGATCACCATAGCAATGACGGAAGTAATTTTATCATAATTTATCAGAACATTTAAATCTTTAAGATAGTACTATGTTATCCAACTACTTACAATTAAATCGGTGAGCATGACTTTTTTCTCATTTTAGACCTATTTCTAAATGTTATTACATAATTACTATGTTATGTCAATAAGCCCGATTTTCCTGGAGAACGGCTCATGTATATATATTGATATATTGGATACTTTGTTTTGAAGTGTGTAAATATTGTTTAATTAACGATGTCCGCGTGTAAAAACTTTTTTTCAAATGTTTAGCTTTTCGTTTTAAACGGTTTTGTTCTATTGTATACCCTTTAAGACAACTGCATGTGAATTTTAAAACACTTTTATTGTCTTTTAAGAGAGTAATTTCTATTTTTATTTCCCTACACATAGCGTAAAAACGTACTGCAAAAACAAATGGAGTCACCTGCATGATAAATATAATCAGTCTCCAACAGATGACACAATAAAAACAAGAGTGTGTTTAAATTAAATGATTATTTATTCAACCGAAAGCGTAAAAATGATATTTGGCCTAATTATGAAGTAGATAAAAATAAAAATGTAACCCTACCCTCCTTGAAAAAAGGCATTTTTTCGCATATTGCCAGTAAGTACCGGTAGATAAATGGCAATAAAATATGATCTAAACAATTGTCACCATTGAATATTTTTCAAAAATAACTTCAATGTGTGTGAAATGTTTAAACAAAATTTTGAAAGGTTTTACCGAGCGGTTTTGTTAATATACATTTCAGAAATCCATAGTAACCCGATTTTCGTCTATATTCCACATATTTTACGCCTATAAAATTAAAGAAAAAAAAGAAAAAAATAGTTTTCTCCAAATTACACTAAAAAGTGATGTCAAAAAGCCAAAACATTGTCTTATAACTAAAAAATAAAGACAAAAGAATTAAAATATTTTGGCTCTAGTGGGGGTTGAACCCACGACCTAAAGGAAATCAGTCAAATTGTCATAAAATTACTGAACGTGAGAACTCTTCAAAAGGAGATTCTTTATTACACCCGGATATCCTTAAGTCCAGTAGTCTTGATTATTTTGAGAATTCTATGTTTTGCAAATGCTCGGTCATTTTGACACTACACTTGGCGGCACTTCTAACGCTGCCACTTGATTATTCTTGATATCTCGAAAATGGATTGAGATAACTTTATCAAATTTTCACCAGTTTTAGTTCAATGCATGTGCCTATTGCTGCACTTGTTAATTCAGAAATTGGTGTGTATGAAAATTCGTGGTAAAAGCGTAATTTACGTCACCCGGAATTACAAAGTCACAAAATTAAATAGCGTAGATATTAGGGGTAAATTGAGTATTTTCAATATTTAATTTCTTACAGCTTCAAGTATTATGTAATAAGTGTACAAAATAAAATATTCATAAAATCATCTACGTTACAATTCCCTAGGTAACGAAATAGCAGTTGGTAAGCTTAGACCGCCACAAATTCATCTTATATTCTGAATATAAAACCGATGCGTTTAAAATAAACGTTTAATCTCAAATAAGGCTACTTGAATAGTAAAATTCACATTTCCTCTGAATAACAAATGTTAAAAGTACGCAGTAGAGTCGAATTTTTTCAGTGTCAAGTAATAATTGGTCACCCTAAATTTAAATTTTAAGTTGAGCGCAACCCGCGTTACTCACAGGAACCGAATTTTGTCAGCAGACAAGCTATGGGTATGGAAAACATTATATTTGCAGCAAAACCAAAAATTATCGTTTACTAGCATTTTGGTAAATATTGTTAATAACTATTAAATACGATGAGCGAATATAATGTTGATACATGTATGCACAACCATTATAGAAAAGGGGGCATGTACTCGCATACATAACAACCAGATGATCGCTATTGCGTGATAAATTGCGACTTTCGATATAAGTATTCAGTCAGTTGAAGACGTGTCATTCAGTTGTCTATTGTTGGATCGAGCGGAATATTCGCCTGAACTTTTGTCAAATATTGCTGTATATTTCTACCAAATTTTATACAAATCCATTAAGAAGTTTTAAAGAAGAAAGAAATATATCAACGGTAGCGTTAGAAGTGCCGCTAAGTGTATACAGGATCCTTAATGTAAAAATATATACATGTACAAAACCCTTAACAATGGTTGGTGGCTCTACATATAACGGACTAGAACAATTACGAGTCTCATACCAAATGCAAAGTTCGAAATAGACAACAAGAAAATAAATCGTTCTTGCGGGCCAAAATAGTATACTAGTATAGGCTTGAGACTGGAACGTAGAAACAAACAACTTTTAGGCATTATCTTTTTAGGAGACGGATTTTGTAGGAATCTGGATACCACGTTAGTCCAAGAATTCCTTTAGGGATGGGAAATTTCTCACTACTTTCAGGAAGGAAACGATACTTCTGAACAAGGGAGGTCACAATCAGAAATAATTCAAACCTAGCAAGTGTTTCACCAAGACATGACCTTTGACCCAGCGAGAATGTTATCAATTCCTTTGGAGTTACAACCTGTGTTGCGTCATCATTAAGAAATCTTTCTGGTTTAAACTCATCAGGATTATCCCATGATTTTGGATCTCTGTTAGACGAAGGTATATTAATCATTACAGTGCACCCCTTCGGTATCTTATATCCACGAAATTCTATGTCTTCTACGACAGAATGAGGAATTGCAAGTGGAGCCACGGCTGATAATCTCAATCCTTCTAGAATCACCGCTTGACTGTACGGCAAGCGTTTCCGGTCTGACAGCGTCGGTTTGTTGTCACCAATAATTGAGTGTATTTCGGCAAACATTTTATCTTGGATCTCTGGAAATCGTATAAGATAAGCCAGAATCCATCGTATCGTTGTGGCAGTTGTTTCACTACCGGCAGATACTAAGTCAAAGAGTGTATATTCTAATTGCTTGTCTGGAGCAGTACCCAGCTTGTCCTTGGTTTTACATTCTTTCTGATGAATTAAATATAGATCAACAATAGTATCTCTGGTTTCATCAGTGTGATTTCGTTTCAACTGCTCAATGTAATCACGGAAGAATCTGAGCATGAGTTCGTACTTAGCATGTGTTGATTTTATTCGCAAAATATCAAAAGGTAGCAGGTGAAGAAAAGGCAAACAATTGACCACCAGGTGTTGGTACATGAACACGTCAACTGCTTCACGTAACAACTGCAAAACCTTCTCAAGGCCCTTGTCATCGTATTCGAATCTTTGTTTGTATAAAAACATACTCATGATATTAGTTGAGGTTTTGTTTAATATATGTCCGATATCCACAGGGTATGCAATATTGTCTAAAGTTGTTTGAAGATGGCTTACTTCATTCAAAGTAGCTTCTTCTACCGTTTTTCCTCCGTCCTTGAAGCAAAGTTCTTGTAATGCTGTCAACGCGAACATTCTCTGGCCTTTCCAAAATGCTCCATTTGCAAAGACAATACCTGGGTGAAGATTCACCAGCCTGTCAAACGAACTGTCCGGTCGTGATGTAAACTTCGAACCTTTCTTAACTAAAGCATCGTGAACGGCGTCATGACCGTTCAAAAATACCATCAACTCATTCCCTATATATAAACTATATACATCTCCATATTTCTGTCTCAACGAGGCCAGATTGTACAAAATATCACCAGCAAATGACGGCAGATTACCAATCACTGGAAACAACGCGGGGCCTGGAGGAATCCCATGTGGTCTTCTAGTAGAATAAAACATCAAACAAAATGTCAGTAGGAATATGAGCAGAGTTACCGTCCATGAATAATCCAATTGAATCAAACTTTCTACAATTGCCATTTTATAATATTATTTAGTTCCTTTTATTTACTTGTTAAACAATTAAACCGACATCTTCAAACATATCTTCAAACAAAAACATGTGTACACTAATAGCTAAGCACTGGATGATCCCCATCTCAACAAATAAGACAACATGATTACAATTATATAGCAGTATCCGTCCCTAATAGTCGGCTAATATCCATACACTGTTCCCCACTTATACATGTCACGTATATGTTATATGCATAATATAATTCGCAACTATTCTTTACAGGCACTGTATTCACGTACATTTCCTATTCACCTATTGATCGATGGAATTTACATGTAGTATATAGATACACATTGTACAGGATTCAGCTCACACTACACATGCTAATGTACCCGTTAAGTTGCATAGTTCTATACACCATTTCACTACATAATTATGTGCAGTCCTTGAACTATTATTCGTGTCTGGTCTACCGTGATATTTGAATAAGCACACAGCTAGCTTAAAAACTTTTAATTTCTTGACGTTTACTTTAGTTATATAATATTATTATTATTAATATTTTGATAACACTGGGAGTTTCCACTGTATAGAATATTAGCCAAGGTTCACATCTATAACGATACTCTAGGATCACTTATTGTCTATTTTAAACATTTCTGCCTAACAAAATATTATTTAATTTTTATGGACTACCGAAATGTCTAAAACATATCGAAATCGACTCTAAGTTAAAACTAGTTACAGTTAAAACTAGTCACAGTTAAAACTAGTTACAGTTAAAACTAGTTACAGTTAAAACTAGTTAAGATACAACATGCTAGACAAATGAAGCTACATAAAGATGTAAGTGTTTGTAGTATGGCTTATACATGTACGTAAACAACGAGTTGCCAAATACTATGAAATATATATTATACATGGAAAGCAAATAAATTTCCCTGAGAGGTCCCGTGATGTCTGGCTGTTTGTGAATATCGTACACTTATATCTAACAATAATATGTACATTGTATAACAATGATTCATTTCCAAATATGTTCAAAGAAACCGTAAACGCAATACATACGTAATTGCATGTAAACGATTTTTTGTTTTGGCAATTTATAAAACATTTAGCTAATTGACTATTGGCGAATTATAGAATCTTAGATAGTAATTTTGGTAATTTGTCATGGGATTTGAATATTGCAGATAAATATGGTAATATTATTTACAGTACAAGTGCTTCATATGACTCTCGTTCATTTGTTTCTTTCGTCTTCATCATGTAGATGTCTGGATTGATTTCCTGGTCCAAAATTTACTAATTTAAGAATAGAGTATTCATTTTCAAAGTATGTACCCACACGTCTGATAAAAACCGCCGAACATGACCCAGCACAATCATACATGATAATTAGACACATGTACGTACAATTGCAAACATAATTTGCATGATTAAATATTAATTAGGACTTCTTTCTGATTTGTTCAAATAGTGAATACTGATTACCAATACTACGATACTAATCAGCGATGAGGGGTATTTTACGACTATATTTTATTGAATTTGACGTAAACTATTTATTAATACGTATCTAATATATTGAGAATGATCTATACCAAGTTGTCAATTGATATAAAATTTCAGGAAATATCATTAAGCAAATGCACACACCGACATTAGGTCCAAACTATTTTGACAAAATTCGACAAACCGGTTCATGTTTTGAAAACAGTTGGTTGCACAACAAACATCTAATAGTACTGTCTGTTTATATGCCATACAGTACAAAATACACAGTACGTTCATGGTAAGTATGCAACACATTTTTCGGTGTATGGTAAAAACTATGAATTGTTTAGAGTTTTCATACATATAGCTAATAATCAAGATATAATAAAAGTGAGCGTTCGTAAGTGATCTATATCTTCAGTGTCGCAATCCTTAATGCACCTAGATATCGCAGATGTAACACAATATTGAAATATAACAGACAGTCACATAGAGTACGGCAATATATCATTAGTTGATATATATTTTAATCTGTCAGATCATGAACGTACTCAGTGCTTTTAGTTTATACCCGAGTCGTACTTGAATATTTATGTCCTACATATTATGGTATATTTTCATGAATTTACAACATATTCTTAACCAAACATGCCAATTCCAAGTTCATTCAAGTGCTAAATTAAGTAGTATATTAACCCCTGAAGTTTACAGTGAATTGCGTTGACTCAGCAGTACATTGTAGTACATAGAATCAGCTTTCCATCAAACTATCATAATAGGTAAAATTCACAAATGCGATTGGTCATCAATAACATTTAAAATAACAGATAATAGGTCGAAAGTGAACAAGCATCTGATCTTACAGAAGAATATCACGAAGGCAAAAGGAAATGCAGTAATAATGTACATGTAGTACACAAAAAAGTTATTACAGAGAATGCAAGGAGCCTGGGCAAGTTATTCATACAGCTTGTGTGCGATTAGGAGCAGAATTACGTTACACATACGTGTGCGTGTCAATCAAAAGTAAACGAAGTAGTCTTGTTAAAGGCATCCATCAACTATAAAAGTGAGCAACACAATAAAGGAATAACAATATGTCGCCTCTTTCGCGTAACCGGAGCACAAACCAACACCCTTAACCGCATGTCAAGGAAAGCCATAATAAGGATAGCCCAAAACGAAAAAGGTACAGTGAGATAAACTTTATACATTGCATTTTGAAGAAAAACTTTAAAGTGGACAATGGTGTATTCATCTATCGTTTTAGAATACGCATTTTGTACGAATCTGTGTGCCAAGCAAGTCCAAAGTTTCCTTTAGGCATGGGAGTGTTCTGGTCAGTTTCTGGAAGGAAACGATACGTCTGAACAAGGGAGGTCACAATAAGAAATATTTCAAATCTAGCAAGCGTTTCGCCGATACATGACCTTTGACCTAGCGAAAATGTTATCAATTCTTTTCGAGTTACAATCCCTGTGGCATCATCATTAAGAAATCTTTCGGGTAAAAACTCATCAGGATTGTCCCATGATTTTGGATCTCTGTTAGACGAAGGTATATTTATCATTACGGTACACCCCTTCGGTATCTTATATCCACGAAAGTTTATTTCTTCTTCTGCAGAATGAGGAATTGCAAGGGGTGCCCCTGCTGTTAATCGTAACCCCTCTAGAATCACCGCTTGAATATATGGTAAACGTTCTCTATCTGACAGCGTAGGATTGTTTTCACCAATAATTGAGTGTATTTCCGCAAACATTTTCTCTTGGATTTCCGGAAAACGTATAAGATAAGCCAGAATCCATCGAATGGTCGTTGCTGATGTTTCACTTCCGGCAACTACCAAGTCAAACAGTGTGTATTCTAATTGCTCGTCAGATCCAGTTTCAAACTTGCCCGTGCCTTTACACGCTTCTCGGTGAATCAAATATAAACCTACAACAGTATCTCTGTTTTCATCAGTGTGCTTTCTTTTCAATTTCTCAATGCAATCACTAAAGAATCCACGCATTCTGTTGAACCTATCTTGTGTTGCTTGTATACGCAAAATATCAAAAGGCTACTGGTGAAGAAAAGGCAGACAATTCACCAAAAGGTGTTGGTACATAAACTGATCAATATTTTCGTGTAACAGCATTAAAACATTATTAAGCCCTTTGTTATCGTAATCGAACCTTTGTTTGTATAACAACATACATATTATATTAGTTGTGATTTTGTTTATAATATATCCAATATCTGCGGGGTATGAGATATTGTCTAAACGTGTTTCTAGATGTCGTACTTCATTCAAAGTTGCTTTTTCTACGGGGTTTCCTCCATTCTTGAAGCAAAGTTCTTGTAATGCCGTCAAAGCAAACATTCTCTGCTCTTTCCATAGTTTTCCATTCGCAAAAACAATACCTGGATAAAGAATCACTAACCGGTCGTACGCACTGTGTGGGCGTGATTTAAACTTCGAACCTTTCATAACTAATGCTTCATGAACGGCGTCATGACCGTTCAAAAAGACCATTAACTCATTGCCAACGTAAATACTATATACATCACCATATTTCTGTCTCAAAGAGGCCAGATTTGAGAAAATATCACCGACAAATGATAGCAGATTACCAATCACCGGGAACAACGCCGGGCCTGGAGGAATTCCGTGTGACCTTCTCGTAGAATAAAACACCAAACACAATGTTAGTAGGAATATGACGAGAGTAACCATCCAGGAATAATCCAAGTAAATAAATCCGCCAATGATGGTCGCCATTAATAAGTTTATCAAGTTCCATTCATGTATAAACCAACGAACAGATGCGTACTACCCTTGCTCGAGAACTAAATGCTCAAACTATGGACTCATTTAGAAAAGTGTTTCTTAACTTCTGCACAATAAGTGTAATAAAGTATATCAAAATGGAAACATAAGTTATATCGGTATTCATTCACAGTCCTTTTTCCAATTTTCAAATATCCTGATACATAATTGTATGTTTTACTCAAATAGTCATCTTATATATGTAACAAATAGTCCCATCAATTTTGAAACACATTGTATATCAATACAGTACACGGTACATAGATTGACTAATTTATATTTTGATCAATATTTGTGATATTTTCGTGTTTGTTCTTCCTTGACATCTAAAGATGAACTCACATACTTAAGTAAGTCACATTTAGTTAACTTTAGTTTTCGTGTCTGATTAATATCTATGTGTGTCGTTTATTATATATAAAATGCAGGCTTTCAAATACAACTTAAAGGGCATATTTGTTTTAAACAAACGGTGATACCATCAGTTTGTACATTGATACTTTTAATTGAAAGTCTCGAGCTATCACTGTAATGCGTGATAATGTTTAGAAATAATGTTGTTATTTCAATAAGATGTGTTGACTTATTAAACTAGCGGTATACCGGCAAGTAGAGTAATGCGCAATTCTATAATTTCTTTGTGAAATTGAGTCATCCTGCCTATTTTCGGCGGGGACTTAGATTTTTTTATTGTTTCTTTGGCTTATGTGTGGGCATTGCTCAGGGTAGTTGTGTTGCGGTGCTTCTGATTTCTGTGCTCGGTTGGTTAGGTTGAGTGCTACCTTCCCTGTCGGAGTTTCTCATACCTTTTTTGGACAGCCAAGACATGTCGGACAATAGCTATACATAGCTAATGTTATATTGTTGTAAATAAAATCCGACTTCGTAATATTTGATGTTATAAATAGTCGTTGTGGTTTAAAGTTGTCAATGTAAAATAGTTTGCAGAGCAATCACAGTCAATAAGACCAGAATGAAGATTAAGAATCGTTTTCTAGTAATTAATACATCAATACGAAACTACTGATATAATTTACCCGAGAATACATAGTCGAGCTAAAAATGTGTCAAAAGGAGAAACATCGGAAGCCTTTTAAATATAGTATGAATACATTAGGTCCCTAAACCAGAGCATGAAATAAACTACTTTTATGCCATAGTTTACAACTTTATTTATACGCTAAGCATATGCACAATTATGTAATATGAGGTACAAAAGAGAAGACACTTTAAAGCATTTACCAATGTTCATAATACGGGGGGGGTATGCACACATAATAACTTCATTTAAACATGTCACAAAGGATATGATAAGGTCATTTTGCCGATTTAACAAATATAACTAGGATTGTGGTGATTTGAAACTTAATGCGTCTAAATGTGTGAACTTTTTTCTAGTTGACTTTTGCTATGGTTCTATCCAATTGTGGCAAGGAACTGGTTTTTTAACGAGAGCACATTCCTTCTGAACACCTCACAAGTTTCATAAAGGTTGTTTGAACACTTTATAGAAACATTTATCACGCAAATTAGGGAAAATGTGACAGATAGCCAGTATTGAAAATCCCACACATATGGCTATGGTAATGGTGCTTGCAGGATCGTCGCCTTATAACGTATTTTATTTCATGCTTATCGGTGGTTTACGGCGGAATAACGGTGGATTATTCCCCGATAATTTCACAGTCAATAGTTTCACAGTTCATTATTTCACGCAAACGGACTACATTTTTAAAATAAATTTCCCCGCCGCCAAAAATAAAATAATAAGCATTTTCACTTGTTCTCTTAATCTGTAACAAATAACAGAACAAATTTATATGTACATAAATGTAAAACAAATTGACGAAATTGAAGCCAATGCAGAAGAAAAATACTTGATTGTAACTCGACGCGTGCATGGCGGAATAACGACGTCACGTCAAACATTTGTGGCATATTGTGGAGTATTTCCATCATTTAAGCTATTTGAAGCATGAAATAAATAGAATATTAGTATTTTACCGTGTATGATCTTTTGATAATTCAATCGTGAGCAGCTAACTTATATTTTCACGAGTGGCTAGCCACTCGTGAAAATAATACATCAGCTGCTCCCTCAGTGAATTATCAGCCGATCTTACATGGAAAAATACAAATATCCTCTATATCATTTTATTACAAGCTAAATTGAATTATAAGCAAGACGTGTCAATTAAAATGTATGTATAAATTATTTTTCAATACGATTTCAATAAATTAAGAGATATAAACTGACATTGAGTCAGGTGAGGCGTTTTTTTATGTCCTCGAGTGTAGTTCCGTGCGACATCGGAATCCAACCCGGGCGTTGAAAAACTGTCAAATATATACTATAATGAATGGATGAAAAAAAGAGAAAAAAAACCTGTAGTTTGTGATATAATTTCCTAGGCTTGTGGTATCACACAGGCTACACTTTCTGTTCTGAGTACAATATTGATTTTGACCAACGATCTTTTTCCATAGACAAGTAGTTATAACTCATTGAATACTTAATACAGCTTTGTAAGTGAAACTCTGGAAAGGCAATCAATAGAGTTATCGAAAGGGTGACCTGTCATATAAATTCTATAATTAATACAATTAACATTTACCTAAATTGGATATTATATTACACTAGTGTCATTCGATGCCGCCAGGAGGCGGCATCGAGTATGAAAGGGTGCAAGCAGATGTCCCAGGAGGATACAAGATTTGATTGGTTATAACGCTGTTGGACTCGCCCGTCAGGGGTAAAATAGGATGATAAATGTTCGGTAGGTACTAAAGTCCAAGTCCCAGGAGGATACAAGATTTGATTGGTTATAACGCTGTTGGACTCGCCCGTCAGGGGTAAAATAGGATGATAAATGTTCGGTAGGTACTAAAGTCCAAATCAGTTCGGAACGGGTGTTTATATAACGGCTACATATGTTGCAATTTGCGGGTCTTAGCAGGGGCTATTAAAAAGTAAAAAAAAACTATTTGCGCGGAGCGGCGATTTTCCTTTCGAACTTTTATGGAACATGTTAAATACTTTCATGTCTGTCAGATATTTTTTAGTTATGATTTTCGATTTTTTCCAGTTCTTAGGTTTTGTCTTAATCTAAATTTGATAAATGCAAGTGTTTTTTTTAATCTCTATGTTTCTTTATTTATGTATGTCAGAATAGTTTGTTTTGCCAAAATTTAAACGGGTAAATATAGCTTGCCAACATTGAACTGACACTTCTTATTTACAAAATATTCATATGCGCTCCTATACTCCTGCCAAATGGAACTAGTTCTATGCATATTTTAAACTATGTTGAACGTATTAATTCGCAATAAATTTACTTATCAAGCTCACAAACCACGAAATAACAATGTCCTTTAGTGTCAGTTTCACGTTGTCAGGCTATACCACGTTATTGGAATACACTTTGTTATTTTATGAAACATGCTAAATGCCATCTGTGAAGCATTAATCAATATTATAATGGTGCTCATATTTCTAAAACATGTTATGTTCATTTGAATAAATATTTCAATAGAAAATAGAATGTTTTCATGTTTTCTATTCTTTCCTGGTGTTTCACTGCCTTCAAGTTTTTAACCAGGTTTTCCAAAGGAAAACTCTGGTTATTAGATTGCTGAATGTCGGCGGGCCTTAACAATTTCTTCTGTGCACAACTCCTCCTACATTTCTTCATAGATTTCAACCAAACTTTCAGAGAATGATTGTCATCATGTGACCTGGTGCATATTATCAGGGTTTTATGATTCAACCAATTTTGACGGAGTTATGGCCCTTGAAACAGAAAAAATTGGCCGCTTTCCTTATGTCGCACGGTACTCAAAGTACACGACATAGAGTCATGAAACCTTCACAGAAATGGTCAGGATGTTTTCTCTACACCTGGGGTTTCACTCCCCTTTCAGTTTAGTACATCCAGAGTTATTAGCCATTGAAATGGTGTAAAATAGCCATTTTTGACTTGTTTCACATGCTACTCAAAAAGTATTTGACCTAGGATCATGAAACCTTTATAGAAATGTTTGACAGCATGTACTCTAGTGCACCTGGGGTTTCACTCCCCTTTCAATTTAGTACAACCAGAGTTATTGCCCTTGAATTAGTGAAAAATACCCATTTTCAGCAATCTTAAGTTTTTGCAGCGTACACTCAACACATGAGAATAACTTCCCTTGTGCATCACACATCACGCCGGAATTTTAGTTTGTTTACAAGTTTCTACCAATACCTTTTACTAAATAAAAAGATTTACTTAAAAAGAACTAGCGGCATCTTTGATGCCCAGCATCAACATTTCACTTGTCTTTTTAGGAGACGGATTTTATAAGGATCTGGATACCATGTTAGTCCAAGATTTCCTTTAGGCAATGGTGTGTTCTGGTCAACTTCTGGAAGGAAACGATAACTCTGAACGAGGGATGTCACAATGAGAAAGATTTCAAATCTGACCAGTTTTTCACCGATACATGACCTTTGACCTAGCGAGAATGTTATCAATTCCTTTGGAGTTACAACTTCTGTGGTGTCATCATTAAGAAATCTCTCTGGTACAAATCCATCAGGATTGTCCCACGATTTTGGATCTCTGTTAGAAGAAGGTATATTGATCATTACAGTACACCCCTTGGGTATTTTATATCCACGAAATTCTATGTCTTCCACGACAGAATGAGGAATTGCAAGTGGAGCCACGGCTGATAATCTCAATCCTTCTAGAATCACAGCTTGACTGTACGGCAAGCGCTTCCTGTCTGACAGCGTCGGTTTGTTGTCACCAATAATTAAGTGTATTTCAGCAAACATTTTATTTTGGATTTCAGGAAATCGTATAAGATAAGCCAGAATCCATCGTATCGTAGTGGCAGTTGTTTCACTTCCGGCAGCTACCATGTCAAATAGTGTGTATTCTAATTGCTCGTCTGAACCTGTAGTAAACTTGTCCGTGCCATTACACGCTTCCCGATGACGTAAATATAAATCAACAACAGTATCTCTGGTTTCATCAGTGTGATTTCGTTTCAACTTATCAATGCAAACACGAAAGAACCCGAGCATACTGTGAAACCTATATTCTGTTGCTTGTAGACGCAAAATATCAAAAGGTAACATGTGGAGAAAAGGGAGACAATTCACCAAAAGCTGTTGGTACATTAAAATGTCAACGTTTTTGTGTAATTGCAGCAAAACCTTATCTAGTCCCTTGTCATCGTATTCGAATCTTTGTTTGTATAAAAGCATACACATAACATTGGTTGAGGCTTTGTAGATTATATGCCCAACATCTTCAGGGTATTCGATATTGTCTAAAGCTTGTTCAAGATGGCTTACTTCACTCAAAGCTGCTTCTTCTACCGTCCTGCCTCCGTTCTTGAAGCACAGTTCTTGTAATGCCGTCAAAGCGAACATTCTCTGTTCGTTCAACAAAGTTCCATTGGATAAAACGATACCTGGGTGAATATTCACCAGCCGGTCAATTGAATCATTTGGACGAAATTTAAACTTCGACCCTTTCCTTACCAATGCTTCATGAACAACATCATAACCGTTCAAAAAGATCGTCAACTTATTCCCTATATATAAACTATATACATCTCCATATTTCTGCCTCAACGAGGCCAGATTGTCCAAAATATCTCCAGCAAATGACAAAAGATTACCGATCACCGGAAACAAAGCGGGGCCTGGAGGAATCCCATATGGTCTTCTTGTAGAATAAAACACCAAACAAAATGTCAGTAGGAATATGAGCAGAGTTACCGTCCATGAATAATCCAATTGTATCAAACATTCTATAACCGCCATTTAATAATATTATTTAGTTCCTTTTATGTATTAAATGTAGCCGACATCGTCAAACGTAATAAGACATAACACAGCACTGGATGATCGTCATATCAACAAGTATAATAACATGATTGCAATAATATAGCAGTATACGTCCCTCATAGTTCAATCAACTGTTTATCAGTTATACATGACACATATATGCACAATAAAAGTCACAAGTATCCTAAGCTAGCACCGTATTCACGTTTACTTCATATGCATGAATATTGAACGATGGCATTTACATGTAGTACAAAGAGACACAATATAATGATTCTGTTCACACTACACATGCTAATGTAAGTTCCAAATATCCGTCAAATTGTATTACGATATAAAAAATATTATGTATATGTACACTATTTCACTACATAAATGTGTGTTTTACTTAAACTTTTATTCGTGTCTGGTAGCTCATGATATTTTAATGAGCACATACGTGTAATGGTTCATAAGGCGCACAGCTAGCTTCAAAACTTTTCATTTTAATTAGTTAACGTTTACATAAGGTGTTTACCATGCACACTGCATGCAATTCATACCAAATTTTGAAATAAATTTTTGTGCTTCATGCAACATTGAAAAATGAGAGTGTACTGTGTGTTTTATAGACACGAAACAGACACACACCATTTATTAATAAATAAGCATAATGTACATATAATAAGCCAAATAAAGTGGTACAAGTTGAACAGTGTCTTACAACATGAATTGCCTTATAAATTGAAATTCAACAGTCCATCTCAGTCAATGATTTAATTTCCATCTGAGCTAACATAATAACACTGCAAATCAGCATCTTAATTGTAAATTTACACTACATTTAATAAAAACAAAATCAGCAAGCAAAACGTTCATGGATAAGAGCTAACACAAAATATGCAGGGATGTCTTCTGAACCACACGTACTTTGTAGCCTGAAATTGTTATGTAATCTAAACAAACTTGTGTTCATCGAATAGTCCAGCTAAAATGTGTTAACAGTAGAAACATTCAAAGCACTTCAGATCAGCAAAGTAGGACACGAAATAAACAACTTTTATGCCTTACTAAGTTTACCTAAGTTTATTTATACGTTCAGCACATAACACTCACGTGACAATAATGAAGTTCAAAAGTGAAGATACATAGATATTAACAAAATACCAGGCTCTGTAGTTTTAAAATGTAATGAAAGGTTATATTGATACATGTACATGAATAAAAAAGTAATTTGAGAACTGAATGCATACTATGAATGTATATTTTGTATGCAAGATGGGAACTTACATATTTTATACATGGCTAGGAATATTCAAATGTTTACATAAATCCGTTTTGATTTCATCATTTTCTGGCACAATTCCATAGTAAGTAAATAACTTCTTATTTGTAGAGGTAACATTTTGGATGATGTTTTCTTTATAATAGTCAAAATATGCACAATTGGAATGGTAATTAATGCAACACGTCATCTATTTCGTTTATATCACACATGATTCACTTTCTGTTCTGAGTTCAATATTGATTTTGACCAACAACCCTTTTTCCATAGGCAAGTAGTTATAACTCATGCGATACTTAATACAGCTTTGTACAAACAAAAAGTGTGGCCTATCATACACGTACATTCTATAATTAATACCTTCAGTGGTTTCATTTAGTTCTTAGACAATCGTTTATTCACGAATACATGATATTCTGAAGTTGTAAGTTTTCAGAAAACTGGTACTTCTGAGTTAGCCATGCATAATTAAATTAACATTGATCTAGAAAGGATAATACATTACATAAATTTTATCTTCTTAGGAGACGGATTTTGTACGAATCTGGATACCATGTTAGTCCAAGAATTCCTTTAGGCTATGGTGTGTTCTGGTCAACTTCTGGAAGGAAACGATAACTCTGGACAAGCGATGTCACAATGAGAAAGATTTCAAATCTAGCAAGCGTTTCACCGATACATGACCTTTGACCTAGCGAGAATGTTATCAATTCCTTTGTAGTTACAACTTGACATTTAAATTAACTCACATACGTAATAAGTAAGTCACATTTTAATAGCTTACTTCAATAGATTGTTTCATGTCTGATTAATATCTACATATGATGCGTGTCGTTTATTATATATAGACTTTCACATCATACTTAAAGTGCATTTATATTTAAACAAACGCTGAAACCATCAGTTTGTTATTTTTGTTGGAAAGCTTCGAGCTGTAACTGTAAAGGATTATAATGTCTAAAGATGATGTTGTTATGTCAATAAGATGTGTTGACTTTTTATTGTAACTTTGACTTATGTGTGGGCATTGGTCAGTGTAGTTGTGATGTTTCTGATTTCTGTGTTCGGCTGGTTTGGTTGAGTGTTACCTTCCCTGTCTGATTTCCTCATACATTTTTATTAAACTAGAGGGATATCGGCTGGTAGAGTAATGCGCGTTTGGATAACCAAGACAGCTTACGAAACCAACAGGTTTAGAAATATTCGTATTCGAGCCATATGTGTTTAACTGTCTGGTGAAAAATAATACATGTATTCGTGATCTCTCTTATGTATACATTTGTTATAATGTGCGTGGGCTTATATCCATTTCTACTCATTTTGACGATATTTTATTGTAATTGGGCAATCCTATAGGACGTGTTATGACAGAATAAAGTGTTGAACACAATGCATATATCAGGGTGAATACAGATAATAACATGCAGTTCATGACTGGCTTGAAGTTAAATTCGTAATATCCGATGTTATAAATAGTCGTTGTGTTGTTACTTTGTAAATGTAAAACATTTTGCATAGCAAACACAGTAAATAAGACCAGAATGATTACTAGTACCTTCCTTTATCCACAAACATCATCAACATCAATACCAGCAGTCCCAACAGAGAGAGTATACGTAACAACTTTATGCAAATCAGTAGCAAAATAACCAGAAGTAGCCAAATGTCAATCACCAACAGAAACACCACGATCACCACATCCACTACAACCACCAATTACAGCATTACGGCAACCTCAATTACTAGCGGTGTTAATCATATGACCACCTAACGCCAAATGCGACATCTTAACTGCCATATACCAGCATTACCCAAATAATGTGACATTTATATTAAATAGAAGGAATGCTTACATCTGAACGGATATACACTCAGGGACAAAAGAAACGCAAAACTTTTTCGGGGGTCATACTTTTCGAAATAAGTGCGACATATTGTTTTCGTTTAATTTAAATGATACACGGGTTACAACCTGGACATTTCAGCACTTTTCTACAAAATTAAATGTGTTTTTAACCGGATTTTACCAGTTTATGGTAAAACCCATCTTTTTGCTCATGGAGCACGTGCAAAATCGCAAAGTGGAATATTTTTATTGCCGAATGACAGTGTATCCATAACACTTATGAAAACTCATCAAATATAAACATATAAAATAAGTTAAACATGCCATGTTTGCCTGCACGCGCAAGGTCTGAAGCAAAATGGGTTCGAGTCCTTCTGATGTTGTTGGCCAATTGCATTACCACCATTCAACCATAACATGGCTACATGAACGATACCAGGCATTTGGAACGGTTAACGACCGCAAACACACAGAGAAACCAAGGAAAACCACTCGACAACAAGACGGGACCATACGCTTGCTATTTCACAGAAACCGCTTCCGACCAGCCATAATTACAGCTAGAATACATAGGAGCCCATGGGTAGGCAAAAAGACAATTTGTTTGAAAAACTTAAGTTCCTTTTTAAAAATATCGCACGTTCATTTTTATTCATTTTCTTTAAATTTTACATTCAAGACGACAACGATACACTTCGAAGTAGTCTATGTTTAGCCAATAAACGTCACACTTCTTAAACAGTTTAACAGCAGTATCATAAACACTAACTAAATTCATCTATCATGAACATATGTAAAAAACCTAGTGCATTTTTCCAATACCATACATGTACAGTTTCGTAGTTCGCAATTGGTTGGTAATAAAGAATAATTCATAATAACAATGATCTGAAACTTCGTCTATGTTTTTCTTGGCTTTACAGCACTTGGGATGCCTTTATTCGTGAGTTAAACATTATCCCACAACTATGTATCACCAATATTATATCGCGGATATTTAAAGTGCATTTGTGTTTGTGGTGCTTACACAAAATAATGAATGTGACAAATATGTGACTTTTGCAATGTTGGACTGTTAGATTAAAACCAATGTAAAAATATTATTCAATTACAGACATGAATGACATTTTGAAGTATGCCTCATTGATATTGCACCAATGAGTGTGTAAAATTTCAGTGAATTTGAAAAAATAATAACTTTGAAAAATACCTTTATATATGTTGTGCGTTTCTTTTGTCCCTGAGTGTACATATCAAAATAAGTTCATGAATCTTTACCCGATAGTATAATTATTATTTTTAAGTATTTAATGCACAACATTTCAACAACTATACTGTTTAACTTTAAACACTTTCGCCACATCCTATGTAATCCAAGAAGTCATAACAGTGAAAAATCCTCAGTATGAAAAGAAAGATAAAAAGGAATTGGACAGGGAATGAAGCCCTCTACAAAATCAACCCAGGAATGACCAATTAGACTTGATGAAAAAGATCGGTGACAAAAACGAGCCTCGACACTCTGCTGTACACAAAGTCCTAATTCAAAATACTACAATTGCAACTATGAATCACAAACGACAGGATAGGATAGAAATATAGCACAAACGAATCTGACAGATCAACAATTGTGAACGAGAACAAACCAACTAGCTCCGAAAGGAAGTTGCTGGAGGTCAAAGACAGAATATTGAGAATTTATATACTGTAGACGTCATTGAGGCTTAACATTAAGCATAAATTACTAGTAATGTATACAGAAATGTGAAACTATTAATATAATTTACCTCAAAATTCATGTGTACACCGAGAGTATATCGGTAGCAGATTACATGTATTCTGAAATGGAAACATATCGTTGGGAGACACCAACTATGCCGCCGACGCCATGAGTAGTACAATATCTCTACGTTTTCTTCTCAACAGTCGAGCATAGGGACACATATTGCAAGCCTTAAATAGTATGAACAGTAAACCATGACATGAAATAAACAACTTTTATGGCTTAGTTTACAAGTTTATTCATACGTTCAGTACATGAGCACTTATGTGACAATTATAAAGTACAAACGTGAAGATACAAAGATATTTTCAAAATACAAGGCTCGTTGGCTTTAAAATGTAATGAGAACTGAATGCAAGCTATGAATGGATACTTTGTATGCTAGGTGGGTACCTACATATGTCATACATAATATGGCTATGGATTTACAAATGTTCATCAGTTGTTTTTATTTATCGTTTTCTGACATATTTCTATGATTAATTAATTCTTATTTATAGAGGTAACATATAGGATAATGTTTTCTGTATCATAATCAAACCATGTACGATTGTAGTGGTAATGCAATTCGTCACCAATTTCGGTTTTATCACACATGCTAAAGTTTCTGTTCTGACGTTCAATATTTGACTAACAACCTTTTTTCAATAGGAAAGTAGTTATAACCCATGCCATAATTGATCGAGTTGTATAAGGAAACATCTGGAAACACATGTATATCAAAAGTGTGACCAGTAATATAAATTCTATAATTAATACCTTTAGTAGTTTCCTTTAGTTCACCATTCCAATTTTAGCATTATTTATCAAAGATGTCACGATATTCTGATAATAACAATTGGTATGTATCTCTGATGAAGACTTCAACTAAAGTCGAAGCATTGGATTATCAAAATTACAGTTTGTCTTGTATTTCATTATACTTAATACCATATTATGAAGTAATGAGTTTCGAGACTGATGATACTTCTGATTAAAACTATGCATAACAAATGCAAATTAACATTGACCTAAATTGGATATTATATTACACTAGTGTCATCTTTTTAGGAGGCGGATTTTATAAGGATCTGGATACCACGTTAGTCCAAGATTGCCTTTAGGCAATGGTGTGTTCTGGTCAACTTCTGGAAGGAAACGATAACTCTGAACAAGGGATGTCACAATCAGAAAGATTTCAAATCTAGCCAGTTTTTCACCGATACATGACCTTTGACCTAGCGAGAATGTTATCAATTCCTTTGGAGTTACAACTTCTGTGGTGTCATCATTAAGAAATCTCTCTGGTACAAATCCATCAGGATTGTCCCACGATTTTGGATCTCTGTTAGAAGAAGGTATATTGATCATTACAGTACACCCCTTGGGTATTTTATATCCACGAAATTCTATGTCTTCCACGACAGAATGAGGAATTGCAAGTGGAGCCACGGCTGATAATCTCAATCCTTCTAGAATCACAGCTTGACTGTACGGCAAGCGCTTCCTGTCTGACAGCGTCGGTTTGTTGTCACCAATAATTAAGTGTATTTCAGCAAACATTTTATTTTGGATTTCAGGAAATCGTATAAGATAAGCCAGAATCCATCGTATCGTAGTGGCAGTTGTTTCACTTCCGGCAGCTACCATGTCAAATAGTGTGTATTCTAATTGCTCGTCTGAACCTGTAGTAAACTTGTCCGTGCCATTACACGCTTCCCGATGACGTAAATATAAATCAACAACAGTATCTCTGGTTTCATCAATGTGATTTCGTTTCAACTTATCAATGCAAACACGAAAGAACCCGAGCATACTGTGAAACCTATATTCTGTTGCTTGTAGACGCAAAATATCAAAAGGTAACATGTGGAGAAAAGGGAGACAATTCACCAAAAGCTGTTGGTACATTAAAATGTCAACGTTTTTGTGTAATTGCAGCAAAACCTTATCTAGTCCCTTGTCATCGTATTCGAATCTTTGTTTGTATAAAAGCATACACATAACATTGGTTGAGGCTTTGTAGATTATATGCCCAACATCTTCAGGGTATTCGATATTGTCTAAAGCTTGTTCAAGATGGCTTACTTCACTAAAAGCTGCTTCTTCTACCGTCCTGCCTCCGTTCTTGAAGCACAGTTCTTGTAATGCCGTCAAAGCGAACATTCTCTGTTCGTTCAACAAAGTTCCATTGGATAAAACGATACCTGGGTGAATATTCACCAGCCGGTCAATTGAATCATTTGGACGAAATTTAAACTTCGACCCTTTCCTTACCAATGCTTCATGAACAACATCATAACCGTTCAAAAAGATCGTCAACTTATTCCCTATATATAAACTATATACATCTCCATATTTCTGCCTCAACGAGGCCAGATTGTCCAAAATATCTCCAGCAAATGACAAAAGATTACCGATCACCGGAAACAAAGCGGGGCCTGGAGGAATCCCATATGGTCTTCTTGTAGAATAAAACACCAAACAAAATGTCAGTAGGAATATGAGCAGAGTTACCGTCCATGAATAATCCAATTGTATCAAACATTCTATAACCGCCATTTAATAATATTATTTAGTTCCTTTTATGTATTAAATGTAGCCGACATCGTCAAACGTAATAAGACATAACACAGCACTGGATGATCGTCATATCAACAAGTATAATAACATGATTGCAATAATATAGCAGTATACGTCCCTCATAGTTCAATCAACTGTTTATCAGTTATACATGACACATATATGCACAATAAAAGTCACAAGTATCCTAAGCTAGCACCGTATTCACGTTTACTTCATATGCATGAATATTGAACGATGGCATTTACATGTAGTACAAAGAGACACAATATAATGATTCTGTTCACACTACACATGCTAATGTAAGTTCCAAATATCCGTCAAATTGTATTACGATATATAAAATATTATGTATATGTACACTATTTCACTACATAAATGTGTGTTTTACTTAAACTTTTATTCGTGTCTGGTAGCTCATGATATTTTAATGAGCACATACGTGTAATGGTTCATAAGGCGCACAGCTAGCTTCAAAACTTTTCATTTTAATTAGTTAACGTTTACATAAGGTGTTTACTAGGGATGGCAACGAGTACCCGAGTACTCGAGTACTCGTTCAAACGTCCGATTATCGAATAGTAAAATCAGTATTCGAGTACTCGAACAAATGTTAATCCTGTGTAATGCAGAAGGTTTCCAAGTTTTATCAGGTCAACTAAAATTACAATTAACAACGTGTAATCAATCCTTAATCGCCGATACGAGGTCGCTAATTTCAAGCGTAATCAAAACACAGACCTGTCAATCATCGTCTGTTAGTTAGTTTATGACACGTAGCTTGGTGTTCTTTTGTTGACATCAACCCGAGTAACTGTCATCAATTTTAATTGACAGTTATTGTTTATTGGGGGTGACAATCGATTAAGAAATAAAAACAATATCACTTTAAATCATAGAGCTCTATGTTTAAATTTAAATCGTTCTCGTGCGTATATGAACGAACGATTACTCTGTGAATTTGTCACGCTTTGTAAATATCATGTCACCGGTTGATAAGAGTAGTTCCCCTGTTTGTTATTTGTTTTTATTTGATTTTCTAGCGTTATTGATTAAAAGTTATATTGATTTTACACTGTATTGTTTTTTTGTTATACGTTTTATTATTGTTTTATTGTCATAGTTCTTCTACCGATCTAGATTTGATCACCAACTTAACAAAACGATCTGACAGACATTTGAAGTTGAACACGCACGTTCGAAGTACATCATCTTTTCCCCAAATACATTGACATTTATTTTTTTCCGAGTACCCGAGTACTCGATCGGAAGAATGACCGAGTACTCGAGTACCGATTTTAGTACTCGTTGCCATCCCTAGTGTTTACCATGCACACTGCATGCAATTCATACCAAATTTTGAAATAAATTTTTGTGCTTCATGCAACATTGAAAAATGAGAGTGTACTGTGTGTTTTATAGACACGAAACAGACACACACCATTAATTAATAAATAAGCATAATGTACATATAATAAGCCAAATAAAGTGGTACAAGTTGAACAGTGTCTTACAACATGAATTGCCTAATAAATTGAAATTCAACAGTCCATCTCAGTCAATGATTTAATTTCCATCTGAGCTAACATAATAACACTGCAAATCAGCATCTTAATTGTAAATTTACACTACATTTAATAAAAACAAAATCAGCAAGCAAAACGTTCATGGATAAGAGCTAACACAAAATATGCAGGGATGTCTTCTGAACCACACGTACTTTGTAGCCTGAAATTGTTATGTAATCTAAACAAACTTGTGTTCATCGAATAGTCCAGCTAAAATGTGTTAACAGTAGAAACATTCAAAGCACTTCAGATCAGCAAAGTAGGACACGAAATAAACAACTTTTATGCCTTACTAAGTTTACCTAAGTTTATTTATACGTTCAGCACATAACACTCACGTGACAATAATGAAGTTCAAAAGTGAAGATACATAGATATTAACAAAATACCAGGCTCTGTAGTTTTAAAATGTAATGGAAGGTTATATTGATACATGTACATGAATAAAAAAGTAATTTGAGAACTGAATGCATACTATGAATGTATATTTTGTATGCAAGATGGGAACTTACATATTTTATACATGGCTAGGAATATTCAAATGTTTACATAAATCCGTTTTGATTTCATCATTTTCTGGCACAATTCCATAGTAAGTAAATAACTTCTTATTTGTAGAGGTAACATATTGGATGATGTTTTCTTTATAATAGTCAAAATATGCACAATTGGAATGGTAATTAATGCAACACGTCATCTATTTCGTTTATATCACACATGATTCACTTTCTGTTCTGAGTTCAATATTGATTTTGACCAACAACCCTTTTTCCATAGGCAAGTAGTTATAACTCATGCGATACTTAATACAGCTTTGTACAAACAAAAAGTGTGGCCTATCATACACGTACATTCTATAATTAATACCTTCAGTGGTTTCATTTAGTTCTTAGACAATCGTTTATTCACGAATACATGATATTCTGAAGTTGTAAGTTTTCAGAAAACTGGTACTTCTGAGTTAGCCATGCATAATTAAATTAACATTGATCTAGAAAGGATAATACATTACATAAATTTTATCTTCTAAGGAGACGGATTTTGTACGGATCTGGATACCATGTCAGTCCAAGATTGCCTTTAGGTAATGGTGTGTTCTGGTCAGCTTCAGGAAGGATACGATAACTCTGAACAAGGGATGTCACAATAAGAAAGATTTCAAATCTAGCCAGTTTTTCACCGATACATGACCTTTGACCTAGCGAGAATGTTATCAATTCCTTTGGAGTTACAACTTCTGTGGCGTCATCATTAAGAAATCTCTCCGGTACAAACCCATCAGGATTGTCCCATGATTTTGGATCTCTGTTAGACGAAGGTATATTAATCATTACAGTACACCCCTTCGGTATTTTATATCCACGAAAGTCTATGTCTTCCACGACAGAATGAGGAATTGCAAGTGGAGCCACGGCTGATAATCTCAATCCTTCTAGAATCACCGCTTGACTGTACGGCAAGCGTTTCCTGTCTGACAGCGTCGGTTTGTTGTCACCAATAATTAAGTGTATTTCGGCAAACATTTTATTTTGGATTTCAGGAAATCGTATAAGATAAGCCAGAAGCCATCGAATCGTTGTGGCAGTTGTTTCACTTCCGGCAGCTACCATGTCAAATAGTGTGTATTCTAATTGCTCGTCTGACCCAGAAGTAAACTTATCCATGCCTTTACACGCTTCCCGATGATGTAAATATAAATCAACAACAGTATCTCTGGTTTCATCAGTGTGATTTCGTTTCAACTTATCAATGCAAACACGAAAGAACCCGAGCATACTGTGAAACCTTGATTCTGTTGCTTGTAGACGCAAAATATCAAAAGGTAACATATGGAGAAAAGGGAGACAGTTCACCAAAAGCTGTTGGTACATTAAAATGTCAACGTTTTTGTGTAATTGCAGCAAAACCTTATCTAGTCCCTTGTCATCGTATTCGAATCTTTGTTTGTATAAAAGCATACACATAACATTGGTTGATGTTTTGTAGATTATATGCCCAACATCTTCAGGGTATTCGATATTGTCTAAAGCTTGTTCAAGATGGTTTACTTCACTCAACGTTGCTTCTTCTACCGTCCTGCCTCCGTTCTTGAAGCACAGTTCTTGTAATGCCGTCAAAGCGAACGTTCTCTGTTCGTTCAACAAAGTTCCATTGGATAAAACGATACCTGGGTGAATATTCACCAGCCGGTCAATTGAATCATTTGGACGAAATTTAAACTTCGACCCTTTCCTCACTAATGCTTCATGAACGGCATCATAACCGTTAAAAAAGATCGTCAACTTATTCCCAATATATAAACTATATACATCTCCGTATTTCTGTCTCAACGAGGCCAAATTGTCCAAAATATTGCCAGCAAATGACAAAAGATTACCGATCAACGGAAACAAAGCGGGGCCTGGAGGAATCCCATGTGGTCTTCTTGTAGAATAAAACATCAAACAAAATGTCAGTAGGAATACGAGCAGAGTTACTGTCCATGTATAATCCAATTGAATCAAACTTTCTATAATCGCCATTTTAGAACGTTACTTAGATCCTTTTTATGCACTACAATACAGCCGACATCATCAAACAAATAAAGGCATAACAAAGTACTGGATGATCGTCATCTGATAAAGTAAAATATCATGATTTCAATATTTCAGCGATATACTGCCGTTATCCTAGGCTTATATCAAGCAACTGTTTCTCAGTTATACATGCCACTTAAATGTATAATAAAAGTCACAAATATTCTAAGCCAGTACCGTATTCGAGTTTACTTCCTATGCATGAATATATTGATCTATCGCAATTGCATGTACATGTAGTATAATGAGACACAGTCTGTATGACTCTTTCACACAACACATGTTAATATAAGTTCCAAATATCCGTCAAATTGTATTATGATATACAAACTATAATGTTTATGTACACTATTTCACTATAAAAATGTGTGTTTTCCTAGATATTTCATTCGTGCCAGGTCTCCCATGATATTTTAATAAGCACTTTCGTGTAATGGTTCATAAGACACGCAGCTACATGTAGCTTCAAAACTTTACATTTTAGTTAATTTACGTTTACATTAGGTGAATACCATGCACACTGCATGCAATTCATACCAAACTTAAAATACATTTTTGTGCTTCGGGCAACATTGATAAAATGAGAGTGTACTGTGTGTTTTATAGACACGAAACAGACACACACCATTAATTAATAAATATGCACATACATGCAATATAATAAGTCAAATAAAGTGGTACAAATTGAACAGTGTCTTACAACAATAAATTGCCTTATAAGTTGAAATTCAACAGTCAATGATTTAATGTCCATCTGAGCTAACATAATAACACTGCAAATCACATCTTTCTACATTTAATAAAAACAAAATCAGCAAGCGAAACGTTCATGGATAAGAGCTAACACAAAGTATGCACGGATGTCTTCTGAACCACACGTGCTTGGTAGCCTGAAATTGTTATGATATCTAAACAAACTTGTGTTCATCGAATAGTCCAGCTGTAATGTGTTAACAGTAGAAACATATTGAAAGCCATTAAATAGCATGAGCACTTCAGATCAGCAAAGTAGGACACGAAATAAACAACGTTTATGTCTTACTAAGTTTACCTAAGTTTATTTATACGTTCAGCACATAACACTTACGTGACAATAATGAAGTACAAAAGTGAAGATAAATAGATGTTAACAAAATACCAGGCTCTGTGGTTTTAAAATGTAATGAAAGGTTATATTGATACATGTACATGAATATAAAACGTAATTTGAGAACTGAATGCATACTATGGATGGATTTTTTGTATGCAAGATGGGAACTTACATACTTTATACATGGCTAGAAATATTCAAATGTTTATATAAATCCGTTTTGATTTATCATTTTCTGACTCAGTTCTATAGTAAGTAAATAACTTCTAAATTTATAGAGGCAACATGTGGGATAATGTTTTCTTTATCATAATCAAAATACATTGTATGTACAATTGAAGTGGTCATGCAATTTGCCTCCAATTTCGTTTATATCACAATTGCTACACTTTCTATTCTTTCTGTAGTCATAACTCAATTGATAAAGTTTTGCAAGTGAAAATCTGGAAAGATTTCAAAATTGTTATCGGAATTGCTACCTGTCATATAACTTCTATAACTAATGGCGTTAGTTGTTTTATTTAGTTCCAATTATAAGTAATTTGGTTATTCAAAGATATCACGATATTATTACGTAATAAGTCTCGAGAATGATGATACATAATGTACTTCTGATTAAACCATGTATAGCTCAATTAACATTGACCTAATATGGACATTACGTTATTTTTGTTATCTTTTTAGGAGACGGATTTTGTACGGATCTGGATATCATGTTAGTCCAAGATTTCCTTTAGGCAATGGTGTGTTCTGGTCAGTTTCTGGAAGGAAACGATAACTCTAAACAAGGGGATGTCACAATCAGAAAGATTTCAAATCTAGCAAGTGTTTCGCTGATATATGACCTTTGACCTAGCGAGAATGTTATCAATTCCTATTATCCATTTCTCCTAATTTTGACGATGTTTTATTGTAATTGGGCAATCCTATAGGACGTGTTATAACAGAATAAAGTGTTGAACACAATACATATATCAGGGTGAATACAGATAATAACATGCAGTTCATGACTGGCTTGAAGTTAACTTCGTAGTATTTGATGTTATAAATAGTCGTTGTGTTGTTACTTTGTAAATGTAAAACATTTTGCACAGCAAACACAGTAAATAAGACCAGAATGAATACTAGTACCTTCCTATATCCACAAACATCATCAACATTAATACCAGCAGTCCCAACAGAGAGAGTATACATAACAACTTTATGAAAATCAGTAGCAAAATAACCAGAAGTAGCCAAATGTCAATCACCAACAGAAACACCACGATCACCACATCCAATACAACAAATAATTACAGCATTACGACAATCTCAATTACTAGCGGTAACACCTAACGTCAAATTCAACATCTTTACTACCATATACAGTACCAGCATTATCCAAATAATTCACTCAACGGTGACATTTACATTGAAATAGAAGGAATGCTTACATCTGAACGGATACACATATCAAAATAAGTTCATGACTCTTTACCAGATAGTATAATTATTATTTTTAAGTATTTAATGCACAACATTTCAACAACTATACTGTTTAACTTTAAACACTTTCGCCACATCCTATGTAATCCAAGAAGTCATAACAGTAAACAATCATCAGTATGAAAAGAAAGATAAAAAGGAATTGGACAGGGAATGAAGCACTCTACAAAATCAACCCAGCAAAGGAATGACCAATTAGACTTGATGAAAAAGATCGGTGACAAAAACGAGCCTCGACACTCTGCTGTTCACAAAGTCCTAATTCCAAAACACTACAATCGCAACTATGAATCACAAACGACAGGAGAGGATAGCAATTTATACAGAAATGTGAAACTATTAATATAATTTACCTCAGAGTTCATGTGTACACCGAAAGTATATCGGTAACAAATTACATGTATTCTGAAATGGAATCATATCGTTGGGAGACACCAACGCTGCCGCCGACGCCTTGAGTAGTACAATATCTCTACGTATTCTTCTCAACAGCCGAGCATAAAGTGTGTTCAAATGGGACTCATATTGGAAGCCTTAAATAGTATAAACAGTAAACCATGACATGAAATAAACAACTTTTATGGCCTAGTTTACAAGTTTATTCATACATTCAGTACATGAACACTCATGTGACAATTATAAAGTACAAAGTGAAGATACATAGATATTTACAAAATACAAGGCTCGTTGGTTTTAAAATGTAATGAGAACTGAATGCAAGCTATAAATGGATACTTTTTATGCAAGGTGGGTACCATTCTCATGAATCAGTGTACTGTATAGTCAAATCCCTAGACTACTGTATTACGGATGAAAAGCACGCTGGTTGAACGAGAATGGGTGGGTACTTACATATGTCATACATAATATGGCTATGGATTTACAAATGTTTATCAGTTGTTTTTATTTATCGTTTTCTGACACATTTCTATGACAAGTTAAACAATTCCTATTTATAGAGGTAACATATAGGATAATGTTTTCTGTATCATAATCAAACTATGTACAATTGTTGTGGTAATGCAATTCGTCACCAATTTCGGTTTTATCACACATACTAAAGTTTCTGTTCTGACGATCAATATTTGACTAACGACCTTTTTCAATAGGAAAGTAGTTATAACCCATGCGATAATTGATCAAGTTGTATAAGGAAACATCTGGAAACACATGTATATCAAAAGTGTGACCAGTAATATAAATTCTATAATTAATACCTTTCGTAGTTTCCTTTAGTTCACCATTCCAATTTTAGCATTATTTATCAAAGATGTCACGATATTCTGATAATAACAATTGGTATGTGTCTCTGATGAAGACTTCAACTAAAGTCGAAACAATTGGAGTTTGTTTTGCATTTCATTATACTTAATACCATATTATGAAGTAATAAGTTTCGAGACTGATGATACTTCTGATTAAAACCATGCATAGCAAATGCAAATTAACATTGACCTAAATTGGATATTATATAACACTAGTGTCATCTTTTTAGGAGACGGATTTTATAAGGATCTGGATACCACGTTAGTCCAAGAATTCCTTTAGGCAATGGTGTGTTCTGGTCAACTTCTGGAAGGAAACGATAACTCTGGACAAGGGATGTCACAATCAGAAAGATTTCAAATCTAGCAAGCGTTTCACCGATACATGACCTTTGACCTAGCGAGAATGTAATCAATTCCTTTGGAGTTACAACTTCTGTGACGTCATCATTAAGAAATCTCTCTGGTACGAATCCATCTGGATTGTCCCATGACTTTGGATCTCTGTTAGACGAAGGTATATTAACCATTACAGTACACCCCTTCGGTATCTTGTATCCACGAAATTCTATGTCTTCTTCGACAGAATGAGGAATTGCAAGTGGAGCCACGGCTGATAATCTCAATCCTTCCAGAACCACAGCTTGACTGTACGGCAAGCGCTTCCTGTCTGACAGCGTCGGTTTGTTGTCGCCAATAATTGAGTGTATTTCGGCAAACATTTTCCCTTGGATTTCAGGAAATTGTATAAGATAAGCCAAGATCCATCGTATCGTTGTGGCAGTTGTTTCACTTCCGGCAGCTACCATGTCAAATAGTGTGTATTCTAATTGCTCGTCTGACCCTGTCGTAAACTTGTCCGTGCCTTTACACGCTTCCCGATGACGTAAATATAAATCTACAACAGTACTTGTGGTTTCAGCAGTGTGATTTCGTTTCAACCTATCAATGCAAACACGAAAGAACCCGAGCATACTTTGAAACCTTGTTTCTGTTGCTTGTATACGCAAAATATCAAAAGGTAACATGTGGAGAAAAGGGAGACAATTCACCAAAAGTTGTTGGTACATAAAAATGTCAACGTTTTTGTGTAATTGCAGCAAAACCTTATCTAGTCCCTTGTCATCGTATTCGAATCTTTGTTTGTATAAAAGCATACACATAACATTGGTTGAGGTTTTGCTGATTATATGTCCAACATCTGCAGGGTACGAAGTAATGTCTAAAGTTCTTTCAAGATAACCTACTTCATTCAAAGTTGCTTCTTCTACAGTTTTTCCTCCGTTCTTGAAGCAAAGTTCTTGTAATGCCGTCAAAGCGAACATTCTCTGTTCTTTCAATAAAGTTCCATTTGACAAGACGATACCTGGGTGAAGATTTACTAACCTATCAAATGAACTGTTTGGACGAGATTTAAACTTCGAACCTTTCTTCACTAATGCTTCATGAACGGCATCATGACCGTTCAAAAAGACCATTAACTCATTTCCGACGTATAAACTATAAATATCTCCGTATTGCTGTCTCAACGAGGCCAAATTATCCAAAATATCACCAGCAAATGACGGCAGATTACCAATGACCGGAAACAAAGCGGGGCCTGGGGGAATCCCATGTGGTCTTCTGGTAGAATAAAACATCAAACAAAATGTCAGTAGGAATATGAGCAGAGTTACCGTCCATGAATAATCCAATGGAATCAAACTTTCTATAATCGCCATTTTAGAATTATAGTATTTAGTTCCTTTCGTGCACTGATTGAACAATTAAGTTGATACCTTCAAACAAAAACATGAAGCGTTTTACTAGATGTACATGTAACCGATTATCCAACAATAATTCATCAATTATTCGTAAAGTGCTATATTCATGCCTCGTAGTACATCGGCTTATTTTCTGTCTGTTTATTCAGTAACAATTAATACATTCCACAAATATTCATAGTAATATTTAGTTTATATATACCAACACCGTATTCACGTATATTTCATATTGATCGATGACATTTACATGCGTTATACAAGTACGACTGGTGTAAATATACTGTCTGGTGGATTCAGCTCACACGAACTACATTAAAAGTTCACAATAGTCGAGAAGATTTATTATAATATGCATGCACATGTGCTTAGTCCTCGATCTTTTATTCATGTTTGTTCGTCCATATTATATAAACGCACTCAAGTATGAGGCATCACAACGCTAGCGTCAAAACTTTACATTTTATTGCCCTATTGAAGTGTACTTTGTATGAGACGCATATCGTATATCAGGCAAACCCATTCAGACCAATGCTAAAATATATACGCTACAGATAATACATGTATTGGTAAAAATAGAGTCGGTAGTCAGTATGCTGTAGGCACAATAAAGAGACACACACGCACTTTGAATAATTGATATTTCCATTAGAAGAAGTATGTTACAACAAGCCATTGCCTTAGGAAACTTGAGCGTTGGAAAAAATTCTTCATGTATTAAAATTCAATAATTAAAATGCCATCACGACTATGGAAAATCACCAATATATCATAAGATTGGATCTAAAAATAGTTCATGTATGCTAACTGAACCGCAAATAATTTCTTTAGCCTGAGTGTAAAATGAATTTGTCTAATATTCTCATTAGCTTGGGGGTTTGGAGTGTATATCCCGCTGAGGAAGCATTAAATTGTTGGCATGTTCATATTTTTGTTGGAAAGACTCAAACAGTATGACTCCAGATAATTTTGAGATACAACGAACATATAATATTTCCCCAGCATTTAACTTGCAGATTCATAGCTTCGTAATAGTAAGATTGTATGCTTTCAAATGAATATGTTAGCCAAGGTTAACATTTATGACGATACTGTACCTGTTAATAAATTTCTACAAATTAATTATGTTGAATAATATGTTGAAGCTATTCAAAAAGCTCAAAAAGAACCCTCTGGAGGTCGATGGCCTATCATAGCAGTGATGGCTCCTTTTGTAGGTAGTCGAAGTAATTATATTCAATTTATGAGTCATTACGATTCATGGAAACCAAATGCAATATATATTGCATGCAATCTAAGTAAAAGCATACACTAACACTTGCTCCATTCCTTTACGCTAGATAGCAGCGTAAAGTAGTGGAGCGAAATAAGGGTGTCATTTAATGAGAATGTACTAGTATTCCATTTACAACGTGTGATCTGAAGGGCTAATGACCCTTTAGTGACAAAAAGTTTAAGGTATACACAGGTGAATTGTGAACGGACAAAGAGTTGACACAAGATATAAAGATATATCTATGACAGGTGAGGATATAAGAAACACAAAGAGCCTTAGTCGCTCACCGGTCAAAGTCATTCGGACCAACTTTAACTAAGATCCAGTGAAATAATACGATCTCGAAACCATACAAAAAGCTTTTTCCATAATTTAAGCTAGTAATTATGTCACATTTGTCTATAAAAGTAAATTGTTGACAGACGAAGCGTGATCACAGAAGCTCACCCAGTAACATTGTGGCTGGCGAGCTAAAATTCAAGGGTTACCACAGGTCACCATATACAGGCGCATGATATGAAAGCGACCTAGAGCCTAAGGACATCCTTGTTTATAATGTTTATAAAAGGCAATCCAAGGACCATTTATTCCTATCAAGTACGAAAATAGTGCATACCGTGCTCAAGGAACGTTGCACATGGATGTCTTTGTGCCTAAACACTTGTTTCATTTCCGTTATTTGACAATACAGTGTGTGAAACGAAAGCAAAACATAATTTTAGATGCACTGATTGAATATATCACATAGTACCAAATATAGAAAATTATGCAAGTGTATATATCCCAGGTATGCGTACAAAGTCAACAGGCGTAACTATGGACCATGCATATGACAACCAACATCAAGCTCATTTTCCTCTTGGTTTTGAATCACAATACATTACATTTGTTCTAGGATAATTAGCTACAAGTATAACTGTTGTCATCGTGCTCTTTTGCAGCGGGTTGGGTTATATGTGGGCATTGCTGTGTGTAGTTGTGTTATGTTGTTACTGTTTTCTGTTCTTGGCTGGTTACATGTAAGTTGAGTGCTGATAGTGACCTAATGTTTGACAACAAATGACAAAATACGGATATTCGGAATTACATCTTTTTTTGTTGAAATGATCATTGAAGCCAAGTTTCATAAATATTAGGCTGAATGTACCACCTCGAGGGTGTATGACCCTTAAGTGACAACACGAGGTTTATCTGTGTTTTGACCTAGTTTGACCAGGGATTTTAAATAATACTATAGAGAAGATCCTGTTTAGCCCAAAATGACCCAATATCGAACTTGGCCTATATATTGTGTTAAGTATACACAGGCGAATTGCGGACGGACAAACAGTGGTCACAAGAAATAAACATATAACTATGACAGGTGAAAATACAAGACAAATCAAAGGCCCTAGGTCGCTCGTCGGTCAAAGTTATTCAGACCAACTTTTACCAAGATCCAGTGAAAAATAGGTCCTCGATACCATACAAAAGGCTTTTTCTATAATCTGAGCTAAGGGATTAGGTCAAATCTTGTATGTGACCTCAAGTATCTATAAAAGCAAATTATTGACATACGGACGACAAACAAATGTAGAGTGATCACAGAAGCTCATCCATTAACTTAGTTACTAGTGGGCGAAAAAGCCCCATACATAGCGTTTGACAACAGATGATCCAATAACACTCAGATTTGATTAAGATGATCATTGTGCCAAGTTTCCTAAATATTAGGACAACATTGTGACCTCGAGTTTCTTGGCAAGCAAATTGTAAATGTACAACGGAGGAGAAGATTGATCACAAAAGCTCACCATGTCATGCCATGTGAGCAAACAAGAGAGCCAAGAGTTGAAGATTTTACCTAGTTACCAAGTTTTGCCCCTGGTGACCCTCAATTTTATAGAGACATGCATTCTGGCAAAAGTTTTATGAAGATTAGGCCATTTAGTGTGGCCTCTAGTGTGTTAACAAGAAAATGTGAATGGTCATACAAGGGATGAAAAGTGCTCACAGTTTGTGACAGGTGAGCTAAACAAGAGGGCCTGCACATTGGTCTAGGTATCAGTACAACCTACATTCTGCCAATATTTCATGAAGATTGAATAAAAACAGTGACCCTTGGAGAGAACACAATGATTTTCTAAGATTTGACCTAGTGACCTAGTTTTTGACCTCACATGACCCAGTTTTGAACTTGGCCTAGATTCAATAGAGAACAACATTCTGACCAAGTTTCATGACGATTGGGTCAAATTGATGACATCTAGAGTGAACACAATATTTTTCTAAGATTTGACCTAGTGACCTAGTTTTTGACCCCACATGACCCAGTTTCGAACTTGGCCTATATTTCATAGATAACAACATTCTGATCAAGTTTCATGAAGATTAGATAAAAACTGTTGCCTCTAGAGTGTACACAAGCAAATTGTTGACGGACGACGACGGACGAAGAGTGATCACAAAAGCTCACCTTGTCACTATGTGACAGGTGAGCTAAAAATACCAAAACAATCAATGTTAATATATTAACATTGATTGTTTTGGTATTTTTAGATCACTAGTTATTCAATTACTAAGCACAGCAGTACAATCAGAATTTTAAGACATGAGAACCTACAAATACATCCTAAAACTTAACTCAGGCACTATCTGAAGTTCTCTGGTAGGCCTATTGATTATATGTTACTTGAAATAAATAATGTCTTACACATAATGCATCAAGTTCAAGAATGTAGAGTTGGCTTTCACTTTTACTTCACGAGGACAAGTTGGACAAGTTGGTATCTGATACTGGGTATCGTATCTTTGCCTTGGACACTTTGTTGCATGTCCTTACAAAACCGTACTTTCACCCTTGCAAGAAGAAACTTCTGATAAAAAACTAGTTCTGTATCTGACTTATACTCGGACAAAAAGTAAAATAATCATCAGAGTGACAATGGTTATAACAAACGATCCTTCCCATTTTTGAAAATCAAGTTCTAATATAGAATTAAGCTAACCTAATGCACCTAAGGAAAAATAATTGTTCATAATTGTCCAGTCATAGGTTTTATTAGCATATGAGTAAAATTCCAGGTAGTTATAAGCAGATTTTTCATGATTGACCTATTACTTTCAGAGCAAACAACCTTCTTACAGCTCAAAATGTGTCCTCTTACGAAAATAAAGTACACTTTTTAAATGGAGTCATAGGGTGCTGTTCTAAATAGCCAGGAATGTGTAAATGCCGTGAAAAGTCGTCACCTAATTAACGTACGAAAGAAAATGTTCATCAATAGTTCCTTTGATCGTAATGTAAGAGGTAAGAATACTTTATGCATTTGTAAAACTTAAGTGTTGTGATTAAAACATCAACAAAACGTGTTTTTATCAACTTAATGATGTTTAGTCCCTTTAAAGAACAGGTAATTTGTACAATATTTATGTGACTTTGACAATGCATTGTATACAATCAACAAGGACAAAATGTAGAAATTATAATATAATGTTGTCAATCGAACTTGCTGATGTTACGTACAAGCTGCCTCTGATGTCTGGACAAATCCAAACACAGCTAGTGGATACCCTACACAAATATGGTGACGTCTGCCACTTGTTAGCAGTATATTGATTTATCACAGTGTGTATGTGATCATTGAAACCTCTCAGTCAAGGTAACACAGATAGCACAGTGATTGGTTTACTTTACATGTATAGCTTGCCCACATTGACATGAGCCTGACCTTTTGATTACCATAACTTAACAGTCGATATATTGCGTACGTTTATAACATCGAGTGTATGTTTTCATAATCGGGGAGTATCACGAAGACGCTCGAGATGTAATACAAACACGAAATTGAAGTACGGATATCGCACGATTGCTTGCGGAAATTGATATATTCAAATCAAAAACCTTGTAATATATTCTTGCATAAAGGTTAGGCTCAGGTCAAAATAGTCAAGCTATACCAGTATACTAATTGGTCTAAAAAAGGGCTCCATTCTCCTGAGTATATGAAAATGATCAATTTCCCCTGAAGGCAGGACCCTGATGCTTGTAACACCATAGTAAAATAGAAGTGGTCCAAACTTCTCTCATTCTTGATACAAATCGCAGGAAATCATTGTGAACTTTATGGATTTGATCACTTTCACACAATCTTGTTCAGTCTCACAGTTTGATCACACTCCAGTTATCTTATAGCATCAGTTTCACTGGATGGAGAAGATGAATCAGGGAATTCAAGTTTTTCAAATGTTTCTGTGTTCACAGGTAGCAGTCGGGCCATTTCATTAGCATCTGTCACAACATGAGGTGGTGCCTACAAGGAAAGGAAAACATAATGAGAGTTATAAAAGGCGATGATACACTGAAATACTGCCTCTTTATGGTCTTATGAAATTTGTTGAACTATGACTAATGAGAGCTATAAGGGAGATACTGCCCTGCCAAAGTTATATTATCTCCAGGGTCTTGATCAAATGTTTATCTATACATACATGGTTAAACAAGTCAATGTGAATAAAACACACCGGGAAACAAGTGTGAAAAGATTAAGCTACACTGCAGGAAAAAGCACGGACAAATTCTAATACCCAAATGAAAGGGAAACAACTGTTTTTTCATGAAGAACCTAGGATAGCAAAGAGCTGAACAAGAATACTTGATCTGGGTGGTTAACAATCAATTCTTGTTGATGTAGGCTAGGAAGTTAAAGTTTCAATAGTTCTATAATGAACACTGACTAGAGTCACAATACAATCAAACACAAGAATGAATACCCCTAGATAATGCTTGGCACAGTGACTCCACTGTGACTCTCACAATATGCACAACTAGACTTGTTAATGGTAGGTAATGTAAACTTCCATTGAAATCAAACCAATGGTTACAGAGGAATAGCACAAACACAATTTTTAAGAGTAACGAAAACAAAGGGCCACAACTCTCTTATAATTGATCTGAGCAATGTGTACAATTGACATGCACAACTAGACTTTGTACTGGTTAGTTAAGCAAAGTTTTGATGAAATCCAAACCATGGTTACAGAGAAATAATGCAGACAAGATTTGAAAGTTTTAAAAAAAACAAAGGGCCTTAACTCTCTTAAAACTGACCCTACCAACTGTGTGCCGTTGATATGCACAACTTGACTAGGTATAAATCAGTTGTGCAAACTTTATGCAATGATTAAAGAGAAATAGAGTGTGCAAAAATTTCACAAACTAACTGACGGACTGACCCCACAATGCACTTTTAACAAAATTAAGGCAGTAATAATCTATCTAATGGAATTCTTTACCTTTATATCTTCTGTTTTTCCTTCTCGGAAACAATGTTCCCTTAATATATAATTCTTTTCTGCCTGAAATTCAAAACCATAGTTTTAATTTTAGTTATATAAAATTATATTGTATACTGGAATACTGCATGCTAATTGAAGTTAGTTGCTGTATCATTTAAAAATAAAACCATAGTATAAAATTTAAATGTGAGGTCAAAATATACATAACAAGGTGACAGTTACGGCACCTTGTTTCTTATATAAGCATGTTCAAAACAGAACTGTACAACATGGCCACATTATCTTAAAGCAAAATCATGAAAGACTGAAAAGGTGATTCATTTTTAGATCACCCGGAGCATTGTGACAAAAAGAAACATTTGGCACCAAGACCTTGACATAGACCAGCCAAGAGGACACGCTACTCACTCGCTGGCAAGGTTAAAGGTTTGCACAGGATCGGGACATGCTACTCATGGACCAGCTGGCAAGGTTTGCACAGGATCGGGATGCCTGGAGAACCCTTGTCATGGGCTTATACCCCGGGTGGGATAAAAGGTGAAAGTAAGATGGATGCAATGCATATAGTTTCTATTGTACCCTTATTGACTAGAATAGGACTAAAGTTTACCTCATGGTATATTCTTGTGTCTAAAACTCGAACAATAACATTATCCACCCTCATAAACTGCCGCAATAAGATGAAAAAACTTGTAGGCATAACTCTCTGAAATAGAGGAACATATACTATTATACCCGTGTGATCAACATTCCTGTATTTTACTCTGCTCCATCAACAGTAAGGGGGATAATTTCACACTCAGCTCAACGAAAATATTTAGTTCAAACAAAACACAACACTTCCAAACTAATTTTTGAAAGTAAACAATATAAACATTTCCTTTGAAATGCATATTACAACTTATTTTACTGACTACTAGTCTTGCAAACAAGACCACTATTACAAAACTTGTCTGCAATGACAAGACCATTTTCATATTTTACCTGCATTTGCAGACAGGTTAACTTTATTTGACTATTGTGTTACTTTGTCTCATGTCATACTATCCCATCATAATTCCTATCACAAAGTCATTAATAAGTCTAGGAACTAGGCTAAGTCACAGGTATCAAAGTACTCACAGTAGTATCAGTAAATTCAGTCTTAAATTACATATCTGATAAACATTAAGGCAATACAAACTTATAAAGAGGTACACCATGTATAATTCATATCAATGGGTGTACAACATTAAATCTGGTTTACTTACAACTTTTACGTTCATCAATGATGATCCATTGTCGGACAGTTCATCTTCAAACAATAATATATCTTCATAAAAATGGATTTTTTCTCGTAACTTTAATTTTTCTATATCAATTCTGTCATCCGTGCTTTCCACCTGAAGATAAATGTTGAAAAGAATTATGGAGAGGATGGAAAGTTTGTATTGGTGGAAAAAAATACATATTTTTCTATGTTTATTTTGTTATTGTTGTTCTGAAGAAGGCTTCGGCCGAAACGTCAATACAATATTTACAATATACGTGTTGTTGTTGAATTCTCAATTATTATTCTATGTTTATTTATCATACATGTAGAGTTATCCTGATTTAAACTTGTTTTGGAAATGTTATCAAGCTTGATACAGGCTTTTAAAATATTTCCAGACCTGGTTTTAGAAAAGTCTTCATGAATTGACAACTGACATGAATTGACAACTGACTTGGTAGATATACAAGAAATGTCTAGTTGCAATATAATAATAATGACTACTTTATACTGATGCTACTTAATTCAGGCAACCACAAACAGGTTAACTGTACCTTCATTTGTGCAGAATCTTTCCCAAGTAATGTTCCTTTGTATTGTGATGTAAAAGTCCAATCAAATGGTTTGACAACATCATTGATGTGTTCACACTCAGCTCTGAAAGAAATAAGTGCTTGTTTTAATTTAAATACTATCCGATATTTTAAAACATGCGTAATAAAAGAAGCATATCCGTTAAAGTTGCCAATATAGATGTCAATGTTGCCATCATATAAACATTGGTAGCCTGACAAGCTATTTGACTTAACAAGGGTGTGGGTGGACATATTCATTCAACCAGCATATATTTTACTCCGAACCAAAGTCTGGGAGCTTGGATAACCACTGATGCATGAGGATAGGGTTCAGGGGCAAACAGCTATATTTCTCAAGGAAATGAGGGATTCCTTTGACCAGACTATGTGCCCTGACAAGATACCATCATTGCTCCAAAAATTAAAGTGTCACCCCTACTCCTTTTGAATCCCCAAATGTGCACACTACAATGTATAAATTGTATTGGATGTACTAACATGCACTCAGTCTAGTACATGTATGATAAACAGGGACAAAATATAGTATAACCTCATACCTTGCTTCCCTCCACACCTGTGAGACGGCAACTTTCAATGGATCATTATGAGCATCAACCATTTTTAAGGCATCAAGGGCATTAAATTCCATCCCAAATCCGGAGGAATGTCGGACTCTTAAAACATTCTCTGCAAATATCATCTCCGGAAAAGATGGTAACTCCAACTGATCTTCAAATCTGAGCAGTAAAAATAATGAGTTAAATCACAGTAGTGTTTGTCATAACAAGAGCCCCGTCTACGAGTGCTGGACGCTCAATTTTCTCGTTTTCGATAGTATTAAACAAGGGCAGATGATAATAAATATAGGTCACAGAGTCATCAGCCTTGTCAGTATGGATTCCTCTTGTGATGGTGAATAACTATGCCTAGTTTCAAGCAGATTTTCCATTGAACATATTCAAACTTCTCGGAGTATTAGTTTTGACAAATTAAGTCCTTTTTAAACCTCAACTTTAATCATATACTCAAAACATAGTCTGGAATTAAATTCATGGATTCTTTTTACAGTGATTTAAGAACATAACTTATTACTAAATTAGTGCATATTTTGAAGAGATTTGTCACATGAAATTCAACAAAACATAAATTTAACATGATTGCATTTTTTAGTTTTGCTTATTTAGATAGCAAAGAGTAGATATCTCTCTGCAACTGTACATTTTGCATACAAATGTCTGATTACCTCTGTCTGACATCCCCTTCTGATTCCAATATATGACATTTAACAGCAGTTAGTGTCCATGGTCCAAATTGAAACTGTGTGGTCACTGGTGAAGTCTTTGGTATAACAGGACCACGGATAGCTCCAGTTGTCATCTAAAATGATTTTAACACAATAAGACCATACCAAATTGTATTTTCGTTTAGCGTCAGCCATAAGTTTGAAAACCTTTCTAGCTATCCTGAGACAAAAAATAAAACACTCGAAAAAAAACCAAGTCATAATGACTTCTATCATCATCATTATACATGTAGGCATATGGCTAATAAATATAGCTATGGAGCATTGTCAATCACAATAACTTACTTAAATAACTTAAAACATGTTTGTGTTGAAGCTACTGCTGTGTAGGGGTTGGATTCATGATGATGAATAAGTATGATGGGTATGAAAGCAATACCTCAATGGATATTGTAGATATAAGAGGTTGCATATTTTGTTGTTTTCTTCTTTCCCAAGATGCTCAAACCTATCCGTCCACTGACGCTAAATGAAGAAATGATTTGGTACCGTATGGCCTAAGGCACAATAAACAAAGATAAAAATGATTGTTACATTTTTATTCCTAATTTATGAAAAAATAAATGCTGTAAATGACAAAACATTCATCTTTAACTTCATTTTGCTAAACATTTTCAATCACACAAGTAATTAAAAACAATTAAGATATCAATATACAACAGAATAGGTTTAACTCATTGATTTACAAATGGACAAAATTAGATTTATGGAAATGATCTATATGGTGTCGAAAACATTGGTACCATTGTGTTTCAAATGTTGTTTTTTGGTAAAACCACAAGTATATGGCAAGTGTACAATGAATGTACCTAACATTTATATAAAAAACCTTCAAGACTGACAAGTAGCATCTGGGGTACTGAACCAGGCGCGTAGCCAGGCGTACGCCCGTACGCCGGGGCGTACGCTTCATTAAAAAAATGAAAAAAACAAACTGACTCAAAAATGCAATAATAATCGATGCCTCACTAGCGTTAGGCATAAAATTTAATGTTGGAGGCTCTCCTTTTTGGATTCAGGGCATATTTTAGAAAAATACGAGCTCGCTTCACTCGCTAATTAGTTTTCAAAATGAATCATCTGATAGAGATCGTGCCTGCCAAAATAAATTTTTTTGTAGCTCGCTACGCTTCCTCAATACTTTACTGAGCATACAAATTGTATGTATGGCCTCCTGCTCAGGTATAATCAGTATTTTTTCTAGCTCGCTACGCTCGCTCAGTACTGTAATAAGTAAAAACAATCAAGTAAAGAAAGTGTATGTATGGCCTATTGCTCAGGTAAACAGTATTTTTTTTCTAACTCGCTTCGCTCGCTCAGTACTGTAATAAGTGACTGTCATCAAGAAGAGGACGTGTATATATGGACTGCAGCTCAGATAAACTGTATTTTTTCCAACTCGCTTTGCTCGCTCAGTACAGTAATAAATGAATGTCATAAAGGAGGAAACGTGTATGTATGGCCTGCTGCTCAGGTAAACAGTGTTTTTTTTCTAGCTCGCTGCGCTCGCTCCATACTGTAATAAGTGAATACCACCAAGAAGAGAACGTGTATTTATGGCTTGCTGCTCAGGAAAACAGTATTTTTTCTAACTCGCTTCGCTCGATCAGTACAGTAATTAGTGAATGTCATAAAGTAAAGAACAAGTAAATGGGGTCTGTTGCTTAAGGTTATCAGTCACTATGATTTCTTCTAGCTTGCTTCGTTCGCATAAAACCCTCATTAGTTTATTTTATCACGTGGTTCATGTTGCTGTATACTCCCAAAATATATCTGACAATGGACGTACACTCTGAATATACCCAGCTACGCCCCTGTGAACCATAATGGAACTACTGATGCGTGAATTGAAACAAATTTCAGGTTGATGTCGGGAGACAGTTTCCATGTGAGGTAATAGATCCATGCTTTCTTTATTTAATTGAATGGGAGGTAACTGAATGAAGGCGCTTGGTAATGCTTTGCTTAAAGGCAACAGAGTCAGACTGATTTAAAACAACAAAAATTTAACAATTGAAGCCCCTTTAGAAACATCAATATAACTTATGTAGCTACATCTGATTATCTTCTTCCGGCCCATATCCGGTCTACAGTATGTTCGATCTATGTGTGCATAACTTCATAAGCATATTTAGTGTAAATGCCTTAATAACATGACATAAATAATTGCACATATTCATGGTTCATATATTCAGTGAGTAGTTGATTAGCTGGTGTTAATTGTTCACTAAATTGGGATGACACCAAGTGTCACGGAATAAACATACTGTACTCATTATAGGGAAAAAAGATATTGACTTTTATGTATAGTATTATCAATATTAGTAACGTAAATGGCAAACCAATTATTGTATTATATCCGAAACGTCTGTCCGAAAAATACTCCACTACAAAATTCACCAGTTGCGTGCAAAGTTAAATTTGACACTATTTTCAACAGTTATTGTTGAATGAAATAAAATATAATCAAGTAAATAACATCACAAAAAATGGATTTGAAAGTATAGTTTTACCGTAATCCTAGATTTCGTGAATGTTATTAAAAAATTGTTGTGACAAAATTGGTCGACGATAAAGTTCGGTTCAAGGTACGGATGGTTTGGGTGGTAGCCAAGCGACAATAACAAGGAAGTTACAAAAATACATGTGAAGTAAAAAGCTATTTTTGTCTATTACTAACTCTGACATGTATTTATTCTTCTTCCATGTGTATTGAATGAGATTGTTCAACAAGTTGCTGAATTGGTTTCATTTAGATCCTCAAAATTGAACTGTAATTGGGATTAATTGGAGAGGTGATTTGCAGGGTAAGAATCTTTACTAAGATACTGTACATACATGTGTTTTATCTGTTTATGATGCACCAGTCTGGTTGTCAAAACCCTGCCCTCCCGATGGCCCTGCTGTGAACTGCTCAGATGGTAAAATATCTGGGTTTTTTTCACACAGACCCTGACATATTAATATTGTTCGCGGGTGTTGGTTCGGTGAAAAAAAAAAATCCCCAACATTTCCCCCGGTGAAGATAGAATGTAAAATCATGGCTGTATTTCCAGCTATCCACTGCCCTTCCCCGGGGGTGAGGGGACGTAGATGCAACTGACTGATTAAAATAATAGATCTAGGCTAATTAAATGTTGAGTATGCAACTGTGTTTTTTGGGCTGTTTTGGAGGCACTGGAATCTCATGCAGAAAGGGACAGGTATTTGATTTAGGGTATGGAATTATTTCTACAACTTAAACATATTCTGCCAACTATAAATGCATGTGAATCTGTTAACTTTTCATTTATCTTTCAGAATAATGGTGGATGTTGAATCTGATATTGAGAAACTCCTTCATGGAGAAGTTGTTGAAGTGAACACTGATCCAGCGGGTACAACTAAAGGTATTCACATCTAGAGATCTACAATGTATATACAGACCATGAAACTGGACCATTGTCTGAACACGAATTACTAAGTATCTAGTGTCTGTGGACTGAATTATTCAGCAAAAAACTGTCTTTTAAAAACAGCTGTTTTTATTAATTCATTTATGTATGTTATAATGTTTGTGGTTAATATAGAGGTCTAAATGTCTACAATAAAGTTAAAGATATTAATATAACTGTTAAAAAAGATTATGCTAATAGTTAAAAACTCTCTGAGCTTGTCTGGTAACTTACTACATCATTATAAACAAGCTTGGTTACATATTACTATGCATTGTTTTATCATTACAGCTACAGACTATGTTCCTATTGTTAAACGAACAGTGTGTTACATTGTGATGGCGTTTGTATTTGATGATGAGGGACGGTTGTTACTGATACAAGAAGCGAAGGAAAGTTGTCATGGACAATGGTACATGCCAGCAGGACGAGTGGAACCAGGAGAAAACTTAGTTGTAAGTAACTTAATGAAAGCTTTTGCCTTACAATGTAAATATCATTTATTGGTCAGTCTAAACGGTATTATAATCAATGTGCGAACATAGCCCACTTTCACCAGTCTACAGAGAACACCAATTCTGTATCCCATCATATTCATCAGTAATGTTTATTCTGTTAAGAGAGACCACCTATCAACAGTGTCCACTGTAAGCTGTTGCTGAGGGGGGCTGTATACAGACAGGTTAAACTTTAAATTAACTTCATGGTTTGTTGAGAACAAGTTCACTTGCTATTATAAGGCTGTCACAAGTATTATAATTGTTATATTAGTATTTTTTTTATAAATGAATCCATAGTCAATAATTAAGTGCTCATTATTTGGATGGGATATCATTCATGGAGAATAAGTTTTTGTGGTCTGGAGATATTGAACCCCCATGAAAAACAAATGATTTGACATTATTGTTATTGTAAGAAAGAGTGATTAAACTGTATACACCACTGTATAACACATGATATAGGATGGATTGAGGAGAGAAGTTCTTGAGGAGGCCGGTCTAGAGGTCCAACCTCTCACATTACTTGGTATGAAAATGCAGCTACACAGAAAATGGTTTAGATTTCATTATGTGGCTACAGTTAAAGGTAACACATCAGTGTGTACGATGATAGTTTTGGTTGCAGTTCATGCTCATGTTGATTATCTCCCCTTTGTCAGAGTAGTGCTGATATTTTGAAAGGCAAATACCAATTTTAATTAATTGATTGTTTCTGAAGCCAATTAAAATTACAAAAATGAAAGATATCATGAAGTTGAAATTCAGCATTCATTTATTGGTGTAACAATTTGTGTATACTGACAATCCGAGTACCATTTTCACCAGGTTCACTCAAAAGTCTGCTTTGGGCATGTTTGTGGTTTTGATTTTATTTTGATTCTAAAGTTTTCTTCTTAGTAAGTCGTATGTAATAATATTTATTGTTTCATATAAGCCTTTCAAAATGTTCGACCATTCTCTGACAGTGTGTGTATATTATACCTTATAGTAGATATAGTCTGTGTAGAAACATGTAGTCATTTTATTCATACAATGGAACCATCCTGTCTGTGTAAACACTGTTCATTGCAGATATTGTGGCAAGTGGTTAAAATCCAGATGACTACGTACAAAGAAGTGAACTAATGAATATTGGAAACTTTTTTGCTGCCCAAAATTACAATATTGTATTCTGTCTGTAGATAATGTAACACATGGAAGGTTTCATTGTGCAAACGGTCAGTCTCACTGGCAAGCAACTTATAACTAACTACATTTTGTATTATACTATACAGTTTCCAAATAAGTCTTTCTCACAATCAATATTTCTACTGTTCTGACTGTTCTCGTGACAAAATCTGTCTCCTGAAAATTATTAATTTTTTAGTTACATGGTTAGCCTGTGAGACGGACGATTATAATTATGTGACTTGTGCACAGGCACACGGTATCATCAATTCAATAAACTTGCATAAAAAACTCTTCCTTTTAGTACTATGTAGATGAGAAATAATAATAATTATTATAAGTTCTGTGTTATTATTATTCTTTCTAAAAGGAAAATAGTTTTTTTTCATGCAAGTTTATTAAATCGATGAAACTGTGTGTCTGTGGACTTGTGAAGGTCACAGCTGTAATGCTAGATTAACAATAGAGGAATGTTTGTGTGTAGGATGGTGTGAAACGTGAGGTACTTGAAGAAGCTGGTATAGAGATTGAACCTCTCACTTTGTGTACGTTAGAAACCTATGGACGTCTCAACTGGTTCCGTATTGGTTATATTGGAAAAATGACTGGTATGTTTACTTATATGAAGAATCTTTGAAATAGGTGTCTTCTCATTAGTTAATCAAATACAACTGTCTTGTGTATTATTGTATTGTTAGTAAAGTTTTCAACTGGGGAAGAAATATGTTCCGTGGGACAAAAGATTTCCAAGGGGGGGACAAAAGATTTCCAGGGGGGGGGGGGGGCAGAAGAAATATTTCCAACAGGAAAGAGAGTTGTCCAATGAGGAAGAAAAATTTCCCATGGGGAAGAAAGTTTTCTAACAGGAAAGAAATATTTCTAAAGGGAAAGAAAGTTTTCCAATGGGGTAGAATTTTTTCCAGTAGGGTAAAAGATCTATTTCCAATGGGAAAGAAAGATTTTCATTAGTGAAGAAATGTTTCCAATGGGGAAAGAAATATTTCGAACAGGGAAGAAAGTTTTCCAATGGGAAGAAAGATTTCTAATGGTGAAGAAAGATTTCCAATGGGAAGAAAGATTTCTAATGGGGAAGAAAGATTTCCAATGGGGAAGAAAGTTTTCCAATGGGAAGAAAGATTTCCAATGGGGGAGAAAGATTTATCAGGTTGACAAATTTTAAGGACAGTTGACATAGAGCTAGGGTCATGAAAATTACAGCAATGTTTACAGAAACCAAGTTTAAGTTGAATTATTGCCCTTGTTTGGTCCAAGTTGAACTTCCAAAATCATAAATAAAGGAATAAAGAAGTTTTCTTTAATTCATATAGTGTTCTCCCAAATCCTTCATATTCTGTTGTTCTGTTTGGTATGGTGACTCATTTTTCTTGCTGTCTTTGCATGTTATTAAAATTAAATATATTGACAATCCCTTTTTTCATTTCTTGTATTATATGTTTTTCAAAACTTGGTCTTTTGAGAAATGATTTTATTCATGCAAGGACTTTTATTTAACTGTAATTTCATATTGGTGACAGTACAAAAATGTACTTTGAATAAAATGAATTGATACTGTCAATCTGATGCTAAACTTACTGTTTGCTTGTTTGGACCTCATTATTAAATAAGACCACACCCTGACCTTTGAGGTTATACAGTCTTCTACTGCATCTATTTCATAATAAAAACATTAGTTTTATCAGTATCTGGAATTAAAGTCTTTTTTAATCATCCCCTGCCGAAGGCAAAGGGGATATGGTTATGGTAGGCGTCATTCCGTCCGTCCAAACTTCTGTGTGCAACTCCTCCTACATTTCTAAAGGGAATTTGACAAAACTTTCACAGAATAACTGCTCGATGTCCCCCAGCGCATATTGTCAGGATTTTTTTATTCAACCTTTTTTGACAGAGTTAATGCCCTTTGTTAATTTTTTACATATTTCTCATGGAATTTTTTCAAAACTTTTACAGAAGTAGGGTTATGAGGTGCACTAGCAGATATCGTCAGGGTTTTTCATTTCGGCCATTTTTGAAAGAATTATGGCCCTTTGTTGATATTTTACATATTAATTAACTTCTGTGTGCAACTGCTCCTACATTTCTTAAGGAATGTTGATGAAACTTTGATTCATTCATTTTTTATGTGTTATGATATTCGGTTGTTTTGACACTATTCCTGTTGGCAACAGCAAGTTTGCCAATTGTCAGGGATTTGGCAAATTTTGAATAGTGGATAAAATTATGTTCAATACAAAACATTCTTCATGCATGTACACTATATAATTTTTCATCATCAACAAACATTCGACTATAGTGGTCATCTTTATGAAGCTTTCGTGATAATATTTGTTGTTTACCTCAATTTTTCCTTAGGCGGGGGATATGGCTGTCTGTGACTGCTTCTTGTTTATTAAGTGTTGTTATAAAATAAATGATAAAATAAAACCTCATTAGTAAGACCGCCCTTGGGATTCTTGAACACTTTCATTGTGTACATTAGTTTTAATAATGAGGTCAAATAAAGAGTAAAACTGTGAAATTGTGTTTGAAGTGGTCATTGTATTGAAGTGGTATTTTCACTTTTCTCACCAGGTGGACATTTAAAAACTTTAGCAGAGAAAGATAAGGAATCCTTGCAGGCCCAATGGTTTCCTGTGAAGGAGGTGTTAAATGGTCATGTTAATTTAAGGTAAGGATCACAAAATACACTGTTCTAGTGCTCCAATGATTATAGAATTCTAAGATATGCAGAACTGGTGTTCGTTGCCCAAGCAAAGCACTATGTAGCGCTTTCCATGGGAGGTAACCCATGCCTTCTATATTTAATTGAACAGGAGGTAACTAAATGAAGGTGCTCGGTATCACTTTACTTAGGCAACAGACACCTGGTTTGTAACAATAGTCCGCGAGTCTCTGATGTAGGTTTTCAGAACTTGTTAGATGTCCAGCAATTAGTTATTGCGCTGAATTTGTAACCTTGCATTACCTGTCAGTCAGATTCACTGTCATGCATATCCGTTCTTGAACATTTGACAATAATGTAGATCTGTCTTCATATGTGGAGAGAAATGGCTAGTTCCATGTGGAAGGGTAGGTTAGGATACAGTTTAAGAACACTACATAGTTGGGTATATTACTGAAAAATGGTTAAGAAAGGGCATCACACCCAAATAAATATGCAAGTAAACTGAGCTTGGTGATTGATATAAGCATTACAAATCCCTCTTGTCTTGTTTTATATCATACTGCGTCAAGTACTAAGCGTCTTTCTTTCTTCAGACACCAAGATTTCTTTAACACATTGAAAGCAGCACAGATGTACCTATCAAAGGCTGAAACCAGTCGACATCCATGTTACCAAATTGGCATTAACAGTCATAAACATCTACAAATACGACCTGTTATAGTGAAACAAACCAAACCCAGGTATGTGAACTTTAGTAGAAAAATATTATTATTATATTATTATGATTATATAGTAGGCCTACTCATTGTCAGTTAGAGCATTGATAATGTCTAGTTAAAATTTATGACCACAGAATAAAATTCTTACAGTTGTTGAACTTTGATGCTCTCTTACTCTGTTGGTCCTCTGTAGCTCAGTGGTCAGCGTGCTTGCCGCCTAATCCAGCTACCCGGGTTCAAATTTGGGTGGAGGCACACATTTGCCTGACATATTCAGCTGAAATCTGACTGGTAAATAAAGGCTAAGCTTTGCATACACATGTATGCCAAAAATTACATTTTATACTATATATTGATGGCTTAGAATGAGAAGGTCATAACAACTACTTACATCCTTATAAGACTCATACATATTTGAAATCTACAGTACCAGGCGCTTCTAATGAGCCTATTTTTATGAAAATCGTAACTTGTCATGTTGACCAAAATGAAGCTATAAAAGCTTGTTTTACCAAAAGTAAAGAGTAAATTGCAGACAGTTTTTTCTTGTTTTCACAATATATCGATTTTGTAGTTACGACCTTCTCATTCTAAGCCAGCGATATGTCAACACTGTTTTACATTTAATTGAATATCCACCAATCTGTTTGTCCTGAAACATAATCTTACCTATCTAGTACTATAAATTACAGACATATAGAGGTGCTATGTGTACAGAAATCCGGTCATCCTACACTACCATGTTATCAGTTAGATCAACGAGATCTCAATTATACATTAAATCATCTATTCCAGGTATGAACAAAATATTATATTTCATAGGGTGGCCAATTAGAAATTCAAAAGTGTAACTATACTGTCAGTCAGTAAGTTAACCATTTTGTTTCCGTTCAATAACTCAAGAATACTTTTTATTATTATTATTATACCATATTTATATAGCCCTTTCATGTATAAACACTTTCAAAAGTGCTCTACAATCACGACTAATACATGATTAAAGCAGTACACAATGTACTTAAAATATTCAAGTACCGTGTCCAAATTTATAAATCACATATAAAAAACATATACCACTCATTTATACAAACGGGTAAAATACTACCCAACCCAATAGACGGGACTCTACTTAACTCAGTAGGTGGGGCCCTCTGACTAAGCCCAAGGGGCAGGGGCCCTACCTAACCAGTAGGCGGGGACTCTACTTAACCCGGTAGCAGTAGGCAGGGCCCTACTTAACCCAGTAGGCAGGGCCTACTAAAATCAGTAGGATAGGATTCTGCTTAACACAGTAAAATAAGCCACACCCCTATTCCTCTTCAACCAAATATAATTGTAAATATATGCAAGATTCAATGATTCTTGGCACACCATATTAATCAGACCGGAGACATGAATATTAGCAATCTAATCTCCCCTGAGGTCTTCTAATTTTACATGGAGGTTGGCAAACAACTGTAGATGACCCCTTTTTGTGGAAGATGACCCCTTTTTGTGGTCATTAGGTCAAGGTCACTGTGACCTTGGTAACTAGGTAACTAGGTCAAATCTTAGTAAAACCTAGTGTTCACACTAGAGGTCACAATTGTGATCCAATCTTCATGAAACTTGGTCAGAATGTTGTTCTCTATGGAATCTAGGCAAAGTTCAAAACTGGGTCATGTGGGATCAAAAACTAGGTCACTAGGTCAAATCTTAGAAAAACCTAGTGTTCACACCAGAGGTCACAATTTGGATCGTATCTTCATGAAACTTGGTCAGAATGTTGTTCTCTATGGGGTCTATACCAAGTTTGAAACTGGGTCATGTGGGGTCAAAAACTAGGTCACTAGACCAAATCTTAGAAAAACCTTGTGTTCACTCCAGACGTCGTGGTTTTGATCCAATAATCATGAAACTTGGTCAGAATGTTGTTCTTTATGAAAACTAGGCCAAGTTTGAAACTGGGTCATGTGGGGTCAAACACTAGGTCACTAGATCAAATCTTAGAAAAACATTGTGTTCACTCCAGGGGTCACTGTTTTGATCCAATCTTCATGAAATATGGTCAGAATGTAGGTTGTACCGATACCTAGACCAATGTGCAACAGGTGAGCGCCCTAGGGCCTTTCAGGCCCTCTTGTTGATTTTGAGGTCAGTTGGTCAAAGTCACTGTGACCTTTCGCATTGGCTCCCATTAGGGCATACAGGTTAAACAAACATCTCCTGTTTCTTAGTGGTATCGGGTTCTACCATAGCCATCAGTCATCTTCACCAATATGACTAAGATAGAGAGTAGCTGGTGTAGTTGGTTAGGTGTCAGACAGGCACATGACACGCCTCTTTCTGATACCGGGATTGGCAAGGTTATGTTCTTCTATGACAACAGCTCATTATTACCTGATCATGTGGAGACATTGGCACTTGCTTGCAAATGAACATGTTTAACAGTTAGTACTGGTTGAAAATTCCAGTAAAAGATGTTTGGTTTTCGGTCAATGTCATTTGACAAATCTATTTGAGAACTGTTATTAATGGTAACAACTGCTAAGATCAGTTTGAGCAAAGCTAGCTAAAATCTTGGCTGTCAGTACCGAAATATGTACAACCCTGATTGTGGGTAGTGTCGTAATGATGTCTAGAAAACTAGGGAATGTAGGATACTATTTTGTCGAGGATTTAAATGTATTCACTTGACAAGGGGGCATTCTATTTTCCATACTAAAACATCAGCAACACACATTCAGAATACGAAACTATTTTGACATTTTATTGTACTTTATTATCAAATATCAAACCCTAACCCTGAAATTTCCAAGTCTAGTTCTGCTGTTTTATTATTTATTTTGTCTGAAAATAAGACCACCTCAATTATAAGACCAGTATTTAAGTGGTCTTATTATCGAGATTAAGCTCTAGTTGACAGCATACCATTTAAATAGCACACAAGTTGCTCTCCGTTGTTTCTGTTACAAGTTTATAATATAATTATGTTGTATGTTAACAGGATGCATTTCATAAAGAATCTGCGGCAACTAAATATAAACTGAATGTACGAGGACTTCTAACATTGGAGCATTGTGGGATACCTGCCAGAGAGCATGATGGGATATTGTTTACACCACTCTGTATTCTACCCGGACATCTACATGAAAAGTTTCAAACTGTGGCTAGTTCAGACTATGTATGGCATACAATAAGTAACTTGGAAGTTGTGGATGAACTCAATAGACGAGCTTTTGCCGAGAACTTACTTATACCAATATGGACTTGATGCTGAAGAAATACAGTAAATGAATTTAGTCACATAAGTCAAAGGTTACAGGCAGCTTAAAGCAGGTGTTTTTTTAATTAAGTGTATTTAATATAAAATAAGCAGTTTGAATTAACCGGTATGTATAATTACTAATTGATTAGACCAGTCACTGCTTTTGACTGTTGGTTGCTTAATTAAGTGGCCAATATTACTTATTTTATTATTATTTTAAAACTTAAAGACCGGAAATTGGCTCTGGATGATTATAGACTGTATGCATATTATAAGTAATATTATATCCAAATCATACAATTCCATACAAGGGACTAGTTATATAACTTGTTATACATGCATGCACTACATAGATTGGATAAATTAATGGAGAATTCTCTGCGATTCCTAGTGAGCTTCTGGTTGGCGGCAGTTTGTTTAACATACTGGTTGTTTATAGAAATTGATCAAGGTCTTTTATTCTCACAGAATTTCTGATCCTTTACCAAGTTTCCTTATAGATGCTTACTAGACGTATACTGTGCAAATGTTCTAACTAAACCCTTCTTGTTTTGCTATATTCTTGTCAAGTTGATAGTGACAAAGTTTATCTCACTATGTGATATTTTGAACTTGACAAACCAGTTATGTTTGAAACAAAATATCACAGTTCCAATTTTAAACATTACAAAATGAAATACTTCACAAATTCACGAACTTATTGGAACATTTGCTCAGTATATTACAGCGATTACATTATTGGTTGAATTTCAAGGGTCATTGTGATCATTGCACAAGGGTATCCATATTTTACTGTTTAATTACCAAACATACCTATACAAACATGTACTGTCAACTCAAAGAGTTAAGTTTGTCAGTCAGAATCCCAGGGGATCAATCTGAAGTTTTTTGAAAATCTCAGGTGCCAAGTTAAAGGGTTGGTGGAAGGTAGTTTTAGTTGTACTTTGTTTAAATCAAAATGTTTCACAATATGATTTGAGTTGTGTATTTACAGAGATTACTTAATTTATGTTTTATACTTTTATACTAATTTATAATTATTTTTACTTGTTATTTGATGGCCTTACTTAGTTTAGGTTTTATACATTAAAGGGACTCAACTCCAGTTGGTAAATTGCAAAATTTATCAAAAAGTTCTCTTAAAATAACATTTTTAATGGCTTGATCAACCTAATACATTAATATACCAATCTGGACTTATTCATCTAGAAGAAAAATATTCACATTACTTTATGTATTAGTAAAACATAGTTTTGTGATTTAAACGTCCACAAAACGTGTTTTTATCATCGAAGTTTAGTCCCTTTAATGCTTACTTACTATGATTCTACTTGTTATTTAATGGCCTGTATTGTTAATTTTACTTCAGATATATTACGAGTATTTATGTTAATGCATTTTAACAAAAGCTTTATTAAAATATTGAATGATGAGTATTATCCTCATATTATTTGGTATAGGATCAGTGCCTCATTTTAGCATCATAATAATAATTTATAGATTGAAGTCCCTATCCTATTTTAGTTATATGGAGATAATTGAAGACACAAAATCCTGATGCTGGGTCAGCCAGTCCTGGAACTTACCTTGTAGGTCACAAACCACTAAATAAACTTGTTCTTTAGCTCAATGTAAAGTTACAATAGTCAGTCCCAGGTTGATACATGTTAAAGTCTATGGCCAGGTGGCAGACATATATCAATGAAAAGAAGAGGCTACCAGCTTTAAGAAAATACAAAAAAAACAGGGGGTCACGTATCATATAAGAAAAATTTTGTCCGTCCAACGCGGTGAACATATTTTTACAGGCGCGCGGACCGACCAAATCCGGGTTTTACCCTACCCTACTTTCGCTTTGGTATTTTGGCCAAAATCTCAAAATATGTAAAATAAAACAGTTTCAATACATCACATACATGTATACAATGCCTGTAAACCCAATTAGATGATTCTAGTTCCACATTGTCAAAGAATACTACCATTTAAACACAATCACAAGTTTATTTAGGGACTATTTGAGTGTATCCTATTTTGGTTCGCGGAGGCATTTAGTGGTTTGTAACCTGTAAGTGGAGTGCCTAGCAATGACTTTGAATTTGCAATAAATGTTGCAGTCTAGGAATACACTGGCAAACGTGTGTGCCTCTGGCAGAAACTAAATTCTAGACCACTGAATACACGTGTGTGTGACATGAGAAACACATCTATATTACTATAATATTTTATTATGTTATTTATTACATATCAATGCAATACATTTTATATACAAGATTAATGTGGGTCGCATATACTTGTGCATATTGTTTTGCTACCAAAAAAAATAAAAATAAAGCACGATGCAATCATTTTATATGATTTCCAAGTCATTAGGATACCCATTACAATATGAAGGAACACAAGACATATTTGCCATTATGAGCAATAAAATGCCATAATGAGCAACCAAATGAAACACTTGCTGGGGGCGTAACTAGGCTTAAATTGATGTCATACACACACACAAAATCCTTGAAGTTGAGTTTTGGTTGAGGTTCCATGTGATTGTAGAAAATTAGGACTTTAATACCACTTGGTCAGTATTTAAATTTTTCATGCTGAAATATTGGTCTGTATTTATATTTTACTTGCTGAATTATTGTTACGCACATGTATATGGTCATATGGCTGGCTACGCCACTCTTGCTCACAATATTTCACCGCCGTGTACTTTCGGTAGATGAGCCACGAGTGTACATCAGATTTTGAGACAAAGTCAGAACATGCTGCCTTTTCTATCCAAGTTGTAAACATATACCAGTAGTTACATTTACTGGCAACTCATCTGTACCTTCGGTCTCTATCGCGATATTTGTCTTTAGGATATCGTTCTCTTGACCTTGAGCGTTTCACTGGTGACCTTGACCTTCTTTCTCTCGATCTTGACCTATGCTTTCTGCGTACAGGTGACCTTGAGCGAGATCTTTTTCTGGAATATTTTTTCTGATAATTGTCATCACTAGATGCAGGTGAACGATGTCGTCTGCTGGCCTCACTGTGTGAGTCTTTTTTGTGTTTTTTCTTCATCTTCAAGGGCTAAAACAATAGAATCATATTTTATTAGTGATTGGCCAACAACATGAACATGATGATAGGTATAGTGCGCACAGCAAAACGAGAAAGGTGGCAAAATTTGGAATAAGCCACATAGGTGGAAAATAAAGCAGTATAAAAGGAATGTATGTGTTTATTTAAATAACCAATTTTGCAACAGTAGACCAATCCGATGATTAATGTTTGTAAACACCACATTATCCTGGGTGCACTATTCAAAACATAGTTTTTAAAAATATAAATAACTTGAAATATCGCTGAACCTGAATAATAACCACACAATATTGCCTTACCACAAACATACAAAATTTTAGGGCAATTAATTCGCCATGCCTGGACTGAATCAGACTGACAGGAATTCAAGAAAACCAGGTCACACGCATTTACACTTGATTATGCTTGAGTGTATGAAGTCCATTCTAAGCAGTGGATACCCTGACAACAATTGGGAATTTAGCAGCACTTAGAATAGGGTACAACTCCAGCAAAGCATTCTAGGCTTGTAACCATCTCTCAAACACCTCACAAGGGGTTGGGGTTTCACTAGGTCACTATGAAAGTGCTGAATCTGAAGGGTCATATCTATCATTTGTGTTAGAATGTCAGAGGGACACAGGGTCAATCTAAGGGTGACACAAGATGTTTGTAAAACATGCATACCCCCATGGTAGCCCATTAGTCAGAAATGGTCATGGTCACCTTCCCCTACTGACCTCAACATCAATAGGGACCATCTACTGTTGCTGACCAACCTCCATGTTAAGTTCAAAGATCCTAGGGCAAAGTGCTCATTGCATTATTGAACTGAAACCATTATTTAAAAGTTTGGTTAACCAAGACCGAATCACAGACAAGTGCAACCAATATATCCCCTCACCAACGATGGAGGGGGGCATAATTAGTATACCTTGACCCTGTCCTCATCACTACTACTGTGTTTTCTGTGTTTATGTTTCTTCTTTTTCTTCTTGGATTTATCGTAACCATCCTCCCCGCCACCAGCATCATCATCAAACACCAGATCATACCTACTGTCAGTGTTAAGGTAATAATACTACATTCTCATAGCTTGTACATACATACAACTGGTTGTTTAGCACTAATGTTTTTGTTTCTAAGTATATAGAGGATCTATCACAAGTTGTCAATTGATATAGACTTATATTAAACGAGTTTGGGAAATTTTATTAAGCGAGCTTTTGGCGAGCTTAATAATGTTTCCTTAACAAGTTTAATATTAGTTTATATCAATTGACAATGAGTATTAGATTCTTTATATCACAGGACTCTTATAACACAGGAAAGCATATCTTTCAGCTAAAAAAATCGACTCCACTATATAAACGATGCTAAACGCAACGTCATTTTCAGCACAAAATGACGTCATTTAAACATTATACTACACTCGTTACGTATAGAGTTATAAGTACTGGTTATACTAACCCGGATACAAGGACATTCATGTGATATATAAAATTAGGCTCTTCTATTCTCACTCACCCATGTAAATATCAATAGTTTATGTGCATAGATTATCAAGTCTAACACAATGATATGACATTCAGTGCAACCTCACTAGGGCAGCCCTCAATAAAAGGTTGATATTCTAGAGAGGTTATAATGAAATATACCAACGTCAAGAATGCAATCCAGTTACTGTTCAATCAGTGGTCAGCATACTTATTAGGCCCGAAGTACATTGGCCAGAGTTATTGCAGTCTCTTTTTGACAAATGCAATGTTGCTCAACGGCCGACATTCATATGATACCTATACATCAAGTACACATCAGATACACGGACATCACCTAGGGTCCCAGTAGTTTGTGACCGCAGTATAACGGCATTTTTCTCTACAAGGATACTTGTCTCTTCTCGTGTTATCCTTCACTCTAAACTTGCTAGCGAAATCATCACCGTCTTCCTTGAACACTTCTACACCTTTACCTGTAATATAGATAGCAGTGTATTATATATACATCCCCACTTCTTATACTGATAGGAGTATGCTATAAATACACCCCCCCTGTTACCATAACAAACAATTAACTCTGTTATTATTCTATTTTTAATTCATCCTTTTAATATTTCTTGATTGTGAAGCATGTTTTGTTTTCTACACCTCATGCCTGATGCTATTCATCATTACAAGAGATGAGCCAGATTTTATTTTATGCCAAGTACCTATTATGGGGAAATAAATGGTGCCATTTTAATTGCTTCTTTTATCTGACTGACGTAGCATGGGACCTCCCAAACTCAAAGCAAACACTCTACCACAAGGCTATTACCCACCTTTTCCTTTCCACTTGAATTTGGACACCGATTGACTGAAGTCAACATGAATTCTTCTATCATCAATTAATACATTGTCCATCTTGAAGTATGCATTCTCACATGACTGAGGCTACAATGTAAGAACAGAACAATACCTAACCTGATTCTACATTCTAACAAAACAGCAAATAAAGTAGAAAGAACTGTCACAAACCCCCATAATAATAAAGTCAGTGAAATTAGCACTTGCTCGGTTGTTCAGGACAAGTAATTGTTGATTCGTGGAATTATCTTACACTGTAATCATGCATAGAGTAGCTATAGGAAAACTATTCAATGTTGCTAATAGGGGCAAGCAAGTTAAAATCCTAAATTTACAGTAAATATTAGCTTGGAATTTTTGAAGGTGCTGTTATAGGGAGTTATTGCTCATCAGAGGGCCACTCAGGAGAGGTTGTTACTGTAGTAAAGACTGAACTCGATCATGCTGGCTGATAATTTTGCAACATGAGACTTACGTTATCAAATTCTACAAATGCATACTGCAAGGATTCCTCTGTCTTCTTGTCACGTATCACTTCACAACTGGAAATATACATACAGTGGATATAGCCATTGTATTCTCAGAAATCAAACTTATTTTCACAATTAAACAGGAAAAAAACATGTGTAATTTAAGCAGAATACGAAATACATGTTTTCAAACATCTTTACAGATGATAAAGTTTAACTCTTTATTTACACAACTGCAAGTATGAATAAAACATTAATATTAAACATATACGACCAGTCTTATCTCAATACATTACAAGTTATACAACACAACGTGTTTCCAAGCAAAATGTCATTGTAACAAATATGTAACTTTACTGAATTGCCATCATACAGATAAAAATTATCATTGTAAAGCATTATGATGCCAGTGAGATAAAAACATGCTTCATTATGACATACATGAATTCAAATATTATCAAAGATGGTTTATAACTGCACCTAACAATTGTGCCAAATGTGGAGAAAATATTAGTGTTGGAGTAAAACAAAACAGTACCTAACAATTGTACCAAATCTGGAGAATATAACTTCTAGATCTTCATCAGTTGTGACCGGGTTCAGTTTACACACAAACAGTACATTCTCTGGTGGAGCTACATCTTCATCTGGTAAATCTCCAACCTGAAAGTTACATGGTATGATTATATACAATGGATGTGTTCGTAGCGTCTGTTCAGGAACACTCGGAACAGCGTTCCTTCTGTTCCAGCATCTTACAAACAAAATAAAACTGTTCTGAACAGTGTTCCGAATGTTCCACTCCAAGCACCTTACGAACAAAATGGAACAGGGACAGAACAGGAAGTAACAATAAAATAAATAAATAAATGTAGAAAATAAAACTCTTAAGGTTGACGATATTGTCAGTTGCAGCCGTTACATTTGTTGAAGAAATATGACACAAGAAAATTTCAAATAATAAAAGTTCGGTGATTTCCGTTTTTCTCCGTTGACATACTATTGCCATACTATTGAAATCATGTGACCTGTTCTACCTGCACCACCTTTTATTTGGGAACAGATAGAACATGTCCGGAACACTGTTCCAGCCTGTTCGTAAGACTGTTGTCTGTTCCGGAACAGAGAGAACTGACGTTTCGAATACACCCAATACAACCTCTCTAGAGTAAAGTCACACCATACAGTATTAAGAAATTTCTAAAACAGATTTTTATTCTTGGTTTTAAGTCTCACAGACAGTATTTCAATCACATCGAGATAATGCAATCAGATTAGTAATGACGTCATAAGCTTAGACCTATCAAATAATAAGATTTTTAAAATGTGTCACAAAATGACTGCTGTTGCTATTATAACTTAAACACAACACTGGAAAAATTAAAGGCTAAGCAATCACAAAGACTATATTTTTCGTGGCAGCCGTAAGATATTGTGTCATCATATTGTCAATGTTGTTATCCATAAACCAACCTGTGACTAATATGCTGTGTATAGTTATATCGATACTGGCTACTTGCTCTGTTGCAGAACCTTTTTGTTAGGTGTCGTTTCATTAGTGAGTGGCCAAATGCATTCTTACATTGCATTGGTAGGCAATGGTGCCATACAGTATGGTTGGAATAACACAGTAGGTACAAACTTATGATATTGCGTACACATAATATGACTTGATACATTGTATATATACTTACCATTGCGAGGATTTGTGCGTTTGCTTTAGCTTCTCGTTCTTGCATCATTTCCTGGACTTCCTGTTCACTCATACCTTTAAAATCATCTATATCTTCTTCAGCTCCTATACGACCACTCTATCAAGTAAAGAAATGTTGGTTTTAACATGTGTGTTTCTATAATAACAACGGATTAGATATTTCAAGCTTTAACCCACTGACCTCATTTTCAATTAGGTTTATGGATCTGCAGGTCTAGAAGATATTAGATTCTTTATATCACAGGACTCTAATAACACGGAAAAGTATATCTTTCGGCTCAAAAACCGACCCCGCTATATAAACGAGGCTAAACGCAGCGTCATTTTCAGCACAAAATGACGTCATTTGGGAGATAAAGTGACGTCATTTAAACGTTATACTACACTTGTTACATATAGAGTTATACATACTGGTTATACTAACCCGGATACAAGGAAATTCATGTGATATAAAATATATCTTAGAACTACAAGAGGGTAAGATGTCCCTATGTTTGTACAATGTCACTTACATCTAACTGTTCCTTGGTTGGTTCGGGAGATCTATCTGGTACTTGTAGACCTGCTGGGTCATCATACGGATCATCTAGAATTATTGTATGGTAGATTCTGTAAAACAAATATATCCACTGTTATATTTCTATGTTGAGGAACTGGGGGAGTTTGTGTGCATGTTTTCCCAATAATGAATGTATTTTATATTTTTTCTCCTTAAACATTAGACAAATTTCTTTTACTCGGCTAACTGTAAGGGATATGGGCATAAACCCTGTATGCCATACACCCTGTATGTCCCTATTACACCTGCCCTTAAATTTCCTAACTGTTCAAACAAATGTGACTTTACATGCCAGAAAGAAGTATGCCTACCTCATCAACAGCATAATGACTAGATGTTCACCTCTGTTTTCTGCTGCAATCAGTATTTGAACCTTTGTTAGAGTGTTAGTCTTGCAAATTGTCTTGAATTCTTAACTCAAATAAATCATACATAGTGTTATTACCTGATATCCTTATATGGTCGATGTTCTTTGTCACAGAATGCTTCATTCAATTTACTGAGTACCTCAAAACCTTCCCCTATCTCTCCAAACACTGTGTGCTGATTATCCAGATAATCTAAGTTTTCACCAAGTGTTATGAAAAACTGAAATATAACAAGACTGCGTTCAATAAACGCTTATGCCCCCGTGGAAGCCATGTCCATAAAAAGCTAAGTCAATCAGGGGCCATTATTCAGTTAAAATGTTTGATAGTGTTACATGGCTTTGAACTATAAGGGACTTATGATGGTAAACGAATATGCCACATTTGAAAGCAGTGCCTTGATTGAATTCATATGTGATCTGGTGATACAGGTGTTATGGTTCTTTGTCACTGCACTTCTCCAAGTTGCCACCAATTCATATACCAAGTTTGAAGTCAATATTTTAAATACTTTTGAAGATACGCTCCTGACAAACAATTATGATGAAAATACTGAAGGGGAGACAGACAGAGTTATGGTTCTTGGTCCATGCACTTCTACAAGCTATCATCTATTTATATATCAAGTTTTAAGGCAATATCTTAAACAATTTTGAAGATACACTCCGGTCAACATTTTATTATGAAAATACTAAAGGGGAGATAATTAAAAGTTTAAGACAGACAGAGTTATATTGCTTGGTCATTGCACTTCTCCAAGTTGCCATCTTTTTATATTCCAAGTTTCAAGTCAATATGTTAAATAGTTTTGAAGATATACTCAGAGCAAAATTTGACTATAAAAAACACGAAAGGGGAGATAATTCAAAATTTAAGACAGACAGAGTTATGGTTCTTTGTCAATGCACTTCTCCAAGTTGCCATCTATATATATTTCATATTTCAAGTCAATATGTTAAATAGTTTTGAAGATACGCTCCAGACAAAATTTTATTGTGAAAATACTAAAGGGGAAATAAGTCTAAGTCCAAAATTAGGTCAAGGTGAAGGTCAAAATGGAGTCAGGTGATACAGGTGTGTGGAGAGTGGTCATATACAACATCCATGCAAGTATGAAAGATTTGTAGCAAGCCATATTAATGCTAGAAGAAACGGTCAATTTGGGTTAACCAAGAATTTGGCCTTTCAATAAGTCTAAGTCCAAAATTAGGTCAAGGTGAAGGTCAAAATGGAGTCAGGTGATACAGGCGCCTGGAGAATGTTCATATACAACATCCATGCAAGTTTGAAAGCTTTGTAGCAAGCCATATTAATGCTAGAAGAAACGGTCAATTTGGGTTAACCAGGGCGGACGGACCAATGGACGGACGGAAGGACGGACGTCCGGATGGACGGACGGACGGACGGACAGGTGCATTACTATATGCCTCCCGATCTATCGATACGGGGGCATAAAAATGGTTATTTTATTACTAAAATAAATTGCATAAGGTCATCAAATACTGATAACTCAATCATTCAAATACAGTACAAAAGTTCTAACTAAACAAATTGAGTAAAGAATTATATTTGCAAAGAAGGGTCATTCTTGTGAAGTTAAGTCAACATCTGGGGTTCTCTATCTAAGCAAAGTACTGCTGATCGCCTTCATTCAGTTAACCTTTTGTTCAATTCAATATATAAAGCATGGCTTACCTCCCATGAAAAGTGTCATATAGCGCTCTACTTTAATAATAACCTCCTGTTCAGTGGATTAGGAGAACTCAACAATAATTCTGGTGAATTTGGTGACAACCAATTCACTTGTTTCGGACAAACTGCATGTTAATTGCTAGTAAGTTCTAATGAAAGACTTTATCTCAACTACACAATATGACACACATTTTACTGCAAATGTTTTATGGCATGTCTGTTGTTATATATACCTGTGATCCATGCATATTGCCACCATTGTTTACCATGGAAACCGTTCCTACTTTCTTATGTTTCATTCTAGGTGATACTTCCATATCAAAATACTTTGCCTGGTCACCATACAATATACTGAAACATAGCACAGGGTCAATAAACATTAAACAGCAACTTATGGCAACCATGCTCTGACATAAAAAAATTAGCAGTTTTTAAGCATTTCAGATTTGTTATTAAAATGATTCACTTCTTACAAAATTATACAATTTTCAAACAGTTTTAAATCCTTCAAATTAAATTGGAAATGTAGCACAAATACAATGAAATAAGAGATGTTTATGCGTGTTTTCCCAATTCTTGTGGACAGTTCCCATTAAGGTCACTTTGACCTGCAGACAACAAAATTAATGGGATCTACTGATCACAATTAATCTGTTCACAGTTTACTAAATTACAGATGAGAAACAGTACATTCGATGAACCTACAAACACTTACAAACAAGATAAAGTGTACATACCCATGCACAGACTCTCCACCTTTCCCAGTACCTGTAGGATCTCCAGTTTGAGCAACAAGATTTCTCTGCAAATATTACAGAAACTTGAGAAAGGCATCATATAAATTCAAATATATAGTCTGTTTTATGGCATTGTTACAGTCATCATGTTTTTTAAAGCTAAAGGGTCATTAATTTTGTTCTATGAAATATAATGTATAGATAAATTGACTATAAAGTCAACCACTAAGTTATTAAAATTACTCCTGACCTTTAGCACCAGTCCCTAAAGAGAAGCTTTTGATAACAGAAAAACATTGTTTCGCAATTTCCAGGCAATTGCTGGATATCCTGATGTCAACATACATGCAATGCAATATATGGTATAGCCTGTTGATCAGTGGGGACTTCAGACAATATTTAAATCAAAACAAACATTTACCTGTACAGAATGAAATAAACAAAAGTTGTAGTACTTCAGTTTGCACAACTTCAAGAAGTTCTTGCAGCCTGAAACAATGGAAATATATATGCCATTACAAATATCTATAATAGTTTGTTGGTTTGTTATTACAGTTATGTACATTTTCCTTATGAACAGCACACACAGATTCAGAAGCACGCAAGTCACTTTAAATAATACCTTGCTAAATACAGGATGCATGTCCACATTCCAGTTCTAAGCATTCCATTGACAATGATGTTTGTGAAGTGAATGTTAGTTAAACTTAAAGCAGATAAACAAACAACAAATACATCACAACTTAGCCACTGGTATGTTCCCAGCCATTATTCACCTTGTTTTAAGTTCTACAAATATAGGTTAGGGAATTTGAGTTATTAAAGGGCTTTATGTAATAAAATTATAAACTGGACAGAAGGAATAAGCAGTACATACATTTTGGTCTTTCTTCCGTGTATAAATCGAGGGTTAATTCACCAATGGATGTTTCCAGCAACACAGCCATCTTGATGAGATTCTTGCAACAATTTAATTGTGTTCACCTGATGATACCAATTCTGAAAGAATAACATGTAAGAGGTGACATGTAGTTACAACAGCTGAACCCTTATCAAATAGTTCCACTTCAAGTCTGACATCAAACAAGAGACAGCATAGTCATTCATAAAAAGAACGGTCGACAACTGCAATTTCAATAATAATTAATATAAATTTGTAAAGCAAAAATTTGAAGTTGTTTCACTCTCAAAAATATTTTAAGGATTTGGATGGCAGGCAGATCATCAGATTAGATGGCAAGCGCTGAGCTATGGAGGCACAGCTAAAGCTAAAACCTGAAGCAAAGAACTCACGCACAAGTCAGTTGCATCCACTGACACCCCCACGCGGGCGCACCTGGACTAATACTTTTGGGAACCTTGTCTAAAAACCCTGCCCTTCCACGGCACTGCGGGGGCAGCTGGTGGTAAAATCTCAGGTATTTCCACCGACCCCTGACAACTAAATATTGTACACAGGGTATTGGTTCAGAGAAAAATTCCCAACATTTTCCCGGCAGTGTGGGGGAAGCTGGAAGGTAAAAACACAGCAGTTTCCCCGCCTATTGGGATGGGGGCATTGATGCAACTGACTGACTTGTGTAAGAAAGCAGTAAACCGTGTCATATTCTCATAAGGACCCTTGTAGTAATAACTACTATCCAGCAAGATCACAGGCTCTCTGTGCATTTTTAGGGCCGACAACAAATTACACACTAGACCAAGACCCTGTGCCGACATCAATGAAGTCAGTTGATAGGAGGATGCCGGTTGGTCACTTGACACTTGGCAACTTCAAGAACTTGACTTACTGCGGTCAAAGACCTAAAATTATTTTGAAATTTACCTCTTAAATGTGAACATGACAAACCTTGAAGCGTGTTTGAAATTAAATATTACAAATTAAATTATCCATGCACGATAGGTTATATCAAATTTTTTAGTGAAAATATCAAATTTACCGTTTACCAACGTTTTATTTTTTAAGCTTTTTTTCCAGGATCGCGAAATCTTATTACAAACGAATATTTAGAGAAAACTGCAACGAGTCTCTGATCTGGAATCACTGATGGTTGCTCATTAAATGTTTTAATCATCAATTTAATTACCCAAATCTGATTTATTCCATCAATGAAGTTCTTTTTTCTTATTTTTCATGTGTTTACATTTGGTAAGAGTTATTGGCAGGACCGATCTTATAAAATCGTTTATTGGCAGTCCTGCCAAAATCCGAAAAGTCATCGGTTTGAAGGTCATCAAATTATCAGTAAATGCACTATTTGCAGTATATAGATTTTTCTTGTTAAATTATTTTACTTTTGCAGTTAAAATTTATGTTCATAGTCGAATACTTTCTACATACATACATGTTTGTATAATATGTATAATGAAATATCTCATTTGAGACTTCATGTCTTTAATCAAATTAACAGTAAATGCAGCTGCATACGCATTATATAGTATTACTTGATAGATTATAGTACACTTAAATTTGTGCTCATAGTCGAATACTTTTTGCGTATATACATGTTGGTATAATATGTATAATTATATATCTCTGTTGAGATATTGTAGTGTTAATTAAATTATCATTAAATGCAAACTCATGCATTTCATAGTTTTTCTTGGTAAATTAGTGTATAACAAAATATTGTACACATAGTTAGAACACATTCTGCATATATACAAGTTTGTATGATATGTAAAATGTCATATATTAATATTGTTATGTAAAAATGTTATTGCTAAATATGCTATTTTTAATATGATTTATTCAACAGTGATGATTATTACTGAATAACCTTAGAAGAGGTGTGCTCCGCAATCTAACGGAGGAAGATACCAGAATACAGAATACAGAATACAGAAGGCAGGACTAATCATTCAGTCCTGCCTTTAACCTATTATTTAATGGTTAAAGGCAGGACTGATCATTTCAACGAGTAAAATATGAATAAATACGTTATATTAATCTATAAGATTGTATCTAGATCTTCCCTATGATAGGATAGCATCAGTGCCATAAGGTCCAGCGTTTAACCAACACTATTTTGTACTGTAGACTGATAGAATGACATTGGTACCCTGAGGTCCTGCCAATATCCAACTATATTTTGTACTGTAGACTGGTATCTATAATGACATTGGTACCCCGAGGTCCTGCCAATATCCAACTATATTTTGCACTGTAGACTGATAGAATGACATTGGTACCCTGAGGTGCTGCCAATATCCAACTATATTTTATACTGTAGACTGATAGAATGACGTTGGTACCCTGAGGTCCTGCCAATATCCAACAATGTTTTGTACTATAATGTGGTAGAATGACATTGGTACCCTGAGGTCCTGCCAATATACAACTATATTTTGTACTGTAGACTGATAGAATGACATTGGTACCCTGAGGTCCTGCCAATATCCAACTATATTTTGTACTGTAGACTGATAGAATGACATTGGTACCCTGAGGCCCTGCCAATATCCAACTATATTTTGCACTGTAGACTGGTAGAATGACATTGGTACCCTGAGGTCCTGCCAATATCCAACTATATTTTATACTGTAGACTGATAGAATGGCGTTGATACCCTGAGGTCCTGTCAATAGCCAACTATATTTTGAACTATAATGTGGTAGAATGACATTGGTACCCTGAGGTCCTGCCAATATCCAACTATATTTTGTACTGTAATGTGGTAGAATGGCATTGGTACCCTGAGGTCCTGCCAATATCCAACTATAGTTTGTACTGTAGACTGATAGAATGACATTGGTACCCTGAGGTCCTGCAAATATCGAACTATATTTTGTACTGTAGACTGGTAGAATGACATTGGTACCCTGAGGTCCTGCCAATATTCAACTATATTTTGAACTGTAATGTGGTAGAATGGCATTGGTACCCTGAGGTCCTGCCAATATCCAACTATATTTTATACTGTAGACTGATAGAATGGCGTTGGTACCCTGAGGTCCTGCTAATAGCCAACTATATTTTGTACTATAATGTGGTAGAATGACATTGGTACCCTGAGGTCCTGCCAATATCCAACTATATTTTATACTGTAGACTAATAGAATGGCGTTGGTACCCTGAGGTCCTGCCAATATCCAACAATGTTTTTTTGTACTATAATGTGGTAGAATGACATTGGTACCCTGAGGTCCTGCCAATATCAAACTATATTTTATACTGTAGACTGATAGAATGGCGTTGGTACCCTGAGGTCCTGCCAATAGCCAACTACATTTTGTACTGTAGACTGATAGAATGGCGTTGGTACCCTGAGGTCCTGCCAATAGCCAACTATATTTTGTACTATAATGTGGTAGAATGACATTGGTACCCTGAGGTCCTGCCAATATCCAATTATATTTTATACTGTAGACTGATAGAATGGCGTTGGTACCCTGAGGTCCTGCCAATAGCCAACTATATTTTGTACTATAATGTGGTAGAATGACATTGGTACCCTGAGGTCCTGCCAATATCCAACTATATTTTATACTGTAGACTGATAGAATGACATTGGAACCCTGAGGTCCTGCCAATAGCCAGCTATATTTTGCACTGTAGACTGATAGAATGTTGTTGGTACCCTGAGGTCCTGCCAATAGCCAACTATATTTTGTACTATAATGTGGTAGAATGACATTGGTACGCTCAGGTCCTGCCAATATCCAACTATATTTTGCACTGTAGACTGGTAGAATGATATTGGTACCCTGAGGTCCTGCCAATATCCAACTATATTTTATACTTTAGACTGACAGAATGGCGTTGGTACCCTGAGGTCCTGCCAATAGCCAACTATATTTTGTACTGTAATGTGGTAGAATGGCATTGGTACCTTGAGGTCCTGCCAATATCCAACTATATTTTGTACTGTAGACTGATAGAATGACATTGGTACCCTGAGGTCCTGCCAATATCCAACTATATTTTGCACTGTAGACTCGTAAAATGACATTGGTACCCTGAGGTCTTGCCAATATCCAACTATATTTTGTACTGTAGACTGATAGAATGGCGTTGGTACCCTGAGGTCCTGCCAATAGCCAACTATATTTTGTACTGTAATGTGGTAGAATGGCATTGGTACCCTGAGGTCCTGCCAATATCCAACTATATTTTACACTGTAGACTGATAGAATGGCGTTGGTACCCTGAGGTCCCGCCAATAGCCAACTACATTTTGTACTATAGACTGATAGAATGACATTGGTACCCTGAGGTCCTGCCAATATCCAACTTTATTTTTTACTGTAGACTGATAGAATGGCGTTGGTACCCTGAGGTCCTGCCAATATCCAACAATATTTTATACTGTAGAATGGTAGAATGACATTGGTACCCTGAGGTCCTGCCAATATCCAACTATATTTTGTACTGTAGAATGATGGAATGACATTGGTACCCTGAGGTCCTGCCAATATCCAACTATATTTTGTACTGTCGAATGATAGAATGGCATTGGTACCCTGAGGTCCTGCCAATATCCAACAATATTTTGTGCTGTAATGTGGTAGAATGACATTGGTACCCTGAGGTACTGCCAATAGCCAACTATATTTTGCACTGTAGACTGATAGAATGACATTGGTACCCTGACGTCCTGCCAATATCCAACTATATTTTGTACTGTAGACTGATAGAATGACATTGGTACCCTGAGGTCCTGCCAATATCCAACTATATTGTGTACCGTGGACTGGTTGAATGACATTGGTACCCTGAGGTCCTGCCTATATCCAACTATATTTTATACTGTAGACTGATAGAATGGCGTTGGTACCCTGAGGTCCTGCCAATATCCAACTATATTTTGTACTATAATGTGCTAGAATGACATTGGTACCCTGAGGTCCTGCCAATATCCAACTATATCTTGTACTGTAATGTGGTAGAATGGCATTGGTACCCTGAGGTCCTGCCAATATCCAACTTTATTTTGTACTGTAGACTGATAGAATGACATTGGTACCCTGAAGTCCTGCCAATATCCAACTATATTTTGTACTGTAGACTGGTTGAATGACATTGGTACCCTGAGGTCCTGCCAATATCCAACTATATTTTGTACTGTAGACTGATAGAATGACATTGGTACCCTGAGGTCCTGCCAATATCCAACTTTATTTTGTACTGTAGACTGATAGAATGACATTGGTACCCTGAGGTCCTGCCAATATCCAACTATATTTTGCACTGTAGACTCGTAAAATGACATTTGTACCCTGAGGTCCTGCCAATATCCAACTATATTTTATACTGTAGACTGATAGAATGGCGTTGGTACCCTGAGGTCCTGTCAATAGCCAACTGTATTTTGTACTGTAATGTGGTAGAATGGCATTGGTACACTGAGGTCCTGCCAATATCCAACTATATTTTGTACTGTAGACTGATAGAATGACATTGGTACCCTGAGGTCCTGCCAATATCCAACTATATTTTGCACTGTAGACTCGTAAAATGACATTTGTACCCTGAGGTCCTGCCATTATCCAACTATATTTTATACTGTAGACTGATAGAATGGCGTTGGTACCCTGAGGTCCTGCCATTAGCCAACTATATTTTGTACTGTAATGTGGTAGAATGGCATTGGTACCCTGAGGTCCTGCCAATATCCAACTATATTTTACACTGTAGACTGATAGAATGGCGTTTGTACCCCGAGGTCCTGCCAATAGCCAACTACATTTTGTACTATAGACTGATAGAATGACATTGGTACCCTGAGGTCCTGCCAATATCCAACTTTATTTTTTACTGTAGACTGATAGAATGGCGTTGGTACCCTGAGGTCCTGCCAATATCCAACAATATTTTATACTGTAGAATGGTAGAATGATATTGGTACCCTGAGGTCCTGCCAATATCCAACTATATTTTGTACTGTAGAATGATAGAATGACATTGGTACCCTGAGGTCCTGCCAATATCCAACTATATTTTGTACTGTCGAATGATAGAATGGCATTGGTACCCTGAGGTCCTGCCAATATCCAACAATATTTTGTGCTGTAATGTGGTAGAATGACATTGGTACCCTGAGGTCCTGCCAATATCCAACTATATTTTGTACTGTAGACTGATAGAATATTGTTGGTACCCTGAGGTCCTGCCAATAGCCAACTATATTTTGTACTATAATGTGGTAGAATGACATTGGTACCCTGAGGTCCTGGCAATATCCAACTATATTTTATACTGTAGACTGATAGAATGGCGTTGGTACCCTGAGGTCCTGCCAATAGCCAACTATATTTTGTACTATAATGTGGTATAATGACATTGGTACCCTGAGGTCCTGCCAATATCCAACTATATTTTGCACTGTAGACTCGTAAAATGACATTTGTACCCTGAGGTCCTGCCAATATCCAACAATGTTTTTTTGTACTGTAATGTGGTAGAATGGCATTGGTACCCTGAGGTCCTGCCAATATCCAACTATATTTTGTACTGTAGACTGATAGAATGACATTGGTACCCTGAGGCCCTGCCAATATCCAACTATATTTTGTACTGTAGACTGGTTGAATGACATTGGTACCCTGAGGTCCTGCCAATAGCCAACTACATTTTGTACTGTAGACTGATAGAATTACATTGGTACCCTGAGGTCCTGCCAATATCCAACTATATTTTGTACTGTAGACTGATAGAATGACATTGGTACCCTGAGGTCCTGCCAATATCCAACTATATTTTGTACTGTAGACTGGTTGAATGACATTGGTACCCTGAGGTCCTGCCAATAGCCAACTATATTTTGTACTGTAGACTGATAGAATGACATTGGTACCCTGAGGTCCTGCCAATATCCAACTATATTTTGTACCGTAGACTGATAGAATGACATTGGTACCCTGAGGTCCTGCCAATATCCAACTATATTTTGTATTGTAGACTGATAGAATGACATTAGAACCCTGAGGTCCTGCCAATAGCCAGCTATATTTTGCACTGTAGACTCGTAAAATGACATTGGTACCCTGAGGTCCTGCCAATATCCAACTATATTTTATACTGTAGACTGATAGTATGGCGTTGGTACCCTGATGTCCTGCCAATAGCCAACTATATTTTGTACTGTAATGTGGTAGAATGGCATTGGTATCCTGAGGTCCTGTCAATATCCAACTATATTTTGTACTGTAGACTGATAGAATGCCATTGGTACCATGAGTTTCTGCCAATATCCAACTATATTTTATACTGTAGACTGGTAGAATGACATTGGTACGCTCAGGTCCTGCCAATATCCAACTATATTTTGTACTGTAATGTGGTAGAATGGCATTTGTACCCTGAGGTCCTGCCAATATCCAACTATATTTTACACTGTAGACTGATAGAATGGCGTTGGTACCCTGAGGTCCTGCCAATAGCCAACTACATTTTGTACTATAGACTGATAGAATGACATTGGTACCCTGAGGTCCTGCCAATATCCAACTATATTTTGTACTGTTGACTGATAGTATGACATTGGTACCCTGAGGTCCTGCCAATATCCAACTATATTTTGCACTGTAGACTCGTAAAATGACATTGGTACCCTGAGGTCCTGCCAATATCCAACTATATTTTATACTGTATACTGATAGAATGGCGTTGGTACCCTGAGGTCCTGCCAAAAGCCAACTATATTTTGCACTGTAATGTGGTAGAATGGCATTGGTACCCTGAGGTCCTGCCAATATCCAACTATATTTTACACTGTAGGCTGATAGAATGGCGTTGGTATCCTGAGGTCCTGCCAATAGCCAACTACATTTTGTACTATAATGTGGTAGAATGACATTGGTACCCTGAGGTCCTGCCAATATCAAACTTTATTTTTTACTGTAGACTGATAGAATGGCGTTGGTACCCTGAGGTCCTGCCAATATCCAACAATATTTTATATTGTAGAATGGTAGAATGACATTGGTACCCTGAGGTCCTGCCAATATCCAACTATATTTTGTACTGTAGAATGATAGAATGACATTGGTACCCTGAGGTCCTGCCAATATCCAACTATATTTTGTACTGTCGAATGATAGAATGGCATTGGTACCCTGAGGTCCTGCCAATATCCAACAATATTTTGTGCTGTAATGTGGTAGAATGACATTGGTACCCTGAGGTCCTGCCAATATCCAACTATATTTTGCACTGTAGACTGATAGAATGACATTGGTACCCTGAGGTCCTGCCAATATCCAACTATATTTTGTACTGTAATGTGGTAGAATGGCATTGGTACCCGGAGGTCCTGCCAATATCCAACCATATTTTGTACTGTAAAATTGCAGAATGACATTGGTACCCTGAGGTCCTGCCAAAATCCAACAATATTATGTCCTATAATGTGGATGAATGACATTGGTACCCTGAGGTCCTACCAAAATCCAACAATATTATGTCCTATAATGTGGATGAATGACATTGGTACCCTGAGGTCCTGCCATTATCAAACAATATGTTGCACTGTAGACAAATAAATTGACATTGGTACCCTGAGGCCCTGCCAATATCCAACATTATTTTATACTGTAATGTGGTAGAATGACATTTGAACCCTGAGGTGCTGCCAATATCCAACACTACAGTATGTTTCATTGAGTCAGTGTGTTTCATATAGTCAGTGTAGGTTTCATTGAGTCAGTGTGTTTCATATAGTCAGTGTATGTTTCATAGAGTCAGGGTATGTTTCATTGAGTCAGTGTATGTTTCATTGTGCCGGTGTATGTTGCATAGAGTCAGTGAACTTTCATTGAGTCAGTGTATGTTTCATTGAGTCAGTGTATGTTTCAGTGAGTCAGTGTACGTTTCATTTAGTAAGTGTACGTTTCATTGAGTCAGTGCATGTTTCATTGTGTCAGTGTATGTTTCATTGAGTCAGTGTGTTTCATATAGTCAGTGTGTGTTTCATAGAGTCATGGTATGTTTCATTGAGGCATTGTATGTTTCATTGAGTCATTGTGTGTTACATAGAGTCACTTTACGTTTCATTGAGTCAGCGTATATTTCATTGAGTCAGTGTTTGTTTCATAGATTCAGTGAACGTTTCATTGAGTCGTTGTTTGTTTCATTGAGTCAGTGTATGTTTCATTGAGGCAGTGTATGTTTCATTGAGTCAGTGTATGTTTCATTGAGTCAATGTGTTTCATATAGTCAGTGTGTGTTTCATTGAGTCAGTGTACGTTTCATTGAGGCATTGTATGTTTCATTGAGTCAGTGTGTGTTGCATGGAGTCACTTTACGTTTCATTGAGTCAGCGTATATTTCATTGAGTCAGTGTATGTTTCATAGAGTCAGTGAACGTTTCATTGTGTCGTTGTTTGTTTCATTGAGTCAGTGTATGTTTCATTGAGTCAGTGTATGTTTCATTGAGTCAGTATATGTTTCATTGAGTCAGTGTGTTTCATATAGTCAGTGTAAGTTTCATTGAGTCAGTGTACGTTTGATTGAGGCATTGTATGTTTCATTGAGTCAGTGTGTGTCGCATAGAGTCAGTTTACGTTTCATTGAGTCAGTGTATGTTTCATTGAGTCAGTGTGTGTTGCATACAGTCAGTTAACGTTTCGTTGAGTCAGTGTATGTTTCATAGAGTCAGTGAATGTTTCATTGAGTCAGTGTACGTTTCATAGTATCAGTGTGTGGTCCATAGAGTCAGTGTATGTTTCATTGAGTCCGTGTATGTTTCATTGAGTCATTGTATGTTTCATTGAGTCAGTGTGTGTTTCTTTGAGTCTGTGAATGTTTCATTGAGTCAGTGTGTGTTGCATAAAGTCGGTGAATGTTTCATTGAGTCAGTATATGTTTCATTGAGTCAGTGTACGTTTTATAGAGTGAGTGTATGTTTCATTGAGTCAGTGTATGTTTCATTAAGTCAGTGTATGTTTCATTGAGTCAGAAGTGTTTCATTTATTCAGTGTATGTTTTATTTAGTCAGTGTGTGTTTCATTGAGTCAGTTTGTGTTTCATTAAGTCAGTGTATTGTTCATTGAGTCAGCATGTGTTTAATTGAGTCTGTTTGTGTTTCATTGAGCCAGTGTATGCTCAATTGAGTCAGTAAGCGTTTCATTGCGGAGTCCGTTTATGTTTCATTGAGTCAGTGTATGTTTAATTGAGTTAATGCATGTTTAATTGAGTCAGTGTGTGCTTCATTGAGTCAGTGTGTGTTACATTTAGTCAACGTGTTTCAGTCAGTCAGCAAGTTTTTTAATCAGTCAGTAATGAGTCAGCAAGTGTTTCATTCAGTTACCAAGTGTTTCATACAGTCAGCAAGTGTTTAATTCAGTTAGTAATGAGTCAGTAAGAGTTTCATTCAGTCAACAAGTGTTTCAATCAGTCAGCAAGTTTTTCAATCAGTCAGTTATGAGTCAGCAAGTGTTTCATTCAGTCCTCAATTGTTTAATACAGTCAGGAAGTGTTTAATTATAGTCATTAATGAGTATTTCGTTCTGTCAACAAGTCTTGTATTCAGTCAACAACTGTTGTATTCAGTCAACAAGTGTTTAATTGAGTCAGCAATGAATCAGCGAGTGTTTGAATTAGTCAGCATGTGTTTGAATCAGTCAGCAAGTATTTGAATTAGTCAACAAGTGTTTCATTTAAACACCAATTGTTTTATTCAATCAACAAGTGTTGAATGCAGTCAGTAATAAGTCAGCGAGTGTTTAATTATGTCCATAATGAGTCAGCAAGTGTTAAATTCAATCAGCAATGAGTCAACAAGTGCTTGATTCAGTCAACAAGTGCTTGATTTAGTCAGCAAGTGCTTGATTCAGTCAGAAAGTGTTACATTCAATCCACAATTGTTTTATTCAGTCAACAAGTGTTTAATACAATCAGTAATGGGCCAGTAAGTGTTTCATTCAGCCAACAAGTGTTTAATGAACTCAGCAAGTGTCATATTCAATCAGAAATTAGTCAGGAAGTGTTTCATACAGTCAATAAGTATATGATTCAGTCAGTTATTTAAATGAAACGTTTCAGAAACACACGGACCCCATGGCGAAGCTGAGATATTCTAAGCAATCTGATCTGAGCATTACTTTTTCCAATAGTTTATAGACTTTCGCCACAAGGTCAATTCTTTTCAAGCATAATTAACCAGATTAACTGTCAACAATAACGTTTATTTTACATCATATATAATAGCATACGATCAAGTAAGGGGAGCAAGTTAATCGTTGGGGAATATTGGCCGTGACTAATTAAGACTTCCGGTATTTGAACCCCGGTAAGTCAGACAAGGGGACAGACATGCATGACAGCTTAATTATAGGATATATTGCTCAGTGGGAGGATTATGTAATGTATGTGGACAGCCATGTCTTAAATTTCTCGGGTGGCTCCCAGTAGATGCTGCGGGTAGCCATACCCGTAAGTGCTGCATGGGGAGCCAACTCATAAATGTATCTGGGTAGCCATACCCGGGTAGCCATACCCTTCCTGAACTCCCTGACCGAATTGAGCTTCGCCCCGGGGCCTGCCAAGAAAACGCTTATTACGGACAAAGCCCCGAGTTACCTTAAAATCCCATACTAAGTGAAATGGAAGTTAGAGTCCATGCGCTGATTATATTAGTTCCATCTTTCACAGGACCCCAATTTGGCCTAATTATATAATTACTACATGCATGTCTGTCCCCTGCATGAATTTTTCCGCCAGATTTTAAAATAGTTCATAACGACACTTCTGTCACGACAGTCTTTGATGATCAAAGTTTTGCAACAAACGTAAATTAAATGTTCGTCGTTATAGAGTTAGTAACTGTTCGTTTTGTGAACAGTTATATCCCACCTTGGCACCTATATAATGTTCACCTATGTAGACTAGCTGTTAGAATCCAACTAGCATCGAGCACATCGCGAAATCCACCATATAAATGAGATATTGTATGATTTTGAAATTTAACACTATCCAACTTCACAGGTGAGTCAATCATGTGTAGATTTATTGTTGTCTCGCGTGTTCTGCCATTGAACGAATACTTGTATGATTGTCCAAGTGTGACAGTCTCTTACTTGTGTATATATTCATAAGATTAAGACAACTTCTCCTGAAAGTAGAACCGAAATTCTGGCAGTATCTTGAAACATAATGGTATCGACAAGAGATATAATTAGTATGCATGGGTAAAAGTTGCGTGCTAGTGAGTAAAAGTTTCTTGCTAGTGAGTTTCATAATTGGTAATCCATAAATGGACTGTTTTTATTCAGTGGTTAAGATTTACAATTTTCCGGGGTTTCGTAAATTCCAACTTTTACCCATGAATATATGAATATCAGTTTTGCATCTTAAATTAAGAATGCAAAGAATAACAAAATATTACGTTATTGAATAAAACCTATATTAAAAGTTCTCAACTATCACCCATTAGCCATTAATAATCTTGGTGTGGTGGGTGGATATGTGTTTCAACTCCAACAATCTCATTTGAAAAGGTTTTAGGGCCTCGTGCCAGCCTCGTAAAGGATTCCGAATGAGGGGGCATGGCAAATAATAATTTCAAGTGGTGCGTACATAAACAAACGATAAAGTGAAAGTAGAAACTACAAACATAAATATTCATAAAATAACAGCAATTATTTCTGAGATAAATAACTGAATTTATTAGTGCGCAAGTGTTTCAAACAGTCAGCAAATGTTGAATTCTGCCAGTAATTAGTCAGCAAGTGTTTGACATAGTCAGAAAGTGTTTAATACAGTCATTAATGAGTCAGCAAGTGTCTCATTAAATAAACAACTATTTCATTCAGTCAGCAAGTGTTTCATTTAGCCAGTAAGTTTTTCATTCTGTCATAAACGAGTCAACAAGTATTTCATTTAGTCAGCAAATGTTTTGTTCAGTCAGCAAGTGTCTGATTCAGGCAGTAATGGGTCAGCAAGTATTTCATTCAGCCAAACGTGGTTCAATCAGTCAGCAATTTTGTCATTCAGTCAGCAAGTTTTTCATTCAGTCAGCAAGTGTTTCATTCAGTCTGTATTTGGTCAGCAAGTGTTTCATTCAGTCAGCAAGTGTTTCATTCTGTCATAAATGAGGCAACAAGTGTTTCATTCAGTCAACAAGTATTTCATTTAGTCAGCAAGTGTTTCGTTCAGTCAGCAAGTGTTTGATTCAGTCAGATATTTTTTATTATTTTATTATACCATATTTACGAGGGGTGTTCCAGAAATAATAGGACTTTTCTCATAACCTTTCACTTCACAATTACAATTTACTGAAAATTGTCCCATATGCATAGTAATGTATGCTCTATATACTGCTAGCAACAGAATTTCGTAGTTTCTGATGATGCTCACACAAAGCGTTGTCATAGAAACCATGTAACACTAAGGCGGGTCACACTATTATTTGTCATTACCATATTTATTAAAAATGTGAATATCTAAATAATCCCTTGACAAATATTAACGCCTACTTGTATGGCATTACGTGGATGACTTTGACATGATCATGCAAAATTTCGAATAAATCGCTCTGTGTTTCTTATCGTAAGTCAGTAATCAAGTTTATATATTCAAGCGTGCCATGGATGAAAATGACGTCAACGCCAATAAACAGAAACTACGCGATTGTCAAACAATGCTGTACATTTGCAAAACCAACAGTGCTAACCAATGAAATGATGAAATATGTAAAATGAATTAAGCGGCCACCTGTGTTCTGGTGGCTCAAATTGATTACAGATCGCCGATTTATTAACTTACTTATAAGCACAGGTGGGTTATAAAAATGAAGTTGACGTTAATAAACACTGTTCGTACTCTGATAGGCGCTCCAATGATTGAGCAATTTCTAACATCATTGCAACACATTCTTCGTGAACTTGGGTACGGAAACACATTTAAACAATCAGAACAGTGATATTGGATCTGTTCACAAAGTCAGGATGAATATAAACAAAAATATTTAGTGTTTTTTTATGTTGAACTACTGCGCTTGAAATGCGACATCATAATAACGTCACGGTGTGACCCGCCTTCTTGGTACATAGTATATTCAATGTTTCATAAATTTATTATTTTTCAACCAATTACTTTGATATTTCGCATATTTGTCAGTGAAATATCAAAATTTAATTATAAACAACTAGTTTGGTTAATTTCTGATTGACCGTGCTGCTATGGAAAAAGTCCTATTAATTGTGGAACACCCCACGTATATAGCCTTTTTTTCATATATACACACGTTCAAAAGTGCTGTACAATCATGACTAATACATGGTTAAAACAATTTGTAATGTACATAAAATATACAAATATGGACAAATTTATAAATCATCTATAAAACGAATCTACCACTCATTTATGCAAACCGGCAAAATACTAATAATAATACTTTTATTACCTCCATAGTTGGAGAGCTCAATAAATACAAAAATATACATGAAAATAAACAGATAATGCATATATACAAAACGCCATGTAAAAACGAACCATGCATAATTAAGTAACAGCAATTTTTATCAAAGCTATTAAATCTCCCATCAGTATAATATTGCCGAAACGAAATGCAAGATAAAACTTAGGAGACATGGTATAAAGAAATACTTTGCTACAATAAAAAAGTGGTGTACAACGATTTGATTATCTGTAGAGGACCAGAATAACGTCAACTTACCATTACCACGCGTCCTTAAACCCTTAAAGGAATAATGATACTTCCTTTAAAAGGGGATGACTCACCAATGACATAAAGTTACTATCATCATATGAATTACAAAGGTCGAAGAAATAACATACTTTCTTCAAGACCTTATCACACTTTGAACGGGGCTCTACTTAACCCAGTAGACAGGCCTCTACTTAACCCAGTAGACGGGGCCCTACTAAACCTAGTAGTAGGGGTCTATACATCGCAGTAGGCGGGGCTCTACTTAACCCAGTAGGTGGGGCTCTACTTAACCCAGTAGACGGGCCCTACTAAACTTAGTATTAGGGATCTACTGATAGGTGTAGGGGACATATAGTCCTGGGGACATGTGGGTCGATGGGCCAAATGATAGGGCACCAAGTTAGTGGGAACATACACATAGTCAGCATGAATAAGCTATATAGTAAAATAGTGCGTTTTCAGCGTTTTCTCGAAGGACGGTAGTGTTTTACTGTCTCTGAGCGCTGTTGGCAGTGTATTCCAGGGTTTCGATGCAGCAGCTGTGAAACATCGGTCACCGTAAGTCACAGTCCTCGTCCTTGGCACAACTCGAAGGACAGAATTATTTTGAGACCTTAGCTGTCTTTGTGGAGTATATACTTCTAACATACTTCTGATGTAGCCAGGCGATTTTCCATGTATTGCTTTGAAAACATGAGTCAAAACCTTGTACTCTACCATGTACTGTACAGGTAGCCAGTGAAGATCCTTCAGTACAGGAGTGTGTGATTGTAACGCGGTGTCCGTGTGTTGAGACGGGCAGCTGTATTTTGAATAATTTGTAGTTTATTTTCGGGGTGCCATAAAGTAATGAATTGCACTAATCCAGTCTCGATGTTACTAAAGAACTCATCAGATAATTATCTTGTTGCATCAACAGTCAAGTATTGTCTGATTTGACCAATTTGTCGGATCTGCATGAACACGACCTAGAGACAGAGTTTACATGTTTGTCCTTGTCCAAATGCGAATCCAACATGGCCCCGAGGTTTCTCACCATCGGACGTTGGTCTGACCACAGCATCGCCAACTTTTACCTTGATATTGTCAACTGAACTGGTATTCCTTTTCGGTACAAACAGGATTACCTCTGTATTTTCGGCGTTAATTTTCAGCAAATTTTCTTTCATCCAGTTCAAGATATCCTTCAGACAAGCTTCAATTCGTTGCAGTGTTTCGTCTCGCGAGACACCGTCTTTTGGTTTGAAAGCCATATACAATTGGGAGTCATCGGCATATAAATTATGTTGCAATTGATGTTTTTTACAGATTGCACCTACTGGTTTTGTGTACATAATGTACTTTTTCGGTCTAAGCACAGAACCCTGTGGTATACTGTATCTCATTAGTACAGGTTTTGAAAGTTCTCCATCTATACAGACAGTCTGGTAACGGTCACGATAATATGATTTCATCCACTTTAATGGCTTGCCTGTTATACCGAAATGATTGTCAAGTCGGCGAAATAGAGTGTTGTGATCAATGGTGTCAACAGCTGCTGATAAATCCAGCAATAATGGATCAGCAAGTATTTCATTCAGCCAACATGAGGTTCAATCAGTCAGCAAGTGTTTCATTCAGTTAGTAATGAATCAGCAAGCGTTTCCTTCAGTCAGTAATGGGTCAGAAAGTGTTTCATTCAGTCAACAAGTATTTAATGAAGTAAATACGTGTTTCATGCAGTCAACAAACGTTCCATTGAGTCAGAAATGAGTCAGCTAGTATTTCATTCAGTTAGTAATTGGTCAGAAAGTGTTTAATTCAGTCATTAATCGGTCAAAAAGTGTTTAAATCAGTCAACAAGTATTTCATGAAGTCAACATATGCTTAATACAGTCAGCAATTAGTCAGAAAATGTAAGATCAGTCAGCACGTGTTTCAATGAGTCAGTAATGAGTCAGCAAGTGTTTCATTCAGTCAGTAATAGGTCAGCACGTGTTTCATTCAGGCAAAAAATTATTTCATTCAGTCAACAAGTATTTCATTCAGTCAACATGTTTTTTTACTGTCAGTAATGAGTCAGCAAATGTTTGATTCAGTCAGCAATTGTTTCATACAGTCAGCAAGTGTTTTATACAGTTTGCGATTGTTTGATATAGTCAGTAATGAGTCTGCAAGTGTTTCATTCAGTCAGCAAGTGTTAAATTAAGTCTGTATTTGGTCAGTAACTGTTTTATTCAGTCAGCAATTGTTACATTCAGTCAGTGATGAGTCAACAAGTGTTTTATACAGTCAACAAGTGTTTCAAACAGTCAACACGTGTTTAATTCACTCAACACGAGCTGCATTCAGTCAACAAGTGTTTTATTCAGTCAGCAAGTGTTTGATTCAGTTAGGACGTGTTCCATTAGTCTGTAATTAGTCAGCAAGTATTACATTCAGTCAGTAAGGAGTCAGCAAATGTTTCAAACAGTCAGTAAGTGTTTAATTCAGTCAGTAATGAATCAGTAAGGGTTTCATTCAGTCAGTTATGGGTCAGTAAGTGCTTAATTCAGTCAACGAGTATACCATGAAGTCAACATGTATTTAATACAGTCAGTAATGAGTCAGCAAATGTTTGATTCAGTCAGCAAGTGTTTGATTCAGTCAGAAATTGTTTCATACAATCAGCAAGTCTTTCATACAGTCAGCAATGATTCAGCAAGTCTTTCATACAGTCAGCATTTTTTCCATTCAGTTAGCAAGTGTTTAATTTCATCTGTATTGGGTCAGTTAGCAAGTGCTACATTCAGTCAGTATTGAGTAAGGAAATGTTTCATACAGTCAACAAATGTTCCATACAGTCAGCACTTGTTTCATTCAAGCAAAAAGTGTTTCTGTCATCCAACAAGTATTTCATTTAGTCAGCAAGTGTTACATTTAGTCAGCAAGTGTTTAATTAAGTCAGTAATAAGTAAGCAAGTATTTTATACTGGCAACAAGTGTTTCATACAGTCAACAAGTGTTTAATTAAGTCATTAATGAGTCAGCAACTGTTTCATACAGTCAGTAAGTGCTTAATTCAGTCAGTAATTAGTCAGCAAGTGTTTCATACGGTCAGCAAATGTTTCATTCTGTCAGTAATGAGTCATTAAGTGTTTCATACATTTACATGGGTTGTCCCAGAATACCGTATAATCCTGTTATATCTTAAAAACTATCAAGTACTGTATGCCCAAATTATAATCGTCTTTTAGAGAAATTATTTCTTGACATCCTAGCCAAGTTTCATGATATATCTTCCAGTAACATTCAAAGTGTGTGCATTTGACGAGTACCAGGTGACACTTTACGGCCCTCAGAACGTCAACGTCAATACTCGCCAACAACGTCACGCTACCTCAGTTTTCCAAAGAACTCCCATTCGTGGGCTTACTCTTTAAAAATTATACGCCGAAATTGTAATCAACTCTTTGGAAATATATTTCTTTACATACTGTCAAAAATTCATTAAATGTTTTTCAAAATGGACAGCTTGAGCTGACATTCTGTACAGATAATGTAGGAAGCGATCTTACGCAAGTTTTTGTTTTGATCGGTCCGTCTGATCACTTTTGTTCCGCTTCCTTTCTGTGCCAAACAAAACGTCGGGAATCTTAAAAACAACTGCCGAATCACCCTGGTGTATTGTGCTGTGGAGTTTACATAAATAATCGTTCCGCCGGATACTATTCTATGTTATATACGGTATAACTCAATGCTTAGGAAATGGCAGTCAATCCGTAACGTCGTCTGACGTCGTGCTTTTTTATATTGTAACGCTAACTATGTTGCTATATTACTTCATTAACCCATCAAATATGACATAATTGAATAAAAACTCGCCAAAAGATGCCAATTATTCTTATATATATTATGTCGCGATGCGGCTAAAACTGCTTAAGTATTATTGGCATTAAATAATTAAATTCATTTTTGTGATACATACTTTTTTCGTGCTGGCCGTAAACCGTTACCATGGGTTACAGATACATTTATCGAATACGACGTATACTGATATAAACTGGGACAACCCTCGTACGTACGGTCAGCAAATGTTTAATTAAGTCAGTAATGAGTCAGCAAATGTTTCAAACAGTCAGTAAGTGTTCAATTCAGTCAGTAATGAATCCGCAAGTGTTTCATTCAGTCAGTTCTGGGTCAGAAAGTGTTTATTCAGTCAACAAGTATTTCATGAAGTCAACAAGTATTTCATGAAGTTGTCATGTATTTAATACACTCAGTAATGAGTCAGCAAATATTTGATTCTGTCAGCAAGTGTTTGATTCAGTCAGCAATTGTTTCATACAATCAGCAAGTCTTTCATACAATCAGTAATGATTCAGCAAGTCTTTCAAACAGTCAGCAATGTTTTCATTCAGTTAGCAAGTGTTTCATTTCGTCAGTATTGGGTCAGCAAGTGTTTCATTAAGTCAGCAAGTGTTACATTCAGTCAGGAATGAGTAAACAAGTGTTTCATACAGTCAGCACGTGTTTAATTAAGTCAGTAATGAGTCAGCAAGTTCTTAATACTGGCATCAAGTGTTTCATACAGTCAACAAGTGTTTCATTCAGTCAGCAAGTGTTTAATTAAGTCAGTAATGAGTCAACAAGTTCTTAATACTGGCATCAAGTGTTTCATACAGTCAACAAGTGTTTCATACAGTCAACAAGTGCTTAATTAAGTCAGTAATGAGTCAGCAAGTGTTTAATACGGTCAGCAAATGTTTTTTCAGTCGAAAAAAGTTTTGTTCCGTCAGTTATGTGTCAGTAAGCGTTTAATTCAGTCGGTAATGAGTCAGCAAGTGCTTAATTCAGTCAGTAATGAGTCAGCACGTGTTTCGTACAGTCAGAAAGTGTTTTATTCAGTCAGCAAGTGTTTGATGCAGTCATCACGTGTTAACCTTAGTAAGTAATGAGTTAGCAAGTGTGCCATACAGTCAGCAAGTGATAAATTCATTCAGCAAGTTTACATTCAGTCATTTATGTTTCAGCAAGTGTTTTATACAGTCAACAAGTGTTTAATGCAGTCAGCAAGTGTTTAATACAGTCAAAAAGTGTTTGACACAGTCAGAAAGGGTTTAATTCGGTCGGTAATGAGTCAGCAAGTGTTTCATACAGTCAACAAGTGTAACATTCAGCCAGTAATGAACCAACAAGTGTTTCATACAGTCAGCAAGTGTTTCATACAGTCAATAAATGTTATATTGAGTCAGCAAGTGTTTCATTCAGTTAGTAATGTGTGAACAACAGTTTCAAACAGTCAACAAGTGTTACATTCAGTCAGTAATGAGTCAACAAGAGTTTCATACAGTAAGTAAGTGTTTCATTCAGTCGGGTAACTGTTACATTCAGTCAGTAATGAGGCAACAAGTGTTTTATACAGTCAATAAGTGTTACATTCAGTCAGTAATAAGTCAACAAGTGTTTCATACAGGCAATAAGTGTTACATTCAGTCAGTAATGAGTCAACTAGTGTTTTATACAGTCAACAAGTGACCATACATTCAACAAGTGATTCAAACAGTCAGCCCAGCAAGTGTTTCATTCAGTCAACAAGTATTTCATTCAGTCAGTAATGAGTTAGCAAGTGTGTCACAAATTCAGCAAGTGTTTCAATCAGTCAACAAAAGTTACATTCAGTCAAAAAGTGTTTAATTCAGTCATCTAATGTTTAATTCAGTCAATAATGAGTCAGTAAGTGCTTCATACAGTCAGCAAGTGATTCATTCAGTCATCAAGTGTTTCATTCAGTCAACAAGTCTTTCATTCAGTCAGTACTGAGTCATCAAGTGTTTCATACAGTCAGCAAGTATTTAATTCAGTCAGTTATGAGTCAGCAATTGGTTCATGCAGCCAGCAAGTGTTTTATTTAGTCAGTAATGTGTTAGCAAGTGTTTCATTCAGTCAGTAAGAGCTATGATTAGTCACTAATGAGTCAGCAAGCGTTTCCTCAAGTCAGTAATGAGCCAGCAAGTGATACATTCATTCAACAAATGTTACATTCATTTAACAAGTGATTCATTTAGTGTGTGAGTGTTTCATTCTGTCTGTGACAGATTCATTTAGTGTGTGAGTGTTTAATTCAGTCTGTGAGTGCTTTATTCAGTATAAGGGTGTTACATTCAGTCAAGGAGTGCTTCATTTAGTTAGTGCGTGGTTCATTTATTCAACACGTGTTACAATGTAGCATCCATTCAACAAGTGTTACAGTCATTCTGTGCGGAATCAATTCAGTCAGTTAGTGGTTTCGTTATACCAGTAAATAGTTGACAAAAATGTTCTGTTCAGTCATCAAGTATTTGGTTCAGTCCGTAATGAGTTGACACTATAAAATATATGTAGTTAGATAAAGGCAGGACACCAGATTACCAACTCAATTTTATCATTCTACAGTACACAATATAGCAGGATAAGGACATACCCCACAGTACCAATGCCATTCTATCACATTACAGAATAAAATATAGTTGGACAAAGGCAGAACCTAAGGGTACCAACGCCACTGTATCATTCTTTAGACTACAATATAGTTGGGTAAGGGCAGGACCTCAGGGTACCAATGCCATTCTATCACAATACAGTTCAAACTATTGGTGGATATTGGCAGGACCTCAGGGTACCAATGCCATTCTATCATTTTACAATACAAAATATTGTTGGATATTGGCAGGACCTCAGGGTACCAACGCCATTCTATCATACTACTGTATAAAATATAGTTGGATATTGGAACGACCTCAGGGTACCAATGCCATTCTATCATTTTACAGTACAAAATATAGTTGGATATTGGCAGGGCCTCAGGGTACCAATGCCATTCTATCATTTTACAGTACAAAATATAGTTGGATATTGGCAGGACCTCAGGGTACCAATGTCACTCTATCAGTCTACAGTACAAAATATAGTTGGATATTGGCAGGACCTCAGGGTACCAATGCCATTCTATCATTTTACAGTAAAAAATATAGTTGTATATTGGCAGGTCCTCAGGGTACCAATGCCAATCTATCATTTTACAGTAAAAAATATAGTTGTATATTGGCAGGACCTCAGGGTACCAATGTCATTCTATCATTTTACAGTAAAAAATATAGTTGTATATTGGCAGGACCTCAGGGTACCAATGCCATTCTATCATACTACAGTATAAATTATAGTTGGATATTGGCAGGACCTCAGGGTACCAATGCCATTCTATCATACTACAGTATAAAATATAGTTGGATATTGGCAGGACCTCAGGGTACCAACGCCATTCTATCATACTACTGTATAAAATATAGTTGGATATTGGAACGACCTCAGGGTACCAATGCCATTCTATCATTTTACAGTACAAAATATAGTTGGATATTGGCAGGGCCTCAGGGTACCAATGCCATTCTATCATTTTACAGTACAAAATATAGTTGGATATTGGCAGGACCTCAGGGTACCAATGTCACTCTATCAGTCTACAGTACAAAATATAGTTGGATATTGGCAGGACCTCAGGGTACCAATGCCATTCTATCATTTTACAGTAAAAAATATAGTTGTATATTGGCAGGTCCTCAGGGTACCAATGCCAATCTATCATTTTACAGTAAAAAATATAGTTGTATATTGGCAGGACCTCAGGGTACCAATGCCATTCTATCATTTTACAGTACAAAATATAGTTGGATATTGGCAGGACCTCAGGGTACCAATGCCATTCTATCATACTACAGTATAAATTATAGTTGGATATTGGCAGGACCTCAGGGTACCAATGCCATTCTATCATACTACAGTATAAAATATAGTTGGATATTGGCAGGACCTCAGGGTACCAATGCCATTCTATCATTTTACAGTACAAAATATAGTTGGATATAGGCAGGACCTCAGGGTACCAATGCCATTCTATCATTTTACAGTACAAAATATAGTTGGATATTGGCAGGACCTCAGGGTACCAATGCCATTCTATCATACTACAGTATAAAATATAGTTGGATATTGGCAGGACCTCAGGGTACCAATGCCATTCTATTATACTACATTATAAAATATAGTTGGATATTGGCAGGACCTCAGGGTACCAATGCCATTCTATCATACTACAGTATAAATTATAGTTGGATATTGGCAGGACCACAGGGTACCAATGCCATTCTATCATACTACAGTATAAAATATAGTTGGATATTGGCAGGACCTCAGGGTACCAATATCATTCTATCATACTACAGTATAAAATATAGTTGGATATTGGCAGGACTTCAGGGTACCAATGCCATTCTATCATCTTACAGCACAAAATATTGTTGGATATTGGCAGGACCTCAGGGTACCAACGCCATTCTCTCATACTACTGTATAAAATATAGTTGGAAATTGGCAGGACCTCGGGTACCAATGCCATTCTATCATTTTACAGTACAAAATATAGTTGGATATTGGCAGGACCTCAGGGTACCAATGCCATTCTATCATACTACAGTATAAAATATAGTTGGATATTGGCAGGACCTCAGGGTACCAATGCCATTCTATCATACTACAGTATAAAATATAGTTGGATATTGGCAGGACCTCAGGGTACCAATGCCATTCTATCATACTACAGTAAAAAATATAGTTGGATAATGGCAGGACCTCAGGGTACCAATGCCATTCTATCATTTTACAGTACAAAATGTAGTTCGATATTGGCAGGACCTCAGGGTACCAATGTCACTCTATCAGTCTACAGTACAAAATATAGTTGGATATTGGCAGGACCTCAGGGTACCAATGCCATTCTATCATACTACAGTATAAAATATAGTTGGATATTGGCAGGACCTCAGGGTACCAATGCCATTCTATTATACTACATTATAAAATATAGTTGGATATTGGCAGGACCTCAGGGTACCAATGCCATTCTATCATACTACAGTATAAATTATAGTTGGATATTGGCAGGACCTCAGGGTACCAATGCCATTCTATCATACTACAGTATAAAATATAGTTGGATATTGGCAGGACCTCAGGGTACCAATATCATTCTATCATACTACAGTATAAAATATAGTTGGATATTGGCAGGACTTCAGGGTACCAATGCCATTCTATCATCTTACAGCACAAAATATTGTTGGATATTGGCAGGACCTCAGGGTACCAACGCCATTCTCTCATACTACTGTATAAAATATAGTTGGAAATTGGCAGGACCTCGGGTACCAATGCCATTCTATCATTTTACAGTACAAAATATAGTTGGATATTGGCAGGACCTCAGGGTACCAATGCCATTCTATCATACTACAGTATAAAATATAGTTGGATATTGGCAGGACCTCAGGGTACCAATGCCATTCTATCATACTACAGTAAAAAATATAGTTGGATAATGGCAGGACCTCAGGGTACCAATGCCATTCTATCATTTTACAGTACAAAATGTAGTTCGATATTGGCAGGACCTCAGGGTACCAATGTCACTCTATCAGTCTACAGTACAAAATATAGTTGGATATTGGCAGGACCTCAGGGTACCAATGCCACTCTATCATATTACAGTACAAAATATTGTTGGATATTGGCAGGACCTCAGGCTACCAATATCATTCTATCAGTATACAGTACAAAATATAGTTGGATATTGGCAGGACCTCAGGGTGCCAATGTCATTCTATCAGTCTACAGTATAAAATATTGTTGGATATTGGCAGGACCTCAGGGTACCAACGCCATTCTATTATTCTACAGTACGAAATATTGTTGGATATTGGCAGGACCTCAGGGTACCAAAGCCATTCTATCAGTCTACAGTACAACATATTGTTGGATATTGGCAGGACCTCAGGGAACCAATGCCATTCTATCATACTACAGTATAAAATATAGTTGGATATTGGCAGGACCTCAGGGTACCAATGCCATTCTATCATACTACATTATAAAATATAGTTGGATATTGGCAGGACCTCAGGGTACCAATGCCATTCTATCATTTTACAGTACAAAATATAGTTGGATATTGGCAGGACCTCAGGGTAACATTGCCATTCTATCATTTTACAGTAAGAATTATAGTTGGATATTGGCAGGACCTCAGGGTACCAATGCCATTCTATCATACTACAGTATAAAATATAGTTGGATATTGGCAGGACCTCAGGGTACCAATATCATTCCATCATACTACTGTATAAAATATAGTTGGATATTGGCAGGACTTCACGGTACCAATGCCATTCTATCATCTTACAGTACAAAATATTGTTGGATATTGGCAGGACCTCAGGGTACCAACGCCATTCTATCATACTACTGTAAAAATATAGTTGGATATTGGCAGGACCTCGGGGTACCAATGCCATTCTATCATTTTACAGTACAAAATATAGTTGGATATTGGCAGGACCTCAGGGTACCAACGCCATTCTATCAGTCTCCAGTACAAAATATAGTTGGATATTGGCAGGACCTCAGGGTACCAATGCCATTCTATCATACTACAGTATAAAATATAGTTGGATATTGGCAGGACCTCAGGGTACCAATGCCGTTCTATCATACTACAGTATAAAATATAGTTGGATATTGGCAGGACCTCAGGGTACCAATGCCATTCTATCATACTAAGTATAAAATATAGTTGGATATTGGCAGGACCAAAGGGAACCAATGCCATTCTATCATACTACAGTATAAAATATAGTGGGATATTGGCAGGACCTCAGGGTACCAATGCCATTATATCATACTACAGTATAAAATATAGTCCGATATTGGCAGGACCTCAGGGTACCAATGCCATTCTATCATACTGCAGTAAAAAATATAGTTGGATATTGGCAGGACATCAGGGTACCAACGCCATTCTATCATTCTGCAGTACAAAATATTGTTGGATATTGGTAGGACCTCAGGGTACCAACGCCATTCTATCATATTACAGTACAAAATATTGTTGGATATTGGCAGGACCTCGGGGTACCAACGCCATGCTATCATTCTACAGTACGAAATATTCTTGGATATTGGCAGGACCTCAGGGTACCAACGCCATTCTATCAGTCTACAGTACAACATATTGTTGGATATTAGCAGGACTTCAGGGTACATACGCCATTCTATCAGTCCTCAGTACAAAATATTGTTGGATATTGGCAGGACCTCAGGGCACCAATGCCATTCTATCATATAACAGTACAACATATTGGTGGATATTGGCAGAACCTCAGGGTACCAATGCCATTCTATCATATTACAGTACAACATATTGGTGGATATTAGCAGAACCTCAGGGTACCAATGCCATTCTATCATATTACAGTACAATTATTGTTGGATATTGGCAGGACCTCAGGGTACCAACGCCATTCTATCATTCTTCAGTACAAAATATTGTTGGATATTGGCAGGACCTCAGGGTACCAACGCCATTCTATCAGTCTACAGTACAAAATATTGTTGGATATTGGCAAGACCTCAGAGTACCAACGCCATTCTATCAGGCTACAGTACAAAATATTGTTCGATATTGGCAGGATCTCAGGGTATCAATGTCATTCTATTATATTACAGTACAAAATATTGTTGGATATTGGCAGGACCTCAGGGTACCAACGCCATTCTATCAATCTACAGTATAACATATTGTTGGATATTGGCAGGACTTCAGGGTACCAATGCCAACTATCAGTCTACAGTACAAAATATTGTTTGATATTGGCAGGACCACAGGGTACCAATGCAATTCTATCATATTACAGTACCACATATTGTTGGATATTGGCAGGACCTCAGGGTACCAACGCCATTCTATCATTCTTCAGTACAAAATATTGTTGGATATTGGCAGGACCTCAGGGTACCAACGCCATTCTATCAGTCTACAGTACAAAATATTGTTGGATATTGGCAAGACCTCAGGGTACCAACGCCATTCTATCAGTCTACAGTACAAAATATTGTTGGATATTGGCAGGACCTCAGGGTATCAATGTCATTATATTATATTACAGTACAAAATATTGTTGGATATTGGCAGGACCTTAGGGTACCAACGCAATTCTATCAATCTACAGTACAACATATTGTTGGATATTGGCAGGACCTCAGGGTACTAATGCCAACTATCAGTCTACAGTACAAAATATTGTTGGATATTGGCAGAACCTCAGGGTACCAATGCAATTCTATCATATTACAGTACCACATATTGTTGGATATTAGCAGGACCTCAGGGTACCAATGCCATTTTATCATTCTACAGTACAAAAGATTGTGGGATATTGGCAGAACTTCAGGGTACCAATGCCACCCTATCATATTACAGTACAAAAGATTGTTGAATATTAGCAGGACCTAAGTGTACCAATGCCATTCTATGATGTTGCAGTACAATATATTGTTGGTTATTGGCAGGACCTCAGGGTACCAACGCCATTCTATCATATTACAGTACAAAATATTGTTGGATATTGGCAGGACTTCAGGGTACCAATGCCACTCTATCATATTACAGTACAAAAGATTGTTGGATATTAGCAGGACCACAGTGTACCAATGCCATTTTATCAGTCTACAGTACAAAATATTGTTGGATATTGGCAGGATCTCAGGGTACCAATGCCATTCTATCATATTACAGTACAAAAAATTGGCGGATATTGGCAGGACCTCAGGGTACCAATGCCATTCTATCATACTACAGTACAAAATATTGTTGGATATTGGCAGGACCTCAGGGTACCAACGCAATTCTATCAGTCTACAGTACAAAGTATTGTTGGATATTGGCAGGACCTCAGGGTACCAACGCCATTCTATCAGTCTGCAGTACAAAATATTGTTGGATATTGGCAGGACCTCAGGGTACCAATGCCATTCTATCAGTCTACAGTATAAAATATTTTTGGATATTGGCAGGACCTCAGGGTACCAACGCCATTCTATCATACTACAGTATAAAAAAGTATTGTTGGATATTGGCAGGACCTCAGGGTACCAATGCCATTCTATCATTTTACAGTACAAAATATAGTTGGATATTGGCAGGACCTCAGGGTACCAATGCCATTCTATCATTTTACAGTACAAAATATTGTTGGATATTGGAACGACCTCAGGGTACCAACGCCATTCTATCATACTACAGTATAAAATATTGTTGGATATTGGCAGGACCTCAGGGTACCAATGCCATTCTATCAGTCTACAGTATAAAATATTTTTGGATATTGGCAGGACCTCAGGGTACCAACGCCATTCTATCATACTACAGTATAAAAAAGTATTGTTGGATATTGGCAGGACCTCAGGGTACCAATGCCATTCTATCATTTTACAGTACAAAATATAGTTGGATATTGGCAGGACCTCAGGGTACCAATGCCATTCTATCATTTTACAGTACAAAATATTGTTGGATATTGGAACGACCTCAGGGTACCAACGCCATTCTATCATACTACAGTATAAAATATTGTTGGATATTGGCAGGACCTCAGGGTACCAATGCCATTCTATCATTATACAGTACAAAATATAGTTGGATATTGGCAGGACCTCAGGGTACCAATGCAACTCTATCAGTCCACAGTACAAAATATTGTTGGATATTGGCAGGACCTCAGGGTACCAATGTCATTCTATCATACTACAGTATAAAATATAGTTGGATATTGGCAGGACCTCAGGGTACCAATGCCATTCTATCATACTACAGTATAAAATATAGTTGGATATTGGCAGGACCTCAGGGTACCAATGCCATTCTATCATACTACAGTATAAAATATAGTTGGATATTGGCAGGACCTCAGGGTACCAATGCCATTCTATCATTTTACAGTACAAAATATAGTTGGATATTGGCAAGACCTCAGGGTACCAATGCCATTTTATCATACTACAGTACAAAATATAGTTGGATATTGGCAGGACCTCAGGGTACCAATGCCATTCTATCATACTACAGTATAAAATATAGTTGGATATTGGCAGAACCTCAGGGTACCAATGCCATTCTATCATACTACAGTATAAAATATAGTTGGATATTGGCAGGACCTCAGGGTACCAACGCCATTCTATCATACTACTGTATAAAATATTTTTGGATATTGGCAGGACCTCAGGGTGCCAACGCCATTCTATCATACTACAGTATAAAATATTGTTGGATATTGGAACGACCTCAGGGTACCAATGCCATTCTATCATTTTACAGTACAAAATATAGTTGGATATTGGAACGACCTCAGGGTACCAACGCCATTCTATCATACTACAGTATAAAATATTTTTGGATATTGGCAGGACCTCAGGGTACCAATGCCACTCTATCATATTACAGTACAAAATATTGTTGGATATTGGCAGGACCTGAGGGTACCAATGCCATTCTATCATATTACAGTAAAAAATATTGTTGGATATTGGCAGGACCTCATGGTACCACAGGACCTCAGGGTACCAATGCCACTCTATCGGTCTACAGTACAAAATATTGGTGGATATTGGCAGGACCTCAGGGTACCAACGCCATTCTTTCATATTACAGTACAAAATATTGTTGGATATTGGCAGGACCTCATGGTACCACAAGACCTCAGTGTACCAATGCCACTCTATCATATTACAGTACAAAAGATTGGTGGATATTGGCAGGACCTCAGGGTTACAATGCCATTCTATCATGTTACAGTACAAAATATTGTTGGATATTGGCAGGACCTCAGGGTACCAACGCCATTCTATCAGTCTACAGTACAAAATATTGTTGGATATTGGCAGGACCACAGGGTACCAATGCCATTCTATCATATTACAGTACAAAATACCAAAATATTGGTGGATATTGGCAGGACCTTAGGGTACCAATGCCATTCTATCATATTACAGTACAAAATATTGTTGGATATTGGCAGGACCTCAGGGTACCAATGCCATTCTATCATTCTACAGTACAAAATATTGTTGGATATTGGCAGAACCTCAGGGTACCTATGCCATTCTATCACATTATAGTTCAAAATATTGATTGATATTGGCAGGACCTCAGAGTACCAACGCAATTCTATCACATTACAATACAAAAAAGTTGGATAAAGACAGGACCTCAGGGAACCAATGCCATTCTTTCATTTTGCATTATTAATTATTGTTGGATAAAGACACTACCTCAGGGTACCAACGCCATTCTATCACATTACAGTACCAAATATAGTTGGATAAAGGCAGGACCTCAGGGTACCAATGCCCTTCTATCATTCTACAGTATAAAATATAGTTGCATAAAGTAGGACCTCAGGGTATTGGTCAATGTCATTTTATCATAATGCAGTGCAAACAAATACATTGTATAAAGGCAGGACCGTAGGGAACCAAGACCATTATATATTAAAGTGCAGTGCAGTACATGTATATATTGTGGACAAAGGCTTGCACTATGATTATAGAATAGATCGACTGCAGTTCAATAAGTATATAGCATATTGGGGATAAAGGCGGAACTCAAAGAGTTCCAAGACCTATTACATCAAATAACATGATAATAGTCAATTGCGTATGTTTAATTGTATAATACACGGGCACATTAAAATTCCTATGGCATTCCTATAAGCGATCACAATATAATTATAGAACAACAACAACAATTATTTTTCCTATTCATAATTCACACGTCTGCCGTACTGGCTTTATACCTGGCTGAGTTAGCTGCCTGCAATTACACACAAACACAATATTAGGAATGCAATAAGGCTCACAGACAGACATGCACGGAAAAACGGTACAATAAAGAGAAGACCAGAGAATTGTACTTTCACTTTCGTTTTAAGAAAAAACATTCTATTATGTTGAAACTGCTTCAAAACCACTCTTGCAATGTACGAAAACATTCTACTCATGTTCAAGTAGACTGCCACGCTTTATTGTTCTCAAAAAATGGATAAATAAGGAAATATATTACCTGCACATGCATATTATATTCGACTACTAGTACACATGAGTCACGTGTTAATGTTCTGCATTTTGATTGGTTGTTGTTGTTGTAGCGAATAATCAGTCCTGCCAGCGTAATTGTGAGGTCCTGCCAATAACTTCTACGTTTACGGTTTGTGTTGATAGCTTGGTATAAGACGCGGACGACTCAACATGGTCTCAAATACAGTACAGTTGCCACCCTTTCCTATTTCTGATATATTTAATTAAGGATGATTGAGCGGTTATATTGTTCCTGGTTGGTAGACTATCTACATTCAAATTTTGTTCAACATTTGCCAGGAAGTAAATTCATCTATTCATCGACAAAATATGATGAAATATCACTAGATCTTTGTAACCATGTATTTTAAGTTATTGGTGTACTGTACACTGGTCAGGCTCTCAAGAGGCCTATATTGTAGCATGTATATAAATTAAATACATGATAGTAGATTATCTTTTTTTTGCTGATTTATGAAAGAGCACAAAAGTGAAACACAACTGACTAGGTCACGTACCAAGATATCTAAGGCGAGGGCTAATATAGACTAAGTCTGTTGCCCAGTCCCGTTTTTGGAAATAAAAAATATATTAAACTAAGCCTAAGGCCCTTAGAACTACACTGTTTTGCTTCTCCAGTCTTACATTAACTACATGAATAGTGAATATAGTTTACCAAGACAAACAGTACTGTTGACTCATTTGGTCTTCACAAAATGAATGAAAGTTGTAGCGAACTTTTTCAGGATAAATATGAAGATCGAAGGTTTACACCACAGATATATATTAGAACACAGATATATATTATTATTAATTAATGTCTATGTTTACACGTATTGGCAATTGTATTACCACCAAAACACTTATCTGCCATTGTGAATTGGGTCTGGAAGTTGCTCCTTCATATCGCTGGCTTAGAATGAGAATGTCGTTAGTACCAAGGAATTACATATAACCGAGCGCTCTTAATTGTGTCCCGATATTGATTCACTGCGGTATAACGTACACCGGATATTGCTAGCAAGATGAGTAATATTATCAATTTTCGCGACATTCTAGTGTTGACAAGGGTAAGTTCAGAGATGATTGTTAGTTTTTCTGAGCGTTTTAATGTACATTTTGTACAAAGCTATCTTCTCCACAAATTTTCCTAGCCTGTGCAACCGGTAAATTGCCAGGAATTTCTTAAAAGGGTGATTAAAAGACCAAACTCGTATCGTTACTCACGCAGAAAGTAAGCTCGATCTGTCGAAATAAGATGTTTTTGTTTATATTTTTCGTTAAAATACTCAACTTGAATCGAGCGAATTGTCATTTTTGTTACAAAGATTATATTGCAAATGTAGTATCCGAAACTAATCGAAAATGACGGTGCATTGCGAGAATAAATGCAGGTGTTAGTGTACGGAGTATTGCTATATAGTTGCTCTCTGATGTACGGAGTATTGCTGTTTGGTGTACAGAGTATTGCTTTTACTAACAGTGACTATTTGTCATTAAAATCGAATAAATACAAGGTATAAGCAGCGTTATTTTATAAAAAAACTTATATTATATAGATATGTACCTATTAGATTGTATTGTATGGACTGCATGAAGCAAATTAATGTAACAAGCTAATCCTAGCTCTAAGTCCTCCCTGAATTTTATGGGAAACTTCTATTAGTAACCGTGTATTCCACATACAGTAAAAAGAAATAGCTGAGCAATTGCATTTGACAAACACAAAACTACTACGATGTCCAATACTTTGAATTAGCAACGTTGAACGTAAATCATAGCAAAGGAACCTCATTACAGTATCTGAAATAGTTGAGAGATTATAAAATAAACCTTGGTGTGTACATTTTGTATACATGGATGTGAATTCCCTCATTTGCCATTTGACCATTAGTATGACTCTCAAAGAATTGCATATATCCAAGCTAAATATCACCTTTGTACTACTCACAAGAACACTTTATGCATAAAATTCAGCATTCTATATCGTTAATCACATTCATCTGCCTGACGGTTGAAATATTTTAACATAATCATTTAAGAATATTCTTATTGTATCGTATAACCCATAAAACATTACCATATTTGTGAGCAGACGTAATAATACGATAAAACTGTCCATTTACATACTTTATTTACTCATTTTATTATGCCATACTCTCCGTATACTAACGTTGAGCTTATGTGCAATACTCCGTACACTAAACAGCAATACTCCGTACACGCACGCGTACCTGTTTTGGGGTGTATCTTAGTTGTTTTTCGAACAATATTTATGAAATTTGGTCACAACATTTTGGAGTTCAATATAAACAAAATGGCCAGTTCAAAAAATCTACAATTTGGTATTACAGCCGTTCCAGAAGCTTGTAAAGTCATACTGTCAATATTTGCGAGTGAGTAACGGCATAATGCTGGTTCATTTTAACCTTTCTGTGAATATCTGATATACGATAGTGTGCTATAAAGTTACCAAAATGCCCGAAGAAGTTAAAACTCAATTGGGATATGGATAAGATGTCAGTAATTTGGAAAATTTCGTCTCTAAACTTACCCTGGTCTCCATTTCATGTCCTTAAAATTGATAATATTACTCACTTTACGAGCAATATCCGGTGTACGTTATACCGCAGTGATTGCATAATAAATAGAAACTCGCCGTCGGGTCACTGTCCGGCTCGAACATTGTTCTCACCGGACAGTGACCTGAGTTTCTCTATATGTTACATGTACTGCTCATTTGATACTACTCGTAATTAATACACAACAGTGTTAGCTGTATTATGTACTCTTCATCATAACATTTATCTCAGTATGACCTAGTTTGCAGACGAGGTAAATGATATACCGATATGTTATGTGTACTACTTATTTGATAATACTCAAGCATATAATACGTACACCGCCAATATGGCTGGTAAACGAATCTGCATTATAGGAGCAGGTCCTTCTGGAATGGCGACATTGCTCCATTTTTCAAAGCTGGACAATATGCCAGATGTTATGTGTTTTGAAAAACAAAGCTCATGGGGCGGACAATGGAATTCATCTTGGAGAACAGGTATCAATTGTTTTGTTATGCAGAGAGATTTAATGATTTCTATTTCATGCAAACGTACAAGTTTATGTTGTAGATTCTATTATTTGATTAGGCTTTTAAGAATACAATCTGTCTTGATTGCAACATAATACCTAGTATACAATATTGTCAATAATTCAATACGATCGCAAATACATGTACAGTACCACCAATAATTCAATATGGTCTCGAGTGCATGTACAATATCGTCAATAATTTAATATGATTGCAAATGCATGCACAATATAGGCAACTATGCAAGGTGATCTCGAATGCATATACAATATCGCCAATAATGCAATATGATCTCGAATGAATATTAAATACAAAATCGCCAATAATTTAATATCATCTCAAATACGTACATTCATAACTATTAACAACTTGCTACATAGTTGCTACATAGTATACTATCTGTGTTAAGATAAATATCGTGAGTATAATTATGTACATTGTTTGTACTTTTAGGTTCAACTCATGTTATGTCGGGTCAAGCCAAGTAGGCTATAAGTAGGGTGTGTGAGGTCATACATGTATTGTGTCAGAGTAATAATAGTGAATATATTTTATCGATTAAATAATGCATTATACTCATGATGGTTATGTGCCGTGCATTATCAAATATGCTTTGCTTAAACACAATTAACATATTAAGAAAGAATAAGCTATTATTCCATTGTCATGCTTAACAATTCGTCCAACATTCAAACTTAGTTAACTTGGTTCAAAACCATAATACATGTACATGTATACATGCACTAGTTAGTTTGTTGTATACATGTAGTTCCATCATGTTTATTTCTTTACTCACAGACTAACATCCTCCCAATTCTAAATATCTTGGTATATTTTCTCTATAGGAGTGGATGAGCATGGAGAACCTTACTTCGGAGGCTTGTACAAAAACTTGTGGACAAATGGAGCGAAGGAAATGATTGAATTCCATGATTACACATTCGATGAGCATTTTAAACGGCCAACACCATCATACGTTCCCAGTGTTGTAATGCGCAGCTATCTAGAAGGTAACTACTAAACATGAACGTGTCCTATTATTAAAAAATTATAGTAGAAAAAATATCGTACATTTTCCTAGATGTGTTTGATTATTTAATACAATTTACAACATAACTTATCATATGTTGTTAATATGTTGTTAATATAAACTATTAACACACAGTTTTTACGTTTCAGGACGCTGGGTACACACGGCCAAGAAAAATTTGAAAGATTTCATTCAGTTTAACACGATAGTGCGCTGGGTGAGATACGATGATACAAACCGAGAGTATACAGTCACCGTTTATAATACAGAAACCGGAAATTCACGGGATGAAATATTCAGCCACGTGATTATTTCCACGGGTATCTACTGGACTCCACGCATGCCCGATATCCCTGGTATAGATGGCTTTCAGGGAAGGATTATCCATTCCCACGACTTTCGAGACGCTTCCGAATTTACTGGCCAAAGGGTCCTCATAGTCGGGAATGCTTTTTCTGGAGAAGATCTCGCCCTTCAGATGATCAAATATCGAGCGAAACAAATATGTCTCGTCTATAAATATGTGACAAAAAGCTCTACATGTATAATGCCGGACGAAATCATAGAGAAACCAGTCGTTGTCCGGTTTGATGGAAACATGGCATATTTTAAAGACGAAACGGAAATGGAGTTTGATTCCATCATATTTTGTACTGGATATCAATATAACTTCCCATTCCTTGAGAGTCGATTTAGACTTTCAGGACCAACCAAACCTTATCCACCGGGACTTTACAATGGTACTTTGTACTACAAGGAAGGAAATAACACTCTCTTCTATATTGGAGCGCTGACACAATTTTATACGTTTCAATATTTTGAAGCCATGGCAATTTGGACATGCAAGTAAGTCAACTGATTTATTTCATTTTAAATGTTGCCATCTGTTCGAATTCAGAAAGCGTGATACTTGCTGTTTCGTTGTTACACGCATTTTATAAAAACCTAAGGTACATGTACTGAAAACCTTACTGCAATAACCATACATAACTGCGCACTTGACAGAACAAGTAATACGGAGTTAATGGGAGAAGTGATTTTATTATACTTGTATTCAACATTTATGACAATATCATATAAAAATACGAGGATTATTTGAAAAAGTCAAGCCTATTGGTCCGGTCTGACCCGGTGGAAAGATGCATGTTCGTACCCCTGAACATAATAGCTGGTCAGACACTCTAGCCATAATACTGATCGGATTCTCCCTGAGAAGGCTACATGGTTATCATAAGAAATGTCGTTGATAAATTCTTGCCGTCCGTGTACATGCATCACGTCTATGGAAGGTTTGTAGCAGTTTCTCATTGTGTCTATATCACTGTCGGGAGCGCAGGTCATCGTTTCATTGAAAATGAATTGAAAACAAATAACAAAGTTACCAATTTTCTAGGCCCCTTTTCAGCTGTTAGGCCGCTCAAGCACCCTTTGACATTTAAACTTCCCCTGATCATTGGGCTACATATGGAAACCTACACTCGTGTCTCCCTGGGGAGACTATTTCTCTCCTGAGGGTGTGGCAGCCAACATCGATCTGCGGCGCCCAGGAATAGACACTGCCCTCGCAGGTACCATTTTATACCATGGTGGAGTGGAGTATGTGGGTCTTGCTCAGAGAAATTAACCAGTGGTCCGGAGGGGGCCTCTCGATCCCGAAGCGCGCGTCCTACCTCTAGGCCACCGCTCCCCACAAATACTCAAATATATAGCAATTTTCTGTAAAAAACAATTCTTGTTTCTCAATGATTCAAACACTAGCTTCAATTCAAGTTGGCCAAAATGTCGCACCTTTCACTGGCTTTCGGTATCTTCATGTAGTGAAGTATTCAAGCAGGGTGGATACATAATATAGTAAGTATACTTTTGATTGCTCTATAACACTTTTGTCCGTTTTTTTTCTAGATATATAATGGAGCAACTTCCCGGAGATGTCAAAACCTTGGCTGAAATGGAGGCTGATTCTAAATCGTGGGTAGCTCGGAGTGAAGCTGCAACCAGCGAGCGACAGATGGTCGAATTCCAGTCATCGTTGATTGATAGTTTGGTTGAACAAGCTGGCTACGACCAACATCTCACTAAAATAAAAGACTATTTGTTCGAATTGATCAGATCCCGTAAAGAAACTTTGGGGTTAGCAAATTACCGGGATGATGTATATAGTAGCGTATATACAGGAACCAAAGGATTGAAGCAAACACCATTCATGCAAAATTATGACGATAGCATGGAAGCCTTTTTAAAATACACGTAATAATGCACTGAATAATATATGCTATATCACTGGCTTGGAATGAGATGGTTTGTAAGTACAAAATCGACATTTTGAGACAACAAGAAAACAACTGTCTGAAAACTACTCTTTACTTATGAAAAAAAACTTTTTGTTCCGATTTTCATAAAGATAGGCTCTTAAGAAGCGCATTGTAAATAGATTGAAAATATGCATGACTCGTATTACTTTATAAGTAAGTACTACCTCTCATTCTAAGTCAGCTATATGTATACATCTAAATGTTGTCCTTATATGCAATGTTCAAATACTAATCTGCATCTTTTCAGCAGTACTTTAGAATATGCTGTCGTGTGTATCTTAATATGCAACTCAATTCTACAAATATTACTTTATACTCAACTGTACACGTGACATCAAATGTATCCGGACTTTTCCAACACTTTTTGTATCTGCATGATATTGCTGTGTATAATTATGCTTTCTGTATGGACATGAGGAATCTGTGCAATACACGAATAGATGCGTAAGTATACTACTAATCGGACAAGGGGGCATCACGCGATTTCCGGCATATTGCAATAAAGAGTACACGTTGAATTGAGTACGACAATATTGAGTACAGTAATCATGTGTACATGTGCATTCAATGGCAATAAATGATACAAGTTGAATTTTATTAGTCTAGCAATGATTTGGTTTATAGGCTGTGTGATCGGATATCCTTATTCAAATTGAATAAGATCAACTGAATACCAGTCTGACCTTTATCCTTATGATATCAAGTAGGTGGTTGGTGCATTGACCTTATTGAAATATTACAACGTTAAAAAGATGTACTTTTATATATAGTTCACTTCATTTACATATCCCTGACCTAGTTTGTATCGGAGGTTGAATAACATATACAAATGTATACCGATAGGTTACGTTAATTACTTGAAGTTGGTATAACACTGAAAGTGAAAAGCTAGCACTATCAATATGGCGGGTAAACGAATCTGTATCATAGGAGCAGGTCCTTCTGGAATGGCGACATTATTCCATTTTTCAAAGATGGACAATATGCCAGATATTATGTGTTTTGAAAAACAAAGTTCATGGGGAGGACAATGGAATACGTCTTGGAGAACAGGTAACTGCGTTGTCTTACTCAGAGTTTATTAAAAATTAATGAATTTTATCTCATGCTAAGTTGTTAACACAATTATGGACACCATGTTTTTTTAGTATTTAATCGTTTTTGTTCTGCAATGTTATACATGCTAATATCGTCAATGATTAAATTTGATATTGGTATTGATATAACTTAAATGGAATTTAGTATATAAAGATATCTGAGGAAAACAAAACTGCCAATATATTATGTAACTATAGGCAACTTACAACACTGTACGCGTTAATATATATTGTGAGTACATGAATGTTCCTTTTTAGGTACTTTAATATAACACTTACTATTATGTAGTGTCACGCCACTTATACACAACTTGGTGAGGTCAAGTAAGGTGACATACATACAGGTATATTGTTAAAAGGTGAACATATCTTACAAGTTGAAAACTCTATTTTACTAACGAGTGTTATATAAATTTTTACATGACGTGCTCTATTAAATATTCATACCAATTTGCTTCAGGCTATGTTGTTTAAACATAATTAACATAACAAAATAAAAAAGTATAAATTAATTTTAAAAAACTACATGCACATGCGTGTTTCTTATTTGTCAACAAATATTCAAAGCATATTTTTTTTATTGTTCACGTTCTCTCACAAGCAACGCTAACAACTTCGCCACAATTTAAAGAGAGAGGGGGGCTGGTCGTAGGAAATGTCGCAAACATATTCAAGAACATTCCAACTAAAAAAAGCATTATACCATGGGACATTTAAACAAAGAGCCCTATTGTACACGCGTTTGTATATAGAAATGAACTGAAATGTCTAGTACGTGAATCGTACACTCAACCACAAACGCCAAGGCAACAGATTACCTCAACGCTCAAGTGTAATTCATCGAATCATTTGTAACAAAACACATTTATACTTATCGGTGATACTAGAATCATGAAACTCATGAGTGTTTTGGAACTGACCAGTGCCAGTCTATTTTTTTTTTAATTCAACAATAACAATGTATACAAATGTGGAGATATCACAGACATGGAGATTTGCAAGCCAATTAAAAATGGATTGATAAATTCACAAAAGTGGGGATTTTGCTGTACCCAAATCTTGTTGTCTCCCATTGATTTTTAGACGACATTAATTATTTCGTTTATTCACATTGTGCAATGTAAATGGCATGAAATAGTCGCATATGCTTTCATCATGACGGTTCATCTGTATATGAGTTTTTAATGTACCTGTCCTCCTATTATAGGATAAGTTTGGAATTCAGTCTACAGTTCTCTCGGTAATATAAATATCTCGCCTACAGACTTACAGCAGTGGTGATATTCTTAAGTCTTGGCATTTTTCTTTTAGGAGTGGATGAGCATGGGGAACCTTACTTTGGAAGTATTTACAACAACTTGTGGTCAAATGGGGCGAAGGAAATGACGGAACTTCCTGATTACACGTTCTACGAACATTTTGATCAGCCAACACCATCGTTTGTTTCCAAAGCGGTGATGCACAGCTACTTAGAAGGTTAGTATTAAGTATGTAGTTTTGTGTTTCTAAAGAAACAAAATTCGGGAACAGTGAAACTATCAATGTGTTGATTGCGCTGATATAAAAGCTATAGTAGATTAATTATAAAGAAACATTAATGCGTTAGTTTACTGTGGTGAGCCTTTTTTGGACTAGCTTCGTCCAACTTTATGCACGGTTTTGTTGTGATCTATTTGATCTCTGTTTATGCATTAGATTGTTATATTGCATTAAAACGTCTGGCATGGGTTACATGCCAGACATAGTCAATTCCACCACTGTGTTTGTTATTCCGTGCCTTAAATTAACTGCAGAGACAAGGACATGCAAATATAAAACCACATTTTATTAAAAGCAGTGAGATAAAATAGTTTATATTTGCCTTAATACATTTTGTTGTATATAATGTATGTTTAGGGTAGGAGGTACGGGGGCTATGTGCCAAAAGAGTTATTTGGATAATTAATTTACTTTGGGTCAATTAATATCTTTTTTGTACTTTCCCACTCTTTGGCTCAATTTGTTCAGTTTTCGCCAAGATAGACAAGTTCATCACGCAGTTTATTCAGAGAAGCTTTTACTTTTACCGCATTACCTCCCCTCCACCCGCCTATGTTTTCCATTATTTTGTTTAGTGTAACTTTGGGACGACTAGCTTCGTCCAACTTTATGCACGGTTTTGTTGTGATCTATTTGATCTCTGTTTATGCATTATATTGTTATATTGCATTAAAACGTCTGGCATGGGTTACATGCCAGACATAGTCAATTCCATTTGCCTATCTTGGACTCTTTTTACATGTATACTTGAATCAAAGATTATACGAATTGAATGATTGACACACTGGTTGTTCGTTTCAGGACGCTGGGTTCGCAAGGCAGGCAAAAACTTGAAAGATTTCATTCAGTTTAACACCATAGTGCGCTGGGTGAAGTATGATGATGCCAACCAGGAGTACATCGTCACCGTTTATAATGCAGAAACCGGAACCACACGAGATGAAATATTCACGCACGTGGTTGTTGCTACCGGCATCTTCTGGTCTCCTAACACACCCGAAATCCCTGGTATAGAAAGCTTTCCTGGAAGGATTATCCATTCCCACGACTTTCGAGACGCTTCCGAATTCACTGGTCAACGTGTTCTGATAATTGGCGCAGGTTATTCCGGAGAAGACATTGCTCTACAGATGATCAAATATCGAGCACAACAGATTTGCCTCAGCTATAGGTTCACACCGAAAGGCTCTACTTGTATAATGCCAGAAGAAGTCGTAGAGAAACCACTCGTTGTTAGATTTGATGGAAACAAGGCATATTTTAAAGACGAAACGGACATGGAGTTTGATTCCATCATATTTTGTACTGGATATCAATATAACTTCCCATTCCTTGAGAGTCGATTTAGACTTTCCGGACCAACCAAACCGTATCCCCCGGGACTTTACAATGGTACACTGTTCTACAAAGAAGGAAACACCACTCTCTTCTATATTGGTACATTGGCACAATTATATACATTCAAATATTTTGAGGCCATGGCGATTTGGACATGCAGGTAAGTCAAATTTATTTTGTCATTTAGCTTTTTGGTCTAATCGTGTCCAGGTCACTGTCTGGGGGAAATGTATGAGTGTAAACACTTGCTTCATATTCGTTGAACCAATTTGACTAGATCCCCGCACAGGCCTTAGAACTACGTACTGTAACTGTTTTTATTTCCCAAATTAATGTCTTCATGAGGTCCCCGTCACGCCTTTAATAAACTTCTGCGATCCAACATGTCTGGGCATACTATAATTATGTACATGTTTCATTGTTCAGTAAGGCAGAACATTTTAAATTCCGTATTTTATTTTGGTAGATATATAATGGGGCAACTTCCTGGAGATGACAAAACGTTGGCTGAAATGGATGCTGATTCTAAAACGTGGGTAGCTCGGAGTGAAGCCGTAACCAGCGAGAGACAGATGGTCGAATTCCAGTCATCGTTGATTGATAGTTTGGTCGAACAAGCAGGCTACGACCAACATCTCACTAAAGTAAAAGACCTTCAGTTTGAATGGATCAGAGTCCGGGGTGAAACATTGGGGTTAGCTAATTACCGGGATGCTGTATACAGTAGCGTATATACAGGAACAAAGGGAGTGAAACAAACTTCATTCATGCAAAATTATGATGATAGCTTAGAAACATTTTTAAAACACAAGTGATAATACACAGTCACTGAACAATACTGTACCAGCGAACATTTGACAGCACATGATTAGACATGTACAGACTGTCTATGAAACACACTTCTTTATCCAAAATGCCGACATATTTAATTTACACTCAGGTGTCAATTTTAACTTTGATCACAGGCTTAAGAAATTATACTTTCTTGTTATGGGGCAGATCACATGTAGTAATACCTAAGTCCTTCATAAATAAATGCAATTACCCACCAATAGTATAATTGTGAATCCTTACTACTCATTTTATATTTTCTATGACGTGCATTATTAGTATCTTCTGCATCTTAGGACCGTATTCTCTGTTCATTGTATTTAAACTTAAAACTGTATCACATGTACGTGTGTTGTTTATTCTTCATTTGAGTTAAATTTTGCATTACATCATTTAATAAGTATTCTCTCCAACATCACTACTTTAAAACACATCTTGTAAGTGTACATTTCGTATGTTTACAAATAGCTCGTCGGGCAATATGTGTTTGATTTTGCTGAAAATTTCAACTTACGTAGATAGATTAGTTTATTTCGAAAATAGGGCAATATGTCCATGTTACGTACGTAACTCGGATACGTAGAATGACAATTTAATAGCGTACAGACAGAATAAACGGATTATGATTTCAACGTTTATCGCTATTTACCGGATTCGTTGATAAAGTTTATAACCAAATAATTACCTCCCCTTGACCATACAATGATGTTGATTCTGAATTTTCATAAGTTAACGAACACCATGTTTCTGGAAAACCGCATTATTGTGGTGTGTGCGTGCGTGCGTGTCTGTGTGCGTGTGTGTGTCTTTTTGTGGTTTAATGAATCAATGTAATTAATTTTGATGACAAACTCCAACTAATACCAACCTCTTGATAAAAGAATAGTAAATAGCAAACTCACTAAGTCTTGCAGAAGGCATGGTAAAAAAATAAAATAAAAAAGTTACGCGGTATTACAAAAACATGTACTAACATGTGCACACTTACCGGTATATAAACGTGTACCGTCTGAAAACCAGACTACAACTGTACACCAGTGATGTCAAGTCTGTTTTTTCTGTATTGGTGAACCATGGTGTTGGTAAGTGATCGTTGTCTCAAGAAAGGTAACGTATTTCACAACAGTTGTCTCAGAGAAATAAAACGAATCGTAACTTACATTGTTGGTTGGGGCTAATCAAATGAACAACCAAGGCCTATACAAAACGCAAAAGCTTGGTTTTGGCGCTAAAGTCCCATGGTTCCCGTAGTTCAACTAGAGACAGCGAAACCATTCGGTGATTAAAATACGGACTTAATTTGTTGTTGTTTCATCTGCGTCACCTTGAAACAACCGAAACGTAAACATGCGCTGGGTTTTGGCGCTACCTGTAGTCTGGTGATTATCTGAGCATGTTTCTCCAGTCGCCAAAACCCACATGTGCGTTTGCGTCGTTTAAAGATGGCGCAGGAGAAACAATAATAAAAGCAGACTATCGATAGTTCGACCATAGTTTAATCACCGAATGCGTTCGTCGTGGTCTGCAGTTGACCGAGGATAATCATAGTTATTGCGCCAATATATAGTTGAAAATATTTATATAGCGCTTTATATAACAAGTCTCTAAAGTGCTTAACACGCGAAAGTCAGCTAGTTGACAGTTCATTAAAAAGTCTAAAACAACTTCACTTGATTCACTGATATGCACTTTTAAACAGATGTGTTTAATAGTCTTTTTGAAGACTGTCAATGTACCTGATTTCCACAGGAAGACCGTTCCATAAGGTGGCAGCACATTTGTCGAACCGCCTTTCACCGTAATTCTTGGTTCTTACTTTAGGAATGTTTAATAGCATAGCAGTGTCTGATATTAAAGACCTGGTTGGCTGGTATTCTCTAGTCAACTCATTCATGTAGACAGAAGCATGGTCATATCTGATTTTAAAAGCGTATCTATATAGAATGATCTTGTACTGTACTCTGTATGGAACAGGAAGACAGTGAAGTGTATGGAGTATTGGAGTTATGTGTTCACGCTTTTTTGTTTGAGTGATCAAACGAGCTGCAGTATTCTGGATGCGTTGCAGTTTACTTATCACATTGCTGTTGGCACCAGACAACAAAACATTTGCATAGTCCAGTCGAGAAGTCACAAGAGAGTTCACAAGTGTTTTACAATACCCAGCCATGGACATTTGGAGTCTGAAGGAATCATGTACATGTGCAGAGAAACCAACCAATGGTGCAAAAGCAGGACTAGGGTTAACTTAACGCATAAATCCAGCCAGTGAGAATTGCACTAAACACATCCCCAGATTGCTTTAAAATGGACATCACAATGGTGCAAAAGCAGGACTAAGGTTAACTTAGCGCCTAAATCCAGCCAGTGAGAATTGCACTAAACACATCCCCAAATTGCTTTATAATGGACACCACAATGTAGTCCAGATGAGGATTTGGGATTTATCTCTTAACCTTGCTATATAGTATTAAGTTTTTCTTATTGCTGTTCTGAGTTGTCAAGGTATTGAAGGTCTCAAACCCGTTTGATGCCACTCTGGCATCATTGGGGAACTTTTTTTATTGGTTGTTAAAGAGGGGCCTCCAAAATGTCGATTTTAACAATTAAATACATACTATAATTTCATATAACCATTGTATTACCGTCAACATATCAGTACATGCATGTTTATATCGAAATGGAATGAACATGAATAATAAAGGAGCTGTATTCATTAAATAAAATTCAATAAAAATATAAAAAATCAACATTTTATGTGTAATTTACGTGACAATATGTGACCAAAATAATAAAATACGACAACACTCAGTATTAATTACTGTCTTGTGTCATATCAAGCATGAACTTTACAATCAAGTAGATTTTAACGCATTTAAAGTGATATTCAATATCAAAACACTGTATATGACATCATTGTTTTTAGAACAATATGTGTAATGTACGTTACCATTAAATTGTTGACAAACAAAGTATGAAATACTATGTCTCTTTCTCGTTCTTGATTATCAACCTGACGCAATCATTGTTTTGTCTTGGCAGACATCTTTTTAAATGGTGTATGTAATTTAACTTTTTACTCAAGCTGTGATTTACGTTACCATATGTTACCAAACATAATTTAATGTAATATATGTTACCATCAAAAATTTAGTAATTTTAGTCTGGAATACTATACACTTACTCAATCTGAATTCTAAGTGAAATTATCGATATTTAATTTTGATTAATCTGATTTTCACAATTACAAAGAGTTATTGTAAAATGACTTCTGACTTATTGAAATAGTAATTTACGTAACATAATGCAAAACTCCACTATTCGCTGTATAATCAAGATGTATCAGTCAAGATTGTCAACATTTTAAAATTTACAACGACTTATAATTACAGTAAGTAATATTTGTAAACAAATAACACATGTTTTATTACAGATATCCATATTTACATTAGATTTGACACAAACCACCACGATTGACCTAGCTATTTGAATCAATATATGTATGAGACTCTAAAACTGTAATAATACTTTCGAGGGAAAATCCCAGGAGCATCACTACAGTTCGACTAGGTAATTTCAAGCATGTAGCCCTTTACCTGCTCCTTAGGTTCAGGATTATTACAAGCAATAGACCCATACGTCCACAAAATAAGGTGCCATATATACAATGACCAGTCAGACAGGTATGCACTGTCACAACAACACTAGATCAGCTCAAGAATTCCTGGTAGAACCATAATAACATTGTCATATTAAAATGACTTTATTGAACCATCATTTTCGCACCTATATTTCTGGAGGACTTGGTTCTAATACATCTTTCCATATACCTGACTGCAGGTGTGTCCGCTTTACAGTCTGTCGAAATGCCTCAAAGGGCGCGATAGAAGACCCGCTCCTACACGGACTGTAAAGCGGACACACCTACATACTAGAAGGTATGTGGAAAAGCACATCAGAACCAAGTCCCAACGGATGTAGAGATGCAAAAAGGTAGAAGCAGCAAAGTCATTTAGTTACTATAGCAAAATCAGAACGACCTGAAGAGAGTGTGGTAGGCGTTTGCTTAGATTGCAGGAGGTCTGTCGTATCATACAAAAGACGAAATAAAAATGGTAAAAAATTCTCTTGTTTGGCGCTGAGCATTAAATGAAATCTGGCTACTATTATCTCATACCCTCGTGGCGATAGACAGCATCAGGAATGATGTGTTGAGAGTAGTTGATATAAGTTAGAAAACGTGCTTTACAATCGACATAAAATAAGTTAGAATTGTGTGTTGAAGTGATTATTGCTTGAAAGTATTATACTCATAATTTTAAGAAGTCCCAGACAGTATATGTATATACTGGTAAATATGTGGGGAAATAAATATGTTTAAACTAAACATGTATGTGGAAAAGAAACATGTGTCGATTGTTTACTAATATTACTTCCTCTAGTTATAAGAAGTTCAGTCATACATCTAGTTTGTCATTAACATGATGTCGTTGTAACTTTTAAAATTTTGACAATCTTGATTGATACATCTTGATTATACAATGAATAGTGGAGTTTTGTATTATGTCACGTGAATCACCATTTCCAAAAGAAGTCATTTTACAACAATGCTTTCTGATAGTTTAAAATAGATTTACCAAAATAAAACATCGATAATATCAGAATTCATTATTGTTTATTTTATTGAATAAACGGACCAAATTATATGGTTCAAAAAGAAAAAAATATCAGAATTCAGAATAAGTGTATAGTATTCCAGACTAAATTACTAAACTTCGATCGTAACATATATTACATTATAATATGTTTTATTTGATAACTTATGGTAACGAAAATCACAGTTTGAGAAAGAAGTTAAATTACATGTCCAATTTAAAAAGATGCCTACCAAGATGAGACATCGATCGTATCAGCTTGATAATCCGGAACGATTAGGAGACATAATATTTCATACTTTGTATGTAAACAATTTATTGGTAACGTATATTACACATATTGCTCTACGTGCACCGATGTCTTGTGTTTTTATATTGAATATCACTTTAAATGCCTCAAAATCTACTTTATTGTAAAGTTCATGTTTGATATGACATAACACAGTAATTAATACTGAGTGCTATTGTATTTTATTATTTTGGTCACATATTGTCACGTAAATTACACATAAAATGTTGATTTTTTATATTTTTATTGAATTTTATTTAATGAATACAGTTCCTTTATCAATCACGTTTATTCCATTTCGAAATAAACATGCATGTACTGATATTTTGACGGTAGTACACATGTTATATGAAAATATAGGCTGTATTTAATTGTTAAAATCGACATTTTCGAGACCATCTTTAACAAAAAAAGTTCCCCAATGATGCCAGAGTGGCATCAAACGGTTTTGAGACCTTCAATACCTTGACAACTCAGAAAAGCAATAAAAAAACTTAATACTACGATTATACTTTCGTATATAGCAACGTTTAGGCGACTCTCACCTGGACTATTAATGGTAAAAAAGAGACAGACCAAGACATTGGATAATACTGGGGTCAAACCAAAATACATCAATATATTTAATCGTATTATATATAGCTATATAAGGACCGCAGATAAATTGACATAACTTTTAGTCTTACGCATCACTACACGCATCTGCTCATGTGGACATTGTCCAGAGCTAGGAGGACGTTATTACATTTTGGGACTATGTGTGGAAGAAACTCTGTAGTGATCATCCTCGAAAACCCAGGCTACACCGTACCATGCATGTACGAGGCTTCCTTGATTCCCGCACATTCTAGCGGTTTTGTAGTAGAAACAACATAGGAACACATATCTTCTAAGGGATGATCCGTAGCAACTAAGCAGAAACACATGCAATGTACGCGACTTGAGTAAAACAATAGGTCGGAACGCATGGATGATTCATGATTGTGGTTGGTGACGTAGAAACTAGGCAGTACCCATACATTTAGTCAATGATGTAGAAATTAAGTAGGAACCCATGTTTACATTGAGTTATCACTTGGTGTGTTAGAAGGTATCAATACAATTGGTCATTCTAATACTAGTCAGATTAGGTACTGACTGGGCAGTAAAATAGATCGAGAAGTGGCTCCTAATGTCTAAACCCTCTCTATTTTACTATGCCAAGGTTCCTGTCGTGCAAGAACCCTATTGTTTGTTGCTGTGTGATGGTCTCGATCCTACAGGTTATGGTGATTGGAGGTATATTGCTAGACAATTGCTGCAACATCAAAGGGTGTTTATCTATATAACGTATCTTAATTACAATGTTCTCAATTAAAGTATAAAAAATATTCTTAGATAATCATAACTTGGCTATCTTTTTTTATTAAATTTCTCTTAATTAACAATTTAAAAACTCTAATAATGCCTAGTCTGAAAAATTGCCGTGTAACCATGTAATTCACTACTCAGTTGCGTGATACCGGGGATGGGGAGGGATTTTTACTTTTGTGTTGTCAAAAACCCCGCCTTTCCCCTGCCTTGCGGGGGCCGGGGGCACCTGGTGGTAAAATCTCCGGTATTTCCCCGGCCCCTGAAAACTAAATATTGTCCCACCGGGGTATTGGTTCGGGGGGGGGGGGGAATTCCCAACATTTTCCCCAGCAGTGCAGGGGAGGCTGGGAGGTAAAATACGGTCGTTTCCCTGTCTATACACCGGGGTTGAGGGTCGTGGATGCAACTGATTTGTGCATAACCAGGTTACAAACCTCATATGTCTGTATATATGGTTCCTGCTGTACCTGATTTGGGACCGATCTGAGCAGCAATTTTATGTTTTACTAATAAATAAACAAGTCATTTTATTGTTTATTTTAAAAGTTATTTTGATGAATACATTTATTTCGAGACACATTTTGCTTGTTACTTGGTTTTTAATTGGATATACAAATTCAATGTAGTAACATTCAGTTTAAGCGCACGTGCATGCTCGAAATTTATTAATGCAGCCCTATTGGTTTTTGTAAGCGTAACAACGTTATCAAAATGCTTTATAAACATATTTTAATGATTCAGTCAATTCAGGGAGCGCGTATATCGACAGCTCTATAGACTCGCATTGCTCAAAACTCGGAACGCACGTTACGAACAGTGACGATGCGCAGTAATGCGGAAACGTTATGGACCAGTTAATTCGTCCCAGGACGGTCATTCGTGTGGTGCTTGTCACCAAATATGGATGTTGTCATCGCGTTAACGAGCCTTTTGGCACTTTTACTTTACTTAAATACATTGGATGCTGACTTTGCATACGATGACAGGTAATATTTATTGAGTTTTATTTAATTTGTTGTTTTCGTTAAAATATGGAGCGTGTCAGTGAGTGAGTGACAAGAACCGTTTGAAGACTGATCGAAGTGGTTCGGCAAGTTTTCGTGCGCCTTCAACCGTGTCGAATGTAATAATGTTATAATTTCAATTTTAATCAGTTTAGAGATCAATACACCATCTTGTCATCACATTTAATCATTAACAATCCACGAGAACAAGAACTTAGATTTTATGAAAACACATGTCATGTGGATATTGTTTCTTTTACTATGTAAACAAACCGTTCGAAGTGTTCAGTAAAGTCTATTTCGGATGTCGCACTTTTCGGATAATATTTGATTAAAACGCTACTTCTTTGCGCAATAATAATCTTATTTCGTGTTTATAATGTGAAAAACACATGCAGGAAAAATAAATAAATGTGATAAACTGATAAATCTTTTTTATCAAATGATATTTTACCAATTTCCAATTTGCCTTATTTATAGATAAATGTATTTAAGCCTAATTAATATGGTCTTAATTATGTTTATTAAGCACCAAGCATCCTATATTATGTCCACAGGTTATCAGAATCAACTGTCATGCATTGATATTAATCCAGCTACTGCTAATTACCACAATAATTAAGATTTAATAACGCCGTCATTACAGGTCTCACTCATTAGTTAGATAACACCTGTATACCTTCATTACCCCACTATGTAAGATAACACCTGTATACCTTCATTACCACACTATGTTAGATAACACATCCTGTATACCTTCATTACCACACTATGTAAGATAACACCTGTTTACCTTCATTACAACACTATGTTGTATAACACCTGTATACCTTCATTACCACACTATGTAAGATAACACATCCTGTATACCTTCATTACCACACTATGTTAGATAACCCATCATGTATACCTTCATTACCACACTATGTAAGATAACACCTGTATACCTTCATTACCACACTATGTAAGATAACACATCATGTATACCTTCATTACCACACTATGTAAGATAACCCATCATGTATACCTTCATTACCACACTATGTAAGATAACACCTGTATACCTTAATTACCACACTATGTAAGATAACACATCATGTATACCTTCATTACCACACTATGTAAGATAACACCTGTATACCTTCATTACCACACTATGTAAGATAACACATCATGTATACCTTCATTACCACACTATGTAAGATAACCCATCATGTATACCTTCATTACCACACTATGTAAGATAACACCTGTATACCTTAATTACCACACTATGTAAGATAACACATCATGTATACCTTCATTACCACACTATGTAAGATAACACCTGTATACCTTCATTACCACACTATGTAAGATAACACATCATGTATACCTTCATTACCACACTATGTAAGATAACAATCATAACACCTGTATACATTCATTACCACACTATGTAAGGTAACACCTGTATACCTTCATTACCACACTATGTAAGATAACAATCATAACACCTGTATACCTTCATTACCACTCTATGTAAGATAACACATCCTGTATACCTTCATTACCACACTATTTTAGATAACAATCATAACACCTGTATACCTTCATTACCACACTATGTTAGATAACACCTGTATACATTCTTTACCACACTATGTTAGATAACACCTGTATACCTTTATTACCACACTATGTAAGGTAACACCTGTATACCTTCATTACCACACTATGTTAAATAACACCTGTATACATTCATTACCACACTATGTTAGATAACACCTGTATACCTTCATTACCACACTATGTAAGATAATACCTTTATACCTTCATTACCACACTATGTAAGATAACATCTGTTTACCTTCATTACAACACTGTGTTAGATAACACCTGTATACCTTCATTACCACACTATGTAAGATAACACCTGTTTACCTTCATTACAACACTATGTTAGATAACACCTGTATACCTTCATTACCACACTATGTAAGATAACACATCCTGTATACCTTCATTACCACACTATGTTAGATAACAATCATAACACCTGTATACCTTCATTACCACACTATGTAAGGTAACACCTGTATACCTTCATTACCACACTATGTAAGGTAACACCTGTATACCTTTATTACCACGCTATGTTAAATAACACCTGTATACCTTCATTACCACACTATGTAAGATAACACATCATGTATACCTTCATTACCACACTATGTTAGATAACACCTGTATACCTTCATTACCACACTATGTAAGGTAACACCTGTATACCTTCATTACCACACTATGTTGGATAGCACCTGTATACCTTCATTACCACACTATGTTAGATAACACCTGTATACATTCATTACCATGCTATGTAAGATAACATGTCCTGTATACCTTCATTACCTCACTATGTTAGATAACACATGCATGCCTTCATTACCACACTATGTTAGATAACACATGTATGCCTTCATTACCTCACTATGATAGATAACACCTCTGGCTTCATTAAAATAACAATTAGTACCATATTTGCACTCCAAGGTATTTTATTCAGATTTGTTCATTATATGCAGTTATTTGGGTGTTGAATACTTTACTTGTGCATGTTTTGCTTATAGGCATAACTGCTACAGTGGTAAAACTTTTCAGGAATATTAGTATGCATGTGCTGTTGTACAAATAGGTTTTTTGATTCAAACTTTATCTATACATCTGTCTGCCTGGGAGTATGTCACAAAGTGTATATATGTTTGTGTTCTTGTGTACCTCTTGTCAAAATTCAATGAAACTTCAAGCAGATATTCTATGACTTGGGATGCTATGTGTGCTCAAAATTCAAACAAGTGATTGTGTATTGTTCCTTTTCCATGTTTGTCACTTTGTGTACCAGTACTTGTAAATTAATTGATTGCGCATACCGATATGTACCCAGAGGCTGAGCCATGGAATAGCAGCTTTGTAATTGAATCTGTACCATTTCGTAATAATTTGTTTTTGAATGCTGACAGAATTCTTCAAAACTGCATTTTCGTTAAATCAAAATTAAATCATCCCCATCTAAAGAAACCAAGGTATTTGACAACAAAATATCTTAATTACAGTTTATTCTATCAGGCAAAGTTTTACGAGGTCTGAAAGTTTATCTTGAATTTTTTCTCATTTTATCTAGATACTTTCACTAATGTCCTCATATTAGATTGTTTTGTTTACACAGGATTGTAGTTTGGCTGTATTTATTGAATCAGGGTTTTACGTGCTTCTTATAAGCCTTGTTTCATGCAATTCTGCTAATGTCTTTTGAAATATTTATAATTTACTTTAATCCATGTGATAACTTTTGCCCTTGTATTTGGAAACAATTTATCAATAGTGCCAAATGATGGTTGAAGTGTGATAGAACAAGTTGATACAATATAGGTTGATAGTCAGTGTGTTGTAAAATTATGCTGAACAAGCAGTTTGTCACATTGGCGCAACAAGGTTGTATCTCAATATATACCAATTGTCAGATACAACATTGTTGCTTCAAATGAATGAATTGTCAAAATTACATGATTTTCTCAGAATTTGCTAATTTATCTTATTAATTATTATGCAGCTTACGCACGATCACCTTCATCCGCTTTTAAAGTATGCATGTACCAGTGTATATTAACATGTTTTACGACACCGCTTAAATGAAACTTTTCACATCGTAAAGTTTTACATGGTCTCTGAGTCCTCTCATCAAATCTGTCAACTTGTTAAAGGAAGACACGCGTCACTCAAAGTGTAATTCATCCCGTTGTCATGATCACAAAACCAAAATTTCAAAGTTAGTAATTTGTAGACAGATTTGTCATATGTCGTCTTGATGCGGGTTTGCTTGTAATTTCTTGCTAGGAAAATGGGCAAAACTTGTTTTGCATTTTAATGCTGCATTGCAGAATCTTGTCATCTGCTTCAAGTCATGTTTTAAGTTTTATTTCTTGTCATTGAAAGAGTGATACATGTTACGAACAGTTTCAAACTGTGTTTTGATTATCATTATGAAAAATAATTAATGATGCTGATTATATCAGAAAGGGGCTGCTTTGTTTGTAGTATTCAAGATCTGCATCTAGTATCATTGGGAAAATTAACCTTGCAGCTGTCTAATTAAGGAACAGATTTTAGTTGATTGCTAATTGTCTGTATTTTAAAAGCCTTTTCCCCCAGCTTTTCAATTGTGTTCAGAAAAACAACTATCATGCAAATTTAATGCTTTGTTTCATGCTCAGATGCATGCAGTATTGTAGTTCATTGAACAGAGATATAAATATTTTATGTCTTATTTCCTGTCATCAGCAGTGCTTATAAAGTGATTAACTGTTTGTTGGCACTATAGCTGTCTCCTAGTGCTGACTTCTATTATATATCTACAGTGATTATATAGAAGTTCTGTTCTAGTTTATGTTCATATAATAATAAACTCAAAAGTTCTAGGTGAGATTGCCACGTGGGCCTGAATATTACTGTGTATTTAGAGTGTATGGGTCTCCCTCCAAGCAGTAGCCTGTAGGTCATTGGCCATTTAGGGGTATAACCAAATGACCACACTATAAAGCCTAAGTACATATCTCAAACATATATGGTCTGAGATGCTATCTCATTAAAATCAGACATTTATTATGCTCAACTACTTTACACCGATATATAGCACTCTAACAGTGTAAAGGAATGAAGAAATTGTTAGGCTCTGATATGCATGATCAGCACACTGAGATATAATGTTATCATTTTCTTATTTCAGTCGTGCAGTGCAGACCAATCCTGACTTGGAACCAAAGACACCATTGATCAACATATTCTACGACGATTTCTGGGGAACACCACTTACACATACTGGTTCCCACAAGTCATACAGACCTCTCTGTGTACTCACCTTTCGTCTGAATTATTATTTCGGTGAACTAAACCCATGGGGTTATCATTTAGGCAATGTTATACTTCATACAATAGTGACTGCAATATTTACAAAGTTATCAAGACTTATACTAAAGCATACATTCCCGACACTTGTCTCCGGCTTGTTATTTGCTTCACATCCGGTCCACACGGAGGCGGTCGCGGGTGTTGTTGGACGTGCCGATATCGGTGCTTGTCTATTCTTCATCTTAGCGTTACTTAGTTATATGAAATACGTTAAGTTACGTGATACATCACATTCCACTGAAATTAAATCTTCCAGATTTATATATTTTACTGGGACAGCTGTATTGACTACGGCTAGCTTGTTAACTAAAGAACAGGGTGTTACTGTATTAGGGGTGTGTGCGGCCTATGATCTCTTCGTGCATAGCAAGGTCAAACTCAACCAAATATTCCATATGAAGAAAAAGGTATGTACAAAAATAAAATATGCTCTTAATTAGTATCATAAAAAGTAAAGGTGAGTTTAGTTTTCTTTTGGCTAGCTTAATTGATGTAACCTTCCCGATCATTGAGTTGCAAGTTGGCTGTTAACGTGACTGTGCTGATAGCCAAAGCTTAAAGTCAACCTCTCAGGTACCATTTATGCACTTCGCTATAGTGGAGCATTTTGGGGTACTCTTGCCTAGAGAAATCAAATGGTGGGCTTAGGTGGCAGTTATTAGATTCAACCCCTCAATTCATGCATGTGTTTAACCTCTATACCAATGCATCCCATGTATATTATCTCTTGTTTCTTGATTTTGTTGTGAAAAATTTACTTATTTAGGTGAACTTAATTACTCAGATATATAAAGTAAAAGGTGCCATCTTTATCATTTTAAAATATATAGAAGAACAATGGTTGCAAGTGGCATTTTACTAACAGTATCTTAAAATTCAAGTTTGTCTCTATGATACTAATGTTCTCCTTGTATGTGTACTGTAGGTTACAATGAGAATAGTAGAGTTGTATCATATCAGTATCAGGGTCGCAGTCTAACATCATAACAAGTCATTAATAATCCCCCTCTGCTGTATAATTAGTCTATCAACCATACTTTGATCAATTTCAACATAGTGTATGTTTATAAATGAGAAAGCTATGCATTGAAATCATCTTATACAGAATGTCTGTGCTGTGGTGACGTGAATCTATTACTGAATATATTGTACGCAACAAAGGTTGATGTATCGTGTAACATCCAACTATGTTCCTGTCTCGATCATATTGTCAATACAATAAATAGCTCCTTACATAAATTAATTAAACACATATTTGTAACTGTTACTTGCGTAGAGTAGAATGAACAATTCCTTGTATTGAATTTGAAATCTTCATTGGAAGCTAAATTGCTATATACCTCCTTAAAGAGTACAAATTGTTTTATGAATTTATGAGGGTATTGCTGCAAATCTTCTCTGCATGTTTGAATTACCTGGTTCGTCTTTTGATGACGGTATGCAAATTTATTTATGACTTCACCTGTGCAAATTTGAACAAGCCTAACAGGGTGTAATCAATATTATAAGCTATGCTATATTTTCTGTCTCGAGAAAACGTTGTGTACTTTTCATTTCGGTCTCCTTGTTTGATGAACAAACAAACTTATAGTTCTTCTATATTTTTATTTTTTCATTTCACAAGTTCTATAGTCTGTCTGTCGTTAAACACTTTAACTCAAGGACGTTTTTGCTGGACAGTCTTTTCTTCAATGTTTGGTAAACATTAAACAAAATAAATTCTGTCTGAGATAGTGCGTACATAATACCTGGTTTGTGTTTGCTTGGATGTCCCGTCCCCTATCATCCTACCCAATTACCTTTGTTTACTGGTTGTTTACAGGTGTCTGTGTTTCTCAAGCACTTTTATAGGCTAGCATTCAAATATTTCAAGTTTCATTGTTTAGGACCTCACCTAAGAAAGGGTTTTTGGATATCTGCTCTTCTGTGTTTTTCACTCTTGACTCAATTTTGTATTCTCAAGATTTCCTTAAAGTCTGACAGGAGATCATTGGCCCATCTGGTTCTCATTAAGAGCTGGCCACCAGCTGAAATGGCCATTAGAAATAACATTTTGGCTGGATGAAATTCTCAAAGAAAAAAAGAAAAACAAATATTTTCGAGAAGAGACAATCCCCTGTCCCTGGTTCATGGATATTATATCTTTAAAAATTATACAACTTGTTTTCAGTGTTCTATTTTTTGTGTGTTTGCCACATTGAGGAACAAAATTTAAGACAATTGCTGATTTTGCAAACCAAGATTTATGGAAGTTGGGTATTAAAATTGGACCATAAAAATGTCATCATCTAATTATGTTACCTCCCGAGAGACACCTCGAAGAAATTTCAAGTAGAGAGGTAATTTTCAAGAGAAGGGTTTAAGTCAGTAAAATATATGTCCCAAAAAACAATAAGCATGCATGTAGATCTACTGGTAAAATTGCAGGATTCAAGTCTGAGATATGTGGAAACTGGTAACTGGTAACAATTTTATGTGATGTTGTTGAGGCAAGGGTGGGTGTGCCACTATGACACGGTGTCATGTGTCGGTGTCATGTGTCGGTGCATTATTAGGCAATATTTGACTTTATGTGTCAGGTGTCAGACAATTTGTCTGCACGATTTTTGTGCCCTTTTAACATCAATTATGTTATGTTGTCTTCGTAAGCTTGTCTGTATGCCTGTAGCTGTATGGAGCTCATTTGTAAAACATGACTGAGCATTTCATTTTCAGTGTAAGTTAATTAAACTTTCAGATTTAAATATTTTATAATCTACATTTTTAGTATAATAAGAAGTTGTGTGAATTTATAATCTATAGATGTCATGATTTGTGTTCAGGTATTGTGTTTGAGCAGGAGTTGACAGTTGACCTTTTGACCCCTCCTAATTGAGGTAATCCCTAATTCAGGTGGACACTTTCTGAGATAGCCCCTAATATACTAATGACCCCAAATTTGGGTGACTCACTCCGAGTACTTAAATTCAGATTTGATAAAATCACCTCCATATAATATTGCATGTACAGTACAGGCACTGTTGTAGCTCAGTACATTTACCTGAAATTTAATTGGAAACAAATTGATTAAAATATCATGAAGTTATTAACATCACTGAAGTATGACATTAGTTAAGTATATGGGAATATTTATTGTTGCATGAAATCTCCAATCTTTCACTAATGCGGAATATTAGATAGATAGATTAGCTGTACGTTTCACCCATCATTCATTATAATGTTGAGGCATTAAAACGTAGCAAAATGATTTATTGATGTTGTTTGATTATATTTAACACCCTTTTATCCTCATTTTGTGCATGATAATCTTAATGCAGGTGTTACGATACATTTTAAGTAGGATCTAGATCTCTCATAAGAAGTATAACTTTAAACATTTATTTGCCAAATATACAATTGTAACATTGCACACACACTACACGTTTAAGTGGTATAGAGCATCTGCATGTGCATGACAGGTCCCATGTTTGTTCCATGATCACCTGGATAGTCTAGTGGTAGATCATCCACAGATTTTTAATAATAATAATAACAACTTTATTTTAAGAGGCAACACAGTAGGCCAAGCCCAGTCTTCCCTGTGAGCCTCTATTTTGAAGATTTAAAAAGGGCCTACAAATATACCAATACCTATGATCCCCTGCTTCAAATTAAAATTTCTATATTGATAACAATAAAATTAATTATAATATTAAATGTCTTTTATTTTCTTTGGGTAATATAATTGGCAAACCAATTTTCATTACGGTTCACTGAAGATATACAGCGCGACTTTTTAAAATAATTTTGTCACAATTATTTCCTTAAGCACTTGTTTTATCACAAGATCCATATTAGTAAGACAAATCACTGATTCTTAGACAGATAAAGACTTATTATAGATATACATGACAGTACAGATATCATCATAGTGAAGTCAAGGATAAAATGACAGAATCAAGAATTGTTTTGTCTCGCATCTTAGTAATACAAGATTTGTTTCCATAGAAATGACAATTTTCACAGAGGCTTACGCTCTTATTCTATAACAGGACATGACATTCTGAGAAATGAGAATACTGTAAAATAATTTAATTTCGATGAGACACAATTTCGTGGTTTTGGTAACAAAAGACCATTTCGATGGAACCTTAATTTGTGGATTTTGCATTTCAGGTAATAAATACAAGGGCAAAAAATTAGTGTTTGGTGGGATTGGATTTCGTGGTAAAAGGTGAATCATGAAATCCATGAAATTTAATCCCCCACTGAAATTACTCATTTTACAGTATAGTGAATTAATGGTAACTGATTCTATGTGGATGCTGAGATACACTAATGTTGCACTGAACTACCGGTAGCTGTTGTTTTGTACTTTGTTGATTTTTGCTACCGCTTTGAATCTGTCTCATAGTACTCATGGGGGAAATATGGGTCAATAAGTTACTCTGCAAGACTTTGAAATAATGAGATATTCTTAGCCTTTTTACACCAGTAATGACTTGTTGGAACAGTAGGACACACACATTCATCATTCTAGTCTCCGTATTACAGTGAATATCTCTAGGGACTACATACATTGTCTAGCTAGCTGCTGCCTCGGCAAAATGCTTCCAGAGATTATAAAGTCAGATTGTCTGCCTCTTGGCTTTTAATGGATTTTGAAAATTTGAAACTTTAAGTATGCAAATTTGGGAGAGAAGTTCATTTAGAAGAAGGAGAAATTGTCATTTGTTAAAACTTGCTAGAATAATTGTATCAACGATATCACAGGATATGAAAGTAAGCAGTGTAGTGTAACTGATGCTGGGCCAACACATTCTTTTGCCAAGTATTGGAAAGCACTTAAGGTAGAGGCTGTTTATGAAATTGCAACTATGAAACTACAGATGGTGGTTAAACTATCTTAATGTATTGTTTTGGCTTACACATCAAAATGTCTCTAGGTATGGCTCTGATACCGGGCAAGCCTTATAAACTGTGCACACTGTGTCAATGGATACACTGGTTTATGTAGCGACAATCACAATATTAGCTTCTCTGTAATTTGGCTTAATTGATATGTGAAGTGTCTTAGTTTGGTAACATAATCAGAGAAACCTGTTTACTGATACTAAAATAACAGGATGCTGAAGTATGTGTTTCAAAGTGTTTGTCTGTAACAAGTACCTGCTATTTTCCACTGTTTGCTCAATTTTCATGCAAAAAACTCACTATGTGATCGGTGTGAACTATCTTCCCATCTATAGCTGTGGGAAAACTCTGGAAGATGTATTTGATCATTATTACAAGATTATTAAGATAACTATCCACCATCCTATGTGTGTCGTCTGGTATTTTAGTCTGCCCCGACTTTGACAAGATAAGTACTCCCTTGACAAGACAGACTTCATGTTAACTTCACACATAATTCCCTGCAACAAATTTGCATTTTTATTGACAAAAAAGTTTGCTTTCAACATAATGAACTGTTTTTATGTCCATAATTTAATTACATCAAGTTTAATATTCCAATCAGGAAGAAAGTATGCACAGTTTTTATGACACATGAATTGTAGGTTAGTGGTACTATGTTGTGAATGCTCATTTACATGATAAAGTTTTGATCTTTAGCTGGTAATTTATTGCAATTACTGTAAAATCATTGATATAAATTTGCGGGTTTAATTTCATAGATTTTGTGGATGACCTCAACCACGAAATTAATTCCCCCACGTATTTGATGATTCTTTAGTAAGCTACTATCGCACAGTACTAAATAACATAGTGGCTGATCCCTGTCTGTTCTTCTCGCTGATCCCCGCCTGTTCTACGTGCTGATCCCTGTCTGTTTGTTGACTAATATTTACAGATGTTATACATGCTCCGTTAATTCAAACACCAGCTTTTATACAAAGTGGTTCTGTAAACAAGCTGTCTCTTACATTGCATTGATTTTTCTTCATATACTGCATTTATGTTGTATTGTCTTCATATACTGCATTTATGTTGTATTGTTTGAATTATGACAAACTCTGCATGACCAAGCTAGATTCAACAGAAACCATTAGACAGTTTTAAGGATCACATATGATGTGCTTTTAAAACACTTTATGAGAATTGTTTACCTATTTGTATTTAGTTTATTTATGGTTTCTATACTTAAAGTTCTTCAATTTTAAAAGTTTTAAATTAGATCTTTCCTCTAAAGTTCATTATTTACATGTATCACATGTATTGACTGTACATGTTCGGTACAATTGACCATGTTTCAACCACACACTAAGTCTCTCTAAACAATATAATAGTAATATACCTGTCTGTTTTCCTAAGCAAATTGCTTTTGAGCACCTTCAATCAGTAAACTCTTGTTCATTTAAATATAGAAGGCATGGGTTACTTCATGTGGACAGCGCTACATAGCACTTTGCTTAAGCCACGGACCTATGTAATATTGAATATCTAACAAATACTCATCTTGAGTAGTAAAAGTAGAAAAGTGGAACACACAGACATCACATGCAAATACTCTGACATCTTGTACAGAATAATTACAGTTCATACATGCGAGATCTCCTGCATCATGCAGGAGTCTCCTGCATTTGAGACTCTACTCCCGCATGATTTTAGGCAAATTCATCAAATCTCCTGCATTTCTTGGAATGCAGGAACCTTGACATTTTTTGTTTGCATGATGAAAATGATAACAAATATTAATTTAAATAGCTTTATGAAGCATGCATGGTTATGTCCTACAAGTAAAATAGGTGAAAACTGCTTATTAACTTCATTTATTTAAGTTTAAAGTTTTAGCATGAAAAATCTACTGCATTTCATTGAAATCTCCTGCATTTTGTTGAAATCTCATGCATTTCCATCACCAATCTCCTGCCTAGGTTTCAGGAAAATATGGCATGTATGATTACTAGTCCGGATTATGAAACCCAAATCTAAACATTTGTAGATTTACTGGGACATATATTTGTACCTGGGGACATACTTGTATCCTATCTCAAGTAATATGTACCAAGAGTCACATGTCTTACATGAAATATAACATGACACTTATAAATGACAGGAGATTAGTGAGTAGCTAGTTATATAGCTTACTTCCTTCATTTCCAATCAATATGGCATAATACAATGTAGCTTTTACAATCTGTCTTTATCCAAATATACTTCTTATTATTAGATATACACCTAGTCTGACTTGTGATAGAATAATGTTGATTGTCTTATAATGCCCAGAATCCAGGTTGACGTTTCCAATATTCTGCCCCATAATATAAACTGGAAGAATCACTACAAAACTATCACCTTGTTTGTGTTACTTTGGAGGAGGGGGGTGTTTGCCTATAGGTAGGGCATCGAGGTTTAGGATCAAGAGGTCCCTGTTTCAATCCCTGTCTGTACCACTGCAGGATTTCTCTTTGCAAGAATAACCAAGAGTGTTCCAACACGAGAAAGTCGAAAGCCAATTGATATGCTTTGGCAGACAATGGCACTGATGGCACCGACTGTAACAACCAACTTGAAACTCAGTGATCATTGAGTAATTTTTGTTTTGAATGTACAGTCTGAAAATGTATGTCGTTTGTTATGTATGAAAGAAGACTTTCAATTGGTACCTTACTTCACTTTACTCTAAATTCTGTTTTCCTTTTCAATCAAAGATATTTTGCTATGTCAGCTATTGTTTGATTTTTGTACTATAATTTTCAGTTTTTACGCTTTCAAAAAAACCTGCTTCAAATTTATGAGATCAATAGGTACAAATATGAATAGGAAGGTTGAGTGAATAATTAAACCATTATATAGTTTACTATCCGAGTGAATGCACACCGTTTGTAAGCCACACTGTCACCGCTCCGAAATAATCCCTAATTATGCAAAAAAACTTCAAGTATTGAAAGTTTGATAAACTGTGATATTTATCAAAGGACATTAAACTAGCTGTGTATTATAAACTAGTTTTTTACTATGTATGAATAAACGAGATGTCTAATTTGCTTTTATATGCTCCAATAGCAGTGACTGGTACCGTAGGTTTCAATACAGACCAATTATCGCTACAATTTACACATTTTGTATTCATATACGATCCAGGTTTCATATAACTTGACTTCTCAAGGCTGTATATACTTTTCGCTTAAAGAAAAGAACGAAAACCTGACTTCCTTGAGTTCGGTTTCAAATTTTGAAGATTGAACATTTGGTACTCCTTGAGTTTTTGAATTCACTTCAGACTTAAGTCACTTGATTTAGACTAAGTTTATGATGTCAAGTTCAATTTAATATGATGTGGCATATGCCACTTATGTACCTGCAAATTGTGTACTATTTTCTAACTTCAAGGATGGAGAGGCATTAATATTTAATTTCCATTTGAAAATCTGAACTTATTCCCTGAAGGCATGTCAAAATGCTGTATATCAATACCATACAGTCATGCTAGCCCAAAATACATTCCTCTCAAGATCATTAGAATCTCAAACAGAAATTTGAGCCTGAAGTAGGACTTCTGGAAATTTTCCTGTTTTTGATATCAAACTTACATGACAATAGTTTCAATAGTCTACAAAAAGAATTCTAATATTAGCTGAGATTAGGATTTTTCCCCAAAAATTATTTCATCCTGAATGTTGTAAGTTGAATCCGTTGTTTGTTAAAACCATCTAGAAAGTCTGTGTAAGAAAATTAGTTAAAATTTGCCTTAATCCGCAGAAATCAGTTTGTCACTGCATGGATTCCATTCTACATTCATTGTTTTGTGTTAATATTTGTATCAACTATTATATCAATTATTGATCGATTGATTGTTATATTTCAGCTTGAAGGTGTATTCCTGCTGGGGATAGTTGGTGTCGTGCTGGTGGCATTACGTGTATACTTCATGGGAAATAAACCACCTGAATTCTCGCCGTCAGACAACCCAGCGTCGGATTCTGACAGCTTTATAACAAGAACAATGACTTACTTCCTGTTGCCGGCACTAAATGTCTGGATGTTAATATGTCCTAAAATACTCAGTTTTGATTGGTCGATGGCATCCATACCTCTTGTAGAGACTGTATGGGATGCCAGGAATATAGTAACCCTAGTGTTCTACGCTATTATTTTATATTTAGCAATTTTGACTTTATCTTATACACAGAGTTATCCCTGCGTGGAGAAACATTTAATGAATGGTAACGGCCATTCCAGCCATATCTCACAATCTACAAAACATTCTATATCTGCTGGGAAACACAAGCAGACGCAGCGGCAGACGTCGTTTAATGGCATCAGTAATATCACAAACTTTGATTCCGTGAGTTCTGTAGCGTCTTCACATTCCATGGATGTTCTCATATTTTCCATCCTTATTATCGTTCTTCCATTTATTCCCGCTACAAACTTGTTCTTCTATGTGGGATTTGTTATAGCCGAGCGTGTTTTGTACATTCCTAGTATGGGCATGTGTTTGTTAGTTGCTCATGGGTGCCATAAATTATACAAATCCTTGGAAAAGGAAGGAAGTGGAAAAGAGAAATTGGTTGCCATAGTGATAGGAATTTTGATCTGTTTCTATGGAGTGAAGACAATGTTACGTAATAGAGATTGGGTAACTGAAGAAAGATTGTATGAATCTGGTATACCTGTAAATCCACCAAAAGGTATGTTGTTCAATGGAATAAGCCTTGCTTTCAATTTTGTCTTTTGAGTTAACAGACTCTTACATGTACATGTATAATGCTCATCATATTGTTTAAAACTTACTTCAAGAAGGTGATTGCTGTGATTTTGGTCCCTAATTTTGAGGTTGGTCTAGTGGAATGACAGTAAACTAGTTTCCCTATAATTGTACTGTACCGGTAATTCATGCTATAAAACACAAATGTAAAGGACTGATGGTAGTACAAAGTTTCAGCTGGAAATTGATCATCTACATTCAGTGTAGGAGCCATGCATGTAGTATTCATGTTTATCTACTAATTTAACTTATTGTCAAGTTGTAAATGGATAATGTATACTTTCAGCATGGGGCAATTTGGCCAATATCTACAATCGTGAAGGAAGATTACAAGATGCAGAAGATGCATACAGAAATGCATTAAAACATCGAGCAAACATGGGGGACACACATTATAATTTGTAAGTAGGCCCCCTATACATCTACTCTATCATTGATTTACTGCTACTCATATTAATAATGCCACAATGTATTAATGATGATAATGATATTTTAGCCTACCTTACTGCATGCTCTTAATTCTTAAGAAGGTAGGAAATACGTAATTGCTCTTTCAACTCAACTTTTAATTACCATAATTACATTGACTGGGTTTAAATATGTAGGCAAAGGATATATGTTATTTATTATTTGTAGGACAGGTATTTGGCTAGACTTTGTATAGGTTAAAATTGTATGTTAGTCAAGGGAGGTAAATGCTGGTATGATTGTTAAATTATAAATTCCTAAGTTGAGAAATATACTGGTAGGTTTAGGAAGGGGAGAAAACTGCTGTAAAATCATTTAATTTCGATGGAAATTTTGTGGTTTTGGTAAAAAAATACCATTTGGACATTAATTTATGAATTTTCATGGAGGGTCAAAATTATTGTTTGATGGGATTTGATTTCATGGTTGAAGGTGAACAACAAAATCCACAAAATTTAATCCCCCACGAAAATTAATGGTTTTAAAGTATGTGACTGTGAGATGTTATAATGCTGAATATTTCAGAGGTATATTGCTACAGAATCAGAAGAGGACAGCAGAAGCCATTGAAAGTTATCAGAAAGCTTTATCATGTAGACCTAATTTATCAAGTAAGTCAAGATTGATTGCTATATAGATGCATGTATAAACTATGCCGTTGTGTTCTCATTGCATGATGTCAGAGTTTCCTTGTGTTGTTGTACATATAACAGTCAGCAAAAAAGGTATGAGAAAATCCGACAGGGAAGGTAGCACTCAACCCAACCAGCCGAGCATAGAAATCAGAAACACAACAACACAACTACCCTGAGCAATTGTCAGAATAGAAAGCTGGGATTCATACTTGTCTGATTACTAGTGATTGGAACGCTCCTGAACAATGGGTGCAACTAGCAAATACCTGGCTATACCCTCATATGCTGAGTCTCGAGCAATGGATTTATATCAGTACTGTTTCTTAATAACTTAAGTTTGCCATGGCCTGGGATTCAACCCTCAACCTTATACTCCTGTGACATACACTCTAACCACTTAGTCACCAAGGACAGTTCCGCTCTAAGCAGTTACCTCTAGAATCTTCTCCTCACATAAATGATAAAGTCTCAAATATTGTTTAGAAATGTAGAAAAAATTATGTGCCTGCCAATATATGTCTCATATAAACTAAGCGATTGCATGTTGCATTGTTCTGATTGTCATGAACTAACACAGTTATAGTTGATCACTAGTGTTACACCTCAAGTCTGTCCTGGATGGGTTCTTTAGTTGGTCAGTTATTGCTCTTCTGTAACATTGCAACAATTTCCCCATGCAGAGAATGTGTCCTTCGCTTGCAGAAGCTCATTTTAGGGCAGGTCGATAAAAAATATCTAACATAATGCAATGGTTAAGTTAAATGACCGTTGTTTTTTTGTCAGAGAAATTGTTGAAAAAAGGCATAAAATTGATAGAAAACGTTAAAAATATCCTGTGAAATGTTCATTTAGTTTTAAATGTGGTACATGTACTAGTAATTAAACCAATGGATTCTAATGATATGTTTAGTAAATAATTCAAGTACCGTATTCTAAAATTGCTTCTCAAATTACCCAATATTTGATCAGGGAACCCTTCAATTATTGCCTGAAAACAATTGACTTGACATTTACAGTGCCGGGTAATTGTTTTAGTGCATGTCAGCTTGTTAACTTGCAGAATAGTTGATCAAGCTGGAATAGCTGGAACAAACTCATCCAATCCTTCGGGGAGAATTGTTTTTATTTTCTAAATTCAAGTTCTACTTTAATTGTTTTAACTTGTATTGATTTCTACAAACTGCACATGTAATTACGGTTAACTATACAATTACTGTGCCTGTCTGGCTTGCATGCTAAAATGACAATAATTACCTAGTATACTGAGCATTACAATCCACTCTTTACAGTTTAAAGTAAAGTTTGCATCTCTTGATATTTAATTTAACTCAAAGCATGTTCAGATCTAGATGGGATTGGGGCATGTGGTTTGGTTTCCTATGAAATAATGGGGAAAAGAAAAACTGAACATGCTGGTTCTGTCTGATTTCCATTTTTCTTCAATTGATTTTTTTAGAATAAATAAAAAACTATGTGTCAGCATGAAATATAGGGGACAGAGAGGGGTTGAAAGTCTGGGAATTTGTATGTTCTAGCCTAATAATGCATTGAATGTATCTGTTTGTATAATATTGTTCCCTCACTAATGTTAATTAACATCATTAACTGAGAAACGCATGTATAATTGACCCAGTCCTCAATGATCTAATACTGCATGTTTTCAGTGGCACATTTGAACCTGGGAATACTCCTCTCACAGCTCAGCAAAAATCCAGAAGCTGAAAAGGTAGTGTACATTACTATGTATTGTAATCACCTGTATAAATCAACCACCTGGCTGAGATTGCCAATTATAAGCAGCTGGATGTAGCTGTTGATTAGAGTAGATGGGTGTTTGGTGATAGAATGTGTATAGATAAACCTAGCTTAGTGTTCATCTCAATTAAGCAACCACCTGTCTTCAACAGCTCAACTTTTAGTGAAATTTTTAATATTATATCACATTATTAAACAGCCACCTGTTTTAAGCATTCCTATTTCATGTCTTATTTGACTCTTTGCAAGACTGACTGATTAAGTCAGGTTGTATCTGTACATCAGGTTTCTTAAAAAAGGAAATGTGATGGTAAACTGACAACATATTTTTGTATGTGTTTCAAGTTTAAAGTATGAAGATGTACATTGCAGCCAGTAATATTGTCCATTGTGGATACTGCTTGGAGTATTTATGTATATTTGTGTTTATTTTGTATTTTAGTATTTTATGATAAGGAAAGGGCATTTTATGTTAGTTTTAAGTAAATCATAAAAATGCACTGATATATTATGTGATTTCAGGAATACAGATTGTGTGCTGACCTTGACACTTCCAAGTTAAAAGATCCTCGGCTACATGAATCTACTAAAATATCCTGTCTATATAACCTGGGTAGATTATACAGTAACACCAAAAGGCATGAGGTATGTTCATATATTGAAATCCCTTGTACTCAGTAATGTAAAATGGTGTATTTGTTCCTATATTGAACACCTTGTTCCGTAGGTTATTTTTCATTCAGCAATGCTTGTTGTACAGATCCAGTTAAGTATGTTTTGCCTGTGGTCATGAAACTTTACAGGAAATGATCATTAGGTAGTGAAGGTGGTAGTGGCAGGTCACACCCTTTATGAAAAATATGACAACAATGCCTTCAATATGTGCTGGTTGTGAAGGAGTTGCTGGTTTCTTGTGGTAGAGTAGGTTAGTTCTGGTTAACATTCAACAGTCCTATATAACACAAAAATTGTTGAATGGGAATAAATACACAAACAAACAACCTGGTAATTGGCATATAAATGTTGCATTCTTCTTCTTTTCATTTCCAGGAAGCCTTAAAAGTTTTTGAAGAAGCGTTACGTAGAAGACCAGATCACTACGCTCCTCAATCTCTGTATAACCTCTATGGTAGGTGCTCGTTTTAAATTGTTTAAAACAACAATGTTATATTATATCAACCATGTTGCAGGTATCAAATTACTGTTGTTTGACATTAAAATTAATAATTGCTGATGAATGAATGCCAGTATTCAATAGAAAAAGTTGAGACAAAGGGTTTTCATTCCTGACTGCTATGAATATTTAGTACTTTAATATGACAGTTAACCAATAACCATGTACAATTATAGACAAAGAGTAGTCATTCAGCGCTTGTAATTACAGTACAACCTCATCAGAGGGGTTCTCTGTAGAGACACAACCTCTATATAGAAAAACTGTCATAATTTACCTAAGTGGCTATTTACTACAAATTTAACCTCTGTAGAGCATTTTAACTACCTTTAAACAACAACCAATATTTGCGTTTCCTCTATAAGGATGTAACTCTACAGAGGTGGTTGTACTATGACTTTAATGTATTATATATTTTACCAGGTGAAGTGTTCTCCAACCTGGGTCGTACAGATGAAGCCATACATTGGTTTAATGAAGCATTAAAAGTAAAACCTGATCATATACCTGCTCATCTTACAATGGCTAAAGTCTATCATAACATGGTAAGATTTAGTGGTGTGTGGCTAGGTTAGCTGTATACATTGGTCTTGATTGTTGCTTGCTGAAAAACTAGTTTGTACTGGTTGGTAATTTACTTCCAGACACCTGTTAGGTCCACAGGACACTATAATTAATAGGGCTGTAACAGTATACCACGGTATACGAAATACCGTGGACTTCAGTCCCACACGGTTCACGATACAATACTTCTAAATTTCAGTACGGTTAGGTATAAGCTTTTTTATGAGCAAAATAATATTCAGACAACAAAAACACCTGATAGCCTTCTGATCATGTATAATTACCATTCATCAGTCATTTTAATTGTATTAAGATATGCTTCATATTGTCTAAATTCACCTAAAATAGTTGATAGGCACATAATAATTGCTGTTATAGAAGCATAAAATTCATTATCACTTAAAAATTGAAGTATTTAAGCTGTTGTTAAATAATATTGTATCATACCGAAATATACCGAACCATTAGAAAAATTGACCGTTACACCCCTAATAATGAATAGCAAAACTGTTAAAAAAGTGTAAATCTGCTACAAACAAAATTGCTAAAACTGCTACAAAATGTTTGTAAAGAATCTTCTTAAAGAATTACTTATGTGAGGAAACTGTTTTTAAAAGAAATAAAAAAATATTACGAAACTCATTAGAGTTAATTTAAAAAGAGACATAGTTGGGTATACCCAGTGTTTCCTTATAAACCTTACAATAAAAATTAAATGTAAACATGTTTGTTATTTTCAGGGAAAAACACAGGAAGCCGAATCGTGGTTCCAGAAAGCCAAACAGATTGATAGTGAAGATGCATCTGTACATCAACATTATGGTACGCTATTTTGGCTAATGGCCTTTATTTAATAACCTTGTAAATGTGTTTGATGTTTAATCTCCCGGGTCATATATTTGATTTTTGGCAAATTGCATGGTCAGGACGTCCTATGTCAAGATTGTTCAATTAAAGGATCACTTGTTTTTATATAGATTTAAATATGGAAGATTAAAACTTGCAATACCAACAATTTCTGAATTGTAGTGGGCAATCATTAGCTACTTGGAATTTCACTAATATGTATACTGACCCAAACTTATAAAAACTTTCCGAATTTCTGACAGTTAGTGTAGGCAAATATATTTCATTTTAGCGCATTTGTAGACCGACATTTATGCTAGGGAAAAAGTCTTAAGTATGGTAAAATTTGCCAATTTTTCCATGTCTACACTTAGTAATGTATTATTTTCAGCTCAATTTCTTGGTGAAACAGGAAGATTGAAGGAGGCTGCAGATATATACAGGAAAGCCTTAGAGAAGGATACAGATAGTTTTGAGTTGATATTCAATGCAGCTAATGTGTTCAGACAGTTAGAAGAGAATGATCTAGCTGAAACATTGTTCCAGAAAGTTACACAACTTCGACCAAATGTAAGTTTAATGTAGAACCCGATTCTTTGAATATTTGCAACCAAATGTATCATGCCCCGGCATCTACTGATACAGAGGCATATAGTGATACACCTGTCAGTCTGTTTGTTAGTACTTCCTTCTGTGTCTTATTTTAAGCTCAAATTTTATGGTAGGCCCTGTAAATTTATTTATAGCTATGGAAAATTAGAGTACAGTTCTTCTGTGTATGATATCAAGGATCTTCAAAATTTATAAGGATGTTGTTCATTATCAGTAGTTGACCCATCTTAAGTTTAAGGTCTGACTATTAGGCTGCCATGGGGTCATGCAAGTTTTACTAACTTATCTTGTTTATTGTTCAGGAAGCGGCTGCTCACATGAATCTTGGTGCCATGTATCACTCTAACAGTAAACTGAAGGAGGCAGAGAAGAGTTATCTACGTGCCTTACAAATCAAACCTGACGATGAGTTAACTAAACAAAATCTTCAAAAATTACGTAGTTTGATGGCAAGTAGAGGCTGAATGGTGAAATCAGACTGATATGTTGTGGTAACCATAGTAACAAGAAGAGGATTGTGATGTTGCCCTTCCTGATTCAATGTGAAGGACAGGTCTGTATTGACTGGGTAGCAAGGCATGGAAGAGCATTGACAGACTGGCTAATAAAATGGCAGTAGGACCAATCTATGTGCAAGTCACCTGTATTTCCTACTGGAAACATAGTATATTGAGGGCTCATTGCAAAACTATGGTATATGCCTGTATAAATTGATCTTTAGTTTCCGTAGTTCTTCACGGTGCCCTCAATATGTAAAGCATTTTGTGTTAATACCACAGCTGACATTCCACGACACAAATGTTGACCATTGTCAGAAGGAGGATATTGTATAGCTGGCTTATTGATAGTATATTATTACATCATGCAAGGTTGTGATAGTTCATTATTACATCATGTATGCTTGTTATATAGAGGTTGTTGCTCAAAAGTGGTCCTTTATTGAAAGGTTCCACTATTGATTAATATATTCTACAATTGTATGATATAACTCTAACACGGTATTGGGACCTGTGCCACCTAAAATAAACAGGTAAATCAGGTAAAACAACATAAGGATATTAGAAAAGGGATTATCTTTTCAATGTGTACCGTAATTTTAAATTACTTGGTGAATAAAAGTGAGCAGGTGAAATAAACTTCTGCCTTCCCTAAATCGATGTAATGGTCAGTGATTTCTGTTTATACTGACGTTGCAGAATATCGCGTTAGAGTTATACTGGTAGTTGTAAACCACTACCAGCTATTGTTTTGGTAAATATTTTACCAGTCATGGTACATATGTAATTTAGCAATTTCAACTTATAAAGCTTTGTTAATGTTTGGGTATCTAGTTGTAGGCATCTTTTATATGCTTAATTTTTGTTACATTCCATTCACTTGTTAATATGTCGATATTCTTCCGTGTAATTTTACTGCTGAATTTTCAGCTTGCTTGTACATGTACTTTAATTATACATGTGGATTTTTATGCATTACATGTTTTAGCAGGTAACAGTGATGATGTGACTATAGCCATTCCAAAATGTTACAATTTGGTCAATTTCCATACAACACCTTAGTATCTGTTGTAAAAGAGAAGCTCATTAGTGCAAACGTTTTGTGTTCACTGAATTTGTATTTACATTCAAATAATTATATGCATTCCATTTATTTGGTGAATTCGTACTCAATATGATTTTCCCATGTTGCCTTGACATTGTGATAAGCATAATTCAGGCTTTACAATTTTATTAGCTCACCTGTCACATAGTGACAAGGTGAGCTTTTGTGATCACTCTTCGTCTGTCCGTCGTCCGTCAACAATTTGCTTGTGTACATCCTAGAGGCAACGGTTTAGATTCAATCTTCATGAAACTTGATCAGAAGGTGGTTCGAAACTTGGACATGTGGGGTCAAAAGCTAGGTCACTAGGTCAACTCTTAGAAAACCCTTGTTTACATTCCAGAGGTTGCTGTTTTGATCCAATATTAATGAAATATGGTCAGAATGTAAGTTGTATTGATACCTAGACCAATGTGAAACAGGTGAGCGACATAGGGCCTATATACATGTTCACCAAAATTGTTCACATGTGATATTGTTTTATTTCTTTGTTGCCATAGCAACAGCTATTTGTATTCTGTTTTAAGTACCAATGTTGTTCAGCAAAATTAAACTTAGACATTACTGTATCCAGTCATCAGTTATTCTTGGTTATGATACAATAGGCAAATGACATTATCCCGTTGTTCTATCAACTATATTTGGGGCTCAGAAACTTTTGCATTAGCATTATGTCAATATAACTAACAATACTTACACAACTGTAAAATGCCCTACTGAGAGGATACAACTTACAAAGAATTTGGTTAAGTGTATCAACAATATTAAGTATAATTTTGCTGAACAATATAGGCAGACATTTAGTGTTGTATTTGTTGTTTCTCTTCTATTGTTTTGTTGGTTTACTTGGTATTCCATGTTGGTTTACTTGGTATTCCATGTTGGTTTACTTGGTATTCCATGTTGGTTTACTTGGTATTCCATGTTGGTTTACTTGGTATTCCATGTTGGTTTACTTGCTATTCCATGTTGGTTTACTTGGTATTCCATGTTGGTTTACTTGGTATTCCATGTTGGTTTACTTGCTATTCCATGTTGGTATTCCATGTTGGTTTACTTGGTATTCCATGTTGGTTTACTTGATATTCCATGTTGGTTTACTTGGTATTCCATGTTGGTTTACTTGGTATTCCATGTTGGTTTACTTGGTATTCCATGTTGGTTTACTTGCTATTCCATGTTGGTTTACTTGCTATTCCATGTTGGTTTACTTGGTATTCCATGTTGGTTTACTTGCTATTCCATGTTGGTTTACTTGCTATTCCATGTTGGTATTCCATGTTGGTTTACATGGTATTCCATGTTGGTTTACTTGGTATTCCATGTTGGTTTACTTGGTATTCCATGTTGGTTTACTTGGTATTCCATGTTGGTTTACTTGGTATTCCATGTTGGTTTACTTGGTATTCCATGTCGGTTTACTTGGTATTCCATGTTGGTTTACTTGGTATTCCATGTTGGTTTACTTGGTATTCCATGTTGGTTTACTTGCTATTCCATGTTGGTTTACTTGCTATTCCATGTTGGTTTACTTGCTATTCCATGTTGGTATTCCATGTTGGTTTACATGGTATTCCATGTTGGTTTACTTGGTATTCCATGTTGGTTTACTTGGTATTCCATGTTGGTTTACTTGGTATCCCATGTTGGTTTACTTGGTATCCCATGTTGGTTTACTTGGTATCCCATGTTGGTTTACTTGCTATTCCATGTTGGTTTACTTGGTATCCCATGTTGGTTTACTTGGTATTCCATGTTGGTTTACTTGGTATCCCATGTTGGTTTACTTGCTATTCCATGTTGGTTTACTTGGTATTCCATGTTGGTTTACTTGGTATCCCATGTTGGTTTACTTGGTATCCCATGTTGGTTTACTTGGTATTCCATGTTGGTTTACTTGGTATCTCATGTTGGTTTACTTGGTATCCCATGTTGGTTTACTTGGTATCCCATGTTGGTTTACTTGGTATCCCATGTTGGTTTACTTGGTATTCCATGTTGGTTTACTTGGTATTCCATGTTGGTTTACTTGGTATTCCATGTCGGTTTACTTGGTATTCCATGTCGGTTTACTTGGTATTCCATGTCGGTTTACTTGGTATTCCATGTCGGTTTACTTGGTATTCCATGTCGGTTTACTTGGTATTCCATGTCAGTTTACTTGGTATTCCATGTCGGTTTACTTGGTATTCCATGTCGGTTTACTTGGTATTCCATGTCGGTTTACTTGGTATTCCATGTCTTTGCTCAATCACATTTCCATAATCTGTATATAACGTTTATCTACTTTACATATGTATATTACATTATATATTACATTATACCATATCTATTATTCTATACAAAACTTACCAGTAGGCTAAATGTAGTTTCTCTATCATTGCTCATGTTTTGACATAGTGTGAATGGGTGAAATTTAACTTTATAACGGATGAAAGGATCGTATATACTGTTAAGTTGTATAACTATTGCCCATATTGCTCATGGTGTAATAATCCAATGGATTCGCTTGTGAAGGTCAGACAAGCAATAAGGGGAGGCTATTGTGTCTCTGCTCTGTGTAAGATTACTGAAAGATGGGAAATGTTTTTCTCCAGTTAATGTACTTGGTGCAATGTATGTGCTGAAGCCTACTTTTACTTGATGCCTGCTATTGTTAATTGAACTATTTATATAAAAGGTGTTCACCAGATTTACGTGTATAATAAATACATGTGTTGCTGTTGTGTGATTATATTGACTTGTGAGTTAGATGTTGTGATTATGGAACTAATGTCAAAGGTTGTTGATAATTGCTTGTCTTTGTACTTTATCTTATATATGAGACAGATGATTTCCCTAACTAAAAGAATACATTTCGTTTAAAATTGTTCTGATCAGGAATCTCTGTAAATTGATATTATATTATTTCTATGTATAATTGTTAGTTATAAGTTACCAGCAATATGTTGAGGGGAACTCCTGTGATCCATGTTTGACCCAGATAAATACATTCTTCAAACATTTGCTCACACACTATTTGACCTGTCTTGCTCTAAAATTCTGCACGTCATTCCAAATTCTAAGCTCAATGTGATAACCGTGCTCAAATCAAAGTCTGAGACCAATATGACAACATTTGAGTTGAGATTTAATATCTTGGAATTTAGATTTTTCCAAGGAGTTGGGCCAGGACTTGATGTGATTGTATTGTAAAATGAACATTCATTTAAAACTGACTTACTATGAAGCACTATGTATTATATAAAGCAAAGGTACCAAGCACATCGCTTTGTCCCAAAACCAATTTTGAAAAGTGTTAAATTGTAGTTTTGTTATATTAACTATTAACTCATTTTCAACCTCAAACACTGTTAAAAAGAGTGACTATCAAGGCCCCTGGTACATGTGTTACAGAACTTTGTAGCAGTGTTACTTTGTTCAAGTTAAAAAGTTATTTATACTCCGACACACTCATTTTATTATCACTTATTTCTGTAAGTGTACACTTTTGTGAGACATTGACTGATGATTGGTCTATTTGTTGTTTATAGATGATACATGTGTTATATTACATTAGTTACTGGATTATCTTTATGTCATAATATTTCTTAATTCTGCAATAGCTTTATACATTCCTTTAAATATTGAAGCAATAATGTTGTTGTTGAATGTTTGTTAGTGAATTATTTACATTATTATAGAACATTGAATAAATATGTTAGATGATTTCTTACTGTTTCTCTTTTATTTCTGCTTTAAACATCTGTATTTTATGTTTCTCCTATAGGTAAATAACCACTAAATGCCTACGCGGACCAAATTCAGATACAGTCAAATAGTCCGGTAAAAAACTTTAAAGTGACTGGAAATGGGGGTATGTCTTGACAAATGAGAATCATGAAATTGGTGTTAAATGCTTTGTATGCATGTATGTGATGTAGTGAAATGGTTTTATTCAGAAATATTTTGTATTCTGGCTTAAATATAAAAGTGAAAGTAAGGTTGGGGCTAACGGACAGTGAGTAAATCCGTACATGTGAGAAAATCTTTTCACCGCGTTTGACGAACCAAATTTTTCTTATATGATACATGACCCCCCTTTTTAGCTCACCTGTCACAAAGTGACAGAGTGAGCTTTTGTGATCACTCTTCGTCCGTCGTCCGTCCGTCCGTCCGTCTGTCCGTCAACAATTGGGTTGTGTCCTCTCTAGCGGTCACAATTTTGGCCTAATCTTTATGAAACTTGGTCACAATGATCATCTTAACAAAATCTAGGTCAAGTTCGATATTGGGTCATCTGAGGTCAAAAATTAGGCTACTAGGTCAAGTAATAGAAAAACCTTGTTTTTCATTCTATCAAAGGGAGTGTACTCTGTAATTATACCGGTTGTGATCATGTAAGAGTTGTCTCTCTTACTATATTTTAGTTGTAGAACTACGAAATGTGTACTTGTTAGCAGCTTTGAGGCTTTAATTTAAATTAAATGCAGAATGTGGATATTAGGGTTATCATCGTTTACAGTGATTGTATGTTTACAAACTATTAAACAATTATTAAGCTGTAATTATAGTCTTATGCAACCTTACTAATCGTTTTACATAGACTTATATAGGGAAAACATATAAAAATCTTCTTCTCTAAAACTACAATGCCTAGAGCTTTGATATTTGGTATGTCGCATCATCTAGTGGTCCCCTACCAAGATTGCTCAAATTATGGCTCTGGGGTCAAAATTGGCCCCGCCCCGGGGGTCACCGTTTTACATAGACTTATATAGGGAAAACATATAAAAATCTTCTCCCCCAAAACTACAATGCCTACAGCTTTGATATTTGGTATGTAGCATCATCTAGTGGTCCCCTACCAAGATTGCTCAAATTATGGCCCTGGGGTCAAAATTGGCCCCGGCCCGGGGGTCACCGTTTTACATTGACTTATATAGGGAAAACATATAAAAATCTTCTTCTCTAAAACTACAATGCCTACAGCTTTGATATTTGGTATGTAGCATCATCTAGTGGTCCCTACCAAGATTGTTCATATTATGCCCCTGGGGTCAAAATTGGCCCCGCCCCGGGGGTCACCGTTTTACATAGACTTATATAGGGAAAACATATAAAAATCTTCTACTCTAAAACTACAATGCCTAAAGCTTTGATATTTGGTATGTAGCATCATCTAGTGGTCCCCTACCAAGATTGTTCATATTATGCCCCTGAGGTCAAAATTGGCCCCGCCCCGGGGGTTACCGTTTTACATAGACTTATATAGGGAAAACATATAAAAATCTTCTTCTCTAAAACTACAATGCCTAGAGCTTTGATATTTGGTATGTAGCATCATCTAGTGGTCCCCTACAAAGATTGTTCATATTATGCCCCTGAGGTCAAAATGGCCCCGCCCCGGGGGTCACCGTTTTACATAGACTTATATAGGGAAAACATATAAAAATCTTCTTCTCTATAACTACAATGCCTAGAGCTTTGATATATGGTATGTAGCACCATCTAGTGGTCCCCTACCAAGATTTTCAAATTATGCCCCTGAGGTCAAAATTGACCCCGCCCCGGGGGTCACCAGTTTCTATATTTACGCTCTACCTTTGTTAGTCTAAATTGTGCAGGGCTTCATTTATAATCAGGTGAGCGATATAGGGCCATCATGGCCCTCTTGTTTTCATTTTCTTGAAGCTAGATGCTATTTCTATTGATTAAAAGATTTTAAGAGGGCCCAATGGACGAAAAGTTTTGTTTTTTCGGCGGACCTTGGTCACTTTACATTGAGTTAAAGAACAGTTCTATTAGGTGGTTTTTGACCTATAGACAGTGTTTGGAGATAATTATATTGTTCCTGTATTGGACGCCTGGTCTGGCTGGATGTCTCTTAGTATGACTACAACCGTGACTGAGTGGTTAGGGTATCTGCCTTGGATGCGGGAGGTCAAAGGTTAGAATCTCAGCAAAATTGGGTTGGAACTGATGTATTAGTTTGGTGAGCCATCAGCTAGTTAAAAAATAGTTATTGTAGACCCATCTCTGCTAGGTGCCTGGCAATACAAGAAGGGATTCCGGAGGTACGTACCCAAAAAAGATTAAGGTCTCTTAAGTCACAAGAGATGTTTCTGAAACGCATGTAGCCATATACCCCCATGACAGCAAAATAGTCGAAAATGGTAAAGGTCTCAGTGACCTTGAACTACTGACCTCAAAATCAATAGGGGTAATTTACTGTTACTGGCGAACATCCATTTAAAGTTTGAAGAGTGTAAGGTAAAGCATTCCGAGTTATTGAACGGAAACCATTTGGTCTACAATCATGAGCAAAGAAATATACCCCTCATCAAAGATGGGGGGGGCATAATAACTCTACTAAATTAATAATACTGCATGAATCTCAATCAAAATACCTAAGTGCAAAATGATGGAAAACACTCAAGTTTGAGGGCTGAAGTTCCTGTCAAACTGAACATGATTGGTAATTTAGTGTTTGCCCTCCTTAACAATGAAACTTCACATGATTATTTCGTACCAAGCTGCTTAAGTCTTCTACAACAGACATCTTTGCTGACGACACAACACTTACAGCATCAGGTGTTACAATTCAAGACATCCATCAGATCCTTCAATCTGATCTTGACATTGTAGATTCATGGTGCGCACAAAACTCCATGATAATCAATGCACAAAAAACAAAACATATGTATATAACAAGACAAACAAACAAACCGAACATCCCAGACATCAAATTGAAATTACTGAACCATGATATTGAACTTTCAGAAAATGAAAGACTTCTTGGAATCAATATAGATAATACACTAAAATGGAAAACTCATATCGACAAAACCATAAAAAATGCAATACACAACTCTTCCTACTCATGCGAATCAAACAATACTTAGATGTTCCAACAAGAAAATTATTTTTTAATGCTTACATCCTCCCACACATAGATTATTGCTGTTCAATCTGGGGTAATACAGACAAAAAGATAATAAACGAAATCATTAAATTTCAAAAACGGGCAGCACATGTTATTCTTGATGTACAAGACTTTGACACTCCTTCTGACGTTTTGTTAAAAAAACTTCAGTGGATGAAATTTGACAAAAGAGTTAAATATAAAAAATCAATTCTAGTATACAAATCACTCAATGACAACCACTTTCCAAGATACATGCAACACAAATTCACAAAACTAAACCAAGTTCATTCATGTAATCTCAGATCCATAACCAATGAAGAACTATATGTACCATCACCAAATTTTGAATTCTCCAGAAAATCACTTGCCTACTCAGGACCAAAAATATGGAATGAAATACCAAAAGCAGTACGAAAATCAGACAAAAGAAATAAATTCCAAAATGCATACATTAAATGGCAATACCCATAAACAAACATTGACATAAAACACGACTCATCCTGTTAATATATCTTACCTTTGTAACTATTACTTTGTTGATTATATTTGTATACTTATTTTTCATGTAATGTACTCTTTATATTTAATGTATATATGTTGAGGACCATATGGAAGATTGCATTATTGTAAATATGTTAGCCTCGTAAAATAAAGACTTTACTTACTTACTTACTTGCTTACATGGGCGGATCCAGGATTTCCGGTTAGGGGGGGGGGGGGGCGTAAGAAATTTGCTGGGGTCCAGGGCATAGTCCTGCATGGGCATAGGAGCGTCTTTAACATTACAGCACTTCATTCATGGAAGCATAGTTTGGTTATATTACTCATATATAACAACTGAGTTTATGATTCTCTGGCAATTTTGTCATTACGTGGTAACTGGAAGTTGAACATTTGAAGTAGGGGGGACCGGGGGCATGCTCCCCCGGGGATTTTTTTCTAAACAATGCATCAATCTGATGCATTCTGGGCGTTCTGAGATACCTTATTTGGTGTTAAACAGGACACGTTTAATTATTGAATACAAAACAGTTCGTAGATCAACCGTAATGAAGTTTTTGCACAAGTGCCCGATTTTGAGATCTATCCTTAATGTGAAGGCGTTTATGTTAACCTTTAAGGGCTTTATATCTAATTATAGAAGGTGGGATTTTTTATAAATATAAGAATACTTATGGAGGATGTACGTTTTCGCAAAGAACGTGTGTTGACACATTTTCGTAGATTGAAGTTACTTTGCGAGCGAAGCGATCAAACTTTTTTTTCCAGTAAAAAATTAATATAAAAATGTTCACTTATGTTATCTGTACTGAATCCTAGTAGGGGGTCTGGGGAGGAATGCTCTGGAGGGAAAATTTTCAATACGAGGGATCAATCTGGTGCATTCTGGTGGTCTGAGATACCTTATTGGCTAGTAAACAGGGCATGCTTTATTACAACACCGGACTAATTTAAGTCTATGTAGTGTTTCATTCATTGCATAGTGATCCAGTATATAAGGGGTACTTGTAGCCTCATTTTTTGTGGATGCGCTCCTTCTTTCATAGAATAAAGCTAATTTTGCGAGTGGAGCGAGCACGAAATTTTCCCATTTTAATACTGTTTCACAAAGAATTAAAGGCAAATTACATATGACAAGATTAAGTCATAAAAATCGTTACTTTGGCGATTTTAGGGGGGGCGTACGCCGGGTCCGCCCCCCCCTTGGATCCGCCTTTGGCTTAATCCTGTACACTGTCACAAATGTTTGGTTGAACAATTTTTGTCCAAGGTATGGCCCTTCGATCATGTTTGAACATTATTTTGTGGTCTTTGTATTTTTGTGTCAAAAATGCATTCTTGTTTTACTGTCCAGCTAATGAACAGGAGATAATGGGTTTCAGCAATTCCAAGGGTAATAACTTGTTATACTGCATGAATCTCAAGCAATGATGGCTAATACTCCTTTGAGGTTTGAAGACTGAAGCTCATGTGACATCAAACACAAGACTAAAAGAAAACATGCTAAAACAAAACACAATATATATATTGATCTAGTTTATTTAATGAGTATATATTCAGTGCGGATAGAGATTCACACAGTAACAAATTGTACAATCAAAGCAACAAATCACACCACTTTACAGCATGTATACAACGCAGGAGAAAACAAAGTCTTTAGGTGAATAGAAAACAAATTCAAAGTTAGAACAAGTCATAAAGCAACTGATATATTTTAAAACCATATTTACTCAATACAGTAAAACTATGCTGATCAGAAATGAACAATAAAAAATTATGAATTCATTTTAATATGATAGTCATGGCAATGCTTAGTATTATTTTGGTAGTTTTGTCAATTTGACATTTTTAAAGCCAGTTAACACAATGAGAGCAGAAGTGACTGACCTAGCTTGGTTTGAAAAAAAACATATTCCAAGTATCTAAACACAAAAAGTGCTAAATAAGAAAAATATTTTTGTGTCAGCTATTTTTTTAAAAATCCAACCTGCACTTGGTATGGTAGAGCTTCAACATTGACCTGCATAATAATATATGTGCAATGAATCAACTATATACTTTCACATTGATGACTAGAAACCCAATGCTCTGACAATTATACCTGTACATATACAGTAAAACCTCTGTACAGCAACAACCTCTCTTCAACAAGTTACAACAAGACTTTCAAAATTTCCCAAAGTCAATATTTAGTTTAATTTTCTATAAATCTAACTTTACAGGACATATTTCAGAATGGTGTATCTCCAAAAGTGTGTTGCTCTACATAGAAAGTACTGTACTGTTAATTAAAACGGGGGACGGACATAAGCCCCTACGACCATAAGCCCCTACGCTCATTTTTATACATGAGGACATAAGCCCCTACACTTTTTTTTACACTAGGACATAAGCCCCTACGCATATTTTTACACTAGGACATAAGCCCCTACGCATATTTTTACACTAGGACATAAGCCCCTACGCATATTTTTACACTAGGACATAAGCCCCTACGCATATTTTTACATTAGGACATAAGCCCCTACGCATATTTTTACACTAGGACATAAGCCCCTACGCATATTTTTACATTAGGACATAAGCCCCTATGCGTGTTTTGTTTGTACTGTTCCATGTTTTCTTCTATTATTGAATGGTTAATTAAGAAATAATTATTGTACAAACTGTTCTATTGTATCTACTGTTTGTTTGTTACAAATATGCATTAATTTCAGGTATAAAAATAGTAAATTGAACGATAATTAGTCTGCAAAATGCTTAATGAGATCAATTATCATGTATTGTAGTGACTATCTGTTTGTAATATGCCCCAAAACACTCATTTGTTCATAGATACTTGTTATAAATATAATAATTATTTATTATAATGTTGTGTCTCATTTGATATGTAATTACAACTTAAAAAATTGAACTTGTAGACACTGGTACTTGGCTAAGTTGATCATGTTGCAAACAATTATGCATAGGGGCTTATGTCCTAGTGTAAAAAAATATGTAGGGGCTTATGTCCTAATGTAAAAAAATGCCTAGGGGCTTATGTCCTCATGTATAAAAATGAGCATAGGGGCTTATGTCCGTAGGGGCTTTTATCCTACACTCAATTAAAACATGATAGTATGAACATAAACACTCTTAAGCAAATACTTGAAATCATGGTCAATTATTAACATAAAAACAGAGATTATCACAGTGAATGTTTATGAATATTTCCTCTCGCCGTCAGACAATATATCCCTGGATACTAGCAGTCTCATGACTTCATTGGTTCCTGCAAGAATATTACTCAGAGTAGAATTATAATTAGAACATAACAAGAATATGAGAATAATAATTAGAACATAACAAGAATATGAGAATAATAATTAGAACATAACAAAAATATGAGAATAATAATTAGAACATAACAAGAATATGAGAATAATAATTAGAACATAACAAGAATATGAGAATAATAATTAGAACATAACAAAAAATATGAGAATAATAATTAGAATATAACAAGAATATGAGAATAATAAGTAGAACATAACAAGAATATGAGAATAATAATTAGAACATAACAAGAAATGACAAAGGTACATTACTTCACTATTATGGGGAGACAAACCAATAGCGCATGATAATGTACACAAACATACAGAAAAATACAGCCTAACCTACACTTTTAATCAGAAAAAGGGGCAGAACAAAGATGTCTCAAGATATTGTTCTTTGCTAACAATAAGGATATCTTGACACAAAAACATATGTCTCCCACAATGAGTCATAACTACAGCAAAAATCATTTGAACTAAAATTTCTAATGATGTGCGCGGCTAGGCTTGGTACCAAGAGTATTCAATAAAGTTTCATTGAAATCTGACAAATGATTACTTTGAAAAACAAACAAACTTTATGACAGACAGACGGGCAGACATCCAGCACAAAATCAATAAGTACCCTGCTATATGTCATTATGAGGGAGACATAGATCTAGGTTATAGAAATGAAGAGACGGCATTATGAGGGAGACATAGATCTAGGATATAGAAATGAACAGACGGCATTATGTGGGAGACATAGATCTAGGTTATAGAAATGAACAGACGGCATTATGTGGGAGACATAGATCTAGGTTATAGAAATTAACAGACGGCATTATGTGGGAGACATAGATCTAGGTTAATGAAATGAAGAGACGTATATGTTACCCTCTAGTATCTGATGTACTCTACAATCCCTCATATATTGTTGTACAGCATAATCCTTGAGGTAACCATATCCACCATGTATCTGTATAGCCTGGTTACATATCTACAATGTAAGCCAAACATATATTAGGGTGACATAAATGTGCAGCCAGAATGGGGCTTGAATCAGGGACCTTTCGCTTACTTGGTGAATGCTCTACCGACTGTTCCAGCCAGCTACCTACACAAGTTTCTCCCCAGTCAGTATCGGTAATTCTATCCTTATATATACAATGCTACAAAGACGTGAGAGATACAAATCTATACATATCTACATCAACTTCAGACTTAACATGGAAAGTCAGGTACTCAACCTCTAAGCATTATTAAAAGAGGAGGCATCTTCTATCACCCCAATCATACTTGTATATGAAATTATCAACATGTCATGTAAAGCTTTAATACGGAAATAGTAATATTGTCAATGAACGTCAACAAAAAATGACACAGGTCCAAAATAACATACAATGTACATGTTTACGGTTAAATGATTTCATTAAACTGCCTGAGCAAAATTGTTTTACGACATTTAAAATCCAAGCATACATTCAGTATAATTCATAAAGAGGAATCAGATAGCTGTTCATCTTGGAGACTTACATTAAAGCATTCATCTGTAGCAAAGTATTTAGCCATAGAACATAACGCCACTTTCTCTGGCCAGTCTTCCTCTAATGCTTTAGCTGCTTGCCTCACCATGTTACGTGAGACAACCAGTTTGGTCGCCATTTCTGCCAGCAGAAATTGTAAATACTGAAAATTTTAAAGTGAATATTTAAAGATTTGAATATGTGATGAGCACAAAGTTGATGATCAACATGATTGCCTGATTTAGTCTTCATCTAGTCATGCGTTCTGGGAAGACAATCCATAGGTGATTACCGTATATAGTTTGTTCACCCTTTAGTATTGAAATATTAGGGTCTATCAACATGTTAAAACAGTAAAATGGATACAGCCAACTGTAGTTTGTGGATGTAGATTTGGTGACAAGTAAGTCGCTTAGAATGAGAAGGTTGTAAGTGCCACTTACGACCTAATACGACTAATGTATATTTGAAATCTACATAAATTATAACAAGGCGCTTCTAATGAGCCTATTTCTATGAACATCTGAATTTGTCTTGCTGACCAAACTGAAGTTGAAAAAGCTAGTTTTACCATAAGTAAAGAGTAATTGTGAGACAGTTTTTCTTGTTTTCTCAAAATATTGATTTTGTAGATGGGACCTTCTTATTCTAAGCCAGTGAAGTGTAATGTTTAAGTTTAAAACAGAAGTCGACTATAATAACATTATAGTTGAGGGAGAACACTGACTAAATAGTACTGTGGATAATTTAGAATTATTCAATTTATTGTATACACACTTTTAGCTAAATTGATAATCAAGTCACAAATTAGTAATGCTTCAAGCACACAGCTGCAGTATGCCCATTTAACAGCTTTCTCTTAAAGAGACTTATAATAATAATAATAATAATAAAGACTTTATTTATAGAGGCAACGTAGTTAGGCATTTGCCCAATCTTCCCTACGAGCCTCTGAAATTCAACACATTTACGTAATATATATAACTCCATTTCGATCATAAAAACATTATTTTAGTAGACGTTTTAATCACAAAACTATGTTTAAAAAATATATAAAGTGCTCTTACAATTTACACTACGATCAAAGGCGCTATTAATGAAAAATACCAAACATGTTTTACCATCCAAATTACGTAACAGACGTCCAAATTACATAACAGTGGAGTTAGGTAGGTCAAACCAAAAAAAAATTTTAAGAACTTTTGCAATTAACCAACTGGAGTTAAGAACCTTTATCTTTGTTGTCACTGTATCATTTCAGCTCTCAAATGTTAGAGAACTTGCAACATAAAGTATTCTTTGAAAACCTGGAATACATAAGATTGGCGAATTCGGTAGGCAACTGTTTATACACAATCTTTGAAAAATAAATGACATCTTAATTAATAAATTGTACGTTTATAGATTTATTTCAATTTACGATTTATACTTCAATATCCTACCAAATACAATACAATTTTATCTGCACATAAAACAGAATACATTAAATAGATTCTGTGCTCAAAATTTACATTTTTGTGATATTTTTATTAAAGGGAAGTAATTCAACAATTTACTTCAATTACCTTAAATTGTTGATTTACTTCCCTTTTATTCTTAATTGAATACCATTTAACACAAAATTTAACATACTACAATTCAAGGAAACAGGAGATTAAGACAGTGGGATAAAATAAAAGTAATTATTTAACAATGGCTAAATTTGACACACCGATTGTCGCTGGCTTACAATTGTTAGGAAACTATATGTTCTTACAAAAATTTAATGACTTACTTGAAAGTTTTCCAGAGATTTTCCAAACTGTTTTCTTATCTTTAAATAATCTCTACTTAGTTCAACACAAGCCTGAGCTGCTCCCAATGAACATGATGCTGAAAACAACAGAATTGGTCGTTTTAATACAGGAAATGGGGAAATACTGTTGTGGCGAGCGGTGGCCTAGAGGTAGGGTGCGCGCTTCGGGATCGAGAGGTCCCGGGTTCGACCCCCCCTCTGGACCACTGGTTAAAATCTCTGAGCAAGACCCACAGCTCCACTCCACCATGGTGTAAAATGGTACCTGTGAGGGCAGTGTCTATTCCTGGGCGCCGAAGATCGATGTTGGCTGCCACACCACAGGAGAGAAATAGTCTCCCCAGGGAGACACAAGTGTAGGTTTCCATATGTAGCCCAATGACCAGGGGAGTTAAACTGTCAAAGGGTGCTTGAGCGGCCTAACAGCTGAAAAGAGCCCTAGAAAATTGGTAACTTAACTCTTTTTTTTATATCTAAAAGTTCTAAATAAGAAACATGGCCAATGTTTTCATAAAACCACGGAGGTATATAAATAAATGGAGGTGAATGTTGATGAACTTCCCGATTATCCTCGCCTCGGGAGATCGAATCGTCGCCATTTTGTAATTTCTTAACGAAGCGGCCTGAAACATCGTTTTTACAAGTTAACACGTATTTACTAATTATATTTTGTGTTTTATTTTTAACAGAACATATTTGAGTAATTATTAAAGTTAAACCCGCACGAATTAGTCATGGTTAACGCGTCAAAACCAAAATAAAGTGCATTTTAAATTTCTTGATAAATCGGCCCGCCGCGAACAGAATTAAATGGCGGCAATTAGAATTTGTCATAATGTTGCAGTGCAAACTGTGAAGTGCTGGATGCAGTATTTAAATCAATTACCTGCTACATTTGTTCCTAATACATGTATCTTGGTCAGGGATGTGTTAATTTGTTTATTTTCGCTTGTTACTGTTCACAATTAATTGTAAAAAATAGAGTCGATGAAAATCGTTAATGGCGGCCGAAACCCTCAAAGTGAAGAGGTGATAAAATTTAAACGCATCTAGTGATGTTAAATGTGCATAATTTAGATTAATTACCCGCTGTATGTGTACTTAATAGATATATATTTGCAATGGATATGTTTTCTGTTCATTTTCTCAAGGTATCGTTCATTTTTAATGGTGAAATAAACAGTGTCCAAATTGACTCAAATAAGAGCATAATGGCATCCAATAAGGACAAATTGGTGTCAAATATTCCTTGATATAGAAATCTAGCTTTCTCTGGGATCAACCTCCACAAAGCAACAACCTGCTTCAAGCAATATTATCTAATATATAGACGAGAGTGTACAAAAAACGAAAGTTTTCTCATGCAAAACAGGTATTGCTCTAGAAATGTTGCAATGTAACTTTACATATTGATGGTTTACAATCCAAAATGAATGAACCAGCAATTGGCAATAAAATGGTTTTTATTCATAAACAATACTTACACACACTATCACCATGAGAGAGAACTTCAGAGGATAGCAGTTTCATATATTTTAGTAGTCACGTGACCCCTGGGTTTCAAATACAGATATTACACACCTTCCTATTTTCGATAATTATATTATTTCATAAACCCTGTATGTACATAATACACTTGCACGCAACGAGTAAGTTATGTAACATTATTGTGTTTGTAATTCACAATATTGCATCTTTTCATCTCATGTGCATTCACCATAGCAATCATAAATGCATGATCTTCTATATCTGATCTAATAAGTTTTCATAGTGTTTAATTGGCACAGCATGTGTTTATTGATTAATATCAAACAAATATTACAATAAGCTACTGATCACAATCATAGCTACTGTATAAATGTGACAGATGGTGAGAGCATATACTGATTGGTTGTATATTGGTCCTTACTGGAACCCCACTGTGTAAACTGTTTGGGTTTAAACACCTATCAAATTCAATGTCAAGAATTAAGTACATGTAAACTCTTAATTAAATTCGTTCATATTGTTTTTTTACTAATGTACCACGTGAAAAGATCGGCATTTTTTAAAAAGAACTCGTGGAGTTATTATCGCATAATTAAAATTAATGAATTTATTAAGCGCGGATACAGCCCTGGTAGATAATTTAATTGCTTAGAAGTAAACAAAAAAAATGAAACAACAGAGAGAGGCTAGGCAGAATTAAACATTATTTATGACGCGCATATCATCGTATATATCTTAGATCTATCTGCAAAAATATGTTGGAAAAGAAAAAACGTAACTAGATCTATATTTATTTCGGCCAAAATTTCGGAAAGGTTTCATAAAAAGAATCATTTCAATAATCTATTATTAATCACCGCGCAATAAATAAACGCACGTAATAAAACATGTAGATCTACACATTAAATTAGCGATCGCATAAAAAGCTGTATAATGCCGTGAAAATCCTTTTCGCTCTTTTTATCTTTCCGCTTATTAGTGATTACGCTCATTAAATTCCTTGCGCCCAGTTGAGCATACTCTTATCAGTTTATAAGCAGACGATATTTTCTACGGCGAGGATAATCTAATCTCGTCAGTGTACTGTATAGGGAGTTTCAAATCCTTATATGTAAATCCTTGATAAAACATTGAAGAAGTTTCATTAATATTGGTCAAAACATAACATTTTAAGCTTAAACAAGACAAATATATAATGCAACACAGTATTTTGATAACTCAAGGACACATACAAATGTGTCTCTAGCCTAAAATTAAACAAGTAACAAGTTGTTAAACCATTTTACTGAATCTACCCCTCATTATACAGTGAAGCGGAATCATAGCAACACTTAACCAAAGACGTCCAACACTGGATATGAAAGTAGAGTATTTCTTAGAGCATTTCTGATTAGCTGACCCGAGATTAGCAGTCACGTGATCTACCTACGTCACACGATTGAAAAAACCGCTACTGGTCGGCGACCAGTTTCCGACATTTTTTGCATGTTTTCCGGCATTATCTCGAAAACTAAACGGGTTAAAACAAAATAACTTACATTTTTGTAACCCTGAGCTCAAGACCAATATTATAATCGCAATTTGACATTTGTGACGTCATACAGTGCGTAGAATTTGGGGCGAAGAAGGGGTCACTATTTCAGGCCGTAAATTAGATGTAGACTATCAGTATCCGACATTTCACATTTAATTAGGTTTAATTTCCCCTTTTCCCCGTTTTGACCCTCTCAACTAAAAGGAAATTATCTCCCGTTGACTGAACATAGCTTTTTAGAGTTGTCTCTCTTTGTTTGTTTACACACCGGTTATGGAATTGAGGCCTAATGGTCAGTGCTTTTTCCAATTAGTAAAAATCGCTGACGTCATACATAATGACGTCAATGATGACGTTTTTGTCAATATTTATCTAACATCGAGTTTTGTATGGATCGCCGATTCTACTCATACCAGTTGTTGAGCTAAACCTTGCTTTGTCAAAGACTCTGGCAAACCCGTGGCTATTTATAGATGAACTCGTTTGTTTTATCGCACATGCACATTTTTCGTAAACAGTTGATCCCCCAAGGGAAAGAGGTGACGACTATCATTTCATTGCATGTATTTCTTGATATTTTCATTTTATTTCCGTGAATTGTAAATTTTCTGACACACAACTGTTGCTTTGGTCAAGTTCTTTAATTATACCAAATATCTTAATTTTAGAGCTACGCTAAATACGAAAAAATATCAAATGTCGGATACTGGTAGCCATCGGGAACTGATCGCCGACCAGTATGGGCCATCTTGGATTTTTTCGGATGAGAGAAGATTTTTATTCGTTTTAAATGCGAGTTTGCAAGTTCAATCATCAGTCAAACTGAACAAATATGGGGATTTATTGATTATAAAATATGTAATCTATGTTTAAGTTACAATAGTTTATATGATACGTTCTATATATTAAAATAAACCTCAGATTTGTGTGAGTCATCGAAATGGAGTTTTCGAACCGACGAATCGGCCCTCAACAAATTAAGCGGTTTGTTTTTTATTCTTTTAGAGCTATTAGTACTCGCTATTTTATGGAATATTACTTTTTGCAATCTTTGGACTGTCTTGAAGATACTTGTGTTAATGAAACAACTTCGTTTTTCTATTTGAGGGGATAAAATTGAATTTTTAATCGGGCATCCAAATCCAAATTTCGTTCGTATTTCTGCTCGTGATCAATGTGTGAAAAACATAATAATTTCCTATTTTAATCGAAGTTTCGGTGTATAAAACATTTCAAATGACAATAAACATGTTAATACTCAATCAAATAGCCAATTTGTCTCAATAAAAGTCGATTATTAGACATTTAAACCACCTGTCCACTCCATTAAAGATGGCCGTTTTCGTAAACAATATCAGCGGAAATTAACGCAGTTAACCAAACGCGGTAAAATCAAGGTTTAGCAGAAACGGTCGATAATAACCGAAGCTTGCGCAATGCATTGTGGACCATCCAAGATTTTCGGTAAAATTGATGACTTTCAAATCCAGTGTTGGACGTCTTTGACTTAACCATACATTGCCATTAACCTTGTCTGAATAAAACTATGATAACACATTCGCAATCACAACTTCAAGCTTTCAAACTTATTTCATGAGCTATCAGGGAGATACCGGTATAAAAAAAATATGATTTTCTTCCTTGATACTAGTATTATAATTTTCACCCGAAAGACTTCATAAGTGCAAAGGGAGGTAAATCTAATCAGACTTACAAACATATTTTCGGTCTGGATACAGACTTTAACAATTCTTCAAAATAAGGGCTGTCTTTTGTTGGGCCTTAATTAACCAAATTTATGATACCACCATCAATATTACTTCAGTGTAATGTTGCACTCGTGAAATAACAAGCTGGCTAGATCAATTGACAACCTAGCTCACTCACTTGATAAAGTCGTATTAAGCTAATCATAATAAATTCCCACACCATTTTGAGACACATCCGGTACATACCAATGTTGATTCTTCCACCATTTAAACCTCTCATAGCAATCTTAAACCCATCACCAGGTTCCCCTATCATGTTAGATACAGGTACTTTACAGTCCTCAAATATAACTGCTCTAGTTGGCTGAGAGTTCCATCCAACCTGTAATATATAATATCATTGTATAATCAGAGATGAACAGGTTGGTAACCCAGCGTTGCATTGCGCCTTTACACAGGCACATATAAGAATTAAGGAGTCTATAATTAGAAAGAGCATGGCATCCTGATTAATTGCATACCAATACAACTGTATCTTTCCTCAAACTCAGAGGACATTTGCCAATTTGGCCAGGAAAAAACAAAATAAGCACACACTCACGACTGACTCTGTCAAACACATGCAAATGAGTAAACAAAGTATGACCATATACCTCTTATACAAGATCAAATACTATTTGTGAAGCATTTTTGTTCAGTCAAAATACATAATTACTCTGTAGCTACACAACACAGATCAGACATTGCCATATTCATCAATAATGATAATCTATCTACCTTGAAATTATGAATTATTTGATAGGTCAAACAAATTTAAACTACACATTTATAAAGTCAATGACATATAAGAATTTATTTACAATGTAACACTGATTGAGGTCTAATATATGCCAGAACTGGTAGAAAATAGAATCATGTGCAAGGTATTACTAAATAAGACAGTTGAACAAGTTTACTTTTTTCTCTTTCTTTCCGAAGTCAAGTCCAGGCGATCCCTTCTCTACCAACAAACATGAGATCCCTTTTGGTCCCTTCTCTCCTGTACGACACATCACAACATAAACATCTGTATCACCTCCCCCACTGATAAACATCTGTACAAAACAATAGATAAATAAATAATCATTATTCACTTTTTAAGACCACTACAATATTCCAATCCAATTAATCAGTCACATTTCACTAACACTAGACTGAACAGCAGTCCTGGAACAACCCTTATATTCTGGTTTGTGCATGAATAACTGATTTTAGTAATGGTGGTCCTGAGGAATCCACACATGTGAAACATAGTTTTAACATCAGTCATCACTTATACTTTAAAGTGTAATTTGCTGGATTCTTTGAAAACAAATAGTCAACAATAACAGGAATATATCAATACAGTATTTATTTTGATTTAAAAATGTGATATTTTTTTAAGATTAGACAAATTGAATTCTTAGAAGAAATCTATTAGTTAATACCAGTGCGTGAAACCATAGCAACATTACCTTTGATCCATTAAGATAGAAATAATCACCATCTAACCTTGCAGATAATGTTAGATTAGCAGCATCACTACCATGGTCTGTAATGGAAAATGACAGAACAAGATAAGCACGGCACTTATTTACCGATTTTGAGACAATTTAAAGGTATCAATTTCCATCAATTTCCTACTTAATACAGAATCAAGCACAAACTCATGCAATTGTATTTAATGCTTTGAAATATTGCTAACCATATCAAGACATACGTCAATTATTATAAATATACCTATCATGATTGAAAATAGTTTACAAGGGACGGCTACATGGTACATGTAAGTAAGCTAAAATTGATAAAATTTAGTAAGCCTCAATTTTTTCCCTTTATCTAAAACTTTTGGCACAAGTGTTAGTAGGGTATGAGTATCACAGTTGTCAGAACCCCAGGGAGACACCCAGTAGACCTGCAAAAAACTGGTCAGAGCATTTATAATTACACAGTGAGATAGGTAGGTAAAGCTTACTTGGTTCTGTGAGACAATATGAAGATAACATATCCATGGTAGCTAATTGTGGAATCCATTTATTCCTGAGTTCATCATTACCAAATTCATCAATCATCCAAGCACACATACTGCAAACAGACAAAAACACAATTTACGGGTATCATTCTTATGCATTCAGTTACTAACTATTTGTGCAAAATTTCAATCTTTAGTTATCTTTCTTAGGTATACATGTAACAATGCTTTAACGATGATACTGTTTTATCAATTATAAAGACAATATATTATAATTGATATGTGTTCAAAGAGTACATCAGAAGGCAAGAGAAAACTAGGTACCCCACAACAACTTGGTGGTGCACAACTGAGATAGAAATGTAGGAAATTAGTATCAACCTAGGGGGAGAGCATGAGACGAAAACACAAGACAGAGATTTGAGAGAAGAGAAGGCCCTATTCCTTGCCCCATGGGTCCTTGAATGTAGGTAACACATACAAAATGTGGAATTTGTATAGGATTACAAAAGAATATTTGTTTATAGAAATTCAAACTTCATGAGTAAAGGCATCAACTGCAAGGTAAACTAAACCCCTGGAAGGTCCCCTTGGTAAATAACTTACTTGTGTATACTGATATAAGCTGTAGTACTAACACAACCTTGTGAGAGAGATTCAAATATGATTGAAGCATCAGTCCGACCTAAACCAGTGCCTCCATATTGTTCTGAACAATAAATTGCTCCGAATCCAAGACCTGCTGCCTTCCTCATAACATCAACAGGAAATGTTTCCTGAAAGCATCGTTGTTCCATGCGTGAATTTTATACAGTAAAACAGTTAACACACTCATTCATATTCAATTCGCACAATTAACAGTATCCGGTAAATGTACAACAGGAGAAACAATATTAACATATAATGCAGTATTGCGCAATCATTAATTAAAGCATGCAGACAGAGTTGATTGATCAAGTGTATTAACAAGAGCTTTCACTAGACAGCGCGCTCGACTATTCGCAGCCATTTGTCAGAAAAAATATAAGTTCAAAACAGGCCATTTAAAATTTGTATTATATTGAAACTTGAGTTACGCTACTTAGTTGACTACATGGCAATGAAAGCTAATGTACAATGGTTGTTGAGGTATGGCAATTAAAAGTTAAACTTTTCAATGCAATATCATTGATAGTAGGTGAGATATGGTTTGAATGTAACTTGCATGCAAAACTTTAACCAAGGAAAGTCTAAGTTAAAAGGGGCATAACTCGAATTAAACTTAAAATGGAGTTATTACAATTGACCAGTACCATTGACTAATGATGATAAACAAGTGTTATAAGTTTCAATGCAATATCATAAATAGTAACTAAGATATGGCGTGAATAGAACTTGCATGTAAAACTTGAACCAATAAACTCCTATGTTAAAAAGGGGCATAACTGAAATAAAAAAATAATAGAGTTATTGCCCTTGACTGATACCATTGACTGATGATGGTAAACAAGTGTTGTAAGTTTCAATGCAGTATCATGGATAGTAGCTGAGATATGGTCTGAATGAAACTTGCATGCAAAACTTTAACCAAGAAAATTCTATGTTAAAAAGGGGCATAACTCGAATAATAATCATAATAGAGCTATTACCCATGACCGGTACCATTGCCTTATGATGGTTAGTAAGTGTTGTTAGTTTCAATGCCATAGCACAGATACTATTTGAGATATGGCCTTATTAGTAACTTGCATGCAAAACTTTAACCAAATTTTCTAAGTAAAAAAGGGCCATAATTTGCATTAAATTCATGCAAGAGTTATCTAACATGGTTGATTACATGACAGGGAAAGCCAGTGCAAAGTTTCAATCCAATATATGCACTGGTTATTGAAATATAACCAAGGTTAAAGTTTTGCATGTAAAACTTTAACCATATGCAACGCCGACGCCGACGAACAAGTGACTGTAATAGCTCTCATATTCTTCGAATAGTCGAGCTAAAAATTATAAATTAAAAAGAAAGTACAACCATATCCCAGCCACAGGTACAATTTGAGATACTAAAACACACATATATATATATCAGAAACAAGAAATTAACACTACCTCCAAATCCCATTTAGCCATATTTGGTTGAAGCTCATTTTTAGCGAAATCTGTGGCAACACTTTGTATTTGCTTCTGTTCTTCATTCAAACCAAGACTTGCTGTAAAAGATAAGTATGTATGTCATGAACCATGCAGAACTAGCTAAATTGTAACCTTGGAGAGTATTTTTAACAAAAGACACAAGCATTTATATAATTCACCATTCGGGTGAGTTGACATGTGGGTAAATCTATGTATTTACATGTAAAGACAAAAATCCACATCAACATTATTCTCCTGAGCATTCATTAATGATTATAGTTGGTAGGTGTGTCTGGCAAGGCAGACATAAAATCAACGGAGAGACAGATGTGAGATACAAGGAATCTGGGTGCGATACCCTAGCTCTGTTTGAATAGATTCCTTGGTTGTTTAACGTGCCTGGTGTAGAGCACCAATACACATGAGACTATCTCTGGCTTTCCAACCAGTTCATCTCTAGTTGGCTAGGAAACTCTGGCACACGAATGTGACACGATGTCATCGATTTATGAAAAAAAGTTTTCCTTTTAAAACTAATAATTATAAGAAGGTCGCTCAGCTGCAATAATCTCAACCAAAGGAAGTGATGCAATCCTAATATCGATTTACCGGTACCCCGACTGCGCGCTCAAAAACGCTAACACACTCTCCGTTCTCTATTTAAATATTGTTCAAAGTAAACTGTTCTCTATTTAAATATTATTCAAAGTATTTGTTTTCCTAAAAACAAGTTGCTAGTCTGTTTCAGATGCCTTTAGCACACATCTCTACACCTTATCTATGTTTCAACATTGTTTTACTGTAAACATACAGATTATGGCTTCAAATGACTTTAAAGTTGTCCATTATTTGAATTTTCACAAAATACTTTGACCCCAACTCAACTACTGATGATAACCAACAACCCTATAAAGTTTAAAAATCTTTGACCTAACCGTTATTGAGTAATCAAACCTGAACTATCTGATCTTTTTATGGACACAGCAACCTTGACCTTTGACCTACTAACTGACCTCAAAATCACTAGGGGCCGGCAGGGCAAATTTTGACACAGGGATATAATTTGAACAATCTTTGTAGAGGCCCACTAGACGATGCTACATACCAAGTAAGAAAGCCCTGGGCCTTGTGGTTTCAGACAATAAGATTTTTTAAGTTTGCATTTAAAAACCCCCTTTTAGGGCCTCATGACCTAATTAATCAACAGACCGGAACCATTTCAACAACTTACAGGCCCGGATCCAGAAATTTCTGAGCGGGGGGCACGAGGTATGTACGGGAATCTGGGGGGGGGGGTTAATTGCTTAATATGTGTGTGAAAATGCACAGGAAAGGGTACATTTGTAGATGTGGGGGAATCCATAGTTACCCTTTTTATGTTATCAGCGTCAACATGAGCATAGTGTATGTTCGTGTATATTAGTAAGTGTTTAGATACAGTATTTGTATATACCAGGTTTCATCCTTTTGGCCATTGGAATATTATAACATAAGTAGGGGGGTCCGGGGGCATACCCCCCGGGAAATTTTTCATAGCAATGGATGAATCTAGTGCATTCTAAGCCTATCTGGGAGCCCTGAAATATCGTTTTTTTTTCTTAATTCTGAGAGTTAACCTTAATGGTTTAGTAATGATTATTTAACAGTCAAAAGGTAATATTATGAGCTAGGGCAACAATTATCTTGCAATTGATTTCTCTGATGCAACAACTACGTATTAACATATACATGTATATTAAAATATTCTGCGAGCGAAGCGAGCACGAAAAATGTCCATCTTTCAAATACTTTTCCATCTAGAACATAAGAACAAGTACCGATATTATTTAGAGATATGTAAGACTAGTTTAGGCCGAACATTATACATTTGATCTGAATTATTGAGGAGACAAAACTATGTATGACTCCTTGTTCTGACATGGGGACCTGCCCCTGCAGGTCCCATGACTCCTACACCCCTGAATTGTGACATTCAAAAGCATTTTTCGTGGCAGTCACTTTCAACACATTATTTGGAGGGGGCTCCCGTGAATCAGTGTAACCGCCACCAGAGGTTATGTTGTTGGCGTTACAAGTAACCACAAATGTGACATAAATGTTTGGCAATAATGAACAATCTGGGCTCGTCGTAAGAAGTACCATTCGCAAACGTTGATTAAGATGAGAATATGGCGTATTAATTACTTCATTTTCTGTAGGCTAGTCGTAATATTTATTTAAAGTTACATTTGTATTTTCTTTCATTTCATTCAGGAACAAAATAAAGTGTGTCTGTTCCAAAATAAAGTGTGTCTGTTCAATATCTGTTTTATTATTTATTCAAAGTTAAAAAAAAATCTCAGCCAACTGGGGGGGGGGGGGCACGGGCCCTCGTGCCCACTGCCTGGATCCGTGCCTGACTTAGGTAGAGGTCCACTCAAGGAACATTCCTGCAAAGTTTGTGATTTAGGAGAAGAAGTCATTTAAAGAAATTGTTGACGGAAGGACGACAGACACAGATTGATCACAAAAACTCACCTTGTCAATATGTGACAGGCAAGCTTTTTAAAAAGGCAGTGGCTACAATTACTGTACCATAATCCTAGCCACTGGGTCTAGGATTACATAAGTTCCGTAATCCTAGCAAATCCTATGAGCCATAATGACCACTGTCTAGGATTACAAAATTGAAGCAACTGATGTTTGAAAAAGCGTCCGCATAATGATCTGGTCTGTCTAATCAGCAGTGAAAAAATCATCTTGACTCACTTACAATTACCTAAAATATCATATTAAGCTGTGTCACATTTTCATCAACTAATTCTTGATAATATTAGCTTCATTAGCTCTCCTTAACATAGTCCAAGCTTCTTAGACGATGATTATTCCATTTCAGTGATTATACCAATTCATAAAGATCGAAGTCAGTCAAAAAAAGATCATTTACACTAAATTACAGATTTAGTTATGGTACCCAGAACTAATCTATCCGAATTATATATCCGGATACTAGTATATTAATGGAGGTCATATGAGCATACAGCTTTCAATCATGGATTTCAGCCACTTACGATCGATGCAACTTCCTGATACCCAAAAGTTACGTCTTGTGTCTTTCAAAATATTCCCATTTTGCTTGAGGAAGTGTCCAAACCGGGTAATTGACTGACACACTTTAGCCATTTCTGAGAGTTCCGGATTGTAGAAGGGACGGAAAGTTTAGATTTTATTCTATCTATTCAATTTTGTGGTTTCCATCACTGAAGAGTCAATTCGCGCCATATTTGACAACAAAAATGACGACAGCTGGATCAGTCTCTAAAGTGAGTATTATACAATGTCATGCTAAAACTTCGATGTCAAATGAAAAACTTAAATTATATTTACACATCGGCCATTCAGTATCATAATTTTTAGTGCTGAAATTGATGAATTATGTATCCAAAATTACACTCTGAGTCCCTATCCCACCTTCATTTTTGTTTCCAAATTCCATATCCCTCACCACTCTGAATCTGTTGCTTTACTTAAGACTTCGTCTTCGTCTTCCGTTGTTAGGTCAGAAGTCGATTCCGACTGTAAATCTTAATGTTGACCTGATAAGGTTGGTTTAAAATGAGATAGTCGCTCCTTTTCTTTGTACAGGTAAAAAATATTGTTAAAACTATTTACAAGTGTCCTGACCCAATCAGTAGACGAAGGCGACTGCCGAGGATCTAATGGCAGCCGAAAAACCCTCTATGGTGTCTATGTCGGTGATCGATGTGGGTAATTTGTTCCACTCCTGGATGGTGTAGGGGTAGAAGGAGTTCTGGTGTACAGTACTCACCGCTGGGTCTTGGTAGATGCGGTTCCTACCTCTGGTCCTTCTATCATTGGCTGTGATTGGTGTGTCGAAGTCCACCATCTGACGCTGGATCTTATAGAGCACATGAAGACGATGTTGTCTTCGCCTCTCTTGTAGTGGTGTCCACTGTAGATCTCTCAGCATTGATGTCACGCAGCCAGGTGTGCGGTCGTGGTAGTTATTGTGGACAAACCGAGCGCCTCTTCGTTGGACTTTCTCCAGTTTATCCTTACTTTCCACATCATGTGGATCCCTGGCTGCTTTGAGGAGCTTTCTATTGTTGGGACAACTAGAGCGGAGTATGTTGTTTGCCTGGCTTTCTTGGAGGTATTGCAGAGGTTGCGTCGCAAGAGTCTTCGATGCTTTGGCTGTAATGCTATCAACATGCTTCGTCCAAGACAAGTCGTCGGTGAGCGTCACTCCCAGGTACTTCGCACTCTTGACCTTCTCCAGTACCTGACCATGTATAGTATACTGGGTGTCCTGTCTAATTGCACTGTTTGTACAGATGCTGAGTACTTGGCACTTCGGGGGGTGAAACTGCATCTTCCACTTGTCCTCCCATTCACTGAGTGCATCCAGATCTTCTTGTAGCTTACGTTGGTCGTTTTGGGATTTGATGAGTCTGTATAATAGGCAGTCATCTGCAAACAAAGGTGATTCTGATGAAGTACATTCTGGTAAGTTGTTTATATAGGCTAAGAAGAGTAGAGGGCCTAGGACCGTCCCCTGTGGTACACCAGAAATCACATCTGTTTTTGCCGAGTGTTGGCCTTCCAGGACAACCTGTTGAGAGCAGTAGCTCAGGAATGATCGAACCCATCTGAGGTTGTGTCCCCTGATACCATAGTGGCGAAGTTTGTGGCAGAGCCGTCTGTGTGGGACCTTGTCAAATGGGTTCGCAAAATCAAGCAGGATTACATCAACCTGGTCTTTTCCTTTGCGAAGCTTGCTGGCAATTCCTTCAAGGGTCGCTACTAGCTGTGTCTCGCATGATCGCTTCTTACGAAAACTTAGAACTGGTCATCAGTCAGAGTGTCATTATTGTAAGTACTTAAAGTGACCAAAATTAAAACTAGCAAGTTATATTAGTACATGTGCGTAAAAGCAGTTTTGTAAATTTGGAATATAATAAAGGACTTTCCAAAAGATTTTGCTAGATATTTGTACATGTATAACTCAGGAAATACATTTGTATACTTTTAGGGCTGCTTTGTATTTAAAGGCAAGAAAAAGCATGCTAATGTGGGTACGTATATGTATGTGTTGTGACTTTGTCTTACCATTTTAGAAGTGTAATATTGGCCTTGGTAGCCTAATTCAACATAATATTAGTTATCTAATTTAAATTAAGTCTTTATATATACAGTATACTGTATATGGATGAAAGAACTACAAAATCCTTGATAAGGTTTGTCGGATTTTCTCATACCTTTTTTACAGTAAATAAAAAAATCCTTTGAGTCAATCTTTTCTCAAGAATTAATTTTTTGTCCCCTATTTTTGATGAGAGTGCATATTACTTTGCACATGCCAAGTCAGTTGGTCTGTTGGTTGCAGACCACATGGTTTCTGTTAATAACTCAAGAAAGCTTTGCCCTAGGATCTTCACACTTTTCATGGAGGTTGGCCAGCAATAGTAAATGACCCTACTGTGGTCAGTAGGTCAAGGTTTTTGTTACCTTTACAATTTCCAGCTATCGGGCTGCCATGAGGCATACATGTTTAACAAACATTTCTTGTTCATCATTTTGTTGCAGATGATTACCTGCCGGATATGGGAAGTAAAACGGCTCATTTCTGCCGGGATCAATTCGTACAGATGTGGGATAAAATTGATCTACAAATACAGGTAGGCAACAACCATGTTTAAAAATTACTTGATGAAATGAAGAAGTTATTGAAGTTCATGGCAGTAGAACTGAATACTTCGTGCACACTTCATAACAATTATATAAATGGGAACAGATTTCGTATTTGTGCTATATTTATACCCCTTCCCCGTCTTCGATTGGGGGCACATGTAATATATTCCTATGCTAATGCCGATCAATTAGTCATAGTGTTTTTCAACAAGTCTGTTGATAGACAAAGTCGTGTCCATTCAATAAATCGAGAATGCTTGACCCTAAGATCTGCAAACCTCTACTTAGAGGTTTGTGACCATCAGTAGTTCACCCCTATTAATTTTAAGGTCAATAGATGAAAGGTCAATGTTGCCATGACTTTGGACATTACTATAACGGGCTTTTATCTCGGCATTAAAATAACACCTCTTGTATAACGTTGCTGTTCATTATCATGGTTAGTAGTGTATTTGATGGTAATTTTAAGCAATATTGTTGTGGCCAAAATAATAATAATAACGTCTTTATTTTCAGTGGATAACATAATTGGTAAACCAATTTTCATTATGGTCCACATCTTTTTTTGAGGCAATAAGCCAATGAGACGGATTGGAATTAACATACCCAACTGTGTTGCCTCTTTACAGGGCTTGACATTTAACTATTTTGTGCACTGGTCCGACAGAAAAGAAGCATAAAATTTGTAAACACAACAGTTACTGTTCTTTCAAGACTTTCACTGTTCCTTCCTGATTTTCACTGGCTTCAGGCCAGCAGACCAGTGTTAGTGTCGAGCCCTGCCTTAAACAAACCCAATAAAGTCAGTATCATTATTATTATTATTTAACCTTTCAGGTAATGCAAGCTGATTTAAACAGTAATATATTTGAGGATTTGTTGAAGTTTACCCAGACATGTTATGAAGGATTCAATGTTGATGGTTCTAGTAGTATTAGTAGGAATGAGATACCTGCTGCGGCACTTATAACTGGTATGTACCTCAACTGCTTGTATAAGGTATTGTACATGGGCAAATTGTCACTATGAAATTTTTACTGATATTCAATTCCTGACTTATAAATTCTGTTGTCTTTTAAGAGTTTCAAAATGACAATTGAAAAAGAAATATTGATAACAGATATCATTTCTAGGGACCATCACATCGACAAAATCTACATGATGCTCAATCTCAACATTGAATAATTGATGTTTCAGAACAAACATGTTTTTTCATTGATGTAATATAAATGATAAGTCTTAAGAGAACTTTGAAAACTATTTTTGCTGTTTATGTGGTTTTTGTCTTGCATTTTCCATTCATACTATCATATTTATGTTGTTAGGTGTGAATATGCCGGATCATAGTACGATGTTCTCTAACCTGGTTGCTATGTTACACGACCGAGTCACACCACAGGTTGCTATACTCAAGTCCAAGGATTGTCTGAATGTGAAGAGTATATTGAGTACAACACTCAGTCAGCTACTGGGACATCAATATCAGGTAAATGCTTGTGCAGAATTATACGCGGCGGTGTCTATGCGATGAGGCAGGTGACTGTATTTTTTTTAGAGAGCTGCACAGTAACAAATTTTAACAATCCAGTCTGGATGTTGAGAAAGAATTGATAACAGATTTTCTTTCATCAATCATTAGTTATTGTCTGATTGGATCTTTTTGTCAGTTCTGCGTGAAACGCGACCATGACATCCAAATATAAGGTTGTCATGAAGTCAAAATAGATGGCTATTATGGTGGTTTACTTGTTTTAAATCTCTTCTTACCATCTTATTTCTCTATGTTCAGAATGCATGTTGAGGCCTGATTATTATTTATAAAAATATGAATATGTGAATGTACAGTAGAAACACTACTGTTAGTGCGGTATCTTAAAACTGTGAAACATTTTCTGCAAGAAGACAGTAATTATGTTGGTATAATACTACAATATTTCAGGATAATGGGGATGATGAAGAAGATACAGAAGTCAACTGTAAGAAACTTCCACTTACACTATCTGTTCTGGTCAATGAATACAAGAAACGATACTCAGTAAGTATTTTATAGTATAAAATGTCTGCTTGATCCTTCATTTTAATTTCACATTAGTGACATATTTCATGATTATTGAGCTTGATATGTCGTATGATATCCATGACAAAATTCGGCGCAGCAACAATATTGATTTTCCTCCTCATATGGAAGTGGTTACTTCCTTGTTGAAATGGAAAGTTTGGACCGATTGACCATTGGGATAAAGTCCATGAAACTGGATATGTGAATCAGCCACTGTATATAACTGAAAAAAAATCAAACCCCAATAAACAACAGAAAAGTGATTTAAATTCAGATGTTAGTGTATACAGGGTGTCTCAAAATACATGTCCGCTTTTTGAAGACATATCATTCCGAAATGTTTTGATTTACATATCTGATTTATATTAAGGATCAAAGGACATTCAAATCACTGTTGAAATTACGAAACTTTTATCTAAAATGATGCATACAGAAGGTATAAAAAGAATTTTCAGTAGCTATCCCAAATTCATCAAAAAACTGTTAACGCATTTGGCAAAGTTAATGCCTTTCAACTAGGGGACATGTATTTTGAGACACTCTGTACAGGTTCTAGTGTTGGTATAAAACTAAATGATACTATATTAAAGCCGTCTCATTGGTTCCAGAATGTTACATCATCATCATCACCAAAGAAACGTAAAATGTCATTAGGACAAACAGTTGCTATGACAACATGTCCACCAGTTGTTATTGTGATGGAAGATTTTGAAAACTTTATTCCTAAGGTTGTACAGGATTTTATTTTGATAGCAAGGTATGTATGATAAAAATAATAATAATGATAATAAAATATTATTTTAAGAGACAACAGAGTAGGGCAATCCCAGTCTTCCCTGTGGGCCTATCTAACAAAAACATTTATATAAATGTTAATTTTTGTATATAAAGTTTCAGTCATATTTTAGGCCTACTACGCTTCAATTGCCTTTCTTTGAAATTTTATTAGGATTGCACACTAGTGTAATAAAAGTTTTGAAATGATGTCACTCAAAGAATAGGAGACCTTTGTCAAATTGGAGGTTCTTCATTAATAAAGAATAATAAGTGTTAAGATGTATTGGTCAGGAAAGTAAATCAAAAGTTGTATTTAAATAAAAATAAGATAACTTTAGTGATGATTTACATCTCTATTTGATTACCTGTATGTGTATATTCCTTATATCTAGTATAGTGCAAACTCATTAACCTTGTCTTCTGTTCACTGAAGTACAAACACCCGATTTGGAAGCTTCGGCGCTTTACTCAATATATTCCTTCAGATCGGGTGTTTAATCCTGTATTATTATGTATCAATACACTGTTTAAAATACTGTTAACATGCTCCGTAGGCGTAATGCCTTAATTTCTAAAATAAACTGTAACTGTTTTGCATTTCAGTAAATATATACATGAGTTACCTCTAGTGTTTGTGTTTGGTATAGCTACGTCAGTATCAACTATACATCGACTTCTACCTAATCATGTATCATCACTACTCTGTATGGAGAAATTTCAAGCACCTGCATCATCAGAGTATTTATCTCTTGTCATTAATCAGGTAACATCTTATACTGTGTTGAGATATGTCGAACGCCCAACTCCTATCACATGAATTATCTCAATCTCAGCTAAAATAGTGCCTAATATAGCTTGAGAGTTTTTGCATGCCTGAAATTCTGAATCACAGAAGGTAAACATTGTGACATTACTGTAAAATTACCATCCCTCCTCCAAATTGAGATTTGACACCAGCTGAGACTGAGACAATCGTTTGCCAACTAGCTTCACAAGTCTTGATTGAAGTACTTGATTGGAAAACAGTCTTTGAGGGTCATCAGTTTTTATAAGTTTAAAGAAATTTATTCTCTCTATCAATGTAAAATAAGAAAGTTTAAACTCCAAAAGTTTGAGTCAAATTATGCTTTACAATTTAACATGTCTTTATACATGTTGTGTTTTTGTCTCAAATTGTTTATGAATACAGTTATATGCCAGATGTGCATTAGCTTATTTTGGTTTCAGGTGTTGATGACAGCAGATTATCCGTTCAAGCTTGGTCAAGGTGTATTCCAGTTATTGCTAGATATATTCCTGTTCCATGATTTCTCTGTGCTCAATTTTAATGCATCTCTGAGGGTAGGTGATTTTATACTTTGATATAGAATCTTATGTTAGAGGAATGAAAATGAATTTCTTTGGAGTTAAGATTTTTGTAAAGAAATTCAATATTTAGATTTAGTGCAGTGATAATTATGGTAAATACTATTATGGTCATATAAGGCATGTTTCAGTTAAAAAAATAATATTTATAAAACTTGACTTACAGTAATAGCCGTACCTGCTAAGTAGTGAAGTACTCCTATTAGTATTAAAGTGGAGATTTCGTTGTTAATTTCTGGTTTTCCAAGTTCACCTTACTTTGAACAAAGGAACATTTGATTCATTCTATGATCTTCTGTCCCATATTTATGACCACTAGAATTAATACCTTCCTTGTTTATGCATCTAAAGTCACATTTAAGTGCATCTTGTGATATGTTTCACTTCATCACTCCTATTTTGGATTTAAATATCTTCATAGGTATGCTTACAGCTGAGTATTTGGTAGCTTTTATACAGACTTCTTACTTCTGTGTCATCGTTAGAACACTGAATGTTTGAATGTATTTATAACTAACTATTATATGTTACAGTTCGCCATGTTGGATCATTACACCAATCAGAAGTCAAGTTTCCTGTGTTGTCCCGTGGATGAAGTGAAGGAGGTTGTCATGGCAATGGATGAGAACAGTCTGGAGGAAGTTAGACAAATACCATCATTTATGAGGTACGTCACAGAGTTATAGACAAATCCCATCATTTATGAGGTATGTCATAGAGTTATAGACAAATTCCATCATTTATGAGGTATGTCACAGAGTTATAGACAAATACCATCATTTATGAGGTATGTCACAGAGTTATAGAGAAATACCATCATTTATGAGGTATGTCACAGAGTTATAGACAAATACCATCATTTATGAGGTATGTCTTTGGTTTATAGACAAATACCATCATTTATGAGGTATGTCTCTGGTTTATAGACACATTTCATCATTTATGAGGTATGTCTTTGGTTTATAGATAAATACCATCATTTATGAGGTATGTCTTTGGTTTATAGACAAATTCCGTCATTTATGAGGTATGTCTTTGGTTTATAGACAAATTCCGTCATTTATGAGGTATGTCTTTGGTTTATAGACAAATACCATCATTTATGAGGTATGTCTTTGGTTTATAGATCTGTATAATGTGTGGTAAAGTTTTAACAATGTTCAACCAGAAGTGATATCAATCAAGTGTTCAGAGTGACCATTCTGTATGAACGCTTTACTCCATAGACACATCAATCAGAATCTCAGTACTTCAATTTTTTTCATCATTCCAGATATGTGGAGCAATGTGATGTCACAGAACAGCCGGATCTTCTTTTAAAGGAAAAATTCACCAAGGTATTCATACACATTCTATTCATTCATCATATAAACATTTACTTCATGTGGTAATGATGTTCACCTAAAATGTATTGGTGGATTTGACAAAATACCCTAGACATTTGCTGGAGTTATCCCTGTACACATGGGCACACATGGTACTAGTGTACTATATAACTAAACATGAGAAATCCTGGTATTTGGATTGGGATATGGCGGGCGGGCAGTGACGTCAGACAGGAGGTCTCCAGTCAATAGCTGAGTTTGGTTTGACCCATCTTCGTGAAACTTGGTATATGGCAAACTGGTATGGCGACCTAGCTTGGGATTGTATTAGGGGTCAATAGGGTCAAAGTTTTTTCACTCAATAAGTTGAGATTAGACTGATCCATCTTCATCAAACTTTGGTCATAGCACGCTTGCATGGTGACATACCCAACACAGCAATTTGACTGCCTCATTAGGTGGACGCTGCACAAAAAACCTGGTTTCGTGGCAGTGCTGTGTCTTGTTCTATTTCAAGGGCAGGTCTGTCAATGGTCCCATCATCTGTTAATGTGCTCTTAGTTCAGCATTCAATTTAGTTTACTGTTCTATGTGATGGAATTTTGTTTTCAGCAAAGGATCCTAGAGTTGATTGCTGGTATACACAAATATCATGCTGATTTCTTCCCAATGCTTCGTTGTTTACATTCTCTTGTTGCCAAGCTGCCAGGATATCCACTCGGAAAACAGGTAAGATTACATGAATGGGACATTGCTCCAATTATCCTTGCCTATTTAACACTATTTATCAATAAATATACAAATTGCACAAAGCTAGTGAATCAGTAAAATTTATATCCCAAAAAACGCAGAAGGTTGTTGTTCATCAGCAGTGCTGTTTCAAGGGATTATGCAGTATGTCTCTAAATATTTCCCCTTTAATGACTGCTTCTCAGATCTCCATAGAATAATAGAGCTGTTGACAATGTCATGTTTATTGTTGCTAAGAATGCTATTTCGTCTATGTTTTAAAGGGGTACTTTATTTTATGTTACTAGGTACGCGAGGTATATTCTCTATCGTTGCATAGCAACATCTGTGATAGTGAGGATTACAAGCAAGCCATCAACTTACTCAAGTAAGCTATTTATTTATTTGTTCATTTTGTAAATGTGATACAGTCTTGTTTGTTTCACTATCAGTTAGAATGTAAGAGTAAAGCATATACTGTAAAATCATTAATTTATGGGGATTAAATTTCGTGGTGCATCTTCTACCACAAATTTAAATCCTATCGAACAATGATTTTGACCATTGTATTTATTACCTGAAATGCAAAATCCACGAATTAACGTCCCATCGAAATGGTCTTTTTTACCTAAACCATATAATTTTGTCCCATTCAAATTAAATTATTTTACAGTAAGTCAGTTGTTTTTATGCCCTGACATCTACTTAACGGATGTGGAGGCATAAAGTTACTATGATGGTCCAGTCTGTTGGTCCGTCTGTTACAAAATGTTATACCAACGCTTCTCAAGTTGATTGACTTAGCTAGTTATTATACAAAATGCTTTCTCTGTCTGTAGCATAAGCTTTTACTGAACGCAGTCTTGTTGTTTTGCTGGAGTTACAGCTATTTGTGCGAGACTTAATATGTTTTATATGCCTTGCACAACATACCTTTAAGGGGTATACTGGATAATGTGCATAGTTATGCCCTCTAGATCATTTCGTGTCTTAATGGACATAGCTTTGATCTTGTTATCGCTATGACAATTATACTTTCAGGATTTATTCCAAAGATGAGTTAAAGTCAGCATTAATCCAGTGTAAAGATGGTCTGACATATGAGGACTTACAGGATGTGTCGCAGAGATTAGACTCATTCATTCATCAAATAGATAACCTAGACAGTATGTATCGTTTATTATACTCAAATCTAGCTTTTTACTTACATCAAGAATGCTATTTTCAAAAGGCTGTGCATGTAACCCAGTAGTATTTAGTATGCAGAAACGTTCGATTTTATTAACTGATAACACAGTTCATATAAAATAATATGTTTAGAGTGCATCACACTGTCAGGAGGTTACAGGTACGATCCTAGAACACAACATACTACAAACTTGAATCATTAAATGATACCGGTACAGCTTGCTTGTTCAGGGTTCAGCTTATATGCATGGTCACTCAACTGCTGGTCCAAGTAATACTGCTTGGTAGTTTTGTATGTGACTGAAATACTGTATATGGGACTATCAGCTAGTACCCAATAAATAAAAAAACGCAATACTTACATTACTGACTGATTAGCTCTGGAATGATAGTTCGATTACATTGACTATGTTTGTACAGGTATAGTAGAGGAGGAGACAGAAGAAGAACAAACAGCTGCTGATACAAGTTTACCCAGCAGAGCATCCCTTCATCAACTTCGACAGGTACGATCTGTATGTTATTATTTTGATAGCGCACCTACGCCTTGTTTGCTTCAAGAAAATAGTAGAAAATAGGACTGTGAAGCCTGCACTCAACTTAAACAGCCAAGTACAGAAAATAATAAAATATCACATCAACAATTACACAGAATAATACCTGACAACAACTGAACAAGAATATGAATTTGGTTTATTTTTGCCAAAGACTGAATTTAAAAGGTACCAGTATTTCACCTGCTTGATGTTCAAATGAAAAAACTGGTAAAGCTGTCTCCTCTCATTCCCTAGTGGTAATGGCTACAGGAATGAGGTGTTGAGAGTGATTAATACAGGTAATAAGTTGTTTAGAACTTATTTTTATAAAGAGCCTTAAAAATGTTAATATAAAACATAAAATATTGCACCTTTCAGAGATTACAAGATATCAGTAAGAAACAGAAAAAGTTGACACCTTATGAGAAGTTTAGAGTGGAAGTAATTGATTACCTAGATGATATATTTAGGTACGTATTGTTGCAGCATTTATTTTGCTTTTATGTCGGTTTTCAAGAATTTGGATTTCTTATCACTTTGATGCTGCAAATGAATTTTCACTTTGGCTCATTTGTGGTCGATCAATTAATAAATCTGACCGCTTGGAAAAATGTTTTTGAACAAGCAAATTTTATGGAAAATTCTTATAAAAATATATAAAAAAAACTTGTTGTATATAATCTCTGTGAATGATAGATGTGTGTTACTGTGACATATAATTTAACACATCATAATATCATCTGTCTAATTATTGCAGAGTAATTTTCCTGTTATAAACAAAAGTTGTCCTCTATTATTGGCACATGTTTTTCTAAGTTTCAAAGAAACTGAAAAACTAAGTAACAAATCTTGTTTTACTATTCAGGAAGTATTTAGCATGTCCTATGAGTTTACCTCTTCATGAAATATTCTACTATAACTCATCTAAAGTATTAAAACATCGACTGAATGCTGCACCGAGATCTTCCCTACAGATGGCGCTCAGTAATCCACACTGTTACCTACAGGTAATGTTTGTGTTGTGTTCACCTGTTGTATAGTATCAATACTTTGTTTAGGAGCAAAACGTATGGGTCCTCAAAGGTTTTATGTTTACTGTATTTGGCCCACCTTGTACATGGCGATTGCTTTACATTCATGAGCAAACGTTAGGTTATATGCATTTTGAAGAATGTAACCTGATGTCTTGGGTTTCCAATAAATGTAGTTATTATTATCTGACAAATTAAACAAGTTTGATTGACAAGTATATTATTGGCTGCTAAAGACAGGTGGTTGCTTAATTGATTGATGTGACCGCTAACTCTAGTCTGACCGTACATGTGTGTTTTTATTTGTATTACAGTGTGAATGTTGTTCATCAGATTCGAATCAGATTAAATCTACAATGCCTGATACATGTTTAGCATACAAGTTACATCTAGAGTGTGGACAACTCATCAATCTGTACGACTGGATGCAGGTACGTCTACACTTTGTACGAGGGGGTATCCAAAATTAACCGGACTGTGTCAATTGTGAAAATACTATTTAAAGCAACACATAACAAACACCAATGCAACATCATACCACGTGTTTTTGCTATTTCCTGAAGTGATTTTCTCAAAAACTACCAAAGATACTATACATAAAACATGAAACCGCACAGTAGGGGAGGGCGGAGCTGGGCCAGGTATCATAACGTCATGTGACTTTGTATGTAAAATGTTAACACATCCCAATTTCTTCTCCTTTAAACAGTATTTCTTGATTCTGAAACACTTCAAATATCTCGAATCTAATTGGGAATGACACGACAAACATGTTCTCATACCAAATAGGGTGTTTTCAGTCACTCACATGTATATATGAGGCGATATATGTAACATAGTATGATACAAACTTTATCAATATTTTCAGGCATTTATAATGGTGGTAAGCCCCGATGATACACAGGAGTCAGAAGAACAGATTAATAAATTGCGGTATCCTTTATCTATGAGTTAATAACTGTAGTGCCAACTATACCTGACTGAGTCATCTAAAACACTAGCCCTATGCTAGCATGGTATTAGTTGAATAGTAGGATTTTCAAAAAGAAAAGGTTTGTTTGGTCTAAAAACATGCAAAATATATGAACCTGTAATGAATTTTTCTGACTACTGGTTCTTTTTTTGTTTGATTCTATATTAATATGCATGTGATATTGCGGTCAGGTGGATAACATACTCGACTCTTGATCGAGAGGTCCCTGGTTCAATCCTCGGTCAGGAAATTGGTCATTTCAGAAACGCTATTTAAGTGTTTCCCATCCTACAAGAGATGAATTGGTTGGAAACCAAGTGGTAGTCTCGCGTGTGTCGATGCTTTACACAGGGCACATTAAAACACCAAGGAATCTATTCGAAACGAGCTAGGGTAGCGCTCCCAGATTCCTTGTATCTCATTTCTGCCCTTGTCCGACACTGCCAAAAATACGCAAAAAGAGGCGTTTGACAGTATAAATAGATTCTAGTATTCCTAGAATGAGGAAGCTGAGTTGATACATATACAATAGTTGATTTTCTTTAACTTACATCACAGGGCACGTTTTATACAAGCCGTGTCACAGTTACAGTTTCTAGGATTTGTGAAACCTACCAAGAGAAAGACAGACCATGTAGCCAGACTTACATGGGGAGGATGCTGAAATACAGTATATGATCATTGTGAAGTCTGTAACAGCATCCTATAACAGCAGGATGCTAATGTATATACCTACCGACATATAGCTACTGTGCATGCTCAGAACAAACATTTATGACCTTTATTGGTCAGCAGATAGGACTACAGTTTGGAATAAGTGATGAACATAAGAACCAAATGAATGTTGATCTGCCAGACTACTGGCCTCTAGCTGCCTATTTGTGTCTATGTAAATATTGAAAATAAATTATTATTCACTATCTAATGTGTCCTGTTTCACTTGGTTGAATACATCAGTCTGATATTTGTGTTACTGTGAACATGGCATATGGGTGTTACCATTGTTGTTTTACAAACCTGATGGCAATGTGTAGCATGGGATCGTGTGTGACAGTCTTTTGTGATCAGTGTGGGTTCTGTGATTAGTGTGGCTTCTGTGATTAGTGTGGCTTCTGTGATCAGTGTGGCTTCTATGATCAGTGTGGGTTCTGTGATCAGTGTGGCTTCTGTGATTAGTGTGGCTTCTGTGATCAGTGTGGCTTCTGTGATTAGTGTGGCTTCTATGATCAGTGTGGCTTCTATGATCAGTGTGGCTTCTGTGATCAGTGTGGCTTCTGTGATTAGTGTGGCTTCTGTGATCAGTGTGGCTTCTATGATCAGTGTGGCTTCTATGATCAGTGTGGCTTCTGTGATCAGTGTGGCTTCTGTGATCAGTGTGGCTTCTGTGATCAGTGTGGCTTCTGTGATTAGTGTGGCTTCTGTGATCAGTTTGGCTTCTGTGATCAGTTTGGCTTCTGTGATCAGTTTGGCTTCTGTGATCAGTTTGGCTTCTGTGATCAGTTTGGCTTCTATGATCAGTGTGGTTTCTATGATCAGTGTGGGTTCTATTTTCTGTGCTTGCCTGTTTCAGTTGAGTGTTGCCTTTTTCTCTTCAAATTTTTATTGTCTTTTTGCTTGAATCATGTTCAACATAATTTCTTGTATAGTGAAACCCCATGAAGCCGGTGTATCCACGGTACCAGTGTATGTAATTTTCTCATGAAATTGTAGATTCTTCAGGATTGTTTACAATAACTGACGAGTAAATTAAATGAATAAATACGAAATGGATTAATTTATGAATGAAATCACAACAAAAACTTACACCATACCTTCACTACGAGTAAATCCTTATTTAGTCGGCAATGTTTGACATGCATGTATTCAATGCTCGCTTGTTTATTTATCAAACATGATTTTGACAGCTATGACGTAATCCATTGATAAAAAAGGGTCGTGTGCAACTTTTGGCGGGAAAAAATCAACTTGTCAACAAACTGGACCAAATTTACTTGGAAAAAGTTATTGTTGCACCGGATAGATGGGGTTATTTCCCTTTCCTGAAATTTTACATGGTGTTTGTTTACATGTATTTTTTCCGATTCCAAAGGTCATTTGATGTGATTTTGCAGTTTTATTGAAGATTAAAGGTCATTTTAGCAGTTTCCAACAAAATATGTGTTGAGCTGTTAGTGATTTATATTTATTTTGTCAATTTCGTTTGATACACCGGCTACATGAGCTTCAAGGCTATGCCATATTACTTTGTCATTCTAAGTTCAAATTACTTCAAATTAAGTATGCATGTTTGTTAGATTGACTTAAATGGCAGTGTGCAAGAACCTTAACTCTTGCAAGAACCTTTTTCCACAGGCAACTTGAGCTTTTATATACATAATAAATCACTGATAAATCATGCTCTCTGATTAATCAACCTTTGTGGAGTATATCAAATGTTCTTCTCACATAGTCTAGGTAGTTGAGGCAACTGAAGCCATATATTAGTGGGGCACATAGTCTAGGTAGTTTAGGCAACTGAAGCCATATATTAGTGGGGAGTGGTGGCCTAGGGGTAGGGCGCACACTTCGGGATCCGTCCTGGGTTCAACCCTCGTCTGGACCACTGGTTAATTTCTCAGAGCAAAAATAACACACATGCTGAATTCCACCAAGGCGTAAATTGGTACCTGTTAGGGCACAGAATCCAGGGTCTGTCAACTGTACAAAGGGAACCACGGTAAGAAGTTTGATCGGACATTGAACGAATGAAGCAAAACAGGACTTGTACACAAAGGAGAGTTTATTTTAGTAATTATGAAGTTTGTCTAAACATGGACTATCAAATATATATATAAATATATGTTCTACATCAAATACAAGAATAATATAGACATACACAACTATACAAATAGTAAACACAGAATGTATGTATAAAATATTGATAGAAAACTTCATAGAATTGCATAATCCTGAAAAAAACAGATGTGAAGAAAAGTAAAATAAATGGCGTAGCTCACAGACAATAATGCTAGCCTTGTTAACAAAGATTGATAATTCAACATGTTACTGCTTTCTCAACATTTACAATTTTGTCCATAAAACATGATGCATTTTAACATGCACGCAATACTGGAAATAAGCCATCTAGTCGTCTTATAGATAAGTATTGAGCTGAGGCTGCACTTTTATAATTACAGACACTAGAATGTACTGAAAAGATAGACTCAGGCAATATGGTGTTAATATTATCAACATTTTCTGCAAGGCTAGAATAACCGTTGGTCAACTATAAATAGTAACAATGTTTGATTCCTGTATTCCGTAGGCACAATATGACAATATATAGAAAGGTATTGATGATGAACTAAACACTATATTTTGTTCAAAATTTGAATAAAAGACAATACCATGATTTAAGTACACCTTAACCAAATGTAAACAATTTGGTTATATATACTATATACAAAATGATTATGTATATCTATGTATGAATGGACATACAGTATCCTCTTTTCATTTTGTATTTTCCTCATATAAATAATCAATAAGACTATAAGAAAGTATAAATATAATAGGAATAGATACATTTGTACCAATAGAGTGATACATTTATTATTTTATCCTCTAGAATTCTGATTATCAACAGATCCCTGGGGTGAAAGTAAAACTATTGTCTTCTACCAAGTAAAGTCAGCATGTTTATAACCCAGAATTGTAATGCAATCTTTAATTTGACATTTAGACATCTGAAAACCAAGTCTGATATGCAAGTGTAGAACAGCCATAGTCTTGATGGTTGTTTTTCAAGATGTTTTGCACCTGAGTTTGTATCTTCTCCAATTACTTGTTTTATCTGTGCCTGTACACAGTTGCATGCAATGCTTGGGTAAATCAGAAGAATTATAAGAGCAAATGAAGACATAATAGATTACCAACCCATTGGAGATAATCTTTGAGCAAGATACTATATATATAAATGATCAGTATAAAACTTTGAATAAATACATCAAAATTGTGAATGCCCTAAAAAAAGGTTCACACTCCCTAAAAATCAGGGTCTGTTGTGTCTATTGTATAACAAATTGTCCATTATAGGACGAAATATTCAAAACTTTAATGAGATGTGTTCAACCTGAGCATCACTAATAAATGAATGTTTCAAAGATAAATTTGAGAATGGACTCTCCATGTGAAAAGAAATACTTAAAAGATATGAAATAGACCAAAAAACATTGCTTAGAAAAATGTGTTTTTGTTCTGCGACCAGATAAGGAAAATGTTGCCTAGTTGTGTATTCATCAATAACAGCACTACGGAGCTTAAAACAAACAACTTAATACTCGCAAAGAAACGTTGAGCACAATACAAGGTTACCAGAACAATTTATAAATTAAAACAACCATCAAATAGACATCGAAAAATAAACAATAGCTACTATAAAATATGCATCAATTTGTGTAAGTAAGTAAATTTCAAATAAACTGTGCGGTTTTTTACCACAATGGAAAAAAATAGTATAACATAAATATAAAATCTAGTGTTTAACGTAAGAACTGTACACCAGCTTACCATTACTTATACATCTGTGGGTGTTTCCAGACAAAATGAGCACTAATACACGAAAATCAAAAAATTAAATCTCATCTACTCCATACAAAAATTTGTAACTATATACAAAGAATGGGCGTAAGTAATGCATTCAGATCTTTGAACTTGTATCACAGTATATCAACAGTTTGACACGTGTTTTATGGATTCATTATAACACAATTATAAATCACAGGTAACTGTATCATTGATAACGAAAAAAAAATGATTTTTTTGCAAAATTTATATTTTTTTTTTTCAAAGAAAAATATAAATTTTACAAAATATTTTTTTGTTATTCTTTATCAATGATACAGTTACCTGTGTTGTAGATATATAAAGTAATCAAAAATTAATTTGTAACAATTAACATTCAACTATAAGTGTATATCATGTAAACAGTGCAGCTTTTCCCAACATCAGTAAGTAACAGTGTTACGTCTCAGAATAATAACAATAACAGAATATCGAAATGATAGGTACAATATGTATATGGCATAAAAATTAATCTAAAGAAACTGCAGTAAGTCGAAGCCCTCTTAACACCCCCAGGGCTTGACACAAATTTCACTGATTATCAAAACTATTATGCTAAACATCGTATATTTATTTGATACCAGTCAACTATGTAAACAGAAGAAAGCATACCCATAGTAGCAACCCTGAAACACTGTTTCTCAGTTCTATCAGAAAATTATGTTACATTCCCAGGAACTGTGAATACACAATATCAGTTTTCAGTCCCTTCCGAGCCATATGAAAACAGTATAGTTATATGGCGAAGCTTACAGTAAGCTTACAGTATATCAGAATTACTACTGTGATAACAACATCAAAATTGTCAATAAATGGTATAGATAGGGCTCCTTTACTTCTGGTATCCAAGTTTGGTTGGCCCGGTATCTGGATAACACAAAATATTGTAAGTGTGGGCATTTAACCACAAATTAGAATTTAAACAAGTTGTAACATTTAAGTATGACTGTACTGTATAATACTGGATTTCTGTATCGAAAAACGAAGTGAATATATATATATTAGACATATAACAATACAACATACAAGCTAACTACATGTGTACTCTTTAAATCCAATACAAACTACTGCATTATGATTAATTTAAAACATCCAATATATAATTTTAGTATGAATACACATGCTCTTGATTACTACTCATTGACATATGATTGAAGAGTTGAATACATGTACGGGTACAAATAAACCATACACTATTCCACATCCTATATAAAGGCACAATGATAATCTATATAAAGAAAGTCGGGTAAGTTAGATGAGCAGATGCAATATAAAATATAACAAATTTAGGTCCCTAATCAGTTATACGTAAAATTAATCCATTCTGTGCTGGCCTTTAAAGAACATTTATAAGCGGGGTGCAGAACAACTACAGAGGTATATTTTAATAATTGGTCCAAGCAAAGATTGTTTGTTTATAGATCTTTGGTCCAAAGCAAAACAATAATAGGGATGAATAACCTACTAGCTCACCTGGTTACACAGTACAATATTTGACAGCATTACACTAATGTGCCAATAAATCCAGTCAATATCCACCCAATATTACTTTTCTAATTCTGTAACTAACATAAGTAGCTGACAAGAGACCTTTTATCAGTCTGATGAAGGAGCATTCATGTGGAGATTTTTTATTTGGCTCAGACATGTCATTTTACAGGCAATAATCATGCCACACTCGACATTCAACGTTCCCAATAGCTAACCCGTAAGCACTTCATGCTAAGGTGAGCAAAAAAGATTTAAAAAAATAAGGCAATTATTTTAAATTCAAACAAAAAAGTATCAAAACAAATTGAGCATTAACTAAATGTCAGTTAAAAGGCACAAGAACATGGGAGGATGGAACAAAATTCCAAAAAGGCCAACATGTAAACCTTCCTAATTAGCAGTTATTTAGTACTGACACAAAAGAGAAAACAGAGAAGCCATTTTGCTACGAAAATAACATTTATAATAGAACTACAGTAACAAATTGTCGAGTCTGTAAGGTTCATTTTAGCAATTAATTTAAATTATTGTTGAACAAACAACGTGATTGTATGCTGTACCAATGGTTTTTATAGAAATTTACGTAAAAAAATGCAACTTGAAAAAAAAAATGTACAGAATTCCCACATGATAACAGGGAGTTCATTGCTAGAAAGAACACTGTATAAACAATATAGGACTTGCATTGTATCTACCTAGGAAAACTGACAGCCAATTACGCAGGTAGTCAACAAAACATTCACATAACAGTTACACTGGGTAGAGCAGAGGGTATCATATCTACATGTAAGTAGATAGACTGACTCTGTATTTACCCATCTACAAACTAACACAAGTATAATATCAATACTAGATGCAACCATGGAAAATATACCCAACTAAAGCATTGATTAACATACTGTACAATATGCACCAATATATATGATAATGTACCACACATGTACCACACTACAGCATGCTGAGGTATAAACACTGATGATTCTGAATATATTAATCTACTATAATCATAGTACTTCTATATACATGTTAATGTACATCACTATGTCACCTCATACCCTGACGAAAGTGAAGTCAGTCCATTTAGAAACTTCACGCATGAACCCCTGGATATATCCCACACTATTTTTGATAATAAAATAATAAAGCATTCAGTCATAAATATAGACCACTTAACAAGACAATATTTAAGGGTAAATAATGGTTATGTTTTCAGTCATCCAACAGCACTAATAATTTGCATAACACAAGAGTAATACCAACAGTCATTTCACAAACCATTTTTTAACCGATATAAATTTTGAAACAAGCTCAATGGTACTACAAGTTTCACATAATAACTTTAAATACAATATCACGGGGCTAACATGACCAATGGTCAGATTTTTTATTACTAGTTTGGTGTTGTCTGCTTCTGTCGCCAGTCTATCTTTTGCAATAAAAATGTGGATGGGTTAAGTCCATTATAAGAAGTAATGGGTTACTATAAGTTTATTAATACATGTAAATATTTTTGTGTGATTTTCAGCACATTTTCTTTTTTTCACCTGACAATATGTAAATAAACTAGTCTAAACAACAAGGTGGGCTAAATCCATTATGAAAAATAGGGGTTAACAATGTGTAAGCATTATTTTTCAACTAACACGCCCATGCTATGTAAATGCACTAATCCAAGTCACAAGGTGGGTTAAATCAATTATGAGAAATTGGTTAATAATGTTTCAGCTTTTTCTTCAACTAACCAGTCCTTGCTATGTAAATGAACTAGTCCAAGTCACAAGGTGGGTTAAATCCATTATGTGATTTAGGGGTGCACACTGTTTATGAATAAAATCCCATGGGGCTGATTTCCTCACTTTCCTGGAAATCTTCATCTTGCCAGCTAACACCTTGAGCGGTCATCAAGGCCTTCATCATACCCTCCAGATTGTTCATTTGTCCTTTCATCTCCTTGTTATTGTACCGCATCTTGTTGATTGATGCTTGTAACTTTTCTTGACTTTCCTTGACTTTCTCAATCTCATCCTGTTGTACAAAACGAACAGCTTTGTTTTAACATTTTTTGGCCTTTTTGTGCCCCCACAACTATTTATGAGAAGGAGGCATAAAGCATTCCAATTTTGTAAGGTATATTCTATCGGTTCTTGATTTTTATACATTATTTAAGCATTTTTCAACAATTTGTTCAACAGCTTATCAATCATTTTTAACAAGTTTTTCATCACCACAATTTTTCACCATTTTTTAAAGTATTTGCCAGTTATTTACAGTGGACCTAACCAAACTAACATGAATGATCAACTTAACTGCAGCATTTTTATCCTCAAGCAATTGACAACTCTTGGATTTTGTTTCTGCTTTGAAAATGTAGCATTAAAAGTTCTGCTCAGTTTATAGTATTAGCACCAATGACAAATTTTGACGATGGAAGACCAGTGAAATAAATTGGGTATAAATGTCGGACTGTCACACAGACAGGTGAAGTGACTCCTACAAACACCTCTTTGGAAAGTAAAATAAAATATCCTAAAAGTCAAAGAGAATTTTTAACACAATTTTCAAGCGTTTCCATGACAACAAATAATACTGCTGCTTGTCATACTTACCAATTCCGGATTTAAAGCTTTGTTTATATTTTGAGCAGTCAACCCGTAACTCTCCAGTCCAAATATACCACTTAGAATCTTATTCACTCCTCTATTAGGCTTCAATGCATCTTTTCTCACCACAAGTCTTCGACGGAAGAAATCCGGTACTATTCTCTCTACATCCAAAGCTAACTCGACCTTGAAGATAAAGATTCAAACATTATGACTCATAAGGAAACAAAAACTGCAGTCATTACTTTCATGTTGCTTAAATTTTTCATTGATTTTGTTGATAAATTTATTCCAGTAAATAATCATGCCACCAAATACCGAATTTGAGATGAACTCAAATCGGAATTTGAGATAATTTCTTATGTTTTCATGCAACAAACTCAGTATACTGTTTTTCCTAATTGCAATGCCAATATTTAGTCTAGGCTTTCGTAGAAATTAACTCAAAGATACATGACAATATTTAAGTTGAGATTTAAACTAAGATTAAGATGCTTATGGAGTTTGTGTCGACAGTTGTATAAGATGTAATTACCTGCATAGCTTTCCTGGTTAATTCTGCCTGTTCCTGGACTTCCTTGATGTTGTCAACAGCCAAACCAACCTGTCAATGTACAATATGGGAATGTTGGCAGTCATAAATAGGCAACTCAAACACACCACACAACTTGTAAAACAACCAAGAATGCAAAATTACAGAATGCTGCCTTGTCAATGACAATGATTTTAATAATGGCATTCAAAGTAGGCAATCACAGGCTCAAGCTTTGAATCAGAACTGACAAAGAAATGCTTTTAACTTCCCAATTATTGTTAACAAATCTATGCAGAAAACAGTACACAACATGACTGTTGGCATAGAAGCATGCACAAAATCAGAAATTGCTGAAGTGTTTCCAATTATTCACAATTTTTATAAAGATGATTTGTAACTTATCTTGTGAGATGTACAACCAACAAGAGGGCCATGATGGCCCTATATCGCTCACCTGATTATAAATGAAGCCCTGCACAATTAAGACTAACAAAGGTAGAGCGTAAATATAGAAACTGGTGACCCCCGGGGCGGGGTCAATTTTGACCTCAGGGGCATAATTTGAACAATCTTGGTAGGGGACCACTAGATGATGCTACATACCATATATCAAAGCTCTAGGCATTGTAGTTATAGAGAAGAAGATTTTTATATGTTTTCCCTATATAAGTCTATGTAAAACGGTGACCCCCGGGGCGGGGCCAATTTTGACCTCAGGGGCATAATATGAACAATCTTTGTAGGGGACCACTAGATGATGCTACATACCAAATATCAAAGCTCTAGGCATTGTAGTTTTAGAGAAGAAGATTTTTATATGTTTCCCCTATATAAGTCTATGTAAAACGGTAACCCCCGGGGCGGGGCCAATTTTGACCTCAGGGGCATAATATGAACATTCTTGGTAGGGGACCACTAGATGATGCTACATACCAAATATCAAAGCTCTAGGCATTGTAGTTTTAGAGTAAAAGATTTTTATATGTTTTCCCTATATAAGTCTATGTAAAACGGTGACCCCCGGGGCGGGGCCAATTTTGACCCCAGGGGTATAATATGAACAATCTTGGTAGGGGACCACTAGATGATGCTACATATCAAATATCAAAGCTCTAGGCATTGTAGTTTTAGAGAAGTAGATTTTTATATGTTTTCCCTATATAAGTCTATGTAAAACGGTGACCCCTGGGGCGGGGCCAATTTTGACCCCAGGGGTATAATATGAACAATCTTGGTAGGGGACCACTAGATGATGCTACATATCAAATATCAAAGCTCTAGGCATTGTAGTTTTAGAGAAGTAGATTTTTATATGTTTTCCCTATATAAGTCTATGTAAAACGGTGACCCCCGGGGCGGGGCCAATTTTGACCCCAGGGCCATACTTTGAGCAATCTTGGTAGGGGACCACTAGATGATGCTACATACCAAATATCAAAGCTGTAGGCATTGTAGTTTTAGAGGAGAAGATTTTTATATGTTTTCCCTATATAAGTCTATGTAAAACGGTGACCCCCGGGGCGGGGCCAATTTTGACCCCAGAGCCATAATTTGAACAATCTTTGTAGGGGACCACTAGATGATGCTACATACCAAATATCAAAGCTCTAGGCATTGTAGTTTTAGAGAAGAAGATTTTTATATGTTTTCCCTATATAAGTCTATGTAAAACGAGTTTAAAATGTTCAAAATACTGAAAACTACTTGACAATATACAGAACTGGATGCTTTCATATAAATAACATAGGGCAGTTATTTCTAAAAAAACCGGAAATCATTATATAGTCTGAAAATTGTTACCCATGTAGAAGCACAAAAGCCCTGAAAGTGATTCAATGTCTAGAAAAGTTTATTTTCATTAGTAAGGTTGCATAAGACTATAATTACAGCTTAATAATTGTTTAATAGTTTGTAAACATACAATCACTGTAAACGATGATAACCCTAATATCCATATTCTGCATTTAATTTAAATTAAAGCCTCAAAGCTGCTAACAAGTACACATTTCTTAGTTCTACAACTAAAATATAGTAAGAGAGACAACTCTTACATGATCACAACCAGTATAATTACAGAGTACACTCCCTTTGATAAAATGAAAAACAAGGTTTTTCTATTACTCGACCTAGTAGCCTAGTTTTTGACCTCAGATGACCCAATATCGAACTTGACCTAGATTTTGTTAAGATGATCATTGTGACCAAGTTTCATAAAGATTAGGCCAAAATTGTGACCGCTAGAGAGGACACAACCCAATTGTTGACGGACGGACGGACAGACGGACGGACGGACGACGGACGAAGAGTGATCACAAAAGCTCACTCTGTCACTTTGTGACAGGTGAGCTAACAAAACAAGAGAAGCAGACTTTTCAATGAAAACTATCTCTGTCAGTTGAATGCAAAAAGTCTGATAATGAATAACTAATTGGTAGCAAGGTAAAGAGTTTGATGCGAGGTTTAACTTACGAGCTGGTAGCAAGGTAAAGAGTTTGATGCGAGGTTTAACTTACGAGCTGGTAGCAAGGTAAAGAGATTGATGCGAGGTTTAACTTACGAGCTGGTAGCAAGGTAAAGAGTTTGATGCGAGGTTTAACTTACGAGCTGGTAGCAAGGTAAAGAGTTTGATGCGAGGTTTAACTTACGAGCTGGTAGCAAGGTAAAGAGTTAGATGAGAGGTTTAACTTACGAGCTGGTAGAAAGGTAAAGAGTTTGATGAGAGGTTTAACTTACGAGCTGGTAGCAAGGAAAAGAGTTTGATGATAGGTTTAACTTACGAGCTGGTAGCAAGGAAAAGAGTTTGATGACAGGTTTAACTTACGAGCTGGTTGCAAGGTAAAGAGTTTGATGATAGGTTTAACTTACGAGCTGGTAGCAAGGTAAAGAGTTTGATGAGAGGTTTAACTTACGAGCTGGTAGCAAGGTAAAGAGTTTGATGATAGGTTTAACTTACGAGCTGGTAGCAAGGTAAAGAGTTTGATGATAGGTTTAACTTACGAGCTGGTAGCAAGGTAAAGAGTTTGATGAGAGGTTTAACTTACGAGCTGGTAGAAAGGTAAAGAGTTTGATGCGAGGTTTAACTTACGAGCTGGTTGCAAGGTAAAGAGTTTGATGAGAGGTTTAACTTACGAGCTGGTAGCAAGGTAAAGAGTTTGATGAGAGGTTTAACTTACGAGCTGGTAGCAAGGTAAAGAGTTTGATGCGAGGTTTAACTTACGAGCTGGTAGCAAGGTAAAGAGTTTGATGCGAGGTTTAACTTACGAGCTGGTAGCAAGGTAAAGAGTTTGATGCGAGGTTTAACTTACGAGCTGGTAGCAAGGTAAAGAGTTTGATGCGAGTTTTAACTTACGAGCTGGTAGCAAGGTAAAGAGTTTGATGAGAGGTTTAACTTACGAGCTGGTAGCAAGGTAAAGAGTTTGATGCGAGGTTTAACTTACGAGCTGGTAGCAAGGTAAAGAGTTTGATGCGAGGTTTAACTTACGAGCTGGTAGCAAGGTAAAGAGTTTGATGCGAGGTTTAACTTACGAGCTGGTAGAAAGGTAAAGAGTTTGATGAGAGGTTTAACTTACGAAAAAGGTAAAGAGTTTGATGCGAGGTTTAACTTACGAGCTGGTAGAAAGGTAAAGAGTTTGATGAGAGGTTTAACTTACGAGCTGGTAGAAAGGTAAAGAGTTTGATGAGAGGTTTAACTTACGAGCTGGTAGAAAGGTAAAGAGTTTGATGCGAGTTTTAACTTACGAGCTGGTAGAAAGGTAAAGAGTTTGATGAGAGGTTTAACTTACGAGCTGGTAGAAAGGTAAAGAGTTTGATGATAGGTTTAACTTACGAGCTGGTAGCAAGGTAAAGAGTTTGATGATAGGTTTAACTTACGAGCTGGTAGCAAGGTAAAGAGTTTGATGAGAGGTTTAACTTACGAGCAAGTTCATGATGATGATGGACATGACGACCATGAATACACAGAAGAGTATGTATGCTAACACCTCGTAGAATACTTCACCATCTGTATAGATACCATCATACTCAAACTCTCCAATCATCATTACAGACGTCTTTATCAACGATTGCCATACTGTAGCAAAGGCAGCCTGAAATTTATAAACATGGTGAGTAAACATGGTCCATTTGTATAGATATAGGGTTGAAATCTTGGTTAAAAGCAAGTATTGTTTAGTATTAGGTTCTTTCGTCGCCAAACAACTGGTATCCAGAGCAACTGCAATACTTGTATATTTTTCAGTTATTATAAATGGATGAAACTTTTAAATGATAAAGACTTTAGTTTTTATACACTTTAAAAACTTATTATACTATGGGATACTTTACATGCTATATAAATTATCTTGGGGGACAAATGGACGTCATTTTGACATTTATTGAAAAGTTACTTTTGCCAAGAATCTCAATTCCTGGGTTGCCTTGGATTATTCACCGGAATTCCGGTTAATAGATAGACCGTTGCCTATATAGTAATATAGTCATGTTATTCGTACATGTATATTTGAAATGCTAGCTTTCCAGTGGTATACACAAATAATTAGATGGCATCAATCATTATCTCATGGCATTCTGTTGATGAAGGGACAAATATTATGAATCACTCTGTACATAGTAAGACACCTACATATAACTGATACATACCTGGTTTTGAAGTAACGAGAAGAAGGCTAGAGCGAAGGCAATGATGAACAACATGAAGACGATGAAGAATTGGAAGAAGGTCCAGAGAATGTCCTTGAACATCACTACATAGATACCAAACCTGGGGAACTTCTGGGCAAACAACACAAGGTTGATCCACGACAGAAATATAGCGACTGTACCCACATTCCATTGCCATCTCTGAAAACAACATGGTAACATTAGATGGATGTGTTGCCTAATACTGCAAACTAATTTACTTTCGCGAATACTATCTTTCTTGTTTCATAGTTCGCGACTACAAATTTTCGCATTTTCAAATATGCTGCGATGTCAATATATAATGTTTTGAACACTTTCGCAGCTACTATATTTCTTTCTTTCTTTTTTCTTCCATTTAATTTGCAGGGCCCACTCTGGGGCATTATCACAAATATTAGAGACAGAGGTGAGATACAAGGAATCCGGGTGCGATACCCTAGCTCGTTTCGAATAGATTCCTTGGTTCTTTAACGTGCCCGGTGTAAAGCACCGATACACGCGAGACTACCCCTGGGTTACCAACCAGGATCATCTCTAGTTGGGTGGGAAACACTAAATAGCGTTTCTGAAATGACCAAGTGTCCCGGCCGAGAATCGAACCCCGGACCTCTCGATCAGCAGTCTAGCGTCTTACCACTAGACCACCGTGCCATCTTGCATGAATTCCTACCACTTTTGTACACGGTGAAATTAAATCGCTGAAAAAAACTTGTTTTACAGTAACTATAAAGTTGTCTTGTCTTTTAGAGGTCTGATACCTTGTACTGGTATTCATGATTAAACACTAAAAGACCTTTTGAATTTAAGGAATATGTTACATATGTATGAAATCATGTGAACAAAGAGCTTACTGTTCTATATCCTGTCCCACTCTGACAATCTTCAAAGTCTATAACAAACAGTAATGATGTAACATATACTGTCCATTCTATCAAATTCTCCCAGCTTAGATAGTTCAACTTCGCCTGATAAATTTGTATCAACTGCAATAAAAACACATTACATATAATAACAACTACAATTTTTTATTATCGTAAACAAGAACACAAAAATCTCCCAGAAAGGGTTATAACTCTGTTAAACTCACCTGACCTAAAATTCCAAACAGAATGCACAATTATGCTTAGAATCAAGTATTTATGTGAAGCTTCATAGTAATTCGACACAAGGTTAAGGAGAATAGGCAAGAACAACTTTTGAGACATCCATTCAGACATTCAGCACAAAATCAAATCAACATGTCTGAGTGGGAGTACTGGTTGTAATTTTAGGTCCAGGAGGCATAAAAACTTGAAAAACTTACTGAATTCAAATCGTTAACAAGCAGTTAAAAACTCAATAAATTTACCTCTCTAAGCAAGTTCCAGGCAGCTAAGACAATAATTGCGTATTTTCCTATCTTAGCAAACAATGGTTGTTTATAACCATCATCACTCAAACTTTGACAGGTCGTAGTATTTCTGAAATAAATAGTGAAAATGTGAAGTATCAAAATGCAAATGACAAAACAAAAAATGTACACTTATAGCTCTACTATTCTCATTGCAACCTTGACTTTTCAATGTGACATTGACTTGTCACAGCGACCTTGACTGAATATTGTATCCTTGAAAGAATATTGCCACCTTGATTGGCAATTGCCACATTGACTGCTTATTGCGACCATGACTGGTCATTGCGACCATGACTGGCTATAGTGTCTCAGCCTTTGGCTTTGAACTTTAATTAATAGCGGTCATTTATGAATCATTAAACTACGTTTCAAACATTGTTTTATTGTTAAAATCTAAATAATGGAACTTCAAATGACCATAAATTTGTCAAAATTTTTTGTACAGAAACAATATTTTCACATAATGCCGCCAATCCGGATGGTTGGATTATTCGGGGATTGTAGGAACCCTGAAAGTTAACAGCAATTATCAATTGAAGAAGTTGAAATAAACTTACGACAACATATAAGGAGCATCGGTTGTAACTATGTAGCCGGTCAGAAAGGTCAGGAATATTGAATAGACTAAGAAGTTGACATAGTAGAAGGTACGTCCAAACTTTGTCCATTTATATCGGAGTAAGGCTGTCACCAAGGGATGAGCCAATAAATCCTCTCTCTTTGCTGTCACCTGTTAATAGAATAATCAGAATGCCTAATAGAGTTAACATAGTGGGGTATTGAAGCCAAGTCTTCCCTGTGAGCGTCTAGGATATATACAACATAAATAAGAGATGTTTGTTAACACATATGCCGCCATGGCAGCCTCAGTGTCGAAAATAGAAAAGGTCAGTGACCTTTGACCTACTGATCTCAAAATCATAAGGGGTCATCTACTGTTGCTGGCCAACCTCTATGTAAAGTTTGAAGATCCTAGAGCAAAGCGTTCTTGAGTTATTGAATGGAAACCATTAGGTCCACATGAAAATATGCTTTCAACATGATTCTGAAGATAGGTCACAAAATTCTAATGTTGTATTAATGTTACTGGTATAGAATCTTGTTTGATGTTATAGTATAGAGTATAAACACATGGAAAATCCCAGGTAGGCAGGTCAATTGTCTGGATAAGTGAAAAGTCTTAAGCCTCAATACTAAACCTCTTCACTACCAGGGCATGTTTGATCAAATTAAATATACTGTAAAATCATTCATTTTCGTGGGGGATTAAGTTTCGTGGATTTCGTGGTTCACCTCAACCACGAACTTTAATCACAACGAACATTAATTATATGACCCTAGTTTTATTACCTGAAATGCAAAATCCACGAACTCAAGTGCTAACGAAATTGTCTTTTTTACCAAAACCACAAAATTTTGTCCCAACGAAATAAGATGATTTTACAGTATTCAATTTAAAGTCTCAGAAAACTTCAGGACATTTTCAGTAAGTAAAGTGATAATGCAACTTACCATGATCATAAGGGGATGATTCTTCTTGAATGTACCGGAGTCGGTGGTATAAGGTCGAGCTTTCGTAGTCAGGTGATCCTCATCATCATATATACTTCCTGATACATTGTCAACAAAATGTTCCATAATCATAGCTAATTGATAGCACAAATTGCACACATGCTTTGAATTAAGGATTGAAACTCTGACAATAGTCTTGCAACCTACAATTCCTGACAATATGCACAACTTGGCTTGGTACAAAGTATTCATTTAATTTTCAAATAAATTGGATAAATGGTTAAATAGAACAAGTGAGGACAAACTTGTCACATTCATCTGCACAGACTATAAGACATAAAAAGAGATTTTTGTAAAACATGTATGCCCCATTACAGCAAAATAGGCGTAAATGATACAGGTCACAGGGACTGGGTCACAGTGACCCAGAGCTTTGACCTCAAAATCAATAGGGGACATCTATAGTTGCCATCCAACCTCGAGTAATTGACCAGAAACTATTTTGGTGAACCAACATACCTGAAGATGATCCGGAGTCACTGCTACCTTTCTCACTCCAGTTTAATACAGAGTATAGATCATCGAGGAACTCATAGTTGAATGTTATAGAGTAATTATAACTCTCCAAACTTTCCTTGTTATCTGTCATACATCGGTTAAACACTTCCTCTGCAACATCTGTAACAGAAATACACAAAACATAATGTAAACTCATTAATTTTCGTGGGGGATTAAATTTCGTGGTTCACCTCAATCACAAACTTAAATCCAAACAAACATTAATTTTGACCCCTGTTTTATTACATGGAATGCAAAATCCAGGAATTCAAGTCCAACAAAATTGTCTTTTTTACCAAAACCACGCAATTTCGTCCCAACGAAATTAAATGATTTTACAGTATATAATGCCTTTGATAATTAAGATTTAACACAACAATTTTTCAGTTATACGGGATATATGATGGTAGGTTCAGATTTCCTGGACTGTATCCATATCCAAACTAGAACTAACTTACCCTTCCACAAGGAACAAGCAATTTCTTAACATGTGGAGAAAAAAAGACATTGTCAAATATGACAGGAAGAGTATGACTGGCTTCATCTAAGAATCGAACCTGAATCGCCAGTAGGCGGCAAATCCAAATTCCTAGCTGCTCGACCACATTAAAAAATTACCTCTCCTTTTTATTCATTACTTGAAAACGATTGACGCTTTTGACATACAGTATAACCTAAGAAGAGTGACATCTGATGGAGACAGAAATAACTGCTGCTCCGCAGAGGTAGCTCTGTCTTTTAATCTGTCATTTAGACTTTTGACTGTACATAACAAGTTTTCATAAATTCCTGCCGGGTGTGATTAAGTGCATTAAATTACATCTTCCAATAAAATTTCCGCTTCTCAGAGGTTGTTGCTGTTCAAAGTAACTGTTTTGAAAGCCTATACTGCATCTATGGAATAAAGCGTTCAGAAATATTACTTACCAGGCATTTTTCTGATCAATTTCCGCATGGGTGTATCATGTCTGTTAGAGTTCAGATCCAGGGTATGATTACGCAATGCTTCTTGCCAATAGTTCGACTTTATTATACACACGGCAACATTCCTATAACAAGCAAACAAACAATATTGTCAGTAACATCCATGGATTCCCTGAAGTAGGTGATTAATTGTCAATGTCTACAAAAGATGTATGCAGTTCAAGTAGACAAAGCCATAGATACTCCATACCAAACATTAATCAAATTAGTCTACTAGTGTAATGTTACATTCTCTATAGAAAACATATATGGTTGTACTATATGGACTATTTATTCTCAACACACATTATGGCACTAGAAACTAGAAGAGAAATTTTCTGTCCACAATGTTTGTCTGTATCAAAATAAATTAGTCATGCATAATCTCCTTATTGGTTTCTTTCCACATACCAAGTTAGATAAACCTAGCTTAAAAACTGTTGGTGTTATGGCAGGATTTAGATCTATTGATGGACAGGCAGACATACTGACTGACGGAGGGCAAACCTATAGTCACCTCTGGTTGAAAACCGGTAGGGGACAAACGAAGGACAAACTTAATCAATGCTAGTTTTAATAATCAGAAGACAGACAACCCTTTCTGGTAATCTATTGTACAGATATGTATTACATTAAGATGTATAGCATAAATGGAATAATACAAACATTCTGATAGTTTAAACTTGTATAAATACCCAACCAACATACGCATTATTGTTGTCAATAGCTAAATCCAGACAATTATTGCCATCAGAATCTCTCTGTTCTACGTCAGCGTCCCAGTCTATCAACAGCTCGACTACTTCATTATGTCCGTACTTACATGCCAAGTGAAGTGGTGTAGTCTACAATATATACAACACATCAATACTCAATATTATCAAACAATTACATTTTTTTATGTAAATTAAGATTGACCCGTTGAGCACCAGAACTACATAAATGTGTCACTGGATTAAATTATTTTGCATTTAAACACAAACACAGTATTTGTGATAAGTTAGAAGCTAAGTCTAACTTCAACACAATTAGACTGCTGGTTAGTGCATGATCTTCCAAACTTCTGTATTACTGATGATGACTTGCTTAAATTTGGTAAATATAGAAAATGGTTCCATGGCATCTTTCAACCTAATTGGTTCAAAAACGTTGTGTTTGATTATCAATGCCATATAGTTATTTCCACATGTAACAGGTAAATGAATACAATTATGACAATTCTGCCCCATTTAAGGTCAAACTGACTAAATGTTACACTAACCTTAGGTCAAACTAACTAAATGTTACACTAAATTTAGGTCAAACTAACTACATTTTACACTAACCTTAGGTCAAACTAACTAAATGTTACACTAAACTTAGGCCAAACTAACTACATTTTACACTAACTTTAGGTCAAACTAACTAAATGTTACACTAAACTTAGGCCAAACTAACTACATTTTACACTAACCTTAGGTCAAACTCACTAAATGTTACACTAACCTTAGGTCAAACTAACTAAATGTTACACTAACCTTAGCTTTGTCCATAGGATCTATTGGTGAATCGGCCTCTAACAGAACCTTAGCTGTCTTCATCCAACCTTTAGCAGCCGCACAATCCAGGGGTGTCCATAAACTCACATTTCTAAACAACACACAACAATACTGTTACTTATATAACCAAGGCATATTGTTAGATAACGATTGTAGGGGTTAAATTCAAAAAGTATAAACTAAAATACAGTAGAACTTGCCTCAAACAGTTTTCGGCTTAAATACTAGAGAATAACCTTGAACTGGTTCTTCAGTGCAAGCAATATGATGTACTAGTAAGCAGTGTATGCTTCAAACAGGTAGATGTTTGAATCTATCTTCCCGGAACAAAGGCAATCTGAGGCAAAGAATTAAACCAAATAATAAATCCTTCAAGGTATCCCCAGTGTCCCTTCTACAACATCAGCACCAAACTCCATGAGAACACCAGCCACCTTGGCGTGTCCAGCTAAGGCAGCAAGCAGTGTTAAAATACATACCTTGCAGCAACATCGGCACCAAACTCCATTAGTACATCAGCCACCTTGGCGTGTCCAGCTAACGCAGCAAGATGTAACGCGGTGTTAGAATTCTCATCTTCATCATTCACAGCGTTCTTATCCTGTGTAACCAATTCTCTCACAATACTGAAATGAAACACACAAAGTTCAATCACATTTCATCATATGAATTTCCATAAATTATTGATAATTTTACAAAGGCAATGCATTTCATTTTAACCAGTACACCTGAATAGAAGAAATACTTGCACTCACCATCTGACATTTTAACATTTTTTCGACAGCAGAAACATCTTTATGGAAAATTTAAGAATATATCAAACTTGTTTTGGACTGTTTTCTTCGATGAGATTTTTAATTGTTATTATGAGATTTAGCGCATACAGTAGTTAGAAACATGTTCATTAACAATCATGGCAAAGCAAAACCTACAGTAAGTGCCTCCTCACAAGAACATGCACCATTGCTCAGCACAAAACACATGAATTAACTCGGTAAACAATACATATTTTTCAAATTTATTATCACTTTCGTATCGGCTTTTGCCTTCATCAGGGTAAATTTTTTAATAAAGTTAAATTTAAATAGCTTGCTAATAAATTTAACATAAGAAATTGTGAGACACATATTTTAGTAATATTATGTACATACTTTGTTCTACCAAACTTTGCAGCAAGATGGAGTGGTGTCTGTTCTTCTTCATTCTTACTGTCCATATCTCCACCATTCTTCAACAAACACTGCAATCACAGAGAAATATCGTCATTCAATCATTTCATGTCAAGCCCATATAACGGTCTTGTATCTGACATATGATTAGAGTTGGCTTTAACACTATCTCACCATTAAATGATCATCTATTCTATGCTTTGCTTGAAATATCCACGACAATATAAGCAATAGATGCTTGTAAACATCCATGCCACCATTGTAGCCAAACAGTCAATAGTGTTGTTATATCGAGAAAATTCCGGGTATTACGGCCAAATTACGGGGGGTCCCGGGGTACGGTCTAGACCATCCGTTTTACCCAGAAGGCCATATTATGACGTGAGAGCGCGAGCGGAAACTCGATGGCAGACGAATACCGGCAGGCTGCGTAGACGAGACATTCCAGGACAAAAACAAGACCCGTGCACGGAGAACCGACCACAGGACATCGTGAATATAATCCTCCTATATTGTGCTTATAATTACCACCGGCAGGAACACTAAAGTGTTAAAGGTCACAGCCACCTAGATCACAGCGACATTAACCTTGGACCTACTGACCTCAATATTTGTCATCTTCTGTTACTAGCCAACCTTTGTGTAAAGTTTGAAGATCTTAGGGCAAAGAGTTCTTGAGTTATCAAAAGAAACCATTTGAATTACAGAACTACCGACTGGCCGAATGACTTGGGCAAAGATCATCAAAGATGGACACATACGAAAGTAAAACTTACCCGGATAATGGGCAGATAACCCTTCATGGCAGCAATATGTAGCGGATCATTGTCCAATCTGTCACTGACGTTGATCATGTCTTTCACTGTGTCATACTTCAACAATGTCTGTAAATATAACAATATACATGTATACACACAGTATAACCTCTCCAGAATGGCCCTCTGTAGAGTAATAACCTGTCTACGACAACACCTTCAACATTTCACTAAGCTTTTCTTTTCTATGAATTCAACCTTTGTAGAGTAACAACCTCTAAGAAACAACCAATATTTGCATCTCCTGCAAGGTGTTGCTCTAGAGATGTGGCACTGTACATCAGTTACTGACTTTACAAAATGGATTTACACAGATGTTATTTTAACTATTTGTTGAATGTAAAACATTTCGTTTAAATAAACTCTAAACTGGTGCTAAAGTGTGTAAATTATAGGGAATAGTGATGGTTCTACAAACCTCAAGTGCATTGAGTTGATTTTCCTCGGCAGCCAGGAACACAGCCGTCTTATCATTCTTATCTACCGCTGTGATGTCAGCTTCTTTCTGTATGAGTAGATCAACTGTAGCAGCTTTACCGTATACACTAGCCAGTAATAATGGTGTATAGTTCTCCTCATCACGACGTTCAATGTCCGCCTCCCTGACATATGAATAATACTCTTCAGGATAAGATAAACATTAAGGAGCTATGGGAGAGACCTGTTTTCAATGCATATTTCGTAATAATACATATTGTATAATAGATGCCCACATTTTGACTTTGAAAAAGCATCTGTTAGTCACAACCACTTGTAAGAACAAGCTGGGTGTCTTCCTAGGGAACAGGGAGAGTACAGGATTGATCCCTTACTGTATTATAATAAAGACAATAGTTTAATATTGGAACGGCTCCCATAGCATGTCTGTGTTCTGAGGTAGTTCCAGACCTTCTGAATTTGGATGCTGATTGTAAATAGTGAGAACACATTCATAACAACTTACCTGTCAACAAGGAACTCAACAATTTGAACATGGTTATACTGGCAAGCTTTATGTAGAGGTGTGGCCTGCTCGTTGTTCAATGCATCAATTCGAGCATTATGTTCCACCAAGAGACGTACAATTCTAAGATCACCGTTGACAGCACCGAGATGTAATGGGTACATGTAGATGCTGTTTGGCACGTTAACATCAGCCCCTGGATAATAGAACAAGAAATGATGAATACAGTAAATAAATACAAAGATTTTCACTATTTTTTTATGTTATTTTAATACTATGTTAAATCATTAATGTAACCATGGTTACTGAATACTAAGCGGCACTGCTAACGCTACCGTTGATATATTTCTGTTTTCTTTAAAACACCTCAATGAATATTTCTGACATTTTGCACACGTATACAGCAATATTTGACGCAAGTTCTGACGAATTTTCCGCTCGATCCGACAATAGACTATTGCACGACACGTCTTCAACTGACTGAATACTTATATTGAAAGTCGCATTTTTATCACACAATATCAGTCATCTGATTGTCATGTATGCATGTAGATGTACCTTTTTCTTATAATGGTTATGCATATAAACATTTTATTCGCTCATAGTATTTAATAGTTATTAACAATATTTACCAAAATGCTAGTTAACGAAAAGTGTTGGTTTTGTTGTAAAATATAGTATTTTCCGTACCCATAGCGTGTCTGTTGAGAAATACGATTCCTGCGAGTAACACGGGTTGCGCTCAACTTGCAATTTAAATTTAGGTGACCAATTATTAGATCAAACTGAATATATTCAACTCTACTGCGTACTATTAACATTCGTTATTCAGAAGAAATGTGAATTTTACCATTCAAGTAGCCTTATTTGAGATAAAACGTTTATTTTAAACGCATCAGTTTTATATTCAGATTCTGAGCTGATTTCGAGGCGGTCTAGGCTTACCAACTGCTATTTCGTTACCTAGGAAATTGTGACCCCGTAAATGAATTTTATGAATATTTTTTATTGTGTACACTTATTACATAACACTTGAAGCTGTAAAGAAATAAAATATTGAAAATACTCAATTGACCCCTAATAAATACGCTGTTTAATTTTGTGAGTTTGTAATTCCGGGTGAGGTAAATTACGCTTTTATCACGAATTTTCATAAACAGCAATTTCCGAATTAACAAGTGCAGCAATAGGCACATGCCTTAAACTAAAATTGGTGAAAATTTGATACAGATATCTCAAACCGTTTTCGAGATATCAAGAATAATCAAGTGGCAGCGTCAGAAGTGCCGCCAAGTGTAGTGTTTGATCTTTAAAGAAGAACTGACTACATCAGGTAACATACAGAAATCAAACATTGATGATAATATCTATCTGCCAGTGGTCAGTTTGGTCAAGAACAATGGTTTTAAGCCAGAATATCACAGCAATAACATATACCAAACTTCAATTCTATATTAAATGACTCACTTTTCTCAAGACAAAGTTTAACAACTTCATAATGTCCATTTTCTACAGCCAAACTTAAACACGTGTTACCATCCACATCTTTGTCATTCACCATCTACAAGCATACAGTACAATATCACTTAAATGTACTGGCCAATGTTGTTTACGTAAACATTAATTTTGTCGTAACAAGAAAAGGACAATATAATCATACCGTACTTGAACAAGTATTAAGTGCAGTTGTGTACTTGACACAGTTAAACATTGGAGAAGACTGAATAAAGAAATAGTAAGAAAATTGTAAGAAAGACAAAATCAGAGACAGAGACTGTGTGAGGGTTGCATACAATTTGTGATTACAAATTTGGGTCTATAAATTGAGGGCAATACTTGGAAGATTACGGTATCTACAAAATTAAACAAACCAAGCAAAATGCAAAACTCACTGACTTATAATGTATTTACACAAGTAGCCTATAATGCCTATTAATATCAATCAAAAGCAGTAAAACTTGCTCTTCACAATTGAAAACCCTATCTCCCCATTACCTTCTGTGGGATAATCTTTACTAGTGGTGGATATTGCCTTATTGGACAAGCTACAAGCTACAAGTTAAATACATACCTCTTTAATGGTGACCCATCCATCTTTCTTGGCTGCGGCTCTAAACAACAGTCTAACAATCTGTACATTCCCCTCGGTACATGCAGCATGTAATGGTGTCGTGTTCTCATCGTCCTTACATCTCAAGCTGGCACCTTTCTCTATCAGCATTCTCACTATACTGAACTGTTTGTGTGACGCCGCCATGTGTAACGCTGTCATACCCTGCTTGTCTACAGCCTACAATATTATACATATATACTGAACTGTTTGTGTGACGCGGCCATGTGTAACGCTGTCATACCTTGCTTGTCTACAGCCTACAATATTATACATATATACTGAACTGTTTGTGTGACGCGGCCATGTGTAACGCTGTCATACCTTGCTTGTCTACAGCCTACAATATTACACATATATACTGAACTGTTTGTGTGACGCGGCCATGTGTAACGCTGTCATACCTTGCTTGTCTACAGCTTACAATATTATACATATATACTGAACTGTTTGTGTGATGCGGCCATGTGTAACGCTGTCATACCTTGCTTGTCTACAGCCTACAATATTATACATATATACTGTAACAATCATAACAGAAAGCAGTTGAAAATTTAACATTCCACAAAGTAATCATATTATGTTTTTTCTGGTGGACATCAAATTCAGTGATCGTTGAAGTATACATAATGATTCTCTTGCTGAACTTTTGATATAAATAATGCAAGTAGCTTCTTTGACACACAAATGTAAAATAAGAGCTGTTTGTATAGAAAGTATGCCCCCATGGCAGTCCAGTCCAAAATCAACAGTGGTCAACTGCTGGTAATGACCAAGCCCCCTCTGAAGTTTGAAGATCCTAGGCTCAATCGTTTTGAAGTTATTGATCAGAAGGTCACAACCTTGACCTTTGACCTACTGACCACAAAATCCATAGGGATCATTCTACTGTTATTTAATGATCAAACTTAATGTAAAGTTTGAGGATTCCAGGGTCAAACATTCTTGAGTTATTGAACTCAAAATGTTTGGTCTACTGAAATGAGGGACACACAAGACTGCCCAACAATAGTTATTGCAAAGCAATATATCCCCACTTCAAAGATGGAGGAGCATTATAATTGTATATAGACAGCCATAAGATACCAACACAATCTAATACCAACAAGATGTGTTCCATAAACACTTTGACCTAGTGACCTCAAAACAGGTGGAGGTTGTAGGTCTCCATGAGATGCTGCACACATGGAGTTTGAAGAACCAAGGCCAAAGAGTTTAAATTTTATAAGCAAGGTTTAAGTTTTTGGACAAACAAACAGACAGACAGGCTAAAAACAATATACCCCCAAATCTCTCGATACAGGGGCATAAAAAATACTATACACTATGAGACTTACCTCTAACATGAGATTGGAGAATGTCAACAATTCCTTACATGCGATCTCGTTACCTCTCATACAGGCATAATGTAATGGTGTTTGTCCATATATATCTCTCTCATTGATATCTGCACCTTTCTGTATGAGGAAATGTATAACACTCGACTGTGCAGCTAGATCTTCCGCTGTATCACTCACCTTCATACCACCATTCTGTTCATTATCCTAGAAAATCAGAAATTGCAGTCAACTGTATATATTGATATTTCTGTTGGTAAAAATAGCCTATTCAAATTTCAGAATTTACAGGCCTAAGTTAACACTAGAGAAAGCTTATACTAAAACGAGGAGGCCTAAAGTAATGTTCAAGGAGAACTAAATTAACGTTAGGAGGCCTAAATTAAAGAAGGTCTACATTAAAGTTAAAGTAGGCCTTAATCAATGTTAGAGAAGGCCAAATTTAACTGTAGAAGATATATATGAAACCCCGTATATAATGTATGTAACCCCCATACATACGTCATCATCGTCATCGTCCATCTTGGATTTCTTTCCTTCTCGTTTAAATCTTGCAGCAAAATGTAACGGTGTTAAACCTTCCTCATCTCTCTTATCAATCGCTGAAATCATACATCAAACATGAAATCATACATCAAACATGGAATCATACATCAAACATGAAATCATACATCAAACATGAAATCATACATCAAACATGAAATCATACATCAAACATGGAATCATACATCAAACATGGAATCATACATCAAACATGGAATCATACATCAAACATGAAATCATACATCAAACATGAAATCATACATCAAACATGAAATCATACATCAAACATGGAATCATACATCAAACATGAAATCATACATGAAACATGGAATCATACATCAAACATGGAATCAAACATCAAACATGAAATCATACATCAAACATGGAATCATACATCAAACATGGAATCATAATTTCTATTTTATGGCATATCTGCCCTAGCTGTACGTTTGAGCGTTGAGGCATGTAGTCACAGGACACTGTATCATGGATAAAGAGTTAAACGAAACAATATCTTTAGTTTGTAAATTTTCTATTTTTCTACTTCAAAAAATATGTTTTTAGCTTTTTTTTGTAATCAATGATACAGTTACCTGTGGGCACAGTTACATTCAAAATTAATGTTATTATTATGATAAACATGTGACTAAATAATAGTAAATTAATTTAGCCAGGAGAGTCATTAAAAGGCATTGTCTCAAGGGTTTATTCCAGATTTTACCAAAATACATATATAGAGGTAACAACAAGATGCAAATTTAATAGTTATTATATACATTGCAACAAACATGTAATGCTGTCATTCAATGGTCATATGGACAAGGCTGTATACTATTGCATAGTGCAGCTCCAAACTATTTTCTAAGGTTACATTGTTTATTGTTACTGTTCAGCAGGCAAGAAACTGGGTGTGTCACACAAGTGGTCATGGGTACCAGTGAATACCAGTTCTTGCAAGTCATACTCAACCATGAAGTTTGGCAACAGTGTCCATTTTCCATCACATGTTTAGACACTGTTGGTTTCTTGTGGTAGGGTATATTAGTGCTAGATTGTATAAATTCCAGGAAATAGGTTAAACTGGTTAGAAGAATCCAATACCTAACTATCTAATTGTGGAGAAACAGGGTTAAACCATAATAAACAGAGGAGGTGATTTAGGCCAAAACATGACTGGAATATTCTGGCTAAATCATTCAATCCTAGGTTTAAGGTACTGTGACCATTTTAAGAACTAAAATTGATGGTCAGGGTGTCAACAGGGCAAAATTCAAAATCAGGAAAATCAAATGCAGCAAAACATTTTTGCAGAACAGTGGCCTTCAATGACATTATTTTCACATTTAACTCAATTTGATCATTTATATTCTAGAAAATCCTTATTATACTTACAAGCCCCGTGTTCTACGAGGAGTTTAACGATACCGAGCTGATTATAACGTGCAGCATAATGTAAGGGTGTCAGATCATCCTCATCTAGTACATTGATCTTCTTCTTGATGTTACCTCCCATGTTACTCAACAAGATCTTGGCACTCTTCACATCACCCATACGAGCACACTATATAATTATAAACACAAGCATTATACAAGAATTTTACCATCAGAAACAGAAGCGAGTCATATTCACTTCAACTTCCTATGAAGAGAATGTATAAACATGTTTATACTTTAACATTTGGGCAAAACTCTGAGTAAGTATTGTAAAGTAATGAACAAAATTAGATTCAAATTAAACTGAAAACTTTTAAGGCGGCAAATATATGCCAAAATTGCACAGGTAATCAATTTTAAGTATGGTAATTAATTACTGATAAAAACTGGGCGCCAATTTCATATAGTAGGTCACAGTGATCCTAGACTAAACTGTTCTTGAATTATTGGTCAGAAATAATTTTGACTATGGACAAAAACACTTAAGAAAGACTGCCTGACCAAGCAAGCTCAACTACAAAGAGGGGGGGGGATAAACATAAATGGTTTGAGTAGGAAACTAGGTTTACCTGATGTAGGGTAAGATTGAGTATTTCATTGGTACTCTCTACTCTGGGTATGGTGGGTAACATAGGTTGTGTGGGTGTATCATCTTCACCATCAGGCTGGGGAGGCATGTGTGTCATCTCTACCGGCCCTGGCCCTGCGGCTGGTTTCGTCACATTGATTGTAGAGCGATAATTGCCCTGTGGCATATCCTGAAAGAATCAAATAAAATATGGAAGACTTTCTAAAACAGTTTATACAGTCACACAAAGCGTGAAATCACTACAAATCAGGACTCCTCATTTTGTGAGTGAAAATGACTGTTCGGGACAAGTACTGTATAGCGGGTATATTTCACGGTGTCCAATTTTCGCGTTAATTGGATCCTTTTGAATTCACAGTGTCTTGATTTCGCGCTAACGGCCTTGACCGCGAAATTAAAACCTTGTTGGTAAACATGGAAGGGGAGGTAAACGTTAGAGTATGAATATAATCGTCACTACTGATCTCGGGGTTGTGTGTTCGAATTCCGGACTGGCCAACTAAAATTACTGATAGTCTTTCGGATGAGTCTTTAAACCGAAGTCCCGTGTATTGGTGCTATACATATGGCATATGCCATGCAAAGAACCAGGAATGCTTCTGGAATTAGGGCATCTTCTTAATCATGCATTATCCCCCAACAACTTAAAATACTAGGTCTTCTGGAGGCCTCGCCCATAAGAATTATCCGGTGGCGAGGATAAAGAAACGCAATAAACCAAACATACTGATCATTAACTGCTAACATAAGAAAAACAAGTAGATCTATTTACAAACAAACAATTATTTCGGCAAACATTTACACGTTCCGCAAACAAAACTGTTATTAATTTTGAACAAGTGTGATGAAACGGCTTACAATTCAAACCTTCAGACGATATTGATATGCATGCATAGAAATTTAAACACGTTCTTTACAAATATCCAATTTCTAATTATATTTCATACATGTCGTAGTTCATTTATTATTACCGTATTTTACTCAAGCGGCACAATGTGTCTTGTTGTAGGTCTTGCAAAGTAATGTTGGATTATTTCTTAAAGCTCCTTGATGCATTGTCTCCCTTTGTAAAATTTGTATATTTTTGGTGATTATTTCGCGGGGTTAAGATTTCGCGCATTCGATGTAAACCGCGAATATAGCGAAAATTAAACCCCCGCGAAATATACCCGCTATACAGTAACTATATCAGAAATTATGTGAAAGTATAAAGGTAAACAAACTATTAACTTCTGCAAATTTGAAGAAGTAGTTCCAAAACTTATTTTCACAAATTGGTCCTTCTGATTATGTGAGATAACAGAGATGAGAAACAGAAATACCTTACTGGTATCTATGGCAACATCTACATGGCACTTGACAATCTATGATTTATATGAATGTTTGGTTGTTGGGGGTTCAAAGTTCTTGTATGCTGTCCTAGCATAACCATGATAATTTCTCATTTAACTTAATATCTCAGTTGTTATAACAAGTATTTCAATCCAAAAACTTAAATTGTCCCTTTCAATAGCAATATTAAACAAACAGCCAAAGGTTAAGCAAAACTAGATACAACATGTACTATTTTATTACTAGTAAGTATTTCTTCACTTAATAAGTTAAGTTACCAATTTTCTAGGGCTCTTTTCAGCTGTTAGGCCGCTCAAGCACCCTTTGACATTTAAACTTCCCCTGGTGATTGGGCTACCTATGGAAACCTACACTCGTATTTCCCTGGGGAGACTATTTTTCTCCTGTGGTGTGGCAGCCAACATTGATCTACGGCACCCAGGAATAGACACTGTCTTCACAGGTACCATTTTACACCATGGTGGAGTGGAGCATATGGGTCTTGCTCAGAGAAATTAACCAGTGGTCCAGAAGGGGATCGAACCCGGGACCTCTCGATCCCAAAGAGCGTTCCCTACCTCTTGGCCACCGCTCCCCACTCTAGGCCACTGCTCCCCACTCACTCATAATTCATAGTCAATATTAAACTAGTTCAGCTCATCTGTTTCCTACTATGTATGATTATGCATGTTAATTATATATGCAGATATTGCCAGATATCTAAGTTACAACCAGAGAGTGTAATTATACCTCATACATTCCTCACATAACGCATGATACAGTTACATTAACATGATATATTATATATAAACCAATACTAAATGCTTGGCTAAACACTAATATCTGGTATGCCAAACTCTATATCGAGTTACGATTATACAGATCTAACAATAGATGAAAATTGAACAATGGTCAGTGTCAAATGTTTCTTTATTGCAGTGTCACCCCTATTGATAAAGCCAGCCTCCAAATGATGTATGAAATTTACATTTTCTGATCACTTAAGTACCTCCCAAATCTTATTCCCAAAGGTCATGCACCAGGTATTAAGGCATTAAGACTTAGTATCAATTCTTTAACCAACTTGAACTGGAGGTTCAACTACCAGCTTTATCAGAACATACCAAAGCTGGTCCAATCAACACTCCAATACCAGCTTTATCAGAACATATCAAAGCTGGTCCAATCAACACTCCAATACCAGCTTTATCAGAACATACCAAAGCTGGTCCAATCAACACTCCAATACCAGCTTTATCAGAACATACCAAAGCTGGTCCAATCAACACTCCAATACCAGCTTTATCAGAACATACCAAAGCTGGTCCAATCAACACTCCAATACCAGGATTTAAATAGGTTTGCTTTCAGGCAGGTTATGCTCTGAATACGGATGTCTTAACTATTCAATTTCAGGTATAATATTGACAGGGCTTTCCCAAGGAAAGGTTTCAAGCACAACCATTAGCACAGGGTTTTAGGTCCTTATAGATGATCTAGAATTGTGTACAATATTACATTTATTTACATAGGTATTACAATGTCACTATCATTAAAATTTTTGCTTTGAAATAAACAGACATTGATTATTTTAGACATTGATTATTTTATTCAAACAATAATATTTAAACTTAAAGTGATCAATAAACACAATAATTGTTGCTGGTAAATCACATTTAAATGATCAATAAATACTTTTAAATAGTTTAGATACATTGTGGTAGTAGTTTGAAAGTTGATCCAACATAGGGAATCAAGAAAACTATTTCATGTATTCACCTATCTAATTTATCAACATGGCAACCATCAATTAATAATTGAAGCTGTACAACAATAATATAAATCATACAATGGTATGCATAACTAACACATTGTGGATAATCTCAAGTACAGTATGACATTTACAGGCATCCATAAGTTCAAATAAGTCCCCACAGGATCAAGGATTTTATCTTTCAACTGTTGCACTCATGACAACCTAAACTTTAAACATTTCACATGGTATTTCGTCAAATATCAAAATAATAATTGAACAGTATGACATCATCAGACATGTCATGGCCAATATTAACATTGTAGAATTAAATGACCTTAATATTTGACCCCAAATAACCCAGTTTTTGTAACCTCTTGCTCCTAGTTTCTCTTTGATTTGCCCATGCCACCTAGTGATTAACAAGTATTTAATGACCCGGTGACCCCAGATGACCCAGTTGCACATTTGACCTAGATTTCACAGACATACTAAGATGACTGACTATCCGTACTAAATTATAATATCACTTATAAAAGATAAACAAGGAATACAACTGATAAAACCTAGTGGCCTAGTGACCTAAGATGAACCAGTGGGGACCAAGACTAAAGAGTATCAGAGAACCACACAATGACATTGTGGTCAGGTTTCAAGATGATTAGGCCAAACATGTGACCTCTAGAGTGCTTACAGGGTTTGCCTTTGATGTGACTCAGTGAGCTAGTTTTACCCAAGATGACCAAGTTACATATATAGAATAGCCCCGGGGTTTTACCTTTCCGATGTCCCCGCATTGCCTTGCCTAGGAGTTTGTTCCATGCGAAAACAGTGGGGACATATAGCTGGGACTAAGTTTCACAGGGGCAATAGGTATGGCTTTTATGCATGGACTTGTGGGGATTTTACCTGGCTTGTCAAAAGCAACAGTCAACCCCCCCTTTCCTTGGGTTGACTGGGGAGGTGTTTCAATTGACTGGTGCATAAGGTGTACAGTTTGGGATCTAGAAGTACTGGGTTTGATCCCAGACTGCACCACAGCTTAAAATTTCTGAGCAAGAATTATCCACAATATGCCATTTTTTACTCAGGTGTATGAATGGGTACTTTTAATGGTCAAAAGTCAATGTTCTTTCAATGCCATTGGTAAAAAGTGTAATAGCCAAAATGTGACTTGAGTCTTGATCATTGATATTTTTTTAACTTAAAGTAGGTAACTGCGTGGGTTTTTAATTTAATTACTAGGAAAATTGTTGAATTCATGATCAATGAAGACAATAATGTTTACCAGCGCAAGTTTTTGATTATAGGGATACGTTTTCGCAGACGTTATAAATATGACATTTACTAATTCAGCCCCTCCTTAACTGTGACTTATGTTTATATGTGACTTATGTTTCACAATGGGGAATGTTAAAGCAATTTGAGGATTCGGTGCCAAAATATGGTAACTACATCAATTTACTAGAGGTATGTACCTTAGTTTTGCAATGAGCCGACAAATTGGATTTTTAGTCTAAATTTATGTATCCAGATTTTATTTATAGATTTAAGTGATGAAATAGTGTTGTATATATGTGAACCGTGATATCTATTTATAGCAAGATTTACTAAACTTTATTCAACATTAAACATATTATAAAGTACATCATGCGAAAAATGGGCCATGACAGTAAAAACTTAATCTTGATGTAAAATAATGGAACACAGATTTGTTGTATTTTTTACAATCAGTGGGTTTAATTGCATGGTCTACTCTGAAACAACTTTCTGTATAATAATATTGACCATGGTATAAACGTTTAAAATAAAGTGTATGAGAGTGTAACACACGGTACAGTACCCGGGGTAACACCTTTAATTAGGTTTATGAGCGTTCACTCACCTGGAACTCGTCCATACTTTCATGGAGTGGGTGGGGTACAACTTTTGACAGCTCGAAGTTTTGATGATTGTTCTTCTAAATATGCTTTATACACCTTCAAATCCAAAATCCTGTCAATTAAACATCAGCCAATTAGTGTCAATTAGCTAAAAATAGATCAAACGACTCGTGCACAAACCGACAGAAACAACCGGTCCCGATCTTTAATTAAATCTAGCGTTAATATTACATATATTTGCACCAACTACATTTAACAAGAAGTTATAAAAACATGTCGTTTACAAAATCACTAATTTTGCAACAATAAAAAATTCTATTCACAGAAAAAAGCGTTGCGAAATTTCTCTCTACCAACCTAGTTGTTTACTTCTCCATGATAAGTCACGTGATACGTTCACAATCAAAGTACTGCAAGTGTCATCATTATATTCGATAGATCTATAGACATAAATATTTTAATATATATCTGTGATTGGTCATACTCACAGTCTTTTGACAAGCTGTATTATTTGAACAATGTTTATGAAATCTTTTTAGAGACGACCTATGTATCCGTTCTATGGTGTCTACCAGTTATTTAGGATGTTTAGACATGCAGTTTTAAGCAGAGTCCGTCCTCAGGCATTTGAGTGATAGCACGTGTGAAACTACACGGTCACAAATAGTAATGTTCCACGACATAAACGCTCAACCAAAGACCTAAATTACTGTAATTTAGGTCTTTGACTCAACTATAATGGAAATAACATAATGGTCAAATCAACAATCTTGATGATTTAGAATGCCCGAGGAAAAACATGTCAGTATCATAGGCATTTGATCATTTAAAGTGTACGTAAACAAAGATTTCCATACATCTTTGACGTAAATTAATTACCGGTATTTTTCATAGTCACCACAAGTCCATCAGTGTATCAACGGATCTTTGAAAAGCTCCTGGTATAATCGATAAGCAAAAAGTATGTAACCATGACAACCAGGCTTATTCCATATAAACCAAGAATTTTTCTAGATGTTCTTAAATTGCCTAGTAACCAAAAATGGAATAAATATGATTTATTTTCTCAAAGACGTCCAAGGACGTCTTTGATTTTCTTAATATAATCAAATCATACTTGTGCCATTCTAGCATATTCATGCTTCGTATATGTTCTCATTGCACAATATCGTATAGATAGATCGCTGTCTTATCTCAGTCAGGTATTTTAAATTAATAGAGAAGATCCTGTCTCAGTGTGTTATCTGTTCAGCATTTAGAAGCATTTCTACGAATTTATTTAGTTCTTTAATCTTAATTTGGCACATGACTGTATATTTGTTTGCATCTGATCTAAAAAAAATGAGTGCAAATATTGAGATTTTAATGCAACAAAATAGACAGTTTGTGTCGAAAGTATTATTTTCCAAATTGAATGCTAAGTATATAAAGCTTATTTGCCACAGTGTCAATATATATCTGTCTTAAGGATAAAACACCAACAGCAACAAATGTTTATTACACCTATGATACCAGTATATATACTATTCACCAGGCTACACCCTTTACAAGAACACACCGAAGGTTTACTCTATAGTATCAGTGTGGTGAACTTGTAAATCACAAAACCTCTGACATCCAAATTGCTTTGTTTTATAATTTTCTGATCAGTAGTATTTACATGTTTGTGTGTTTTATTTAAACTTTGGATTGCCTTTATGTAAATATCAAAATTGTATACTCGAGATGGTCAAGAATTTGGAAAATAAACTCTATTCTTCTTCTTCTTCTTCCAATTACAGAGCAGGAGTCCTACGGACTGTATAAAGCTCGGCGACTATTCACACATACGCAAACAAACTGTCACTAATTCACTCTTCCAAAACTATTAAAACTATATACAGTAGGTGCCTTAAATTATATCTCAGGCTCTGATCAGTGTCTGGAAACTCTCCAGGTTGTCAGTTGCTGTCACCTTTGATGGAAGTTGGTTCCAGTCTTTGACGGTTCTGTGAATGAACGAGGTTCCGAAGGTATTGTCATGGTGGTGCTCCTGGAACAACTTCAGGCTTCCTCTAGTACTAGAGTCACCAGGCTTCAGAAGGTGGCTTGTCTCGATGTCCACTAGTCTGCGATGTATCTTGAACAGCGTCTGAAGTCTGGCTTGTCTCCGACGGCTTTCCAGGGAAACCCACTGTAGGTCCTCAATCATCTTCGTGACGCATCCAGGTTTTTTTATGAATAGTCGTAAGTGACAAACCTTGCCGCTCTTCTTTGCACCTGTTCGAGGGCTCGGATGTTGTTCTTTGTTGTGGGGTCCCACACTGCAGCAGATTACTCCATTGTGTGCCTAGCCATAGTCTTGTAAGCGGCTGTTTTGACTTCTGGAGTGCATTCCCGCAGGTTCCGACGCAACCGTCTGGTTGCCCTTGTTAACTACGTTGCGGACACGGGTGTCCCAGCTCCATGTCTCTGAGAGAGTCATCCCTAGGCATTTGCTGGCTTCGACTGTCTTTGGATGCAACTGACTGGTGCATAACTCTTGTTGTTAGTTTGCTTGTTTAAACTTATGCCGGGGAGCATATGATGCCCCCGCACTCCCTACTTTGGAGACTGATTGCCTCGGTGCTTTGTCGATCCTGTAAGTTTATCCACTTTAATGTTCTTTACACGTGACTGCACGTATATTTTCAATCAATATTTTTAGTAACGCCAATTCGCGCATCTGTTTCTGACTAAATCTCGCTAAATACCACGATTCCATAATAATTGTATATATCGCTACAGAAATAACTAACGTTAATAACTTAGACACTGAGTGAAAAACGGCAAGAACGGAACTTTCAATAACTTTCTTAATTGTTCAATTATTCTGATCAACCTTGACTTATATTGAAGACAAACATTTCTCCCGACAAAAATCCCCATATGTTTTTAATACCAAATAAAAAGCTGGTTCCATTCTATTCATGAACTATCACATATACTTATCACTGTTATTTTCATTAAAATCTTCGAGATATCCGACGCGCGGTTAACTGAATAGTGTTGATCATTTATCGGCATGGTTAAACAATGATTTTCAGAATTGGTAATATATTTTTTTATACATGTATATTTAGAAAGCGTGTGTGATTATCTTTTAACTAAGACTGAATTTGTTAAAATATATTGATAAATAAGGATTTTATTTAGAGTTCCGTAGTAAAATTTATGGAAAAATAAGTTCCCAGTTAACATAATATATGGGACCCATGTGGGCCCCACGTGGGTTTCTATATGAGTCCAACATGGGCACCCCATGTCGGGCCCACACATGATTTGCAACAGGGCACCATGAGGGGCCATGTGGGCTTGCAATATGGGCCCTATATGGGTCCCTTGATACCTTCAGAAATGGGACCCATATGGGCAGCCTACGCAACACAAACAGATTACACTTCAGATATATTGTAAATCGGAACTTGTATTTTTCAGCAAACACCACTCTATCCTCTGCTTTGCGACTACTATGCGTACACAGTGTCCTTGCAGGAAGGAGCAGTTGAACAGCTTCTTGTTTATTCAAGGCCTTTATGTTATATATTTACAAGATAGATATTTACAAGCTATATATCACATTTATATTTAAAGTTTCCAAGCAACTATGTGGTAAAATTTAGAAAAAATGCACATATATCAATTTACTATGAATTAATGAAACACAACTATTGTACTGAAAGTAAATATAATAGCAAGAAGAAGATTTATATTAAATTTACTAATATTTCTATTCAAGGGAGGTTATACTTTTTTGTTCTATATGGGTTTGCCCAGGAATAGCTCATATTGGACCCGTATGGGTACCCCAGATGGGAAAGCCCATATGTGATTGCCCAGGAATAGCCCATATGTGACCCGTATGTGTACCAGATGGGAAAGCCCATATGGGCATGCCCAGGAATAACCCATATGAGACCCATATGGGTACCCCAGATGGGTACCAGATGTGAAAGCCCATATGGGCTTTCCCAGGAATAGCCCATATGGGACCCGTATGTGTACTAAATGGGAAAACCCATATGGGCATGCCCAGGAATAATCCATATGATACCCATATGGGTACCATATGGGAAAGGCCATATGGGCTTGCCCAGGTATAGGCCATATGGGACCCAAATGGTCATGTTTGCTGGGTTATACTCGCAATATGGTAATATTTAACGGCTATAATTTCACAATTATATATCATATAATAACTAAGTAATTTATTATTTACTGAAAGTGGTTATTGTCAGCTTTAATATGCGACTATAATTATTTAAATATATAGAAAAATAAAAATGTTATTCGGAGTTCCGTGGGTTAAGTTGAGTTCCGATGCGTGTAAATATTGAGTAAAAATGATGACATTTCGCATCAATATATTAGCAACATATACACATATAAACACTATATTATTCACATATTTAGAAAGGAGTAAGGGTCACTTTAAAATAAAACTAAATTATTTAAAATATATAAATAAATAAAACAGTTACGTGGGTTCCGTAATTTTACTTCGAGATATCCGGATGTTCCGGGTTTTACACTTGCTTCAAATTAGGCCCTGGAATTGTGGACACGGTGTCGCGTAGTAAACGTGCTGCTGAAGACAAAATCCAAAAAATGAGTGCTTCAAACGAATCGAAATCAAACAGAGAAGCAAATTCTGCTGCTGATGAAGGAGCTCTCGACTTAACAAAGGTTAAGATAAACCCTGTTTAAAGCTGTGTTCCAGTCACCTCTGTTCTAATGTTTATGCTTTTCTTTAGTTCTATTCGGGATAAGCTTCTTCAACCTGCTGATTCGTCCTCAAACACATTCGTACCTGCAACAAAATGAATGTTTATTTCCAGGTTCAATGACCGATCTGTTGCAGTGGTTAACAAATTACTCGCTCTCTGTTAAGATACAATAGTATTTATAATGCACCATTCAGTTGAAACCCTGCCCCAAACTCCAGAGAATGGCGGGAAATAGTCCCTGGGTTTTAAATTTTATAGATCTTTAAGACGTTAAGATGTCCCTGCAATGCTTTTCTTTCTTTCTTCCATGTAATTTGTAAGGCCCACTCTGGGGCATTATCGCAAACGTTTAGAGACAGAGGTGAGATACAAGTAATCCGGGTGCGATACCCTAGCTCGTTTCGAATAGATTCCTTGGTTCTTTAACGTGCCGGTGTAAAGCACCGATACACGCGAGACTACCCCTGGGTTTTTTACCAGGGTCATCTCTAATTGAGTGGGAAACACTTAATAGCGTTTCTGAAATGACCAAATGTCCCTGCCGAAAATCACACCCGGTACCTCTCGATCAGAGTCAAGCGTCTTACCACTCGACCACCGTGCCACCCTGCTGGGTGATTACGGGGATTTTGACCACTCTACAAAATAGCGGGACATATACACCCTTTCAATTATGACCGTAATCAAATTGTCTTCCTTTGATGACGTCATGCGAGGGCTCAAAGCGAATATACAAGCCGATTACCGTTAGCGTGTAAAGGATATAAAAAATGTGTCAAATTAAACCGCTGTAAAATCCTTGTATCTCACCTTTGTCTCTAACATTTGCGATAATGCCCCAGCGTGGGCCCTGCAAATTACATGGAAGTAGAAGAAGAAGACGAAGGATTTCGTGGTTCATGGAATATGTAACCCGGGCTATATTGTTTGAAACATTTCTTCTTTTCGGTAGTTAGTTCTTTCAATGCGATAAAGGTCGAATTCATCCCACGGAATGACCTCTTGAATCTATTTTAGCATCACGTCTTGACTAAATCCTTCAAAGTTTATTAATGGATGCAGAGTAAAGATGGCAGTTAATTAATTGTAATCGTTGGCCTATTCAACTTTGAAGTATAATTAGAAGATACTGAGTTTTATTACTAACACAGAAAGACTCCCGTGCATACACATTGGTATAAATAAGCAGGATTACTCTTATGACAGTCATTCAGTTCAGTATAAATCAAACTTGACAAGTATCACAATACATTTACTACAAAGAATCAATTACAGTGTAATGAGTGTATATTAAATTCAGGCTGAGTTGGACTGGGCCGAGTTTGTATTTGGGCCGGGTTGGTAACCAGGCCGAAGAATACTGGGTCGAGTTGACCCTGAATCGTTTGAAAAGCAAATTCAGGGATTTCAATTGACTGGTGTATAAAGTGTTGTAAAATTCAGTTATTTAACACAACTAGTCTCTTGTCTTGTCTCATGTCTTGTCTATGGAAATTATTTTATTTATGAATTTTGAGTCTGCGCAGCTCTTCAATTGACATAGGGCTTGGAATGTTATATGCATGTTTCTTGCAATAAGTCTAAGTGCAGCGCACAAGAACCAGAACTACCTTCAATGCGATGCTTAAAAATTGAAATATTTCTCTTTGATTGATTTTATCTATTTATCACTTGATGACCCATCTACCTACCTACATCTTTCAGCAATGCCAGACCCCTTAATGGGACGTAGACATAGCATATAATTATTCAGTATATTTTTTATATTGAAGGTTCATTCAGCTAACAGTTGGGAGACGGCTGATCTTGGAGATGATGATAGGAAAAAGAAGTTTTTACGACTGATGGGAGCAAGTAAGGAAAAGGTTTGTTGAAAATGTCTACATTCCTTATAGCCGGAGTAGACACTCAGTTACTGTTCTGGTCACTGCTCCAACTGAAAAAAAGCGCACAATTTGTAAACAAAATAGTAAAAACCATGGCAGAAGTGTTTACACAGTCTCGGCATAAAATGTTCTGTTTTTAGCTCACCTGTCACAAAGTGACAAGGTGAGCTTTTGTGATCGCTCTTCGTCCGTCGTCCGTTCACAATTGCTTGTGAACACACTAGAGGTCACAAATTTAGCCTGATCATTATGAAACTTGATCACAATGATCATCTCCATAAAATCTAGGTCAAGTTCGATATTGGGTCATCTGGGGTCAAAAACTAGGTCACTAGGTCAAATCAAAGGAAAACCTTGTGAACACATTAGAGGTCACAATTTGAGCCTAATCTTTATGAAACTTGATCACAATGATCATCTCCATAAAATCTAGGTCAAGTTCGATATGGATCCGCTGGTTTACAATTTGTGACTAATCTTTATGAAAATTAATCACAATGATCATCTCTATAAAATCTAGGTCAAGTTCGATATTGGGTCATCTGGGGTCAAAAACTAGGTCACAAGGCAAAATCATTGAAAAAGCTTGTGAACACACTAGAGGTCACAATTTGAGCCTAATCTTTATGAAACTTGATCACACTGATCATCACTATAAAATTTTGGTCAAGTTCGATATTGGGTCATCCGGAGTCAAAAACTAGGTCACGAGGCCAAATCATTGAAAAAGCTTGTGAACACACTAGAGTAGGGTGTTTCATTTTTTGAAAATTTTCTCGGATCAAAAACCTTTTTTGCCCAACTGTGACCCTCCTCAAACAATGGATATATACAAAATTTCAGCTAAATTGGTCAATGGGAACACCTTGCCCTTCCGACTCGAACTTTTGACCCAAGAGGGTCTTAGATCCACTTTCGGATTATTTCATATTTTTTCAAACTTGTACAAACTATGTGATGTTGCATACCATTTTGAAGAGAATGATCAGAGGAACAATGCTGTAAAAGAGTTCATAAGATTAAATACGTTAATAAAGAGTTATGCCCCTTTGCAAATTAAAAAAAATTGGCTTTTTAACCAATTTTCACGACATATATTTAGATTTGAAGTACATTAAAATATAGTACATGCACTTTAGCATATCCAATGAGCAAGAAAGCACATTCAATGGGACATACTGATATAAAACAAAATTTTTAGTTATAAGTTGTATCCACAGTTAAATCACACATGATACTTGTATAATTATTTATCATATTAGGGTACATGTATCTGCCATTATGTTCTTGCTAAATTTAGTGATTTTCACTCTACAGCAGTTACAAACTATGATAAATGTGTCCAATGTGGGTCCCATTTGTTGCAGTATGTGCATAGTTCTGATTGTTCTTTACCCCCACCCACTCACACCCATCCCTTTTCAGCATTGACATTTACAAACAATTCAAGTCCACTATAAACAGTATCTTTTCGATTCTGCTAAAATCTGTCCTAGCGTTTGACAGTGTTCCACATTATAGTCTGCTTCTAAAGATGAAGCAATATGATGTCAGAAACAAGACTCTTATCAGGATCAAGTCATGACTACTGGTCAAAGTATGGAGCATAGTCGAACATTGCAAATCTGAAACGTCTGAGTGTCACATGGGTCTCTTTACGCCCATAACTATTTCTGGTCAACGATATCTTTCAAACTGTTGCCGATGATAGTATAGTATACATCCATAGTCACAACGACACCAATCTCCTCCAGGGAGACCTTACAAAGTTACACGCTTGGCGATCCTGATACGGTAGATGGAAAATGAGCTTCTATCCAACAATATGTGTATAATTACAAATTCGAGAGCCAAGCTTGATGAAACCAGATTGTTACTAAATGTGAGGCCATCAAGTGTCTAGGAATGACACAAGCATTCAAATAAATGGAGCTTGCAATGGACATCTATGTTTGCGACATTGCTAACAATGGCAACAAAATTGCGGGATATGATTCCCTGGTCGGAACGTGCCAAAATGAACATCAGCAGCATTCTAGACAGTTGTTTACAAACCAATAGCCATGCCCACAACAGAGCATTCAGCTGCTACCCAGAACAACATCCGAGATCTTGAACAAATGCAAACGCACGCAGCAACTTTTATCACAAACGACTATTCGACGAAACCCCTGTATGCACCACGACGATACTAGAGGACACTCATTTGGCATTTCTGGAGAGTCGTCGAAGACAATCCAGATAACATATCATTTTTGATATTAACCTAAGTCTCTAAACATTCTGTCAAGCTAGCTACTGAAATCTGAAAATTCACACACAAGAAATGTTTCCGGGAGCGCCCCCATAACATGATCATAGGAGTAGGAACCTCAATCATCCCTAGACCAGCTGAAGGCTGGAACAAGATTGTAACAAAGGGAGCTATATTGAACACACTACTCAAAGCCTGATTCATTTTGCAACATCATCTACTGAATATGATTTGAATCAGTTTTCAAGGAGCAAATCTGAAACTGATTTCTGTCTAACATTTGTGTACATGTTTCCATTTAATTCTGAGGACTCTCTTATTCTGATCTTTATCTAGAAGACGAAGAAGGGTTTTAAGTTACAGCCGATCCAAATCCCATTGCAGAGAAGGCATTGTTAGTCAGTCACTTCATTTTTGTAACAGGTGAAAGAGTTAGCCATGAGCTTGGTCCTAACTAATCCATTGCAAGATCATCTATCATCAGGGGAAATTGCTCTTTCCCGATGCAAAATATTTGGTTTTCAAATAGCTGTGGCTCCTCACCTTCGCTCTTTCTGTTGGTTTCACATTTGCTCTGCCTGTTGGTTCCTGCCTGTTGGTTCCTGCCTATGAGGAACGGGGGACATAAACAACTATGCAAATACTGCAGAGCGGAAGCGTCTCACTATTATTGCGAGCTTCGATAGAGTGACAGTCACTGATCGAAATTGAGGAAAATCTACAAATTCCTATGTAATTATTAAAAGTGATCATAACTTTTACAGAACAATATGTGTTGAATTGTTCGTCCCATTGATAGTGCCTTCTTGGGACCTTTCCAATGATATCCATATCTACCGTATTTCAATGTACTTCAAATATAATTATATTTAAGGAAAATTGGTAAAAAAAGCCATTTTTTGGCAAATTTCAAAGGGGCATAACTCTTTTTTAACATATTTAATCTTATGAATTCTTTTACAGCATTGTTCCTCTGGTCATTCTCTTCAAAATAGTATGCAACATCACAGAGTTTGTACAAGTTTGAAAAAATATGAAATAATCCGAAAGTGGATCTAAGACCCTCATGGGTCAAAAGTTCGAGTCGGAAGGGCAAGGTGTTCCCATTGACCAATTTAGCTGAAATTTTGTGTATATGCATGGTTTGAGGAGGGTCACAGTTGGGCAAAAAAGGTTTTTGATCGGAGAAAATTTTCAAAAAATGAAACACCCTACACTAGAGGTCACAATTTTGACCTTATCTTTATGAAACTTGATCACAATGATCATCATTATAAAGTTTAGGTCAAGTTCGATATTGGGTCATCTGGGGTCAAAAACTAGGTCACGAGGGCAAATCATTGAAAAATCTTGTGAACACACTAGAGGTCACAATTTTGACTCTATCTTTATGAAACTTGGTCACAATGTTTATCTCTATAAAATCTAGGTCAAGTTAGATACTGTGTCATTTGTAAATAAAGTCTTTATCTTCCTCTAGATTTATTAGTCATCATAAAGGATGGAATAACTTTTCCATAATGACAACATATTAAACAACAAGTAAAGTTACATAAATCACACAAATTTTAAAGTTATGAAAGATTAGGCAAGGTATCAAATCAAGGAAATTCTCTCCTCCCCAAGCTTTAAAGTTTGTAACTTTGTAGAAAAGTCATATAAAAGTCATAAGTAATTTACTTAAATTTAAATGTGGAAAATGGAAAAGGATGTCCACAACCTGTAAATATATGACATACATATTAGTACTTAGTTATCTCCCTTCCTAGGGGCAAGTTTTTGAGGGTACGTGAAAAACTGATAACTGAAAATTAACATTAATCACTAAGAATAATACAAGAACACCATCATGTCTCTCAAATTAAGATTTTAACTCATAATGTCTCTTAAAGCTCCAGTGCAGCAAACTTAAAGAAAGTCAACACATCATATCAGTTTATAAGTCAACACAATGATTTCCACTGTCAGTTAAATGTGATTTAAATGTTAAGTGATTTTCGACCAGCCCGCCTAGGTGGTAACAGTTCTCTTTCTCCAGCGGTATTGTATGGTTGCAACCTAGCTAATGCTCGCGGTAGCTTATTTGCTACAGTGTCTTGGTTCTTTTCAGTAAATGGTTCGGATTGTACACCCTGGACCGGTGGGGGGTGTATCAGACTCGACGGCAGGATCCAGGATATGTTGTGGCCCAGGCAAAGGAGTTTCTGGCATCATATCAGGGGCTGTGTCCTCCAAAGTGGTAGGTGTTGGTGACAACTCTGGATTTTGTACATGTTCATGAGTTAGAGATGTGGATCTGGGACACTTTGACACAACTGGTGCAGTCACAAGGGGATCCGCTGGATACTTAAGAATGGAGTAAACTTTCTCCTCAAGTGCTGTCTATTCCTTAAAGTTACCCTACCCGTTCCATCTACTCTAACCACGTATTGGTGAAATTGGCGCACCTCAATCACAACACCTGTGCGCTCCCATCGCCTTGGCTGGTTTCCCACAAGATTTTGAATGAACACATGGTCTTTTATCTGCAGTGGGGGTAATTTACGAGTATGTTCAGTCCATTTTTCATGTTCTCTAGAGTGACGTTTAGCCAGTGCTCTCTCCCGATGAAACAGTAACTCCTTCCAAGTCTCGTGTGGTTGATAACGACCCATCAATATTGGGATCGGGTCACGAATAGGTCGTCCAAACAAAATGAGCGCTGGTGAAGCCTTCGTTTCTGGATCAATAGAGTTCCTGTATACCAGCAGTGCTCGCTGAAATTTGTCGGTGTCTAAAGACCCTGTTGCAGATGTGTTGTCTACAAGCATACGTTTAACTGTTTTCACAGCAAGTTCAGCTCTAGAGTTTGCATGTGGGTTCGCAACTGAGCAAAGCCTATGTCTAACGCTCCAGTTCCGTAGAAACTCTTGTGTCTTACCAGCTGTGAACTGTGGACCACCATCTGAGGTTTACTCCTCGGGTATGCCGAATGTAACAAATGTCTCACGAAGACGTTTAACTAGTCCCTCAGAGCCAGATTCTGACCTGTGCGCCATCGGCCAGTTGGAGTATCTGTCCACAATCACAACATAGTCTGTATTGTTGTAAGTAAAGTAGTCCGCACAGATCTGTTGAAATGGGAACTCGGGTGGCTCAATGTCTGATGGAGGCTGCATTGGGTTCGATTTGGCTATTTTATGGCAGTGTAAGCATCTGTCTCGTATCTTAGCAATGTCAACAGTGATATCCGGCCAGTATACAGAGTCCACGGCCCTTGCCTGCATGGCACTGACACCTTGGTGCGCAGCATGAAGTGCGTTGAGTATAGATTCCCGAAGTACAGCTGGAATCACGACGCGATGACCCATGAGTACCACACCATCCACTACACATAAACTAGGTGATAACCGGTGGTAAGCTCTCAATTCTGGCGGCAAATCTCTGATGTCCTCTGGAAACCCTTGTTCTATGCAGTGAACAAGTTTACGGAGAGTTTGTTCAGACGCTGTGGCCTCACGAACCATGTCCCATGTAACCACTGTGCATACAGAATGTAGAGTGCTGGATGCTGCTACCAATATGGATTCATCGTCAGCATCATCATGATTATCTGTTTGCTGATATAAACCAGTGAGCACATCATGGAGAGAAATGGAGGCATCATCGAGTGAGTGAAGTTCTGCTGGGTCCCCAGGAAGTTCGAGACGTTCTGGACCACCTGTTGGGTAACGCGATGCAGCATCAGGACCGAGATTCTTCTTGCCTGGTATATGGACAACTGTGAACCTGTATCCAAGTGTTTTCTCCTTGAGGTTAAGCAGGCGCCTGTTATAAATCTCAGTGAGTGAACGATCGTTCAAGATCTGCAAGAGCGGCTTATGATCTGTGGCAATGATGAGGTCTTCGCATCCCAGTACATAGTAACGTGTTTGATGAAGAGCATAGACGACAGCCAATGCCTCACCTTCAATGGCAGCATACCTACTCTCAGCTGGATGAGTAAATCTGCTCCCAACAAGACAAAGTTTCCAACCATCAGGACAACATGCAGGGGTTTTGGAAGAGCATACACAGTATTTCTGCATCATGAAGAAGCCAATTCCATCAACCGACCAATCTGTGGAGAGGCACGTCATTCGGGTAGGATCAAACAAGCGGACACCATCCCTCATTTCTTGTATGATAGCCTCTTTAGACTGTTGGAATGCACAAGTAAGTTTCTCAGTCCACTCAAATTTTGTAGAGGGTTTAAGCAGAGTACGAAATGGTTTCATTTGCTTTGTTCTGGCGAAAGCGTAAGCACCCTGGTTAATGAGCCCAAACCATGCCCTTGCCCCAGTGATATCTGTAGGGACTGGGAAGTTACGAATTGCATCAATGAACTTGGTACTCGGTCTGATATTGGTTGGTGTAATCGTCAAGCCTGCAAAATCCACATTGTCTTGTGCAAATTGAAATTTGCCAGGATTCAACGTGATTCCGTTTCTGGCACACATGTCAAGCCACTCGCATGCCTGGAAAAAGGCAGCCTGAACAGAGTCTGCCCACATACATGTATCATCAACGCATTTGACCTTGTTGTTGAAGTTGGCAATGATTGCATCAAATCTCTGATTATAGGCATCGCCACTGGCCAGAAATCCCTGAGGGGCTACCTTGTAGCGATACCGACCCCATGGTGTGATAAAGGTGGTGAAATGCCGATCCTCATCACGGATAGGCACAGAATGGTATCCATTCCATGCATCTGTCACAGTTTTCTTTGTATTCTGTGGAACTCTATCAGCAAGATGAAATGGGCTGGGCACATGGTGTGTTTGAGGGACAGAGCAACGGTTGAGAGGTTGCAAGTCTACAGTTCTTCTGGGGGTGCCGTCGGCTTTACTCGTGACTACCATCCTTGAACACCAAGTAGTAGGTGTGTTGGAACTAACTCGCTCCAGCACGCCAATGCGGACGTCCCTCTCAAGGTCAGCATGCACCTTTTCTTGCCAATGGATGGGTACTAAGGCTGGTTTATGAACTGCAACAGGTTTCGAATCTGGGTCAATGTGAAGTTGGAGTGGATCACAAGACATTAGAGGCAATGGTTGATGCTCACAAACATTGAATACCGTTGATCCATAATAATCAAGTAGCCACATTTTCAGAACGTCAACATTTTCATCTGTGGCTTCTAACCCTGATGGAAGCTCTGTTGGCAGCGGCGGGGGTTCTTTTTGCCGTCTTGGACAGGAGCACATTACATCAACAGGAACATGGCTGGAGGCGGCAATCTCTGACGAATTTACATTGCAGACAGGAAATTCTGGATGGATCATTCCCAAAGAGGTGAGAGCTTCTCTGCAAAGAAAAGCCTTATTCATTGTTTCTGACACGTAGCATATAAGCCGAGTGGATTTTGGGGGTAATGCTGCGTTAGCGGTTTTAACGTCAATGACGACAGCCCCAATGACACCTAGATCCTCTTTGATGGCACCCCGCATGGTAAGTTTGACTGGAAGAAGGTCTTGCTTAGTGATTCCAAGATTTTTCACATACTGTAACGGCATTATCAAACTTTGGCACCCTGTATCAGCTACCATAGTCATGTTCACAGGTTTCAGCTTTGAAATGTCATTCATAGGGTACCCAAACGATGAGTGGTCTTGAGGGACTGGTGTGACTGTCACTGTGATCATTGGATGTGGCTTTGATGGGCGTGCGATCCATTGGCCCTCAAACACATGGTGTTGAAGACGATGTAATGTTTGTATATCATCAAATGGGTTATCTTCAGACACAGTACATAATTGATCGTACACATAACCAATGTCATTAGCATTCACATCTTTATTTGAACTTGAATGCTCACGTGTTTTGTTATTTTGATGTTTACTGTTCTTATTTTTCTGACAGTTTCTGGATAACGAATCGCGATGACCCCATGTACCACAACTGATGCACTTGCTGCAACATGACGTGAAGTGTCCTTTAACAGTACATTTTACACAAGTGAATGTCCATGCCTCACAATATTTAGCTCTTGTCTTACGGTCATTTCTAAAGCCGTGTGCTGGGCCACCACATGCCCAACATCTCTTAGCAGGTTGTGCATGTGATTGGGACGGCTGTGATACACCTACCGCAACTAGAGAGTCTCCAACAGCACTTTTTGTCACTTTGCCTTGCTCTTTCTGTGCAATGAATGAAACTGTCTCATCCAAGGTCCTATCAGTTTTCGAGTCCCCAAGAAGATCAGACAGAATTTCTGGGTCAGCGATGCCCCTTATCAAATTGTCTTTTATAATCTCCTCACTGTATTCGAATACATGCGCACACCCAGGCTCTTTACACTTAGCTTTGTACTGGCATAGGGCAGCCTGACCCCTTAATGACGCGAGAAATGTTCGTATTCCCGTTGCAGGGGACTGTACCATACGATTCATTTTCAGTCTGTGCACGAGTGTACTTTCTTCCTTAACAGCAAGTCTCTTTATGGCATGAAGTAGCTCATTCTCTGGCATTTTTGAAACATCACCCTGTATATCTCTCATTATATCTGTTCTTAAGTCACTATCACAACAATAGAACAAGGCTGTTGGTATCATTGCATCTGTGATCGCCATGCCGACTTTGTACATGTTCCATTGTCGTTTGAAAGCAGACCATTGATCTGGATCACATCCAATACCAATTTTTGGTGAGTCCAATTTAAGCTTTGTAGGCTGTACCATAGCTGGAGCTGGGTGGGCGTTCTTCTCATGGATCTGAAGGGCGGCAGTTAAAGCAGCTGCAAATCCTGCCTCTAGGTCCTGGGATTCCCATTCGCAACCGTCAACTGGGCATGTCAATTTGGTCATATTTGGATAGAGTGATCAATGTTAAAGAAATGGCTAAGACAAGTCCTTATGAATAGTTGACACAGCAAAGATATCTCTCTGTGTTGTGGACATAAATAAAGTCTTTATCTTCCTCTAGATTTATTAGTCATCATAAAGGATGTCCACAACCTGTAAATATATGACATACATATTAGTACTTAGTTAATTTGGGCCAAAATCTAGGTCACAAGGCCAAACAGGTGAGCGACCCAGGGCCCTTTGGACCCTCTTGTTAGATTACCTGAGCACATACGTAACTATTATGATCACCTTTCAATGGTCCCTTGTATTTTTAGATGTATGTTGTCCATTGTCAACAATGGGACTGTTTACACTGTAGAGGTCACAGTTTTCCCCCATCATCTTGGTAAAACTTGGTCCCAATGTTTGTTGCTAAAACATCTAGGTCAAGCTTGCACTACTGGGTCATCTGTGGGCCTAAACAAGGTCATGTGACTATATAACATTCTGGAAGTGATGAGCTTTATCTGCAGTATATTTTTTGGTTCAAGGATTTGCTGAGACGATGTTTTACTGTATTTCTTTATTTACAGACTGATCACCATGGTAAAATAGTGATTGGTGATACTGACACCTCACATACACATGGGAGAGATCGTAAGTTGGTTTATTCATATGTATCTTACCATGTCACAACTATTCATTGCTTACACATTGTTCCCAATAATCAACATGAAGTTGATGACAATTGGCATTTCAAAAATTCTTGTGACAAGATTATGTATCAAGCACTGCATGGGACCTTGGCTACTGTATTAATGTGTTTCACATAAAAACTATGACTTTTCATTATTTCCATAAATATAAAATATATCTGATTGGATGGATGGATGTCTTAAAGTTTGTCTGCACCCATCTTCTTAACCATTAGTCAGTGCTTGTGATCTTGGGTTATAGGTTGAATGATTTTAGCCAAAGTTGTGTCCCTTTGTGAGACACATATTTTTGAGTAAAAAACTCTTTCTATTTTTATTATGCCAACCTCGCTCTATCTTTAGCTGTTTTTAATTGATGCTCGACCAAATGCAGTTTCCAACCGAGTGTAATAATTTGGTCGAGCTTCAATTAAAAACAGCTAAAGATAGAGCGAACTCGGTACTTGCCGGGTATTCTTACATGTACGGAAAGTACTTTAGGCTATATAATATAACCATATTAAATGCACGATCATTATAATCAAGAAAAAAATCACCGTTAGCAGACGAAATAGCGATAGTTTTGAGCGTAAAACCGCATTCATTTCAATTGATTTGAACACGTGATTCTACACACTGTATATATTGTAGTAGATTTGAGAATGTAATGTATCATGTACTGTTTACAGAGAAGCAGACTGAACAGATAGAACAAGAATTAGAGGATCAATATAAACATACATTTGAACATAGAATCACTAAATGGTCTCATAAAGGTCTCGGATTTGATGATGATACGAAGAAACCATCCGAGGAACCGTCTCAACCTAGTATGACAAGTGAAAATAAAACGGACACCAAACCCACTGATACTAAGCCCTCTGAGGAAGCTAAAAATAAAGACATTAACACTAAATCCAGTGAGCAAGTTGGGCAAAAACGAGAAAATTCTGAACCAGCTAAGGATTCCGAGAGTCCACCAAAGAAACCTAAAATGATGATGAATTTTGTTAAAGCGAGTGATTAACCCTCACCTCATCTGACTTTACATTGATCTGTTTCCATGGCGCTCAACTATACTCACGCATATCTTATGATTTATGTCAATGTGGGTACTTTGTACATTTTATATGGATGTTATGATTTAATATCCAAGCGTTAAGATCTTATGCTAGACTTGAAAAAATTTGAAAAACATGCCTTCATGTTTTTAATTATGCACAAAGTTTTTCAATGTGTCAGTCCGAATTGGTAAAATGAATGAACGTTCCACTATGTCTAATAGAAAAAAATAAAATTTTATGTCAGGTCGAATCAAAATTATCAGTCAGGACTGGGAGATTGACAGTTTACATGGAGCGTGCGAGAGTGAAACATTCTGATATATCTAAGGGACATTTCTTCTTAAACATACAACATATCCAGGTTAGGTAACTGCTGTATGACCAGAAATATGTTCCTAATTCAACCATCATTTGATTTGAGGTAATAGCCTGCTTACCTATGTTTTCGTGAACGTTAGACTTGCTTTTGAAGCATACCCAGTTATTTGCTGGTAAGAAAATATTTTTTACAAAGAAACAATTGCCTGAAGCCCTCTCTACATGTTGAATGCAAAACAATATGAGAAATCATCGTATTTTCTAAGTAGCAGCCATCTTACATAGTTGCCTCCACCTCTACAAGTTTCCTATCTTTTCGTGAATTTTTATTGGCTGGTCAGTAAATTGCATTCTAGCAATCTCAGGTTCTATTTGTTCACGGCAGAATTTTATTTGGGGTTCCATTATCATGTGTGTGTAAAATGGTGGCTTTGTGTTGATTCTGAAGCACATAAATGGAGAAAGTACTGACGTGGGGTTGTCTACTTTTCAGTCAAGTTGAAATATTGGGGTATTTTAACAATTTTCCATTAAAATATGTTATAAAAATAAATGTGTTCATAAAATTGATGTTAAATAACTTTTTTTACTTTTTCAATCATTTGTCAATAATTTTGGACCTGCACATTTGGCAGAAATATGTCATAACATGGTTCACGAAAATCATAGGAATTAACGAAATCATAGAAAAGAAGGATACTTGAGCTCACATACTAGTAAATTATTTTAGCTCATTTGAGATATTTTTGGCTATGAAAGCAGCACTCTGTTTAATACAGAGAATGTTGGGTATTTACTATATGCTGGTATAGATTTCCAACTTTTAGGGTTTTGTTTGTGAAAACCGATTGTTTAAGACTTAGTTATAGAGACAGTACAGTTAGAGAGAGAAAGAGAGAGTGAGCGAGTGAGTCTAGAGATTGTGTAAAGACAAGTTTTTGTTAGATATTTGAGTGATGTACTAGAATTCTGTGTTCAAGATTTATGTAATCTTTTGTTCTATGTAGTATATTACATGTGTTATTTCAAACATTTGTAGCCATGAAATGGTTTGTGCACCATCTGCCTCATAAATTGTATAGTAATTAAATCATGTTGAAGTATATATGTGTCAAGCCTGAAAAAAAATTATTGTCAGAATACATCTTCTCAAATGCACTCATTTGGGCCAAAGTATCAATTGCTTGAGACAGGACTTGAAGTATTGGTGGTCTCCATTGCAAGTACCAATATCACCGACTGTATGCTGGCCATTGTGCTGACCTGATGTAAACTCCTTTCAACTTATCAAATGAGTACATTTGAGAGGGGTATGTAAAAATTACATGTGATTTGAGTGAAGGTCTGTTTCAAGTGTATGTCACATCATATAAGATCCAGGTACATTTATATAATGTAAAAAATTATAAAATTAATAAACGTATCATGTGTGATTTTTGCATGCAATGCGTACAAAATTCCATTAAATTTAAGGAAGTTAAAATTCACTGACCCTATCTGATAGAAATGAAATGGCAATTTGGGTATTGAAAATCCCGATGAATTGGGTATTAAAAATTCTGATTTTTTATGTTGAATATGACTGAATAAATCCATCACTGATGATAAATGTACGATGTCTATATATCCAATCAAATTGTTTTAATCCACTATTATATTTATGCTCGTAAAGTTATAGCTTGACCAGATTACTCTATTCAACTTGTATGTTTATTTACTGTATACCGTTATCTGTGTATAAGGCCAGCTATAATTGTAGGTATGTTTTAATAACTTCGGATTTTTCCGGATTTTAATGAAGTATGCAAAGAGTCTCAGTTTATTGTGGTCAAGCTATACCAGATATATCCTTGATTGTTGAGTGATGTCACTCCAAGATGAAAATTAATGGACCGGTTCAAAAGATAATGGGTTATTCCCATTACTTCTTGCCCAGTGATCTCCCTTTATTTCCCTGGTTGTTCTTCTACCATATACTGAGCTAGGCACTGATAAGCATATTTACCGGGTAGATGAAATGTGGTTGATATCTGAGACAGATTTATAAACCAACTCTATACTCACCGTATGTATGTACATTCACTTTGTGGATTCACTCAAGTCAAGCTACCATGTATTTTATGAGTTGAATTGAAACTTTTTCTAAGACTTGGGAGATAAATCTGTGTTGATTATTGAATTGAACATTTTCTAGTGGTATTAGATACACAATCATGTAGGCCTTCTTGGTTTAAGGCTTCATGAATACAGACATCTAGCATACTCCCCTTACCATATTTATTAAGAATATAAATGTAGAATTGTTTCGACTGAAGAATTGCATTACATAACTTGAAAAGTTAAAAAATTAGAGAAATAAAGAGAATATTAAAAATATGTTTTGTCGTTTTAATATAAAGAATATTATGCACCTAGATATTCTATTAATTTCTTGTTATTATTCTTGCTACAGTCCATGACAGACTGCTAATTGAACAAGCCATGTCATATATACAGTCTCCATGGCGGACTCAGAGCCGGTGGTCAAAGGGGTTCGAATCCTGACACGAGCTTGACAAGTATGGTTGACCAGCTAACCGACGACTAAGAAGCTATAACCTGAACTAACAAAGTGGTACAACCACTTCACAGGGTACTACTAGGCACAAACCTGGGAGGTCAATAAATCTAGCCATAGAGCATACCAATCGAAAATTACTCTCAAGTTATGGTAAAACAAGCCGTTTCAACTTCAGTTTGGACAACATGACAAGTTCCGATTTTCATGAAAATAGGCTCATTAGAAGCGCCTGGTGATGCTAATTTTAAGTATGTATATATAGTCTTATAAGGTCTCAAGTAATACTTACAACCTTCTCATTCTAAGTCAGCGATAGTCAAACATTTCTGCTCCACCTGACTACACAAAATGTTCAAATAACAAAAACACCATACCATAGGCATAACTCATTTATTTTAAACATTAAATTTTATTTCATCATTATTAATGAAGTTGGCCCCAAGCAGATAGTCCAATGTAAAACTAGGTAAGCAGCTAACAATGTGCATATAGGTAACATGATAAATGACTGGAGAACAAAGATATGTAACACAAGTAAACTACTTGGCAAAGGTTTCAGTGTAGAAACCATACAATAGTTTCCTTATACAGTTGTTAGAAGAACATGGTTTATATACTGTAAAATCATCTATTTTCAATGGGACAAAATTTCGTTGTTATGGTAAAATAGACCAATTCGTCAAGGAAATTAACCCCCCCCTCGAATATATATGATTTTACAGTAGAACACAGTTAACTATTCAGCATTACAACATGGACTACTGTTTAAACATCACCGTTCAGAGGAAATGTGTCACCTTAATATGGAAATATTGAAGACATATTTTTATGGATGACCCCTACCTTGAAATAGTATCTTGATCATCTGTTTCAAGTATCTTAACATATTTTGTACTTTAAAGCCATTTATGCTTTTTCCCATTCCCAATATTGGGTTTTACAAAAATTCATGAATTTTCATTTCCACCAAATTTATATAAATGATATTAACCTTGCATAAAAATGTTTCTTTGCTGCACATATCGTTACTGTTGCATCAACATCACAGATGTACTCAGAGTGTACCATCTAATAACACAATAGTTTATTTAAACTAATTAAATGTGTAATTTAGAATTGATCATGAAATTCAAACTTAAGAAATGCATTCATTTGAGTATTAATTACTAGGTATAGTTAGTAAATACAATGTTAAAACCTGTACTAGATAAGTGCTCAACTAATCGTGCAGGGAATATTGCATTATTATTCTATCATTTCACTAAGTAATAAATTATTAGTTCTCGCAAAATAGGGATAAATTTAATACAACAAAATATTGTTAATTTACTTATGTAAAGTATATAGGTTTACAGCAAATTTTTGAAAGTTTTGCTTTAGTTACCAGGGAAAGTTAAAACAACAAGAGGCGCTTTGAACGCAATACTGGTAACGTAACAACAGCAGGTGGGTGACCTAGGGTTCCTTCGGCCGTCTTGTTATTTGGGCATTCCCTCCTTCAGCCAGTAACACTTTAAAACATTTCCTGTAAACTAAAAAATAAATAAATGTGGATTTACAGATAGTTTTGCAGACTTAAAATTGATATCTTGCAGAAAGCCAAGGTAACAAAACCATTACACAGTAAAACATATATAAACAAGAGTCGGCCATAGTGGTGGAAAAATTAACAAAAAGCTCAACATCAAAATAGCATTGCAAACAAATAAATATATGTTCAAATGAACATGATGGTTAAAATCTGAATATTATATAATTCACAAACAAATAATTGGAAAAATAAAAATAGCAGCAATATTGTATAAATCAAAGACCTAAATTAAAGTAATTTAGGTCTTTGTATAAATGTACATGAATGAATCTTTGCAAAATGTAATTTATTAAATAAACATTTAATCATGAAATTAAGAGCTTTACCAGGAAAAAATAAGTAGAGGTTTCATAGGTTGGGAACCACCAACATACTTTTAATCTATAAAACTTTTATCCTTCAAACTACAAAATGGTTACATCCTGGACCCAACTTGCACTAAATGAAATTACTTGTACAATCTCTCAACAGCGGCCCTCTGTAGAGAACTAAACTCTTTGTCACCATGCTTTAAAAAAATCCTAAAACAAGTATTTACTATAAATAATTTAACCTCAGTGGAACAACAATCTCAAAACAACAACTAATATTTGCAGCTCTGGAAGGGTGTTGCTTTACAGAGGTTGTACAGTATATTAGTTCCGTTTCCCCACTCATTTCTTCCTGGAAATGCCCTCAAAACAATCAACCCATATTTGCACACATCTTGATAAAATTAGAATTTTGGACATTATATAGGACCCAAGTAGTTTTCGTACATAGTATTGTAAACTATTTGTTGGTCAACACATGGTTTTGTTGGTACCATATGGATTTATTGGTCAACACATGGTTGTTATGGTTAATGCATGGTTTTGTTGGTTAACACATGGTTTTGTTGGTAAATGCATCAGTAATGCAGAATTGTGTTGGATAACACATGGTTTTGGTGGTTAACACATGGTTTTGTTGGTTAATGCATGGTTTCGCTAGTTAACACATGGTTTTGTTGGTTAATGCATGGTTTCGCTAGTTAACACATGGTTTTGTTGGTTAATGCATGGTTTCGCTAGTTAACACATGGTTTTGTTGGTTAATGCATGGTTTCGCTAGTTAACACATGGTTTTGTTGGGTAATGCATGGTTTTGCTAGTTAACACATGGTTTTGTTGGTTAACGCATGGTTTTGTTGGTTAACGCATGGTTTTGTTGGGTAATGCATGGTTGTTTTGGTTAATGCATGGTTTTGCTAGATAACACATGGTTTTGTTGGGTAACGCATGGTTGTTTTGGTTAACACATGGTTTTGTTGGTTAACACATGGTTTTGTTGGGTAATGCATGGTTGTTTTGGTTAATGCATGGTTTTGCTAGATAACACATGGTTTTGTTGGGTAACGCATGGTTTTGTTGGTTAAAACATGGTTTTGTTGGTTAAAGCATGGTTTTGTTTTTCAGACAATTACATTTCAAGGTGCACAGATCTACCAGTAACAATTTGTTCAATACATTTGTCTAAAGTGTTGTTAAGAGTTGAATATATTTCCAAAAGTGACAGTGAAACAGGTTTTCTATCAGGAATCAAAATGTTAACATTTGACAAAATGTGGACGGAATGCCAGAGTACAATAAAATGTCAGATATTGGAATGTGGTGATAGAGGAATGTACAATGTTCAATAAGAAAGTGAATGGTGGGTCTTTGAACAGTGTTATATAACAATATGGCAAGTTTCCTACACAAAGTTTGTTTCGTCCCAGGTTTGAGCAATCACTTAACTAATGTAGCACACACATAATATACAATCAAATATACAAAATCAATCAGGAATACACTCATAATACTTCACTAACTAGTCACTTAATGGTTAGTACATTTTATACTGCCATAGTTTGACATCTTCATAGTCAGTTCAGTACGATCATGTGGAAAATCATGTTTTAAAAGATTGACCAAGGTGTAAACATGAAATACAACACCAAGAATTGGTACACATCATTTCATACTCATTTTCATCTCAAGTAAACATGCTTCAAAGATAGCTAGTTTTAACAGGTATGGCCGACTATTCTGAAACCAGAGGAATATTCAAATCAATTAAGATAAATATTTATACATTTATAAACATAGTCATACCAGTGTTGATTAGGAGTTTAGTCAAATTATATGGAGACAATATTTCTTTTGCAACATACATGTATCAAAATATACAACATAACCCAAAGTGACTAGTTAGACAAGTATTTGAGTATAGACACTAAAAGGAAAACAAAATCATAATGTATATATTTTACAATGAAATCAACAAGTCTATTCATCACAGTGGTAATCATGGACGGTTACAAATGAACACACTATTTGTTCTCTGCTGTCTAGCAGTCTTTATAAACAAGTAAAAATAGTAAAACACAATCACAAGGTTCGATATGCCCTCTTTGTTTAAATCCCCGTAAAACCTGACACAATTTATCGCCGTCATCTCTCCGTTTATTGGTTTCTTATCCCATCCTCCATGTCGCACGCTAAATATGACCGTAGACTTCAGTTAAACACAATCAATATACCCATCAGACCTTTACACAGAATTTGTTCCATTATTTAATCAGGTAATCAGTCATACCTGCCAAGTACTCCTATTAAAGTGGAGTTACTCCTTTTTAATCAGGTAACGGTTGTACAAACGTAATCACCGACATTGTTATAAATGTTCCAGCAACATCAGTCTGACTTGTCACTTCTATTCATGGAGATAATACTTGATACTATTACAGTATTAGTAGTCTAATTATTTCTTTCCTTGAGTGCCTTTGGCATGGGTTGGATTAGAATTCTTAGTCTGTGATGGATTGAGTTTGTTATTTGTAGTTGTGGCACGTGAAGCATTCTGGGTAGCAGGTCGATTCAAGGTCGAACCTCCGGATGGAGTCGCCCGCGAGTTAGGCATGGGTGACTTTGATCCTGTTACTCTTGCATGAGTTGTGGTTGTTTTTAAGGAATTAACTGTTGAGCGTGGAATGTTGCCTACTGATGATCGTCCAGTAGATTTCTGCAAGACAAGGAAAACATATCAGATGACAATCCATCTACATTGTATATGAGGAATAGAGATGGCACCACAACCAATGCCATTCACAATTTGTACCGATGAAATTTTTAATTCCAATCTAATTCTGATATCAAAGACAATAATACCAAGTGAAAATGCAAGATCCAATGGGTAAAAGCCAGCAATTTACTGTTTCGTTCCAAAATCACTGTGATGGCAAACATTTGTTCCTTTATCACATATTGACACACATTTGTAATCACATATCGAAACACAAAGTTAGTTATCAAATATCGCTGGCTTAGAATGTCAAGGTCGTATGTACACAATTGATATTTTGAGAAGAAGCTCTTTATGATGCAGATGTCAAATAGTAGTTACGACCTTCTCATCCTAAGCCAGTGCTATGTTGGAATGTAAACGTACCTGATTTGTTCTGATACTGAAGAGAAGTGTTTATGTAATAAAAGTTAAATTTGTATATAATATCATACCGTTACCTTTCCACCGGAGCCTGGTTTCTTTCCACCGGATCCTTTTCTTTCTGTAGAGTCTGTAGTAGTATCAGTCACATTATTATTGGTTTCCTCACAGTGTGTATCACTGCTTATACTGTCTCCTACCGTCTCTGTACTCACTTCACCATTTATTGCACTACGTTCACCATCTTCACCTTCCAACTTTAACTCTGCCTTCCATTCCTTCATCAACACTAACACATTAGTAGACTGTCGATTATCACCCTGAATAATGGAGAATAAAATGTATCATACAGTGTAACATATCGTATCCGAACAAGGAATAGATTTTGCAAGGCAATATCGCCCATGCATATGAGGTAGTTGGAAAGGTGTTCAGTTTTCTCAGATTATAATGTACTTGTGTTACTGGATTAGTGTGATGTAGTAACATTCATACTTGTTACTAGTATAAGCATCAAATTTTGGGGTTGTTGCTATAGTTGTGTGGTATAATGCTATTTTACTTCACATTGCTAGGTCATGGCATCTTACAGTATGGGTTGGAAATCAACTATAGGAGCAAACTTGTGACAACTAAGTATGCAAACTTCTGTAAGAATGATAACTACATGTATAATAATAACTAGTGGTAAAGCAGTTACTTTGGGAAACAACCCTCAAAATAGAGAAAAATATGGCAACAAGGAGTTGACAAGGTTTACAGAATGTGTTGGTAATTTATTGAATGCCTAACAGAACATTTGATTACATTGAAGCATGTGCATTACTTTAAAAACAGACTAAATAGTTATTGGAAATCTCAACCACTTTTAACTACAAGTCAGACTATAAATGAATATCGCTGGAATTTAATTGTAAGTAGAACCATCACTGTCGTGATCAGGGCCCTGACGTTATCATTGTCAATAAGTATTGCAAGTTTCATTTGAATATCTTGAAAAGTTTTTGAACTATGGCCAATGTTAATGTTTTGAAGTCGAAAAAGGGGCACAAGCCAAAATTTATTAAAGCTAGAGTTGTTGCCCTTTGCTACACATGTGCGTATTGTCACTGTCAATATGTATAGCAAGTTTCATTTGAATATCTGTAACGATTTTGAAGTAATGTAGAAAAAAAGATGAAAAATGAGGAAAATTATAATTTTACAAAGGGCCATAATTCTTACAATATTGTAGCTGGAGTAACATAACTTGGCATACAATAGTGTATTGTTGCTGTGACCTTATGTTTAAAGTTTGAAGTCGATACCTTTAACAGTTTGCAAGTTATTAAAAAAAAACATGAAAAATGTGGACGGACGGACAGACGGACAGACGGACAGGGTGATTACTATAGGGCACCTGCAAAAAATTTGCAGGGCCCTAATTATATCACCGATAATATAGTTAACTGAACAGTGTACTTTCCTCTCTATTACCTTTTGTTATCTGATGTAGATTCTGCATGCAACAATGAGTGGTGCTCAGTATACAGCTCTTTATTATCGGTGATATAATTAGGGCCCTGCAAATTTTTTGCAGGTGCCCTATTAATTGGCAAACTTAAGTCAGTGAGAATCATCAGTTCACAGTGCTTATGAAGATGCTATAACTATTTCAGGAGGTTTTCTCCTTATATAACAGAGGCCTGTAAAAGGCCCCTTCCCCATTGGAAATTTCTTTAAAATCATGCAGTTTTCCCAAACATTCTAAATTATACAGGTCCACTTTTTTGTTTCCCAAAACAGGAAATACACCAATAATTTCCCCAAAATTTAAATGCTTATGCCCCTTCCCAAAATGAACAGAAAAAGGCGTGTATTTACCGTGATCCATTGACTATCCCGTACTTCACTGGCCGTCAGTCTATGTGCAGGATCTGTGTTCAACATCTGTTTTATACATGTTTTGGCTACAATAAACAATACATAAATTATAATGGGAGAAATACTACATCAATACGGGTACTTAAATAGTTATCCTAACATACCATACATACATGAATAGTTGTCCTAACATACCATACATACATGAATAGTTGTCCTAACATACCATACATACATGAATAGTTGTCCTAACATACCATACATACATGAATAGTTGTCCTAACATACCATACATACATACACATTTGTAGGAACAGTAAATCCTGTATCAGTGGTCACTTGAATTTAGCAACAGCCAATATAATGTACCGGAATGAGTCATTCTGGTACCAAATGCATCTGTTGTATACAGCCACAAACAAAACAACTACATCTCTATTACATGATCAATTATTTTTAATAATCTGTATATTAATCACAAAAAATGACTAAACAAGACATCTTATAAGAGAGATCATTCTTGATAATGCGTTCCAACAAGAGGGTCCAAAGGGTCCTATGTCGCTCACCTGTTGCACATTGGTGTAGGTATCATTACAACTCACATTCTGACCATATTTAATTAAGCTTGGATCAAAACAGTGACCTCTGTTTTTTTGTAACATTTGACCTAGTGACCCGGTTTTTTACCCCACATGACCCAGTTTCAAATTTGGCCCTAGCTTTCAAGGAGCACAACATTCTGACCAAGTTTCATGAAGATTGGATCAAAACTGTGACATCTAGAGTGAACACAAGGACTTTTACCCTGCATGACCTAGCTTCGAACTTGATCTAGATATCATTGCCAACAACTTCTGACCAAGTTTGGGGAAGATCAAAGCAAATTCAAGTGGTACAGTGTTAACACCAAAAGTTTACGCACACACGGACTGACGGACAAAGGACGATCACAAAAGCTCACATTGTCACTATGTGACACTAGAGCTAAAAAGTAGAACGAACATTGTTAGATTATAAATGCCAACAAAAAAAACCAAAACATTTTTTGATACTATATTGTCATTCTGTGGCATGACATGGTTAGCCTTGGCATTTTGAGTAATCTTTTAACATAATTATTTTCAATATTAGCACCTGAAGTGTGCAGAAAAATTCATCATTTTTTTTATTTTGAATACAAATTTTCGTCCTAGTTCAGAAATAATTTTAGAAATGACAGTTTAGTCTGCACAATTACATAGCCAATCTGCAAAAAAACCCTGAAAATCCATAAAAGAGATTTGTCCAGATCACTGACGAAATCTGGCTTATCTATGGCATGATAAAGCAGACATCACAATGTACAACTTGTAAAACAAATGTTATATGGTTTAACATGAAGACTTGAATGGAAGATGGCAGGAAACCTATCAGTATGTTGGACATGTCTGGCAAAAACTGCTCCACACAGACCAAAGTTGGGCAACTTTTTCTATTTTAATAATTTATCTCTATTTTGGTCCGGCAGATAAATTTTCAGCATAATGGATTTTCAGCAATTGTCAGCGCAAATGCCCAAGACATTTTTTAGACTTTCTAGAAATATGTGGTTCATACAAAATTTTTAAAATCTACAGAAACCAACTCCACTTATTTTTTTATTTTAGGACGTTTTAACACATTTTGTGTTTTCTTCTAACATAGAATTGTTAGTATGAAAATCAACAATCACCATCAATGTATAGGTCTAGGTAATGTTAATAAGATGTTTAGGTAAAATGACTAGCAATAAGATATCAACACAAAACCACACCATATTTATTATACACTGAAATATAATCCAAAATACTATATCCATACCATGTATATCTATAGTTATATGTTATATCTAAACTTATCCATCAAATAGCAGATTCACAAAATATGAGCAAGACATGTGTTTTGTCAAACATTATTACTTCTGATTAAGACAAATATGAAGGGATCATCCGGATCTTTCAACATTTCTTTATTTCAGAACTGTGTTTTTCTCTCATTACTTCTTGAAGATTATTGGAAGCCAAAATCAAATGTATATATAACAAGCACATTTTAGACAATTAAGTCTACTATCAAATCATAACAGGGATGTAGAAATAATTTCAATATTTTCACGTAGCCAGTAAATCTTCGAAAGAAGGCAGTTTGTTTGAAACCCTACTAAAAGTAACAAAGAAGAAAATGACAAACAGCTAGTGGTCTGGCTCATTTCTACACCCTGGCTGCATAAAATAAGTTTGAATGTATTAAAGCACAAGTGTTAATGACAAACCTTCCTCCGATACTTTCATCCAGACGTCATCCGTTGTAAAGTCAACATGACCTTTCTTGATTAGTTCATACAAACTGTTATCATCTTTGGCACGGAACGGAGGGTAGCCACATAATCTAAACATTTAAATATAGACATGTTAGCAACACTGTTAGCAATACTGTTAGCAAACACTCTCAACCAATTAGGGAGCCAAACCAAACGGCACTAAGCTAACAAACCTTCGTCCGTCACCTCTGCCCAGACATCATCACTGTAGTCAATATCGCCTTTTTTGATCATATTGTACAATGAATCTTCGTCGTTTGATCGGAATGGAGGATAGCCACAAAATCTGTTTTAATATTTGAGAACATAGCAATGTTACACAAAACATAGTATTGATATTTAGACTGATGAAAACTTGAATGAAATGATCTAATTTTGTTGGTCAAAACATTGAACATAATGGATGTTAGTATAATCCATAAATTCAATGGTAAAATTCTGAAAAACAATAAGGCACTGTGGAAAGGTTAACTACAGGCATATTACTATAAGGGAATGGGTTATTCAAATATACATATTGGCTTTATATAATTAATTTCATTTAAAATGAACACTGTAAAACCTAATAGACTGAATCATATGATAATCATACAATATGAAGTGTCTATCAAAATTGTAATTACTGCGATCTTTAGTATAGTCTGCATACTCCAGTAACAGACAAACACACAGCATTAGAAGATCCAGATATATAGCCATCCACGACTACATGTTGAGTTATAGTACCCTAGACCAGACCAGGTACCATAGTTTGTATACTTACAATGAATATACCATAACACCGAGTGCCCAGACATCACATTGTTGACTGTAGGTTTTATTGTCTATAATCTCAGGTGCTATAATATAAGAAAGGTTTTATATCAGTATTATATACTGCAAAATCATTTAATTTCGATGGGATGAAATTTTGTGGTTTTGGTAAAAAAGACAATGTCGATGGGATGTTAATTCATGGATTTTTACACTTCAGGAAATAAATACAAAGGTCAAAATTATTAATCGATGGGATTTGATTTCCTAGTTGAATGTGAACCATGAAATGCACAAAATTTATTCCCCCACAAAATTAATGATTTTACAGTAACTTACAAACTAGAATGAACATTAATGAATTATGAATTAAAGTCATGGAAATAGTAACGTGTATTATACATCAAATCGTTCAATGTATATGAAAAGCTAAATCATGAAGTCAATATTTGTCATTAGTTACCTCCCTTAGTGATACAATAAGAAGACCAAGAACGATTTTGATGCAAAAAGCTTATGCCTCATGCAAAGGACCATAATGCTGGTGAAAAACATCTGACCTAAAATTTCTGATAGGCTTTGTACACATTTCACTTAAATCCAACAAATGTTAAGGATAACAAGCATAGACAGACTTTGTGACAATTCCACCCAAACATCTTATGACCAGTCAGTTGCATCCACACCCCCAACCCCCGGCGATGGGTTGGGATTCTTACTTTAGGGTTGTCAAAATCCCCACCCTTTACTGGCCCTGTTGGGCACAACTAAATATTGTCCATGGACAATTGGTTCAGAGAAAAAATCCTAACATTTCCCCGGCAGTGCAGGGGAAACTGGAAGGTAAAAATACGGCCATCCACCACCCACCCCTGGGGGCGTGGATGAAACTCACTAGTGCATTAGCAATATGTTTCCTAACTCTATTTAGGCAGGATAATATCTCAAGCTTACCCATATAATTAGGTGTACCACAAACTTCTTCCATCATATTATCATGGCCTACACCACTTTTTGTTATTGACAAACCAAAATCTGTTACCTACAAGTATAAGAAAATATAACTGTAACTCAACTGCTTCTGAATCAACATTTTTATGTACATATCCCCAAAAAGCATATTTTGATGTCACATAAACAAGATCATACATTTTCTTGCAACACAATGAAGGATTTAATTACAACAAGCCAATTAGAAATTTTCTTACAACAACCTTATTTAAGCATTCCCTATAACTAGCATATTTTTCTCTACTATCACATTAAATGAGCTAAATGTACATAGCACTATCAATTATCATAATTTGTCAGAAGAAAGTGTACGCAAATATGTCTCTATAATGCCAAAAATATAATCAAATCACCAATAATAATTTATCGCTTCCAGCCATTTATCATAATGTGGTCAAAGGGAAACAACTCGTGACTTTTTTTGCTCGTTACGGATATACATTTTCATTATTTTCTCGGTAATTGGTGGGAGTTTTTAGTTGAAGATTTGAGCAGTTTAAGCAATGAATGATTCTCATTGAATGTATAATATTTCTGAATCAATTTAAACGATCAAAGTTATAGGGAACGCCTCTTTAAGGTAAGTTAATAACTTCATAAGTCAGGTGACTTTGAGAATATTTTGGGGTACCAAACTGATCACTTTAAACATTCAACCTTAAATGTTGTCAAAAATTGAACCAAACTGTTTCTTACTTTTATTTGAAGTCTATCCTCTGGATTTGTGGCATCTGGGAATTTGCTGACAAGAATGTTTTCTAACTTCAAATCTCTATGTACTATGTCTGAAACAATCATATAAGTTAGTGTTAAAAATTCATCACAGGAAAATGTTAAACATTGATTTACGTTATATAAATAATAGAATAGGTTAGTTCAAGGCAGTAAACCACTTATACTCTGCATGCATGGTTGCGTACATGTATATATTGATAACATGAGGTAACGATCATACACAGAAAACTTAAAAATCCTTCTTGAAGGCTCATCATTTGGCATATTCATACATTATACCAAACTACTGATGGGAAAATGGCCCCGACTCAAAGTCATTAAATGTTTTGAGAACAAGATGTAATAATTTTGTTTTATGACGTTAACTGCATATAATTAGATTCAATTCATTAACATTCACAATACATGTATTATAGCATTACCAGGTTTATAAATGTGCCAAAAACGATATAACCATGAAGTTGTATTATAAAGTTGCACCAAACAAGCACTTTTTAACGAAGGCCTAATTAGTTTTATTACATGATTTAATCATTGCTAATGTGGGGGATTGATCTCAAGATGCTCCTTATCTAGAATTGTTGATTTTGCTTCAAGCAGTTTGAAGTAGTCAGCAATATCGGCTCATTTATTCTATCAGCCAGTCAATTATCACCGTCAATTATCTGTGTAAGCTATAATCAATACAAGTCAACAAGTCAATATGTCTGTACAATATTATATAATCATTCCAGGAATATATTGGTGCCAGCATGGGGCAGCAGCATGGGGTAATAGCAGCACGGGGTACCAGCAGCACGGGGTACCAGCACCACAAAAGTACCCACCAAAAAGGTACCAGCACCACAAAGGTACCAGCACGGGGTGCCAGCACCACAAAGATACCAGCATGGGGCATCAGCACGGGGTACCAGCACCACAAAGCTTCCAGCACCACAAAGCTACCAGCACGGGGTACCAGCACCACAAAGGTACCAGCACAGGGTACCAGCACCACAAAGGTACCAGCACGGGGGTACCAGCACCACAATTTGCAAACAGAATTATTCAGTGACTCTAATAAATACAACACTCGTAAAACTCTGCTAACCAAGTAGACTTTAAATCTATTATGAATTAATAATCTATAGCTGAACAGAACAGATTCATTTTAACCAAAGTACATATTACAGCAATTCTCTCCCTCTATTACAAAATATACCAAACAAAGCAAATTATCTTTATACAGTTAACGTAGGTAAATGAACAAAGCAATGTTTAACGTAAACTGTGCACTTTAATGATAAAGCTCATTCATTGTCACCATACAGCATACATGTTTCATTGTATTAATTACTGTGATGATATAAGCCAAGTTATTTTAAAAGCCCAAAATAGAGAACAAAATATTCTGGGCCGGACACGATTTTAAGGACAAAGAACTCCAATCTTGCACTAAAATGTTAGGGTTACAATATCTGCATGTGTAAGATGTCATCAAATACTACAACAATTTGTGCCAAGTATTTCATAATGCATATAACAAATACTACAAACTACAGAAGATATTGAACCAAGTTTTTGGTTGGCCCAAAATGAACATTAGTGAAATCAGGCACTATAGTGACTTTAACCTTTTAGAAATAGGTGCCATTGCAGTGTACAATGTCCCTTATTAGTTTGTGACACATCATCTTATTTAAGAAATTATATCTGATCAAGTCTGGGAATACAATGATTCCACATTTCTATAAAACTTCACGTATCTATTGAAGGATATTATCTTTCATTCACCAATGAATATATTCATAGTTTCATACAACTCAGACAAGCAGTTATAATATTCCTTACAAACCTAGAATCGACCTATCAATTTTATAACATTATGAAATATTGCAATCAAGCATCCAATAAACAACCAATAAATGCTGACAATGCAACAAGTTGAATGATATAAACATCAAGTTGATCTTAACCTTCACAGCACCATTGATTGTTCACCTACTATACTATATAATGATAACAATTAAGATATTTCCAAGAAATTAATCAATTAATCAATCAATTACACCGGAGAGTCAAAGATTACAACAACAACAACACCAAGTACCAGCTACTGTACAATCATTGCAACCTGCGGGCAAGTATGTTCGTGAAACTTGGTAACTGCAAACAATTTTTTTGGGGTCATAAATTTCAAAACATTATTGTGAAATAGCGGAAATATAAGATGAATTTAAATTCTGCGGAGCGCTTAGTACCTTTCATGTCTGATTTTCATTAACTTTTTGGAACTGTTGGCTAACAAACTACCAGTATTCTGTATAGTATACAGGGGTTGACACTTATTTGGTCCTACAGTTAAGAAGTGATAAATTTGTAAAGAAAACTGCTACTGGTCCTTCAAGATTTTCAGTGGCCCTGGGCCAGAGGACCAATGCTGATGTCGAGCCCTGGTATATTGTCATTCAAAACCTTATCAATGGAATTACAGAAAGTAGTAAAGAGATGACCAAGTTTTCCTATATACCCGGGTAACATAATATATAGTTCAAATCATTAGACATTAATTCCACTACAATACATTCTCAAGTGGTAATTAGTAGAATAAAGTTAATCCTGTTACAACACTCTGACCCCTCTATATTATTTTATAAAAGCCTACATACATATAATACTGTAAAATCATTTAATTTCAATGGAACAAAATTTGGTGGTTTTGGTAAAAAAAGACCATTTCGATGGGACGTTAATTCATGGATTTTGCATTTCAGGTAATAAATACAAGGGTCACAATTATTGTTTGATAGGATTATTTATATTTTGTGGTATAAGATGAGCCACAAAATCAACGAAATTTAATCCCCACGAAAATTAATGATTTTACAGTACCGGGTACATTGATTTAACAACGGAGTTATTTGCAAATGTTTTAATTTGATTGCTTGAGTTGAGGAACTTTTATTTATGAACATATTCAAACAGACACATTGAGTCACTGTCAACTTTGTAAAAAGTGCATAGCTTTTTAAGGCTACTTTGACACATTTAGCATTATATAAAAGATTAAGGTCATATAAGCCTTTTTATATTTCTGTAAAAGTACTATGAGTTAATTCCTTCCTATACAGCCTTTGAAATCATGTCTATACAGCTTTTCTATCCAAGGTCTCAATATTCCTAATATCAATCTCATTTACAAAATTAAATATATTAAATTGTGAATACTTTGTGTCAGTCAAAAGCTGAGGAATGTAATGACCTGCAATTAACTTTGATGTATTTTGATAACTGGGTATTTTTGACAGTTTCTTTGATTTATAATCACAAAAATATAACACTACTACAGGAATCTCAATTTGAGTTACCATAAAATCTCTAATATCGGTCACTTCATAGAGTGTTTTACGGAAGCAAGAATTTAAGAAAATGAAGAAAAAAATTTAGCCAAAACAAATCATGAAATTATGAAGGAATATTTGAGACATGGAGCATGCATCCAATGTTTGGTTACGATTTTTTGTTGATAAATATACAGGCTATACTTGAGATTTTAAGGTATTATATTAGAACTCAGAAGTTAGATTTATAACACACAATTCTCTGAACTCCCTGGACGAATTATACATGAACATTGGGCTTAATCAAACAAATTGTGCTCAAAATACAATATTAAGATTTCATTAAATGTTTTTCATTATCAAATAACTAATTTGGTTCCCATTAATATTTAAACATTTCTGATTGAAGTAGTTATTCGTACATGACTGAAGTCAAGTTTTACCCCCAGTCAGTTAATTTATGGCCAATTATCTACCTTTCTTGTCCATTCAATGCCTTCCTAATCAGTCCTATTTATTATGCTGTGTATTTACACAAACCTATTATCTTCAAACAGTCTAGGTTTGTAATATTAACTATTTCACCAAAACAGGAATCAATTTTAAACCAATCAAACATGAAAAATGTAATAAAAATGATCAAGACACACAATTAAGTACCATTGAAGATATTTTTACAAATCATGTCATTTACAGCAATATAAAATGAGATACAATATTATACACCTCAATTTATGAGAAGCAATTTTAGCTCTTAACAATGACTTTCATAGGCATTTAATATTTCTCACAAAGAGCTCAATTGACTAAAAACCCATCCTCCAAGTGTCAATAATGTCAATAACTATAACCCTGATGTCAAATATCTATTTTGCTGTAATAAATATTGACCATTTACCAGCTGAAATTCATGTCTTTAATTCTCCATTGATTCTCGGCTATCCTCGGGGATTTTCTTTCACAAAGTCCCACTCTCTGATGTCAGTTTATTAGGTCAGTCTAGTCTCGATTGTCTATACTTCCATTTATTGGATCGAAAATAGAATAGGACAACGTCAAGATAGAAACTTGTAGGTAATAACGCGGGTAATAGCCTCGTCCAATCACCCATATATAGAAACTCCGGTTTCCATTACACTTTATTTGTTTGTTCTTGACAAGAAAGAGAAATTCAATTAATTATCAATTTGTATCGCTCTATAAAATAGGACACATTTAACATTAAGTTGTATGTAGGCAAACTGGGCTTTCTCTATTTGATGTTTACATTACATGTGAAGTGTTTGAAATCATCTGACTTTATCATGCACATTTTATAAAACTGCATAGATTAGTGCATGGATACTTATTCATGAAGGTTTGGTGCAATGTTGGTGTAACTATTATGTATTCAATGTTGAGCATAATTATTTAAGTTATTGTTACAACAAAGCAACGTTTCATTATACTTCATTAAAAAGTCAGGATTATATATGAGAAAATATATCGACGGTGCCAAACCAAAACCCCGTAACTCAATTTTGGCGCGAAAACTTTTTTTGCAGCATCTGCTAGACGTCCCGCGCATTTCTGTCTTGTCGCCATTTAAATAGCCAATCGTGTAACTTGGCGACAAGACAGAAATGCGCGGGACGTCTAGCGGATGCTGCAAAAAAAGTTTTCGCGCCATAATTGAGTTACAGGGTTTTGGTTTGGCACTGTCGATATACACCATGAGTGGGCATATATCAATTTGGGAGGGGAACGTCAGCTGACTGCATGAACTTGACAACTATTGTTGTTGTATTGTTACATGTAATATCATAACATCAGTTCTGGGAAATCATGACATCATGAAGTAAGTCAGGTAGACAGATCAACCATACAATACAGTAATGTCAGTGTCCATTACACTCAATCATACTGAGCAAGCATAATTATATATCAATTTGCAATGTTTAGACATCAATAACAATTTAATGTTGGGAATGTCCGCTGACTGCATGAACTAGGTGATTATTGTTGTAGTATGATTACATGTAATATTAATTAAATGACATCATTGTATGAGTACATGCTGTAATATGACATCATTTCCTTTAAATCATGACATCATGGAGTAAGTCAAGTAGACTGATTGACCATACAATACAACGGGTTCTATGATTGAAGCCAACATGACTTTTTTGTTAGAGTTCAATATTATTCTACTTTTTTAAAATTAGATAACAAGTTATCAACTAATTTATGCAACAATGACTGTGTAATTTTCCATGCTTAAAAACTGAAATATTAAATATCTAAGTTAACATCTCTGTAAGCCTTGAATTTCGACTTTTGTTCAACATAACAAGTTTGTTATACAGGTCAGTGATCATGTATCCGACAGTTAAACCAGAAACACAAAGAAGTACAATATTGCAGCTAACAAGCGGATATAACAGTTACAGGAAAGAATAAAATATTCATATAAATCAATGTCAACCACAATCCACTTTGAGCCTACATGAAAACCTCACATATATATTAAAATTTCAAACAAGAAAAAATCACTGCATTAATATTTTAACTGAACTTTAGATTCTGATTGAGTTACACTACTAAAGCACTTAACCCAAGTTATTAGGCCATACAATACAAGAGAAAAACACCTGGTTTATTTCAATTTCACAAAAAGTTGGAGATTTGTTTCGAATAATCAATGTTGTACTGAGCACAAAAGGAAACAATAAGATTAGAGAAAGTTGTGAATGAAAATCACACATCAATAAAATCATAATATTTCAATACCAGATTGTGGGGACAAAATGGTTGCATTGACGTAGATATCAAGCTCATTCAAGGCTTCAAAACATATCAATATGATATGTTTTTGTTGATAGCCATATATAGGTTCTTTTAAATAATTGTGCCGAATACAATACATGTATAAGGTATCAATGAAAATGCATGTTTTTAATAAGCAGGCCAATGACCTTACAAAGGCATTTAAAAGACCTTTATAGTTTACTTATATTACTTAAACTTCAAGTGCACAATATACCAATTTAGCAGTATCATCGTTAGTTTGAGAAACTTGCCTGACAAAGGCAGAAAGCCAGTTAGGCAGAAAATAAATGGAACAAAAAAATATCTATCAGACTTGAGCATTTACCTCCAAAGGTGTTACATGTTCAATCTGACAAGTACCATTACATAGAATAGCTCCCCTCCTTCCCCCCATCTAAATTCTGTCCAAGGGATGATAACCAGAAGTTATTGTTAGGTTTACAACTATCATTAACAATGATAAATCTGCAGCATAACAATCGGCATAACCATCGTTAACCTAACTGCTACTGGTTATTAGCCCCTTGTAATAGCCATGTTTTTGTGTTACGGAAAGTTTTTTATGTTTTCTGTGCCCTGCTGGTAAAGTTGAGTGCGGCTTACCCTGTCCGATTTTTCTCATAACTTTTTTATAAGCCCCTTGACCATTCAGAGGACATGAAAATACTAGTGGTATATGTATAACCTTAGTCTGGCTACCCGACAACATCATGAATATTATCAATCAAATAGCATAACTTTTTTTATTCTGGGCTTAATTATCTGCTAAGTTTGAGGGTGCAAAGGGAAATAATTTCATGAGGAAAGAGTAGATTGAGTAGTTGTCTTTATAAAGATAGGGTATGTTAGACTGACTAGTATAAAGTTGACGTACCTTTTTTATGAAGATAAGCTATTGCACTTGCTAGTTCCTTGGTTATCACCTTCACCTCACTCTCCACATAGAATTTCTTCTCTTTGAGAGCGTCCGCCAGCTCTCCACCCTCACATAACTCCATCACTAAATACATACGCTGAAACAGTAACATTATAATGATTGAGCATATTAATGATATTATACATAGGTCTTATTGTTTCTATGGGGTAGGAATATTTTTTCTAACTCTTGTAGAGCAACATCAATTGGGAGCTGCAAATATTGGCTGTTGTATAGAGGTTATTGCTCTACATATTAAAGTTAATTTTTTAGTGAATATCAACTTGTAATGTTGTAGTAAGGTTGTTACTCTAAAGAGGGCCGCTCAAGAGAGGTTGTACTCTTTTAAAATACTTTTCTAAGGGTAGTGTACATAGCTCTTTATTTTTAGCCATCGTTCATGTAATTATGTTACTCATTTATACAAAGAATTTTTGTTCATTCTATTTTAATACTTTGTGTTTATGTGAGCTAACTAAATAGCCTTAAAGTAAGTACATAAGAATATGAATAGAAAATCACAAATAGAGCTAATGCATGTCCAAGGTTTTTGTTCTTGTTACATTTACAAGACACATTCTAATAATAATTAAGCTAAGAATTGGATTTTGAAAAACAACTGAGTCACTGTATTTTAATTGACTAAAAATATCCAAGTCCAAATGGAAACAATACCTGGCATAAATATCAGCTCAGCTACAGTTGAGTTGAGTCATGCCAGGAGTGTATGGAGGGGCATAATGAGCTTGTACCAGATAGTGGACACACAGAGGACAATCTGATGGTCAAACATGATTAGAACAGTGGACATACAAAGGAACTCCAAACATGTGGTCACATACCCTGTATTACTATATTTACCCAATGCCTCTCTAAAACTCTAACTACAAGATCTAAATACAAGGTCACTCAAAAGGCAATATAATCAAGGAGTAGGAATTAAGCGGGTAATATCAATATTATAATGAGACCCAAAGAATATGCTATCAGCGACCCATATCTCATGTTCAAGGTAATATAGAAAGTGGACCAAGTCTTCAAATATTAAACACCACCAATGGTTTGATCAAATAATCAACAAACAGTAGACGTCGTCTTGATCTCAATACCACAGGAATTTCAATATATTTTTAACGAGACAGAATTATGCATATGGCGTGCACGTTACGATGTTTACACTTATAAGTATAGAGTATCGTAGACCACTTATATAGCCGTTACTTTATCATACGATTAGCAACAATAAATACATCATACACATTGATTTTACATTAGGATATGAAGTATACGGGTATACCATATAGGAGGATATAAGGTATATACACTCACAGAATATCACAGCTATAAGAAGTAGGGTATTCCCACTGTCTTTATTTTATCAGGTTGACCATTTGACCTTACCAGGTAGCCTAAGTGGAATTAATTGGCCAGCAGATAGCCACTTCCTCACAGCAGAGGATAGGATTATAGGGGTTACTACATTAACTATTTTGGTCATTGGTCTAACAGTAAAGAAAGGTTAAAACAGCTACTTGTCCTTCAAGACTTTCACTGGTCCTCCTTTATTTTTTTACTGACCTTAGGCAGCAGACCATCTGACCAACTCAGAATGTATACATACACACCTATTTTTGCTAGAGAAGACACTGCTTGATATTATAATGACCAACGCAAACATAATAACATATCAAGAAAATATTTTCATCAGAAACATCTTATTTTGAGCAAGCTTGTATTTAACTGTGCAAATTTACTGAAATATGATTTGCATGTACAGGGTTACCCTAAATATTATGTTCACCAATGTTTATATCATTGCAATATCTGCTAGGATTATAGTAGCAACATATAATCTCAATGTATGAAAACCTTGCTATCTAAACTACATTGAGGAATAGTTTATAACATTTTTATCTGGTGCAATATTGCCCTGCATTTACAAACGCTAATTATGCACACTGTAACATGATAAAAGCATGAATGTTCAAAGGGTTAAAACATCAAAGTTGGATGTAAAATTTCTCCTAAAAATGATTAAACTTAAATCCTACTTCAATGCAAATGTACTCGAAGCCCTAATTTGCAAAATGAAATACTTGATATATTACAGTTTATCATCTCTACCATATCACAGGATAGGAAGTAAATAGCTTAGTTTATCAAATAACCTGCAATCTAGCAGTGCCCTAAACCCTTGCTGGAAATATTGTTCGGGTTTCCCAAAGTGTGCAATAAATATTCAAATTTGTATTGATGTTAGCGAATCCATGACTTGATCGGCCCATGATGTCAGCCTAATACCGACGTCATCAGGATGTCACGCTCATTGTCCCTACATGTTGGTTGATACCTTAGAGCGAAAATAATGGTGCCTACATGAGGTTATGTGATAAATAGAATCTTATATTAAGTATATAAGCACTCATTACATACAAGTTTTGATGAACTCACAGGAAAACCACAGCAAAGCCTTAAGTCTAATCATTTTGTCTACTTGTTTGATAAAACCTTGTATGTAAGATCCCCTATTTAGAGAGTACAACTAATTAGAAATACTTATAGAAGGGAAGTAAATCCAAGGGGGAAGGGGGCAAACTGAGGTGATATAGAGCATGTTAACAGGTTCAGAAATCAGAACTGGTTTGGGAGTAAATCTAATGCGGAGTTAATCGAGTTGGGAGTAAATCTGGGTTAGGAGTAAATCCTATGAGGTTATTTTGACAAAAAAACATAAGAAGACTTGTATGTGTATGCACAGTATATATTGATAATACCGGACTTATATATATAACAATCGTAGTATAATAGCACTCATGAAAGCAAATAGAAAGAGCATGATAATCCGTAGATTATCTATAAGAATTTAATCCAAAACTTTAACAGGAATGGTAGAAGAGTTGTGTGTATAAATAGCTTCAGGTATAAGCAAAATAGCAACAAGAAGTTAATCAATGAACATGAACATGTACTATAGCTAATTTTAGTAACATTTATGTATTGTAATATTACAACAAGACATGTTCGCCTTTTTTCAGAATGGATAAAATTGATATCACATCATTACATAAACCAAGGTGATTATAAAGGATCCACTTTAGGGTCAATTCATTCAGACTAATAGAAAGTGCTAAAATCATATGCATGTATAAAAAATTATGCTTTTTTTACCAGTATTAAACTTAAATCTTAGAATATTCTGCACAAAAGTTACTGTAATTACAAGCACTGACCATGACAAAACCTCAAATAAGAAATCAATAGACTGGGCCACCATGTGCTGTGCTTGATTTCCAAATGAAAGTATCCTGTCTTCATAGTAATTATTAACCAAATTGGTTGAAATCATATGATAAATGGTGAAATTAATGAATGTTTAAACTGATTGTTTTTCTGAAAGTTTGGCAGGTGAGATCAACTTCATTAATCAACACTCAATTACCCTGCATTCAGACCTGACAACAACTGCCTTTTCACAGACATTTCCAAAAACTACTTGCAATTTTCAGAGTCAGTCATAGGGAAAATATACAGATTGACACAAACACATTTAGTCACAAATAGGATACTTGAATGTTTCATTTTCACTGAATATGAAGTGGCTTGTTTTGTACTTTTATAGCACTGACAAGCCCATTGATACATTGAGGTATACATACAGCTCAGTACACAGTATACACAACTTTGGTACATATATTTATATCCGCTACAAGATGCACCAAAAGACACAGGCGATCTCAAGACAACAGTCAGCAGCATTTATCTATCAAGCCAGAATGCATTAAACTGAAAGTACAGCATACAGGACTAGTTTGGTTGACAGTTACCCAGAGAAGTCAGGTTTTATTGTAAGGTAATGGAAGACCATGAAAGAGACAGAGCATGACAAAATATTAAATAGTTTAAAAGTTACCTTTGCAGTTTCAAAAACTTCATTGAGTTGAATGATGTTTGGATGTGATACGACTTTCAATATGTTGGTTTCCCTCTCTAGTAACTTGATCGCTGAACCACCAGCCTGAAAATATACCGTACATGTACACACATTGTATATAGAACAAAGACAACAAGTCAGAGGTCCAAAACCTCGCTAGTTTAGGTTCATCACTTTATATGTATGATGTCATAATCATAGCAGCCAGAGATTTAAAAAGCCCTACCCCCTTTAATCTGATGTCAAACCCCACTGGTCAGAAACCTACTTGCCTGATGTCAGGCGCATACCAAGCCTGAGTTGTTGGTGTTCACTAGCTGACCATCAACTTTGTCTGCTGCCCTCAACGAGTCCAGCTGATCAAATTTAAGATTATTGAGAACATTTTGCACATAAAGATACAACATCTAAAAATGGCAACTTCTGCAACAGATCTGACTAATATTTGCAACTTTTGAAAAATATCATAAACTAATTAAACTCCATGTATAACTATTACGATGTAACCTGCTAATTCAATGCTTTGTGCATATGAAGTCAATACAGCCCTAGGTAAAAACAAACATTGACTGAGATTGACTGAGATTAACCAATACATCATGTACTGAGATTAACCAATACATCATGTACTGAGATTAACCAATACATCATGTACCAATCATCAAACAGGAAGAATAAATACAATATGAAGGCCGCAGGAAGACTGACCACATGTGAATTACATGTGATAAGCCACAATTTTATAGTTCTATAGCTGTTTCTCAGCAACTTAGTCAACATCAGCACAGTGTTAAATAAAACCAACATATACAGAAATAAATTGACATTCCATATCAAACAATCAATGGATAAACTTAATGCTAACTCAATGTATATAGTATAAACAAACTAACATGATCCTCCAACCTTCTATTACTGCAAATAGCATATTTTTACTTAACAGGTGATTTCTAATACATAGACTTCAATTTCGGACATCATATTTGCCAGAGCACAGTGACTTGGTTTGAAGGTGAAATGTTAAAAGTTTAGACATTTCTACTCAACAATTTTGATTTTGAAAATCAAATTTTCCAGAATAGGATTTTCCAATGGTTTGATGTCAAACTCAAGGCATGTATGTATTAAGATAGGTCCCTTATTATTATTTCTATGTTGTTATAACAGAACCTCTCTATACCAATAACCTTTATTTGCTGAAAGCAGTGATTGTCAAGTTTCTGTTGCCAAACATGATATTAAGACTCAAATGTACAATTCTCATCAAGCGACAAGACACTCCTTTACAACACATTGACCAACTATCAACAGGACATCAAACTAGAGACAAGAAAACTCAACATTTAATCAAGTAATCAATACATCTGATTGTTTCTAAAAGTTAAATGTGGGCATCAAGTCAATACAGAACTTGAGAAAGCATTGTATAGCATTCAGCATACAGTCAGAGAATGGGAGTGCTAAGGTAGCATACAACTTATACAATATCGTACTGGGTAGAGGGAGTGCTCTTATTTTGCTTAATACAATCACTTTATAATTTCATAATGAATTTCCCAGTAAACAACTTTTCATTGAAGCCAATGACATTGAACTACTGACAACCAGTATCCAATAGTATCATGACAAGGTGCTCCAAAATAAATATTATGAACCATTTAAGCTTCAGGGGGCAAGTCACAAGTATGATCAATTCCATACTATGACCTTGATGAGTTCAAATACTATCTGAGAAGTCATGTCCAATAAGGTTACAAACTTGACTTTATTATATACAATGCCTTCAAAATAACAAGGTCAAAGACGTAACTCTGACAAAAGAACTTATTAAACCAATTCTAGGTAATACTGCAACTCATGTACCATATTATGTTAGATGAATGAGTATGAAGTATAATGTCAACCCAGGTCGACTTAGTATACAATGCCTTCATATTAACCAAGTCAATAGCCGTAACTCTGACACTAAGAGCTTAGTCATCCAATTCTAGGCAAGATTGCATCTCACAAACAATATATGTAAAGTATGTTGACTTTATGTGAATGTGTATACAGTATAATACTGTCAACTACAATAACAGAGCAGGTATAGAAATCTGTTGATGTTTGGCATTAAATGGCAGTATGGTGCCACATAGTGAAGGTAGCTGAAATACCAGAACAGGGTGAATGATTGTCACACCAAAGCTATATATCTGAACCTTCAAGCATTGGCCACTGCAGAGTGCCGATAATAACTTACCTTTTCTTTATTAATGAACTTCATAGCCCATTCTTTGCCGGTAGCTTTGTGCTTGACTTGGTACACCTTGCCGAATGCACCTTGTCCTAATTTTTTGCCGATCTCGTAAGTTTCCCATATCATCTCCTCCTCCTCCATACGGGTGTGCGGTATACTCTTATCCGCACTTCCCTTCCGAGCCGTCATCTTGTTTCAAGTGGAGTTCTCATCTGAAATACATTAAAGTCTTTGAGTGTTGATACTAAGATTCTATTCTCTATGCTCACATATAGTGAGTGGCTGTTTCAAGCAGGTGCTTGTTTAATTGGATACAGATGTATTCATCCATATGGGACCCGTATTGCCTTGGCCATTCCCTTTTCTTAAGAAGGCCCAATGAGGTGTTGAGTGTGATTTATGTACTACTAATTTATCCAGTAACATTTTTCACAATTAATGCTTCAAAAAAAAAAAAAAGTTAGGTAAATGTTAAATAAAGGTACACTTTTATTCTAATCATAAATGGTCAAGCTTTATTATGTCATGCAACTTGTAACACATAATTACAAAGCACCACATGATTTTGAGCCACAATTAAGCCTTCTATTATATTTTCTATTATACAGTCACAAACTATTACAATACTTTAACTTAACATATATCTATAGTCTCTAATCTTATACTGAATAGGTAGGAAATAAATAAAGGATAGGCAATGCATTTTATACACGATTAGTGTACATTTGTTAGAATATTCTAAACATTTAAAACTATGGTCTACTAGAGATAATGTACAGTTAATACAATGTTTTTCACAACTTTTAAATTCCCATTCAACTTGAAGCAAATATATCTTTGGATAAATTAAAAAAATAAAATTATGTCACAAAATTGTATTTATAAGTTAATAATAACATATAATTATATAGTATATTTCCTGTACTGTTGAATATGTCGGGTATGTTCAATACAATAATATACTGGTTTAGGACTTTGATACCTCTAACGCCATTTGACCAACAAGGCAGCAAGTCTGCTAATACTGGATGAATCTGAATCAAGCTACATTGTTCACAGGTCCACAACAACACAGTGACATGCTGGTTACCACTAACATTCCTATCAAGTTTGATAACAGATCCTTTTCAGGTTTTGTGCCACACAAGGCAATCCCACCATTTCAAGGACTGTAACAGGACAGACTGACAAGACAAATGAAGTCAAACTCATTTGTTGGGGGCATATAAAGACAAAAGCAACAGTCCCAGTATAATATCAGCTAGGGATTGACCCACTACAAGTACAGATAAACTTGAAACTCAATTATTTATAATGATCACAATACCATAGATATATTGGTACAATGTATTTAAGTGTTGACCCAATTTTCGGAAAGTGACTGACAATTACAAATAAATAGTTTCAAAAATAAGGTCAATCTTATCAAATCGAACATACTTAAAGCATTTTGAAGAACAGTTTTACATTTGACAGGTAATTTATTTAAATGTTAAAATGTTTCAATGACATAAATTGGTCAGTGTTCAAGGTTTGGTTGCATGTTTTACATACCAAAGTTTGATATGGACACCTGTATATTATACCACCATGCAATTACTCCACAGATTACCTCTAACTACAAGGTTCTGATTGTTTACAATGTCACTATAGGTTGTCATGACATCTGGTCCAAAATCAAATCAATAAAAACATAACAAATTTAAAACTGATACATTTAAAGTACTTTGAGTTATTTAAAGACATGCAACTACCGGTACCCTATCTAGTTTGTTCTAATTGGTATATACATGCCGAGCATAGCCTTAATTTGCTTTATTTCTACTGAAACATGGCAAGCATATATATGTACCTCCACTACAAGCGCACTAACCACTGAGCTACGGAGGCACATATGGTAACAGCCGTAGATTCACCAAATCACTTGGACTATATCCAGGCCCTTCTCCAGAGACAGAAGGCCCTGGTGATTACCGTCTGCATCCAGGAATTGAGCCCAAATCTGATTCATTGGATTACAAGTCCTGCATACTAATCACTGGACCACAACTATAGCTTACCTTTTCTAAAGGTTTCCAAAGTCAAAGAGGACAACAGAACTGATGTACAGGACATGTATATGTCTATAGCAGGTTAAAAAATAAGCAGCACTGAGGTATACTGATTGCAGCACAAATACCAATAACTTATTAGCAAGACTTTTGTGTCAAGGCAAACCTCAGAATTTAAGAACATACAAAGAAAATTGTTGTAGTTGTATTGCATGCTAACATTATGACTGCAGCAATATCTATCAGACAAATCAAGCCATTTAGTTCTGCCATTCTCGGGACAGAAATCATTTGTACTATAATAGTTCTATACTTCCATATACGTCATACAGACAGAAATTACGTAGACAATTATTTTACCTTTTGAACCAAAGCACAAAATCAGCCACTCGGAAAACAATTCTTTTTGTGCATTAACAACCACTTTGATAGAGAGCTTATACATGAACAGTCAGCAATTTAGCGAATCAATTAAGGCGATTGTATTGAATTTTAATTAATCAAACAATTTGCAAATAAGAATACCTAGTAAAACAAAAGCTACGACTTGTAGATTTTTGCACCGATAACGTGGTGGTGGCGTTCAGCTAGAGATATGACCTTACAACTTGTACATTGATACCGTGTGCCAACTGATCACATAGTAGAAGAATGGAAACATTAGTTCACTATGAGACATCATGTAATCTATACATCCAATCTCAGTCCAACCACAGATAAATACCAAAGTCAAGTTTTCAATGTTCAGTTTTGTAACCTATTTGCTCTCTGTAATAGGTTTTGGCAAGTTTACATCTGATGGCTGACACTGTTTTTGATACGCGTACAATAGATGTGTAATTGAAAAGAAAATATTGTATTATTTAGGCAAGAAAATAATCTGATAAATATCTTAATCGCAATAACAAACAACAAGTTCATCATGAAATAGGTTTTTTTCTATGACTGGTTTTTATACAACAACATTTTGCGAAACGATGTTTATTGCGTATTTTGACTTGTATAGCATGATCTAGCACCTCAACATGACAGTCATACATCGTCATAAGACAAAATTAAACACTAGAGTTATAGTCATACAATATTATAAGGCACAATTAATCACTGTAGTTTTTGGCATATTGTTTATATAGAGGTCAATATTATGATACACCTGATATATAGGACAATGCCTTCCTGGCAGATATTAACTAGTTGTATGATTCTGGTAGAAATGGACAATTGCAAGCAACCATCCTTTAACCTATACAAAGCAGTATGCAGGTGCTAGGGAAATGTAAGGAAAGCAATGTATGCTGACATTTGTTTAATACAAGAGGGCCCAAAGCGCCCTAGGTCGCTCACCTGTTGCACATTTGTCTAACAACTTACTTTCTGACTATATTTCATGAAGATTGGATCATAACAGGCCCTTTGACAGGGGTCTCTAGAAGGAGCACAAGGTTTATTCCAGTTTTGAACTTGGCCTAGATTGCATGGAGAACATTATTCTGACCAAGTTTCATGAAGATTAGATCAAAACAGTGACCTGTGGAGTGAACACAAGGTTTTACTAAGATTTGATTTATCAACCTAGTTTTTGACTCCACATGACCAAGTTTCGAACTTTGCCTAGATTTCATGGGAACAACATTCTGACCAAGTTTCATGAAGATTGGATCAAAATGGCGACCTCTGGATTAAACACAAGCTTTTTCTTAGAGTTGACCTAGTGATCTAGTTTTGACCCCATATGACCTAATTTAAAACTTTGCCTAGATTTTATAGAGAACAACATTTTGATGAAGTTTCATAATGATTGGACTAAAAAAACGACCTCTGGAGTGAACACAAGCTTTTTCTAAGATTTGACCTTGTGACCTAGTTTATGACCCCATATGACCTAATTTCAAACTTGGCCTAGATTGTATGGAGATTAACATATTGACCAAGTTTCATGAAGAATGGATCAAAACAGCGACCTCTGGAGTGAACACAAGCTATTTGACCTAGTGACCTAGTTTTTGACCCGACATGACAAAATGTAGCCTAGACTATATGGAGAACAACATTCTCACAAACTTTCATGAAGATTGGATCAAAACAGTGAATCCTGGAGTGAACACAAGCTTTTTTGTAAGATTTGACCTAGTGACCTAGTTTTTGACCCCAAATGACCTAGTTTCGAACTTGGCCTAGCTTTCATAGAGAACAACATTCTGACCAAGTTTCATGTTGACTGTATCAAAACTGTTGTCTCTAGAGTGAACACAAACTAATTGTTTACGGATGGAGGACGGACGAAGAGTGATCACAAAAGCTCACCTTGTCACTATGTGATAGGTGAGCTAACAAAACCAGCTTCCTCTGTAGAGCAAAACCTTATGGAAGCTGCAAATATTGGCCATTGTATAGAGGTTGTTGCTCAACACAGGTTAAATTAGAGTAATTATCAGCTTAGGGAAATTTAAAAAAGTGCTGTTTTTGCTTCACAGAGGGCTGCTCTCTAGAGGTCATACTGTGATAATTATTACCAAACAATTATTTTTAATATTTAGATCAATAAAATATTCTCAAAATTAAATGATGAATTACCAAAACGTTATATCAAAGGTCATCAAGTAATCCAGACTGACAAGTTCATCTGGTAGACCTAGACTGCATTAATTAACTGGCGACACACAAGAAGAAAGAAACTGACAATATACTAAATACAAACATTACAGTCTGACCCCAAATTCCTCCCCTATAGTTCAATACACCCCCTTTAATCCCTTTCACCATTCACTGTCATTGCCAGTCTTACTTTAGTCAATATTTGTATTATAAACAATACCACACAGCCTAAAAGAGAATCAGATAGTTAAGGAAACCCTAGACTCTAACCTTACCCAGGCTTTCAATGCTGGTAAGGTTTTTGTATATGCCAATACCTGTTCCTATCTCAGACTGCCTGATTATAAATTACCCATGTATTTACCTTTCCTTAGGTTTGAAATGACCTGACAGTTATAGATTAATATTTCATCCTAAATGCTACAAGTATAATCTACAGTATTGACCAACCTTGTGTATTTGATTCAATCATGTTGAAACAATTTTCCAACAATTTTCAGACAAAAAAATTATGTATGGAAATTTAGTAATGGTTGGTCTAACCCGTTTTCCAATTTCGCCAACATCAACAAAGAAACAAATGTTACTCAACTAGGTATCAAACCAGGGTCTATTTGCGCTCTCCCAACCTAGCTAGCCAGGCGTGCCACTATCTTATGGAATCACATAAAAATGGACACATGTCTGAAAAACACTTTAAATAACTGGGTAATTTTTACATTACATTGAATACAAGATAAAATAATAAATAGTAATAATAAAGAACTTACATATTCAAAACTCCTCTTAAATTCCAACACTCTTATTGCACAAAATATAATATCACCAATTAACCATATAAAATGGTTGTGTCATTTAATTAACTATCTTTTTCTATCAGGCACATTTCAATATAAACCATTTCTCCACAAACTAGTCTGATCAATTAATTGTCAATCCTTATATTCAATATCTTCAAATGGTTAACTACAATATCGGACAATAGAGCGTTTAAGATAATCAGGTCACTGTATTAACATTTCTGAAACTCTAGTTACGATAAATCCATTGTACCAATAACACATCTAAAGAATAAAGTCATACATTTGAATAGTCTTCAAAGTCAGAGTATGTCCAATATTTATATAATGTCCTCCACTTCGCACTAACATATTAAAATGGTAATCATAACTTCAATAAAATGAACCGCACAATATTTCTGTATCAATTAACTAGGAATCATAATATCTTTTCCAAATACTCAACTATTCGATAATACACGAAAAAACAAACTGACACGAGAAATATTTATTGTCACAAGCCGTAAAAGATTAAAACTTACAAGCTGGATTAAAGTTATAATTCGAGGTACTTTAATTGTTTTGGAACTTAAAAGATCAGTATTAATACAAGTATTCAAAAACGAGGCCGTGCTTAATGAAGCGTTTGTCGTCGGTACTTCAACTAACCTGCTTTAATTTGTTTTAATAAAATGTTAAAACATTCTTCCAAGCCTTGAAAATGTATTTTTCTTAAATAATAACATTCATTGAACAAAAACAAGTGAATCGGGGTTGGTCTAATATTGCTCATTAGAGGGACATGTTAAGCTTTATAAGGCCCATATCAGACACTGGCCTAGATTTCATACATATCAATACCATATTGATGAGGATCTACTGAAACTGAATGTTTCTTTATCTAGCATCTTCACAAGTTAATTCTTGCCAAAAACATCCTATTGTTGTTTTTTTCATTTATGACACAAAAACCTAGATTTTGACACAATGTTATCTTTATTACAAATTGGCCTGGATCTAGTCAATAGTTATACATACTCATGAAGATCTATCCATATTTTATACTGGTATCCCTTATAGTCAACAAAGTGATCTAACTTAGGACTGAACTTTCGCCAATACATGTATTATTAACCAAAGGTAACTGCACAAACCTTAACCTATAGATTACACTTTTATCAAGTAATTTGCACAAAACATGCAAGCCATTACCGGCACTTACTATTACAGTGCTGCAGCACTATGGGGGATGTTTAAACATCGTGATAAGCCAATGCCTGGTTAAATTGAATTTAGAAAAGGTGATTTTTTGTGCTCTTTAGTTCCTAATGCATCTCTCTTGTATTATTTTACTGTAAAAATTGAAGTTTAAGATCTATGACCCTGAAACAACAAATTGCATTTAAGAGCATGCCATATTGTGCATGTTCCACTGCAGTGCTCTTGGGGCATGCCATATTGTGTGTGTTGCACTGCAGTGCTCAAAAAGTATGCCATATTGTGCATGTTGCACTGCAGTGCAGGTTTGAATACTTTCAATTTTAATCCAGAAAAAAAACATAACATAGCTTATGAAGTGGTTGGGCGTTTCTTTATAATTCATCTAGACATTGAAAAATGTGAAGAAAAAACTTCAGCATGTTTGCATTCTAAGATTTGAAGTTAAGTTCAACATACCGGTAAGATTAAAACATAAAAGATGAAGTAGATATTTCCAGCAAGATGTCTGGAGTAGAACGTACAAACAAACATGCGTAACTGCACCATTGAATACATTGTTCAAACATTGTTTATACAGTGGATAACATGACATGTCGCCAAAATGGCCATTTATTAATGATTAGAAATGCAGAAAAGTGCATAATGCAATCATGAATGCTATGTTTTAGAGGACCACTGTACCCATGATTCATACAGCTTGTATTGTTCTAGCTATTGTTGAATCAGATAGTGAATATACCAGGCTATTCAGCTACAATCACAAAATTAACAAAAACTTTGATAAAATCTCCCACCCACATTACCTTACGTTTCTACCAGACTTTACATTACACCCTGCACGTCAATGCTCATGTTTGAACTATGTGACAAATCATGACAAATTGTTTGATATAATCATGCATAGTGCATGCATGCACCTTTTGTTTTCTACTGAAATTAGACCTAAGCGACTTTAAAAACTACAAAGCAGGACGGTTAAAGATCGAAATAACGTCATACAATAGAGTCATACATGCCCCTAGATCTCCTGCATCATGCATGAGTCCCCTCCATTTGAGACTCTACTTCGGCATGATATGAGGCAAATTGATCAAATCTCGTGCATTTCTTGGAATACTGGGACCTGATATTTTTTGTTGCCATTATGAAAATGATTATAAATATTAGTTAGAATTGCTTCGTGGAGCTAAAATGTATGGTTTGCCTTGCATGTGAAATTAGTGAAAACTGCATATAAACTTCGTTAATTTAAGTTTAAAATTAGAGTAAGAAAAATCTCCTGCATTTTAATGAAACCTCCTGCATTTCCAACAATAATCTCACGCAAAGGGGACAGCTAAACTTGGCATGTATGAATAGAGTGTAGATTGAGAGTGAACCTTGTTCACAATATTATGGTACACATGAGAGTAACATAACAAACATGTGTTTTAAAGTCAATATTGTAAGCTTTGAAAATACAAGATTTTTAAGAGAAGACATTGTATAAGGTCTTTATCCATTACAAATCCTTCATGTCAATCAAGGATTATATCCAATACATAAAATCCCCCAAGCCATACGCTAGTAAAGTCAATGTAATGAAATAAAGTACACCAGAGAACATTGTCTAAATCTGATTTAAGATGAATCATCTATATATGCAGGTAAAACTATACAGACCTCCCCCTATCATTTCCCATATTTATCAATATGATAATTATAAAAGAGATGTTTTATATGTAAAACAATATAAGATACAAGTTATCACACTACAAATGGTACAAAAACAATGCTAGCCTAGTTCAAATTGCTGCCAAATCTTTTTGCCCATTTTTTTTATTTCGTCATATTTCAAGTTTTGGAATTGCTGTGAAATTTGAATTTGGCAGCATTTATAACAAGGACAAACTTTGATCTGATTCAGAAGTTATTCAAGTTTAGTACTGTAACTCGTAAGTGTATGTTTTACTGTGTTACAAATAGCCAGCATGGGGGATATCTTTTGCACTCTTGAATTCTTGATCGGGCATAAAGAAGTCTACTTTTATTAGCATTTTAGACAATTACATACATGAAAACAGGTCAACAACATAAAGTTATCTCAGTGACTATTTCTCCAGTGACTTGCAAGACAAACTGAATATGTCAAAGTTACGCAATCAGAGCGAGTATTAAAGCGAGCTTTTATTTCCTAAAACAGAGACTATACTAAGACTTTCTCTATTTAATTGGTATCAAGAGTCATAATATATACATGAAGACATGATATGTACCCCCTTTGATGTGAAACATAAAAACCTTAAGCATAATTCTAACATAAATAATTAAGGGAAGAAATCAGAAATAGATACGAGGAAGCTCGAGGAAGCCCCAGTCAGCAACAAATTAAATTAACTTAGGCAGTAAACATTAAGATGTAGTGATGAAAATTAGCTTATCATGCAATAGATCGGCTTCTTCAACTGCTGATAACATAAACCATGAATATTTCAGGTAAGGTACCGTAGAGGTTGGACTCTAGCATGAACTTGAACTGTTTACTGTAAAATCATTAATTTTCAGGGGGATTAAATTTCGTGGATTTCGTGGTTCATCTTCTAGCACGAAATTTAACCTCACTGAACAACAATTTTGACCCTTGTATTTATTACCTGAAATGCAAAATCTGCGAATTAACGTCCAATCGAAATGGTCTGTTTTACCAAAAACACTAAATTTCATCCCCTCAAAATTAAATGATTTTACAGTATTTAGGTTTAGTGTTGTTTCTCAACAATTACTAACTTTGTAACCCTTCTGTATGAAACTGCCCCACAAATCAAATCTGGATCTCCTGGGCAATTAAAATGAAGATGGGAATTACTGTCTTCTTTAAGTATCGCCAACTGTCTTATAATCAACCCAGTCAAATTGAATGTGCACATACTGCCTTAGACATTTTCCAAGTCTCCAATCGGCAATTGGGACAGGGAGTAGCCAAATTCTTTCTTTATATAAATATAATTTTCACAATTTTGGTGTCTGACTTTTTCTTTGAATCTCCCGTTTTTCAACTGGATCTAATACACGATTGCATGCAAAAATTGGACAAATATAGTAGGTGTACTTTAAGGGTAGAAATTCACCCTGTAATGCATTACTAAGTACAACTGAACTCTACATAACATTAGCTCTTTATTTCTGTTCTATTATTTTATACAATATGTTAATGATTCAAAATACAGCAAACACAATAGCAGTCAATATCTGTATTACAGTTCAACTTTTATTCTACAAATAACTACTTGACTATTCAAATAAGATTTTAACAGCATATCTATCGGTAATCATTCAGACTAATTAACTGGAACTTTTGTATTTATTGATCACCCCTCATACAATAAAGTCTTCTAAACCTACCATGCAATTATCAACATACCAACATGCCACATCAAACGATCAGTTACGATCTTACACACATTTGCCTTGAAATTTAATGACACGATAAAGTGAGAATGACCCAAGCAAGTACCATGTCACTAAAATTACCCGAATATTGATAGAAATCAACCAAGGTGATTGCTATATGTTTGTTATGTACCGTAGATCATTATTTCCCCGCTGTTCGATCAGTTAGATTGTACATATAACAACTTAACTCAATGTCACAGCCATGTTTAACAAATAAAATCACAACTCATATCTCAATGTGAAGTCGGCTAATAGAGACAGTTAGTTAATTATACCAAACTAGAAAGTAATGATTTTTTATGAGACTGGTAGTGCCAGGTACCTGAGGGTAACTCAATACTTCTTTTAAGTGTACATGAAGTAACATTTTGCCATACATGGTATTCTAAGAGTAAGACTAGTAACTCAATGTTAATGTCACATGAGAACTTGTAAGAAAAGAAATATAATTGTATTCAACCTGTCATCAACACATACAAGCACTGTTCTCAGATAATCTTTGTAACCCTGTGGATCAGGCCTTTACCAAGGGGATGCAAATATTGGTACATTTGTAACATGTGGACTGATCTTGTAGTTATATATAACTTCTATTTTTGAAACCATATTATAACAGCCCCTATACAAGGCAAAAAGCCCTATTTCTAGTTGTCAGAAACAAGTTTCTACAATATATACTGTAGAGTGACCTACAACAAAAAATTGTGCACAAAGGGTCGTATTGTTTCTAACATGACAATAGACATTATGCAAAGACGTTAACAGAATAAAGTCACCTTTTACCTTTTCTGATTTGGGTTAAGTGGTTCCAAATCCTAATTTCACTGTCATTAAATAAGCAATCTCCATTCCTTGCAAACAGACAGACAAATTAAAATACCAACAGTCAGAGAAACTGACATACTGGGTATAGGAGTTTGAGCAAATAATTGACCATTTAGGACACTTACATCTCGAGTATCAACTAATGTTTGATGCATTATAAGCCTTTGATCTTTTAACACTTTTCATGACTTATTGTTCAATTGAAGGTCTCAAGGCTCAAGTTGAAAATTATATAACAAACACACCAATCTTAGCCATCAGACTCGGAGCATCATGAATATGGTTGATATTTCTTTACAACTGACAAAATCTGAGTTTGCCTGTCAGAGAATGAAGCTACTGTTCAAACAGTAAGGTAGAGAGGATTATAGCATAAGTTTGTGTAAACCGTTTCAACTATTATTTCAACGACTGGGAAAGTCAACAAACGAATGGTTTAAAGTAATGAAACATATGATCAAACAGGTATTTCAAGCTGTATAAATGTACAAACCAAACATTGAGAGAATATGAATCAATAGTAACAGAGTAAGCTTCTCTCGTCTATACAACAACCTCACAATTACTAACAAGCTAAGAATATAACCACTGCAGAAACGTTGTAGGAAATTAAAAACCAATTACAGTACAACTACACTGGATGAATGGTATTACTAATTATAGAGTTCAAATGTACTGATCTTCAGATCTTAACACAGTTTCAATTAAAAGAGAACTAATTTGACTCAAATATATTTACAGCAAAGTCCTATGTATATTTACACAATTTGACCTTATATTAAACACATCAACTATTCTCAAGCCTAGATGAATCTGTATGAATACCCCTGCATAGACTTACCCTAATTCTCTCCTAATATTATTATTACTATAATTGTGACTTTAAAACCAGAATCGGAATAAACCTGGCCATGATAAGCATATTCACTCATCTATTGAAGATTGTTTGACCTGAATTAAACTAAGACATGTTATGTTAACCGTTTCCTTGCATTATTAATGAGGCTGACACTGATGTGAACTGGTCACTCATTGATCAAATTAGAACAAACCAGTCTATTCTCCATGCTCAAGGCATGTCATTTAAAATCCCAAAACTTCAACTTCAAGGTTATTCATCCTAAGAATTACTGTACTGTATGCACAATCTTACCTATACTTATATTAAGGACACTCACCCATTTACTGTCAGGGTTGGGTTTCAAAACTACAATTTTAGGCAAGGAATTTAAAGTAACTAAACACCATTTTGATGATAAAAACTAAGGATGGCAACGAGTACTAAAATCGGTACTCGAGTACTCGGTTATTCTTCTGATCGAGTATGCGGGTACTTGGAAAACAATACATGTGCATGATATTTGAGAAATAGAAATGTACTGCAAATGTGTATGTTCAACATCAAATAGAACGGTTCTGTTCAGTTGTTGATCAAATCAATATCGGTAGAAGATAAAAAATATAACAATAATAAAAATAACAAGAGGGCCATGATGGCCCTATATCGCCCTGCACAGTTTTCACCAAAGGGAATAATTTGGGAACAATCTTGGTAGAAAGTCTATGTAAAACTGGTGAACAATCTTGGTACGGAACCACTAGATGATGCTACATACCAAATATCAAAGCTCTAGGCATTGTAGTTTTAGACAAGAAGATTTTTATATGATTTCCCTATATAAGTGTATGTAAAAAGGTGACACCTGGGACAGGCCAATTTTGACCCCAGAGGCATAATTTGAGGAATCTCTGTAGGGGACCACTAGATGATGCTACATACCAAATATTAAAGCTCTAGGCATTGTACCTTTAGACAAGAAGATTTTTATATGTATCCCTATATAAGTCCATGTAAAACGGTGACCCCTGGGGCGGGGCCAATTTTGACCCCAGGGGCATAATTTGGGCAATCTTGGTAGTGGACCATTAGATGATGCTACATACCAAATGACAAAGCTCTAGGCATTGTACTTTTAGACAAGAAGATTTATATATGTTTTCCCTATATAAGAATATGTAAAACTGGTGACCCCCGGGGCAGGGCCAATTTTGACCCCAGGGGCATAATTTGGACAATCTTGGTAGGGGGGCCACTAGATGATGCTACATACCAAATATATAGGCTCTGGGCATTGTATTTTTAGACAAGAAGATCGTTATATGTTTTCCCTATATATATGTCTATGTAAAATGGTGACTATTACTGGTGGCAATTACTAAATCCCACAATGCCACGTACAATCGGGCAAAATTTCATCAAAATTAGCCAAACACTTTGAGAGGAGATGTCGTTTGAAAGTGTGAACAGACGGTATGTGATCACAATAACTCACCTTGAGCACTTTGTGCTCAGGTGAGCTAAAAACTAATAACTTATCAATAACGCTAGAAAATCAAATAATACCAAATAAACAACTAAGGGGAGAATACTCTTATCAACCGGTGACATAATATTTACACAGCAAGACCAATTCACAGTTCGAGCTATCGTTCATATATGCGCGAGAACGATTAAAATTTAAGGTAACATAGTTTTATTTCTTAATCCATTGTCACAACCAATAAACAATTCATACCCAATAAACAATAACTATCAATTAAAAATTGATGACAATTACTCGGGTCGATGTCAATGAAAGAACCCCAAGCTATGTGTCACGAACAAACTAACAGATGATGATTGACAGCTCTGTGTTTTGATTACACTTGCAATAAGCGACCTTGTGGCGGCGATAAAGAATTGATGACACGTTCAATAATTGGACCTTTGAACGAGTTCTCGAGTACTCCGGTGCTCGTTGCCATCCCTTATAAAAACATGTTTTGTAGACAATTTAATCACACAACTATGTTTTACAAATTTATACATAAAGTATTCTTACAACATACATTACAATCAAAGGCGCTATTGATGAAAACTCCTGCACATATTTTACCGTCCATTAATAAGGTCACAGCTTTTCTCGGTATTTATGCACTACTATACGATGTAACAACGTTACATATATTATATTCTATTAAAATAAAACTCAGTTTTGTGCAAGCCATCAAAATGGAGTTTTCGAACCGACCTGCAACAAATGAAACCGTCTGTTTTTTATTCCTTAAGAGCTATTCGTACTCGCTATTCTTATGGAATATTACTTTTTGTAATCCTTGGACTGTCTTGAAGAGACTAGTAGTAATGAAACAACTTTTTTAATTTGTGGGGGTAAAATTGATATCCAAGTTTTGTACATATTCCGGCTCGAGGACAAGGTGTGAAAAACAGAATAACTTCCTAATATTATAAACTAAGTTTCAGTGTATTAAACGCTTCAAAATGACAATAAACATGTTAACAATTAATAATCTATCAAATAACCAATTTACCGCAATAAAAGTCAATTTATTAAACATTTAAACCACCCGATTAAACATAGTGGTTTTCGTAAACAATATCGGTTGAAATTAACTGAGTTAACCAAACGCGGTAAAATCAAAGTTTAGCGGAAACGACCGATAATTACCAAAGCACGTGCAAAATAACCCGAAACACAGAATTACCCAAAACAACAGTACTCCACAGCATCACATATCTGGACCATTGCTACTCCAGCAAAGTTTATTATGATGACTTTATATCAAACATGCCGTTTTGAGAGCATTCTAAACCAACTGTATACAGTACATGTATAATGCTTGCAATTGAAAATATTGAGTCAACAAATAAAAACAAACAAAAACAATGAAAACATGTCAGATAAATGAAACAGACAATAAAAATAAACAAACCTGTTGTAAACAAGAAATAAATCTATTCCAACCACACAGTCTTGAGGTGAAGCTATGACATTATATGACAACACCAATATGAACTTGAACTATCTTGAAGACTTGAGAAAATGTTTGTCAAAAGTTTCCCCAACTTATTCGAGCAAATGTCAAAATTTTAAGCGAATATAAATGTCACCCAATATCGAATCAGTTTAAGAATGTAAAACTGAAAGTCACAGTTGCTTAAAATATACTGTCTTAAATCCTTTGCAAGGGAATACACCAATTTACTATTTTCTAATCTTTGATATTCAGGTCTCCATAGGCGCTATCGGCTTCCAAGTGTCACGCGCACCTTTTATGCGCAAGACTGGTTTCAAAACAATTGTAACAGAATTTGCTGCGGATATCGTGAAATGCAACGACAGTCTATTTATTTCAAAGCGTAATAACTCGCACTGACCGTTTTCGCGTTTCGTAACGATTATCTCCCTTAGACCATTCCGAGACTTTCAAACCTCTAGAAATTTAAAATCATTCGATATGGAATTTTAATCAAATTTACAGTAGAGCTCGTTAAATACGTGGAATGGACACCCGTCCGTACATTGATTGAATAGAATCAAAATTTACAAAATTGTACAATACAATGGCAATCCATAATTGACCATGCAAAGCTCGTTTCTGTGATCAATACGATTGCGCATAATTCCTAGAGAATGTTATCTAGAATCTTCCGATAGGCCTTCATATGAGTCGTTCTCCAAGAAACCCTGCCATTTTGACAAGAAAACTAATTTTGAGATTTTTCAAATGAAACAATATGCAAAAGAAATTGTGTACAGTATACAGTAAATAAATATCTTGCGTTTTGAGGAAATTAAGGTTGTTTTTGTAGAGCCCATATTCAGATTTTTTTGCCTGACATTACGTACGAAACATACTCTTTTTCTTAATGTGTAGCTTTTTTAAAACCTTGTTTTATACTGTAATTACATAATGTCAAAATAGCAGGATTTCCCTGAGAACGACTCATATTGAATTATTTGTCAAGAGATACAAGTCTTAAGCCAACACCAAGCCCAAAAGTATAAAAGGTACTAGTATAAGAAAATCGTACATGGACTCTACCTACCGAGCACAGAAAATTTAACACAACACATAACACAATGTCTACACAAAACCAAACCGTCCAGAACATGAAAAGTCCAAGTCCTGGCTGTCAAAAACTGAGAAAGCTGAATAACTAGTTCACAGATATAATGTCTATGCCTAGTTTCATAAAGATAGTCCAAATACCACACACTTTAAAAATCGCGCTCAGAAGCAAGCACGATCGAGGGACTATCGCAACACAACCTATATTTTTATTATTTCTCAACGATCTAGGCCTATGTCAACGAAATGTCTGCTGTTATAAAGAACAAGCTGCTCTTATATGCTGACGACTCTGCTATCCTCGTGTCCTCGAAAAACAAGTCAACTATTGAAAATCAACTGAGTCAAGACCTGAATGTAGTTAGCCAATGTCTTATAATGTTAAAAATGTTTCATAGAACTGGGACACACAGGAACAGAAGTCAACTACCAGAATAAGCCGGTGAAGCTTTCAAAATTGTTACCCAGCAATGGCCAGCATGCACAGTGATAGGGAAAGCTATGGACACGTACAGTACATTTACAAATACATGTCAATTTCTAGTGCGGGCGAAATTCTCTATTCTAAAGAACATTGTTTGCGTTTCACACATGAACATTCAACGAATTAGTAAATGTCCACGAATTTAAATTTATGTTGTAGCTTATGCACCAGTCAATATTATGCCCGACCAGTGTGGGGGCAGTGGTGATACAGGGGGGAATGAGACAGACGAATCTTCCTGACCGGCTGGAATTTGACAACTTTATAAACTCCTAGTCCCGGGAAATAGACTGTGGTCGGTCCCAACACTTGGGAATTACTACACGACTACGTATTGTCAAAACAGTTACACAATACATACACGTACATCTAGTTACACTCTTCCCTCACCTACCCCGTTGTATTATAGTATTGGAAGGAACAATGTCGAATTTGACTTATGAACCACTTATCTTTAATGCGTATAGTACCCCTGAATTCCTTCTCGTATTGCCGGGCACCTGGCGCATGTGGCAGAGATGGGCATACGGTAACCCAACTTCCGACGAGACTAATAGAATGCTCAGTTTGTAGGCTAGAGTTGGTGGAACGATTTTTTCAAGGATTTTGAACCTAAAGGTACGAAGTGACTGTACAAGATGTTAGAGCCAATTATTGCAAATGGTCGATTACGTTTTGTAAGGGATATTTATGGTAAACGGCTCCTGTTCCCAGACTAAGTTGTCTATAGTATTTTAGTGATCCTTTCTTTACACAAGCGAAGTATTCGAATAATACCAATATAGTCGCCATCCATGACAATTGATGGGAAAATCTGCATCATAAAAATAATCACTGATCAGATTGCCAAAAAACACGACCGCTAGTGAATGAACGCGTTTTAGTATTCCATTAGACGCATCTCAACCGTAATCTTTAAAAGTCTTCAAACGAGTGAAAAATAAATCCTCTCTACAAATATATAGTGGCTTGATTACATAGGTAACACTGTTCACAGGATCCAGGGATTTTATATACGAAGTATTTATAGAAAAGTTGCTGCAGAACGTTATGCAATTTTCGCATCTTATTTCATCATTTGATCTGTATTTTTTGGGTCAAGATGTTGCCCGAATACATATGTTCGCAGTGTTAAGCTTTTCAGTAGTGATGAAATATGCTATGATAAAATCGAATACAGCTACAATTTATACAACAATTATCATTATGTTAGTGCCTACCGCCCAACAGACCTTGACTCTATGATTTTGTTGTTGATGACTATAGGTTTGCCCGGCCTTTGATCATCACGTGATGATGCTATGTCATCGTAGAACGGTTTATTTCATGTATAAACAACGGTCCGCATTTACGATAATTGTTAAAAGGGTTTTTCTAAAAGAGAGTCTTAAGTTTTATAGGTGTACGGCCAATATTTTCACAAAATCGTTTCATTATCCGTTTTCTCACAACAAACTCTATTGTATTGCGATATTCACAGAAGCACGCTCTTCGTCATTAAAACACAAAAGACTATATACGTAATTGACATCAAATGTTATATTACACGATCTATATAGATGCATACATATTGTTGTCTGATGTTTTCTAATACCTCGACCCCTGCCTAATTAACACCCAAATTGAGTTGGGCCGGGTAGTCGTTTGTGGGGTTACTATAGTAACGATATATAATTTATAGTTTGTGTTCGGTTGGATAAAATTATTTCATGTTTTGTCAAATAATCAAGTTGGTGACTTAGTCTTATGAAACGAAATTTTACTGCAATGGTATGTTCCAATCAAATGCTTTAGCGATCGTCTGGATATTAAATGAACAACCCTCGTATATTAATAAAGATATTTTGTTTAACGGTTGCTTGTCAGTAACTTGTTCTTGGACAGTGTAAGGGTTTAAAATGCCAGGTTCCTGCGCAATTTGTGTATGTGCTTCCGTTTGAAAATAGCTAAATTGAAATTGATATGAAATGTAATCGCCATGGCAACCGATTGGAAATAGTTGCTGGTGACATTTTTTCACGAAAAACATGAACGACAGTGGATGCCACTGGATGCCATTCTCATGAATCTATGTATAGTCAAGTCGCTATATAACTAAGAAATGAACGCTCAGTTCAAAGAGGTTTTAGACTAACTCGATTGAAATAATTAATTTATTTTAGGCATCAATAATTGTTTCAATAAGGGGAACAAAATAAGAAAGCATTACTTCTGTAGTTCACTGGATTGTGGAGAAAAACTGTATTTTGTCAGTCATTGTGATTCGCTACATTTAGCGTCTGAAGACGGAGAGGTTTGAGAATATCGGGAAAGAAAAACACAACACATTTTTAAAGTCTCATATCTTCTAAATACATTGAGATATTGCTTCCACACTTTTCATACTTGTTCGCCATCATGGCCAAACACTACACATAATAAGGTTTCATACACACATGTTACGGTTAGTTTTGTAAGTTAATATGATTGACAATGCATTTATTTGTTAGCCATATAATGATGAGGATTTATTCTAGGGACTTGACTATACACTGATTCATGAGAATGAGAAAGCACTTACATAAATAGTGGTTCTTTCACCTGACTGTCACTTGTTGAGGTTCTCGATTTGCAGTAGATCTAGGTTCATTTTATTCCTCACAATAATGAGGTCACACAGGTGCAGTGCCAACAGTATCATAAAATCGAAAAAAAAAATGATTTTTTTTTCTTTTTCTTTACATAGATCTATACAAAAATATAAATTTAAAAATTTTTTTTTCGTTTTTTTTCGTTTTCAATGATACCTGTGAATGAGGCTCGAATAAATGCCAAGAAAGGCTTCAAATTCAAAGCCATTGGTATCATATTCAGCAAAATACTCCATTTTTGACAGCTGTCAATTAGCAAACATAATCAAGGAGGTATTACGGATGAAAAACACGCTGGTTGAACGAGAATGCTGGATGCAGACCGGATCCGTTTTCTCCCATATATATGTATTAAGATCTTTATAATCATGGAATGTATTTCATTAAATATATATTAAAATTGCTAACAATGTTCCTATATGGTGATCCGTTGTGAAATAAATAAAGGAAAGTAATCCATTCAGAACTTCGGTTTCCATAGTAACAAATATAATTTAAAGTATGACATTTATTCCTGTACTGTGTGCAGTATGTTAGTCAGTGAGTCTATGGCCAAGTAAAAATACTATGCTTGATAAACGTTCCGCGACTGTCTGCATAAAACCCAAGAAACACATGATGGGTGCCAACTTGTCACTTCAAGTAAGCTTCAAGCACAGGTTTTGTAAAAGCAAAGGGATGTAAATGCTGCGGGTTAGTGATAAACGGGTATTGCGTGGTTTTTACCATTTACTGAGGTTGGAGTTGTTCGGTGTTTATCGTCGCCATTCGGATGACCAAGATACAGTTTTCTGCCTGACGAGCCGTCCTTCAAAACTACGAAAAAGTGACTTGAGCATGGTTATATAAGTTTCGCTGTGTCTTGTTGAACAATGGGTGGAAATGCAACTAAAGTTGCTGCTAAAAAGGCTGTAAAACCTCTTAAAAACGTATTCGTTGAAGAAAGGGCTATGAGGGTATTTGAGAAGCACAAAACAAACCCGACTCCGGCACCAAGACATCCGACTACACAAAAAATAATAGAAAAACATGTTCAAGGTATAATATTGCCTTAAAGTTTTATGTTGACTTTTTGATATTAAATGCAATTTGATTTTATTTCAGGTCGATTAGAGACATTTTATATACAGTAAGCAATTTATACAGTAATGAACCTTTATATTCCGTGGAAGAAAGTGTAGATATGGCCCTAGTTATGCACTTTTTAATGCTTCATAATCATAGGCATACGAAAGTTACCGCACTATGTCTTTGGTTACCTCTGGTTACCCTTCTATTCTTTTGGTTACTTTATTTAAGTCTATGTGGTTATTCCACTGTAATACTATATATACATGTCTATCCTATGAATGGATTCGTCCTTTTAATTCCTTTTATTAGATGTTAACAGATAATATATATTATAGTCATTGGAATTACATAAACACTACAAAATTCTAACTTTAATTTGCACTTCCAATGATACATTCAACTTAATACAGTCCCCATGTTATACAAAACATAAATTCACACAATAATTATTATGAAAATCTACAAATTCACATTTAATTATAAACTTTTAATGTGGTATTGACAGCAGTGGCAATTAGCACTTAATGAAGGAGTTTTTAATTGTTCCAATTTAATACCACCTGCAGACAGGCACCCTGCAGAGAAATCATAAAACCCCCTTTGAAGTGACTTATGAGAGGATCTTCCAAATAAACTACTTTTGTTTTCAGTTGATTAGTTTAATTGATCTTTTCCCACATTATCTATATCTCAAAGGGTTGAATTAGACCCCTAGACAGGCACCCTGCAGAGAAATCATAAAACCCCTATTAAAGTGACTTATGAAAGGATTTTCCAAATAAACTACTTTTGTTTTCAGTTGATTAGTTTAATTGATCTTTTCCCACATTATCTATATCTCAAAGGGTTGAATTAGACCCCTACACAGGCACCCTGCAGAGAAATCATAAAACCCCTATTAAAGTGACTTATGTGAGGAGCTTCCAAATAAACTACTCTTGTTTTCAGTTGATTAGTTTAATTGATCTTTTGCCATTATATCCACATTACAAAAGGTTGACTTAGACACCCCAACCAGTAATCAAATGATAATATGTCACCAAAGTACTAAATAATTTAAATAACAAATTAAAGTTATAAGGTTGAACTAAGTTATGATTTATATTTTAAGGCTTATTATATAAAGTATGTTTAATTACTTTTAACTGTTTTGATTATATATATAATGTTGTAAGAGGTACCGTAAACTAAACAAATTCATGTTTTATTATTCACTCAACATTGGCATGAAGGTTCATGCATGTTTTTTTTTTATATAAATCTTACACTTAGTTTCCACAGGATGCTACCAATATATTGTAAATATAAATATAATTATACACTTACCACTTTTGTAGCAGATTCTCTTGTCAATATTTCAAACATTTCGTCTGTGATTAAAACCTGCTCCACAAATATATATGCGTATATAGTGCAAATATCACGAATTACCCGTTCATAGTCCATATCGAGTTTTTCCAGTTCACAGGATCGCAGCATCTCAAACGAACGAAGACATGATTATTTTGGCCTACATTGTGCTTGGAAATATTTTTTTAAAATCGTAGTCTATAGACAAGATTTATTTATCATGGCAATTTAGAATACTTATCTGTGTCCATGCAATATTAATTTCATCATAACAATCACAATGATATCATAATATTTCAATGTTAATAGAATAGAATATATTTTATTTCCTATTTCTGCCATCTAATTACATTAAAAAAACACAAGTTTATGAAACTAGGCATAACATAACAAAGACTTGATTTATGATTGGAAACACAAATAACTAAAAGAGATAAAAAACACACACAAAAAACAAGTAGCTAATCTTGAACATTAGTGAAAAATATATTCAATATATAGCTTTATAATAGTGCAGTAATCTGCAGGGGACTGTCACAAATATACTGAAGTAACTGAGTAACCACTTGTAACCAACAAGTAACCAAAGTTATAGTGCAGTAACCAGAGTTACTAAATATGCAGGGGGTATTTTCAGAAATAGTAAAATTTTACTGTGACTGGTTGTATTGGGAAGATAAGGTAACCAAAGGAATAGAAGGGGTAACCTGAAGTAACCAAAGTAATGAACAGGTTACTTATACACATGTGTAAAAAAAATGTAAAAAAAGGTGCATAACTAGGGCCATATATGAGAAAGTGGGGGGGTAGACCTAAGCCTAAGTGGATGGATCATTACTGTGTACGTATAGTAAAGAAGAAATATCATGCATGGAAAAGATTTACATACAGTCATAGTTATCGTGCTTATGAAGAATATTGTAAGTTAAGAAATAAGGTATCAAAGGCAGTGCATTACGCCAAGAAAAAGCATGAGAAAGGAATAGCTAGTAGTGTAAAGACAAGTGCGAAGAAATTCTGGGGCTATGTGAAAGAACAAACAAAATCTAAATCTGGAATTGGTGACTTGAAAGATGTGAGTGGTGGGACCGTAACTGAGGATAAGGAAAAGGCTGAAGTATTGAACAATTTCTTTACTTCCGTGTTCACTGTTGAAGGAGACTCCGAGATACCTGACTTTAAAGACAAAATACACCATAGTAATAATATTGAGGATGTACCGTTGACACCGGACAACGTATTGAAACAATTAAAATCGCTAAATACTTCAAAGGCCGCAGGACCCGATGACTGTCACCCCATGTTACTGAAAGAATGTGCAGAACAACTATTTATGCCACTATACACAGTTTTCTCGAAATCACTGCAAGAAGGCAGCATACCAGATGACTGGAAATTAGCTAATGTGACTTGTATCCATAAAAAAGGCTCAAAAACTGATCCCGGAAATTATAGACCGGTGTCCTTGACATCAGTAATTTGTAAAATGTTAGAAAGAATTATGAAACAGAGTATAATGGACCATTTGAAGAAGTATGACCTACTGTCTGATAGCCAATATGGATTCAGAGATCATAGAAGTACAATTCTGCAGTTATTAACGGTATTAGATGACTGGACTGAAGCACTTGATGAAAATCTGCAAGTGGACACTGTATACTTTGATTTTGCTAAGGCGTTCGATACGGTTCCTCATAAACGCCTCTTACACAAACTGTCAGCTTATGGTATTTCGGGGACTATTCTTCAGTGGATAGAAAGCTTCCTATCATGCAGAAAACAGAGGGTCGTAGTCAACGGGAACAAGTCTGCGTGGAGTGATGTGATTTCTGGGGTCCCTCAAGGATCAGTGCTAGGTCCGCTGCTGTTCGTCGTTTATGTGAACGATCTCCCTGAAGCTGTGATAAGTGTCTGCCGACTCTTTGCCGACGATACAAAATTATTCCGCGTTATGAAATCCGGACTTGATCAACATATTTTACAAACTGATATTGATGCGTTATGCGCGTGGAGCCAGGACTGGTTATTGCGTTTTAACTCTAAGAAGTGTAAAGCAATGCATATAGGAAATCAAAACTTTGACACGAAATACCATATGAGTGATACAAATGGGAATATTGTTGATATTGATAATATTGGAAAGGAGAAAGACCTTGGAATAAATTTCACATCAAGTCTGAACTTTGACCTACATATTAGTCTTACGGTGAATAAAGTCAACTCTTACATCGGGATGTTGAGAAGAAACTTTGTGTTTATGGACAAACATCAATTCCTACTACTCTATAAAGGGCTTATACGCCCAATTACTGATCATGGGAATATCATATATTTTCCTGTCACAAAGAAGAACAAAAGAATGGTGGAAAACACGCAGAAAAGAGCCACAAGATTAATTCCAGAGTTGACAAACCTATCGTATGAACAACGCCTCCGAGAACTCAACCTGCCAACACTTGACTATAGAAGGGACAGAGGGGACATGATCCAGGTTTTTAAAATCATACATGAAATTGACAACTTGAGTATTCAAAAATGTTCACACTCTCCGAGAGTGATCATGATGTGCGCGGACACAAATACAAACTGAAGAAATTGAGAGTTAACAAGTGCTTACGTTTAAACTCCTTCACAATTAGAATCATAAATGCATGGAATACGCTTCCAAATGACATAGTGACGTCAAAAACCATCAACGAATTCAAAAGAAAATTGGACATATTATGGCAATGGAAATGTTTTAAAGTAGATCATATATATTATCCTTATGAATTGACAAGTGTACCAAACCGGACCGGACGACCACAACGACGAGAGATCGAGGGGAACGATAGTCCATCTAGGGACTAACAATTTTCCCAATCATCACAAGGTATCACAAGGTATTTACAGTGACATCTAGGACTAGGAGCCCATTTGCTATCGATATCAAGCGTTTTACAAATGTAGCTCACGGACACCTGTCACATAGTGACAAGGTGATCTTCTGTGATCACTCTTTGTCCGTCGGTCGCCTGTCTGTCCGTCAACAATTTGTTTGTGTACACTCTAGAGGCATTCCAAGCCCCAACAATCTTCGTGAAACTTGGTCATAATGTTGTTCTCTATGAAATCTACTGGTCAGCGACCAGTTTCCGACATTTTTTGCATGTTTTTCGGCATTATCTCGAAAACTAAACTGGTTAAAACAAAATAACTTACATTTTTGTAATCCTGAGCCCAAGACCGATATTATAATCGCAAATTGACATTTGTGACATTTGTGGCGTCATACAGTGCGTAGAATTCGGGGCGAAGAAGGGGTCACTATTTCAGGCCGTAAATTAGATGTAGAGTATCAGTATCCGACATTTCACATTTAATTAGGTTTAATTTCCCCTTTTCCCCGTTTTGACCCTCTCAACTAAAAGGAAATTATCTCTTGAATATAGCTTTTTAGAGTTGTCTCTCTTTGTTTGTTTACACACCGGTAATGGAATTGAGGCCTAATGGTCAGTGCTTTTTCCAATAAGTAAAAATCGCTGACGTCATACATAATGACGTCAATGATGACGTTTTTGTCAATATTTTTCTAACATCGAGTTTTGTATGGATCGCCGATACTACTCATACCTGTTGTGGAGCTAACCTTGCTTTGTCAAAGACTCTGGCAAACCCGTGGCTATTTATAGATGAACTCGTTTGTTTCATCGCACATGCACATCTTTCGTAAACAGATGATCCCCCAAGGGAAAGAGGTGACGACTATCATTTCATTGCATGTATTTCTTGATATTTTTATTTTATTTCCGTGAATTGTAAATTTTCTGACACACAAATGTTGCTTGTGTCAAGTTCTTTAATCATACCAAATATCTTAATTTTAGAGCTACGCTAAATACGAAAAAATATCAAATGTCGGATACTGGTAGCCATCGGGAACTGATCGCCGACCAGTAGGCCAAGTTCAAAACTGGGTCATGTGGGGTCTAAAACTAGGTCACTAGGTCGAATCTGAAAAACCTTGTGTTCACTCAATAGGTCACCGTTTTGATCCAATCTTCATGAAACTTGGTCAGAATGTTGTTCTCCTTAAAATATAGGCCAAGTTGAAATCGGATCATGCAGGGTAAAAAAATAGGTCAAATCTTAGAAAGGCCCTGTGTTCACTCTAGAGGTCACTGTTTTGATTCAATCTTCTTGAAACTTGGTCATAATTTTGTTCTCCATGCAATCTAGGCCTTGTTTGAAACTGGGTCATGTGGGGTCAAAAACTGGTAAAATCTTAGAAAAAACATTGCGTTCACTGCAGAGGTCCCAGTTTTGATAAAATCGTCATGAAACTAGGTCAGAATGTTACTCTAAATGAAATCTAAGCCAGATTTGAAACTCAGTCAACCAGGGCTTGACACTAACTATTTTGGTCACTGATCCCCCAGCAAAGAAATGTAAATTTTTTAAATAAAACAGTTACTGGTCCTTCAAGATTTTCACTGGTCTTTTTATACGCCCGTTTGAAAAACGGGACGTATTATGTGAACACCCTTGGCGGGCGGGCGGGCGGGCGTGCGTGCGGGCGGCTGCGTCGTCCAATATTTGTCTGTACTCTAACTCAAACAGTTTTTGTCCGATCGTCTTCAAACTTGCTGACAATGCTTATGGGTGTAATATCTAGGCCAAGTTCGATTATAGGCCAAATCGGTGCAGGCCTTCTTGGGTTATGGTCCTTCTTTTACCAAAAAAATGTGAAATTGGCCTTGTCTGTACTCTAGCTTAAACAGTTTTTATCCGATCATCTTCAAACTTGCTGACAATGCTTATGGGTGTAATATCTAGGCCAAGTTCGATTATAGGCCAAATCGGTGGAGGCCTTCTTGGGTTATGGTCCTTCTTTTACCAAAAAAATGTGAAATTGGCCTTGTCTGTACTCTAGCTTAAACAGTTTTCATCTGATCATCTTCAAACTTGCTGACAATGCTTATGGGTGTAATATCTACATGTAGGCCAAGTTCGATTATAGGCCAAATCGGTGCAGGCCTTCTTGGGTTATAGTCCTTCTTTTACCAAAAAAATGTGAAATTGGCCTTGTCTGTACTCTAGCTTAAACAGTTTTCATCCGAACATCTTCAAACTTGCTGACAATGCTTATGGGTGTAATATTCAGGCCAAGTTCGATTATAGGCCAAATCGATGCAGGCCTTCTTGGGTTATGGTCCTTCTTTTACCAAAAAAGGTGAAATTGGCCTTGTCTGTACTCTAGCTTAAACAGTTTTCATCCGATCATCTTCAAACTTGCTGACAATGCTTATGGGTGTAATATCTAGGCCAAGTTCGATTATAGGCCAAATCGGGGCAGGCCTTTTTGGGTTATGGTCCTTCTTTTACCAAAAAAATGTGAAATTGGACTTGTCTGTACTCTAGCTTAAACAGTTTTCATCCGAACATCTTCAAACTTGCTGACAATGCTTAAGGGTGTAATATTCAGGCCAAGTTCGATTATAGGCCAAATCGATGCAGGCCTTCTTGGGTTATGGTCCTTCTTTAACCAAAAAATGTGAAATTGGCCTTGTCTGTACTCTAGCTTAAACAGTTTTCATCCGATCATCTTCAAACTTGCTGACAATGCTTATGGGTGTAATATCTAGGCCAAGTTCGATTATAGGCCAAATCGGTGCAGGCCTTTTTGGGTTATGGTCCTTCTTTACCAAAAAAATGTGAAATTCGCCTTGTCTGTACTCTAGCTTAAACAGTTTTCATCCGAACATCTTCAAACTTGCTGACAATGCTTATGGGTGTAATATTCAGGCCAAGTTCGATTATAGGCCAAATCGATGCAGGCCTTCTTGGGTTATAGTCCTTCTTTTACCAAAAAATGTGAAATTGGCCTTGTCTGTACTCTAGCTTAAACAGTTTTCATCCGATCATCTTCAAACTTGCTGACAATGCTTATGGGTGTAATATCTAGGCCAAGTCCGATTATAGGCCAAATCGGTGCAGGCCTTTTTGAGTTATGGTCCTTCTTTTACCAAAAAAATGTGAAATTGGCCTTGTCTGTACTCTAGCTCAAACAGTTTTCATCCGATCATCTTCAAACTTGCTGACAATGCTTATGGGTGTAATATCTAGGCCAAGTTCGATTATAGGCCAAATCGGTGCAGGCCTTTTTGGGTTATGGTCCTTCTTTACCAAAAAAATGTGAAATTCGCCTTGTCTGTACTCTAGCTTAAACAGTTTTCATCCGAACATCTTCAAACTTGCTGACAATGCTTATGGGTGTAATATTCAGGCCAAGTTCGATTATAGGCCAAATCGATGCAGGCCTTTTTGGGTTATGGTCCTTCTTTTACCAAAAAATGTGAAATTGGCCTTGTCTGTACTCTAGCTTAAACAGTTTTCATCCGATCATCTTCAAACTTGCTGACAATGCTTATGGGTGTAATATCTAGGCCAAGTTCGATTATAGGCCAAATCGGTGCAGGCCTTTTTGGGTTATGGTCCTTCTTTTACCAAAAAAATGTGAAATTGGCCTTGTCTGTACTCTAGCTCAAACAGTTTTCATCCGAACATCTTCAAACTTGCTGACAATGCTTATGGGTGTAATATTCAGGCCAAGTTCGATTATAGGCCAAATCGATGCAGGCCTTCTTGCGTTATGGTCCTTCTTTTACCAAAAAATGTGAAATTGGCCTTGTCTGTACTCTAGCTCAAACAGTTTTCATCCGATTATCTTCAAACTTGCTGACAATGCTTATTGGTGTAATATCTAGGCCAAGTTCGATTATAGGCCAAATCGATGCAGGCCTTTTTGGGTTATGGTCCTTCTTTTTACCAAAAAAATGTGAAATTGGCCTTGTTTGTACTCAAACTCAAACAGTTTTCATCCGATCATCTTCAAACTTGCTGACAATGCTTATGGGTGTAATATCTAGGCCAAGTTCGATTATAGGCTAAATCGGTGCAGGCCTTGTTGGGTTATGGTCCTTCTTTTACCAAAAAAATGTGAAATTGGCCTTGTCTGTACTCTAGCTTAAACAGTTTTCATCCGATCGTCTTCAAACTTGCTGACGATGCTCATGGGTGTAATATCTAGGCCAAGATAAGTTTAAAGATGATTGTTTAAAAATGTTTTGACATAATATGGGCTTTTATGACATAATCAATATTTTTTTCACTAGCACAACCAAGACGGGCGTATTTTGTGACATTTTGGCATCTTCTTTGATTTTCACTTTTCTTGTTGTTGTTGTAGTTCTATTACGCTATTGACGTAGCGAAATGGTCTCTTTGTGCTTCAGTAATACTCTCTTGTGCTCTCTCTATGTGCTTCAGCTCTTGATACTTCGGTTTTGCTTTACAGTCTTTTGGTTCTGGTTAAGTACTGACTCATGGCACCTATGAGTTTGCTTCTTCCTTCGTCTCCAATACCGTCGATTTCTCCGACCAATACGGATAGGGATAAATCCCCGCACGTTATCTGCAGTCCGTTCAAAATCTCCTCTACCGACCGTTCTAGTATATCTCTATCTTCGACAAATTTGGCACACTCGTATATATAGTGGTTCACTTTTTCTGGTACTAGGCAAGTGTCACACAAGACTTGAAGTTATCATCATTATTCATGATTTTGCTCCTTTTCTTCATACCAGGGGACCAGTGTTAGTGTCGAGCCCTGTCAACTGGGGAAAAAACTAGGTCACTAGGTGAAATCATACAAAAAACCTTGTCCATTTTAGAGGTCACATTTTTTCTAATATTCATGATTCTTGGTTTGAATGATACTTTCCATGAAATCTAGGACAAGTCGGAAACTATGTCATGCTGGTTTAAAAACTAGGTAACTTATTTTGTGTAGTCTGAACTCATAATTATTATTCATTGTAGCTGAATGTTTTACAGAAAACCCGCATATAGAAGAAGAAGTGAAGAAAGAAGATGTTTCATTGATTGATAGAGTTAACAGACTCCATCTAGAAGTTTCTGATGACTATCCAAAGGTATAGTCCATTCTATCCCATAGTCACTTATAAATTTCCAAGTTGATGTAACTACAAATATAAATCTATTGGCAAACAATGTCTGACAGCCTTTATTACTCTCTCCTTTTCATATGATGATCACAACACATATGGTCAAAATAGCTCTAAAGAAGTTTTCAAAAAAAATCAGATGCATTTGTTTAGTATGTGTGAATAAAAAATAAAAAAAGACTTACAATTTATCCTGTATCTGTTGTTTGAAATTGTGAAATATGTACAGTAAAACTTCGATAAGACGAGCACACTGCTTATGTCGAGCAAATTTCAAAATCCCGACAAATTTGCTCTATATTGTGTATGAATTTATTGCATTATCACTTCAATTCGAAATAAATATTAAAGTTGATGTAACTACAAATATAAATCTATTGGCAAACAATGTCTGACAGCCTTAATTACTCTCTTCTTTTCATATGTTGATCACATACGATCAAAATAGCTCTGAATAAGTTTTCAAAAAGGTGGATGCATTTTTTAGTATGTGTGAATTACAAGTTTTTCTCAAAAAAGTCTTGCAATTTATTCAGTATAGGAGTATCTGTTGTATGAAATCATTTTTGTGAAATAAATATCTTTAAATCAGTATGGTTGTATTGGTACTCTCTCAATAATTTTTTTTAACCACTGGAACTTAAGTTATTTATATGCCTTAATCTCATTGCACAAGTTGTATCTCTGATTGATGCCAATGAGATCAATCAGCTTGATAGCCCCTAAACACCATGATACTAAGCAGTAATGAGTCATGCATTCAGGTAGCATATTGTTCCTTTATCCTGAACTAGATGAGTCGTACCAAACACTTTCTTACGGTGTCATAGACTCATAGGTCTTTTTGGTAGAGGTTGGCTGTGCTACATAATGCTACTGTTGTTGAGCACTGGTCTTTACATAACCCACAATGAAGCACTTTTTGGTTGCAGTTTGTTTCCTAGCTATTAAAGCAATATCATGCACTGACTGTGATACAGGGTTCTCAATAACAGCAGGGTACAGGCCAAATTGACTGCTTAAAAATCAGTGTGGGTTGGCTGAAAATGTGAAATTTATACACAATTTTAAGATAATAGTTGCACTAAGAACCTTATCAGGACTGTTGGATAAGCATTTCGGCCAGTAAGGTTAAAACTTATTGAGATTCCAGCTGTTATCATGCACTTCCTCTAGATTTCTAACCAATTTTTCATAGCCTAGAAATAATATATTTCTTTCTTATTATTTTTAGTTTCAATCTAAAGCACGACCATTACCAACCAGTACAGAGAGAGTTGATGATCCTATGAAAGCTTTTGAGGATCCAAAACGAGTACCTAAAGGACACATTACATATAGAATGCTGTTAAGTATGCTTGAAAAACAAGACAACAATGCAACTTCTAATGAGTCAACTACCAGTTCATTTGAAGCCGAGGTTTTTGCTAAGGAGAACAATCTGAATGCTCAGGATGTTACTAATATTTTTCGATATTTTACGAAAGTGGATGTTGAAGCGGCGAAGATGGCTGCACAAAAGGCTGCAGATAAAAAGGATAATGAAATATTTTATGCGTACGAAACAGATGAGGAGACATCAGAGGAAAATTTAAAAAATAGTGAAACCAAAAGTGAAACTGAAACTAAGAGTGTGAAAAATGAAAAGAAAACTTTTATGGACAGATATTTCAAGAAGACTCCATCTTGATATTGAGCAAAATTAGATAAAAATGTAACAAAATTTGATTGGGTTATGTTATGGAATGGTTTAAATGTGAGCATTTGGTATCCAGCACTTGCATCATTGAGTCAAACAATCCAGTCTGGCTGAGTTATAGCTTGACTAATTTGACAAGAGCCTTACCTTTTGATCAGGATTATTTAACATATTACCTACGATGCAACACCGATTGTATGTGTTCATAATCGGGGAGTATCACAAAGACGCTCGAGATGTAATCGAAACACAAATTTGAAATACTGATATCGCACAATTTGCTTGCAGAAATGTATATATTCAAAGCAAGAACCTTGTAGTATATATGATGGTACTCGTTTTAATTCAAAGGGAGGTAAATTTATCAAAACATTTCCAAAGTTTGGTTCAACTGCATCAATTATTTCCGTATTAAAATGAAATTTTCTGAACACCTGTTAATGCTACATGTATTAATGTTTAAAAGTCAATAATCAGATTATTTATTTCATGCTTATCGGTGGTTTACGGCGGAATAACGGTGGATTATTCCCCGATAATTTCACAGTTCATAATTTCACTGTTTATAATTTCACCGAAACGGACTACTTTTTTTAAAACAAAATTCCCCGCCGCCAAAAATAAAATAATAAGCATTTTCAATTGTTCTCTTAATCTTTAACAAATAACAGAACATTATATGTACATAAATGTAAAACAAATGGACGAAATTGAAGCCATTGCTGAAGAATTATTTGATTGTAACTCGACGCGTGCATGGCGGGAAAACGACGTCACGCAAAACATTTGAGGTATATAGCGGAGTATTTCCACCATTTAAGCCATTTGAAGCATGAAATAAATAGATCGTGAGCAGTTGACTTATATTTTCACGAGTGGCTACGCCACTCGTGAAAATATTACATCAGCTGCTCACTCGGTGAATTATCAGCCGATCATACACGGAAAAATACAAATATCCTCTATTTAATTAAGCTTAATTACAGTTCGGATGATTAATATAATTTGCATTTAATTTATGTGTTGTTTTACCAGAAAGTGTGTTACTGTGCGGATGTGTGCCGGTACAGTCATAATTTTATTTAAAGTGCATTGTACAAATCATGCTCATTTTATTACCAGGTATAGTTTGCGATAGAAAAAAATCGTGTTTTTTCTCAATATTTCTCTGTAATTATTACACCTACAAATATGAAATTTTGCACGAATAAATGAAATATATCTACCTAATACACACGGAAATTTCAGCAACATCAGAAATGAGTTAAAAAAGTTTTGTTCATAAGTTCTATGTAACATATTTGTAGTTTTGAATGAAATATAAGTTAGAAGACTTGATACTTGCAACAGCAAATTGCACGGTCACGTTATACGCATAACGTTATATTTGGGTATTTGCGACCTACTTTATTTAACACATGCGAGGCCCGTCTGTGAATATGAAGAAGTACATTTTATTGCTGTACCTTGTTTATAGGCGACACACCTAAATAACCCGAATTATAAGGCCTCCTAAGTCTTGTCTTTATAACAGCAATCTTAATCTCGCCGATCATGGATTGTAACGGTTAAATAATTGATAGTAAATCATCTATGGAATACCAGATTTCCTCCCTGCGTTAAACTGTAAATACGCATGTAATTTCAATATGTAATAAAGAATAAATGTCTTTTAATTGGTGACTAAAAATTATGAAATTCAAAATGGAAGTAGGAAGGAAGTTATTGTAGTAGTGTGTAATTTTTTACCAAAATCTGATGAATAGATTTTCAGAAATCTTTAAAAACACGATTTTTTTCTATCGCAAACTAGCTATATCTGTTTTAGCTGGCATCTATATCGTGTGATAAATGCACTTATCAGTATTTCCCGGGTTGGGCCATTTTTGGCCAAGCTGTTTATTCTAAATCCCTTACCTGTATAGGTTGTTCTAGCTCGTCTCCACAAGTTGGAGATCAAATCTCCAGCCAAACTCTACATCACAGGACCCATGGCAGCCACCTTTAGGGGCATGATAGATAAATATTTGATGTTTTGTTATGTTACAAGAAGTTATTTTTATGCCCCCGTATCGATAGATCGGGAGGCATATAGTAATTCACCTGTCCGTTCGTCCGTCCGGCCTGGTTAACCCAGATTGACCGTTTCTTCTAGCATTAATATGGCTTGCTACTAAGCTTTCAAACTTGCATGGATGTTGTATATGACCACTCTCCACACGCCTGTATCACCTGACTCCATTTTGACCTTCACCTTGACCTAATTTTGGACTTTGACTTATTGAAAGGCCAAATTCTTGGTTAACCCAAATTGACCGTTTTTTCTAGCATTAATATGGCTTGCTACAAAGCTTTCAAACTTGCATGGATGTTGTATATGTCCACTCTCCACACGCCTGTATCACCTGACTCCATTTTGACCTTCACCTTGACCTAATTTTGGACTTAGACTTATTGAAAGGCCAAATTCTTGGTTGTTCTAGCTCGTCTCCACAAGTTGGAGATCAAATCTCCAGCCAAACTCTAAATCACAGGACCCAGATCATTGGTCACCCAATCGTGTATGGCAGCCACCTCTAGGGGCATGATAGATAAATATTTAATGTTTTGTTATGTTACAAGAAGTTATTTTATGTCCCCGTATCGATAGATCGGGAGGCATTTAGTAATTCACCTGTCTGTTCGTCCGTCCGGCCTGGTTAACCCAAATTGACCGTTTCTTCTAGCATTAATATGGCTTGCTACTAAGCTTTCAAACTTGCATGGATGTTGTATATGACCACTCTCCACACGCCTGTATCACCGGACTCCATTTTGACCTTCACCTTGACCTAATTTTAGACTTATTGAAAGGCCAAACTCTTGTTAACCCAAATTGACCGTTTCTTCTAGCATTAATATGGCTTGCTACAAAGACTTCATACTTGCATGGATGTTGTATATGACCGCTCTCCACATGCCTGTATCACATGACTCTATTTGACCTTCACCTTGAAATTTTGGACTTAGACTTATTGAAATGGCTTCCAAGGGGCATAAGCGTTAATTGAACGCAGTCTTGTTTTATCTTTTACTAGCATTTCAATATACATTTAGAGATGTACCAGTTATGTGACTGTTGTGCATTATGACAGAAATAATATTTTGCATTTTGTTAGGTTAAATAAGTTTGTTTTTTTGAAGAAAAAAATGCCAGCATTGCGATATACGAGGGGCGTTTCAAAAGTTCCAGGAAAAGTGCTCTATAATGTTTATCGTATCTTCAAATTACTTTAAATTTGGCATCTAAATAAAACAACTCATTATACGTATTGTACCATGAATCAAACAATTTAGGGTGTGTCATACAAAATGGCACTGCTGCCATAGTAACGTCAGTAATGGCTACCCGGGGCAAATTTGACGTCACGTCGTAGAAATCGTCAAACTTACCAATGTATTGACTCCAACCAAACAGCCACCAATTCACCAAAACCTAAAATTTCTGCATGGAATATTTGCGAAGGGCGGTATAACATCATTTTGATCAATTTATGCCATGGTTTAAATAGTCACACAGCTGTGTTTAGGTTTATTTGTCGCCGTATTAGAATTGCCCGTCAAATTTCAGTAAGTCATTGATTGGAATTTGACCAGTTTTTTTCTTTTGGCAGAAAAATTAAGACTTGAAGCAGTAGATTTTATAACCACTGTCTGTTAAGAGCGTTGCTTGTCACTGGGTAGGATATATTAATAATATGAGCGCTTCCAGACTGCCAGTGGTACTGCTGCAGATGATCAAAGGAAGGTACGGCCAGTTGTGAATCAGACGCTAGACGTTGCGTTGGACGTTTTTGCTTGATTTTGTGACACATTCGAAAGCTTTGCATAGGGACCCTGGAAGAGCGTACCTTGAAGCGATGCACTTTTTGAGAATATAAAGCATTGTTGTTGTTGTAACCGGTAAAGTGTGTGTGTCATTTGACTGACTGAGTGAGATTTAGTCAGAAATTGTTAATAAGGTACAGCCGGAGTTAACGTTGCCCCGGGTAGCCATTGTTGACGTTACTATGGCAGCTGTGCCATGTTGTATGACACACCCTTATGCTTTCGATTCATCGTACACTATGCATTATGAATTGTTCTATTTAAATGCAAAGTTCGAAGTAATTTGGCCAAAAGATAAATATTAAGGAGCACTTTTCCTGGAACTTTTGAAACGCCCTACATACATTAAGACAATTCCATGTTGATGGCAATTTTGTCTGAAATAAACCATGTTTCGATAGTTTGTTTATTTATCAGCATGTTTTGTTAATGAAATGTTGCATGTATTAAAATATTTGAAAGTTTGAATCGAGTTATTACATGTACTGTAGTTGCAGTGGAAGTGCAGAAAACCATTGATACAAACATGTCAATGTGTAAAATATATGATGCAGTCCAGGAAACTTGATGTGACAAACTAGACGCCATCAAATCATTTATGGAAATCTTAAACTTACAATCATATTTAAATTCTTTTACAATGATAAAATGTGGTAAATGGAGCTGCAATATGAATAAAGATTTAGTTAATGAACTCATATTAGCAATTATCTGTCCCCGATTTGAAGCTGTAAAAGAATTATAAAGAATTTTAATTTGAACGTAAGTTTACAATTTCCGTAAGTACATTGATAAAACGGTACCCTGGGGTGGTATTCAATATTGATTTTACTTTACTAAAGGAGGACATCAAATCAGATCACACCATATTAAACTCTTGGTCAGTATCAGACAATATGATTGGCTATCCTTATTCTCCAATTAAATAAGATCAATATTGAATAAGAGACCCCAGGCTTACATTTTTTTCTGAAAAATGGCATTCAAGTCAAATAAACAAGTAAGAATATAAGACACAGAACCGTGTATACTTTTTCAATTTTATTTCATTGTCTATGGTACACAACATTTTGTGACATGCTTATAGAGAAATTAACAGAATAACATAAACATAATTGTACTGCAACAAAATGAACGTACGAAGAAGTGAGAGCAAGTATATATACAATCAATGTAGATGTATAGACAACTTGCTGTCACTTCTCCATCCTATGATGTACTCACACTTCATCTAACAACAACAACAAGGTATGCCAGCATTCAGTAGTACGAAATATTACAAACTTTGCAAACAACTTATCATGAAATATAAGAAAATTTCCTAGATTTGAACGTAGTTCATGTCACACAGAACTTAGTAACAGAAATATCATTGTCACATAACAGACACTGGTATATGTATATAGACATTACACATTCTAATAAAAAAATCAGGTTTTTTACTTGTACAGGTTTCAGTGAATAGTCAAGCCCCCCTTAGTATTGGGGGAAAACTGCTTAAAAAATCTTTGGTTTTCAATTTCATAACCACAAGGTAAAATGTATTGCCTCAGAAGATTCAGTTTGTCGATCTTACACCATAGATGAAAGTAAAAAATTAACTGGCATAAAAAACCTAGGAAATGATACACAGTAACAAATGAACTTTTGTTTTGCTGTTACAAGCTTATGTCTACCAATATTTATATATATAAGAAATGATAAACACTCAATTCACAATTTGTACAAACAAATATGTCGGAACACTTGTGCGACAGAGCAAGTAGGTGCATACAACGCTTCTCTTTTGCCTAATTCAAATGCTGATCGAATAAAGTTTTACCATGTTTTTTGCAACAATAATTTGGTAAAGATAGTTGATCATACCCCAGTACTTCTGGCATTATTTACTCACTTTTACTCCCGCAAGCACCTGACAACTTCTCCACATAGTGAACATGACTGTTGTACATGGATTGGAAGAACCTGCCCAACCAGGGAATTGAACCCATATCTAGGTGACAGACTAGTGCTCAAACCACAGAGCTAGCTAGGCAGTCAACCATCATCACAAGTCACAGTCCAGGGCGTGTGCATATACTACGGAGCTTGTTTGGAGGTCAAACATCAACACATTTACCTGATGCAAACAAAAATGCTGTGCATAAGGTGTTTTATGAATTTTCTTTTGAAAGTGAAGTGCATTCATTTTTTTTAAAAACTAAACAATAATCACACTGGACTATAAATTTTCATAACTGCACCAATCTATTTCCAATTACAAAGTACCAGTATGTTAGTGTAATGGTAGTGAAATGTACATAGTTATTGTCTTCAGCTAAAAATATTTTAGTCAGTCTTTGACTGATATGTAACTAGAAGTCTAAAATTGCTAGCAGGGGCTTGTGAGTTTGTGTTTTTGTATTCAAGAATGCCAACATAACTTCATGAGAACTATCATTGGGAAATATAACTGAACTGGATTAAGGGGAGATTATTCTTTGAACAAATTGCAGTATGAATTACAGTACCATATAGAACTGAACAGACTTGTAAGTCAGCTTTCACATGTTGGGTTTCTAGACTTGAAATCATCTAGTTTTGTTGACACCCTTGATAAAACATGGGAAATACAACAAGCATGCCAACATAAATTATGGCTTTCTGAGATTGAATAGTTAATGTAACTTATAATGTTTGGGAACACAGAAATAGTTGAACATTCCTACATCTAGGTAACTGTCTAACAACTCTACATGCCCTCTATCTTTCCAGTGGATAGGGGGTACATAATGGTTTTTCTAGTCTCTCACAAAATCTATAAGAAATACAAGTGACTGGCTAGTTAGAAGAAAACGTTGGTAATAACTTATTAAACACACTCTAACAATGATATTGATAAATACCGATGACTACATTTTCTGGTCCAACACGTACACTTTTAATGATATAATATATATATAATAAATTTGTCTATAACATATTATGATTCTATAAACACAAAGACTTGTTACATGTTAACCTGTGTAAAGATATAACTTAAATATATACAGTAATGTGTGTATAGGGAGATGCGTATGTACAAATAATTCTAAGAAAATTTGGCTAACGATGCACATTTAATGTTCATCAAAAATACAACAAAAAAGACAGTCCTTTAATGTACACTAATTATATTTAATTAAATTTGTAGTAATTGCTGATTAGAGCTGTCTAGAACGACAGAAAATTTGTAAATTTAATCATGTAATATTTATGTTATAACAAAGATTGGGGTAGTACTGTATAATTACATGAATGACAAATTGATGTGAGAAAATGAAACTAACCAGAATTCATCAAATCCTCTCACATGTTGCATGACGTAGATGATATAGTGAACATTTGTCATGATTTAAAACATAAATGGTTGTTACATCCATCAGGAAATGTACACAGATGACAACAAAACAGGATTAAATACTTAATGTCATAATGTCATGCAGAGAGAACGCTTCACAGCATACTGTAAAATCATTAATTTTCGTGCGGTATTAAATTTCATGATTTCGTTGTACACCTTCAACCACGAATTCAAATCACATCGAACAATTATTTTGACCCTTAAATTTATTACATGAAATGCAAAATCAACAAACAAACGTCCCATCAAAATGGTCATTTTTATCAAAACCACGAAATTTCATCCCATCGAAATTAAATGATTTTACAGTAGTAGTTGCATCAAGGATAGAGAGAGAAAATGTGCATGGTTTATGTGACTGTATCACCCATGTAACCCAATATATACAAGCAGACTTAACACATAATCTCTAAAACAATAGCTGACAATACATGAACTTAAAGAGTGTTTATGTAAATATCCTAAAATATCACGCGGATATCAACGAAAAATCATGAAACAATATAACATCATAATAATACAATCCCCCCACATGCATGTATGATAATTATATATAAAACACGACTGTAAATTAAGGTGGCCACTATAGATTGCACAAAATATGACATATACCATCCAAATCAAACAGCAAGCAACATTAAACATACACTCCAAACAGTTAAACTAGTCAACTAGTCCAATTTCACCTCGGAACTGTCGTGTCGTTCTACCAATGTCAACTTTGATTATAGTAACGCATCAGTGATCCCTGACGCTCACACAATACACGTCCAGTCTATGTCCAACCACAGGGTCAGGTGCATCCATTGCTTGATAAAATAATTATTTTAAAAAATAAATATTTTTTAAGGTAATCAATGCATCTGACACCAGCATGTGGAACAATGATATTGTTTAGGTAATAAATACTGTAATATTCTTCTATTTTAAATTACTGACACGAACATTTATTCAATCATGACACTAAATCATTGTAGTTAACTAGCAATAATGACTTGACTTTTTCAAACTGAAACAAATTGGCAGCTGTTGTATCTAATACAATATACATGTATCCACTTCACCTTGTAAACACAGAGTTAAAACATACCAAAGATAAGTCTTCAAACATCAAAATTCAATAATAATCATTGATGTGTTTAATAACATGAGCAAATTCAAAACAAAAGTGATCAATTAACGCCTCATTGCATGTAAACATTTGCTAGTTATAGTTTCTTGATTAAATATGGTACTGTATTTAAGAATATAGAAAATTTAACATGCCCAAGATTTCACAAATTTCTACTTTCATTTTGTTATAAAGTGAAAGTGACATTATTTATTAAGTAATTGTTGTTACCCATAAAAATCTCATAAAAAATAATCCACTGAGAACAACTCTGCCAGTACATAAGTAAGTAAGTAAGTTAATAACACCTTTTATTTAACGAGGCTGACACATTCGGTTTCCCAATCTTCCATGTGGGCCGCAAACACAATATGCTATGAATCTGCATGTAAATCCAGTATTTAATCATTGCCATAACTATTACACATAATAATGCAAGCAGTTCCTGATGTTGAATCACATTTAACATAACTAGTCTAACTATGGAATGTATTTAATAATTTGAAAGTTTATCAGATATGACCAATTTTGCATAAAAATGAATCAACATATTATCATGATAATGGTTAAAATGGTTAGGATAGTTAGAATTTGAAAATTTTGTGAAAAGGAATAAAACACAATTATGAATACAAGATATACTTTTCCAGCAAATTTCAATCAAAACCAATCATGAAATATTCTGATATTCATCATATTTATGTTGTTTACATCATACACCTTGGAACATAATATTCGTATAGACTAATGATAGTAAGTTAAAAACTGATTATTTTATCTCAAATTTGAAAGCCACATGTTTGATGCTATGCAATTGACATTTCCTTCTTAGCATCATTTTGTTCTAATGCTGACCATTTACCATAGATCTCAACAATTCAGGACATGTAATGACCATTAAATAAAGTCACTGCAAATGATTGATATAAAACTTACAACAAAACTAGCACATAAAGTAAGTTTAACTTCATTGTATTTTGTGAGTATCCAGTTTCAATTAAAAACCAATTAACACAGATAACAGTTGCAAGTTTTCAGATTTCTACTGTGTGTGATATTCCGACACTGAACAGAAAACAACACCTATCATGACTGTGTTAAAACAAGAACTTTAACCAATATTCACTAAATCACAAATGGCTTTGCACGAGATTCACTTCTAATATATCATAAACGATTATTGCCACATATTTATAAGTGTTAAATCTAGACAAACATCACTGATTGCGTCCTAGTACGGTCTACGATACATGATGACTTGCATTCTGCACCGCCTGAGCTTGCTTGGAATTATGCCAGCATATCTGCAAATAGTGAACAAGTTATTAGGAATTGCAAGCAATACAGAAGTCCCCTACCTGGTTTTCGGTTTTCAATGTTGCTTTTGGCAGGGCAACCAATTTTTTGTCTGAATCAAAAGCATTAGATGTGCATAAGGTCCTTAATTATTGGTCCCTATCCACATATCAAGTTTCATAAACCTAGCTTGAAAACTTTTTGAGTAATGGGAGGATCCAGATTTTCTTATCTGACAGACTGCAAACCTGTAGTCCCCTAAGGGGCCTAACAAGCAAATATAACTATATTATAGCTCACTGTGCAACTCAGTTTGGCCATACTATCATTTTAAACAACTGCAAGCAGCATTTATCTTAGTTTCTCATCAACCTAACTGGCAAATATGTCATGCAACAAGGAAATTAATTGGTCTCTACACTATTATGAGCTTTGACAAATTCTATGTCAACAAGACTGTGTTCAGTAATCGCTAATGCCCCGATGGTAGCCTTGTCAATATTAACAAGCTAAGTCAATCAACTTGAAAGTTTTGTAACAGACGGACAGGTGAATCACTATATGCCTCCATATCAGTAGATGCCAGGGCATATAAATGAAATCTTTCACCAACTTATCTTCAAATACTTGATCTACCAAAATAATTGGAGTGCAAACAAGAAATAGTGCAAGTGCTCAGTATAATGGCGAGTTAAGTATGTGAAGCAATGAGCATGTACAGTCACTCACCTTGTATTATCAAATGTCACTCACCTTGCATTATCAAATGACACATTCACACTTGATCACTCTCACAATGCACCAAATGGATCATTTGGTTGTGTTCCTGGTGGGCGGGGCTGTCCCATGCCCATAGGGGCCATACCCGGCCTCATTCCACCATACATTGGTTGTCCCATCTGTCCCATACCACCCATCTGTGGGTTAGCCATTGGCATACCCTGCATAGGTGCCATGCCTCCAGCCATTCTAGGTGCACCTGCCATACCTTGTTGCTGTAATAATCAATGTATCGTCTAACAACATTCATATCTTAATGGCAAAACTTAACAATGAAAATAGAAGGGGTTTTGACACTGTAATGTCTACCACAAAGGACCATTACTCAGGCAAAAAATCATCCAGCCTTAAATTCCATAACAATAAGCACAGCAATGTTTGGTTCCAAGCATTCATGTGGAGTTTCACTAAAAGGTTTGAGAATAAGTGCGGACAAACTTTGTGACATCCAGACATCCATCCTGCACAAAATCAATATTGCAATACAGTGCCAACCCAACTTCCATACCATACAAAGACTAACAGTAATGAAGTCAACATTTTTTTAATTTCAAACATTTAGCATGCAGATATATTAGCAATTGCTTGGTCACAACCTTTGTTGGCCAAAACTTGCTCTACTGGAAATGTAAGCTAATTTTTTGAATGTGTGACATTCACCAATATTTGAACAAAAGAAACATAACCATTTATTCTACAGACAGTACTCGTGATTGAACATAATGGATACTACAGATGTAAGAGTAAGGTAACATACCATCCCCATTGGTTGCATTCCAGGCTGTGCATATCCTCCTGCCATCATACCTGGCATCTGTAACAATACAATTATACATCTCAACTTTCATCTTCTAATTAAACATACACTCATTAATACAATGTACGCCATCCTTGAAGTTCACAAATAGCTAATACCGAACCAGACCAACCAGACCTGCTCAGACAATATTGCATACACGGAGGGCAACATCTCAAAAAATGATTTAACTGAGCAATGCCATAAGATTTAACTACTGTAAACCTAGAAACTTTCGCGTTTTGCCGATTGTCGGCATATTCGCGGCTACAAACTTTCGCGTTTTATAGTCTCCCGCGAACTCCGCGAAAACTAAGTCGCATAGTGACAGAATTATTGATATTATAACCTGTAACATACAATGACCGGTTCCTATATAATTGTTTTTTCATTATTGTTCTCACCTTTGTTAAACCCTCTCAAGCTCTTTTTGATGTAGATAGTTACCTATTGTTTTGTTTACAAAAATTGCAAACAACGCTGGTAATGTTTTCACAGTTTTTTGACGCTATCAGTCATTTTGTATTATGACATACCCGATAATAAACAGCGCTTTTTACACGCATGTTCATATATTTACTTTACTTACTTACTGACTTACTTATATTGAGTGTATTGTCAAACACGTTTTCAAGAAGTGCTTTCATTTTTGTACCGTGATCTTAAAAGGCTTTATTCAGAAAAAGTACATACACTTAACATTCCATATTTTGACAAAATAGCATTTATAATACGGTCTTATAAACATCGTACCTAAATTATGAATTTCCTTCAAAAACGAGAAACTTTCGCGTTTGTCTTGTCCTCGACTTGTTCGCGGCTATTTACTTTCGCGGATTTTTACAAACCGCGAACACCGCGAACTTAAATCGCGCGAAATAATTTCTAGGTTTACAGTATCAATTTAACGTTCCTATGGCAACACAGTCTCTCAACAACATGCAAATATTGTGCCTCCCAAAGGCTATTTGCCCCAGAGATATTTTACTGCATTCTTTTGACAATTTGAGCAATTGAACAATATATTGTTATTTGTACCATATAAACACATCTACTGTCAGATCTACAGCTAAAGTTTAATCCATGAACAACAAGTAATAAGGAATGGTAAGCAACACAGATGTCCCCTACCTGGTTTCCAGGTTGTCAATGTTTATATTGCCATGGCAACCACAATTTTTGTCCAATTCAAAAATATGCTAGACGTACATAATCTCCTTATTAGTCCCTATCCACATACCAAGTTTCATAAACCTAGCTTGAAAACTATTTGAGTTATCGCAGGATCAACATTTTCTTGACAGATGGACTGACTGATGGACGGCAAACCTGGAGGCAGGGGCCTAACAATCTGCAAGTACTTACAGAAGCCTGAGGGTAAGAGGGTTGTGACCATGTTGTAGCCTGTGACATCTGTGTCGGTGCCCAGTTATTTCCTCCGGTCTTCTTCTGATCTCCTTTTGGCTGCCACTGATGTTGTGGTCTGAAATAAGGATTAAAGTCATTTATCCCAATACTATTACACAACATGCTATATTGATTCTAACAAAGAAAACATAATTCGCTGGCTTAGAATGAGCAAGTCATAAGAACAAAATCAATATTTTGAGAAAAGAAGAAAAAACTGTCTGAAAAATACTCTTTACTTATGTTAAAACCAACTTTGTGGACTTCAGTTTGGTCAAATAGGTTAATAAGAAGTGCCTTGTAATGCAGATTTCAAATTATATCTTGTACGAGTCTTATAAGGTCATAAGTAGTAGTTATGACCTTCTCATTCTAAGCCAGTGAATTAAGGCATATAGATAACTTAACGTCAACTTCTGGCAGCAATTGTATTATTTTAATCAAAAGTGTCATGACGGCGTATAGAAGAGTTGGCACAGTGACAATCATATAATAGAGTCTGAGATAATCATGATCACTCAATCAGACGGGACTGATTGTCACAGAAGACACACCACAAAAGTATAGCCATTGAAATGCACTTGTATCAATAGCACAGTACTGGGAATATTGATAGAATGACCCACAAAATGGTTCATTACAGGCCTGGTAATTGGCAATCATCTGAACCTGACAATCTCAGTTGCAAAGCCTTTTATTTTTTATATAAAGAAAGAAGGAAAATTAAACTTTACGAAACTTGAAATCAAACACATGTCTGAAAAATACCAGACCTGTCATTAGGTAAACCAAAGTCAGCCATGACATTCAAAGGTGTGCAAAGAACTCTTATCAAGTGACGGTGAAAATAACTTACTTTTTGACAGACTCTGCACCATTGATTCCAATATTTCCCGCCAGTAAAGCGAGATTAGAGTCCAAATCTTGATTACTCATCTGTTTCTGTTGTTGTGTTTCTACAATACCTCCTTGTTGTTTACCACCTTGTGGCATCAATATCTCTCCAAATGCATCAAAACCTGCAAATAATATATGGCTAATATAACTCTTACAATTCATGAATGGTGAACAAGAGAGACTCACCAACATGACACTGTGAGGCAAAGAGTTTATTTTAGTGCTACCTTACTGTGTGGTAAAGAGTTAGTTTAGTTTAGTGCTACCTTACTGAAGGGACAATTACTGTCAACTCAACAACTAGACATAGCTAATGTTTTCTATGTTGCACAAGTTCTGACAAGTTCGGCCAGTTAATCCCCCTGTCAGGCAATTAACAGATTAAAAGGTGTGATAGTGCTCTCCATTTCTGCTCTTCGTATCGGGTCGTGTTTAAAATCAACCTATGTACGGTCCTTCGTGTCTAAAACCAAGTGCAAAACCGTTTGTTTTCTGAATTTTCTTGTTTATTGTCACACCTCATTCCGACTATACGTCGGTAAAAAACTGTCAATAATAATGGTAATTACGAATCAAATCTTTGTTTATGTGAACGACAATACATTTTAATGTACGAATGTAATTGTTTTTAACAAATAAATGACAAATTAAGTTGAACTTTTTTCTCCATGGTGCTTTATTTACAAAATGACGAATAATCAACAAATTTACCCCGTACCCTACTATACGGAAACATTCGGGTTGATTCACGAGTAACGGACATCTTTTGTATAAAATCATAATAATTCCGGATCAAGCGTAAAATTCCGGATTGGGGAGTTTAAATAACACTGTATATTTGCATTCCGGACCGTAAAGTAGTCCGGTTTACGGAGTACGGAGGTTCCGGATTGGGGAGGTTTTTTTCACATACCTTTTAGAAGGAACGAATCGGGACCGTGAAAAAAATTCGGATTGAGGGGGAATCCACATTAGAGAGGTTCCTGATTGGGGAGTTTCTACTGTAGTTTATATTTGTTACGTATTTGGGTTATTACTTTCCGATCATAGTACCATCCCATTCCTGTGCTACAATTCCAGACAGGTAGACATTCTGGTAACAATGGTTTGACTAGTCGACTGTATTAGAACAAAGCCTCCCAGTCAAGAGTGTAATAAATGAAGTAAAAGTAGTGTGACACAGACAAAATACATGTACATGTATACAGAAGCAGTATTGGACATCCAATGAACCTGTTAACTCAATTGAAGCATTACATAGCACTTTGTGCAAAACTAAGCTACAATCACAACAAAATGCTGGAACATAATATTTGAAGAATACATTCATTATTAATTTATATCAAGATCATCATGTTGCTTTATACTGTAAAATCATTAATTTTCGTGGGGGATTAAATTTCGTGGATTTCGTGGTTCACCACAAACACAAACTTTAATCCAAAGAACATTAATTTTGACCCTTGATTTATTACCTGAAATGCAAAATCCACGAATTCAAGTCCCAACGAAATTGTCTTTTTTAACAAAACGAAATTAAATGATTTTACAGTACGTGATTCAGTGAATTTTGACACAAAAACATGTCTCACAAAAAGGGATTTAACTTTGGTAAATCATCCCTTTTAAAATTCCTGACATAAAGGACAATTAGGCTTGATTCCAATTATTAAAGCATTTCTATGAAACTTTCAGACCTGCGGTTAAGGAGAACAATGGACAAATTTTGTGACATCCATCAAAACAGACTGAGACCAGTACAAAATCTATATGTTTTCTCCACTATATATAGAAGATAGACAAGAATAGCAATGAAAACATTACAATAAGTAAATGTGTTAGTGAACAGTGCAACATGTGAACATTATAATGTTCCGGTAGTATCATGTCATCTCTACCTCATTATTATAACAAACACACGTATGTTACATGTTCTTCCTGACAGAGTTCTCTCCACCTCTTTCACAGATACTGTAAAATCATTCATTTTTGTTGGGGATTAAATTTTGTAAATTTCGGAGGTCACCTTCAGCCACGAAATCAAATCCCATCAAATATTAATTTTGATCCTTGTATTTATTATCTAAAATGCAAAATCCATGAATTAAGTCCCATCAAACGGTATTTTTTACCGAAACCACAAAATTTTGTCCCATTGAAATGATTTTACAGCATCTAAAATTTGTTCAACAATAAGACAACATAAATATATGTATAGGTGGTATATGTGAGTTTTCCTCTTTCGAGTCCAGATTATATTTTGGTTTTCTATTCTACAGACTATATATGATATAAGCAAGTATAAAGCTAACAACACTGTTCTTTAAACAACTAAATCTTAACCAAGGTGCAATCAACAACAAAAGAATAAAGAAACTAAATGCTTGAACTATAAAACGATCCAAAATAATCAAGCATAAATAAACGTAGAAAGGTTTTCACCACAAAAACATATGTCTCTCACAAAGGGCCATAACTTAGGCAATACTTATTCGACACTTCCTGACACGCTGAACAACTTGGTACAAACTATTCATGTGATGTTTCATTCAATATAAAAAAAAGGAGAAAGAAAATGAATACAATTCTGCTACAGAGAACATTATGACCAGTATCACTCATCCGCATATAATATGAATTTAGGTTGCAGTAACCTTGTTTTTTATCCAAGGTCACCTATTTTTAATACATCTTGACCTAGTGACCTTTGCTTTTTATTTAAGGTCACCTATTTTCAATACACCTTGACCTAGTGACCTTTGCTTTTTATTCAAGGTCACCTATTTTTAATACATCTTGACCTACTGACCTTGTTTGTTTTTTCAAGGTCACCTATTTTAGCACATCTTGACCAAGTGACCTTTGCTTTTTATCCAAGGTGATCCATGTTCAATAGATTCCACATTCAGATTTTTGCCATAAAGATAAGGTTACATTTTGCTTCTCAACAAATGGTAGATAATAAGGTAAACAGAAACAGAACGATCCCAATAAACTAGCATCTAATAAACTAAAGTGAAATAAAATAAACCATAATTCACACAAATGGTTGCCATAGCAATAAACATGACACAAATGGTTGCCATAGCAACAAACACAACAGCAACAAGAACCTGTTGTATCAGTTTCAGAAGTAGAGAAAGCTCCTGTTGTTGGGAACAGATCCGTGGAGGTAGGTGGATGACTTTCCCCACCAAATACATCTACAGCAGGACTCATACTTCGCATAGATGGACTCTGACGACCTAAACCTGAATACAACAGTCATGTAATAATCCAGTGGCATTTACACTTCCTAATAAGTACAGAGGCTGATGTAACAAGCATCATACTGAATACTAGAAACTCATCCGTAAAATAAGATGATTAAATCCTTCTGAATCGTCGTTTGCTTTCCACTAAGACTGTATAGTTAAGTGTATGGTAATTTGCTGTACCCCTGCTAGAATGGCAAATGACCACATAGGTTGAGGGAGACTACCGTTATGAGACACATGACATCTAGTTGTGATATCTTAACAACAGCTCTCAAAGTTACAAGTACATAATCAAAAGACATGAATAACATTCAAAGCAAGATGAAAACAAGTTTCATTTAGTTTTAATTTATAAATAATTCAGAAATTTAAATTGTTCTACAAAACTCACTTACTAAAGTTACTTAGGTAAAATATTTATCCTACCTAAAAATGTGATGATTATAACACAATACCGGAGTTTAAACAATACAGACTACGAAAGGTAAATTAATCAGCTATCAAAAAACTATCCACAATAAATTCCTAAGACAGACTAAAAATAAGTTTTACTTTACTCATAAAAGAAATGTAATTTTATAAAACCACAAATACTAATAATGAACAATTTCTGAGTGCAGTTGAATTTAAGGACAACGAAACAAGTGCTGGTCATCATTAAAATGTCAAACAAAAATAAATGAACATGCAACCCGAACAGTAAGAGCTAACACTGGGCCCACCTGACTGCTGAGCCTCACTCCCTGGGGAGGAGCCAAACAAGGTTCCACCCATTGGATCATAATTGACTCCGCCCATTGGATCATAATTGGCTCCGCCCATTGGATCATTTTTGACTCCGCCTTCATTGGCAGCCAAGTCAACCAAAGCCCCATAAGGATCAAAATTCACCGGTTCAGAGACTTGTATGTGTGAAAATGCAAAGAATGAATATAAAATTACTAAAATGTTATCAAGCAAAATATTTATAACAAGTTTCAATGCATAATGAGTAATTATTTGTTAACAGGCAAAGCATAATTATTCATATTCCTTTGCACTTCCTGACATCCATTTAACTGAAGCAACCTATAAAGTGAGTTTAATACACACAAAAAAGCCTGATTATTTAATCTGTAAACTAGCCTTGTATACAAAAATTGATAATGTAAACATGATATGAGGGAGAGACAGCTTGTTTCATTTATTGTGAATATTTATATGCTTTATTTTAAGTTCTCATATATTGGATTTGATATACAGTCTGTCATATTTCAGTAGAAATAAAGCAAATAAAGGCTATGCTCGGCATTATACAGCAACATTGGCCGTATGATACAGTATCAATCTCTGTATAAAAGCGAGCTATAGCTTGTAGAAAGACACGAAATGTTGCCACCTTCATAGTTTAAACATCTGAAGAACATAACCAACCAATCAGAGAACCAAAACATCAAATTTTGAACATCAATAAAACAACAACATAGAAATTTCTCATCTCCAGAAATCCATGGTAACAGTATGGCAATAATCTTCCATTGAGACATGCATATACTGCTCAATGAATATAGGCTATCCAGCATTGGGAGCATAGAGGGTACAGACACATTGAGTAGAAGTATCAGATCTATGCTCTATGCAGACAGATCATCAATCCATCATCAACATTACATGTGCAATATTTGTGGGCGACATTGTCTGAGTGCAGGAAGGTCAATGTTTGATCGTACCTGTTGGTGCTGTGGTCGGCGACGGTGTTAGAGGAAGAGCACTGGTTGTAGTAGATGTCAAATCCAGGGTTGCCACTAGTAACAGCAATATAAACCAATACTTAACCATGGCAACCAAATTATAGTGGTTTAAGGATTAGTATCAACTATCAACATAATCATGCTCTTCAGAAGCTCTTCAGACATGGAGGTTATAAAGTCTTATTTCAGCCCAAATAATCATTTATGTTAAGGATTGAAAACACAAACACAAAATCATCACATGGTAATTGTTATGAAGATAGAAGCGAAAACAATACATATGTTAGACAGAGAAATTGTAAGTATAAAAAAAAATGCTGAGTATATTGGTGAGTAGTTTGTAAGTAGACAATGCACAGACTAATAGTTCTATGTTAGCAAAAGTTATATAAAAACATTCACAGAAGACCAATCATCATTGCCCCACATTGATCAACAATCCAAAACACAATATGTCACTATAATTTCAATAATTGAATAGAGTATGAAACTTATCTAAGTATTAATGTTTTAATATACGAGTAGTCTTCTGTGAATATAGCAGATTATGATAAAAATCCCCTCACCTAGTAAGCTCAGTTAATGCTCTATCTCTAAATAAGCTTTAATTCTAGCATTTGACACCAAACTGTTATACCACTTTTAGTAGCAGATACAATAGTTTGGACACAAATTGTAAGCTATTACTCTCTTATCAATTAATGTCATGTGACGTTGTGTCATGTGACATGGTGTCATGTGACATCGTGAAGTCATACAAGAACAACAAAAAGCAGAGGAAACAGTCATTCAGGTAAGTTCACAAGTCATGTGACTAGACCAACACATCATGTGACAATATACTGAAATATGATTGGTCACTTACTTGACGTTCCACCTGTACCATTGGGAAACTGTGCAAAATTGGAGTCTGCAAAACCACCTGAAAATGTAACAGAGGATGTGAATATCTACCTCAGTTATTACAGGGAAACACACATGAAGGCTTCTTGACACAAACAACATAATTATGTCTCCCAAAAGGAGCCATAACTCGTCCAACCTAAAATTCTCAACCATATGCATGATTAATTTATTCTAGGACACTATGAACACAACAGCCAATTCATACTATCTAATAGGTTCAATCTATTTCCAATAACATTGTAAATGATGTATAAAGTAATTATATGAGATTGGCAGATCTGCATGATAGTGAAAGAACTTCCATCAGGTACCTACTGAAAAAATCTATATGCATAGGAACGAACAGGGACAACCTTTGCATAACCAAAATATCCAACCCATGTTGCACATAAACTTACTGACATTGCATGGCATATAACATTGAAGATGACACGTGACAGATAGCCAACACCACATGTGTTATTTTGTAGCATGGCAATCAATCCATAAGTCTGCACGGTACCTGCATATGTACCAAAATAAGCCAGCAAGGTACCTGCATATGTACCAAAATAAGCCAGCAAGGTACCTGCATATGTACCAAAATAAGCCAGCAAGGTACCTGCATATGTACCAAAATAAGCCAGCAAGGTACCTGCATATGTACCAAATCAAACACACAAGGTATCTGCACATGTACCAAAATAAACAAGCAATTAGGTATCCGCATATGTACCAAAATAAATCAGCAAGGTACCAGCATATGTACCAAAATAAATCAGCAAGGTACCCGCATATGTACCAAAATAAATCAGCAAGGTACCAGCATATGTACCAAAATAAATCAGCAAGGTACCAGCATATGTACCAAAATAAATCAGCAAGGTACCCGCATATGTACCAAAATAAATCAGCAAGGTACCCGCATATGTACCAAAATAAATCAGCAAGGCACCTGCATATGTACCATTTTTTTAAACAAGAGGGCCATGATGGCCCAATATCGCTCACCTGATTATAAACCCTGCACAATTTTCACCCAAAGGAATAATTTGAACATCTTGGTAGAAAACCACAAGATGATGCTACATACCAATTATCAAAACTCTAGGCAGTGTAGTTTTAGGCTAGAAGATATTAATATGTTTTCCCTATATAAGTCTATGTAAAACGGTGACCCCCCGAGTGGGGCCAATTTTGACCCAAGGGGCATAATTTGAAAAATCTTGGTAGAGGAACACTAGATGATGCTACATACCAAATATCAAAGCTCTATGCAGTGTAGTTTTAGACAAGAATATTTTTATATGTTTTCCCTATATAAGTCTTATGTAAAACGGTGACCCCCGGGGCTGGGCCAATTTTGACCCCAGGGGCATAATTTGCACAATCTTGGTAGGGGACCACTAGATGATGCTACATACCAAATATCAAAGCTCTTAGACATTGTAGTTTTAGACAAGAAGATTTTTATATGTTTTCCCTATATAAGTCTAAGTAAAATGGTGACCCCCAGGGTGGGGCCAATTTTGACCCAAGGGGAATAATTTGAACAATCTTTGAAGAGGACCTCTAGCTGAGTCTACATACCAAATATGAAAGCCCTGGGCCAAGCAATTTTGGAGAAGAAGATTTTTTAAAGTTTTCTCTATATAACTCTATGTAAAACTAAGGGCCCCCGGGGCGGGGCCAATTTTGACCCCAGGGGCATAATTTGAACAATCTTTGTAGAGGACCTCTAGCTGAGTCTACATACCAAATATGAAAGCCCTGGGCCAAGCGGTTTCGGAGAAGAAGATTTTTAAAGGTTTCCGCTATATAACTCTATGTAAAACTAAGGGCCCCCGGGACGGGGCAAATTTTGACCCACGGGACATAATTTGAACAATCTTTGTAGAGGACCTCTAGCTGAGTCTACATACCAAATATGAAAGCCCTGGGTCAAGCAATTTCGGAGAAAAAGATTTTTTAAAGTTTTCTCTATATAACTCTATGTAAAACTAAGGGCCCCCGGGGCGGGGCCAATTTTGACCCCAGGGGCATAATTTGAACAATCTTTGTAGAGGACCTCTAGCTGAGTCTACATACCAAATATGAAAGCCCTGGGCCAAGCGGTTTCGAAGAAGAAGATTTTTAAAGGTTTCCCCTATATAACTCTATGTAAAACTAAGGGCCCCCGGGGCGGGGCTAATTTTGACCCCAGGAATATAATATGAACAATCTTTGTAGAGGACCTCTAGCTGAGTCTACATACCAAATATGAAAGCCCTGGGTCAAGCAATTTCGGAGAAGAAGATTTTTTAAAGTTTTCTCTAAATAACTCTATGTAAAACTAAGGGCCCCCAGGGGCATAATTTGAACAATCTTTGTAGAGGACCTCTAGCTGAGTCTACATACCAAATATGAAAGCCCTGGACCAAGTGGTTTCGAAGAAGAAGATTTTTAAAAGTTTCCCCTATATAACTCTATGTAAAACTAAGGGCCCCCGGGGCGGGGCCATTTTTGACCCCAGGGACATAATTTGAACAATCTTTGTAGAGGACCTCTAGCTGAGTCTACATACCAAATATGAAAGCCCTGGGCCAAGCGGTTTCGGAGAAAAAGATTTTTTAAGGTTTCCCCTATATAACTCTATGTAAAACTAAGGGCCCCCGGGGCGGGGCCAATTTTGACCCCAGGGACATAATTTTAACAATCTTTGTAGAGGACCCCAAGGTGATGCTACATACCAAATATGAAAGCTCTAGGCCTCACGGTTTCAGAGAAGAAGATTTTTGAAGTTTCCTTTTTGAAAATCTATTTTTAGCTTTTGTGACCTAGTTATGCGACGGACTGGAATTTTTTTAACAACTTTGGTAGAGGTCCACCCAAGGAACATTCCTGTTAAGTTTTATCAAATTTGGCCTAGCGGTTTAGGAGGATAAGTCGTTTGAAGAAATTGTTGACGGACGCACGACGCACGCGGCACGACGGACGACGGACATCTCGGTATGACAAAACCTCACCATGACCACATTGTGGTCAGGTGAGCTAAAAAATAGCTCAGCAATCATGTTTGACTATCAGCATGGCTGCTACTACGACAACAATCGTTACAGATACCATTTGGACTTTATTTTAATGTACCAAGAAAATTTGTACATATCAAAATGTCTTACTCAAGAATCAGCACAAAATCAATATTTCTCCAACTATTATACCATAAAATTCATATGGGGAATGGCTAGATCCACACATATAGAGTCTGGTTTGAGTCTCTGAAACAACAGCTAGTTCGATGGACTGCTTCGAAACTGTGGAACACTGGCTAGATCCACAAAAATACACAGATTATTAACTGCAACCAAAACTCAAATCCCATTACAACTATTTTATCAAACAGTACCCTATTAAAACGTCGCCTCTCAAATACACCCCAATTTAAAAAGAAAACCTTGCCACAATTATCAAACATTATCAAGTGATGTAGACAAACTTACCAGTCGACATTCCTGTAGCGGGTGGTCCCCATGCTGGGGCACCGAATGCATTTGTTCCAGAATTCATCTGCATAACATTCTTTACATTTTCAACAAATGGATTACCTGAAACAAATAACAATTCAACTTACAATATGCAATATGATGATTCATTTAGTAAAATTATAAGGTAAGCATAACCTAAAACCATTCATAATTTGATTACGGAGTTATCTGGTCATCTGTGAGTTAGCAAAAATAGACACAGGAGATTTTTGTAAAACCTGTATGCCCCATGGCAGCCAACTATTCAGTAATGTTAAATTAAAGGCCAAGGTGACCTTAAAAAGAGAATGGCTCAATTCTCGATGATTTATAAACAATGCGTTTTTTACATTGGATAAACATTGAGTTACTAGCTCTGTCCTGTACATAGCATCAATTATCCAGGTACACAAGACTTGAAATGTGGGTTAAGTTATAAATCAAACAAGAATATTTACCATCAAGATTGAGTAAATCATCACTGGGTCTGATTGGTGATGCTGTAGGAGCAGCAGGGGCAGCAGTAGGGGTCACAAATGGGTTATTTGACAATGAAGCAGTAGGCTGACTAGGTGATGCTCCCGTCTCTTTGGCTTTCTGTTCCTTCAAATAGAAGAGTACAAAGTTCTATTAAATGTAATACAAGAAATTGAAAACGTTTTCCTAAGCAAATGTTCAGATATATCCAAACATCAGCTTCTCACTAGAAATGTATTTCTAATAATGAATAGAATGCTGTCACAGTTATGCTGCCACAGTTATGCTATTAAAGCAATAAATAGTTATTTATTAAATCAGCCAGCACACAAGGCTCAAATTCTCTAATATCTTTTTGATATAACATACCATATATTTCATTCATAGTGTTCAATATGTCATAAGTTTACAATATCCTTTCGCAGCTGTTATATTTCTTTATTAAACTATAATTTAGACTTAGTGGCAAGTTATTAAAGTACAAACACCATACTTTGACTTATTGGGAAAGTATTTGAAGAAAAATACACATTATAACTAGGACAATATATGAATTTTCCAATTCACTGGAAGAAAAAACAACATTTTAACATTTCATTCAATTGCACAAACTGAAAATAAAGTCAATAATTTTGCAATGCAAACAAAGGTGTTCCAACTAACATATGTTGCTAAATCTTGCTGAAATATCAAACAAAATCAACAAAACATGTGATGGTGAAATCATTGCAATCTCTTTCCGTTATGTCAAATACGTGAAACAATCAAGAAACACACTTGCTGCAGTTTTGTCTGTGAGAGATAGGGGTAAAACTTTCCCAATTGAAGTCTATAAATTCCATGAAAACCAGACTTTTAAACTAGGGTCTCTATAACTTCCGGTCTTAACTAGGTATTGGAGAAGTAGAGAATATTGACATAAATGAATGAGATCACACTGAATACCTCATTATGAGCATGCAACCTGAGGCAAAATGTTGTACTTACAGCAGTAAAACACATACAATGTACATCATTTGAGCATTTTATCCCAAAGTCAAACAAATTTCACAGCAGGTATCGTAGTTCTGTACATAGCAGCTACTTTGATTTTACTTTGATGAGCCAATTAAGTGAAATGAGACTTTGGTTCCTCATTCACTCTCTCTGCCAATCCCTGAATATTCTAAACATGGGCTCACTTTTTAATAGCATGATTATATTAATAATTCCCATATATTCAACTAATTTATTTCTAATTTCCCAATAATCATACACTTGTTAAGCATTTTTTACTTAATTAAGATTTCCTACTTGATGAAGTTCCAAATTTTCTATTAGTTTTTAAAATTTATTTCTTTCATTTTCCTCAGATCACATGGCCATATTTCATCGATACATACCAACATATACACAGGATTATAAACCTAGCAACAAACATTTATATATGGTATACATATTTAATACACACTAATCAACCAAATCATAAAACATAAGGTGAATCTAGAACAACTACACATTACATATTGTGGTCGTTATGGAAACCTTATCCCCATAGCAACCCTAACCAGAACACAACAATCGTCATCCATCTAGCAAGAACATTCATCATCATTTATTGGGGAAGAATACAACAATAGTATGCATGCAAAGCATGGCAATATCATCTACTTTCAATCTGCCTTGATTGTCAGGATTTTTCACCAAAATAGACATAAGGTTTTTATAGCATGTGCTAAGTTTTCTGAATTAACGCTAATGAGTGTCCTCTACATATTATTTTGGTCTGAATTTCCTTAATTTTCGACATTAATAATTCAACAAACAACACAATATTACAAGGACTTAACCTACTAACTAAATTGTTTACAAGTATTTTAACCTACAAATAAAATATGAATACATGTACATGAAAACTGAATTCAACTTAAAACACAACGAGTGAAGGAGAGAGAGTGATACCTCTGGTTCATCAAATAATAGGTCAGCAACTGTAGGGACCTCTTTAGGGGCCACCTTTAATAACAACATAATCATTTATAACACCATAGTATACAGTGAGTGACTTTTTAATATTATAAGTGAGTTTAATTGTTTTAGTTTTCTGTTTTGTACATGTATACAAACTATAGTTATGAGATCTACCAAGTTTTTTTTAAAAAGAAAGGATATAAGTATAATGCCGTTTAGTACCAGCAAGTAGTTCTTTTTGACCTTTCAGTTAAGGATAACCCATGAAAGTATTGTGTATTTTGCTGAAGGGTCGACAGTGGTGTGATACAAGAAATGTGGGCTCATTCCCAAAACACACTTTGTTCTTCAACATGTCCAAAGTAGAGCACCAATACACGCAAGACTACATCTGGGATACCAACCAGTCCATCTCTGAGTGTATGGGAAACACTAAATGCCCCAGCCAATATTCAAACCAGGATTCTACAATCAGTCATGAGCAATACTAGATCGACCTCGGCACCACACTGTTATGTGTTTATTAATCTTAGAATGCGTTAGACAAACAAGCATTAAGTGAGAGCGTGAAGGTAGAAGATTGAAATAAAGTTAACTCATCACAAATTTTTTATCATTAGATGTCGTCAAAGTAGTCAATGAAAATGTCATCTGTTATACACTCGTTACGAAACATCTCTGGATATCTTGTATTAAATATATGACATTACAACTTCAGGATATACTGGTAGTGTATCTATATAGATAGAGTAAGACAGGTACCTGTGGTTCACTGGTAGACAGCACAGGGGCTGCATCCTGTGGGCTATCATCTCCTAACAAATTCTCCTCCTTTGATAAAGCGTAGTGAAAGAATAAAAGTTTACCCAGTCAATTTTTATCAACACTTACAGTACTTTGATCAAGGAATACAAAATATATTTACATTGTACAGAGAGTATTAAGGAGATATTTTGGAAGAGAGACATGAGTGAGAATACAGATATGATGTTCTACATGGACTAAAGATTTAGAAAGTATAAATGGATACATATGTTTTGTCTGTGTATATAACTACAGTATTTGTATTCCCGCAGTACATTTTGTATATTATATTCACCCACACAGCAGGACAAATCAACATAAAACCTTGAAGATTTCACTCCACCCAGCACATCAGTACAAACCAATCCAGTTACAGTAATATTTGCCCCCACACACACAATACACCATATTCCATTATCAAGCAGTATTAATACAAGCAATACAAAAGTCCCCTTCCTGGTTTCCAGGTTGCAAATGTTTCTTTTTCCATGTCCCAATCAAAACAAATTTGAAGTACAAAGTCTCCATATCGGTCCCTATCCACATACCAAATTTCATCAACCTAACTTGAAAACAGTTTTGGTAGGATCTAGATTTTCTTGATGGACAGACTGATGGGACAGACTGACAGATGGAGGGCAAACCTATAGTCCCCTCTTGTAAAAAACCAATGGAATGGGGGCATAATAAGCTTATTGTATTTAATATAAAAGGTGGAGGAGAGTGTTGTATGTACGTATCAGGTACGGTGTGTCGGGTAGACAGGAGGTTAATCAGTGATGATGCATGAACTAGCTAGTTTATCTACCTGAGGTTCACTTGTGAACATGTCTACCACTGAAGCTTCCGGCTGACCACCTTGTCCCTCCTTCAATACAATAAGGTCCAACGTTAATCCAGAATATCATGCAATTCATATACTCCATAAATACCAAACATGTAGTCAATCACAATGCAGTTTTTTCATAAGTCATAAAGTAATTCCGAGCAACAAATACCATTACCAACATACCCAGGTACCTTAAGTTGTTACTTTAAGCAGAACATAATTGTAAATGTATATAACACAATAAATGACTCATTACAAGAAACCCTAACAGATAAACAGACAAATGCTCCACATTTTATTTCTCTAAACATGGCTCTTACAGTTGAATTAATCATCAAATATACTGCCATTACCCTTTCCAATTTGAATTTGAAGTAAACTTTTACCCATTAGAGTTTTACATTGATTAATTTTTTCCCAAAATTAAGCTAAAGTATGATCGCCACAGCTATAAAATCAAAGACTTGTTTTTATTCATTTTAGTATAGATGGTTTATAATAAGTGTATATAAACACTCGAAAGGTCGTACAAGGTCATATATGTACATGTATGCTGAACACAGAACATCACCCATTGAGGCATAATCAACCATACATATATAACAAAACATGCACATAAAACATTCAATGCTTTAGTAGACATAAATATATAGTATAAAACATACATTAGAAATGTATCGTAAAATAATTTGTATTAAAAGTAAGCTCTGGAGTTTTTTATGATATATATATATTACCTTCGAAGAACTATTAGGAGCCTGAATATGCAAAGCTTATGTATTATATATATATAAACATACATTAATTCAATCTATTATGTAAGCAATGCCTTTACGTCGGAGTCAGAGGACATTTAGCTACACTACATTCCATACGGGCCCCGACACATGTAAAACAAAAATCAATCATATATGAAGATTAATGACTGATTTTATTTTACTCGTGTCGAGCCCCTTTGTTGACTCCCTAATAACAAAGAGAAACAAATTTACCATTATAATATTCTTACATAATGCAAATAATAAAGCACAAAATAATGAATGTGAAAAGTGTAATTTGGATTCATCATATACTAATTACTATCATAAATTAGTAATAGGGAAACTCAAACTACAGGTAAGCGTTGCAGCCAATTAGTACACTGATAAGCACATTTAAATATAAGATATACCAACAGTATTCTCAGCACATACCGGGGTACTGTTCATAATGCAATCAATGGAGAAATACTGGATCACATAATGGTAAGAATATTGTATAACTAAGACTAGTACCAGTAAGGTTTTGACATTTCAAAAATTCATATCCTCTACACACAGAGATAATTGTCATATTGCTTGAAAGTCATAGAGAAACGGTCTATAAACATGATGACTTAGTATCGTCAACATAGTAGGGTTTTTTTGGGGTGTTTTACAATGCTTAGTTTTACATTATTCTAACATATTAATGCGTATTGACTTAAGCCTGGCAAAAATGATGCATAAAATAACAATTGGGTAGATCAATGGAGTTTACAAGCTATAAAATGTTTCATTTCTGATTGTTTAGTGTATCTGGTGCCATTTGATTATTCAAACAACTAAACTCATTAAACCTTTTAGAATTCAGAAAACAAACAGTTACCCTTAACAGACCGAGCTAAAAATTGGGATTTTTTTTAATTCCAGAAAATCAAAATACCCATCTGAATATTATAAACAATATATCATAAACTCCCTGAAACTTGCAAGTAAAAATATAATAGAAGTAAAAATATGGATGTAGCAATAATTTAAAGATTTCAATGCAATAACATTGTAACTATAAACATAGAGAGGATAGTTACAGCATTATTGCACTGAGTGAATGTTTTATATGATGTGTATACCTTTAATTGTTGTAGTTGTTTACTTTCTTCATCTAGTATTCGTTTCTTCTCCTCGTCAGAGACTTGTATAGAACTATTACTGGCTATCTGATTCACAGCAGAGTTAAAGCCAGATGGTCTGTAAACAATATATACATTTATAGTAACAAAGAACTGTAAAATAATTAATTTTCATGGGGATTAAACTTCGAGGATTTTGTGGTTCATCTTCTTCCACGAAATTAAATCCCATTGAACAATGATTTAGACCATTGTATTTATTACCTGAAATGCAAAGTCCATCAATTTATGTCCCATCAAAATTGTCTTTTTTTACCAAAACAACGAAAGTTTGTCTCATCGAAATTAAATGATTTTACAGTACAAGGAAATTCTAGGTCCTTTTTTACGCTTAGTAAGTTTTTGACTAAAATGACCTCAAGATTGGCAGTGGAGAGACCTATAAACTAACTCAGGCACATTTCCACCCACTCAGACTAATCACTTTATTACATTTAATGAGTAGCTGAGGAATTCAAACAGTTTTTTCTAATCCATCAATCTCAATTAAGATCAACAATGGATCAAATTCAAGGTTGTTACTGAGTAAGGTCGTTACTAAGTAAAAAGGTAGTTACTAAGCAAGAAGATGGTTACTATGGTAACTTACTTTGGAGGTGGCGCCACTGCTGCTGTTGCACCTTTCTTTCCTTCCAATGATTTCAAATGTTCTTCTAGGGCATCTAATAAACTTGCAGGAGCCTTAAATAAAACATGCTTTACATCAATTAAATATTCATTAATTTTCATGAAAGCTTTTTAAATTAGTAGTTATATTTGGATCTATGAATACCGCCTCCAAATACTTTTTTCTCACAGAAGGCTGAAACACCTACATTCAATAAGAAATAAATGATATACATTATCATCAATAAATTCAAAGCACAACTACACAACTATATATTGTCATAGTACAAAGATGAATCAAGCCTATTCCTGGAGGTAAAACCTCTTTTAATATCCTTTCAAAAGAAAATAGTGGTCAGCATAAATCTGTGAAATTGTTATGCTTGTGTAAGGTGAAGAACATTCATTATACTTCATTTATTAAATTGTTAAGGGAGTTGGAGAGAGAAAATCTAACATTACTAGATTGGTTTAAACACAGCCATATTTAGAATCCAGGCGTTGTTTTTATTTTAACTTGGCCAATTTAAACTTTGACCAATTTAAACTTTGACCAATAAAAGATTTAACTATATTATAATTTTATACAATTTGAACAAGGTACAGCCTTAAAATTATTTAACATACAAGTACTTGGTAAAATATGTTGTAACATATGCAACTAGCCAATCAAAATTCCTGTCACACCTACATAAACAACTAGCCAAAAAGTTAATGGTTACATTAAACATTTACAGACAACTCGTGGGTACGATTAAAACTTGCATTCATATATCATATACCGTATATCAAAGCAATGACACATAAATAATGGTGACATAATGATGAATCCATCCAACATTATCAACTCCACCAGTGTCATAGTTTTATTTATATGCACTGAACAAAACTTATAAGCGGACCCTGAATAAAATTCAAGTTCCAGGCATTTACTGTTCACTAAAGGAACGTCAGTCTGTCATCCTGTTGTCCACAGGAATAAGTAGCAGTTTTGCTTAAGATTGAACTATTTTACATTTCCAAATATTTGTGTTAATCTATCAAGTAATAACCGAGAAACAGCATTATTAAAGATTAAAGTGTTTGTTTGTAAGTTTTGTTCAGTGTAGACACATTAAAGAATAACATAAATATTCACTATGAAAGCCAGACCAACTCCCAGTTAAACAACAGAGTAGGCAATCTATACTGAGTAATATTAGTTTTAATGCAATAAGCAAACATGTTTTGTCATTAACAGCAAGTTGAGAAATATTCAGCTATGTTTCTCTGTCTAATACTGATATTTACCCTCCCTTTCTGTTCTAGTAACTGAAATCCATAAATAACAATGATAGGTCATATACTGTCATATTATAACAAAGCATATGTCTATTAGCTAAGCACCAGGGTAAAGGTCAGTTTCTTCTCCCCCCCCCCCCCACCTAATCCTGAGTGATAAAACTGACCCAGGTAAGACATGGTCTACTCCCCGGAACTAACCGAACAAAAATACACTATATTAGTATTCAAACACACACAATGAATGCTATAGTATCAAGAGCATAAATAAACTACACTATCTTATTATACATGCATATCTTGATCGACTAAATGAATTCATGTTATTGAATCTATTATTTCAGTGGTATAGCATAAGCAGCACAAGTATGATACATATTTCACAAGTACTGTTTTCAAGAAAACAAGTCTAAGAGCCTTTAAGACTGCAAACATGTAAATCCAAGACTCTTGCAACACACAAACTGATACCATGAACATTCAACACAAACGTTAAGCTGTCCAAGAGGACCAGATATTAGAAACAAGGTATACATGTGGAATAAAGGCTTTAACACAAAGCCTCCACCTTTCACACAAGTAACATATATCAAACCTCACAATACAGTAGCTACAGGTAGAATGAGACCTCAGTCGATGATGATCTCACCAATGCACATGTCAATGTATTGTCCTACTATGAATTGGCAAACAATCAACCTATGTAATTTTTCTGAAGAAAATTTTACTTAGCAAAAAAATTGCAAAATTTGAAGTCTAAACCAGCATGACTGTGGCAGATATTTTTTCCCACAAAAATCAATTAAGATACAGATGCCTTTATCTCCTGGATGTAATTCACTGGGGTTAATTAAGGGCGTTTTTCAAAAAAAGTGCAAATTTTGAAACAAATTTATTATCAAAAAAATTTATGCTAAATCAAATTTTCTTTAACATGATAAGAAAGAGTTATTATAAACAAACACATTCCAAGTAAGGGGAGACCTCCTGCTTCGCTAAAAATGTAAATATAATTGCTTGAATTTTTCAAAAAACATCATTTGTCCATCCTGTTACCACACCAATATTGCTACATTAATTTTAATATAATAAAAATAAATATGATTTGATTGTTGCAAATCATCAAATGTATTATATTTGTTGTATATATGCAGAAATAATTAAGTTATTTAATACAAAAACATCATTTTACATGAGAATACACCTTCACTCATTGCGCATGTATGTAATAATTACACTATTTAACTGTTTAATGTAAGCAATTTAATATTAAAACAAAATTTTCAGTGAAATACTGTTGCATATGCCAACTTGGTGAACATTTAATTAAGGAGTTCCATATAAAATAATACACAAAGTTGAAAACTTTAGAAATCTGATGGTAACAGGACGGAAAAATGGTAACAGGATGGACAAATTTGGTTAACAGGATGGAAAATGTGGTAAAAGGATGGAAAGCACCTTCATTTGTCAGCCCTGTCAGTCAAATATAACATCCACAAAAAAGTCATTCAAGGAGGATTTCATTATTAGAGATATTCACTGATACTCTGTAATCATTCAATTTGACAAAAAAAGTAGTTAATACATTATGACATACAATTAAGATGGATTGTTACCTTAAGTATGGCCGTAATTTCTATTTCAAGAAGCTCTGCCTCCTTAAGTATCGGGAGCAAAGTACATTAAAAAATATTTTTTGTTATGTAAGATATTCTTTTTTAAAATGACATTTAAAAATCTGTAAGGTATTAAGCAATTCGGAATTTATGATCAATATATCCATTATTTGTCCATCCTGTTACCAAAATTGAAGTAACAGGATGGAACAAAAAAGCATGGTAACAGGATGGAAAATTTTATTGTAAATCTTCCTATGAATAATAATTATCCCTCTAAAGAGTCATAATTAAGGTGAAAATAAGATTTCCCAATGTTTTTTAAATGAATGTCTGAGTTTTAATGTCATTATGTTGAATATATAAGCAATGGAGCATGGTAACAGGATGGACAATTAAGCTTTACCATCAAATATGATTGTATGATTTTTATAAAAAAACACTATTTTTCTTAATAAAACATAATATTCCCCATTCTCTTTGTTAAGGAGACTTCTATCAAGTAATTATAACTGGATTATACCTAGGAATAAATACTTTGATGTATTCCTGTTTTACCAGTAAGGTAACAGGGTGGAACAAAAGTGAGGGACACACTTGTTCACGTAAAAAAACACTGGTTTTATTCCAGACCAATCAGAAAAATTGACTATCCTCTACTGCTATGTACAAAATCTTTATATTTAGCTTAAATTAGCATGATAAATTCATATAATAAAAGAAATTTTGAAGGAACAACATCACCCTGAACTGCTTGGGACAGCCCATTTTCAGGGAGTTAGATTCTTAAACGCAAAAATTTGAAGGATATAAGCAGTTTTTATAGACATTTGCAGGGTTTGGTAGATAGAAATATGTTCAATCTTGTACATGACAACTGTTGGATTCAGTTGAGAGCTATATACACTATTTTATGAGTCAATAAATGTCTGGGACAACAATTTGCACTTTTTTTGAAAAAACGCCCATAACACATCCTTCTTACCCAGGTATTACCCTGGTACCCATTCCCCAGACAGTCAGGAACTGTCAGTCAGCTAGAGTAGTCAGCTAGAGTCCCCAGCATACCAGCCACTCGGTCATCCATGTGAGGGCAATATATTGACAGGTGCATTACATGAGCATCACATAAATAATGATTATACATTGCATATATATGCATAAACAAATAGATGTTAATGTGTCTTTAAAAGGTAAAATTATTAGTAGGCAATTGTGTGGCCTCCCCAGGGTCTGTAAGTTATCTTAACTATTTCAGTAATATTATAGCAACAGCTGAAATCAACAATGTTTCCCTTATAAGTCCAACGTGATAATATGCAATACAAAACACACACAACTGCTTTTTTTATATTCTGAATTGAAATTAAGGAGCGCAATATGAATACATTCCTACAATCATTTATAAAGTTTCCATGATCCTGAATGTTCAGAAATGGTAAACAAATTGTTCTGTATATGTTCTAGTACTACAGTTTATCATGCAGGATTTATAGAATATTTGTAAACTACTTTGACAAGTTCAGCCAATGAAAAAAGTTTTACTTTGAAAAGGTCAGCCAATGAAAACAGGTTTTATAACTGATAGACTAATAGCTATTGGGTATGCACACAGTTCATGGTTTTCTCAACTATATTTGAATAAATAAAAATCACAGAATTACTCCAGACTTTGACTTTTCTAACCAAGATTAATGATGTATGTAAGACATATCCTGAACAACAGATTTAGCCTTGTAGGTAGTACCATAGTAGTATCTAGAATATCAGAATATATTGGTGCTTTTATAAATCAAACTGTAGTACCGTAGTAGTAGTAACTGTATGTGATGCGCTTTATGTATTATCAGCATCATTTGAACCAACTAAATGCTTTCATCAACAGTTGCGAGTAATAAGATAAAAATAAATTTTAAAATAATTTAGAAAATTTTGAACAATGAACGTCATGAAACAAGAAATAACAACCTGAAGAGGCCACAAGTCATAGTTTGATTGCAATTTGAAACATCACATCGAAATATTCAGGGTCAGAAACTGAACTGTGCAGACATGTGATTTCAGTGAATCAGTATAGACACCCACAGGTACATGAACGGTTATATATACAGTCCCACAGGTACCAGTGACTTTGTGTAAGGGTATATGCTGACGGGTTAAAGTTTTATCAATATTATATACCGGTAATATTAATATATACAAAATCATAAGATGATAAATCACCTATGAGATACAGTATATTAGTTTTTTAGCTAAATACTATATAATTAATGCTTATTTCTTCTATATTACAGATACTAACTCTGTATGACCAAGCTTCATAAAGAGGGAAAAGTTAATTATGATCGTTATTATAAACAAAGTATGCTCTGCAATTAAAAAGAACATTAATGGACATTGAAGGAAAGAATGACAATGAAACACTAAATACAGGTTAAAGAGTGTCACAAATTCTGTCTTATATTAAAACAACTATGAGATATTTACAAATTGCAATGAAACTATGACATAGACCTCTACAGAGATTGGAGAGAGTTAATGTAGTTAGAAGATGGTTAACTATGCAGACACATGAAATACGGTCTACTTGCTAGTTCTGTTTAATACATACTAATTTGATAAAGGATGAAGAAAAATCAATTAAGGCAATTAACCACAATTAGAAGCACATTTCTATAGCAAACAATTTATTTTCTATAGTAAGAAGTTTATTTTCTTGAGCGTGACTTGTCATTTTTCTGTATGTAGATTGATACAAACAAATAAACAGTATCCCATGTTGACAAGCGATACAAACAATAACTTACTCGTTCAGCTTTGCCTACTAGACCCTGGGAAGGTAACAGAAAAGTTAAAACAAGGTGAAGCAGTAAGAATAACTATAGAGTTATAATCACTCAGTTGATACAAAATATCTGCTGAAACCAAAGTGATATAAGTTTCACTATATTTGTGAATCCCAAATTGTTGTATGTTTCGTTCCAACAAAATGCATGCATTACAATACCATATAAACAAGAAATATTGCAACTCCACAAAAACCAGGTTTTCATATAAAATATTGACACCCACCCACCCAACAGTGGTGAGCCACCATAAGTCAATTTTACATATCACTCCCCTGTGGAAAACCTGGTTTTTATATTACAAACTAAATCAATATGTAATCCACATCACGGTAGAAGAAATATAATTTCCCACCAAACAGCACCATTACAGAAACATATACAGTGCAACACCTCAATAGTAACACCTGTCTTGACCAACAACCTCACTAAACTAACCACAAATAATAACATCAAATTTAAATTCAATATTAACTACTGTATATATTGGAAATTTTAGCATGTTAATCATTAGCAAATTTGGAATTTAGACATTTGGTGGCAGAATATTGGTAAATTTATTACGGAAGTCCTCGTACGTGAAAATTTCCAAAGAAATGTCAGCACATTAAGTAAATTTGCAAAATTTACAAATAATTCTGTGCTGCTTTTACAGTACCATAGTCAGACAACAGACAAAATATACATATCCCTAAGGTGTTACACTGGAGAGGTCACACTGTATCTACCTCAAAATAATAAACACAGGAATTAACTTAAAATCAAGCACCATCAAAGTAGACTACACACATGTTTCAAATTCACTAACATTGTTAAATTCTAACTAAATGTTTTGTAAGTCCAATTTGCCAAGAAGGCATACAGATTTAAATATTACTGAATAAAACGCTAATCTTAAAGAGACTCTACAGATACAGGGCTAAGAAAACTGGACAACTAATATATTCATCTTATTTTAGAATAACTATAAGAGTAACTAAAACTATAAAATTTATCAATGATTTGCTACAAAAGCATTTTTATTAAAACTCTGTAAATTATCAGTTACAGAAGTCAGATGTCAAGTCCAACTTAGCAGTATTTTCCTGACATTGGAATAACCATTTAAGGCAGATGAGAAAAACATTTTAACAGCATGGTTACATGGTGACAGTTATGCTGTGACCAGGATCCTTCTAGCAATCTCCAGCTACAGAGGTGGACAAGTCTAACCACTGAGACCACAGTGTGAATGGCATTCATGAACTTCAACTTAATACTCAAAGACAAAATATTGTTGGGTTGAGGTTATAATATTTTATGGTTGAAGTTGACTTTGTTCCTGATTTTATCTACTTGATACTAATATGTTCTATTCTGTTAGTGAACCTGAATTAAATCAAACAACACTTAGTACAGATTTATATACAACACTGATACTGATATACATGGATATATAAAGGTTCAACCATTTCCTCTGATAGCTGTAATGATTCAAGTATAGAAGTGCTCCTCCATGAGCAGGGGGAGGGGGGATAACTCACCTTTGCCAAGTCAGGAATGTCTCCTTTGTCTATACCAACATTCTGAAACAATCAAATACGCATCACAACATCCACACAATCAGTTGGTTAGATTATAGCACAAAATGAACTTGTAAACCCTTGGAAAAAGCAATCAGGGACAAAAAATAAGGTTGATTCCCTTTGATATAGGTTCCACAAAATGATTGATAACTGGCAGCTTAATCAGCTGAGATAAGCAGACGGACCAACACTGAATGCAAGTTAGCTATTATCATTCTACAGTAACCAACTTTAATTCTCTCACATTGGTCACATGACCCCTTCCTGTCCTGAACTGTTCCACAAAGACCTACAGGCCACTGAGGCCAGAGACCATTTACAGTCTTCTCCCATAGAGTGCATGCTTAATTTCCAGCTGTAGTCCACATTCGATGCAATTAGCCGTCATGGTTTAACACCATTTCTCAACAAGTTTTAGTTGTATACAGCTTCTCCACATGTGGAGGAAAATGAGCAATGTTGACTTGCTGCTTACACCAGGAGTCAAATTAACCAGTGAACCAAATGCGCAGCAACTGTTGTGCAACTACCCACAGTCTCTTAGGATTCTACCCTATACAGAGCCTTTAAACTGCCACAGAGACCAAGAAACTAATATAGAGTATATCCTTACCTCTGCTACTTTTAGAAACTCTGAGACCTTGTCCATCCGTACTAAGAACTTTTTATAAATATCTAATGCTTCCTTACATTGTTTCTTATTCATATCAAAAAATTTCTCTGAAATAAATAAATGCAATCAATTACATCTACGCTTAACATGACATGATAAGACGCATCAGAGAGGAATAAATAATGTGCCTAGCAGGTCAATTATCTCCCTTGAGGGCAAACAAGCCCAATGTTGTGGTTATCTAAGGAGCCAGTGTGGTAGCCCACCTGAGACTAAATGGTCAGAAAAAGTAACGTACTATGCTGAGCAGATGCATGACTGAAAAAAAACTTTAAAGTCAGACCTTTACCTTGTACTAACATCCATATGAAAGTTTGTATGAATATCTTAGAGAATATAACATTAATAAAAACATAGAAAGTTACACAAGTATGTTTCATACAAACCGCTACCAGAATTGTGATTCTACTTACCTAACAAATTGATGGTACCATCATTATAACAAGCAAACAATCGTATAAGGTCTTTGAAGAGTAACATAAAGGATGCATTTATTACACCATTTGTCAACTCATTGGCTGTACACTGAAAATATATAACAAGAAATATCACTGAATGTGATGAATACCCCCAGATACTGCTTGACACAGTGACGGAGCATCAGAAATAGCACAGAAAACATTTATAAAAGTACTAAACAAACTGCCGCAACTCCCTTAAAATTTATCCGACCAATGTCTGCCGATAATATGCACAGATAGACTTTGTACCAATCAGTCTTACCAAGTTCCATTGAAATCCGACCGATGGTTCCTGAGAAATAGCACAGACAAAATTTGTATGGACCAATTAACTAACCAACAGACCGACCTCAAGTAGTGTTTTTTCCAGGCCCTTTCAGCATGGCGCATGCGCCATGCCCTTTTCTCCCGCACTAACGATGCGCCATGCTGCCCTTATCAAATGCCTTTTGCGCCAAGTGCCCTTTTGTCAGCTGCTAATTGTTTATTGTGCCCTCTCAATTTCATCAGAACAGCGGATGTGTCCTACATCCTGTCGTATCATGACTAGTCACCTAGGATACGACGTGTCAACGTGTATATTACACAACGGGGGTCTCGGCAGTCGGGTGAAATAATCACGTGACTGGTTGCTTCTTTATCTTGAAAAAATGTGTGAACCAGTCAATGTTTTTGACAGAAGGAAGAAATTTCCAGTAGACTGGTTGCATCATGATTTTGCATAAAAAAGCATGAACCAGTCAGCAATTGACTTTTCACGGGCATAAAACACGAACCAGTCGCTATTTTTTCAATCAGTTGGCGAGCGTCTGCAATTAACAAATGAATGTTTTTCGCAAGATTATTCCAATTAAAAATAAAACTGCAGACGATGATTGCCTAATCAAAATTTTAATATCATAAACTATTTAATAGGCTCACGTGCGTTGTTGATATCTAAATTATGTTACGACTGACGAGAATTAAAAGTCTGTCACAAATGTACGCTCTGTGAAATTGGCGATTAAAACAGTAATCCAGTGGACGAATTTTTATTATAAATTGCATAAATCCATATAGTTTACGCTTTTAAAGTAATTAAAAGTAGCCTAAACACATTGCACATTTATCTTGCGAGAATTTGTGAAAATATGCCGACATACAGGTCACGTGACGTGCGTGTTGAACTGTTCTGCAAATATGCCGTGTCGAGAATGTAAACAATACTGCCGATGACAACGCTTGTATTCTACGAACTTTTAAGACGTTCCAAGGGTATTTAACGAATCTATAACGGTTTAAACGCATTAATAACGAAAAATGGTCGAATTTATCAGGTCTGTAATACTGTGAGTGACGCAGTTTCGGATATTCACGTATTTTCGGATAAGTTTGTTTTCGTTGATTATTGGCTACACTCTGGCAGATAAGACTACACAATATGATTAAATCATGCCATTTATTGTTTAGTCTGATATGTCAGCTACCAATTGCAATATTATACAGGGTTCCCACGGTCAGGGATTTTTTCAAGGTCAGGGTTTTTTGTTCTCACAAAAAGTTCTGATCACTCCAAAATGTCAGGGAAAACTGCTGTGTTGACAGGGAACAATCAGGGAATTTTACCTTAGAACAATTGTGGGAAACCTGATATAGAATCCATATATCAAGCCCACTGATGACAACAAAGTAGGCCTGTTATTATAGGCTATATATATATATATCCTCCTCAAGATGTAGATCTATGTGTAAGGTTGTTAATAATAAAAATGAAATAACTCAAATGATTTGCTCATTTTAGTCTTCATAAACACACCCTGGAGATGTACATTTGTGTATGTGGCATATCCAAAGTGTTTGTTGCTAACTTGGCAATCATTTGCCAGAAAAGTAAAGAATCCATATGTACGAGGGGTGATCAATATATTCGAGGACTTTTCATCTAGCAATTTTATATTGGCAGCAAGGCTTAAATCCATTTAACACCATTCAGAGTAGGATGTGTCTGACCGAATGCACTAATAAAATTATTTGATTCATACAAGGGGTGCGTGACGCTGGACGTCGCGCGACGTCATTCCAAGCGTCACCGTCGGAGCAGCACATAGCTCCTTTCTGGACTGATACCCGGTCCCATGTATGAGACTGGTTTTCTTTTACTACTGAAATAAGTAATTAATAGTCAATTCTGAAATGTTAGGTGGAATAAAAAGAGTAGCGATGCATTATTGGGAACAAAACTCGGAAAATGGCGGTTGGCTGTACAAAAATAGATTATTCCAATTAAGAATGAAGCACGACCTATCAGGTTTAGGACGCAATATCGAAATAACCCTTTTGATTTGGAGTCAACGATTTAATTGTTTGTAGCCTATACTAGTCTTCGTTTTCGCCAGTTAAATTTGGTTGAGATTTGTGTGTCCTATTTCGCAGAATTTAACGGAAAGTGTCCCTAACGCGGTGTTATTTTTGCTGTTTATTCTTATTTTATCGACTCAAACGTTTGGAAGAGCCTCAACAATCACATAAACAACGGAATCATATGAAAATGGCCAATTGGGAGCGCATAGAATCCATACAGAATTTAGTCAAGTAATTTTGGAGATATCGCGAGGATTTTACAAGTTCCGCGTTAATTTCCTTAGCATGTCGTTACTCAGAAGTAACATTACGTCCAAGATGCTCGACGGTGCGTGCTTCACCATGGTTACGAAAAGTGACGTCATCAAGTAAATAATGACGTTATCATAGAGTAAATTAAACAAATCGCGAGATAATTGATTGATCTATGCCAGCTTGTAATTTCATTTATCTAGTTAAAATATTTCAAAATTGAGAGGGAAAGTCCTCGAATATATTGATCACCCCTCGTAAGTCTTAGTGTCTTTTAATGGTTGTAGCCCCACACTTATTTGTGGGAAGCATATAACATTGATGCTGTCTGTCTGTCAGTTTTTAACTGCTCTTATATGAAAGACTCAACTACTGGTTTAGATCCAGGACTCAATATTGCATGGTGCTTAATTTGCCAGATACTAGGCGGTTGCTTAACTCAGAAGGCTGGGTGCAACGAAGTGCCCTTTTTCATAAGGTCGCGCGCCAAAAAGTGCCCTTTTCTCAGAAAACGCCATGCCCCTTAAGGGTTCTGGAAAAAACACTATCAAGTATGACTTTAATAAAGCTCTCATATACTTTGTAATCATTCTATCTATGTCCACCATACCAGGTTCTAATATAGGTCACCTGGTGTATGTAAGAAGTGAGACATTCCCAAATATCACTATGACATTTGTATAAGTTATATATACAGTCTCACCAGGTATCCAGGTGTATTCTATCCTAGTCATTAAAATATTTGGTAACAACAATAATGTGCATGTCACACAGAGACTTTGAAAGGTTTTGTTCAACCTATTGTTATTGTTAAAGTGAAAAAGAAGACATTCATCCACTACTGATTTTATAATCAAATGATTACACACTCATGTTGCAATTATTCTATTCTAAAGTATGGTAGAATTGAAAGAGACTTAAATTTATTAAGTGCAATAAAATAAACATAGCATTTTGTGGTTGTTTGTAGTCGACAGACAGTATTATAAAGTATGTGGTTATTTGGAATTTTCCAGTACTCTGGCAGTTGTGAGACATAAGGAATCTGTGTGTGTTACCCTAGCTCTTTAGGAATGCCCAACATGCCCGGTTTAGAGCACAACTATAACTGTAACGGATATTCTGCAGTGTCAATATAAACAGAAATCACTGACCATTAATTCGATTTAGGGAGAGCAGAAGTTTATTTTACCTGCTCACTTTTATTCATCAAGTTAATTAAAATTACGGTACACATTGAAAAGATAATCCCTTTTGTTGTTTTACGTGATTCACCAGTTTACTTTAGGTGGCAAAGGTACCAATACCGTGTTAGAGTTATACATGCGATACTACCTTTCGGTTTCCAACCAGATCATTACTATTTGGCTGGGAAACACTGAAAAGCATTTATGAAATTTCCAGTGTCCTCGCTGAGAATCGGTGACCACCAGATCGAGAGTACTAACCACTTTGCAAACAAACATGTTAATCTGATAGTTTTCATATAAGAAGTATTTTGTTTTAAGTAAGAGCTTGCTCAAGAGAGGGCTATTCTGGACAGGTAACACGGTACAATATTTCAATTCCTCTTCTACTTTGAAAGCAACTGTAGTCAAGGAAAGACTTAATTACAAGTAGCTACAGCAGATGAGACATGAAATTCAATAGATTCATAATGAAAGTGTCATGTGGGGAAATAACGTGATAAAATATACTTACATCAAATTCTAATAATGCATCAATTTGTTTCTGTAGAATAGGTAATGTCTTCAATAACTGAAAATACCATGGCAACACAATCAATATGTATTAGAATGTAAGTAGACTGGTAGAATATGGTACCGTAAGGTGTTAGAGTATGTAAAACATGGTAAACCGTTTACACCAATTTAGGAGGAAAACTAGTTTGATCAATATATAACATTACTTCAACATTACGTAATATGTAGAGAAAACCAGTAATGGAATACTTCTGAAAGGACCGTCAAAAAGTAAATTTTGAAATTCCAATATCCAATCAACCTAACAGAGTATCTATCATGTGGACAACTGATTGACATTATTTATAAATACAATTATAACACTATTTGTACCTACACCACACAAATTGGTACTTTTCATCTATTGTACACTGCCAAGATACAAAATTGTCCTTTAATTTCACAGGGTTTAGGTCAACATAAAGGGGGGGGGGGGGGAGGCATACTTATTGAGGGAGAGATGAAATTTCATAATAAACTAGAAGGGGTTTTTACACAAAATCCTATGTCTTTCACAAGGGGTCATAACTCATATAATCATTTAACCTAATGCACAACATTAGGCCTACCAGACTTGGTACACAGCCTTCATGTGAAGTTTCTTTCAAATCCAACCAATAGTTACCACTGGTAAGGAGAACAAGCTTTAACAAACTTAGTAACAACTGACAACTATCCAGACGTCTAACTTCTGTATGCGGGAGACAATTCAATCAAAATTTATAGATTAAATATTTAATTTTAATCTCCCTATATTTTTACATTCAACATTTAATTGAAGTCTCTCTCTGTAAAAACGATTTTTCTGTCTCAACATGGATTCCAGATCTTTTTAAACAGAATATCAGAGCATTTATCTATTACTAGTTTATTGGTGTTATTTTAAGAAGATGGTGTTATTAAGACTGAGAAGGCTTCCTCACATAGACTCATGCAGTGTTTATTGAATGGGATTGGTATGTGGCAATGACGCCGTATGAGGCAATTTTAGTGGATTTTTTGCTGAAAATATGTTCAATGAAGTGGGAGTAAATTACATACATTCTTAGGTGGGAATCACACCGCATTTCTCCCAATAGTGTAGCAACCTTAATATTAATATGTTCTGAGTGACAATTAGGTCAAAATTGAGGCATCCAGTGTCCACCTAGACAACAGAATGAAGGGTGATAACAAAATTTCAACTTGTGCAAATAATATAACACACAAATTATTTTTTGGTAGGAACCAAATAAAGCTCTAGTCATGCCTATGTATTCTGAAAACATTTTTACAATATGTATCTTTTTTCTTTTATTCTGTATCATTTTTTTCAAAATTTCCTCTTTTCCTACAAAATGACAAATATGCCAGCAAAAGTATGCCAGCTAAAGTACATCAGTAACAGTACGCCCACCACTTATATTGTAGGAGACTTTACAACTTGAAACAAGGAAATTGACGTATAAAACACAGACATATGAATGAATGATTCATTTATAGCATGAGACATTAATGCTGGATCCCCCACACTCTCACACACACTCTCTCATCTATTCAGGTTTTACACCATTATCCAACTAATTACTTCTGAACGAAATTCAAGGAAATTTAGTGAAAAGCTTTTAACTTAATGAAGAGCATTGTCTTTATTTACCAGTCAGCTTTCTTCTAAAACATAGCAGTGGGCCATGTGAGTACCTCCAACCGGATTTGAACTCAGGTTGACAGATAAGACCGCTAGATGGCAAGCATGCTGACCACTGAGCTAATGAAAGGAAGGCATCTATAGATGCCTTTACAATATTTCCTGTACTAATGAAGAGAGCCTAAAAAATTCAGTTTCAACTTAGTAAATTGATATGAACGCATGTAGAATGCTGAAATTTCAAATGACGGTCAAACTTTGTCTTAAATGATCAGGAGATAACTGAAGGGATGCATGACAGAAAGAAGCAGACAATTCAATTGTAATCCAGACCTAAAACTCATCAGCTATATCTATATTTGCCTGTGTTTTAACAAGTTAGACTTACTTTCTCTGAATTCATTTGTCTAAGAAGACCATCATCCCGGCCTCGTTTCACTTTACAGAAATCAAACGCCATCAATCTATATGTGACAGCTTTCTCGTTCAGGTATTTGGCATATCGTCGGATAAATGTGGACATATCATAGCCTGTAAACAGTACAAGACATAGTTATATCAGCAGTCATTATCGTTAGATATTTTACTAAAACTAAAACTGGAGAATTTAATGTTGCAGGTTTGACCAGACCCAAGTCAAAATACATAGCCAGGACTCATAGGTCCGGTGTCATACTGGAGACTGTTTGTCAACCCTTCAACCACCTTCATAGGTCCGGTGTCACACTGGAGACTGTTTGTCAACCCTTCAACCACCTTCATAGGTCCGGTGTCACACTGGAGACTGTTTGTCAACCCTTCAACCTCCTTCATAGGTCCGGTGTCACAATGGAGACTGTTTGTCAACCCTTCAACCACCTTCATAGGTCCGGTGTCACACTGGAGACTGTTTGTCAACCCTTCAACCACCTTCATAGGTCCGGTGTCACACTGGAGACTGTTTGTCAACCCTTCAACCACCTTCATAGGTCCGGTGTCACACTGGAGACTGTTTGTCAACCCTTCAACCACCTTCATAGGTCCGGTGTCACACTGGAGACTGTTTGTCAACCCTTCAACTACCTCAGTCAGACACAATCACTAGCATCCTGGTAGAAATATGTTAATGACCAGCAGTCCAGACCTTTCAAAAACTTTTCAGCAAATACTGGCAGTGATCAAGGGAAGCAACTCTTGCGTGCATTATCAATTCTACATGGTTAAACATAAAATAATTGCACACGAAGAGACGTTTAGAAGCTGGTCTATAGAAAATCATTTCAATAGATATCAAGCCTAGACATGTGACAGAACATTGTCAATATCTTAGCAGAATCAATGAACAAAGTGAAGACAAGCTATGATCAGTAAGAGGTCTATTACTCGAGGTCTATTACTGTGTAACAGCCATATTGAACGAGTCTCATTGATTTCCTGTAAATCTGTCTACACAACCTATAGTAGTATAGGTGTCAACATGGTGAAGTTTCAGTATAACATGATTGCACTGTACAACTTGATTTACTTGTACTACCAAGTGTTCTATATATTGATGGGTTAGAATGAGAAGGTGCAACTTCTACCTACAACCTCATAAGACTCGTACATATTTGAAATCTGAAACTTGTTATGTTGACCAAACTTAAGTCCAAAAAGTTAGGTTTTCCATAAGTAAAGAGTAGCTTCAGGCTGTTTTTTCTTGTTTTCTCAGAATATTGATTTTGTACTTACAAGTTTCTCATTCTAAGTCAGAAATATATGTACTGTTAAATTCTGTGTAAGGCTACAGATACACATGTAGATCCAGAATTGTTCTCAGAGGGGTCTGACTGAATAATTTTTCCTCCATTAGGGGTCAAACAGCTTCTGAATCTACACTTGGGCTATGATAGCCTTATATCCTGGTGAATCACCAGTTTTAAGGTATTGCGCAATACTTCATTAACTTTCATTGTATTTTAAAACATGTCTAAACTAAGAGCAAACCATGCATTCTGATGAATAAGGCAGGCATATATGTGCCTCCACCCAGATTTGAACACAGGTTGCTGGATTATGCGACAAGCACACTAACCACTGAGCTACGGAGTCCAATATGATATATAAACCATTCGTTGACTGTACGTTTATCATTAGGACAATTAGAGCACAATTTTAATCACAAACTGTCAGGTAACGAGTACTGCATCTATCTATGTAACTTACACCATATCTATTACATAACATAGTTACCTTGAACTCCCGTTTTGTCAATAAAACTTGCCAAGTTGAAAGAACAATTATTTGAAGCCAAGTACTGTGTAAATCTCTGAAAATAGATAAACGATACAATGTTATACAAATAAACACAGTTTATTAACCTACACACAAATATTTGGACATTTCCTGGCTCAGACCATCAACCATCAACTTACATGACAGGTAACCTAACCAACAATACCATTACAACTAACGAAATGTGGGGAACAGATAAATCAATGCGGTAAGTAGCACTATGTCCTTTACTTACTGAAACTAGATGGTTGCATAAACATTATGCAGAATCTAAATAGGCTTACAGATGTGCCTAGCACAGTACTATAACCATACAACACTGGAACCAACCAAGGATCAAGCTGTAGTCATTTTCTACGGATGCATCAGAAGTACTATGAAATCATTTAATTTCAATGGGACAAAATTATGTGGTTTTGGTGAAAAAGTATGGCAGCTCATCCACAAAATTAAATCTCCCACAGGGATTTCCCTGATGCAGGTTTTTTGTGTCTCTGACGCAACTTTATGGCTTGGGACCCTCATTTCTGCATTAACTGTGCATCCTTGGGACCCCAATAGGATCCCTCAAATAGACATTTTCCTTTCAGCTAGAATATTTTTCTTACAAGTGTCTTGTGGTGCATTGAGCAATCTGAATTTGCTGTTTTATTTATTTGTAAATTCGATACTCACTAATAATGAACTAGAAATCCATTACCGTAATGAAGGGACCCCCAAAATTTCTCAGGGACTCCCTAAATATAAAACTTTAGGGTCCTCTCATATGAAAATTCCTAGCAAAAACCCTGCTCCCACAAATATTGATGATTTTACAGTATAACAGTACAAGTTTCTTAGAAAGATAAAATAGAGGGAGGTCATTTTATTTCTCTGGCAACAATTACATGGCAAGTTTTTGCATGCAGCACAGCCATTAATTCTAGAACTGTCAATCAAAGGAAATGTAACCAATTATTTGCTCATAAAATCTGGATTTCTTCTCTTGAACAACTCAAATAAGCTGACAGACAAGAGGCTAAATATGTTCAGGATTATTTCTTGGTATATTGTGAAAGGAGTTGTGGCATCAAACTTCGGGATAATGTTCAAAAATTATACTTTGCGTAAGAAAAAAATCCAGTAGTTATTTACTAAGATTGAAAGTCGCACAGGTCACACAGTTTTGAAAACAATGTACTTTTTGAAGGGTTCATAGCAACAAGGCCAGGGGAAGCTGGTAAAATGCCTCCAGCTCACGATACCGGCCTACACACAAACAGAAAAAAGTTGTATCCAATGAGCCAGCTGTAAAATCCTTTCAGATTTTTGCTCAGATATATTTACAATTCAATTTCAAACAAGTAATTGTCTAGACTAATTAGTATACCAGTAATCACATGATTGGTTAATTGGTCACTTAATGGAGAATCCATGTAGAGTATGTTAGCTAGATGTTTAATGAATTAAATATTCAGGTATAAATAGAACACATCAGTGAATACTTGATGCAAAAATGAAGAGTGGGACAGCGTCTTTCATGGTATGGTAATGAAATGGCAATTGAATAAGGGCATTTAACCAGATATAATGGACAATCTCCTTCTCCCTGACCTAGTTCCATTACAGACACCAGAGGATTCTGCTTTTATATATGTTTATCATAGTTTTGCTTATTTGGAAGGTGATAAATGAAGAAATATTTCTCACTGGTAGACTGTACATAGCAAGTAATGAAGTATTCTAGATATAATTTGATTATAGTGCATTCATTGGTTTGTGAGAGAATATCAGCTCCAGAAAGCCAACAGCTTGGATTCAATAGCAAAATGCTTTCAGCACTTTGATTTTAAATAGTGTTACTTTAATTATACTACTAAGAAAATGCAAGCTTTAAATGACCTTGACATTGAATGAAAGTTGTGTGTACAGATAACTAGTTCGAAACATGTACATGGACCAACATGCTTGACTTGTAGTTAATAAGTCATTGCTGATACCAACAATTTACAATATACATTGGATAATTATTGTTATCTTCCTGTAAGGCCAGAATAATTAAATCACTAGAAGATCATCTCCACCCTGGATTAGTATCCCCCACCAGAGGTGTCCACCATTTCATCATGCTGCAACTCATTCCTTTTCATTTTCTTAAAAAATATTAGGGCTCGACACTAACACTGGTCCGTTGGCATCTCAGGCCAGTGCAAATCAAGAAGGACCAGTGAAAGGGTTGCAGGACCAGAAACAGTTACTGCTTTGTTTTCAAATTTTACGCTTCTTGTCTGTCTGACCAGTGACCCAAAATAATAGTTTAAGTGTCTAGAACTGAATATACTGCTACAACCACATCTAAGGCTATCAAGAAGACAGCATATTGAAATCCTGATAAAGTCCAGAAAACAAATGAACGATATCAAGAAGACAGCATATTGAAATCCTGATTAAGTCCAGAAAACAAATGAACAAACTAGTTTGTCCCCAACGTTTATGAAAATTTGGCAATCCAGAGAATTATTCAGTAATGGCCTCATTAACGGACAGTCAAACACCAAATACTGGTGTATCAGCAATATCGTTCCAACATATGTTCCATAACATGCAGCTTGTTCATTGACTTGTCATGATAAAATGCTTCCTCAATATTGCTAGAAATACTTAATTCATGAATGAAGTCTGTTTGCCAAATGCACCCAATCAACTATCAGAATTATGCCAAAAATTTATAACACAATACCATGACACAGAAAAATAAAGTTCAATGCAATGAAGATGGACATTTATTGATGAAACTGGTCATTAGGAAGCAAAACAACATGTAAGTACAGGCAACGGGAGAACATTGTACCACAAACTCATTTCACATTAAAGCAGACAGCATACTGAATTATTCAAGTAACAAAGGAGATGTGAAGGAACAGTACTGGTAGAGAAATATATGAACACATACAAATGGTCATAGACAATGGTCAGAACTTGAACAGTCCAAGAAGCTGTTCATACGACTAACAGAATTATATATTGAAAGGAAATTTTTTTATACAGCCTGTGTTGTCACCTAAATTATGCAACCATCAATCTAAACTGGTTTAAGCACAGTCATTTTCATTATGTTTTAATCTGCCTCCTGCTTTTAGAAAATTATCAAAGTATGAGCAGACATCAGACATCTGCATACCCCATGCAGGTATTTACGGCCTGCATTGCGATCTGAATTAATCAGCAATCTGTCTTAAACAGGTAATCAACCATTTTACATTACATATATACCTGCAGTAATCTGCCATCTGCATTCAGTGGCCACTTTTAACACAGGCTGTTTTGGACAGTCATTTTATTGTACCCTCCTTTGAACAGACATGCCTTCCTACTGTGTACACAATGCCTGTTGGTCAGTTGTTTATAAAACATTTTTGGATACCTGACCACCTTGAAGTTGTTTTACAGCTGGTGGTCTTAAGTAAATACAACCATGCTGTAGTGTTTGTGTGTGTCTGTGTCACAGTGTGTGTTTACAGTCATCAAGTGTTTACCAATAATTAAGACAGTATTAATTAATCAACGAGGGGGATGAGATGATGTATACACCAAACACACGACACACACTTCATACATACACACACACACACTGTACAGTCAGACATACATACATCATATCGCTGGCTTAGAATGAGAAGGTTGTATCTGCTAGTTACGACCTTATAAGACTGATGCATATATTTAAAATCTGCACCATAAAGGCGCTTCATATAAGCCTATTTTCATGAAAATTGTTGGAATCTGGAACAAAATACCCCTAAACATAGGTCAGTCAAGTTCACTAAATGCCTTCAAAACCACATATCTCACATGGTTTTACTCTGGTGGATGTACTGATGTTTCTTTGTGAAGATGTTTTTGATTTTTTTAATGGATATTCAGATCCCGATTTGCTATTCAGATAATCGAAACTCGATACGAATATCCGAATATCTGGATATTCGTTGCCATCCTTAATTATTATTATTATGAAATCGTTGACTTGTCATGTTGACCAAAATGAAGTTGTAAAAGCTTGTTTGTCCAAAAATAAAGAGTAAATTTCAGACAGTTTTTTCTTGTTTTCTCAAAATATTGATTTTGTACTTGCAACATTCTCATTATAAGCCAGCGATATATCATACTGCAAAATATGCAATGTTTTGTATTGCAAATTAAACATACTTAAATCTAACAGAGTAATTACACATTTATAAAGTGTGTGAGTAACTAATTAACGACCGGTAAAAACATACATAAATCAATCTAAACTGCATAAGTTCCTTTCAACTCTACTAAAGATGTGATTCAACAAATGTCAAACCAAATATAACCAAGGTTTGTGTACTTTACTGCATTGCAATAGTGTTTCCTAGCTAATTAATAAAGGTCATTAACACAAATTTCTTACAACTGTATTATGCAGACCACCCACACGTCTGATCTGATTTGTTTGTTCTTACAGCCTTTAATTAAATGTTTTTTGCGCCATAATGACCAATTTTATCAATAAATTTCTTTATAACATTGACTTACGCTTTAATAAATTATGTAATATTTCGTAACTCAATCATGAGCCCTACATAGCATAAAGATGTTTTACTAGTATTCAGTTGACACCTTGAACAATTAAATAGCTCAAAAAAATTTTCCTGGTCTGAAGGCTTGTTTGAAGCAGCAAAGTTCTACAGTATGCCCTGGCCTGAATAGGCCTACCTACTTTCAAATCTTAATATTACATTATGAAACGTTTAATTACCTCATTTCCATAGTTCATCAGATTATGAATTGTGACCAATGATTTGAATACTATAACCCAGCTACCCTGTTGTGTCCTCTCTATGAGTAAATCAGCCAGCTGAGGTATTGACACATTCGGCTCATTTGTACACTGTAATAAATCTGAAAATATATAGAGAAGAAATTTGAAGTTTTATTAAACTTATTATAGTACAGCAAGATAATTCAAAGAACATGGATGTCCAAGTTACAGACTTTCATTATAGACATGTTTTTTAGGGATACATAATTTTCACAATCATAGAATCTGGTTAAACTTTGTTGAAAACCAGTAGGGGACTAAAAAGACACAGAAACACTGAAGACGAAATTTTGTTGTTTTGGTAAAAAAGACTGTCTGGATGGAATGTGAATTTGTATTTTTTGCATTTCAGGTAATAAATACAAGGGTAAAATATTGTTCGATGAGATTTGATTTCGTGGTTGAATGTGAACCACGAAATCCACTTATTTTAATCCCCCATGGAAATTAATGATTTTACAGTATACCAATTAGAACACAATGACCAGACCATCTTACAACAGACACAGACTCATCAGTCAGTGCAGGTAGTATAATATATTGTATAGTAATGTTGTCTGTCCCACACTATGACCTGATGTACTGGATAGTTTATGGTGTCCACCTAAGTGTGTATAACACCTTAATTGTAAATGATGTTTTTTAACCAGGCCAAAACACTAAAATAACACGCATGTTAATAGACAGTGTATAATTATTATGCACATTGGACCCCTGTGCAAAATGAGAAAACTGGACTGTTTCTGCACTGATACAGGACACTGCAAAGATGATGGGTTTTCAGAAGCTTCTGGGCAAGAAGTTATAAAATCAACTCTTGTCCAAACATTGATTTGTGCATATATATTTAGACCACAGATTCTCGCAGGAATCTACTACTGCCTTTTTATTGTCCCATTCGGTTTATCAGTTGATAAAAACTCAACCTAAGATGGAATGCAGACTGTTGGGGGGGGGGGGGGGGGGTACTTGCTCGGATCAACATTGGTCCATGTTTCAGAAGCTTAAGTTGATCAAAACACAATGACTACACTTGACTGGACTGAGTACAATGGTACAACACTATATAGTACTAACAAAACATATCACAAAACATATTAATGTTAATTGTAACAGGAAGTCATTAAAACTTAGTTATAAGAGTCCAATCACTTATACAAGTTACACATTCATGAAATACAGTAAATGAATGGGTCACATTTATAGTGTGAACATATCAAATATATAGCTTACAGTTCTAGCTAATTTTCACTCATCACAATGTGATACTATCTACACCAAAATCTTTCTAGAGAAATATTAATTTAATAATGAACACACAATCATAGCTACAAATTGACACAATGTTGGTTTTGTAAACAAATGATGAATGTGGGAAGCGGTGGCCTAGAGGTAGGATGCGCGCTTCGGGATCGAGAGGTCCCGGGTTCGATCCCCCTCTGGACCACTGGTTAAAATCTCTGAGCAAGACCCCCAGCTCCACTCCACCATGGTGTAAAATGGTACCTGTGAGGCAGTGTCTATTCCTGGGTGCCGCAGATCGATGTTGGCTGCCACACCACAGGAGAGAAATAGTCTCCCCAGGGAGACACGAGTGTAGGTTTCCATATGTAGCCCAATGACCAGGGGAGTTAAACTGTCAAAGGGTGCTTGAGCGGCCTAACAGCTGAAAAGAGCCCTAGAAAATTGGTAACTTAACTTAACTTAATGTTGTGTTTTAGCCTGGAGGATTGTTCTAAGGCCAACATTTACTGTCAATTAATTAATTTACGATGGGATGAAATTTTGTGGTTTTGGTAAAAAGGACCATTTAGGTGGGACGCTCATTTGTGGATTTTGCATTTCAGGTAATAAAAACAATGGTCGAAAGTATTGCTCAGTGGGATTTGATTTTGTGGTTGAAGATGAACCACGAAATCCGCAAAATTTAATTCCCCACGAAAATTAATGATTCTACAGTATAATACTATGATTAAGATTTATAGCTTTGTGGAGTTGTTTCCTATTTGCAGCCAAACAAATGAAGCCATTATTATAACTAGAACTATCACTGAAAATAATTACTGCTCTCTAAATGAATAGTTTTAGATCAGGAACTGTACATAAATCACCTGACCTTGACTCTGTGAGACTACAAACCTGCCACACAAGTAGTACTAGTCTGGCAACCCTACAGGGCTCGACAAATCCACTCGTCTGCTCGTAATTACGAGTAGATATTCACATCGGACGAGTCAAAATCCACCAACGCTCGTCCTGCAGGACGAGTGCAATTTCTGACAGAAAACAATCAAGTTTCAATAATTAATCGCGTATTAAACAACATAGTTCGATAATAAAAACATCTCATACTCGATACGATCACCAGATCATCTGTCAATCAAAAACGAAAGTTGGAAGAATCAAAACATGTGTGCGCTGTAACGTCACGGGAATTCCCCGGGCATGCTCGATTAATGAATGACGCTGTTCTTATTTTAATCGATTGAAACATAATTTTTAGCGTTAAAGCCACGTTTTCGGTTCGTCAAAGTGCGCAAAATGAATGTAATGTATGAATGTATGGACTAACAAACAAACTCTGTCCATCGGTTTGCTTAATTAAGGACAAAATTTAATGACAACATAGTGGTCATCACGTGAATAATAAAGTTCGTATAGACACACTGTATTTACCAATCAAGCTGATCAAAAGATGTCTGCTTCAGAATGGAGAAAGGAGCGGAAATGTGAAACACATTTAGGCCTATATTTTCACAATTTCATTGACAGTTTTAGACGAGAATCACATCGTTAAAAACAGATTTGCACATTTTTCTTTGACTGAAAAATACGGGCGAGTTGATTTTGCTGCAGGACGAGTGGTGTTTTGGGACCGCTCGTCCAGTAGGACGAGTGGCTCTGGAAATATTTGTCGAGGCCTGCCCTACTAGATTTTATCAATCAAATAACTTTTTTCAATTTTAGCTACCTTAGATTTTATTCTATGCTTAATTATATATTAATCTATGTTTGAGGGTGCAAAGGGAAATACTTTCATGAAGAGTAGATTGAGGAGTTGTCTTTATAAACATAGGGTATGTTAGACAGACTAAAGTAGTACAGTCCTTTCATAATCATGGTCAAATGAGAATCGTTGTATATATACTATTGTCCAGCAGGAAAACTATGTTTATCTAGGTTTTTTTTTTTTAAATTAACTGGGTATATCTGAGTTAACAGTCTTAACCGCTTTTCTTTCAAATGAAATAGTTCCCTCATTAGTATTACTTATTGAATCGCCTATACATGTACATGTAGAAACAAACATATGACAGAAGAGGATTTGGACCAACTGGTGACATAACCATGCAAGAGTTAAAGACTACATGCATGTAAAGCAGGTCAGAGCCAGAACTTGAATATCGAGACGTGTTACCAGTATACAGTCCATTATGCAAATGATCCACAAAATCAACAACACATAACAGTAAACAATACTTCTAAATTAAATGCTATGTGTAGCATGCACAAATTATGCATATTCATATTGAGATGCATTATGAGAGAATTTGTAACAAGCCTATAATTAATGTAAGAGCAGATACAGGTGTATAATATATCAAACATCAGAAAACAATAAGTAAACCAACGAAGATCAATCAATGCAAGATTGACATATAGATTATATTGGTACTGTAACTTCTCACACTATCAAATATAATAATGAAGTTAATAGTTACCAATAAAATATGACAACAGTACTATATTAAAGTGCTCAAATGTGAGGTTACAAATTTACTCAAGTGGGATATGGTCACTCTGACAATACAGCCTTTAACCTCCATTGACTAAATCTCAAACTCAAAATTAGAGTTGTTGTGAAATCATCAATGCATAGATGAATCTGAATATTTGCCTTCAAGATACAATCTGAATATTTGCCTTCAAGATACAATGATTGGGTATCCATACAAGAAGATACTTGCACTGTCCTTGTACAAACCGTTCTCTATTTTAGGGAGCATTAAATAACAAAGCTACTCAAGAGGGATATGGTGATTCTGAGAATACTGTGCCTTTCCATTGGTTAAATCTGTGCGGCAGCCCCCAGGCCCGGATCCAGAAATTTCTGAGTGGGGGTGCACAAGGTATGTACGGGATTCCGGGGGGGGCAATTGCTTAATATGTGTGTGAAAATGCACAGGAAGGGGTACATTTGTAGATATTGGGGAATCAATTGTACTTTTTTATGTTATAAGCGTCAACATGTACATTTTGTATGTCCGTGCATATTAGTAAGTGTTCACATACAGTATTTGTATATACCAGCTTTCATCCTTTTGGCCATTGGAATATCATAACATAAGTAGGGGGTCCGGGGGCATACTCCCTCGGGAAAATTTTCAAATCAATGGATGAATCTAGTGCATTCTGAGCCTATCTAGGAACCCTGAAATACCTTTTTTCTCTATTCTGAGAGTTAACCTTAATGGTTTAGTTATGATTATTTAACAGTCAAAAGGTAATATAATGAGTCAGGGCAAAAAATCTCTTGTAATTGATTTCTGTGATGCAACAGCTACGTATAAATATATACATGTATATTAAAAATATTCTGCGAGCGAAGCGTGCACAAAAAATGCCCATCGTACAAATACTTTTTCATCTAGAACATAAGAAAAAATACCCATATTATTTAGAGATGGCTCTTCAATACCTGTTTTACTATTTATTCAAAGTTTTTTTAAAAAAATCTCAGCCAACTGGGGGGGCACGGGCCCTCGTGCCCACTGCCTGGATCCGTGCCTGGCCCCAAATGATATGTTAAATAACCAATCAGACCTAATACCTAAAGAGAGAGTTCAAAGATAGCCAATCAGAAATATCATGCAAATACTGCAAGTGTATTTTGAAACAGCCAATGAGATGCAGAGATTTCTGTGCAAGTGTATTTTAAAACAGCCAATGAGATGCACAGACTTCTGTGAAATAACCAATCAGAAGTTGCCACTGACACAGAGATATGAATACTAAATCATTCATATTCTGCACAAGGTTACTGCATATTACATTATAAGATAATGAACCGTAGATCTCTTCTGTAAGTACAAGAATTAGCTGCAATGTTACCAATATACTTAGAACCAGGAGAATATACAATATACTAGTTTCAGTTGCTGTTTCACACCATATACTGTATAAGTGGATAGTTTCGCGTGCCGACAAGTTCGCCTATTCGTAATTCCAGGCATTTTGCGTACATTGAAGTTGACGAAAATGAGATATCAGAAGTTTATACTATTCTATTAGCTTGAAGTGAACTTTGCAAATTGTTTACCGATGTGAACTTAATCAATTATGCAGTATACAAGGACAACCATGTATTCAATATTGATACAGAGTTTTATAAGAAAAATCTTCCTGTAGGAAACAAATTCTCCAACAACAACAGTGAAGTAACTGAAGAGTCTGTGAACAAACCAACATTTTAACCAACAGACCCGACCAGAAAAGTGCGTAATTGCAAATAAAATCTTAAAATTTTCAACAAAAAAACCCCCAATCCAAACACTGTTTTAAACATTTTTTTCAATCTGCAATCAGTTAATTATGAAAACCCTGTGGCAATGCAATATAATCAATTCAATATTTGCCTGAGCACTTAAAAACTTAAAAGGAGACAATAACATTTTGCTTGCCAGTAAATTGCACACCAACTTAGAAGACTAATTCTCTATCATTGATTTGCCGACACGTCAGACTCTTAAAGAAATAGTAAAATCAATAAGATACAATACGATTACAAACAATCAGTGGTGGTGCCATCAGTATGTGGTGAATACAGTGTAATATCACGCAATAATAAACTATGCCATTAATACACACACTGTATAAACCAGTCGTTTTCCGGAAATAGCAATAAGGCATACACGTTGAATTATAATACTTGTCTATGGCAATAAGTCATAGTGTGGTCAGATTTTACATGTGCTTTCAATAGCAATAAGTGATACAAGTTGTATTTTATAGTAATTCGATAAGTCCTACAGTGATTTGGTTTATACTCTGTGATACCGTTATATGGTAAAGCACAGTGACCTTCACTAAAACATTATAGTATTGTTCTAATTCCGATAGGGACATTCTGTGTCAATATTTGTCTATTGAATGAAACTCTAAACAGGAATAATTCATTTACCGATACATGGCAGAGTGTGTGTACATGGACGAGGGGACAATGAACGTTACTTTTGTATCTACTTTGAGAGGGGGAAACAATCTGATGTAGCCAGAAATATGTACTTATATTGTACGCTACACAGTAACGTAATCAATACACACGAGAATTCACGGGTTTAGCTTTTATCAATATATTCCACAGAAAACAGAGCACATGTCCAATAGTTTTCATTTTCAGTAAATCAATGGTTGAAGAATGCCTGTACATTCTATCTATACACTGACTCAACTAATCAATCAATAATTAACGATCATTACTCAGAGGTGTGATTAAAAAGTGAACAGCAATTTAGACTTCGTTTACAACTTCATTAAACAATGTTCTTAATGATAATGACCAAAGTAACACAAATAAATTGTCAAACATCAATAACATTGGAGGATTTTTAAAGGCTTTAAAGTTCTGTTCTTTTCATTTAGCCCCACTAAACCTGATTTCAGTCATGAAGAGAGTTCAAACTTGAAGTGACTACTCAGTCACAGGTCCGTGAAAAGTGTCCTAGGGCATCCTTATAATAAATTATATTATGTATATAAGGATGCGCTAGGACACTTTTCACGGACCTGTGTACTCAAGTCATGCTACCTAGAAACCGGTCCATCACAAGCAATTGACAGAAGCATTGCTCTTATATGCCAAGCATTAAACAAGGGAGCTAAACCAGTACCATTTTGAACCAATTAAGAAAGTTGCTCAGCACTGCGAAGACAATATTTTGGGAGAACCATACTGCAAGAATCCACCCAAGTAAGCATGTGTGCATGTATAACTGGGTTCATGTATTAAGCAAACCCTAATTTAAGCACTATTCAGTAAAAGTCAATAAACCCCATTCTGATTCATTTTTTTTTAATCTTTAACTTCTTGATAAGTTTTTTAAAGTTAACTATACAGTATGGTACTTGTTTGAAAGGTATAATTATCTATTTGGCAAGGTCTGTGTGAGTAATTGTAATCATTTAAACAATTTCAAACAGGAAATCAGACATATTTCTGTAGCTAACCTGATACAAGTAGGGATAGTTAGGTAGCTATATCAGATACCAACTTTCAATGTATGACTCAACTTATAGAAATAGTGATCTAACTATGTCCACTATGTTAAAGGGCTGACAAGAAGTGAACATTATTCAATTTAATGAAAAGCTGCAAAAAAACAAGTAGTGGGGAGCAGGTGGCCGGCCTATAGGTAGGGCACACATATTTTAAGATTGAGAGGTATCTGGTTCGATCCCCTTCTGCACTACTTGTTAATTTCTCTGAGCACACAATGCTTTATTTCACCAACGTGTATGAATGAATACCTGATATATGGTTAAATGAAAATGTGCTGGGGCACCAAATACAGCCCTAAATCATGGCAAATGCCTGCCTGTCTGCCTGCATGTAGAACTCATGACTGATGATAAATGTAGTTAAATAATCATTTTCATAAATCGGCTGCCTGGTCAAGGTTTTTCCCCCAAGACATTTCACTTGCAATGTTTTTTTGGTTACATATCTCAATCAGACATTTACAATAAACCATTTCAAGCAGGGTAATGTTATAGGCAACTTATAATGGTTTATTACCAATGAATAGTTTACAATGAAACAAATACAAAGCATATTCTGATATACTGCAGCATATGAATGTTTACAGTATTGTTACAGTTGCACTTGCAGAGCCTAATAATAGAATAGATATATAAATTATAAATGCTCAGTACTTTAAAACACACTGTGTCTGCCATAAACTAAAACCAGTCATATTTCAAACTTACTGATAACAAACCATAAATATTTGAGTGAAATGTTCCATATAATCCAATAATAACATCTACAGCACAGTGCAGCACCATTAGGTACATCAAACTTGCGTTGAAATATAACAGTACCCAAAGACCAGCAGCAATGGAGGTCTATATAACGGAACGTATATGACACACAGACAAAGAAAGTATGACACACCAGCAAGTGCTTCAGGAGCAAGCTGTGAGGAGCTGTCAGCTGAACCTGGAGCGAACTCGGGATGGTGTACTTAGCTCATCAATACTAGTAGTTTAACCCTTCCACAACGAACCAGCAATGGTAATGTCTCCACATGTGGAGGGTAGTACCAACTGCGGACCGAGTCTCCAGGGTACTGTTTCACCAATCGTAAACTTGCGTTCAAATTTAAATTCTTTGTATTTCCTTAATTACTATAAATTGGGGACGGATATTGTTTGTAGTTGTTCATTAACTGAATCTTGACAAGTATTACAGCTCCATTTATCACACTTTAAAGATGTAAAGGTATTATAAAGAATTTAAATTTGATCGTAAGTTTACGATTTCCGTAAGTACGTTGATAAAACGGTACCCAGGTAACAAAACAAGTGTGTTCAAACCATTGGATCATGCCGCATCAATATCACTTCATTAAACTGCAACAAATCTGCAACTCATACATGCATGCTCCCTTCATACTAGATTTACATGTAATACTAGGACTTAAATGCACCGATAAATGCATTATGCAATTTGAAAATCATACCCAAAGCCTTGACATAATTGTCAGTTACCCTCTCAAGGTTTCAAGTTTCCCCCATTTTACGGGAGAATTAAATCTAGATTACCTTCTGTATTTCAATCATACACTGTATAATCATACCCTCAATCAGAAATATACAACAGACAAACCATCATAATCAACATATGAAATTGTAGTTTACAATACTTTATCTAGGGACTCCCATCTTATATTCTGTCAAACAAATGTCTGATAGTGGAGTCATACATTGGAGATAATATTTGGTCCACAAACTCTCCACAATCTTTTCTCAATTTCTGAAGTTTTCACCAACGAAGCTCACAAGCACCCATGCATTGTTGGGGTTTTTTTTTTTTTGGGGGGGGGGGGGGGGTTGCGTTCAACCGGTTGTAGGGCATGGCTCTAAGGTATGATCCCTGCCTAACTAGCCAATGACCTCCAACTTGAAGCATGCATGCATTTGAAACCATGGGTTCTACAACTCTCCAGACCTGGTTGAAGCACAATATTCAAGTTTCAAGCCACAGATCTACAAAAATACCAGTAGACATTTTACACAAACATAACAAGACATCAATTGATTGCTACCACAATTATCTTCTTACAGAAAACAGATACTCAAATCATTTCTCTACTGACACAAGTCAGGTTTCAATCTTCACGGACCAATCCTTCCTTGCCTCAGGAATGTTCCCATTTAATGACTGCCAAATAGACTAGTTTAGCGCCACTCTTGAAGTTAAAGTCTCAAGTGCAAGCATGTTCAATGTTTATGAATTTCAAGCTAAATTCACCTTTTCATTGCTCATAGGAAGTACAAACTAACAAACAATGCCAGAATGCCTTTTTCTGTTTAAAATATTATTTCAATGAAGCATCGTCTGACATCCTGTTAGTTCCTGTTAGTTTCTAAGATTCCCGTTAATTTTCAATTATCATGAAATCAGATAATCAGTTGCAACAGAAACATCTCACAACAACCATCACAAGCAACAAATCACTATCATTGATCATATCAGCATTGGAAATCTTACAGTAAATTAAATGAGCTTCCAACATGAGGTTTTTTTAGGAGAGCTTCTCATTTTGACCTCAAAATTTCTCTATGGACTTGAATTAATGGAGTTGGCTTTCTCAATCTCAACCTAATCAAAGTTCAATGCCTCACATTTATATCAATTAAAGAAAGTGGAACTGTTCATCCCCACCTCCACACCCAGCCCCCCCCCCCTCCCCCTGCCCATTTCAGGATAAACTTGTTTAGGATATAATAATAATAAATTAAATAATGACTTAATATCAAGAGGTTAACACATTTGCATATAAACACAACCTTGCATATAAGCCTCAGAAACATACCCGTAGGTTTCTAAACAATTGAAACTATTATCATCATGCTTTGTATAGCAACATTCACATTATATCAGCATCATTGTTTTAAAACACATATCAGCTAACCTATTTTATCAGTCAATTACCAATTATCTATAGACAACACACCCCATGATAATTGATAAACAGAATTATCATAAATGTATGCAGGTTTCAATTTGATTACGGGAAGTCATATATATATATATAGGTATTATAAATTAAGTCATAATTATTGCTTATCTCACACACCACAATATTACAAACACAGAAAGGAATGCATCACACATAAACTGCACCCAAAATAGTTCAGGTTATCAATCGCTATTAACATTACAGTCATGTATACATTACAGAGAACTTTAACTCGGTATTCGCCACTTTTGACCAGGCCACTTTCTAAAGTTGCATGCAAAGCCAGCAATTTGCGCATTTGTAAACAGTTACTGTTTTGTGCCTTTTGTGGTGCTCTGCTGTTTCTGTCCAGTGCTGTTTTCTCCGTCCTGATTTGTTAATAATTTTCCTAGTTCTTATTAGGTTTCTAATGTTGTGGGTTTTTTCCAAAATTTATTCAGTGATTATACTGATATTACGGCGTCAGTAACAATATATCTTGCAAAAACTGTAACAAAAAGCAACATACCAACATGACTGAACAAGCGCCAGGCTTAAACAAGCAGACAAGTGGAAACACTATACCCAGTACATTGGTACGACTAGTATATCAAATATAGGCAGTACATTATAGTACAACCTGGTATACTTCTTTATAAAGTACAAGAAATATAACATAGCCAGTATATGGTATATCTTACACAGTATTCAATTTCAGTTCATATTTCTTGCCGAGTCGGCACTTGTAGTCAACTTTTAATTAAATTTCAAAAAAAGCAAATATGAGAAATAAAGAATTGAGTACATTAGTTACAATATTAAATATAGAAATGTTATTAGGTATATTTTCATTTCTAGCGGCGTTATTATGTCACACTTGCGTTGATATCAAGGCAATCAGGAACAGTATACATATATAGTAACCTACGCTTCATTGAAAACAAACTGCCATATAAATGTATTACAATCACATGTTCAGTATTGTAATGTATTTCTAATGAAGATTTTCACTTAAGGCAATTTTCATTAACACTCCTCAAGTCCCCATTAATGAAGTATTTTCTCATCTTGTCATTACATTACTCAACACATCATTTGATTTCCAATGGACTGTGACCTACAAGATCAGTCTTGATTTCAGATGAAATGATACTATTTTAAAATTAAACCAACTTCATATTAATGTAAAGTATCCAGTCTTTTTCAGGCATGTGTCTGCACTGTGAACCTTATGATTTAATTTGAAAACATCTTTTTTCTAGAATTGAAAGATATCAAACCATCCATGACATAAAAAAGGCAATATTTAACACAATTACGGTTATGTTTTCTATTTATTATAGCTAGATAGATTTCTAGGCCAGTGGATCTTTTTTCCCAGTAAGTTAAATGTTCAATCTGACGAAAGGCAAAGCCTACTCGGGAAAATTGGTGTATATAGTTTTTTATGTTTTCTGTGCTTAGCTTTTTGAGTACTGCCTTAAATCCCTATATGTTTTTCTATGATCTTTTTACAGGAAAAATTCAATCAGTGCACTTTACAGCACTCATACAGTCGAGTCCATCTCAGAGCAGAGTAGATTTCAGAGCTGGTAAACACAGCAAACTCACTGCCAGTGGATAGAAGATACAATATACAATATGTGTTGCCCAAGATACCTTCTAATAAATGTACGCAGCATACATTCAAACTATTGTTTTATATAAATCCAGCAAGTGGTAGCTCTCAAAGTGAAGTGTAAAGTCTATTATAATTTCATGACTAGCACCTGCGCACATTTGGCACAGTGTTACAACAGCGCTGGAGACTAGAGTGTTAAGTATCTAGTTCATCGTGAAGTATCTGCACCGAGTGCAAGTATCGAGTGAGTATATTGAAGTATCTATATATACCTGTCTACAAACACACATTCAGCAATGATTATAAGTATAAATGTAATCATTTATATATACAGTGGTTTATAATGGAGCGGTGAAGTTAATATTGCACTCTGGGGGAATCATACTCTGCTTTATGGGAGATTTCTGAGAGCGGGGTGCTTTAAAATGCATGCTGTAAAAAGTTCTTAGAAATAAGTAAATTTTTTTCAGTTTTATCCAAAGAGAAAGAGCTTAATCTCAATGTCATTTGAAAAGTTTTGGAACCAATGGACGGCAGCAAATTCTGCACAGACATGAGGGTCAATATATGGACACCGGTATTTGTTATTCAGTTGTGCAAGTTTTTACCTGCAATTAATGTTAATGATGAATCTTATTTTTTGTTTTTCAAATATGTGTGATAAACAACACCAGATCTGAAAAAATGTTCTTACAAGAGGGTCCAAAGGGCCCTGGGTCGCTCACCTGTTTGGCCTAGTGACCTAGATTTTGGCCCAAATGACACAGTATCTAACTTGACCTAGATTTTATAGAGATAAACATTGTGACCAAGTTTCATAAAGATAGAGTCAAAATTGTGTCCTCTAGTGTGTTCACAAGATTTTTCAATGATTTGGCCTCGTGACCTAGTTTTTGACCCCAGATGACCCAATATCGAACTTGACCTAAATTTTATAATGATGATCATTGTGATCAAGTTTCATAAAGATAAGGTCAAAATTGTGACCTCTAGTGTGTTCACAAGCTTTTTCAATGATTTGGCCTCGTGACCTAGTTTTGACTCCGGATGACCCAATATCGAAGTTGACCAAAATTTTATAGTGATGATCATTGTGATCAAGTTTCATAAAGATTAGGCTCAAATTGTGACCTCTAGTGTGTTCACAAGCTTTTTCAATGATTTGGCCTTCAAAGGCTTGTGACCTAGTTTTTGACCCCAGATGACCCAATATCGAACTTGACCTAGATTTTATAGAGATGATCATTGTGATCAATTTTCATAAAGATAAGTCACAAATTGTGACCTCTAATGTGTTCACAAGCTTTTTCAATGATTTGGCCTAGTAACCTAGTTTTTGACCCCAGATGACCCAATCTCGAACTTGACCTAAATTTTTTTTCAGAGATGATCATTGTGATCAAGTTTCATAAAGATTAGTCTCAAATTGTGACCTCTAGTGTGTTCACAAGGTTTTCCTTTGATTTGACCTAGTGACCTAGTTTTTGACCCCAGATGACCCAATATCGAACTTGACCTAGATTTTATAGAGATGATCATTGTGATCAATTTTCATAAAGATAAGTCACAAATTGTGACCTCTAATGTGTTCACAAGCTTTTTCAATGATTTGGCCTAGTAACCTAGTTTTTGACCCCAGATGACCCAATCTCGAACTTGACCTAAATTTTTTTTCAAAGATGATCATTGTGATCAAGTTTCATAAAGATTAGTCTCAAATTGTGACCTCTAGTGTGTTCACAAGGTTTTCCTTTGATTTGACCTAGTGACCTAGTTTTTGACCCCAGATGACCCAATATCGAACTTGACCTAGATTTTATAGAGATGATCACTGTGATCAATTTTCATAAAGATAAGTCACAAATTGTGACCTCTAATGTGTTCACAAGGTTTTTCAATGATTTGGCCTAGTGACCTAGTTTTTGACCCCAGATGACCCAATATCGAACTTGACCTAGATTTTACAGAGATGATCATTGTGATCAAGTTTCATAAAGATTAGGCTCAAATTGTGACCTCTAATGTGTTCACAAGGTTTTCCTTTGATTAAACCTAGTGACCTAGTTTTTGACCCCAGATGACCCAATATCGAACTTGACCTAGATTTTGTTAAGATGATCATTGTGACCAAGTTTCATAAAGATTAGGCCAAAATTGTGACCGCTAGAGAGGACACAACCCAATTGTTGACGGACGGACAGACGGACGGACAGACGGACGGATGACGGACGAAGAGTGATCACAAAAGCTCACTCTGTCACTTTGTGACAGGTGAGCTAAAAACTGGCAGCCCTTTTATATGATGTCATACCTTAACCATCGACCTGCCTCATGACACATCATTATATCTGCATCATGTACCATCAGACACAATCATAAATCATGTAAAAGCATGATAAATGATACGGAGACAAAATATGCACAGATTTCTTTTGTAAAGAATGCATGATTCATCAAGCATGTATTAATAAGTTCATTCTTTTTATTGTAGTTAGAATATGTTTCATATAATCAGCATCAGAATAGTGTTCATAGATTTACATGAAAACCTGTTTCTCCAAAAAGTTAATACCACTACTTACAGACCATTTCTTTCCATCCGCTTAAAAGTTTTATTGCGGGAGGTCCCTTGTTATGATTCAAGGCCGCATCAAACCAAAAACAAAACAAAGGTGGTACCAATTATTTCCTTGTGAGATGAGAGTTGGTTTAAAAATACATTAGTATAAATGAAACAGTTACATATTGTTCAACCTGATCATCGAGACATTACCAGGCTGCAACATTACCAGGCTGCGACATTACCAGGCTGAGACATTACCAGGCTGAGACATTACCAGGCTGCGACATTACCAGGCTGCGACATTACCAGGCTGAGACATTACCAGGCTGCGACATTACCAGGCTGCGACATTACCAGGCTGCGACATTACCAGGCTGAGACATTACCAGGCTGAGACATTACCAGGCTGCGACATTACCAGGCTGAGACATTACCAGGCTGAGACATTACCAGGCTGCGACATTACCAGGCTGCGACATTACCAGGCTGCACAACTGCAGTACTAATACACTTATGCAATAGTGACACCGGATTAGGACGTTCATACCATAGTCACACATAGCGAGGGTTGCCTGCAAGACTGTAGTAACTGCTTATAATTAAAGAACGACTTACTACAGTCTTACAGGCAACTCTCGAAATTTATTATTAGGTCGCTTAGTTCACCGCAGTTTCATGGCTGATGTAGTTTTTATATACCGGGTACAAGATTAAGTAACTGATGCATTACATGCCATCGTAAATTAACATTACATACGATCATAAATTCAATGTCATTTTATGATATTACATTGTGTTACTTACACTGACTTTATGACAATAAAATCACAACCGTGCCTCTATAATCTTCAAATTTGAAATTTCAGTTTTGAAAGTTGAGATATAGATTCTGCATATATTAATCAGATAACATTACTTGATAGATGAAAACCGTTTCAAAGATAATAACATTTATACCCTGAATAGATAGAGAAAACAATTATCATTAAATATTTAGCAAACAATTATTATATAACGAAGAGAGGTTGAACATTGATTGGAGAATTTGGGAATTTTGCTTTCATCTGTCTACGAACTGTTTGTCAACAATTTTGACGGAACCAGTTTTCCTGGAAATAATTGTCAGTACTAACTTTCAGAGCAATTGACAAACTTTCCACCTGAGAGAACTCCATTAACGTTATCTGCAAATTGCGGCCTTTTAGCAAATTCAATGTCCATCTGCTAGGGCAGTTTACAGATTACTTGCAACAATTGGTTCAATCTTTGCTATATATATAATTCCAGAACTGAAGGATGTAGTGTGACACAATTTTGATCCAGATATTTTTTTGTTAACAAGTGACATTTGTATGTATCAAATTGACCTAATAAATATAGATAAATATGCATCATTTATCTTTATTTTCATCTTTATAACTATATTTAGCGCATTAATACTGATTAGCGGTATATATCACTTTTAGTCTACTCATAAACCCATAATTCAGTTATCAGCTGGTATGTGTAACACTACGACATAGTTTGTCCTTGATGAAAGTTGATCCCCATCATCACCCTCTGCATCAACCATACTGACGTCAAGTAGAGATAACTTCCTAATATATCACTAGATAATACTAGAGTTATCATTATATTATCAATACAACAATCACTGATTAACTCAGCTGATTATTTTAACAATGATAAATAGCTGTCATTATGTGGTTTATATCTGGTCGCAAAAGTTTACCCTGTAACAATAGCACGACATCAGCAAGAAATATTGTTGATAAAACCACTAAAGCACCTAAATACAACATAATGCTATTTACTAAGACAGACACAGATTAGAACTGCAACACCAGACATCATTTATCATCATTGAAATTCTGGTCACCATTATATAACCACTATTTCACAGCTGTATGTCACGTGTCACTGGCAACAAAATACAATACAAATTAATCAGTGATTAAGTCTAGTATCTTGCAGAACAGAATCTCTGAGACAAGAATATGTTCACAATCTATTGCATTGTCAAGTGCAAATCAGCAAAAACAAAGCCAGGTATGCTCAGTACAAGAGATTCAAACTTTCTCATTATAACATCCAATAGCACACATTATCATTAATAGATCTAATGTCAGACCTTTGTGATCGTTACCTAATGATGCACATACTGATATCGGTTACTTGATTCCAAGTTGAATACATAAAGAGTTAAATGTGTTAGTTATAGAGTCACCGATCATTTAGTATGAATATTCAGAGCACACTGCTTTGTTTCCTAAATGTTGTAACTTTTAAGGGCCAGCAAACAGTATCAGGGAACAAGCTGCTGCCCAACAACCGACCCATATCAAAATGCACCCATACTGGGAACCAATGCTCTCAGGGCTTTTTTGACGGTAGGGGATGGGGCCTTTTCTTTGAATTTGGGGGAAAATAAAAGATAATTTTTGCAAAAGGGAAGAAAAAACTTGATGTAAATAGGATTTTAGGGGGAAAATGCATGACTCTAGCTCACAATGCAGAGTTCTTAATCACTAAGTTACAAGAACTGATGCTTACAAATTATCAAATACAGCTAATACAAATGCTTAAACACAGAAGGCTTTACAACTGCTATAGTGCATATATCCAATATAGCACCAGGCACATGCCTTTGCCTACCTTTAATTATTAATGCACACTGCTAATGAGTCTACTCTTCATGCATGGTGTCCCATTATGTTAAAGGTAACTGTGGTTCAAGAGAATTAGAGCAACATTGAAAGTCAATAGTCAATGTATAGTAATTTCAGAACAGAGCAAACAATTACAGTTTTCTGTAGTTAGCTTCTACACACTCAAGAGCATAGTAGTAAGTACTAAATATTGACATTGATCAAACTATCAATAATTTATTTATAATTCATTTAAGTGGGTGGCAATTATCTTGTCAAGTTTTTATGTAAAAACATTCTAAATATTTAATTTTAAAACTAGAGTCTATACACAAAGTGATAAATAACACAAATATTATTATAATGACCAATTTCCCATTATGATTATAGCCTATTTAGCTACTATCATTGCAGCAATCGAAGGAGTAAAACTATGTCTCAAAACCATGACCCCCTTGCACGATTAATCATCATCATTATGGCCCTCTTTTTCAATACTATGCTAACCAGGCATCCTATAAACACCAAACCATTGTTTATCAAAATAGAGAAAATAGTGTGTGACAGTTTATACACTGACAATGTGGCGAGTGCTAGGAACTTAGGAAGTTAGTTAAAGTAAAGAGGGAAAAGTAATAGTTCGCACAGCACACTGTCACACTGTGGGTGCTTCGAAAAGGTGAAAACATGGGACAGCTCTCCCACTATCCCCCACCCTTCCCCAGGGTTAGGGGTCGTGGTTTTATTTAACTAATTGAAATCCTAGTTAATTTAAACCCATGCCATCGCCAACCCTGGGAAGGGCAGAGATTTAGATTTTTGCTTTTTCAAAACCCACTGAAATCCCTGCCCCCAGGGCCACACAGATGCCCCCCCCCCCCCAATAGCCCCACCCTAAACAAATGAATTTAAGGCTATATTTCCCAGCATTGAATTACGGCTTGAAACAAAACCTCAATCACACTGCTGGGACTTCAGTAAGGTAAATCATGGGTCTGTTCCCCCACTATCACCTGCCCTTCCCTGGAGTTAGGGGGAGGGGTTCGTGGTTTCGTCTTTGGTGGTTTCCATTGACTGCATGGTGCATAAATGTATCCTAGTTTGTAAATTCTTACATTGCCAGGGTACGTGTCAGGCAGTTATAGTGCCCAACATCTACATATGTCGCGGTGTCAGTCCTAGAATATCAGAGTAAGCATTTACTCTTTCATTTAGTACATAGTAACCAATGGTGTTTCTGTCATTATCAATTAAATTAACTGGAGTTGAGCTCAAATTACACAAGGGAGGTAATTTCAAAATTCCAAACAACCATTTTCTGTCAGGATTCAGGGTCTAAAAGTAGGACACTGGTGCATACTGCATTAAAACAAGGACGGTTTCTACAATAAATATCCAATATGAATTCTACAATTATCGAGTTAAACATACTTACAGTCTAAATGTTTTCGTTTCGGTCCCATTACTTCTTCGGTCGTAGCTTTGCAAACAGTTTTGGCCAGTCCCTGACCGGCAATTGTGTGTTTTGCCGCAGTTACGCGGTCCAACATACTCTGTCCGGACTTAGCAGCCATGATTAATTATTTTTGTCTCTTATCCGCAAATCCGAGGGTCAAGTGACCCCCTAAAATAAAACCATTCGTCCAAAAATAACACTAAAGGAAGGGGTGGATTTACAAACACCGTCTAAGATGGCGCACCGAAGGACGAAATTAGATGCAATCACGTGACCAAGGGAGACAACCGCCAACTCACTGAATTAAATTACTCTGATTTTACGAATTTATGCGATATGAATGATAGCGATTTTAAACCTTACGTCGTCAAATTAAACAACCAGATGGTGTTAACGCTTTCATATCAATCAAAACAAACACAAACAAGTTCCGTGTTGTATAATGTAGACTCACTAATTAGTGCACGTGTAGTACGAGCAGCCCGTGCATATACTGATTTTATTTTTAGGCCTAATTTTGTGGGGTGTTAAAAAATGCGAACCTTTTTGTAATAAGATGATACAATGGTGGTTTCTTTAATTTCGTATTTTCTAAAAGGCGACATTCTTGTATCAAAATGTATTTTTAATTAACTCTAACATGAAGTGCTAAACAAGTTTCTAAGTAGGGGTGATTCTACTTTCTTTGTAATTAGCCCGCGTTGCCCACTTGCTCTTTCACTCTTAATTATGTCACGTGACTGTACGTATCCAACAGAGGGTCTAATAAAATGAACAAATGGTTCTAAATGCGAATGGAAACAGTTAACATTGCCATACCTTTGGACGCTGTCACCACAACATCATATTCCAATGCCTTTTATCATGTTTGACAGTTCAGCGTAGGTCTACATGTAGTCTGGCCACCCGACTAGATAATATATTTTATCAATCAAATAGCATAACATTTTTCAATTTTCGCTAGATTTTATTTTGGGCTTGATTATCTAGTCTGGTAAACTCTGTAAGCCTCTTGTAATCTGATATCCTAGCGCAACCGTTATACCATTAGCTTCCTGACCACAAGTATTTAACACTTCAACAAATTTCTCCTACAGAATGAGATAAGAATCAAATGACCATACAGTCAACACATGTGTGAGTCCAGATACAAGTTTCGTGTTTTTATTCGTCAGGAAAAATAGAAACTCAGAGAAAGTACAGAAAACTATACCATGTTTTCTTCACCATTTATATTTTTTACAATAGATTATTACAAATTTATTTTACACCATATGCTTATTCTATAAGTAGATCTATTTTTGTCAAAGTATTTTTGTCAAAGCATCTTAACTAATAGATTTGAATTATATAATACCATTTTTATTTATTGGTACGTACCAATATTTCTGGTGTAAAATTACCAAATAAAATATATAAATATGAATGACATATAAAAAATCATTTTATAGGAAAAACACTTATTTTAAATTCTCATTATAATATCTGTTCCACGGACTGTTTTAAAAATTATTTAAACAGTTGTCAGTAATCATGCATTGTACAAAATGATTAATATTTATTGCTACTAGCATCGGGAGTCCATTTCATTGTATATCTTACCAAGTCTATGATGAGCTAATAAGGAGTAAAAAGCCACCCGACTAGATAATATATTGTATCAATCAAATAACATAACTGTTTTAAGTTTGAGCTAAATTATATTCTGGGCCTGATAAATCTTTCTTTCATCTTGTAGATTATACAACACTCTCTCTACTAAGCAAAGTTTTTTCTCTTATCTTGTAACATCTAGAAATTCCCTAGCAATTGAGGGTTTATCACAGCTGGGTATAATGTTTAAAGTACTGGTCAAGAACCATAAATATTCTAGGCTGACCAACTCACATAACAAGATCATTATCAGCTGTAATTGTTTGACCTTAGGATAAGTTCAATCGCCACAATATAGGCGATATTGAACAGACCCTATGTTTGAGGGTGCAAAGGGAAATAATTTCATGAGAAAAGAGTAGATTGAGGAGTTGTCTTTCTTAACATAGGGTATGTTAGACAGACTAGTCTACATGCAGCAAAAGGCTACCAGAGAGATGTAACGTTACACGTATATTAAGATTATTAATAACCATGATTATGGTCATACTACTGTCCAATATCGACTTCACACCAACTTTACCAAGTTCACCAAAACATGGATTATGATTTTTTATCCTGCCAAAAACATTCAACGTCATGCATAGACCAGTACAGTGCAAAATCGTCAAAGAACGCTACGTGCAGTAGCTATTATCGACAAACATAATTACGGTATCTATGCAATATATCTTGATAGAAGCATGACTTCCCTATACAAGTTTCCAGACAAACTAGGGTATGTACATTTGTACTTTCTGAATATTTCCCCCTCTGCTCTGATTGGATTATGGCAAGAACGACATCTACAGTAGTTCCCATTTTTAAGAAGGGCGACCGCCACCAAGCAGCCAACTATCGACCTGTATCTCTAACCTCCATCATCTGCAAACTACTAACTAGAACGCATTATTCACAGCAGCATTATAACCCATTTTGAACAACACAACATCATAAACGACAACCAACACGGCTTTAGAAAGAAAATATCATGCGAAACTCAACTTATCACCACCACCCATGAAAAAGCAAAAAACCTATCCCTCGGCAAGCAAGTTGATATCATCCTACTTGACTTCGCCAAAGCTTTCGACAAGGTGCCGTACCAAAGATTACTCCTCAAGCTTGACCACTATGGAGTCAGAAAAACAACACCCTACAATGGATCGAGTCATTACTCACTGGCAGAAATCAACATGTTGTCCTGGACGGTGCGTCTTCTGATCATGCTGATGTAAAATCCGGAGCTCCACAAGGATCAGTACTAGGCCCTCTCCTGTTTCTGGCAAACATCAACGACCTACCTGAAGTTGTCAAGGATTCCATCACCAAATTCTGTGCAGACGACAGCCTACTTCTCAAGGTCATCAGCAACATCAACGAAAGAATGCTACTGCAAAGGGATCTAACTACCCTTGAACTCTGGGAGCACAAGCGGTAAATGAATTTCAACCCCAGCAAATGCGTGGTGGTGAGAATTGCTTCCAAGCGAACCAAGAAACTAGAGACTAACTACCAGCTGCATGGACAGACACTTGAGGTCGTTGACGGCAGCAAGTACCTTGGAGTCACGATCACAGATGACCTCATTTGGGGCTGTCATATAGGTGGCACCATCAAGAAAGGCAACCGGACAGTTGGCTTCATCCGACGCAACCTGAAAGATTGCACACCATCAGTAAAGGCAGCAGCTTTCAGGTCCATCGCCAGGCCAACTGTCGAATATGCAGCCTCTGTCTGGGACCCAGTACATCAGTCTACCAAGAAAGACATTGAACAAGTACAAAGAAGAGCGGCAAGATTTGTGGTTAACGACTACACAAGCAAGCCACCAGGGAGCGTCAGGAAAATACTTGAGGACCTCCAATGGGAATCCCTTGAGAGTCGAAGACGCAACAACAGGCTCCTGATGCTCTTCAAAGTTCACCACAGACTTGTAGATATCCCAGCTGACACATACCTCAAACCCAGCGACAGCCGCACCCGTGCCACACAAGCAAGACATTGCTGGGGTTCTACTGAGGCATTGAAATGCTTCAAACATTGAAATATTGATTGTTAAAATTTAGATTATGGAACTTCAAATTTCATTAAAATAACTTTTATTTTGTGCAGAAAAGGATAGTCTTCCAAATGCAGAAAATCCGGATTAATCTGGAACTGTAGGACCCCTGCCATTGTCTGCCCTTCCGTATGGGCCGAATCCTGGAAGGTTAAAACTTTCCAGACACGATACCTTAAGAAATGTTCTGTATCTTCTGACCAAAAAAGGTATGAGAAAATCTGACAGGGAATGTAGCACTCAACCTAACCAACCGAGCACAGAAATCAGAAATACCACGACACAACTACAAGCACCACCTCAAACAAATATCTACGAGACATGAGAACAACCACTATTTCAATCAGTGAATATCAAAGAAAACTATTACTTCAGATATACCGTCTCTAGATTAGTTTTCTTTTTAAGTTGAAGAGGAAGTTGATTGGTGCCCTCCCGTTATGCCATGGTTGTTAAAACGCGTTTGTTGCCTTAAACTCCTGAGTCTACACATGTACCTGTCAATGACAGATTGGAATCGACTGTTTAATGTTTTCGTTGTGCACCAAAAAAGGTATGAGGAAATTGGAAGGAAGCACTCAACCTAACCAACTGAGCACATAAATTAGAAACACCACAACACAACTACACCGAGAAATGCCCACACATAAGCCAAATGAACTATTAGAAGTCCAAGTTTAAACCCCGAACCAACCATTTTAATGGAAGATTCGGAGCTTGGTTTTGAAAACTATCAATGATTACCTTGTTGCTGAGGTTAAAACTGTCCTTACCTTAGCTATTCTGGTTATTGGCGAAAGTATTACATGAATTACTCGGCTTGAATAGTAGACTACTTTTTTACGTCAGTCATATCTTTGATGCAATCAATTCCATCGTTGTTGGATGTTCTTGCAATTGTTGTTATGCATTAGAGCCAAATGAAAGGTGAAATCGCTGGCTTAGCACAAGAAGGTCGTAATTACTACTTGCGATCTTACACGACTGATACATATTTGAAATCTGCATAATATGAGTCTATTTAAATGAAAATCGGAAATCGTCAGGATGACAAAAATGAAGTTGTAAAAGCTTGTTTTTCCATAAGTAAAGAGTAAATTTCAGGCAGTGTTTCTTTTACTCTATGGTCAAGTTAATGGTTTCAAACTGATGCAATGCCAATAGGTTTACACTGTTGTCAAGTTCATGGTTTTAGACTGATGCTGTCAAGGAGTCTTCACTGTTGTAAAGTCAATTTATTTACACTGGTTCCATGCACCATGTGGACAGTTTTGCTCTGATGCCAAGTGGTTGGTTATGCACTTGTTGTTACCATGTGGACATTTGTGCATTGGTTCCAAGTGATGGAAATCTCATTAAATTCAGATCCAAAAACATTTGCTCCATTCCTTTGCACTGTTAGTTAGATGTTACAATACGTCACATTCATTCACCCTGTGCATGTTGTAGTATTGCTATTCAACTATATGTATTGAAAGTTTAATTCTCTATGTATACTGATGTATAAAGTTAAAACATTTTTCTTACTGTTAACAACAGCAGAATATCATCTGCACTTTCAGATTTATGAAAGTAGCAATTTCATTGGATGACGTAAAGGTCATAATATTATATGGACATATACTGGCTGTAAACATGTTGGCAGATTTGTTCTTGTTTGAAGTGAATGGCCATGCACTGCACATAATTCCATCATGTTTTCTTGACAAATGAGAACATCTAGGATATGTACAGGATAAAAAAGACCACAAAAGTAACAGAAGTTTACACTTTTCTATATTTACATATATCACAGCTTTATTCTACATACAGTACACATAGTTTATTTACATATCATAAACAAGTCAAGCATATAAGCATTAATGAAAATATACAATGGCATATGCATGAACTAGATTCTTTAACATAAATATACAACACTACAATATTGTCAAATGGTGTTAGATACTGGGTACAGTCCATTGTATTTATAAGTACAAAATGCTATTTAGGCCAGAATGAATAAATTCTGAGATTCCCATTACTCAGCCCCCTTGTGTCGTGCTGACTTCAATGTCAATGACAGAATTTTACAACCTTTCAAAGGTAAAAAAAACCAGGGTAAATAATTCAAATAAATATCATGAAGCATTGTTTTGAAAAATTTCTTTTTGATAAGAATGTCCATGATAATATTTCAACTTGTTGATACTGTCTACACATCTTGTAGTTTTTATTTGTTAAGAGTTTCAAAATATTCATAGACTTTGACTACATTTTTGTATTAAATCTTTAATACTTTTATATGCAATTAATGTATTTTCAGTTTTACTTTTGAAATATGAAGTCCCAGACTTTTGGACCTCACAAAATTATGAAACATCATTTTTTTCATCCCTAGAAATGGTACATGTACATGTAACATTGCATGTTATAAAATGTTTGTACACATTGAATATAAAACACAGTTTATAAAATCCTAAACAGCTCGAGATCAGATGCATTTGCTAGGGAATATTTCTAAAGCACAACTATCTTTGGAAAATCCAATTAAAGAGAAAAACTGCAGTATCAATATTCAAAGCAAGCACTCAACAGTCAACAGTGGCTTCTGACTTAACAAGTATCTATATCTTTCTCCAGTACTTGTCCCTTCTTCTTTAACAAGACCAGACTTTTGTCACACACTTTTATAACCAAACAATTGTTCCTGGTTTCTGTAAATCTTCATCTAATAAGGTGTAGCCCTGAAATATGGAATGACAATATGAAACATTTAATTTAGATCAACAGAAAATGGCAATTTCACTTCCTCCCCACAATAGTTTTCTAGCGATAGCCTAGTTGTTGGGCGTTTGCGTGGGATGTCCCGGGTTCGATCCCAGGCCACGTTATACCAAAGACGAAATAAAAATGGTACCGGAAATTCCCTTACTGACGCTCAGAATATAAGGAAACTGGCTCTCATCTCTCACACCCTCGTGGCAATTGACAACATCAGGAATGAGGTGTCGAGAATGATTAATAAAGAAAAAACTTGTTTCACAATCGACCTTAAATAAATTAGTATAAACTAATAGTTTTCTGTATATATATTTGAATCTAGCCCCCAAAAACAACAAATACACTTTACATGTTAAATCAAAATTACATTTAAGTCACCTTCTATAATCCGTAAACAGTTGTATAAGGGAGACAACACAGAAACGAGAAATATTTACATTTAGAAATAATGCTGTAACTTTTGTAAGCCTTCCCATGTAAAAGTAAGGCAATAGCCGAAACATTTTTGTGAAAGTAAAAACAAACAGGTTCTAGTTTAGAATGGCTCATGCATATTTCAACATGTTTGCAATAAAGCACATCCAGACAAGCAAGACAAGCATTGTAATTAGACTAAATCAGTACACATAATGAAGTTTGCCCACAAGATAATAATTAAATTGCAGTAAAACTATCTGCTAGGAAACTTTAGAAATGTAATTGAGGAATTCACAATCAGCACAAAATATTTTCCTCAACCAGTAAAAAGTATTGTATTAAATGTTAGAAATGCAGCAGATTTGTAATTCAAACAATTAATGCTACAGTTGCCTTAACCTTAATAAATCCTTAATGGTGCATTTAAAGATTTTATGCATTGAATGCATGTATTTATATAAAATTCTGCAAGCAAATTGTGTAACACGGGTAATTTAGATTTATGTTTGGTTGTGTCATGTATTTGTGGTATGTCGTGTTTTTGTGTGTTCTGTGCTTGGCGGTTGAAATTGAGTGCTGCCTTCCCTGCTTCAACTTCGTTTATCTTTTTTTTTAATTCACTCAGACAGCGAGCCTCCTTGAGATACTCACTGCGTATGAAAATATATTACAGGGTATATATTATATAAATATCAGCTTTTAAATTATTCTTAAAGAAGGTTGACAATTATTGGGTCATATTTTCTGTACTTAATGATTTAACAATGATTTATATATAATAATTATATCTTACCTTGCGAATGTTATTATAGACACAATACCAAAGATGAGTTCAAGTCCTAGGAATGCTAACTGTATACCAGCTAGGATGACGTCTGCTCGCATCACATACGTCTGCCAGTACAGGTAAAATATCGCACCTAATATGGCAGGTATACTCAGTAAGATGGAGATTATAACACCAACAATACGCTCTGTTAAATTCCCTTTCCGTGCTGAAAAAGGAGAAATTTGAAATTGTAATACAGTTTACGAACAGCACATTCCCAGAATACCACAACATATGCTCTTGTTCAATGTTGTCCATTTAAATGTGGGAATCTGCAGATGTAATAGCACAAAAACCCATATGTTAACCCTACATTTGACACAAAACAGATCTGTGATTTTATTAGTACAAGTCTACCAGACAGCAGAACAACTGTCAAAATGGTGTTGTGATTTGATGAATTGTTCAACATGACATATGTACATATCGCCACCATGTACCATAGTTTCATACATGCACATAGACTCAAATGCAAACTCACAGAACAAAACATTCAAATTTATAATCTCTTTGGAACCATTTTCGCATTTATACATGTAGAATTCTACATACTTGGTACATATTGGCATGTGTCAGATTTTGTAATTTAACATACTGTTTAGCAAGCAACGGAACATGTCCAGCACTTATAAAATAATGAAACAACAAACACAAATGGTTTATCAATTAACTAAAATACACCTCAATAACCAGAAAACGTCGGAATAGTAAATATAAAATAAGATGTTCATACCAAAGAATAATCTGAGAGATTCGATTCCAGCCAGAATAAACACCAAGATGATCTCAGCAGGTAATACACCATTGGCATAAGGTAAAGTTTCACCTGAAAGTATCATTATAATACAATATATATTTCATACAGAACCAGTTACATTAGCAATGTACAGCAATTGACTGACAATAGTCTAAGTTATCTAAAATAATTAATTTTATAATAAAATGTTGGTAATTGGTAGTTAGTAAATTTATGCATTGCTACTGACAATGTGAACAGACAGAACTTGACCCTCCAACTTCCATATCAAAAAGGATCAATAAGGGGCATGCATTGGTTATGACAAGTGTTAGGCTCCTATTGTCATATCATAACATAATTAACACCAAAAAACTAGTCATCAAAAAGTAATCGGAAACCATTTAGTTTACTTTCACTGCATGTCCAGAGGCAGCAAGTATACACTCATTACACTGTACGTCATGTACTTATATATCAACATTTAGTTGAACTTGTTTCCAAGTGGCATACACAGCATAATAAATTAATAGTGCAAAGTTGAAGTATGATTAGTTATTTACAGTAACTTAAGTTTGTCGTATTTATAAACAGGATAAACGCAAATTTTACCTTTGTATGCAAACAACAAAATCTCTGAGAGGAAAAACAGTCCGAAGTACCATCCATTCAGATACAGCAATACTTCATAAGGCAATGATGCCCGCTGTCGACATGTTAAGGATAACACCAACTTGTGACAAATCATAAGTATTAGAATAGATAATTAAAAAGTAATATAATTTAATATTCTCTTCAAGTTCATGAATCAGCATTTGTGAAAAATTTAGGTGCCTTCTTTGATAAAACTCTAACCATGGACAAACAAGCTAATGCAATATCCAAATCTTGTTTTTTTCATCTGCGTAACATCGGACGGATTAGACCATAAATGCCTGTAAAACACTTGTGACTTCTCGACTGGACTATGCAAATGTTTTGTTATCTGGTGCCAACAGCAAGGTGATAAGTAAACTGCAACGCATCCAGAACACTGCAGCTCATTTGATCACACAAACAAAAAAGCGTGAAGACATAACTCCAACACTCCATACACTACACTGGCTTCCTGTTCCATATAGAGTACAGTACAAGATCATTCTATACGCTTTTAAAATCCGATATGACCAAGCTCCTGTCTACATGAATGAGTTGACTAGAGAATACCAGCCAACCAGGTCTTTAAGATCAGACACTGCTATGCTTTTAAACATTCCTAAAGTAAGAACCAAGAATTACGGTGAAAGGCGGTTCGACAAATGTGCGGCCACCTTATGGAACAGTCTTCATGTGGAAATCAGGCGCATTGACTCTCTGACAGTCTTCAAAAAGACTTTAAAAACACATCTATTTAAAAGTGCATATCAGTGAATCAAGTGAAATTGTTTTAGGCTTTTAATGAACTGTCAACTGGCTGACTTTCGCGTGTTAAGTGCTTTAGAGACTTGTTACATGTATATAAAGCGCTATATAAATATTTTCAACTAATAATAATATGAAATGACACATATTAACATATTAAATTAAGAATTCCCAACTTTTGCTCCATTTTCAGATTTCCCTCAACTTGACTAATTTCAAAATTCCATGACCATGGGAACCCTGGTGTTGATTTATAAGCGGATAGGATTTATTTTCATAAGTATGGAAAGCAAGTCAACAATGGTATGCCATGAATGTATAAAAATGTAAAGGATACAACCACTTGAACTTGTCCTGAAAAAAGATAAATGAAACAAAATAATAATAAATAGAATTAAAAGTTGCAACAGCAGACTACGGCGGCGGGGATACAGTTTAGACAGCCGACCTCTTTCCGACAGGCGGGAATATGACAACCTTATTACTTACTTACAACTCGCGAGTCCCAGGGAGTAGACTTTGATCCGGTTCCAAGACCCAGGAATGACTGTGTGATTATCATATGTGTCCCGACCCTGGGAATTTAGACCGTAGTGAGTAAGCATTACTCCAGGGTCGAGATTTAGACATCAAAATATTGAAAATGTCTAATTCCCCTGGGACGGCCACACGGGCTGGCAAAATATTGACTGGTACTTTAGGCATTACATCTGTGTAAACAAGGAAATAATGATTCATAAAAGGGACATGCACACTGCCGAATAACTGTCAGTACATCATTAACGACCCAAAAAATATTCGACGTTACCCCACCCACTAAATAAACCTGTAATTTTGTCATGTCCATACACGTACCAATACATTATTAACAAAATGCCCTTTATAACCAAATTGAATATAGATAAAACACAGTTCAAACGTTATAAAAACCATATTATGAGGCAGATAAGTTTTAATTATTATTGACATTTGTCAAATAACTCGAGAAAAGCGAAAAACAGTACCTCGATTCGGTTTGGGTGCACTGGTAGCCGCCATTTTCAAACAATCTGCGGGACAGTCATGTTTGTAAATAATACGGCGAATTATAAACTATTTTACTGTAAAATTAAGGCATGTGAATGTTACAAAAATAATATTATATAATTAATTGGACGTTCAATGACCAAAAATAGGTTTTTTTACAAAAATTGTTGGATTTAATTATTGTTTAGAAGACGGAAAAAATATTTTCATCAGCGGAGAACAATGTCATTGGGCCAGCACATTTGGAAGGCAGTGTTTGTTATCTTCATTAGCTACATATTTGCCTAAACTTTCACTTAACTCGGCCGAGACGTAAACAAGTTATGAGCAAAGACCTAAATTACTTTAGGTCTTTGTTATGAGCGACCATGAAATAAAATACCCATACTGCAGTAAACCCCTCGACACTGATTATGGTGACATTGAGTCGACCAAGTTAAAAGTGGATAAGGCTGGTCCAGATATGATCAAACCAATTGTTCTGAAGGAGCTGCGCTATGAGATCCTTGATATAGTATCACATAATTTTTAGAAATCTCTTATTACCGGTCAACTCCCATCAGATTGGACAAAGGCAAATGTCGCCCCTTTATTAAAAAAAGGTGATACAAGGGATCCAGCCAACTACAGACTTATATCTCTATTAACTTGCATATTGTGCAAGCTCCTCGAACACATAATTATTGCTTCCAGCCTGTCCAAACATTTCATAGAACACAAGATACTCTATGAACTACAGCATGGCTTCCGCGAAAGACGTTCTTGTGAGACTCAATTGATTCAGCTTGTTGATGAGCTATCTAAGAATCTGTCCACAGGTAAACAGACGGATCTTGTCCTCCTTGATTTCAGTAAAGCCTTTGACAAAGTTAATCACCGTAAGCTGCTTTCAAAGCTCCAGGAACATGGTGTTTATAATCAAATAGTGGCATGGATCCATTCCTTCTTAATTGGAAGATCTCAATCGGTAGTGGTCAATGGTTACATGTCCGACCAAGTACCTGTCACTTCTGGGGTGTCCAGGGGTCTGTTCTAGGACCCCTTCTCTTTCTTCTATATATAAATGACCTGCCCGACACAGTTAATTCTCAGATGCGACTGTTTGCTGATGACACAGCTGTCTACCTTACAGTTAATTCCCTTTCAGATTGTCAAAGGTTACAAAATGACCTGAATAAGCTTGAAATATGGGAAAAACTATGGAACATGGAATTCAATCCCAAAAAATGTCAAATTCTTCATATTACACGAAGTAGAAGGCCTATACAATTTCAATACATGCTGCATGATCAAATGCTCTCGTCAGTAAAGGATGCTAAATAACTTAGTGTAGACATCAGTAATGATCTAAACTGGAACACACACATATCAAAAATAACAACAAATGCAAATAAAACACTTGGTTTACTTAAACGTAACATCAAAACTACAAATGAAAACATCAAGTCACTATGTTACAAAACACTTGTTCGACCCCAGTCGGAATACGCCTCATCAGTATGGTAACCTCATTCCCAGGTTAATATCAATAAATTGGAAAAGGTCCAGCGCAGAACAGTCAGATGGGTAAAAAATGATTACTCCAATTACACCAGTGTCACCGAACTACAAAACACCCTTGGTTGGAGTACCCTGAAAACAGACGTCTGGTATCCAAACTGGTTATTTTCTACAAGATCTATCATGGTCTTGTAGCAGTCACATTACCCAGTTACCTAGAAGTCCCAACCAGGTTAACAAGGCACAAGCATCCCTATAGTCTCCGCCAAATACATGCCAACTCGGACTTCTTTAAGTTTTCCCTTTTTCCTCATACCACAGTCCTGTGGAATAGGTTACCACCGCATATTGCAGCACTGTCTGGTCTAGAACCATCCAAACAGGCAGTGGCCCAACTCCACCCTTAGTTTTTTTTATATATGCATCAGCTGTTTTTGTTTGTTCCTTTTCTTCTTTTAAAAATCATTTACTTTTTTCTTTCTTAAATCACCCGGCCTGTCAATAATACTCTTGAAGAGGTGTTCGGCAGTAAACACATATACCGGTTGATAGATAGATAGAAGTTGGACTCGAACGTGCGTTCTGCACGTTTTGGAACTTACGTTGTCCACGTTGCACAATTGAATTGAATTAATTAACGGTCAATGTATTCGTGCTCGAACGTTTCTTTCTCGCGTAACATCACGTGCTCAATTTCAAATGCACGGGTATTATTCACCAACATAGTAAGACTGTAATTTAGACTTGGACTTAAAATTGACAGCATTTACAACCACTTCCACTTCTTTGCCATTAAATTGAATAATTTTTACCCACTGAACATCACGGGGGGTGAATCGCACTAGTTCCTATCAAAACAAAAAATATAACCACCACGCTAAAAAGGGTACGTTTTTGCCAATATCTTTTTTGTCAAGCAATTGTGGATGTAGCTACTGAGATGTAGCTATTAATCAGCTCAACACTATACTGCACATTCTGGTATAAGTAAATTCTTCAACAGCCTCGTAGTTATCTGGTCACAGGATTCGAGTCGAGGAATTTTTCAACGAATTCAGACGATAGAGCGGAGTGTTAAGTGCTAAAAGCAACCATTGTGCCCAAATATGCCCGTCCGTATGCGCATTTGTCATATATAAGAAGTTTTGTTTTATGTCTGTCCCGAGCTATAAAATGGCCTAAAATTAAAAATACAGCGTTTTCTTATTTATGGTAGGAACTAGTGAAATGAACTGATGGGTAGAGCGGAGTGTCATTTCTAATACATAGCTCTAAGTAGTACACTTTCTTATTTCAGAGTGTATAAGATGATTACAGCGTCGTAGGAACAGGGATGTAACACGTCTAAGTTACTGCCTACACAGCGGATAGGAATCCCGGATGATGAAACATAATTTCTAACATCGTGGATATTTTCTGTACCATATGTTTTATATAATTTTTCTGTACGTTAAGTGTACAATGCTTTTACCGTGTGTTTGTTATTCCTTACAGTTTAACAAGGACAAACAAAAACACCATTGACAGTTGAAAAAGTTACTTGTTAACTAATTTATTTGAAATACTGTTCGTATTAATCCCTGATTGGAAAGATGTATCACAATGCGTGTATCACAGAGAATCATAGGACATCACAAGCAATCACGTATACCCAATAACATAAAACAGAAAAAAAATAAAGCAAATTATATAACAACAAAATTGTATTACTAGTTCTACAAAAGGGCGGACAAAAGTTGTATTTATATTTCAAAATCAAATGACAAACACTAGTTAACGTGAATAATGCGTTTGAACAGTTGCGTCTTAGAATTAGCTCTTAACACAAATTGCAGTAATATGATATTTGAAAACGAGATTGTTTGACGATGAAGCAGTGGTGGCTGCAGCAAAGTCATCATGCATTCGCCATATAGAAGGGTACGATTTTGATAACAAAGTAATATGCTGATAAAGTGTCTGTCATTTAGTTTACATCAAGTCTTAAGGTTCGACTTCAAATTAAGACTGTTCAGATCGGGTTATTTTCTCCAAAATATATTTTTTAGTTAGACTGTTCTAAGAGGAGAATGTTCTCAAAAACTCATAGACAGGGTCTAGGGGAAGCTTCGGGGAAGTCATGAAACCGTGATGAATCTGGAGGCATCGGGAGAACTCCCGATGTGTACCAGATGTTATGGGTCGTTCGACTGCATCAGAACTTCTGAGTGCTCATGTTATGTTGTGTCCTGACGTCGTTGTTGGTTGGCTCATTTTAATGCCCGTCATTATATAAATCTACACGGTGCTTAAGCAATCCAATGGTATCCGGAGAGAGATAGTCATAAAATTGGCTCGGCTGACCACTGAGTCTGACCTCAGTTCTATAATCATTCGTGTTATGTACCAACCAGTTGCATCCACGCCCCACCCCGGAGATGGGTGAGGATTTTACTTTTGGGTTGTCAAAATCCCCGCCCTTCCACGACCTGCTAAAATGTCCGGTATTTCCCCGTATGACAACTAAATATTGTCCTCGGAGTATTGATTCGGAGAAAAAAAATCCACGGTCGTTTCTCCGGCTATCCCCGAGGATCCCCGGGAATGTGGCATTGATGTTACTGACTAATGCATTATGTGGAATAAGTTGTCAGGTCCATTAAATAAGTATTAATTTTGAATTGTGTCTTTTGTTGGCACAAGAAGGCACAAGAATGGAACGCTATCTTACAAATGGACATCATGCTCATTTTGGAGCGGAGTGACATGGTGGTATACTATTGAAGTTGACGAATTGTATCGAGCTATGTTTTACCAGAATAAAATTCGCTGGCATAGAATGAGAAAGTCGTAAATGCCAATTACGACCTTATACGACTAATGCATACATGTGAAATCTACATCATAAGACGCGTCTTGGAACTTGTCATGTTGACCAAACTGAAGTTGAAATAGCTTGTTTTAACATAAGTAAAGAGTGTGTGTCAGTTAGTTTTTCTTGTTTTCTCAAAATATAGATTCTGTAGTTACGACCTTTCTTATTCTAAGCCAGAGAATAAGCGGCGCGAAATGACGTCATCATAAACGCGCCACAGGACGCTCGTGTATGATTTACTACAACTATCTAACAACATATAAACATTCAATATGATTCAATCATGACAGGCAATTATCGTATAAAAGGTTGTTCAGCTCTTCACATATAAATGAAGTTTAAGCATTGTTTAGTAGCAAAAACCCTAAATGTAATTTATTTCTTTGGATAGTAGATTCGACATAGATTTTCTAATAATATAACCCAACACCACTGCCCAGCAACAGGGAGGTATATAAGAAAATATGTATTTAAATCCTTGCCAGCAACATATAGTTAACACCAAATTTCACAAAAAAATAAAAAATAATATAGGACCTTAATCATTGCAGAGAATGGTTGGTAGTATGACAAAATTATCAAAATGTTGAAAACTTTTTAGAAGAAGCCGGTGAAATATTTAATTTAGCAGGTCTGTATGATGTTCCAACATGTGTTTAACTTTATATTTTTGTCTCCTGTCAATGCAGTTCATTTATGGTATAGTCAAAGACTATTTAGGTAATTTAGGTCTTTGTTTAGGTCTTTGGTATAGTAAAGTGACAAACACATGGTATGATTGAACATGTCTGACAAAAGTCAGACGATTTATTTTGAAAAACATTAAAATAATTTGTTTAAACTATAACATAAAGTTTGACATAACAATGTCCAAATTATTGTTTGATGTGACACTAAACTTTTTCCTAAGTACCCTTGTTATGCAACACTGACAAAAAAGAATAGTTGACATATTTAATTTATCACTTGTGATACGAAGACGCGCGCATGTGACTCATACGTGTATATGTGATAACTAACGCATGCACACAAAGTAAATAACAAATTCCCGATGTCCCTCTGCTTCCTTAATACCCGCATAAACAAGCGTGAGCGTCGGCAACTATACTTTCATAATTATTCACTCCGTGAAAAAATCTTAATTTCCGGTAAAAACGAAACTGTTTTCTTCATTGTTTGACCTATTTATCCAATTAACACTATTATATTGACCCTCAGGGCATAGAAATAACACATATATATCTGTTTATCTATATGACGATAGCTATCGCCACCTGTCAATCGTATAATCAGTATTGTTTACGATCCACGTTGACAGGTCACGTGACTACCCGGCTGTCAACTTCCTCAACTTCCTTTTTGATTGCCACATGAAACAGTTTGAACTGTAAAGATGAGTGGTCAGCAACAACTGAACAAAGGAATAGTAAAACAGGTGAAATTACGTTTAATATCAGTTGTTTACAGTTTATTTGTTTAAATAATTTGTCTAATATGACCATTTAGCAGCAGAAATGACCTAATTTTCTTTCTGAAATGTAAGATAGCCAGTGGCAGCAAATTGACTGTTATGAGATAGATGCCATATGGTGTTTAGTGTGTTGTACATAATAAACTTACAGTTTTTTCAGTTTGGATGTAAAAATTGGTGATTGATTGGCTACATGATATATATTACTCCTGCTGTTTATTTTAGGTGCTATCTGGGGATGCTGTAGTTATTAGAGGACAGCCCCGTGGAGGGCCTCCCCCAGAGAAAACACTCTGCTTCTCAAACATAACTGCACCAAGATTAGCCAGACGCGCAAATCCTAATATTGAAGGATCAACAGAAACCAAAGATGAGGTATATGGTTCACCTATAATTATAAAAATCAAAAGCAATATTGGTGTCTATGACACAATCATACAGACCTGGGTCAACTTTACCCGTGCAAAAGTGTTACAGTGCTGTCGGGTAATTCTGCGCACCTAACGGATATTGGCTTTCTACATTTGAGATTATTTTATTTTAAATTAATTTATGGTGATGTTTGGATAGAAACAACCTTCATTGACAAATGTAAACAATTCAAAACATCGTACCTTCGCTAAACTAGGTCAAATGTCGTCACAAAACAAGATGACTGCCGGTTTTCATGACGTAAATTTTTTCGGCTAATTCTGCGCAGGTGGAATGGTTTTTTTGTATAGTCTGTTTCAAAGATTTGTTTCACAAGAAATTTATCACAGTATCGAAAAAATAAGTCATTAAGACAATGTTGACAAAAAAGGAAAAGTCATCATCCATTACAAAAGTGTTTTTATTCAATTTATGTGTCACGTGGTATGCCAAATTAACGAAAATCGCCGTTGACACTCATTTTGGTCAATATTTCGTAGAAATACTTGTCCGATTTCGTTGATTTGATTATAAAACTTTACATTAATAACACACATCTACAAAAACACTGGAGGGCAGAAGGAAAACGACCTAACAAAGCCTGTAAGAAATAGAAAGTTAAGGTGCGCAGAATTACCCGATGCGCAGAATTACCCGAAACGACTGTACATGGTCTAGGGCTAATGGGCATTCCTGACTAACTGATTTGGACCGACTGAAAATCTTGTAGTTTCCTATTAAACGAAGAGATCTATGCATTTAGTCTTCTTAATTTGGAAAACTTTTTCACTAAATTGTCTTAAGAGAATAAGTCAGGTGGTTCATGTCTGAAAGTCTGAATCAAACTTTGTGAGAATTGCAATTTTGTCCAACTAACATCTAGGTACTGGTATGTCTCAGGGTTGACTGTCCGAATAAAAATGCATTTGTTCTTTGTCAATGTCAAATCCAGTGTTGCATGATTCGCTTACCCCTGTAAGATAAAAACTACAATTGTGTTACATCAAGACTTATTGTAGGTGTAGATTGCTGCTGTATGATGCTTCTAGGGCTGTTTCATTTGTTACATGGACATATAGTTATAAGAAAACAGTGCATAACCAAGAAAGCATAGGTATTAGGTACTCAGTGCAAAAATATGTTACTGATGAACTGTAGTATGTATGATTGTTTTAACTATTTCAGCCATGCGCATGGGAAGCTAGAGAATTTGTCCGAAGACGTTTGATTGGTAAAGAGGTTCTATTCACAGTTGAATATAAAACACCAGCTGCTACTCGAGAATATGGATGTGTCTTTTTACCTAAAGGTAAATAAATCATTTCAAAATGAGGAAGTTTTTTGGTTTTCTTCCGATAATTTTCAATGATAATTATATTTATAGAATGCGATTGATGTATAATTATTCAGTCCAGTCAAATAATTGATTTATTGGTCTGAATTACCAAATGGTAGCTTGTTCCTGCATAAGTTACTTGTTGTAAACAATAGACTATAGACCTTTACTATGTGTCCCAGACAATCAACGGACAGGTGTTAATTTTAGAGACTGCTTCACAAGTTGCTTCTGAAGGTCTGCAATACTGCAATATTTTTTAAAGAATAAAAGTTTTTTATGAAGGAAGTTTTAACCAATTGTAATTTAGGTCTTTGTTTTAACCCTTGAAATTTCTAATACAAAAGTGTTCTATTTTAGATGCATCTGGAGATGCTAAAGAAAACATAACAGAGCTTCTTGTGGCAGAGGGTCTGGTAGAGTTAAGAAGAAGTGGACTAAAACAAGATGAGTAAGTAGAATAATAATTACAGTATCAGTGTGTCTGCACGCTCGATTGTTGGCTCAATTTGCATTGTTTGTTTCCATCGTTGATACGTTCATACTATTTTACCTTGGAAAATAGAATTTCAACCATTTAACAGAGAGAATATGTTTTCTCATGACTGAAATGTACAGTAACAGTATTTTTCCCTTATATTCATTAGAATGGATGTAATTCTGCCCGACATAATTTTGTCAAAGTTATCAGATTTTTACAATTCGCTATGTTTTAGACGAAGATACAGTAGACTAATGTCGGATCATGTCTGAGCAAACAAATAACCACTACATCTCAGCTTTTGTGTGTATCATATTGTGACCTCTTCAAGTGAATTACTTATATATTCCTTATTATTTTCAGTGAGAATGCACAGCGCTTATTCACTATAGAGGAAGCCGCAAAGTCCGCTGGCAAGGGTAAATGGGCACCAGAAGTTGTTACAAGCCCTGAAAAAGTTACAAGAAACATTAAATGGACCATTGAAAGTCCGAGACAATTTGTGGACTCTTACCATCAGAAACCTATTGATGGTATGTTATCTGACTAAAGTATAAAACCATCTTGCATGAGTATTATATGATGATGATCTACGTAAGGCCCTATAGAAATTTTCTTTGTTAATATCTAAAATCTTTAGCGTGGACAGTGAGAGAATCGGCTTGCTTGATCAAATGTCATAGCTTTAAAATTTAACAACAATGTTTAGCACAAATATTTTTTAAACTGTCCAGAATTCATATTTTTCATTTCAATTATTAATGAACCGATTAAAGTTGCTACCATTGTGAGAGACTGTGTTTCGTTATTTTCGTATTATATTATTGGGACGCATGATTGTAGTATTCTGTATGATTGTATTTTAGCTGTGATTGAACATGTTCGAGATGCTTGTACAGTGAGAGCGTTCTTGTTACCAGACTTCCACTATGTTACCATCATGTTATCAGGTATCAAGGTGAGTCCATACTCTAAATCCTCTGTATCAAATCTATGTTAGTATGTGAATAACACATAACACAGGCTTGGGTAACAGTAAAAGTGTCAGCACTCAGAAAGTGCTATTTGATTACCCTGAACGTTTTTCGATAAATGTCATGTTATAGAAAATTCTATGACAAATGCATCGTCGCCCTCATAAAATTTTCTGCCATCACACTATAAAAATGGTCATTAACATGGTACATTACAGTAAAATATTCCTTGTTTGCCTGTGGAAAATATTCTTCATTAAATAGTGGGGGATAGTCAATTTGAATATGTCTTTTCTTTTTATCTGAACTGCCATTACATATGAATCTGTAATGATATTCTGAAAGTGAGTTTTGATATCATTTCCAAACAATTGGTCAACTTTTAACTGAGCTCTTGAACAATCAATCAAATCTTCATATTAGTGAACGCAGTTGCCTGAACTTTACAATGTTTTAAAAAGTAAAATGAGCATAAACTATGATTGTTATATTGTTACTTTCTACCTACAGGCACCAATGTTTAAAATGTCTGACGAAGCTGGACAACAGACAGCTGAACCATTTGCTGAAGAGGCTAAATTCTTCACTGAATGTCGTCTGCTACAGAGAGAAGTGAAGATTATCATGGAAGGTGTATCTAACCAGAATATACTAGGAACTGTACTTCATCCAGTAAGTTTATATAATCACAAAGTAGATGAATAATACATATTTCCATTTAGCCATTTCCAATATCTCATCATGTGTAATGATTTAAACCTCTCGGTCAAGGATAACCCATGAAAGTGCAAGCACTTATTTCCAATGGGGTCCTGTGTTTTTGCTGAAGGGACAGCAGGTGGAAGAGATAGTGGTGTGATACAAGGTATCCGGGCGAGATGCCCTAGCTCTTTCCGAAGAGACACCTTGGTTCTTTAACGTGCCCGGTGTATAGCACCGATACACGCGAGACTACCTCTGGGTTGCTAACCAGTTCATCTCTAGTTAGGTGGGAAACACAGAAAAGCGTTTCAGAAATGATCAAGTGCCCCGGCCGAGGATCGAACCCGGGACCTCTCGATCAGCAGTCAAGCAGGCTATCCGCTCGACCACCGTACCACCTTCTGTATTATGTCAATCAGTTTTATCTCACTTGAATGTCTTTTATAAAAACTACCGGACCCCATTGGAAACCAGTGATTGCACTTTTATGGGTTACTCTTGACCAAAAGGTTTAAATAACTCCTCAATGAGTGTTGACCTTGAATTGTCAGTATTAGCAATTTTTATCATTTTGTTGTTAGGACAATAAAGTGAACATTGTAACATTTGAAAGCATTTCTTGATTTATAGACTTAGTGTTGTTTATTGATTGTTCATTGAAAAGTCTTTATTTATACCATTTTAAACATTTACTTGTTTTTGTGTATTTCAGAATGGTAACATTGCTGAATTATTACTGAAGGAAGGATTTGCTCGTTGTGTAGACTGGAGCATGGGTGTTGTCTCTCAGGGAGCCGAAAATCTTAGAGCAGCAGAAAAGTAAGTATGAATTGTCAATAAAACATTGTCATTGGAATGCTTTTTCATTGGTACATGCACTGTGATGTTTTATTAATTACCCTTACTTTTGTTTGGAAATTCTATGACCTTAACAAGAAATTAATTCCCCTACAAATATTGATAATTCAATAGTATCTGACTTAATGGATAATGTATCCGTGAAATTACTTCCCCACAAAATGGTATTTTTCACTAAAAAAACCCACAAAGTTTAGTCCCATTGAAATTAAATGATTTTAGGACTTCTTAATTTTGCACTCAAACACTGATGTGTCATTACTACTTGTCAGCAACTACTTGGAATTTAATGCAACTGAACTGGTACAAGATTAGCTAGGTACCACATGTCAGATACTGAATTTGGGTTTGTAATTTTTAATCTTTAATTGTATGTAAACATGACTGTATATTTATAGGAAAGCGAAGGAGAGTAAGTCACGTATCTGGAAGGATTATTCCCCGGCTGCAGCTGGACCAACCATAGATATCAAAGATAAATCATTCCAGGGAAAGGTGAGTGGAGTATGGAGTTATAGTGATACCTGCCAAGTTAAATCCAAAATAGGAGTGATCAAGCAAAGCACGTCACAAGATGCGCTTAATGTGATTTAAAAGGGATTTAGATGCATAAACAAGGAATGTATTAATTCTAGTGGTAATAAATATGGGACAGAAGATCATAAAATGTTAGGTGAGTTTGGAAAACCAGAAAGAGGAATAACTCCACTTTAATATGACTACTTGGCAGGTATGTATATTACATGTGATCTAGTCAGTAAAGAAACACGTCATTTTAGCACAACAAAGTTGTTTTGTTCCATGATTGGTTTGTTGGTTTCCAAATATGAGAACATTTTAGTTAGAAATGAGATACTGCGAGGTAGCTGAAATGAAGAAGTTGCTTGTGATTGAAAGTAGAGATGGTAGGATTAAAGTCACTGTTACTCAAAATAGAAATCAGTTTCTGCCCAATAATTTTCTACAATGTGTTATATAATTTATTTGACAGGTTGTTGAATGTGTTAATGGTGATGCATTAGTTGTCAAAACTGCTGATGGAAAATTCAAGAAATGTTTCCTGGCCAGCATCAAACCACCGAGGTATTTATCATTATGTGTTACACTATCGTAGCTTTTAATGTTTTACAAGTTAGTGTTTGTTCTCTCCTAAATCTTCCATTAAAGTGTATAGAGCTATATTCTAACAGTCATTTATTGTCAAAATAATTACTTGCATCGTTTTTAGTATGATACTAGACTACCTTAATTGCAAAGTAAAACTTTGGATGGGTTCCGTGTTCTTTGATTCAATCGTCGAAAAGAAGACTTTTCTTATAATTTCATACCGTGTTCTAGAACACTTTCGTATGAAAATGGACAGTTTGCATGTCCCATAAATCACAGAGAGAGTTTCTGTTAAAATTGAAGCGAAAAATGATCTAATGGATATGAAAGCATAATTGTTTTTCAGTTATTGAAACTTTTAAAAAAATATCGTCTGATATAGCTCTATACACTTTAGTATGGTGAAGTGACTGTAGAAACAGAATGTTACTCTGACCGTTATGTGGCCTTGTTTCAATTATGAATGTACCGAATCTTAACAACTGAATTGTTGGGTTTTCATTGAAAAACCTGACATTTGAATCTAGATGATTAGCTGACTGATTGTTTTGTGTCGTAGTTTATACTTATTTATTGTTGGTTTAGTGTGAAACAAGTTCTTACTACTTACATAATTATCTGACACTTGAGATAACTCATTGATGATTGTATCAATCTCCACTGCTGTTTTGTGTTTTTAACCAGATCATTTATATTTTTCAGGCCACAAGTAGATGCTGATACATCAAAACCAGCAGTAAGAGTAACACGACCATTGTATGATATACCTTACATGTACGAAGCTAGAGAATTCCTCAGGAAAAAACTTATTGGCAAGAAGGTCAGTGATTCACCAGTTTATTTTCATTGGGGGTATTTTGTTGGAAAAAGTTATTGTCATTCGGGTAGGCCTGTAGTCCTAACATAATGCCAATCGGAACTTTATATTCAATGTAAATATCAAATAAAAAAAGAATACAGAATATTTAACATGAAAAACTGAGAAATACTTGAAAAAAATAATCCTGAAACAGAGAACTTTTTTATTCTTAATTAAGTAAAAGTTAAAAACAGTTAAGTTACCAATTTTCTAGGACTCTTTTCAGCTGTTCGGCCGCTCAAGCACCCTTTGACATTTTAACTCCCCTGGTCATTGGGCTACAAATGAAAACCTACACTCGTGTCTCCCTGGGGAGACTATTTCTCTCCTGTGGTGTGGCAGCCAACATCGATCTGCGGCGCCAAGTAATAGACACTGTCCTCGCAGGTACCATTTTACACCATGGTGGAGTGGAGCTGTGGGTCTTGCTCAGAGATTTTAACCAGTGGTCCAGAGGGGGATCGAACCCGGGACCTCTCGATCCCGAAGCGCACGCCCTACCTCTAGGCCACCGCTCCTCACAAAGTATTAGAGACAACAGATAAAGATGGCATTGTGATTGTTAATTGAGATTATGATGAATGATTGCACTATGTGTTGTAGGTGAATGTTGAGGTGGATTATATACAACCACCAAATCAAGGTTTCCCAGAGAAGACATGTGCTACAGTCACTATTGGAGGAATGTAAGTCATTGTTACAGTGTTAAACACCCATGTCTTCCTGTAGAAAACATGAATATAAGAAAGGCTAATCCATGGACTGGTGTACATTGTCTAGCACCTATTTCAAATAGAGCTGGTCATGAAACCTGACAGGAATATGTATCATCACCAGAAGTACTACACCTTGCATTTTGTTTGTTTGTTTGAAGCTTTATTTGATAAACTTGTGTTCAAGGCACATAAATATCATCCATAAATGTTGATACATCCATGCAAAGTATAGGATTTCTGAATAGTATAGAATGGATGGATCTAGTCATAGTAAGAGAAGCTTTGAATAATAAAATACAGGTCTTATTACAGGTCAAGTTCAATTATGTTTACAAACCAACCTTGTTTTAGTTTCATGGCCTTATTTTGACTTTACAGCAGACATAGTCACATATTCTTGTACTTTTGATTCATGTCATTTCTTTCTCATGATATTCACCATTGTGTATTATATATTACAGTAACATTGCCGAGGCTCTGATCAGTAAAGGTTTAGCTACAGTTATCCGATATAGACAAGATGATGACCAGAGATCTTCCAAGTACGATATTCTTCTCGCAGCTGAAGAACGAGCAAAGAAGAAGGGTGTTGGTCTTCATTCCAAGAAAGAAGCACCGATACATAGAGTGGCTGAAGTTTCTGGTGTAAGTCCTCTCTCAGTTCATACATTACTTTGTGGTTACATATCGCATATTCAGATTATGGGATATTTCCCCGGTCAAATACCTCAGATATAATCTGTCTTGTAAATATACTCGTGCAACAATTTGGTTATTGTTATTTATAATGGTATGTATCTGACTACTGTAAAATCATTAATTTTTGTGGGGGATTAAATTTTGTGGATTTCGTGGTTCACTTCAACCACGAACTTAAATCCCGACAAAACATTGATTTTGAGCCTTGCTTTGTTACCTGAAATGAAAAATCCACGAATTCAAGTGCCCACGAAATTTTATTTTTTACCAAAACCATGAAATTTCATTCCAACAAAATTAAATGATTTTACAGTATTTGATGGATAATCATGTAGGGCTTTGATTTCCTTAATTTCTATAATCCGGTTTAAATACGTCTCACTCTAAAGTAGATTTTGATCTACCAAGATTGGTTGGCTCTTTATCCGAGTTTTGATTCCACTTAATACTTGTGTAATGTAAGGTTTGAAACTGCATTACAAATATATAATTGATTATTCACTGCGGAAGGTCTCTCAAAACTCTCACAAACTCATTAATGACATTTTATTTGCAGGACATCACAAAGGCTAAACAGTTCTTACCATTCTTGACTAAAGCTGATCGTCTTGAAGCTGTATGTGAATTTGTTGCTAGTGGCTCAAGATTGAGAGTATTTCTACCTAAGGAAACCTGTCTTATCACTTTCCTTGTCTCAGGTATGTCGTCATTATCAACCCCTTGTCTTTCTGATAAATTAACCCTCCTTATATTTTTACCTCTTTTTCGGATAGAATTGTCTCCCTTTTCTTTGACTGTTATGTTTATTTTGATTACCCCATTTGTTTTAACTATCTCCCTTGTATGAAACATTTTGTATTAAATTGTATGTATGTATTTGACCTCACTTGCTACACTGACTTTACCGAAACCATTCAGTGAATCATGTATCCTTGGCATCTTCACCAAGTACATAATATGAATAACCTGTAAAAAAAGTATTAAAAAATATACAATCACTAAATAAACCCCATATCCTTGAGAATATAAACTGTGTGTTCTACATTTAATGAAGTATTTGAAAGGAGGAAAATGTTTAAGTATTATATATTGTATTACAGGACTTGATTGTCCACGTGGTGCCCGACCTGGACCAGCTGGTTCCACTATCCCAGGTGAAGCATTCGGTGAGGAAGCTACAATGTTCACCAAGGAACTTTGTCTACAAAGGGAGGTAAGTCATTGATAGTGGTAATAATAATGAATAATAATGAATACTTCATTTAAATATCGTTTTTTCAAGCATGTTCAAATACTTGTACACCCTATTGATTGATCTAAATTGTTTCGACACTTGTGTGTCTATCTGTAAATCAGAATATTTAGTTGTCAATTTCAAATCTCAGTGTATAAATATCCTAATTAAGTTCATCTACAAAATCTCTTGAAAAAATTTAAATTTAGCCATTGCTGTGAATTGAGCTCCTTGCGAGACCATAGATCATTGTTTTTGCTTCGGGCGTATAATGTACTGCCTAGTGGTTCGCTTGCTGTGAATTGAGCTCCTTGCAAATCTGTAGATCGGCATAAATGTACTTTCTTAATTCACGTTTACTCAGTATTTCTTCTATAATTTCTTTGTGTGTTCATTTTCAGATTGAGATAAAAGTAGAAACGACAGATAAGGGAGGTAACTTTATTGGTTGGTTGTTTGTTGATGGTGTGAACTTGTCTCTAGCTTTAGTAGAACAAGGACTGGCTAAAGTACATTTCACCGCAGAACGCAGTGTATACTATCCACAGATGATTAAGGCTGAAGAAAGTGCCAAAGAAAAGAAACTTAATGTAAGTTGTTGATATGAGGGTGGAACGGTGGTCTAGCGGTAAGACGCTAGACTCCTGATCGAGAGGTCCCTGGTTCGATTATCGGCCGGGACACTTGGTCATTTCAGAAACGCTATTTAGTGTTTCCCACCCAACTAAGGATGATCCTGGTTGGTATCCCAGGGGTAGTCTCGTGTGTATCGGTGCTTTACACCGGGCACGTTAAAGAACCAAGGAATCTATTCGAAACGAGCTAGGGTATCGCACCCGGATTCCTTGTATCTCACCTCTGTCTCTAATATTTGCAATAATGCCCGAGAGTGGGCCCTGCAAATTAAATGGAAGAAAGAAAGAAAGATATACCTGTGTGGTTTCATTCTATGTGAGTTACCCTGTAGTCAGAGTACTTGCAATGTATTTTATTACTTATAGCCTCTCTGTTTGTTATACCATGTATATGTTGCCTAAATATAACATACTAAATCATTCATATTTTCAGTTGGAAGGGGGAGGGGACTTGTTTGTGTAATTATATTAAAAAAACATCATCAATAAGCTTTTCAGACACTATGGTTGAGACGACTTTCAGACTTTTATCGTATCTCATGGTTTAAGGGTAGTGTTTTCCAAGTCGCATCTTGAGCAAAGTCGACTCTTTGAAACTTTCTCCGAAACAGTCAACTGGTTTATCTCACAGAAAGCTGTCATTGAGAGTGATTAGTCAAATGTTCTAACTTTCACAATCTATATCAAATAATTTAACAATTCTTTTATGTATTTATTAGATCTGGTCTAAATATGAAGAACCAAAAGTCGAAAAAGCTGAGGACGAGCCACAAGAAAGATCAGTGACATATCGTAATATTGTCGTTACTGAAGTTGGAACAGATTTGAAATTTTATGCACAAACTGTGGAAAATGGTATATATTGTTCTTTCTTAATGAATTGATCTGTAAAATGAATGTGTTTTTTATTGGCAGCGAAATCAAAACCCCCATGACTATATAAATAATATTAAAATATTTTTTTTCTTTGTTCATTCTTGAACTTTGACAATTAATCCCACCAAAATATTTTTCCTGAAATCTTGGCATTTGATTCACATGACTATTTGGTACCAAGCCAAGATGAGCATTTTTCCTGGAATGTTAGTTCCATATAAATCAATTCAGTTTGAACAACATGTCAAGTTCCCATGTTAATGAAAATAGGTTCATAAAAAGTGCCTTGCTGTGCCGATTTCAAATAACTTATAAGGTCGTAAGTAGTAGTTACAACCTTCTCATTCATTATTTTGTGTCATAAGCCATCTGGTTGATTCTGTTATTGACCATGTATAACTTACACAGGTCCTAGATTGGAAAAATTGATGGAGGAAATACGTACAGATATGGAAAGCAATCCACCACTTGCCGGATCTTACACACCTAAGAGAGGTGAAATATGTGCAGCTAAATTCTCAGAAGACCAACAATGGTACGTATTGTTTAACACTAACCAGATTGCCGTAACTTTATATACAGTTTTACTGTAATGTTACGGTGTTAAACATAAGGTGGAATTAGATCACCCTAATTCTTTTAATGTTCATTTATGATGTAATGATATAATGATAATAAGAATGTAACAGGGAAAGAAAAATGTGCAACCAGACCGGGGCTCGAACCCGGGACCCTTCGCTTACAGGGCGAATGCTCTACCGACTGAGCTAGCCGGCTGCCTACACAAGTTTCTCCCCTATTAGTTATTAAATCCTATACACCCGGCTACACACACACCCTCCTTCGAAGAATTCATCCTCGAATTCCAGGAGTACCAGAACCTCTGTAGGACGTTCTGAGGGTGTATGGTGGGTTATTTGCGTTGGGCGCCAAATGTAACAGGGGAAGAAAAATGTGCAACCAGACCGGGGCTCGAACCCGGGACCCTTCGCTTACAGGGCGAATGCTCTACCGACTGAGCTAGCCGGCTGCCTACACAAGTTTCTCCCCATTAGTTATTAAATCCTATACACCCGGCTACAAGAACTCTATAAGAAATAAAGAAGAAAATTAAATGATGAATAATCCAGTAAAACATGGGCTTATCTCCCTTAATGTTACCGAGATAAACACAATTACAAGCAAAAAATACAGTACAAAAACTGTGAATAGATCTTCTTACAATCAAAATAATGTGTAAAATGCAAATAATTTGCAAGATGAGTATCTAGTAAATACAAATTGGATAAAATGTTTTAAAATCTTTTCAAACCAGATTTTCACAATCAACTGCTTTTGTTTTAATGTATGAATGACTCTGGGTGGCATGACTATGGAATGTTATTTGATTGATTGAACATTTCGTATTGCAGGTATCGAGCCAAGGTTGAAAAGGTTGATGGTTCAAAGGTTGCAGTTTACTTCATAGATTTCGGCAATGTAAGTATTATGTACTGTAAATGGATGTCTAGACAATGACTGTAGTTTCTATTTTCAGAATTACTGTTTTACAGGTCAACAAACTGAATTACTATAATCAAACAACCCTCTTGAAAATGGTGATAAATTAAGATCAAGGCCATATTTCATAATATTCCTAATATTATTGTAATCTGAGTCTGGTTCTCATTGCTTTTTGTGCAGTGTGTTTAATTATGTCTTATGTACATAATGTAATACAGTGTACGAGGGGGTATCAAAAAGTTCGTGGACTGTGCCTGCCATTTGTTCAATTTAAGACCGAATTCAGACAAAATTATACCATCTTTGAAACAACGTATTTTGAATTGATTCGCAAATTTCCAGCTCATATAACCTTTTTCCGAGTATTTGGCGGTTACTATGGTAACTTAAATTATGCTCCGCGGCGCACTTTAAAAATATCATTCACTTGACCTCCCACATATACCTATAATTCTGTGAATCGTCATCCGATTTGAAATATAAAACCGTTAACATAAACATTAAGACCATAGCATCTTCCTGGTGTATATATTATAACGCTGTTGTCACGGATACTGATGTGACGTTATAAACATGCCGTTTTGTGTAGCCTGATTTTCATCGCATTTCATGACGTCGGCGCACTTTTCGACATTGTGTTACACCCGGACTATCGATCCTCCGTTGCATTTTTCCATTTTCATTAATTATACACCAATACTGATCTCAGGTTAGAGCATGTCACCCAATTATATAAAAGTAAGGTTGCCTTGCGAAAGTTAATATGTTTAAATGGTATTAAAGACGTAGCAATGAGAGTTGAATGATGCTAATATCGATAGGGTAGACTTCATGTACAGTGTGATTATCGGCGCTGGGATAAATGAATTTGTCAATTCTTTCATTAACTGAACGAACTTTTTTATGAGTAAAAGGCTATTAAGTAAAAACTAAGCATTCTGGTAGGCAATAGAACAGTTCAATCCAGGTTTGTGAGTTTTGGATTCTTTAGACGATCGAATAGTGGCAGCCGTTTTGACGTTTCTCGACGTCGTAACGTCATAAAAGTGCGCCGGTGTCTGTTGGGCATCTTTTAAATCGTTAGAATAATTTATTGATATAATCATTTAATCAACTTTATATTTGTTTTTCAGTACAGAATTGAATGTAGTTTATGATGTTAAAATAAAATATGCAATATCATTACGCATATTAAAATGAACGGGTCAGTCCACGAACTTTTTGATACCCCCTCGTATACTTATACTAGAACATATAGGCATTTATTATAGTTTGAACATTTTAATCAGACAACCAGGCAGTGAAACCAGTATATTATTCACAGTCACTTTCCTGAACGTAAACTACCTGATAAATTATGGATAAATATGAAGAGAAATATTGTTAATGTTTATTATACACAATGTTACCTAAACAGATGACTGATTTGTATAATCAAGTTATATCAGATATGTTTTATTGATAGATCTAAGAATGTTGTTTGTTGATTATATATCATATTATATTACAGAGGGAGACAACAGATGCCACTCAGTTAGCACAACTTGGATCTAATTTCTCTGTACTCTCACCACAAGCCACAGAATATACACTAGCATTCGTCTCCTTACCTGCTGATGTAAGTATATCTTTTCATTTACCCAAATTATAAACTTCCGGTACCTATCACCACCTTACCTGGTGATTTAAGTCACTCTTCAGTTTCTATTTACTCATATTATATCTTGGGGCTTTAATGTTACCCCTTTTCCGGTCAGTTATTGTATCTAGATAAATGTATTCAACTTCTACAGTTTTCTTTCATGTTGTGTTAACATGTTTGCACTCACTATGTTTGTCTGATTATGGTTGCTGAATTTAGGTCAGCAATCTCTGCTGCTGGTTCAAATGGAATTAATGTCTGAGAGCTATCCAGATGACCACTGATTCTTCCCCCTTCTTGGAGGCCTTCATGAAGTCCTGGCTATACATGTGACTTCACATCTTCTTTTATAAAGTTATACATCTAGCCATTGTTATCTGAGGCATAAATCAAGGTTAATCTAAGGACTTCTCACCACAGCATTGGAATATTAAATTTGCAGTCTCTCTCCTTAAGACTGTAATGCTATTAGTTGGACAAGTAATCCCAGAATAAAAAGCAATGTGATATTTTATAGATACAAGATACATGATGCTTACTTACTATGTGTGTTTATATTTTACAGGAGGATGCTAAGTTAGATGCACAAGATGCCTTCTACAATGATGTGATGAATCGTCAGTTAATGTTGAATGTTGAGCATCGTATCGGTGGTTGTGAGTGTGTATCACTCTGTGATCCCGACTCGAAAGATGATGTCGCTAAAAGTCTCATCAGCTCCGGACTTGTTCTCGTAGAACACAGACGAGAGAAAAGATTTGCCAAAATGATATCAGAGTATAATAAAGCTCAAGATGTTGCCAAGGCAAACAGGGTATGTTACATTTACACTAGTAACAAGAATTTACAATGCATACTTGTTGCATAACTTACATTGTATATTTGTGCTTTTATATGTTCCCCCATCGAAGATGTTGGGTTATACTGCTTTGCATATGCTGGAGGTCAAGCTGTTTGTTTGCCATTATGTTCATTACAATGTTAATTAGTTAGTTTACTATGATAGTAAATTGCTATTTAATTTACTTTCTGAAAACACAAATGAAAGCATAATACAATATTTTGATATTGTAAACTTAAGTTTTGTGTGTGACATCCTATTATTGTGACCCTTTTTAATTTAACTTGACATGTGTGAATTTGAACGTGACATGACATAACTTTGTGTATATAATATATTTTCAGTTGAACATGTGGCGTTATGGTGACTTCCGTGATGACGATGCTAAAGAGTTTGGTTACACACGCTAACACAGACCCATACTTAACAACACAAGTGGAACGGGCATAAACACTGATATATACATATACAGCAATCATATACAGTCTACTTAACACAAGCATAATGAATTCGATCTGTGCCATCAAGAGTTACCAAGCATTAGAAATCAAGAAAAACAGACTTAAAAATTCACGATCTTAGGTTTATATAATATTCAAGAAACAGATGACTGGGAAAAGTTGAAACTGCTTCAATAAAATGATTTTTCACTATGCATATGTGCCATAAACAAAACCTTGACATATCAAATATTACATGAAAACCAAATTTAAGAAGTAGCAGTTAAACAAACTAGTGAGTTGGTGATGTGAAATTCCATGATAGTGGAAGCCAGTTATCAGATATATGCTGTTTTCTTGATGAAACGGCACAAGTGTAAAATCCTGAATTGCTGAAAATCTCTGAATAAGCGTTACCAAGGTTCAGGGATACTGGTAGAGTACTATGATGATTGCTGTATGTGTGTATGACGGTGTTTTACGATGCAGCTACACAAGTGGAATCTAGGGAACTTTTTAAATCAAATATTATGTGAGAGACATTACACAAGTTATATTTAGCTTTTATAAAATGATATTCCATCACCTTTGTACAAACATACTAAGGAAACATTATCATTGTGTTTTATTGTGCATGTTTTTAGTTTTGTACAAAGGTGATGGCCGAGTGAAACAACACATCCAGGATTTACTTTCTATTGTATAGATTGTCTATTTTTAACTATTTATTCATTGCGCATGTTACTTATAAATGTTACATTTTGTATAAATTATTTATTGAGGAATTTGAAACATTATGTTGCCATGGAAATTAAAAATGAAATATGGTATTAAATACTGATCTTGTTGTGTTCAATAGATGTGAATTATGTACATATTAAACTTACATACGGATACATTGTATTCAGCTGGCACCAAGATTGCATCTAAAAGTTTTCTTATACTTTGTTAAAGAATTAGCATTAGCTGCCTGGCCAGCTAATAACTGCATAATTAAACTATTTCTTCATGGCACAATTCTCCGGTTAACTTGAAAATTATTTATTTACATAGTTATTATTGTCTGCAATATTTGTCTCATATTGTTATTTATACAATTTACTTGTATATTTTGATTGCTGGTTGCTATGGCAACATATCATACAGTATTTTCTCTAGCAGATATAGTCATCAATGTTCAATGTTTACACATTACCCCCATGTATAGAATAATCAATGAGCGAAGCTATTGATGATATATGTATTTAAATAATGATTCCAATCAGTAAGAGATCTCTATATTTTATATATTCTGGATGTGTTGTTTCCATGGTTATGGGATAACAAATTATCTGTATTATGACTACATAGGAAATATATGTGTACATTGTGTTCATTTCTTGTTCTGTTATTATGTTATGTTCATGTATAGTTTGACAGATTTTGTCTTAGACTGAGATAAAATTTGAGCAAGGCTTTCATTGGTTACCATCGTCAGTTGTTATAGCACACCGGAATGTTGATTTTATTGAAAACTAGATGGTAATTGATGAATGGAGGTCAAAGAATATGTCTAGGGCCAAGTATTTCAAACTTTACTATGTATCATGTTTTGTTGTGGAAAGAGCATTGGCCATTTTTGATGCCAATAGTTGCAAATATACTTCAATATTGTATTGGTATCATTTTCTAGATAAAAAATATGATAAATAAAACCACCAAATGCGGCATAAAACTTAAAATTTAGCATTGTTTTGCACATTCTATTAAACATAAATCAATTCAATTAAGATGTTTTTCTTTATTCAGAAGTTCAATGTGTTCTTTCTACAAAACCTAATTACACTGAACATGTCTTCCATGAAATAGAGTATGCACCGATATGGGTTTAAGTTAAATGTGGCAATGTTCTGCGAGTTATGTTTCAATTTGTTTATGCTGTTACCTTAGTAGTTCTTTACTTTAATATTTACAGGATTACTTTCTGAATGATTTGTTTTTGTAAAGGCATTATTTTGTTTAATGATTGAAAATGAAACCAGTTTTGAGGAGGCATGGGGTTGTGAGATGGTTCGTGTGTGCAGTGTGTTACTAGTGCCATCATTTACCTCCTTACTTCAAACTTGATCCTGTTTGTTGATTCATTATTTAGGTTGTTACTGATTAATATGTAAACAACTGTAGTAATGTTAGGCTGTTGTTGAGTTATTTTGACTTCAGAAATCAATGTTGGTTGAGAAATAATTGTGCCAATGTTTTTTTCCTTAACACCAAAACTTACTTCACTCTGTATAACATTTGATGTGTACAGTACAGTTATGTCATTATGTAGGTTACTAGTAATTTCTTATATTCAGTTAGAGTATAGTTTACACCAAACTAATATAATGATTATTTTGTCTTTGTTGTGTGTTTTATTACATATTTCCTATGTAGTCATGAACAGTTGCAATAAATTTTGATTTAATGACGGTTTTTGTTATCAATAGACACTTGCCCAGTATTACCTGTCCATGTGTTTAATTCATACATGACATCACCTCAATTCTAGACAGATATCTCTACATTTGATTAGTATTTCATTATGAGAAACATCCTTAGTGACTGCCATTGCTAGAACACTAAGACACTTGCGTCGCATAGATTAACCTTCTTGTAGTGTGCCCCGTAGCTGAGTGGTAAGCGTCATGCTGTCTGATCCTGAAAACCGGGTTAAAATCTGAGTGGAGGCACCAGTATGCCTGCCATATTTCAGCAGAAAGCTAACTGGCAAATAAAGGCTATGCTCGGCATTAGTTGCCTGTTGTATAGTGCTTTTAGACAAATTCAATGATGACCCATCAAATGTTTGTCCATCTCTCTTACCCTATATAAATCTTGATCTGTGAACAACTTTACACTGGATTTAGCTGCAGAATTCTGAGTGGCATGGTTTTGCTAGATGCATATAAAATGATAGATTGACATGTTAGTTATCATCCCAAGGTAAACATACGAGTATCACAATATGTAGTCGTTTCAATAAGTAATACTAATTAGGGAACTTACCCATTCGAAACAATGGCGGGGACTAGTTTAAAGTATACAAGGATTTAATGTAAAGTACCGTTGACTCGACAGTAGACTCGATGTTGACAAACGATTTTCGTTTAATGTTGAAAGATCTGTAGTAAGAGGTTAATACATGTATTGTATACGACTTCTAATGTTGAAGTTTATCAACACGGAATTGACTACCGGTATTAGAAGAAATTAATTATGTTACAACACTTACAGTAACATCAGGAGCAATTGTTGTGATACAAAGGCACACGATGGGACATACTCACTACATACACTAACATGTGTCTTATGACTTGTGAGCATTTGATACTGCCGTGCACTCGTGTCATTTATCAAAATAACATTGTTTGTTTTTACAAAATTGATTTTTTTTCTTAGATATGAAAGAATTTATGACTACACCATGACCAATATTTTTTGTATGACGATAACACCAGGGATACTCTATGCTACGTAATCTAGAGTACCCTGGTATTACTGGATGAAAATGAAAATGCATGTCTATTAAAACGTGAGCTTTTTATAATTGAAACAGTTGCCTGAGACTGTACGCATAAAGCGCAAGTTAGCTAGTTTGAGTTGAGAGTCATTTGTGTCAAGGAAGCCACACAATGCATGTATGTTGTTGTTGTAACTCGAGTATTGTTGTTGCAATGTGTGATGCTACCGTCCTTCATTCCTGTATAACGTGCATAACAACAGACAAGACTGGCCACTGTAGATGATCATGTTTAAATCTCAGCACATTACATAACACCCATCACAATGTCGTTCCATTTTGTCCTGTACTAACATTGTACGCGTCCCAGTTACTCCATCGTTATCTGTCATACCGGGTATAACAAGGTGTATAATATCAATGTATACTTCTCAATCAAACATCTACAAAATCTCGTACGTTAATCGACAGTGCACCTGTTTGTAGAAACCTGGTTATTTTTAAATCGTCGTTTAAAATCTCGGATGAACATGCTGTGAGTGTCACGATCTGACAGTGGGACAATTCAAGAAGAAAAGAAAAGAAGACAGTACATGTGCACATTGTAAGGAGGCGTCTGCTGGTCATACTAGTATCGCCCATACGTCTTGGAAAGTGGAACGAAACTACCAGAAATCAGCTCACATAATGATATGTGCACAGTAGTACACTTGCTAGCACTCTGTCTGTATACATGAACAGAAGAATAACCAAAGGTTTGAAACTTGAACAGTTTATTGATTAAATAAAACAAAGTTATTATCAAAATATGTACGTATATAATACGTAAGCTCATGTAGCAATCTTAGAACATACTAGCGTAGATCAGATTGAAAGAATGCATGTGAACTTCTTTGTCTTTGTACTATGTACATAGCGTACATATGAGACATTCCTTGCTGTGATTCTATACACAATGCATTCCTTTGTTCCGATCGTTGATGAGGGATGGACGGGCGATTGCTCTGACATGTCTCGGTAAATTTGCGTTCGTCCGTTTCCTCTCGATAAAGCAAGAACTCCAGGACCCTCAACGTTTACATGAGAAAATGTCACAAGTAACAGTTGGCCGTATTGATTTGGAAGTCAGTAGTTCCGAAATTGCCGTAATACAAGTTTGACTGTCGTTGGTTTTTACAAACATGCATTGCTTGGTTTTCTTTCTGCAATGGTTCAGACTTCTATGCATAGCCATTTTTATATTCACTAGCAATTAATTAAGTTCATGTGAAGTTAAGATTGTACTTATTAACAAAGGTCACACATCGACTATTTCAGTTGGATCGCAACATTTCAGCTTAAACATTCTGATTTGGTAAGCTTTTAGATTACCAACTGTAACAAACAAGTTCAAGTCATTGCTCAGTGCAATACCTTTCGGATGTAGCACACCATGTCTCTCGTCCACCACGTGACACATAAAAGCGCCATCTCGTGTAAACATGGATACGCGGTTGTTATAGTGATCCGCCACTAAAATATGTCCCAGTCGATCTGTGCAAACACCATATGGCGTCTTCATTTGTCCACACATTTTCCCAAATCGGCCGATAGACCTTGTGTAGTGACCACCTTTGTCAAATATTTTGATACAATGGTGACCGGAGTCAGCCACAATAATGTCACCTTGCGATGAGACGCACACATAGCGAGGTTTTGAAAATTGTTGCTCTTTGACCTTTGGATTTCCAACGTAACTAATGAACTTTCCCGCACTGTCATGGATTGAAACCCTGTTTGTAAATGCGTCACTCACAACGAAGCCGTCATCTGTATTTTTGTCCACACCACTTGGGCATTCAAAAAATCCGCTACCAAACGACCACAGAAGTTCGCCTTCTTTGGATACAATTATGACGCATTTCCGCTTGCGTGACGTCATCGCAATGTCGCCTTCTGGTGTTAGGCACGTCGCCCAGGGTTCGGGTAAATCTTGACCATGGAAAACGTGTGACGTTTCTCCATGTTTGGAACAGAGCTGTATCCTGCCATTAATCATGTCCGTGATTAGAATCTTTCCATTCGGCATGCACGTGACGTCAGTGGCATCTTGAAACTCACCAACTTCTTTTCCTTTTTTACCAAACGTTTTTATACGTTGTTCGGTGCCGTCTGTCTCGAACCTGTCGTGTTTGTGTTGTATAGCCACGTGGTCGGTGATGCATTCATCCTGCAATGATTCGTCCCTGTCGGAGTCCTCATCATCAGACAGGATCACTGACACACACGATCTGTTGATATATCCTACCTTTGTCTGTGGGTGTCTTCCAACACCGTCTGTAAATAGATGTTTATGGACAACAATATTAGTTGCGATGATGACAATGTTGTAAAAGCTAAAAAAGAATTCAAACATGTCTATATAGTTTCTAATTGGCCAGTATGGACTCCCTATTAGATATGTTGGTATGTGATATATCCAGACAAACAGGAACCAAGTTCGACCTGCTTTGGTTAGCAGTTTTCGATTTTGGTGACTGTGTTAACCTTCTCAGTTAAATGTCTTCCCGTGATCGAATGTCAATGGTCAATGATATTTGTTTTGCGTATAAATGATACAATGTACAATGAACTACATTTTTGATTGTTTTTATTTTTCTTCAAATTAGAAGATTTCCTTAAAGTATGATAAATCTAGGTGAGCAATTAGAAATTCAGTTTAGTGTAGTTGTACGTTGGAAATGACATATACATAGGTAATACTATTAATGTAAAAAAACTATAAATACGTATATTGTTTATGATTATAATCATCAAGCATAAGACCAATCAATCAAACCTTTTATAAATCCATTCGCCGGTGGTGTTCCAAATCTTGCATGTAGGTCTTCAATATCAGCAAATGTTACTCTTCTTTCACGACGGTAGGCTAATGCTTGTTCTTCAATACCGTCGTTACATTCAGATATGGCTCGATGTCTCTTTCCTTCTTTATCTGATTTACCGACCAGAGTCTTACCAAACACCATAGACGTATACTTTCTTAAAACTGAAAGATTATATTACCAAATTTTATAAAAAAAGATATTAACAGCTTTTCAAGCCATTTGGCTAATACTTCTCTAAATTGTTGAATTCAACTGAACTGGAAGAAAGAAAGAATACTGTATAGGTCTTATAGTGTAACGTTGATTTCATCATATTGTTACTCTTCTTCAACCACATGGATTCCACTCGATCATTTTATTTTGTTTCGACATATGTTTATATGTATGTGGTATATATTTTGTACCTCATACCACATGTAGTTTGTGCTGATGATTTTATTACACATAATTATGAAACTGAAGCTGAAAGGTAATATTCGCTGAATAGTGAATAACGTTTTGCATGTTTCCATTTGCTTCACTTTAAAATAAAAAAAATAGTCTCGGACCTGTATCCCAAGTAACGTGTTATTGCTACCCTGTATTTGCAACAGTTTCGTTTTAATATTCTAGATGTAGTTACTATTAGGACAAAGCCAGAGAGGATGGTGGGTTCAGAAATTGATTTGTGAAACTTATGGAAATTATCAATAACGTATGAGGGCACATGCTATTCGCGTGTATAATGGTGGATTGTTTATATTTTATTCGTTCAGAAAGTATGATCCTGATTCATAATAATATTGGTGGCTGTATCAATTTATGTCATTCGAGTTTTTAGTATTATGTACATCCACTGTATACTAAAAGGGACCTACGTCACAACGTGTGGTCACCTGTGGTTTAAACAGATTAACAGTTGTTCTTATCAATAATATGTACGTCATTTCGTGATAATGACCATGGCTAATTACGGGTATAAAAGATAAAGGTAAAGTGTCTGTTTATTATAGTGTCACCCCTATTGAAAAGTTCAGCCAATTTGGCTTATGAGACACTCTTATCTATCTTGCACACAATACCTCCCGATCCCTTCTCGTATTGCCGAGCGCCTGGTAGAGCCTATGTTAACCAAACTTTGATTAGCTGGCGGCTCACCAGCCGGCAACATAAGTTCAAACACAGCTTGCGACGAGATTCGAGCCTTCGACCTCCCGCTCCGAAGGCGGACGGCGGACTCCATAACCACTTGCATTTTAACCTTTCCATGTGAACTATTGCCCCGGTCCGAAGGTAGTACGAGGCATCGAAGTTCTACTGTATACACACGTTTCCAAACACATGTCGATAACATTATCATTATAATTGAATTAGCATAAATACAGTTGTATAGCATGTTATCAGTTGACAATGGACTGCCTTAAAACTTTATTAGTATAATACAATTTCATAGAAAAATCAAAAGAACTGTTACATGAATATATCATTTTTAACCAATCATTTCAGCATAAGAACAACAAAGTACGACACAATGTACATTAGAAAACAGACAAGCGCCCAATAAATACGTATTTAAAATTCTAACGCTTTTCAGTTAAAATTTTGACGAAACTTTAAAAATGATAAATGTTTATATAAGTATATAAACGATGAAAACTACGAGTCTAACCTGACATATTTGTGTTACTGTAGTCTATCCGAACACTTTATCCACTGCAAACTGCAGCTAGTTAATAAACTGATAAAACAAAAATGTATGATTTCATCTAGTTATATAAGTCGTTGATAATCGGGTATATCATATACAATATACGCTATCTCACGAGCGTAGCATGTGGAGATATCTGGTCATGCACCCCTGTGTTTTCTCCGTAAATATGTGAATCGTATCATCCGGACCAACCATCGTTAGCCTTTCCATTCCACTGGTTCAAATATCATAACAGTAAAATTCATGGTCATACTAAACATTGATGGAATTCATTTTAGTTTCTACTACTCTTTAGGATTGACGGAAAACATGTTGATCGAACTCCATACCAGCTTTTTTCACACCATGGAAAATGTGGTTCCCAGTTATTGGACTCCAACAATACTTTTCAGGATTCCCATTGATCGATTGTGGATGAGTGGGGTCGATCGTCGTTGATGATAATAATAACTTACAAGACTAATCAAAGATTAACGATCCGTTTTCTCCAGTAAATTGCAATTGCGTTCAGAATGTGATTTCATTATTACCCAGATCCACCCTGGCTAACCTCATTCTTCGAGTCTCAGAAACTGTTATTCATTATATTCATTATATTTCAAATTAAGGTAAGTTATGATGACGTTATATCTCCCATAGAGTTAGGACTGCGAGATTTAGAGCCTATGTGCAAATTTAATAACACTGATGAAACTCAAAATTGGGGTTTCAGATAAACTCTTGACCTCTTTTGATCATTTCAAATAGGCCAGACAATATAATCTGCACTGCTCAATGACCTGATAAGGCAACAAGCCAAGGCGAACCACTACTAATATAAGTCAAATAGCGTCAGTCAGCGGACCCGCGACAAGGACCGTCACAAACTACAATGGCCCATCCCAAAGCAGCACCCGATGGAAAACTAAGCACAGTCAACGGAATAGTACTCGTATTATATTGTCACGTACGTATGTATGCTATAAATACGTATGGGCGATAATTTGAAATGTTACAAAATGAATTTCTCGATGTGGAATTCAATGGTGTAAAACGCACCGGGGCGAAATCACTAGAAAAAGCAGCGAACGAATTGCGCAGCAAATAAACTTTCAGCAGACGTAATCGGAATAAGAGTAAGCAGGGAAGAAGGAATTACACGGACAATCACATATTCCAAGGACTACTGACAACTAAACACTCAGTAGAAACAATATACGACGCACATGCCTTTTGAAATAAATGATGCAGCCAATGATGCAAACCAAATCATTGTATGGCTTATCGGATTACTATAAAAGTCACCCTGTATCATTTATTGCTATTGAAAGCACATGTAAAATCTGATCACTGTACTAATTGTTGTCATACTATATCATTCAACGTGTAGTCATTATCTTAATTACCGTAAATCGACTAGTTTACAGTGATTTTTACCTGCGAGTCCTGAGTCCTTAACTGATAAAAAGCAGCGAGGATGCATAGCTTCTAATTATATGAGTCCAAATAATGCATTGGGATTTCTAAAAAAAATAGTTTGATAATTAATTATAATCAGAACCCTGGTTTTCACCAGCTAATAGTGTCAACGACCTGTTTTACACATTTCTTTAACAGGTTATTTTGATTGGGACATACTTAGACTAGTTCTTTCACTGATGTGGACTACGTAATGAGCTATATCTTCACAACTATCCTATAGTTAGATGCCAAACATCGCCAAAAAATAACTCTTTACATGTTGGACTTTGTTTGCAAAAATAACCATGTTTGAACTATATATGCTGAAATACTCTATGAGGGACAACTTCGGAATGCAAAAGTGACGTCATCGAAACGTAACGAAACACTGACAAATAAGAGGTTCCGTCAACAGTAAGATTATATGCGCTCGAAATAGCATGCAAAGTATCGTAACCTACGACAGTGACGTCAAAGTTGGAACGTCATACCACTGTACAATATTTGACCATCGTAAATTTTTGTTAATTGTATTCATATGCTTACGATGCCATTAGACTTTTTTTCTGATACACACAATAATCTTACTAATTGCGACATTTTGCGTTAAGGTTGCGACGTTTCCCGGTAGTTGATTTTTTGCGACGTTTTGCGTCAGCGCTGCGACATTTTAGGGTAGGTTGATTGCGACGTTTTGCGTTGATTGCGACATTTCGCGGCAACCTTGCGACGTTTTACGTCAGCTGCGACATTTCACGGCATTGCGACATTTCACGACGCTACAATGTGCATTAAACACATATCCATCGCTTTCGATAAACAATATATTCAAAAAGGTAACTGAAAAAATCATAATCGTGTGACGCCAAATAAGAAAATTATTAGCAAAGTACACGATTTACTGGGACGACCCCCGTATATATCTATGTGTGTTTTACAAGCTTGTATTCATCACCATTATCATAATAAACAGCGTATTTCATAGCGCTATGAGTGACACCTACGACGTATAAAATAGCGCGACGTCATTTTGTGCACCGGGTAAGCGTAAGTGACTATGTTTAAACACCTGCAACGATAGAACCGCGTATTATTTACCTTCATAATCGCACTGTTTGTAGAATAAGGTTTGAATTTTCATATAATATAAAAAAATATGTTAATGCGGGTTTTATGACAATAATTCTAGTAATTTTTTAACTTCCCACGTACATGTCCTTATTCTGATTTGAAACTTGCAAGTTTTGATTTTTTATATGAACGGGATCTGTATCTTCACTAAAGCTTGTCCCATATCATATCTAGCTCATTAACTTTCATCTTTTTACCTCTGCACGAACATCTCTAATAATATTTGTATCGTTGTAGTGCAATAACTTTTTTTTAAACCAGAAACATCCCATGTTCGTTACAAACAAGTGGAGTAAGTATGTGTCTGTATACAGTTTTACAGATTATTTCAAGATTTTAGGCCATTGGCCCATGAATCACATATAATATAATTACAAGCAATAATAACAAACATGTTACAAGTAATATAGTGTGTCAGAATATAATAAGTAATATACATGTATGCACAAGTACTTTAATATATACTTTGGTAATGCAAATTGATGTCAAGTTGTGCAAAAAGTCATCCAATTAAGGAGTTTCGATCGAGCTACCTTGTGAGCAAGCCCGGAAATACCGCCTTAATATCGCCGGATATTACTATGTATAGGTGATTCAAAGATCTCTGTCACAACCGGTAAATAAACATTCAACCCGGGTGATTTATTACAGGTTTCTCAGGATTAAATTCTTCCATCATACATATACTTATATGATTAAAACTCTAATGGTCCTATTGCATAGTGGTTATACTTACTGCATTTAGTTATTTAGAAATTAAACATTCTGGCGGTTTTTACAGACATCTTTGAATCGACAATACTAGTATTAATCGATTACTTGTATATACTGTTGTTTATTATTTGCCAAGACATTAACTTCTAGCTTTAAAATGCATTTTAGTGGGTAAAAATCTTGGCACTGCTGTTCTCTAAGTTATGCTCCGGACAAACAAAATCTACCGGTGGAATTCCTACGAAACAGTTAATTTGGCTGCTTTACTGAATGAGCGCCACTTATTTGTGTAAAATTACTCGCATTGGACCAAGTTTGTGATACCGGTTTTTTTTCAACTGGATTTTCCAAATATCGTAGCCACATAAACCCGTTTTGCAAGACACACCTTTATTCCCTCCTCAATTTTTCGACCATGTACGACATGTAGGCAATGGGATGTATGTCGGATCGAGAAATCCGGGTATTTACCCCAACACATTGCCGAAAAGTTGCTCTAGTCAATGAGATAATGTAAAAGAATTCTTTCTGAATGGTATGGCCGTAAATGTCTTAATGTCACAAACAGTTTCTGGCATCATGATATCCTGGCACTTGATGCCTGTGGTCTGCTTCACAAACGCTTTTGATGTGTTACCGATATTCAATTGACTATTTAAGCAAAAGAAGTACATGTATATAGTAAGGGCCTAGATTGCATGCGGTACTACCGAGTTTACAGTCGACACAATTATGTTTTTGAAACGTGTCTTTTTGCGAAAATATGCCCCCTATAATAGTCCCTGGAATACTCATTGTCCAATGAAGACATGGTGTTATCACGTCGATCGGTTAACTGAACCGTCTTACCCCATTAAAAATGTATAAAATACATTTCCCGCTTATCAAGGAGTTTGCTGTTTATCTGATGGTCTATTTGGTACAAACTTTGTCGAACGGACCATTTTCTCCTTGACAGTGACCTTGTCACGCCACCTGTTCTGTTGTTGTACATTATTTAAAGATATCAAAACGTTTTTAATCGCGTCCATAGCCTTGTTATGGTGATAAGGTTCCATATATAGACTACATATACGAACTGCAAACAAGATTAAACTATATAATTAGCTCTAATTAGGTCGTCTCGTCTCACATTATCTCTCAAAATCAGACATTTGTAGAACGCATCATGTATGTCTGGTCATGTATATAATGTACATGTATTTGATAACTTTACAAGTAATGATGTAACTTTACTGTGATTTTTTTATTTGACTGACTTTAATACTGCTCTTTATTGTTGGTGCATGTATATGGACTGTGTCAACCTGTCTACATGAGTATATGTGTCATATCATCCTTAAAAACCCAGGCGAGACTCCGCCCCTGTACTCACTCGGTTCATCGATGTAGCGAGTTCGGGACTCGGTGTAGTCACCGCTGGGTTTTCGAAGATGCTGAAGTAGCGAGTTCGGGAGTGTAGTCACCGCTGGGTTTTCGAGGATGCTAAAGTAGCGAGTTCGGGAGTGTAGTCACCGCTGGGTTTTCGAAGATGCTGAAGTAGCGAGTTCGGGAGTGTAGTCACCGCTTGGTTTTCGAGGATGCTAAAGTAGCGAGTTCGGGAGTGTAGTCACCGCTGGGTTTTCGAAGATGCTAAAGTAGCTAGTTCGGGAGTGTAGTCACCGCTGGGTTTTCGAAGATGCTGAAGTAGCGAGTTCGGGAGTGTAGTCACCGCTGGGTTTTCGAGGATGCTGAAGTAGCGAGTTCGGGAGTGTAGTCACCGCTGGGTTTTCGAAGATGCTGAAGTAGCGCGTTCGGGAGTGTAGTCACCGCTGGGTTTTCGAAGATGCTGAAGTAGCGAGTTCGGGAGTGTAGTCACCGCTGGGTTTTCGAGGATGCTAAAGTAGCGAGTTCGGGAGTGTAGTCACCGCTGGGTTTTCGAAGATGCTAAAGTAGCGAGTTCGGGAGTGTAGTCACCGCTGGGTTTTCGAGGATGCTAAAGTAGCGAGTTCGGGAGTGCAGTCAGTCTCACCGCTGGGTTTTCGAAGATGGCGTCAAACCAATGTAATTGGAATCCAGGCTCTTATAACGCTTCACAATTTTACGCTGATATAACAGCGTACAGTGGAACAAATGTTCGATTCTAATGAGATGTCAAATGTCCCCTTCATGTAGTTGTATATAACACTGACAACATTCCATACAATAATGTATTATACGCCATCGACAAAATAAGACAACAAAGTCCTTGCATTGGTGTTATCTTTCTGTCTTTCTTTTTTATGGAGGCAACGCAGATAGGCCAAGTTTATTTCAAATGGTGCAGCCGAGATTTGATGGCACACTAACATTGACAATAAGTCATCGGTAGGATCTGTCCATACTGAACAGCGGGTATGTTCATACATCTTGATCATCTAAACGCTTTTCGGTTATTTCAAATATCGAACTTCTACATTCAGTCTATTCAATATAATGAAATGTAGTGTAGTGGATACACTATGGACTTTAATACAGACGTTCCTGGTTCGAATCCCGGCAGATACCTTTTTCACTTTTACGCAAGATTTTCACAATATTCATGCATTGGTAGGAGAGTAACTTAAGATCAAGATTGTGAACTTCGCATTGTTTTAAAGAAATTTTATTCGATTGATTTAGTTGATTTTAGGCCTTAAGCTATGTGGATATTATATGAATAGTCGTATTAACATTTTTCTTGGATTTGTTCTTTGCAATGGTTATGCCAGAGGCTTGTGAATAAAATGAAAGATAACGAGACTGTCATCGTATAATGTGATTTAAAAAACACTAAGTGATATGTATTTAGGGCTAAATAAGTCATAGACATTACCAAAATAGTATATAATAAAATGAGGACGTGAATGAGACTCGAACCTGCACCTTGTAGTAATTTGTAGTTGCATAATTTTACCATCTGCGCTACAGTGGCAAATGTATGACTAAGTTTGTATACTTGTTCTTGTTTTTGAAGTCTCATACAAACCAAGCGTCTATTGACCCTGACCGCAAATGATCACCCCTTTATAAACGAAATGAAATCGTCGCCTTATGCACATGTTATTGTACCATCATATCTCGGCCGCACTATTTGTTTTATTCTTGTCCGGTTTGTTCGAGCAATTCCATAATCAAGAAAGGTCTTCCAATTCGTCTGTGTGGGCCTCTTTTGTTTTTTAAGAAACTCTACCGCCATTATGTTCGATATTTTAAGAGGTTGGATGAGCAAGGTAAACATTGCACAAACAAAACGGCGACGTCCAGCGAAGACATGATGTGATGGATTGTCCACCGACTTCATCCGCGTCTGAGAATATGTTTCTCTACACGGTAGCGATATTGGCCGAATTTCTAAATGGCTTATTTGCACCTGATCCATGCGCCCGATATGTCCGATTTTTTCAAAATTTCTTCTCAGTCGATCGGCTTTTCTAAAATACATGTACATACCACTGGCCAGAATGAAGAGCACGCTGAAGCCGTCAAATTGACGAGTACCGACACTCGAAACCAGACAAGAACGCCAAACGTCGTTCTGAAAAATGGGTCAGTATATTTGATTACGGGTGTTTTAGCTCAAATGACTGCGAGAAGCATGTTTCCTATCAATATCATTGGACATCATCGAGTTTTCGATTATTTGTATTTTTCTTAAAACATTATTTTAAATTATTTTTATAATTTTCTTCAGATAAACGTCAATGAGTTCTGATTGTGCAACTCGTATGGTATGAGACGGACCAATGGACAATCAGAATAAACAAATCCAACACTGATTAATACACTTCTCGTTGACCGACATATTTCCTATCTCCCTACTAGTCAGTCCATTATCAAAGTAAACCATTTTGACGTGATCCGCTAGCTTATCAATCTGAGTTCAAACCCGTACATTGACCCGTTTAAAATTATATTTAAATTTGGGTTAAGAATGATGTGAGACACTGCAAACACTTCCCTTTGCACCCTTTGTGAATATGCGCATTTGTTGGTCAGGCCCAAATGACATTACTTTATCAGGCCATGTATTTGTCGGGCCGAACTAACATAGTTTTCCTTCAATCAACTGACAGTAAACAAGGACAAACTCCATGTTTGTGTCTGTACCTTCCTGTATGAAAGTTATTTGTTAAAACGACAACTAATCGCTTTGAACGGGTATGATATAGAAGATCTACCCTAAAACAACAGAATGATTTCTTTATTCTAGATATTATATTTTTTCTTTTATTATTTTACATAAAAGTATTATGCTGTCAAACTATTCACACTTGTAGAATTGAAACGAACTATGAAATGCATTGTTAAACATCAATACTATTATACTACATACATTATAAGAAGACATACACTGTAGCATACCATAACAAACCGTATGATAGACAACGTTTTGGGCATTGACTTTTATTTACCTTTTTCAATAACATGCTTCCATATAAAAAGCTGTACAAAAAATATTGAATGTTCGTATGGCAATCATGAATGACTTATCAACTCGGTATCGACATGACAATGAAGTATGAATGTAAAAGGAGATTATTCTAAAAAGTGTTTTAAAAATAATTATGAATTTTGACCTATGGAGTGAGATTGTGAAATTAGCAAACGTTATATTTTACACATGCAAAATGCCGTTGCCCCGCCTACCGGTTTCATAGGCATCGGCAAAATATTCTAAAATGTTAGTATTTCGTTTATCGTAACACTACTGCTAAAGATTCATGTTTACATAGGTGTTCGAAACCACATAAAATATTTTTAACGAAGTTATAGGCATTTTCTCGTTACATACATGGATCATCCGCTTAGTAAATCGCTATAATAATAATAATTATTATTTATATCAAGCGTTTGGTATCAATGATAAAATACCATTATCCATACCAGTAATCACAGAGTACATTACTTAACTTAAATTTGTAAGAGTATAAAACATAGAAAGTTTGTCTGTAAATGTACCACATATGACATGACTACATGAGCGGATCTAACACATGTACTTGTTACGGTAAGGAGTGGTTGTACCAGGTAGTGGTATGAATTCATAATATGGCCAGGAATGGCTTACACATTTGATTCTCAAAGCAATTGTTGAAACAGAAATGGCAATAATGATAAAATCAAAAGAGAACTTGCAGTGAATTAAAAATTGGCACTCAGTATAATAATTATACTGTTGCTACAAAGGCTTTGACATTTTTATTGCCATATTTAATATAATTATGTGAAAACAATTCAGATGACTTTCGATCTTTTGTGAATACTAGTATACCAAACGTCGATATTTTGTTAAAATACCAAACATCACCGGGTACAGCCATTGCTGCTGCCTATTTTGGACAACACGATTATTATGTCCAATACATGTGCATTTAGCCATTTATACTATAGATGGATACCATCATGTATGGTCGTGTGTTGTATGAATTACCATAATTGCAGCTATTCCGTTTTGAGCACACGCCAAAATTGATCAAATAATTGAATGAAGATGGGTAGATTTTAGCAATATGTTATTTAGCATTATTTCTACAAGAGTAAACAAAACATAATACTAGTAATAAACAAATCAAATACAATTTGGTGAATTAAAAGTTTAACAAAATAAAATAAGTTTTGTAAAAGATGCTGCTACATCATAGATAGCAGGACAAAAAGTAATACATATACTATTAAAGCATTCAAAGAACACATAATTATGTAGTGAACACTAGCTATGTACAGCATAATAAAGGAATGTTTTGAAGAACCGGTGATGTAGCATTTATGATACTAAAGTGATACTAGTACACTGAAACAGTACATTTTCGTTTTGAACACATTGAAATACGTATGTAATTTAGCACTAATAATACAAACGGACTAGTTTAAGTCAAACAGCACTTTAAGTTACACTCCTGTCGATTGTATGACCAATACACGTAGCTTGATCTTTGGTATGTCTTTAAAGACCTAGATTATTCCTTCTTTAATTTAGTTGGCACGGTGCCATAGTCTAGGTCTTTAACCGATGTTTCTCTCCATTTACCTTTGTCAATTACCAGGAGTTTGTACGTAACTAGAAATACAATACCCTACTCATCCCAGCTCAATGCGTAATTTAGAAGTTAGACTTTTTATGTCTCGATCTAAACAATGTTCTGGCTCCCTATGAGTTTGCGTACCCGTATCAGTTACCAAGACCAATATCATATCAGCCATGATGGATTTACCCGTGTTAACAAATTACACCAATATATTGAATTAACCCTGACCAATTGCAAAGCCCAAGCCTGTATTCCAAATTGAATTGAGACGTTTACAGTCCCCAGTCTATGTATTGCCGTCAACGTAGTCTTCAATACGTCTGACGACATCCATACGTTCTATACGCCGTAGTTTATCCACCAGGACGGATACTGTAGCATGTTCAGTAGTGACACCCCAATCTTGTAGGAGGGCATCACAGGGGTCACGTGGGGAGCGAAATCTGAGAATATCTATCTGTCGCATTGTACGCCCCAACTCATCTGAAAGTATACCAATATTCAACATGTAGTTAAATTCTGAATACAAAACATACAAAACAAAATGCATACACGAATGTTGTGTTTCCTTATGCCGTAGGTATCTGTAGCGATTATTTAGATCGTAGACATCAAATATAAATGTCCAAGTTGAACACCACCAGGTCATAAGTAATTTCAATGTTATTATAAAAATGGTCACACACACTTCAAACACTGCTGATTACTCGTAAAACGATTTAATGACCTAGTGTTTTATGTAGTAATTTGTGTCAGAATAGATTTCTTTACCATTGTGTGAATATTTCAACAAATTCTGAACACGGGATCCAAAACGCAGGGGCATTCCCTATTATTTTGATCGTTTAAATCGATTCAGAAATATAATACATTAAATTTGAATTACTGTTGCTAAAACTCCTCAAAATTTCAACAAAAAGAACCCACTCATTACCGAGAAAAGATTAAAATATGTTCCATAACGAGCCAAAATAGTCGCGAGTTGTTTCCCTTTGACCACATCATTATAAATGACTGGAAGCAATAAATTATTATTGGTAATTTAAATATAATTTTCACTTTATAGAGAATTATTTCACACACTTTATTCTGACAAATAATGACAGTTGATATTATTTTGTGCATTTTTATGCTAATATAATGTGATACTAGTAGTAGAGAAAAATATGATAGTTTTAGGGAATGCATCTTTAACTGTTCCAGTCGTTGACTTCAAACGACATTTTGTTAACTATTTTAAAATAATAACTCTACCATATAATTAAGTGAGTTTAATAATGCAATATCCACAAAATGTACCCAGGATACTGTTCTTTCATTGTGACCGTGTAAAGGGTAATCAGTACATGAATCACATCAAATAATTCATACGAGTTACTCCGCTTAGCTGTATGGGACAAATAATACATTTGAATCGCCAGCACAAGCTGTTTTGGGATTAGGCACACTGACATGCGTGGTACAGCAATTTATCAGGTAGTTTTCTCACTGGCATCGATGCTTTTATTATTATCAAAGCGTAGTCTTGAAATTGCATCAGTGTGATCAATAAGTTCACATTTAGCACTTCGTACACATCAAAGCTGACAAACCCAACTACCGGTAATACCGGATATTAAAAAATTTACCTGCAAGCAGTCTCCAGTCACGACCTAGCGGATTGTAGAGGTTCAAATCATCACAAATATCAGAAAATAATCTCGGGGGAAGGTCTAAAACATTGACATCCCACAATGAACTTCGTCGTCGCTCGGTTCTGGATTCGCCATGATTAGATCTACGGACTACGATCTACAACATAGAGTGAGAAATATAAATCAGAGATGTACACACGATCAAACATTCAACCGTTCGTGAATCCAAACCACTTTGACACATGTTTTGTTCGGCTTTCAGCTTCCGTGTTGGTTTGTATCACCGGGATTAAAGATTTGATGTTTCACATTATGTCTTTTGATTTGGGAACATGTATCTCCATCAGGTAACGGTTAATTAACTCAAACACACGCATACTTTATTAAAAATTAATGAAATACATTACCCTGAATTATTTTTGTCAGAGAGAATATAAATACTGTAGCTAATACATTATAAATTTCTTGAACAGTACACATTGTACTTGTGTTTTACTGATTTATGTACAGGTGTGTAATTTTGAACAGAATATACTAAATACAATTTACCTGGCCAAGAACAAAATTGAACTGGTTACCACGACACCAGAATTCCTTTTGTTCTGGTAGATAAACCAGGCGACGTCTCTGAGTTCCTGGAACCTCAAGTTGGATATTCTCATACAGAGAAAATATGTGTCGCTCCTAAAATATCAACATTTATTAAAATAAGTATAGTTATGATATATCAACAAGCATAATCTTACTAAATTGGTCACGATAACGATAACAATGACTTGAAATCGCTTATAATGTTTACTTGATGACGTAATTCTTTGGAAACATTTTAAGGTATGTGTGACAACTTCTAAAGCGTTTGATATCCGTCTACACAGTCTATACTTATGTAAAATAATGAACCAACAAAAATGAAAGTTCTGCAAATACCACATACCAATCAAACAAATCATCTCGAGCTTAATATAAATGCAAATACATTTGTGTATTATAATGTGTCTTTGGTTTCATTTCCATATGAGACAGAACTTCCAAATTGGCATCAGAAAACAGAAACATTGCAATCCTAGTTTATTACAATAAACTTTTAAGACCTTGAACTTTAAATTTTATCTCAATTTCATAAGTCCGTTTAAGCAAGAGTTCAACTTGAAGTGTATGTATATATCTGAAAAAATGAATAAAATATATATATACATGTATATTAAAAAAAAAGAGTTCAACTTGTCAGTTTGTCGCATTATCCTGAAGAAACATAATAACATTGCACTTACCCCATATTGACAGAAATCGTGGGGACCAACAAACGGACACATGACTCCTATCTTGTATCGACATTTCCTGAAATCTCTCTCCACGATATTACACACTTTCTGACAGATGTTCCTCGTCAGTGAGAGACAGCCATGTTGATCAATACCTCGTACTACAATCTTCAACAGTTGTTGTGCAGGAGACTTATTGTCAGACAGTTCCAGTAACTCTATCTTAAAACTATGAGAATCCTTGTATGTGAATAACGCCTTTGACGTGGAGACATTCAAGTGGAAACTTCCGTCGGTCCCGATATCGATGTGGCTTTCACTGGTGCACTGACAAACGAGACGGGTGAACACAAACTTAGGAACCACGGGACCAAAGTCAATGTAGACCACAGTGTCTGTATCTAAATCATCCCAATAATTCTGAGGATAAGGTAAAGTATCTTTCAATAACGGTGTAACGAGGAAGCACTTTTCTCCGAGTGCATCACGTCCATCAATACTAAGATCCAGTTTGCAGACAAGATCGAGGTACTCCAACAGTTGAATGACAACTTTAATACTGACTTCATTGCTGACCAGGGGACTCTTCTCTATGATGTGGTGCAACAGACGTTTGGAAGCAATGCCTAATTCAGCCACAGTATGCCAAGCTTGTATAAACTCAGCACGACGTTCTGACCTCGGTGGTGCTCTTACAAGACTGATGATTATGTTAACCAGGGCCTTCGGATCGAGAACAACTAACTGGTTGTGATTATTATCATACGAGTTGTAAATGATTTCACCACTTTCGTGAAAATATGTCAACATATCTTCAAGCTCACCAGCTTTTTCTAACACACATTCCTTGGTTCTGCTCATGTCTTCGATTTCATCCAATGTTAAGATAAGTTTACCCTGTTCCCGGCATTCATTGATGACACGATAGAAGTACAAGTACTTGATTGGATATGTCGGCTTCATGGAACCGTCAGCCAGCTTGATCATCTGTGTGCGCAGGTTTTCATGGTCTGCATCTGCTTCATTTCTCAGACTGTTTTCTACCATGAATACTGGTTTGTCAGTCTTCTTATTCCACACGACCATGTTATGAAACTGTCTAGGTAATTGACTCATAATTGATTGTATGACCTGTTCTAAATCTTCCTTACTGAGAGACTCGTCATCACGATGAGTACCGACAATGAAGGCTCTAACACTGGGGTATCTATCATGGACGAATATCGCTTGTAACCAGTATAATATTTCAGCAAATGCAATGCGGAAATTTCTTTTTGCTTCCACGAAATTGAAGCAGATGATATAGACACAGTGTCCCATCATGTAGATATGGTGTACAGAATGGTACAGCGGATGTCCTGCAAAGTCCCGGATTACAAACTTTAAACTAGCTTCAGTTTTTGCATCTAACACTTTAGTTGCATTGTTTATCACAGCCTTTGGTGCAGCTTCAGTTTTTCCTTCCAGAATGAAGTGACACAATTCAACAAATATTGGGACAGTCGTTGAACACAGTAAGTATAGGAACGGGTTAGGAGGATATTTCCATCCAAGTACGAACACAAGGAAAAAGCCAGGAATAATGCCAAGCGAGTAGCACACTAAGCGACGACTTCGTCTGGAATTGGCAAGACGTTTAAGAAAGAATGGATTTAGTAGTTTGACGTAGGTGTCGAATCCTATCTTGATTGATACGGCATGAGTGTAACCACAAGCCAGTCCAGCAAGCATGCTATACCACAATATTTCAGGAATAAAATACCAACCAAAAGCCAGGAATACCCCTGTACCGGCAATGAGTTTGGGATAACGAACCGTCCAAATACCAACGAGAGTGCACATTGTAAAAACGTGAATTTGTGGTTGCATCAATACATTGCGATCAAAGCTTGATGTATCCCAAGGAGGTTTCGCTATTCCTAAAATAAAACAAAACCCCATTGCCATAGAAAGACCCATGCTGAACCCCATCCAAAGATGTATGGATGAGAACGACAGGAAGGCGTACATGATGGCTAACAATCGACAATTGTTTTTGTAAGTTTGGACTAAGTTTCCGAAAGTGTTCCAGCGCATAAATGCATCACAATAAAACACCAGACACATTGTTCCTATAGCCATACCAAAGCCATCCCTCATTGTGTCAAACAGGAATATACCGGAGAACAGTAGGGACAGTATTAACATGAATGGAAACCATGGGAACGATGCTAGAGAAGGGAGTTCGGCTAATGTAAAGTACAACCACATCATGACGTAGGCAAGTACAGTTGCTTTAAGGAATGACTTCATTTCCGCTTTGTGTTTCCTCCCGCGTTCTTTTTTCTTAAGTCTTTCCCTCACGTGTTTGCCGACAACTATGTCACATTCTTCAACATTCGCTTTACACATGTCCACTTTCGCCCAAAATTTATTTGTCCCTGATCCTGGAATGGTTCCCAATGTTTCAACTAGCTCATGTTCTATTCCTACTGTACTTTCTTCCCGTTCGTTGAATGCTTCACCAACTAGTAAACGTCGTAGACTGGTTTTACCCTGACGGACTTTACCGACGATATTTACAACCATTCTGTATGATTTGTCCTGGTCTTGCTCGATGGCTTGCGCATGCGCCTCACGAACTTCCGGTCCATAGATGTAAGCCATACCAGTAGTTAGCTTCATGTCATACAACGCTTGACTGTCGGATTTCTCCATTTTGGTTGATCCCTGTATTAAATATAAAATGGATACTTTCAGTATCAACTATCAATACCACAATTATAACACTATATGTATAATTGATCGACGGATACATTATTGGGTGTATGAACTGACTACATGTACTAGTAATACTAGCGTCCCATACATCATAAAAAACAAACCATTTCAACTTGGCCAAAATATTTACCATGCCACATGGATCTATTTTATATTGATTTGCTTCTAAAATTCATACTTTTCGTCACCTTCTAGTTTAACTTTGTGACAACTAAACATCTCACAGAGAGAATTTAGTTTTATGTCTAATATTTGAGTGACAATACCATAAAATACGTGAATAGACTTCTTTAAATTGAAAAGTTCAGTCATCAAGTGATGACGGTTCAGCAAAACGCGTTATGTTAACACAAACACATAAAACACAATAATGAAATTATTGCACGTGACTGCAGTGGTTGAAATTATAATATTATATGCATACTATATAACTATCTAACAGCTAATTATTGTCAAGATTTATCGGTTATAAAACTATGTTCACCGCATTATGTAATGATTATGAAAACCAAATCCGGTATATGAATGCATGTATTTATTGTTGTGCTACTCCTATCAATAAGACATTATGAGTCACAAGAACATACCGTATTCACCTCCCGTTCCCTATCTCATAGAGTCAGACAGGTCCGGGTACACCATAGCCATTATATAACTAAGTCGTCTTATCTCATAGAGTCAGACAGGTCCGGGTACACCATAGCCATTATATAACTAAGTCGTCTTATCTCATAGAGTCAGACAGGTCCGGGTACACCATAGCCATTATATAACTAAGTCGTCTTATCTCATAGAGTCAGACAGGTCCGGGTACACCATAGCCATTATATAACTAAGTCGTCTTATCTCATAGAGTCAGACAGGTCCGGGTACACCATAGCCATTATATAACTAAGTCGTCTTATCTCATAGAGTCAGACAGGTCCGGGTACACCATAGCCATTATATAACTAAGTCGTCTTATCTCATAGAGTCAGACAGGTCCGGGTACACCATAGCCATTATATAACTAAGTCGTCTTATCTCATAGAGTCAGACAGGTCCGGGTACACCATAGCCATTATATAACTAAGTCGTCTTATCTCATAGAGTCAGACAGGTCCGGGTACACCATAGCCATTATATAACTAAGTCGTCTTATCTCATAGAGTCAGACAGGTCCGGGTACACCATAGCCATTATATAACTAAGTCGTCTTATCTCATAGAGTCAGACAGGTCCGGGTACACCATAGCCATTATATAACTAAGTCGTCTTATCTCATAGAGTCAGACAGGTCCGGGTACACCATAGCCATTATATAACTAAGTCGTCTTATCTCATAGAGTCAGACAGGTCCGGGTACACCATAGCCATTATATAACTAAGTCGTCTTATCTCATAGAGTCAGACAGGTCCGGGTACACCATAGCCATTATATAACTAAGTCGTCTTATCTCATAGAGTCAGACAGGTCCGGGTACACCATAGCCATTATATAACTAAGTCGTCTTATCTCATAGAGTCAGACAGGTCCGGGTACACCATAGCCATTATATAACTAAGTCGTCTTGTCTCATAGAGTCAGACAGGTCCGGGTACACCATAGCCATTATATAACTAAGTCGTCTTATCTCATAGAGTCAGACAAGTCCGGGTACACCATAGCCATTATATAACTAAGTCGTCTTATCTCATAGAGTCAGACAAGTCCGGGTACACCATAGCCATTATATAACTAACTCGTTGGTGGCTCACCAGTCGGTCATAATGTCGGCTTCGAACCTCTGTCAGGCTTTCCCGACCTTAGACAATTAAAAACGTAAACCGTATGAAACTTATCGTGAAATTATTCGAACGTTATATTTAGTGTCTTCTTTAGCCGGGTGAAATCTTCTGACTTCATGTATACATTTATCAAACAATCGTGTCCGATCAAACCATATTCGCTTTGTAAGATTTTAACGACATTAAAGTGACTTGAAGGTCAGCAGGTGTTGTATGTCTAGCACAATAGTTATACACAAAGAGTAAAATAATTTAGATCCATTCAATGCATGGTGTTACCATGGTTAGCCTAAGTAAAACTAAATGTGGTATACCGGTGGGTTATTAGCATATCGGATCTATACAGGCATTTGGAGGGGATATTAAATGTCAATCGACAAAATTTAGTCCGTTAACGACAACTGATATGGTATTCAACAGAGGCCTACATACAAAGTATGTATACATCAAATTGTTGATTTCTATCATGCTCAGCCCAACAAAAACTTCTATGAGTACAGTCTATGTTTCTCGTTTAATGCTTACTCGAGATAGTATTAAATTTATTTTTCAGATTTTATAGATATAAGATCAACAAAACAACATCAATACATAATCATTTCAATATTTGATAACCAGTGCGTATGTACCAGGATATTTCTAGACTCCCTGGTATGTGCCGACCCCTCCCTACATGACTTGTACATGTAGAAGGTGCCGACAAGCCCCACATTCCTGTAAGTTTTAGACTGTCTACAAAGACATGTCTGTCCAGTATATGGATGTTTCTTCGATATTTGTGGTAGTCCGAACAATATACTAGAATTATTTATACATGTATGTGTGTATTAGTCTAGTACTATCTGAAAAGAATTTAAATATGCATAATGTTAAATTGTTAATACATATCACCATTAACCATTGTAAACTATTTCAAATTGTACTGTATATGAAGATGCTGGACACCAAGGGAAAGACAAAACCCTGTGGCTGGCCAAACAACGTTTTTTCTGGCCTGGTCTTGAAAAAGACATAACAGGCTGGGTAGAACAGTGCGGCCGGTGCATAAGGAGGAAAACTCCAGTTGGCAAGCCATTTGCAGAGCTTGTTCCCATTCGAACCACCAGGCCAATGGAATTGGTGTCCATTGACTTTTTGAAGTTCGAACCAAGTAAAGGTGGTATCGAAAATATTCTCGTTATAGTAGACCATTTCACTCGGTTTGCGCAAGCTATTCCTTGCCGCAACCAGACAGCTGTGACTACAGCTAAGGCGCTATACGAAGGGTACTTTCGATATTATGGGTTTCCAGAAAAGCTACATAGCGACCAGGGCCGGAACTTTCTAAGTTCCACCATTAAGGAGCTATGTAGAATTGCGAGTATCAGAAAGTCAAGAGCAACACCATACCACCCTATGGGTAATGGTCAGGCGGAGAGATGGAATCAGACTCTCTTGAAAATGCTGGGTACACTGGAAACCCACCAAAAGGCAGACTGGAAGTCTTACATCGCCCCCTTGGTCCAGGCTTACAATGCGACCAAGAATGATAGTACTGGGTACGCTCCCCACTACCTTATGTTTGGCTGGCATCCCCGACTTCCCTTAGATGCATATCTGGGAACTGATCCCTCAGAGGAACATTCAGGTTCCCACTCCAACTATGCATCTAAACTCCACCAGCGCCTACAGTATGCATATCGCAAGGCCGCCGAGGAAGCCGGGCGAAGCGCCGCCAAGAACAAACTAAACTATGATGTGCGAGTTAGACACTCTGGTCTTCAAGTTGGAGACAGAGTGCTGGTCCGGAAAGTTGGCCTAAAAGGTACCAACAAGTTGGCCGACAGGTGGGAACAGGAGGTTTCTACTGTCATATCAATGCCAAATCCGGATGTTCCGGTGTACAAAGTGCTCCAAGTGGGTAAAAAGGGACCTGTTAGGACCCTGCACCGGAATATGTTGCTGCCCTTCACCTCATCTGTTGAGGAAGTTACACCCACTGTTGGGGGAAGCTCTCGCAAGAGACCGTCCTCTAAACCCAGCAGTGTGGCACCTAACCCACCTCTTTCCGAGGGCAGCAACACCAGTACTCAGTCTAGCAGCTCTGAATCTGAATCTGATGATGACAGGTCAGGTGTTTATATACCGCCCCCTCTGAGAAAACCTCAACCTCAACCCCTGCCTATCTTACTTGATTCTACCGTGCAGCCTCCTAGTTCAGAGGATATCAGGCCTTCACAGACCTTGAGATCTACCTTTCTGAGCAGAAGTGCTGACACTCAGAATTTAAGTACTACTCCGTCCCTGACTGAAGTGTCCTCTTTGAGAAGGGAGTTCAGTAACGAAGTTACCTCTGTTACTGAAGCCACCTCCCCACCTCTGGTGAGTCAGCGCCCAGTTAGACGACGAGTAGCTCCAGATAGGTATGGGGAATGGGTTACCCCTATTTCTGCTACAGTGAATACGGAGAAATTCGAAGTTTTTGTTTAGGTTCTTGTCTGTTATAAGGCGTCTGTTCCGCATTAAATTGTTTTGTGTTCTATTATTCACTACATTTATTGCTGGTTATTCAGTTCTCTATTCATTGCTACTGTTCTATTCTTGAGTTCTATAGTGAACCTCCCCTTTATTCTGTTCAGCAGTTACGAGGTTTTACTGTATACCACCGTTTCACAGTTTTACTGTACTTGCGTTCCGCGCTTCAACCGTTTCGCTGTTTAACAATTACTGGGTTATTTTACATATTATGTACATGTACCTTTTGTAGATTTATAGGTAGTATCTGGTTTATTTAGTGAGGTTTAATTTGTAATGTATTCCTTTACAGGAATTTGTTTAATTTAATAAGCCTTATTGCTTTATTGCCAGTGTAGTTATACTTATTCTGGTCATACTGATTAGTCTAGGTTGATGGAGTTGTTTTTAGTTATTGTGAGCGCAGTTTGTTTATACAATTCTGTTTTTACTATTGTTTGTGTATTTCCTGTACTGTAGGAAGTTGGCAAATTGTTGAGTACTTTTATATAGTGATCAAGTTATTTATTAATGCAGTATTGCATTAGTGTTTCATTTTGTAGAAGATGGCTATTTTCAGTGCAGTTTATTCCAAATGTGAACTGTCAGTGTTTAGTTATTATCATATTACATGTATATGTCTATTTAAGTGATATTTATACCGTATATGTTTATATTTATTGAAATGTCAGGAGCCATTTCCTTAGAGGGAGGGAATGTGTAACCCTGGTAACTTTGTGTGTCTTTGTCATCTCTAGTCCCTGTGGTGTTTATGTTATGGCTTTATTTGCCTAACTGTATGTGTGTATATTGTGTGTATATAATATGGGAGCATGATTAGATTGGAATGTGTGTGTATTGTTCGGCATGAATGAGCTGGGTGAGTGAAAGTTGTAAAACCGGTATGGTTGGTGATTGTGTGTTTGTGTGTTCCCATGCATGTCCATTCTTCCCGCCTTTATCTTTTCTCTCATCTGTTACTGACACTCCTTCCCTGACTATTGGAGGAGTCAGTTGGACATTTTATACAATTTGTACTTTATAACATCTCTACTACCTAGTCATTATTTTACTTTCACAAGTGAAATATATTCTATTGGTCCTGGTTCTTCTGCGTATTTTATTAAATACAGTACTCTTCTAAAATCGACTTGATGTTATCTACATACCCCACCCTGTTACATACATGTAGAATGTATTTTCTTGAATAAACTATCTTTCTATGTTTCTGACTTGCCTGACCGATTTATAGAATATACGCACATTTTGTCATGTCTTTAAATACATTAAGTGTAAACAATTTAGTATAAAGCTTAACTTGGAACTGCGTCGAGATTAACCAACTTATTGAAATATTCGCAAGGCGTCAAGTATCTAATTTGTTACTAGGTTATGAAACTGCTATATACGTATACACTCAACATAGGAGGGTCGAGGATACAAAATATTGCAAATTAAAATGAAGTCAAAATTCTTCCGATATGGTGAGATGTAATGAAGTGACATATGGCGCGAAGAAACGTTATAAGTCTTATATAACAAGCCGGGACAGGACCTGTATTGAAACACCTGTTTCCAAAGTACATTTTACCATATATTCAACATTTGTGGTTTATAATAGCGAATACAAATGTAGTCAATGTATTTTACATGTAACTTACAATGTATGAACTGATTCTGGTGATAGTGGGCTCGTCTCTTATTATATAATGTTGAAGCCATAGTCAGTGGTGGTTTTGTGGTTAGAGGGACAGTCTGAGGTCGCGATATTTATAATGTTATTAATAGATTCGTAGAATATGGGCCAGTATCGACTCCTTAGCCCCTCATTCAATAATTTAAGAATACAGTATTATTAGATTAGTGAACGGGGGACTAGGGAGTCGATACAGAGTTTACAGACCCATAACATTTTGGCTATACTATGTGTCTTTGTAGCTGGCGCTGAGCGTAAATGGTTATTCCGAGTGGGAATTTTAGTTTGCCTTAACAATTTGTTAAACTATCAATTCGGTTGAAATACCACGTGTACAAAAACAACCCCCTTTTCATAGTTATTTTTGATGCGCAATAAAATAACGCTACTTCTTATCAACTATTTTTTCATGGAACGCAATCCTTTCGTTTGAAAGTTGTGAGGAAGATACACACCCTTAACAACGTAAACATTCCGTCTTTGGATTAACTCCCTTGTTTAAGTTGTCAACTTAAATAATGTCACTTTCGTTTTCATAAATAGTAACCGTAGATATCAAAAGACGACATATTGTGCACACAAATCGTTTACTTAATTATTAGTGTAGTCATTATTTGGTTTACATTAGACCAGTTTTAAATTCTATATACAGTGAATTATAAGAAACTATAGAAAATATATTGTAGTGATTTTATGTGACATTAAAATGAAATCGTCGAAGTTTATAATTGAAAAGATGTTTTGTCAACAACAGGTAAAACATGCTTATTAACTCACCTGTGAAAAATTAGCAGTTGAAAGTTAATAATCCTGATCAACTTTCATGCTGTCCACGTCCAGACACTTTCATCATCATATCGGTACTGTTTGACCCGCTGGAATTCCATTTCTTGTTCCTGGAAACCCAACTTTTGAGTCACTTAAAGCACATATTGAGGCGTCCAGTGGGGAACAATTATTAGTCTTATAAGGGAAGTAACTGATGGCTTACCATTAATTGTGTTGATGTAGTTGCTTCCCTTTAAGCGTGAACGCAAAAAAAACCCCAAAATGGTTGCAACAATGGATACATCATTTTTAATTTGCATTTAATGTGGATGTTAATGTTAAAGGTATGCCACATACATATTACACTTGTTAAAAGTACATTTAGACTCGTAGCCATACAGAGGCACAGCGAGGTACTCGCCTAGGAGAAAAAACCATATAATATTATTTTGACAAAAAAAACCAATAATTAATTGTTTATGTTCAATGTTATTGGTGTGCTAGAAGAGGGAATTGTTAGTATCTTACAGAAAAGTAAGTAGGTACTGGTTGTGAATTCCACTGGTCGCTTAACAACCATCCACGTAAGACAGAAAAACGCTGGGATACCTGCGCAAAACCCAGACAATAGACCAAATAACTAGTACATGCTGTTTATATAAACATTTAATCAAGTATTCAGTATAACTTTGGTCAGAGTTATGGATGCTGCGTCTTTTTGGTGATTACCCGGTACCAGGCATTCTGCATCATTAAGATATTGTATTCAAGATTAATTACTAGCGTTATAACTGTAATTCCACATCTCTTGGTCAATTTCCTATTGGCTTCCTGGAGTTATAAAGTTGACGTCCCTTTGTCCGTTTTCTGCATTCCATAGTAACGTGCAGTCAGTTTGAGTCATGACTTCGATAGTCCTGATTCATCATTGCTAACAGTCGCGAGTTCAATTTTCGACTCATTTGTATCTAGTACATAGTCTGACTTGCAAAATTGACTTGTAAATGAACCGAATCTCGTGCAAAGCTATTTTAATTGTATCATTTACATATATTTGATCTGTATTTACATACATTTGTCATTAGATATCACATGATTATCTGGAATAAATTGAATGCTAAATAAATTGTCCATAGTTACAAAGTATGAGGTATTTTTGGGCTGCTTTGATTGTAGCGTTTATATAAAACTTTATATATTACCTTGTACTATTAACGTCACCGGGTATGGTATGGAAATAGACGGTGGTTCGACAAATACACCCAAGGCCGAATCATTCAAACTTTTGATAAAAGCTTTCAAACAGATAACCGACATTTTTTGTGACCAAACGTTGACCGCATAATCAGCTGTGCAATGACTTTCGTTACTTAGTCTATCTAAGTTATGTTTTTGATATTGGGGTACATAAATTAATAGGTTACTGATCCACAATGGACAAATTGTACGGCAATCATAGTCGTTACTGAAACCTTGAAGTGGCCAATTGTCAGTCACCGTAATACGACCACAGGTAACAGTATCGTTGAAAAAGAAATTAAAAAAATTCAATTTTCAATTTCTTTTTCAACGATACTGTTACCTGTGCATACGACAGTACACAGAGGAGCGTATTCCAATACCTAGGAGTCTAGACTACCCTACTTTCTTTGAAAATAAAGGTTCCCCTGACTTCGAGTATGGCGACAAAGGTACGAACAGTTGCGTTCCTTCCAACTCACTATACATATACGTATAATATACTCGTATGTGCCGTTCTATGCCGCATGTGTGCCGCCGACCAACGATTTTCACGAACGCGTCGCCTCAGAACAACAAGACGCAATCATTACAATGTCAACGAGAACGACAGACAATCTGATGTAACACTATTGATACGTTTCCTGGTGGTATATACATGCAAGGTGTATGTTGGAACAACATGTTGTTCTGCCCCAGTATAAGGAGGGTACAACCATAAACATCTATGTATTCCAGAAAACAGTGTACCGATGTTCACCTTTGCACGTACTCAAACTATTCATTCAATAATGTATTCATAATGCGGGATCGGATGAACTGTTAGAGAATTTTACAAAAGTAATTGTACTATGCTAATGACACAAGATAAATGCATTAAAACCTCACTCTTGTGCGTGAATGTTGCAAATATACGCTCGAAATGATCTCGAACATTCTGAGGTTTTGCAGAATTCATATTTTGTTTATACTAATTTGTTTTAGGTCGCTGTGAAACAAGTTTTTCCAACTTTGTCTATTGATGATATCAATCTAGGATATGATACTTGATAGTCTCAGAACACAAGCAAGATTCCTACAAATGCATGCCGAGCATTAAGAAAGGGAACAGTAAGAGCCCTGATTGTTGTTTTAGAACTATTTTTATTTTATTCAATGATATTGTATCGATAAATTATAGTGAAGTACACAATGCATTATTGTAAAGATCATATAAAAAAACTTATTCTTTGGTGCTTATAATGTGTATGCTTGTGCAGTTTGTATGACATACTTTTCTTTTGAAGTCAGTCCAGAATTTCTTAACAATGTGACTGCTAGAAGCACGTGTCTTTCATATACATGTTCAAAACTGACCAGTTGTGATTGAAACGAGTGGGTGCTAAAACATGTGGTTAAGGTAATTGCATGTAGTTTAATTCAAGATGACCACTATTGCTATGTTTGACTGTAGACGTTGCACCAATGCTCACACCAGTACTGGTTTACCTGATATCACCTATCTGTACTGCTATCATCAGTAGTTAACTAACTGTGAGTATTTTAGGGAAGGTAAATCACAAAACGTGGATAACGTAAGATGAGCTCAGTGGCCGTCAACAGCTGACCAAATGACCGATAACGTACTATACATGTATAATGACAAACTCGGACACTTGAAATACATCAAACAATTACTTAAACTTGAAGGCCAACATAAGATAACCGATATAATACAGTGGACGGTGACATACGACGTATAATACACTAGTATCGATAAGCCTAATTTCAAGGCCATACAATTGATCCACATAGCTCATCAATTTCCGTTCAAATATGAGCTAGTATTTGCGGCATTAAGTTTTGGAAGTGGGCATGAGATACTTCATTTATCCTAGTGTCATGAGTAGAATTGAACGTCCAGTAAAACTTAAAACTCATACACTTGCAATGGAGTGACTTGGATGGGCAATACGTTTTCTTGAATAGATTTACAGCTGGTCTAAAAGTGTATTTATAAATTGCACGTTGTACATAATAAAGCAATGTTTGACAGCAAGAATCAGCAGCTACGACCATCAACTCCTGGTTCAGACTTTCGAGGTTGTGTTTCTGCAAACAATTTGGTCTTAGCCTTGTGAGTCATGGTATATAGGTGGAACCATTATATATTACCTGTACAAAGTATGAGTAATGTAATAACTCATATAATGTGTGACATATGTCTAGTATGGTCCTATACTGAAACATCATTCATTTTCATGGGGGTTATATTTCGTAGAGTTCATGGTTCTACTTTCAACCACGAAATCAAATCCCATCGAAAACTAATTTTGGCCCTTGTATGTATTACCTGAAATGCAAAATCCACGAATTATGGTCCCATTGAAATAGTCTTTTTTTACCAAAACCACAATTTTTTGGTTCCATGAAAATTATATGATTTTACTGTATATATATATACATCGCGTGTGATCATCAGTACAGTTTTATATCGGTCAGTCACCAATCATAGGCACATGGTGTATGCACAGGTAGCAGTATCAGTGTTTGGAAAAGAAAAAAAATCAAATCCGTCACTGAGCTAATACATTATATGGACCGTATATATATCGATTGTCTATCTAACTCCCTGTATATTATCAATAATGTTAGTATATTAGTTCAGTACGGACATTTTTATATATTTTTTTATTCTTTTATTTAATCGTTTGTGGACCAAACACTGATACTGCCACCTGTGGGTGTATGTGCAATGACTATACAAACTATACGAAGTCTCTGTCATTTTAGTACTGGTCAGTATCTGCTATGCATGCACATAGTTTCTCTAAGTGGACAAACTTCGATGCTCCGGTCGAAGATGTCATTGCACTATCACGACTTCGGACAGTATGTGTAATATTATATAATTCAATAATGAAATAATGCAGTCTGTTTGGGGAAATCATAGTGGTGATTCAACTCTACCATCAATGAGAGTCGCCACAAAGGACCGCATGATTCATGTATTTTGTTATGTCCATAGGAGACAAATATAAAATTTACAGTGTGTGCATTGATATGACTTGCGTCATAAAAGTATTTCAATGATGAATTGGCTGAACATGGGGCATTTTCTGTTGACTTTTTACCATATTATCAATAAAGCATGATGTTGTTGGCAGTATTTGTCAAGAAGTGACATTAAAGTGGCAGATCTAACTCCTCAGCTGTGCCATCTACTGCCACAGAAGATTTATAATCCTGGTGTCCATTGCTTAAGGAAAGCGCTATGTAGCACTATCCAAGGGCGGTAATTCATGCCTTGTATAATTAATTGTACGGGAGGTGACTGAATGAAAGTGTTTGGTAGCGCTTTGCTAAGTCAACAGATCCCTGTACACCATGCAGTGCTGTTATCCACATATCTACTAATTACTGTTGTGCTGTGCTGTGATGTGATTGATACTGGTTTTTCCTAGATCCTTTTTTATTTTTAGTAGTTGTTACAATAGGCTTAGCCAGGTGGTCTCGTGTGTTCATACAACTTATTGCTAGGCAACGACACCATACCAAGGGCTCGGTGCAAAACTTATGGTATGTGCCAATATAAATCGATATTGTTACCATAGCTGTGCACAGAGCCCTCAAATTACAGTTAAGGTTCGAATCTCGAATCCAACAATGAGTGCAAATCATTGTTAACAAAACCATGAAATAAAGCAATAACAGAATTTCAAATTGAATTCTTTATTCAACATTTTTCAATAAAGCACAAGCCTAGATGTTACATAGGCTTATAATAATCTAACAACAATCACAAATCTTCATAACTATCAAAATAGCAAAACGATTGTAACACAGCTACACTATTACGCAGGTTTTGGGCACGTCGATTGGTATAAAACCCATAGTAGGGACCAAAACATTTTTCGATTTTTTTCAGTCGCGAGACTTTTTATAGTGAATAAAAAGACTGAAAGACTAAAAAATCTTGAAGTTAGTTTTGTTACCAAGCAACGCACCTAGTATCTGTGTAGTATATTATTATATTAATTGTGGAAGTATGACGTATATACACACTGTACACATAAAACATATAATGCTTGTATGTAGGTAATGCCGGAACGTTTAAAACTGGCAAACAAACGACTTAGGTAGCCAAACATTCGATAGAAGTAGAACCCTATATGGGGCCAGTATAGCTAAGGTATCATCAGTGTTTCAGTAAGCTTGAAGCAACAAAACATGTTAAGGTATTCTACAGACTACATTACACAGAACATATGTTCATAGTGATGTCAAAGGTTATAATCCATTTGTTTTTATCATTCATAGCAGAAACTGATAAGTGCACCAAGAAAGAGTAATTTGGTAGACTTCTTAATTAACATGTTGTCGCTGTAGACTACATATGACCCTACTTCATATAGGATCACCAATGTTACTCTAATCTCCCAGTTGTCTTGCTCAATATAAATGTATAAGAAATAAAAAACATACAAATATTGCACAATTTTTATTTTTTTCAAACAGTTTTCCAGAAAAAAGAAACTCACATACATTCAGACTAAGAATGAATCCATGTTTGTTTTATTTTCCCAAGAAATGATATACCAGCAGCAGTTAAGCTTATAGCATAAAACATATAATGTATCCATAATACCAGCTATTTACACAAATCAAGCAAAGGTGTATGTATACTAAATAGGAATGTCCAATAGCTCCAACGCCCTTGTAATGCTGATGTCCAATAAACTGTATGGATCTTATCACACATAATGATGACATCACATACAGAACTAATGACATCACATATGACATCACAAACAGAACTGATGACATCACAGAACAAGCTGATGACATCACAAACAGAACTGATGACATCACAAGCAAAACTGATGACATCACAAACAGAACTGATGACATCACAGACCAAGCTGATGACATCACAAACAGAACTGATAACATCACAGTCCAAACATTGGAGACAAAAACTATGGTAACAAAAATTGTTGGTGGTATATTAATATATATCATAATAACAATCAATATACAGGGGGTCTTTTTGTCGACTACCAAAGAATGTTTTAACAATAGGAATGCAATACTAGTTGCATCATCGAAGACTACAGATGAACTGGCAAGAGCAGCTGAATGCATTCTTGAAAAATATAAAATGTATCAAATAGTCAAGCACAAAAAGATTGTTTGAAGCACCATAACTACATACAAGTAGATATTTTATTCAAATGAAAGTTAGCACAATTCAGTGAGTAGATATTTTTCCTCCATGTTTCAGTACGTAGCCAGCCAGTCAGCCTAAATGCAATCATTTGTTTGCTCTCTGTATAGGTTTTTGTTTCATTTTTAAAACAACTGATCTTTGATTCAATAATATGCGTAATGTACTGTCGTACAATATAATAAAACAATGAAACAAAACATGAAACATCTAAGATGAACATTATGTAGTTAACATAATTTACAAATACAAAAAAAATACAAAAATACCATTTTTTTATGTCATAAAGAGTATTAGCAGAATGTAGCATACAAAGACAATGTTCGACCATGTGACTGGTAATCTAATAATGTACTGAAAAACTGCAATAACTGAAATATTTGAGAATATTATCAAGGAATATTAGTTGTGACAATAATCAGCGCTTAATGAGACAGTGTTATTATAATCAATTATTTATACAACAGTAGTCAAGCCTTTACTGACACATGTTTGATAAAATAAGGCGATCATCGACGTGTAGATTCAAAATTTGTATGACATATTGTGAACTTATGTCCTATTTTTTAACATAGCCAGATTATTTAATTCAACACATTTTTGTAGTTTAAAACTTGTAAAATTTTTTTTTTATTTTGAATAAAACATTATTGTATGCACAGTACAGGAAAGTGTTTAAAACATAAAAAGCACAAAAAGTCCTCATCAAAGACGTTCAGATCTATCACAGGGCGTATTGTACGAGATTTAAAGCATGGTAGCTCAGCCTCCATTATTATTCTACAAGAGAACAAACCAAGGTGACATCTACCATAGTCGATATTATCCAACATAGAACATCTATCATTTATACTGATGTATCCATATCTCAAGATGTCAATCTATAATTGATCCACTAAAAATATTTTGAATACATCAATATTGTTTCTATCGCTGACAGCTCCAATCAACCATAGCAGACACTGTCCTACCGAAGTGGATAACATCAGCCGTGGCCGACACCATCCGACCAAAGTAGATAACATCAACCGTGGCCGACACCGTCCAACCGAAGCGGATAACATCAGCCGTGGCCGACACCATCTGACCAAAGTGGATAACATCAGCCGTGGCCGACACCATCCGACCGAAGTGGATAACATCAACCGTGGCCGACACCGTCCAACCGAAGCGGATAACATCAGCCGTGGCCGACACCATCTGACCAAAGTGGATAACATCAGCCGTGGCCGACACCATCCGACCGAAGTGGATAACATCAGCCGTAGCAGACACCATCGACCGTAGCAGACACCATCGACCGTAGCAGACACCATCGACCGTAGCAGACACCATCGGTTCTCTATCAACTAATATCATACATTGCACATTTATACATCTTAACAGAACAGAATTCAGCACAAGCTAATGCTAGTATTCAAAATTTAACATATAATTTATAAACACACAAATGCCAAAATCATGTTTTGATCCTTTACTCAATATAATAGCAAAACAAGAATTGTTAGTAGAAAGCCAAAAAAGGTCTGAACTGAGTTTCTGAATAATTTAATGAATTTAAGTAACAATTTCAGACTTAACTATCTTATCTGAATAATTTAAGAAAGTGCACTTATTAAATATTTTATACAAAGGAATAAATGTAGTCACAAGTGAACAATTTCAATAACACATTATGCTTCCATAGTAACAAATTGCAGGAAGTTTTGCAGTTTCAGTGTTTAAAAGAAAGTCTGCCATAAGTTGGCATCATTATAACAGTACAACAAGTAAATATAGTAACATAATTTAACAAACTAGGTGAAAACTTCAATGATGAATCAATGATAAATAAACATATTTTTGAAGTCTAGAAAATTAATACTGTATTATGACTTGCGAGGTATTTTCCAACTACGATAATCCAACATAGAATCATGTCACAATAACATAATACACAGTTTATACGCTAAAAGTCCGGCTTCAATTCAAATTTTCCTTAATAAATAAATCTAAAAACAAATTATAGCGTCCGAATTAAGTGGGGTTTTTTGGGATAAATTTCAATTTTTCTGAATTTCCAGTCTACTTTATTATTTTTCGAAATATTAAAAAAACATTATGATGACAAAATTTATTGATTTTGGAAGACTTGACAGATATTTAAACTCAATCCACAAAATGTAAACAATCGTTAGAATTGGCAAGAATTTATCAAGCAGAATTTTCAAACTTTTGAAGCCCAATCTACAAAGTTGTCGGAACTTTCAACAGATTGTGACATAAAATACATGATATAACATATTTGGTTAGTTTAGAGGACAAAACATGGAAATAATGAAAGAGCACAAATTCTGCACCAAAATCAACACATGACTGCATGGGACACTTATATAACAGCACATATTTCTGCTTTTTAACATGAGATAAGATTAACACACCATAGGTTCAATGCTCGAAATCGAAACATGGCAGTTTGTCATCTAAGTTTGAAAACTTCAATAATAAACCACCAATTAGAACCGATACGATCATGCTAACCACTATCACGCTTAGTAAGTCATTTTGCAATTTTTATAGACAATGATGTCAACAAGTTTCACAAAAAGTTCTGGTAAAACATACAATATCAACATGTATGATATGTCTAACCATTAAATATGCAACATATTGTTCATTTAAATTGTCAAACTGTATCAAATGAATATAATACCTGACTTACAAACACGGCTAGCACTCACCCACATGGCAAGCACTCACCAACACGGCTAACACTCGCACGAACACACGACTAGCACTCGCCCACATGGCAAGCACTCACCCACACACACGGCTATCACTCATCCACACGAGACAGATGCATACATCATACACCCAGAAAGACACAGACTTGATTATTGTACAGATGAGTGTATATATACTTTGTTCATCAGTTCACTATATACAGACAATATGAATCAAAATAAACATATAAAATACTACACATGATATCACAGACAGTAACGTCTCATACACCCCCACCCCCCTCAACACTGTTAGTACACCCCAACCCCTCCCCAGATACACATCCCAGCTACAACCCCCTCCGCCCCCTCAGTACAACTCCTACCCTCCCCAAGATAGACGTCCCCGATACAAGTTCCCACAACAACTATCATGAGTTTTGAACTCTATGATAATCATAACTAAGAACACATGTACTCCAAATACACATACAACTGAAAGCTCATTGGAAAATATGGCATAGGTAACACTATAGCTTTGACAAGAATGGGTTCCATCACCGTTGTTCTGTATGTACTACAAGTACATAGTTTAAAAGCAACCTAGTTCTCTGAGTGCATATCAAACTTTGGATAGGTAAGAACCCTTTTTGCTTTCAAAATTCAGCGAACTTTATAACGGACACCAAAAAATCAGCTAAAGGTTTTGTCATGAAATAACATGCAGCATCTAGATTCTCTTATATACATTTGTTTGATCTTTGTGTAAAAACAACACCATAAAATGCCATAGTTAATACTATGCACCATAATATAAGAAACAAAAAACAATCTCAAAAGGACTAAGTACATCTGTGTAATGCCCAACAATCCTACCGTAGTGTCCCACAGAATTGTAGTACACATAACCTGACATAATCTGAGATCCGTGACTTTATAACCAACCAACTAACTACCATCCAATCCAAACACAAAAACAATGTTAGAAGTTGGGAACTATTTTTGCAAAAAAAGATGTTAAAACATGCAAATATTTTTAAAATATTTTTCATTCATTGAAGACTAGTCCTAATATGGTGATAACTCGAACTACAGACCAACCTTAGATAATGTAGGGTATGAATTAAACAGATGTCACTGAATTATTCAGTTATCTCACAAAACAATCACATATTATCTTGCTTGACTGTCTATAAATCAGTACAGAGTTTTCCCTATTACCCATACCGGTAATCATGAGAAAATATCACCAGTTATTCGTTAGAAATGTTATTTTTCGATGACAATAAAAATGATTATAAATACAAATTTTTTTTAAAAAGTTTGTTTCAAGCTTTTTGTATAAACACAGAACAAACAACGTGTCTACACTTAAGACAATGAACGACCGTAAAAGGATTTTTTTTACATTTTTCCAGAAGAGTATTTATATAAAATTTGCAGCTGGTGTTGGTATAAACATGAGGATGGTTAAGATGTATGGTTACTTATACAATGTACAAGTTTTATAGACTACAGTGTTCACGCGGCTCATGATGACCCTCGTCTACCCAGAATGCCTTTCTATCCCTCCACCATCTCCATACTGTATCAATCTCCAGAGTGCTTGGTAAGCGTGTGAGAAAAGATTTCAACAAAATGTTAGATAATGTCACAGATGGTGGTGATACACATCACGTCATATGCTGCATCACAGCTCGTAATGAATACAACAGCTCCCCCTGTAGTCTCGCTTCTAACAACATCAAGTTTACATGTACCTGAAAGTAGAGGATACAATATCTTAATAAATACATAAAGTCATGATATCAAAGAAACTCCATTCATAAAATACCAAAATATTGTCTTGTTAAAGAATCGGTTTTCTCATACATGTAGGATAGGGTTTTCTTCCATTAGCAACGGACCTATCTCTCATTAGCGATGTTGGAGAATCTGTTTTCTTGGACATGTGATTGAAGACTATGAAGATATATTACAATGTAAAGTTCACAATACATATGTAGGATTGAGATGAAAGAAATTATAAAGTTTAGTCACGAATGGAATCTGAGAAACCTCGAATTTAATTCTAAGCTGATCCGAATAAGAAATTTCAAATATTAACACAAATAAGAACAACATTTGATTGAGTTAAGGCATATTCGAAGAAACCTAGAAATACGTAAGTTGAGAGCTGATCGAACTGTAAGAAAGAAATGTGAAGAAGCGTAAGAACGAGTGTTTACCTTTTCCGAATGTTTGAACTCCCTCATTACACTGTCGTATTCCTTCTTTGTAAGTCGTTCAGGATAACATGTAACAGTCTTTATATATGCTTTCAAATTTCGTTCCAACATTTGATTCACTTCAGCGTAATTATAATCATCATGTCGTATTCCATACATACAATGTATATAGTTCCACACCGCTCGTCTAAACATGGTTGTATCCACATTCATTTTGTCACCTAATCTGTAAAATTGAAGACGATAAAACATATAAATGTGTTACAATTTTTGGCTGTTCAACTTGATATGCATTTTGGTTTACAATATTTTTTGCAAACAAATACTAGAGCATGGAGGGTGCCCGTGGGCTGGGTATACTTTGATGGCATCTGAGTACAATTCTGCACAGGTATTTAATAGTCCTGCGCAAGAGTCCAAATATCTACCAGTAAAAGCCATATGCATGAACACAAACCGACCAAGGCGAAGTCTAACATATGATAGAAAGAATAAGAAAATTTTATAAGGCAGACAATATACTTACGTGTAGTACGTCAAATTGTAAGCACATGTAAATTTATCATCTAATAATGTTCCAATCTCGGAGTAGTAACGATTAGCCATAGAGAAACCGTGATCTTCCCACGAGTATTCCTGTGCCCGGAATGATGGAATCTCACCAGGTGCACCACGTTTAGCAAAGTCTTGATACACAAACTCTGGTTCCACTACAAACTTTAACACATCTTTCCTTGGTGTTGGAATATTGGCACTCGCCGTAACTGAAGAAAATGAAAGTTTGTGAAGATAGATAGATAGACATTTACATAAATATTTCAATCATTTACATAGATGGCTACAAGATTTACATAGATAGCTAAACAATTACATAGATAGCTGATCACTTACATTGTCTTTGAACATACGAAGAAAGTGTGAAAAGTATAAATTTTGTAAAACAGGAAAAATGCTAGAACACTCACTTTCAGCGCTTTGATTTTCAACATTCTCAAATTGCTGTAAAAGTTCTTCCGATGTCATGTCTTGCATTTCATCCGATTCTGTCAACTTCTTCATTCTCTCCATGAGCACATCAATACCGAGGTCTCCACCAGACTGAAATATGCAGTAATTATTGAAATCGTGAGATACCCTATCAATCAAACCCCATCAATCAAACCCTCATACTCTCATCATCTGTTCAAGTTTCACTACAAAACTTCTCATCCAGAATTTCATTATAAAACTGTAATATTGTTACTTCACTGCAGCTTGAATACAGTATTACCCATGGGTATAAAAATAGGTTTAAATATAATCTTCGTGCAATGTGAATTCTACAGTAAAGTTGGAACTGTAGACAGATGGTTATAGCTTTATGCTGTGTTGTTTATATTAGAAAACCATTTTGTTAGATAAGCATTCAGAACATTTTGAAATTAAACTTTGAAATTCTTATCCAGGAATGTAAATGTCTTTGCTGATATAAAGCAATGTTGGATTGTCCCCATTTTTGCTGTTGCCCGTCAACATGCAAACTGCAGATATTTAAAGTATAATTTTGATTTATTACCCTTAGTCGGGAAATTCTTTTGAAACCCTAGTGAATAGAAAATGATAAGCCTGAAACTCTTTCTCAACCCAAGTGTCAGAGAACACGAAAGTATAAGTGCATAATTACCTCGCTGAATGAAGACGATGGTGACGTATGTTTACTGGCAGAATTACTATTTGACGGTGATGACTTGCCACTATATGTATACCCTCCTTCATGGTCCACCTCCGGTGTGATACCACAACCATATACAAAACTTGACAATGCATGAAAATGTGACAACAATATCAATGCATGTACGAGTTCTGATACAGACCAATTATCTTTGCCCTTTGTAAGTTTCTGCAATAGAAAATCATATACATAATTTACAATCATATACCGGTAAGTCTACGAGTTCATCAGTAATTGTATTATGCATGTAGTGACAGTGCTGCCGTCAGTGCGTCTATCTAATCAGAATTTATCCACCAACGAACAGCCGTCAGCTAAATTGTGAAGAACAAAATATATCTAAAACTGCAGTGCACTATTGCAAACGTCTGCCTTAAGTCTTCTTTCAGACATGCGTCTGTTCAACTCACTTCAGACTTCAAAATATTTGATTATTGTGTGCATGTGTCGCAAATTGGCTGTTACCCTTTGTTATTTATTACATTAGAAGAATTATTATTTATTGAATGGCTGGAAACATTTTTCAGCTCAGCTCTAACTGACCAATCAGAATGTGTCGTCTGCTAGATGGTACTTACAGCTATGTGTTCTTTTGATATCAACCACGGTCTGTGTGCCAATATTTTGTTAATTTCGTACAAATCTCGTAATTTCTGTGGTATAGTATGAAGACCACTCAACCAGGCTGGATCACCCCCAGCAAGTATAAACTCCTGGGTGTGTAAGTTCACTAAATACGAACATTGATGGCGTCCTGCAGCCTGCAAATAAAACACAACAAATATTACTTAACACGTCTGCAGACAGCATATCCAAGTTAAAAAATGCATGTACACAGTAACACTAAAACCTGTGTTGAAAGTTCACCTCTATAATAAAACCATCTAGAAATCATGAAATTTTACTGTTTCGATATTTGTACAATCTCAATATTAAGACCAACTAGTTTTTAAGGGTCACAAGGGTCTTCTGAGGGCTTACTGTAATTAAGAGACTTACCAAAAACCCAACATTAAAAATAATTAGTTTTAGTTATTGAGTCGTAACAATTAGATATTTTTAGCTACATATAAATAATCTATATGAACCATCTAACCATCTACTTGGACACTACAAAACCATCTTGAATTCTTACAATTACATAGCAAAAAGTTAGGTATTCTATTAATCTATTTATCCCTAATATAAGCCTGTGTTCCTATTTTCTCATAGTCATACAGCCTAACCAATTCAACCCGGGTCTTTCTAAAGGCAATAACAACTATCTATACCACTTCAGAGTGACACAAAAATCTCACGTTGTAGATCACACTGTGACGTAAAATCACCCTTTTGTTGAAAAAGATACCTACGGGGTTTGGCACAATGTCAAACTTAGACAAAAACTTTTTTTATATTTTCGATTCAATCAAGATCAGTAGTTTTTATGTCACAATAAACTTGTCAAGGTAAACGTTTTAAGTTACAGTCATTGGGCAATTGACCAAATTGGTATATACCTTATTTCTGAACTAGGTGAACAAAGGGGATATACTATTTCATTCAAGTCAGTGACACCTTAGCTCCTATCTATACCTTATGGATAATGGTGTGAGATCTGGGACGTGAAGCCAAACTAGGTTATCTCACAATTAGACAAGACACCTTCTAGACTTTTCTTGCTTCAACTGGTAAAATTAAATAACTCCTTTTCGTGAAAAAAGTAATTATTATTAACTAATAATTTGTTTGGTTGTGACATGTCACATTTTCTCCAAAAATTCAATGACCCGTAAGTGCAAACAAGGCAGGAGTATATTATGTTGACATTATTTATTAAAATTCATTAAAATTCATTAAGTACATAATTATATATTCTCACCGAGATACATTGAGAACCATTGGGATACCTGAACCATTAAAATAGAGAGCCAGTAAAACTTTGCAAACATGTTAGACTAGTGAAGTTGATCTTTTGAATTCATCAACCAAGTTTCACAGACAAACAGGATTAACAATGAGATCCTAACATAATCAGCTGTTTGTGCTATATATAGAATGCATACAGCAAGCAATTAACCATACTGACTGATTTAACTAGATGCAAACTAGATAAGTCATGTTTATGTTCAGATGACCGAGCATAATGTTCGTACAGCCGATCCATCAACTACCACACGCTCAATGATCATTAGTAATCAATGCACGTAAATAACACACAACAGCTGATTGGCAATCTTACAATATGTGATGATTATTTAGCCAAGTTTTCAAACTGAACGACTTTAAAAACTGCTTATTTTTAACTCTGTATCTGCCGGGGATAGCCTTGAACTGGTGCCATTTAATCTGGCAAAGATTTGATTAAACCAAGATTACGACAAGAAAGAAATTTCATTATTCATTACAAAAAATGCTAGTTGACAATTTCAACATGGAGTCCCCAGATAAAACTATGTTTGAAGTTGCGAATGTTGGAAGCTGTGAAATGAGCACAAAATCTGAGGCAAAGTACACAGGAATAATTGGGTTATCACGGTATTATAGAGAAAATGTTTTTAAGTTTTTCAGAAAAAAATTAGTTTACCTACTGTGGTATATTGACAACTGTTCTCATTTGACTTTGAAAGGACTGTAGCAAACACTTACCATTATAGCAATATAGTGTCTGTAATGATAGGGTAATGGTCCATCACCCCTCAGTAGATATTGTTGTGTACGTAAGAAACAGTCCAGATAGTGGGGGTGATACCCCATAACCTGAGTGATGTGATCCAGCCGGTTATTCTGAATGAAGGCATCGATAAATAACATCTGGGTCTGAAAATACACAAATATACAATGCTTGAAAAATGGTGCATAGATCATCAACAAAATATGGTAAACATCCAAACATGTCACCTCTACCCCCTTCTTCTTCACTACACTACATAGTCACATACCATGTGCTCAATTATAAGACAAAAGCAAGACTTTCATTCTTCTTTAAAGTACATCCTCACTAAACGTTATTGTGTATTGTATTGTATCATATTGTATCGTATTGTATTGTATTGTATTGTATTGTATTGTAAGACCAACTCAATAATATAAAGTTTTTGCAAGTTGAGGTTTTACTGTATATCTCAATGATGATTTGGGAAAAAATAATGCAAGGAATTCTGGTACAACAATATCTTTGTTTGTTTTCATGCAAACAGAATATTTTTTAATGTTTGCGTCATCGCCCAGCTAAAATGACTCATATGCTGATTTAATATATTCCGATCAATGAATAAATTTTATTGCAGATGGATGTCGAGGAGCCGAGACGCATAGAGACAAAATATTGCATAGAGACAAAATATCGGCATATCATATTCTGATACATTGGATACACTTTATTTTATCAAATTCAGTCAGCCACTTATGTTTTGAGTTCATAATGCCTTATAGGCAACAATCAAAATTCTGATTGTGTTGATATTTGATAATGGTGCATATAGTCAGCACAAGAACTATAATAATTTTGTAATATCTTTGGAGGAAAAGGGGTCACAATAGATATGCTAGCACTCAAGCACCATTAAGGAAGGTTAATACCCAGCGGCTTCTTATGATCACATGGTTAAAGAAGATAAATATGTATTGTTAGAAAATATCTTCTTAAAGGATTTCGTAAAACAGAGTACGTGTATTCTGATAAGATATTGTTGCTAGCCATTATGTACTATTATACGAACATAAATCCCTATTTAAACATGCATTGAAAGCTTAGTTACTTGTGCACAGTACAGCGAAATTCAATGTGGAAATGTTTCATGTTTGTCATAAATCAGCTTGACCATAAAATTATAATTCCCATAATTAATTGAATTTCCATTTACTTTGCAAACATAAAATCCACAAATTTATGACTCCATAAGATAACAGTTTTGAATCTACAAATTTCTATGCCAATATTATGCCCAATATATAACAATGTATACGTTTATATTAAAGAATTATGACACAATATTACAATGTTTAAGGTAGAAAGAGACTAGACTTGGTAGAAACAACTTTACTTAATATAATTAAACCCTTCAAATAACAAATTAAGATATTAAGTGAAGGTACTTCTGCTGACTTACCCGAATGCACATGTGTAATTCTTTATTAAAATTCTGATGCAACTAACACTTAACTAGTAAATATTGCACTAATAAAATTCCCACTTTTTATTCAGTTAAAAAACAACAAAATATGCCAATGTCAAATGTGACAATACTATGTTGATAAACAATAAGAGCTTATTATTTAGATTAACATTTCATTGAGTGACTGACCAACTTATTAAACAATAGCACTTTTTTTATACAAAATCCTTTTCATAATAGATTTAAATATGAATCTACCTATTGAAAGAATAATTATAATGGATCAGAATTTTGGCAAAAAAACTTGGCATGTACGAATAAATGTACTGAAATAAATAAGGTTAGTTCAGGGTATGTCAGCCAGCAATTATAATAGCATTTGTAATTAAACATATAGAAAAAATAAACTATAAAAGTTAAACCATAAAGGATTAATAGTTCTTATACAATCCTTATTTAATGAAAACTTCCGACATGGATTATTCAGTAGGCCAAACGTTTTGCACACGTCATGTGAGGCTACACTTGACCATTTTATTATTGTACTGTTCAGGATTATTGCAAGGACATTTAACTTAAATACAAATATGGCTGATGTAAGAATGTGCGCAGGTCAAACACCTTAATATTTAATATAGCATAATATACACAATTGTATTATGAAATATTTAACCCTATTCAGTCCAATATCTAAACAAATATTATAATGTGTTCATTTATTTATGTAATAATATACAAAACTGTAATTTCTTAAGTTCACCTTTCACCGTCAGGTACGTATCAGGAGATCACCGGACATTTAGTTTCAGTTGCTGCAACACTGTGAGGAGATGATTTATCAAAGTGAATTTTGAGACCAGCCTATAAACCTAGCATTTGATTGGTTGATTTCAATTGAATTTGTATGATTGACCAATGACAAAGCTGCATTCCAAGACTGGTCTCAAAACTTTACCCTGCAGTCAGGAGTGAGAAACTTACAAAACTTCAATGCAATGATGATGTAAAAAATGCCTTATATTTAAAAAAATAAGTTTTGGTAAAACACTAAATCTGATTTTGATTGTTTTGCAAGTTTAAAATATGTAAGTTAAAGTGATTATTTTTTGTCAGTTCAGATAAAATGGGTTATCTTAAATTATCACACATCAGTTATTATCATCAGTACAGGATACACCTAGAGTGGTCAACAATTTTAAACGGGTGACATATCTACGGGCTTGATGTCCAGTGAGATAATGAAATCAAATATTCATCTTGACCAATCATAAATTTTACATAACTTGATATAATGTAAACAGGACCACAGCAGATGTCCACACCATTACTGACCAGTGGTCAAACAACATCTCACTAAATTATCTAAATAATTTAATTAATTGATATATATATCAGAATAACATATCAACAATCATCATTATCACCAAATGACAGAGAAACACTTATAGTAGCACAATACAGGAAAATTTAACTTTAATTAATCAATTTTTGTATCTTAATTAATTTGGCCCACTAGCCCCCATTTATACCTACAATCAAAGACTGACAAAAAACTTATTTTAATAACTACTGACAGAAGTAGGGGAAACAATCATGTTACTTGTCGGATCAATGCCAAATCACATTAACTAAACAAGGTAATTTTTGTGGTAAAACGCTTATAAAGTGATGTTAAAGCTTCCACTAACATAGTGAAATACATTAGAACATTAGAACATTACAAACCTAGGACAAACATCTGTCATTGTACTTGTCAGTATAACAATCCCCGGCCAACTCAAGATAAAAGCAACCAGTGAAAAACACCTTAGTCGCAAACAGCCTTGAAAATTTCCCGCAGTCAGCAGTCTGATCTACTTTACAACATTTCGTCCAATCAGATTGCATGTTTTATTTAGCACATGACAACATAGCAAATCAGCATTATAAATAGACTTTTACTTCGTGCAAGCCCTCAAATCAGCTGTTTTATCCAGATTTAGTAAAAAGTAATAAATCGGTGACTGTACCCTCTCCTCAGATACCAAACTTATTTTGAGGACAGGTTTATCAATGAAACATTTTATGATAACAAAACAAGTCATTCAAATTATACTTGTTATAGTGTGGTCGTATCAAATAAAACCAGAATCCCAAAAATATTACAAATAGAATGTGATGTCAGACAAAAAAAACTGCAATAACCGACTTTTTCATTGCAAAAGCAAAGTGCATTTAATTCTTTTACGTATTTTGAGGTTGTAATTGCTCTTTTAATGACAGTAATATTAACCGATAATTACGTCACTTTCGCACACCATTTAATTCTCGACTATTTATCACACGGTTTAAAACAATTGAAGACAGAATAATGGTGTGCATTAAGCAATTAACAGTTCATTTTATATCACAACTGTACATCATTAAAGCTTGAATTAGTTTATTTGCAATTTAGAGCTAAACGTGAAGCTGATTCATTACTTCAATGTACGCAAGATAATGAGTTCAAACTTAAATGTCTTTGGCATTGAAATGAACCCTAATAAATAAATAATACTAAGTAAGATCATAGGTTTGTGTTCATTTTAAATTAAGATTTAATAACTTAAAAACTTTATGAATATGATAAATATTGCATTGCATACCTGCTCCGATAGAATTAAACAGCCCATCATTTACACAGTCAGTTAGCACTCACACCAGCGAAGACGATGATGATGATAATGATGACGGAACCAAGAATTGTTCTTGACTAGAACTTAACAATAACAAATGTTCTTCAAGCGGTTCCCGACCTGCACTTATTAATTCACTTAAATACGGTGACAGATTTAAACGCAGATTAAAGAAGCAACTTTTTCCTATTTGCACCATAATGAGCAGATATTTAAAACAAGCAGAGAATAAACACTATAACTTGACTTGATGTAATTTAAAGGTAGGAATGGTACGAAGAATGAATGAAACAGGATTTTATAGTGTAAGTATTGCATCAGCTGATAATACTACGGAAACCAATACTTCAGATAGCATCAAAACACATTAAATGTGTAAATAATTAACACAGCAACAGTACAGGGAAATAATATGATGAAATACATTTTATGTCGGCATGATCGCACCAGTGGGCTCTATTGCTCTATGCTCTATTGTAAACTACACCTATACCAGGTAATACTGTATACCCAGCTAATGGTATTGCATCATATTCTTTAAATAGCTTCTTGTTATAACTTGTCTGTTACACTCCATTGACCATAAGATCACCTGATCAGCTGATTTTATATACAATATAGGGTAAAACTTTCTGTTGATACAACTAAACACCCAGTTTAGGTAATCCTATTCTTATACCATAATCGGGTAAAAAGTAAAACTGTCCTATCTAAAGTATGTGTATGGTCAAGCCTTTTATTATAGTTATGTTAGGATTGGGAAGAAATACATTTTCTACTTAATAAAAGATAATACAACTTAAAAGTACTGTTATATTTCATAATGTCAGATAACATAAAACAATCAATGATTATGATAATTTACAAAATATACCAAAATGAAGATTTGGCCAGTTCAAACCAACTTTTGAATAATTTTAGACTAATGTCATAACTGATTGACCTGCTGAACATATCATAGTATGATAATTGATATCAAAAATCATTTAATGATAGTACTAGTTTTATATCATGATAAAATACCAGTAATGGATTTTTGTTAGACGGGATGATGCGTTTAGTGTTAATGTGGTGTAAGAGATAAAACAAATACTGAACTACCGAACATGATGATGAATAACTGAATAACGTATAGGAAAGTCGTATCTGTAAAGGAAAGTCGTGTACGGATGATAGATCATACAGATAATACGAGTGGTACAACCAACATACATATATCTACATAATGTACATGTTAAACAATCCCTTCATACATGTATGTAACAATACAGATACATTAAACTTTACCAAGCTACTCGATAATGAAACCATGCGTCAATAGTGTTAATTCACAACTTGCCACACATTGTCACAGTCAGGCATTGTTAGAAAATCTTGAAAATTAATTTTAGCATGTTGGAGGAGATTGTGTGGCAAATACTGTTTTAGGAATTGCTGAGAAATGACAATGTTTGAAATAGTAGAGTGATATGTCAAATAAGACACAATCTGGCATGAATACATACATGTACATGTTACTTAATTAAACTACATTGTGTAAGTGCCCCATGGCCATCAATTATTTAGTTTTGGATAAGAAAAATGACACATAAATGAAAAGATAGTTAAAACTGACAACATAAGATATTCAAACAATTCGGAAGTACCGGGTATTTAAAAATTCGTAGCATTTAAACAAGATGAATAAATCATTTATGATGCAAGAGTTGTCAGGTTGGCCATTGTGCCTCAATAACACTAAAATGTATAATTAATATGTTTTGCGCATATTCACGGATAAAGGAAATTAACTACAATGATATTTTGTCCTCATAATAAAAATATAAAATTCACAAATATTTAATGCTAAAAGAGGAAATTAATTTCAAGTAGAAAATAATTTTAAGTTATTAACAGTAACTGCTGTGTCAGCAATAGTATTTAAAGTATTAAAATGATTTTACTCATGGAAATATTAATTGGGAGTCTGTCTCTAGAGACAGGAGAACTGTCTACAGGGTGAAAGTTCACCACAGGAGATACCATATTTACCAGACAAACTATACCGGGTTGTTTCACTAAATGTATGTTCATTTAATGTTCACTGACGTAGACATGCGTGAAAGTAATAAATCAATAAGTATTATATGTAAGGCTGAGAATTTATTCTTCCAAAAGAAAACGTGAAATTACTCGTAGTACAAAGGTAATAATGAGCTGTACATACATCTTGAAGCTGTTATTTTTAGAAGGATATATGGGGATGAATCCCGTAAATATAAAATTATTACTTGTTATATTAAAAATAATGACAATTTATAATTGGTGCATAAAACTGTAATAACTCACTTGTTCATCTTTTGTATCTACAGAGACAATCTGAAAGTAGAAAGAAAGCAACATTAACACAAGAATCAACAGGAAAGTTTGACATCATCTCCTTCAAATCCTTAATTGTCTTGTCACATAGTAAGCCACTTAAATGACTGACTTTAATTATACTCTTACAAAGTCAACTGACAGTCAGTCTATATGGACTGGGGTAGGATTAGTAATTTACATGTCCTTGTCCATTTACAAGCATATATCTGGGTTTTGTTCAATGTTGACACTGTCCACTTATGATCAGAAATGTTCAACTAAGTAAGTTACTCAAAAAGGTACATCTTCCACTTGGATACTACATTTTCTGTTCTTTTCTAAAACTCAGTCACAAGTGCGACATGAGTGACAGCCTGGACAGGTAGGACAAATGTTACACAAAGGCAACATACTTTCAAACAAGAAGTTTTACCATGAGGATGCTGACAGACAAATGTTTGATGATCTTGTGACAGAAATGAAAGCTCTCGCTTGTAAGCATTCAATGATTTATTAGTTTTAAGGGTTTTCATAAAAATATATTGTAGTTCCACAGTTAACAAGTTCTTACAACTTACTAACCACTCTTGACACCTCATAACTGATGTTCATGTCTACTAGCAAACAAGAATCCGGACCATTATTAATTTATTTTACTGTAGTTTATATAAATATATTTTTGTTCATTCATCATGAAACAAGTAATAAGTTACTGCTCTTGGGTATCTACACCTCATAACTGATTGTATGCCTAGTACTAATGTCCAATGCATACAGGTTGAGGGACATAAACAGTCTTTTCATCTATTGATGACAAAGCCCGAGATCACAATTAAAATATTCATTACAATCACACAAACAGATGACAGAGCTTAGCTGTCAAAGTTAAAGTGTTCAACTCTTCAAGGAAAGAGACACAGAGTGAGGGATACAGTCATGACATTGCAAAAAGAAAAGCAACATTCACATATCTTAAATAACTTCTGAACTAATTACAAAATTCCAAAGATCAACTTTTCCGAACAACTCAACAATGCATACAATTTTCAGGAATTTCAAATTTTTGGAAACAAAGAAACGCAGCTAGTCCCAACTTGACACAGAGCCGGCGTCTATTTAAGAACTTTAAATAACAAAGCAAAGTCAAACTTACTGGAAATTCCCCTCCCGTACTAACATCTATGTCTAATGGAACCATTTATAAACTTATTCCAACAATTAAATACATGTAAAGCTAGTTTTAAGTCCTTTTTTGTAGCTAAGTTTTACGGAACTTCACTTATTTCAGCACAGCTGATTCCAATGACCTATGACCCGTGATCGACGTGCATAATTACGATCCGGTTCATTACGGAAATAACCGAACTCTGACACAGCGAGAGGCGCTTTACGGGGTTTCTGAAATAAATTATTTGTGTGCAAATTTTGTTTTACATGTATTAAAAATCTTATACAAGAAAAAGCAAACTTTTAAGACTGTGCAAATGCATAATTGCAAACAAATCTATACAAACCTGTTCAGAATGGTTTATATTCCTAATACACATGTTAATGTCAGTGTTCGATCTTCGCATAGATGAACGCACAAAACTTCCATTCACGATATTCCCGTTAGAATCTATAGCAACTGTAGTTCTCATAATATAAATTCCTGACAATTCCTAGAGTATAATCTATATCTAGTCTTGTTCACAATCACACAAACAATTCGTTGTTAATCTCAAGCAACAATGACGATTCACAAGTTGGTAGAAATCCGTTACAAAATATCGGGCTACATGACACAAACAACGATATCAGCTGTTCATAAATCAGTTAATGTATGCAAACTGTTCCCACGGGGCGGAGTCAAACACTGGCTATAAATAGATTAAGAAAATTTCCACTCGATATAAAGCTATTTTTCAGCCATTTGATGTAATATTTTGGTCCAAAACTTTATTTGTAACCAAGTGAATACACTAAAATCAAACAAATACATTGAAAACGTACAGATATGTGTTTTATTGAAGAGAAACCACGTTGTTTCATTTCAGTTAAAAGACCTATACATGTTTGCTACGATTTCATTGGTTTAAACTGGAGGTGTGTATCGGCTTAATATTTGTCCTTGATCTTAGCAAAACAACATTAGGCCACTGTAAAATAAACTGTTCCTCATACGTGATGTGAACCAACGTCCAATTAAAAACCAATTAACAAACATAATGTGCTTTGAAATAGGTTTATTGATCAAAATAACCTTTAAAACAAACAACGCTTGAATGAATTATTTATTATTCATTTATTAAAGTTTAAAAACCAAATAACCAGGTTTTAAAGTGGGATTTAAATCAGTCTCAAATTAAGTACAACAGGACATGAACCAAGTAAGAAAGATAGGGGGTATTACAGAAGAAAGAAGGCCACATTACCGAATTTTTCTAATGTCATCAACCTGGACTGGTTTTGTCAAAAACAGACATAAACCGACTTAACTGCATTCAAGATGAAACTGTTCAAACAACAAAGTGGTATTTTGGTACGAAGTGATAAATAACAACTATAATTGAATTGGATAATTTGTATTCATTTTCTCTTAAAATAACTTGAATAATTAATGTATGCACTTATTTTAAGACAAAAGTTTCTGTACATACTTAAACGTGTTAAACAAAGAACAACAATTGGTCACAGACAAAGACCTAAAAATACAAACTTAAAGACTGGCCTTTCCCAATGTATTTGCATTCATTATTTGAAAAATCACTTTTAGTTGTTGAAAATGGAAAACTAACTGACCAATAGTAAACATTTTGACCTTAAAAAAATCGGATCATTTCACTGACACTGGAAACGCTTAGAAATGACCCAATTTGTAAACCCAGTGATTATTTTTTTATAAAATTAACGAAAGTCCACTTAGAAATACAGTGTACTGTACAACCTCCCCAGAGCAACTCGCAGTAGTGCAACAACCTCTCTGAAACAACACCTGCAACATTTGCCAAAGCAGATATTTAATATTAGTATAACCTCTGCAAAGCAACATCCTCAACAATGGCCAATATTTGCAGCTCCTAAAGGGTGTTGCTCGACGGAGGGCTGTGCTGTTTACCTACTGGTATACCAGTGAACATTGAATGAGATTGCTGCACTTTGTCTATCTACATACAAATTGATCCATTGCAAAACTGCAAACCCTAATTGCCAAAATATTAAATCTAGTTACAAATACTCAAACCAATGGGACCTATGGTTCATGTGGAGACATACACAGATTGTCCTATTTTCTAACTTCTGATGGTCACAAAAACAAGAACATGACTTTGGTACAAGCAATGGCCAGTCAGTATACTGCACACATCAGCAAGATTGGCGACTATAAAACAGCAATTACACACCAAACCATGTGAACATCCCCTCAGGATATAACTAATTGCTAATTTGCCCCAATATATATTCTGGTCAGTTATTATTTATTGCTACTTTAATGGTCATTAAGTATGTCCCCTCTCTGTACCACCCACCAACATAGAGACCTAGCCAGAGAGAGAGAGAGATAGATACAATCTGTGTATGGTGTATGTCTAACAATACGCATAAAACCAAACACAATAGTAGATTATGTATAGCCTTAGACTGCACTTAATTCAGGTACATTTTAAAATGCAGTCTGCCTAGCAGGGTTTTAACTTTAATCCTGACTTTTAAACTTATTTTTATGCGCCGGTATCTACGGATGGGGAGGCATACTTAGTGATTCACCTGTCCCTTGGTCTGTCCCTTGGTCTGTCCGTTCATTTGTCCATTCATTACAAAACTTAAGTTCATTGACTAAGCTAGTTATTGTGGACAAGGCTACCACCGGGGCATAAGCAGTTAATGAACGCAGTCTTTGTTCTTTCAGTAATTGCAACTATTGCATATTTTATAGAAAACATCAGAACTGGTTATGTTTTTGCTGTTACATTATAATAATGTGGTGCAAACATGTGTTCAAATGTGCGAGCAGACGTCCAGTGGTAGGATGCTGGCTTGGAAACCAGGTACCAAGTACCAGGTTCAAATCCCACAAGGGGCTAGTTAATATAATGTTGTAAATCAATGATGTCCTTTTTACTTGAATTTGCAACTCAAAACGCTTTAACATCTTACTTTTAAGCAATAGTATAAAGTTAATTCAGCAAGTTATAAGCGGACAAGAACTTGTACAATACCACATAAAGAGAATACAACTTCTCAACAATAGTTAATCTTATACTTTAACTTTTTTAGAAATTTAGCAATTAAAACACAACATAATTAATAACAATAACTCGGTAAGTTTATTTACAATAACAAAATTAACGCAATACGACACATGCAGGTATGTTAATCAGATTGTTTTTCACCTTAAACCATTACATTTTGAAATACAAACATTCAGAAGGTGTTTACGATTTGCTAAAGTTGGTCACATGAGGTACCAAATAGGTTAATACAGACAAGTATGTGAATAAACATCATGGATAAGTACATTGAGAGGTCATCAAGTAACAATGGTCGTACAAATATCCATATCCGGCCATATATCGGTCAGCTGTATATACTATAAAGCCATAATAAGAAAGAATGACCACGTTATCAGCGTAATGTTATAAATCTTATGTCCATACCGTGTTGACCACTTGAAGCGACAATTTAAAGGGACTGTCCTTTTATGTTCATGTATTTGATTATTGGTTTTATTAATATTTAAAAGGGTTAAAAGCCAATTAAGACTTTTCCATATTTACTTTAAGGTTTAAGTACTATTCCACAAAGTAAAAGTACAAAACACAATTTCCTGAGCAAGCACCGGTAAAATGTCTGTAATGTCACAATACGGATACCTAGAATGTGGAGTTACATTACATAATTAGGTAGAGGGAGCTGAGATAAACAAATCACAATAGAAAGTAAGAGAGGGCAATGTCCTCTGTAACAATATAAACTGCTCTACATTATGCGAGGTATTTGGGTCTAAACTATGATGCTGCATATTTCAGCGTATTTTTCAAGGTCAAAAGGGAGGTAATTCAAATTATTTGTTGATACAAAGCCAAAACCTGTTTTTTTCAAGGTTAAAAACAAATCTTGCTGTACACAAGTACAGTTGCCCATCAGGTAGAAACAGTTGACCCCTGGTCTGGTGGTCAGGTGTTTGAATCAGTGACCTTGGCAAATGAAACAGAGGCACACACTTCTTGAGTAAACTGGTAATTCAAACTTAATAAAACCAACAAGGGAAGTAATTCAAAGTTTTCTAATTAAGGCAACAAAGGGAAGTAATTCAAAGTTATCTAATTAAGGCAACGGAGGGAGGTCATTCAAAGTTTTCTAATTAAGGGAACAAGCAACAAAAGGAAGTAAATCAAAGTTATCTAATTGAGACACCAAAGAGAGATAATTCAAATTTCTCTAATTAAGGCAACAAAGGGAGGTAATTCAAAGTTATCTCATTAATGCAACAATTGAGGTAATTCAAACTTCTTAATTAAGGCAACAAAGTAGGTAATGCAAATTTGTGAGTACATTTTTGTAATTCAAATTATTTTATATAATTATTTATATAATAATAACTATAATTGTACTAAATCTAATAATAATAATAATAATAATAATAATAATGCAGCCTAAAATTATCTCCCTTGTTGCCTCAATATATTGACATTGAATTACCTCCCTTGCTTATCCAAAAATACCTTTCAATCACCTGCCACACCAGAATAACCTTCAGTAATCTCCCTTGCATACTTGACATTATTATCCCAGCATACACACCACCTACTCACGTTCTAGACCTTCAGTCATGTTTTACTTGGCTATGATACAAAATGACATCTTAGCAACATCAACCATTTATATAAATGTCATGAACTGTACACATACTCAGAATTAAAGCAACATGTGTGTGCGAGTGTGTGTGTTTAGGGGTAACAAGTGAAAAGGCATTATGATACTAGACAGAAGAACGGGGAATGTTTCAGTGAGGACTTTATATCTAATTAAACCTTGTTTCACATCACAACAACCCAACAGAACTCATGCCAACTGTATCCCTAGGCATTTATTTTATAAGTTGCATTCACCAACCTTAACGTCCTCAACACACCCACCTAGGAGATCCCTGCGCTGAACAAATGACATTGTACCATATCTATAGTTCATACCATACCAATACATTACTCGGTCATTACATAATATCCTTAAATAAATCCACCATACTAATTGACAGCAGCATTTATGCAAGAAGAAAACCATACAGCAAAGTGGCGATGACAACACTCAATCAATATCTATTTATAAATGTTAGCAAAGTTCACCAGAAAAGCTGATCAATCCATAAGCAGTCAGAAATTTTCCAAAAGTGCCGAGAATTGTCATGTGCCAAATTGTCAATGGTTCATAGTTCCGGTTACTGTAACAGCAATATGATCCCATTAATCGTGTCATAGTTTGTTTATAAACATGCCAAAGATACTTAAATAACATGTTTTTCCCAATTAATAGCCACAGAGGCATAAAGCTCGAGAATGCGTTAACGAGTGTCAGATGAAATTTTGTCACTCTATATAAAAGGTGTATGATTATAACATATACGTGATTGATACATCAGCTGTTTTCAAATAATGTGTTATGTCATCTTTGTATAAAACAAAACCAGATATTCAATGCTAAATCAGGCATATGAAAGAAACAATTAATTCAATCTGAAATAGTCTCAAGTTAATCACTTAGAAGTACGCCTGTCAGATGTTTCACAAATACTGCTGTGTCACACACAACAAAGGGAGCTAACTTTGAATTGCTTACATCAGACTGAAGTGAGAATCCCACTTCTGACACCAAAGTTGCACAATAGGCTTTGAGCTAACAAATGTTTGTACTGTACTATTATAACCAGACAAAACTTTAAATAATCAAAGCACTGAAAAGCCTTTTGGAACACAGTGACTCCAATATTGGTCTATATTCTCTTATGTTAGTTTTTTGAAACAGTTGAAGGCGGTACTAGTGCTTGCGAATACTTTAATTATTTGAAAACATCATTTCCTCATATATCATTATTGTAAAAGGTTGAATGGTAACCATATAATACATTAGTATGCAATAACGCCTCAGCAACTATTTCTTTAAATGCTACAACTATGCAGACATTTCCCTAGAGTTGGAAATTGGCAGTAAGTAATTTGAAATTCACACCTAAGTACCCCCCCCCCCCGACTTCAATTTCATCATCTGTAGACAATGCATCATGGTAAACATATACATGTATCACTTGTATAGAACTCCTGCACTACTCAGATATAACACATTGTGAAGATTTCCCTGGAGTAAGATATTATATTCTAAGTAAGTAAATGTATATCTATCAAACTATCTATCAAACTATCAATCTGTCTCCCCCATCTGTCTATAACATCATATTGACTATAAGGAATATACAACAATCTGTCTCGGGAACAAAGCACACATACTCTGTCTTACCTATACACAGTCTGAACCTCAAGCAATTGACTAAAGCCTTTCTCACCAAAGAATCATACTGCTACAACATTACTTTAAACATTCAAATTCAATGATCATCAGTTAATTATTTTCCAATTAACGTTATTAATCAGCATGGAAATAGTTTACCAAAATAATACACCTGATCACCCTGGGCAGATAGCCGCAACAAGCACACAGCAACATTGCATGTTTCACACGTATTTCTCTCCAATTACAAAAATCTCAATCATTCTGCTAAATTGTCTGCCATATAAAAACAGATGACAGAGTTGTCACAATGCCGACCATGCTAGTTCATTTTCCATCCATTTCTTTGTCCACTAATGTCACTAGGCGGGAGATTTGCAAGAACTCAATGCTTTCATACAACAGCAAATCCATTATATTAATGGTAAAAACTGAGAAGTCCTATCAGGATGTCGATGAATTGCAGAACATTAATTATTTATCAAACCCTGCACAAATTGCACGGCACAAATTGCACGACTTTTTAGATGAATCAAATTTCTCTTCATTATCACAAAAATGTTTCCAAATAAGATAGCAGCAAATTTGATAGAAAGCCATAGTTCAAATAACAGTCATTTAGTTTTAATACACTGTGCAATGATTAGTAGGCTACTAACAAAATATTCAAGACCATTTTTAGTAAATATTAAATATTTTGGAACTTTGCCGAAATACAATAACAATTAAAGTATTTACAGATTTATTCACAATTAAAGTTCATGAATTTAATTATTTCATCTTTCGTGAGTGTTAAATTATGTATTTGGTACCTGAAATATTGTTTAAGTTGATGAGTACATGCAGTATTGTACATGTATGAAGTCCATGGTGATACATGAGATTGGCTTGTTCAAAACATTTGTAAATTTCGTTGGATAAGATTGAAGTAAATTACACTGCAGAAGGATTTTCAAGGGAAATGCAACATTTAATGTCCTAAATATCGCTGGCTTAGAATGAGAAGGTCGTGACTACTACTTAAGAACTTTTTAAAAGGCTGATACATATTTGAAATCTGCATCATAATGCGCTTCTTATAAGCATATTATCATGAAAATCATGTTGACCAAAGTGAAGTTGTAAAAGCATGTTTTACCATAACCAAAGAGTAAATTTCAAACACTTTTTTCTTGTTTTCTCAAAATATCAATTTTGTAACTTAATATGACCTACTCATTCTAAGCCAGCGATATATCTATAACTATGGCTCTGCTTAATGATTGGTTGATAATTACCTTCGTTGAACGCAGCACTTTGATTGGTTGACAATTACCTTTGTTGAACACAGCATTTTGATTGGTTGACAATTACCTTCGTTGAAAGCAGCATTTTGATTGGTTGACAATTACCTTCGAAGAACACAGCATTTTGATTGGTTGATAATAAGTTGAAAGCAGCATTTTGATTGGTTGATAAAAAGTTGAACACAGCATTTTGATTGGTTGACAATTACCTTCGTTGAACGCAGCATTTTGATTGGTTGACAATTACCTTTGTTGAATGCAGTTGATTGGTTGACAATTACCTTCGTTAAAAGCAGCATTTTGATTGGTTGACAATTACCTTCGTTAAAAGCAGCATTTTGATTGGTTGACAATTACCTTCGTTGAACGCAGCATTTTGATTGGTTGATAATAAGTTGAAAGCAGCATTTTGATTGGTTTATAATAAGTTGAAAGCAGCATTTTGATTGGTTGATAATAAGTTGAAAGCAGCATTTTGATTGGCTGATAATAAGTTGAAAGCAGCATTTTGATTGGCTGATAATAAGTTGAAAGCAGCATTTTGATTGGCTGATATTTAGGTCTTATGATAGCTCTTTTAAAATGACAGAAATAGTTCTGACAATCAATGTAACATGTTGACATCATGATGTCATGAAGAAATATTTAAGAAAATAATTTCAAGTCCCAGTTAACTAAAATACAAAAGTACACCTAAACTAGACAGTTTGCCTCCAAACTAAAATTTTAATCTATTCTTGATGCATTCAAAAAGGTCTAAATTAACATATTATAATCAACAAACAACCTTAACATAACCTTTGCGACAATAGACAATAATTGTTTCAATTTTGTAGCCCCATGCAATTTAGTTATTGTGACTATTTAGAGTATATAATAACTTTTAGTGATTTTATGGACATTAACATTAAGAAATGATTATTGAATCATTCCTATGAAATCAGCTGACTGATGAGTGGTTTTTCTCAGGCCACGAATCACATCCTTTCCCATTATTCTATTACCCAAAGGCCTTATGATAATGTGTGCCTCTTGACATTCAAGAATACATAATTATATTAAAACTCTCACAGTATACATAATGCATTAAAATTAAAGATAGATAATGCTGTGTTATACGAGGGTCATTCAATATATTCGTAGACAACCGTTCTCATTTTATTATCTTTATGTTTAAATAGTAATTTCTTATATCATTATAAACATTTATCCATTACCTACCGTAGATACAAATTTATCTTTGATTATGCCACACAGTATCATGTCATCAGCCGTTGTATAACCATAGTAACGCGCTACCACCCCCGACCGAAGAAACGTACCCTTTTCACTAGTTCAACCGGTCATAAATTCCGAATTAATTAAATTACATCCCCATATATTTGTCAGGATATTGCAGGATATTATCATAATATTTGGTGGAACTTTTAAGTCGTTTGGACGTTTGAGTTTGCATTAAGAAGTATTTGATCTATGCCTGTCACGTTTTCATTTACGTCATAATGCCGATGAATTTACGCAAGGAAATTCATGCATCTATTAAATCGTGCACTTGTCTTGGAAATACACAACAAAAACAAATACGCTGCTTATGAAAGTAAGCGGAGAACATACAGTATTCAGTGTCCCTGTGTTTTAGTGGTAAAATCAAATTTCTGAAGAGCAGCATTGTATTAAAATTATACAGGGATCGAACGAAATTTGCAAACGTATGGACGTTTGAGGAAACGCCAGTCAAAATGATCGTGGCATTTCAATTTAGCATACAACCATTAAGTCTAGCTTAATCCTTTTACTTTGAATACATAAAATGTTGTGGTAGATCTTTTTAATAATAGACCACTTAAATATTTATGTTTAATTAGATATGAATGACTTAATTCAATTTCGGGTTTACCATTTGAGAAATAGCAAAACGCCAATAACGTCGCTGACGTCAGAATATATTTGCATTGTGTGGTGGTTGTGGTAAGGTGATAGTTTTGTTTTAGCCATATTTTCTTAAAAAATGCGTCGTTTCATGCAATACTTTCTGCACTTGTGTCAGAAAGGCTGCAGTTTAATGTGATATAATTAGTTATTCTCTGTGTCAATGTATATTAAAATGACGAGTCCAGTCCACGAATTTATTGAATGACCCTCGTATATACGTCTGTATGTGCCCAGCTGTCTTTTTATCTCCATTTTTACGACTTACATCATGCGAGTATAATATGCCCTTAGTACTGCTAGTCATGCAAAATTTTACATACATTATACATAATTAATAAGCCTACACAATGTAATGTCCAACTTGGCAAAGTTTATTCTTATTTATCACATGACTTTCCTTTTATATCTGGGTTAATATAATGAGCGCATATATTCTTATACTACACTGGTGTAGTATTAAGTTGAAATGACATCTTTTGCTCACTTATTGACGTCATTATATGCTGTAAATGACGTTATTTTTATGTTTGTAATATCGGATTCAGTTTCTCAATAGAAGGATGTGTATTTTTGTATTGTTACTGGTGTCATATGATATGATGAATAAAGCACTTGTCAATTGAAACAAAATCATTCAGGAAATATTATTAAGCTCACCAACAAATAAAAATTCCAGAACTTTATTAATTTGAGTTTTTATCATTTCTACTGACAACTCTATAAACTTCCAAATCTGAAAAAAAAATTAAGTTCAGTGAACTGAGTCTGTCACGATGACTTTTAAAATTGAAATAAATATTTACTATTGCTTTCATCTCTCAAGACCAACGACCTCCCAGTGTACAAGCATAATTAAAACATGCCCCCTTTACCCAAGTACCTCACAATATCTCAACTTTGGTATCATTTTTTATGAGTTTTAAATGCAAGTTCACTTTGAATTTGAAAGAACATACGTCAATATTAAAATATAATACTCAATTAACTGAATATTTTTTACATCTTTTTGGCAAGTATTGATATAGGCATGTAACCATTGATTGCAGCAAGTAAAATTCCACATTAATCTCTGCAGGATCAATAACATATATTAAACCTATTATAAAATCCAGACCAAAGTGCAACATGTGAATACAAGGGAGGAATAATTATATAAGTCATACACCTTTCATCTCGCTGTAATTTTTACCTTTCATAATTCCCCCTACATTTACCATACATCATTATATACCGTATTCCCATGAATAAATGCCCCTAGGGGAGGGGGGGGGGGTCCATACATGTTGCAAAAGCCGGACTTTTATTTGGGGTCTTAATTTAAAAAAAAAAAATTGTGACAAAAATCATAACAAATTGATTACTAATCATACAAAACAATTATAAGTATACCGGTATACGATTTGACAAAAAGCAAGATAAATTTTCTCCAATTACAAATTAGGGGCAATTATTCGGGGGAATACGGTACATTTATTTAATGTATCTGCACACAGCTGACTTGTAAAGAAACGCAGCCATCATGCAACCTGCTGCTTCTATAGATCAGTTTGCCAAGTTTTTTCAATTAGTTTATTGGCATCAATACATAAATTTTCCATTCATTCTCTGAGCACCTGCATGCAACACACAAATCATTTATATTCTTTCATAGAAATGTAAAAAATCAGATTTCTAAATCACGAAATAACTCACGTTGATATGAACCTTAAACTCAACAAGAGGGTCCAAAGGGCCCTGGGTCGCTCACCTGTTTGGCCTAGTGACCTAGATTTTGGCCCAAATGACACAGTATCTAACTTGACATAGATTTTATAGAGATAAACATTGTGACCAAGTTTCATAAAGATAGAGTCCAAATTGTGACCTCTAGTGTGTTCACAAGATTTTTCAATGATTTGGCCTCGTGACCTAGTTTTTGACCCCAGATGACCCAATATCGAACTTGACCTAAATTTTATAATGATGATCATTGTGATCAAGTTTCATAAAGATAAGGTCAAAATTGTGACCTCTAGTGTGTTCACAAGCTTTTTCAATGATTTGGCCTCGTGACCTAGTTTTTGACTCCGGATGACCCAATATCGAACTTGACCAAAATTTTATAGTGATGATCAGTGTGATCAAGTTTCATAAAGATTAGGCTCAAATTGTGACCTCTAGTGTGTTCACAAGCTTTTTCAATGATTTGGCCTTCAAAGGCTTGTGACCTAGTTTTTGGCCCCGGATGACCCAATATCGAACTTGACGTAGATTTTATAGAGATGATCATTGTGATCAATTTTCATAAAGATTAGTCTCAAATTGTGACCTCTAGTGTGTTCACAAGCTTTTTCAATGATTTGGCCTTGTGACCTAGTTTTTGACCCCAGATGACCCAATATCAAACTTGACCTAGATTTTATAGAGATGGTCATTGTGATCAATTTTCATAAAGATTAGTCACAAATTGTGACCTCTAATGTGTTCACAAGGTTTTTCAATGATTTGGCCAAGTGACCTAGTTTTTGACCCCAGATGACCCAATATCGAACTTGACCTAGATTTTACAGAGATGATCATTGTGATCAAGTTTCATAAAGATTAGGCTCAAATTGTGACCTCTAATGTGTTCACAACGTTTTCCTTTGATTTGACCTAGTGACCTAGTTTTTGACCCCAGATGACCCAATATCGAACTTGACCTAGATTTTATGGAGATGATCATTGTGATTAAGTTTCATAAAGATTAGGCTCAAATTGTGACCTCTAATGTGTTCACAAGGTTTTCCTTTGATTTGGCCTAGTGACCTAGTTTTTGACCCCAGATGACCCAATATCGAACTTGACCTAGATTTTACAGAGATGATCATTGTGATCAAGTTTCATAAAGATTAGGCTGAAATTGTGACCTCTAATGTGTTCACAAGGTTTTCCTTTGATTTGACCTAGTGACCTAGTTTTTGACCCCAGATGACCCAATATCGAACTTGACCTAGATTTTATGGAGATGATCATTGTGATCAAGTTTCATAAAGATTAGGCTGAAATTGTGACCTCTAATGTGTTCACAAGGTTTTCCTTTGATTTGACCTAGTGACCTAGTTTTTGACCCCAGATGACCCAATATCGAACTTGACCTAGATTTTACAGAGATGATCATTGTGATCAAGTTTCATAAAGATTAGGCTGAAATTGTGACCTCTAATGTGTTCACAAGGTTTTCCTTTGATTTGACCTAGTGACCTAGTTTTTGACCCCAGATGACCCAATATCAAACTTGACCTGGATTTTATGGAGATGATCATTGTGATCAAGTTTCATAATGATCAGGCTGAATTTGTGACCTCTAGTGTGTTCACAAGCAATTGTGAACGGACGACGGACGACGGACGACGGACGGACGACGGACGACGGAAGAAGAGCGATCACAAAAGCTCACCTTGTCACTTTGTGACAGGTGAGCTAATAAAAAATTCAATACCGAGGTTTGATAATTTATAATGTGTGGTTTTTTTTCGGATTTTGCACTCAAATTTTTTAATGATCCTGCAGGAATGGGTGAATACAGACACATTTCTGTAATCCTGTTTAGAAATAATCAAAAGCAAGCAAGCAAAATGATTTGAACAACATTTTAAGTACAGAAAATGCTTCTATTACTCAAGGTATATAGATATAGCATTGGAGAGATAGAATCATCAATATAATAGGTCCGGTCTCAGAGATGATAGGGTAATTATAGCCGTATTACATTAATTATGTTTCACATCACTTGTAAATCAATGATTGTTAATTATGATATACTAGATTAGGCCAATATATTCTAGATTAGGCCGATATATGCTTGGTTAGACTGATATATATCTATCTGAGGTAATTACATGTAGAACCAGTAGAATCAGTGGGGTACAATGTTACCAGAGGGGTACAATGTTACCAGTGGGGGTACAATGTTACCAGTGGGGTATAATGTTACCAGTGGGGTACAATGTTACCAGAGGGGTACAATGTTACCAGAGGGGGTACAATGTTACCAGTGGGGGTACAATGTTACCAGTGGGGTATAATGTTACCTGAGGGGGTACAATGTTACCAGTGAGGGTACAATGTTACCAGTGGGGGTACAATGTTACCTGAGGGGGTACAATGTTACCAGTGGGGTACAATGATACCAGTGGAGTACAATGTTACCAGTGGGGTATAATGTTACCTGAGGGGGTACAATGTTACCAGTGGGGGTACAATGTTACCAGTGGGGGTACACTGTTACCAGTGGGGGTACAATGTTACCTGAGGGGTACAATGTTACCAGTGGGGGTACAATGTTACCAGTGGAGTACAATGTTACCAGTGGGGGTATAATGTTACCAGTGGGGGTACAATGTTACCAGTGGGGGTACAATGTTACCAGTGGGGGTACAATGTTACCAGTGGGGGTACAATGTTACCAGTTGGGGGTACAATGTTACCAGTGGGGGTACAATGTTACCTGTGGAGTACAATGTTACCTGAGGGGTACAATGTTACCAGTGGAGTACAAAGTTACCAGTGGGGTACAATGTTACCAGTGGGGTACAATGTTACCAGTGGGGGTACAATGTTACCAGTGGGGGTACAATGTTACCAGTGGGGGTACAATGTTACCTGAGGAGTACAATGTTACCTGTGGAGTACAATGTTACCTGAGGGGTACAATGTTACCAGTGGGGGTACAATGTTACCAGTGGGGTACAATGTTACCAGTGGGGGTACAATGTTACCAGTGGGGGTACAATGTTACCAGTTGGGGTACAATGTAACCAGTGGGGTACAATGTTACCTGAGGGGTACAATGTTACCAGTGGGGTACAATGTTACCAGTGGGGGTACAATGTTACCAGTGGGGTACAATGTTACCAGTACGGGGGGTACAATGTTACCTGAGGGGTACAATGTTACCTGAGGGGTACAATGTTACCTGAGGGGTACAATGTTACCTGAGGGGTACAATGTTACCAGTGGGGGGTACAATGTTACCAGTGGGGGTACAATGTTACCTGAGGGGTACAATGTTACCAGTGGGGGTACAATGTTACCGGTGGGGTATAATGTTACCTGAGGGGGTACAATGTTACCAGTGGGGGTACAATGTTACCAGTGGGGGTACACTGTTACCAGTGGGGGTACAATGTTACCTGAGGGGTACAATGTTACCTGAGGGGTACAATGTTACCAGTGGGGGGTACAATGTTACCTGAGGGGTACAATGTTACCAGTGGGGGGTACAATGTTACCAGTGGGGGTACAATGTTACCAGTGGGGGTACAATGTTGTTTTAATCAAGCTCTATCATTCTTCCTCAATGCAATACAAGCCAGCCAGCCGACTAATGGTAAACAATAAGTTTATTTATTTCAACAAGAAATACTATTTTCTTGTATTTCTTTGAAATTCCCTTTTCATATAAATTATAGAAACTAACACCATATGATGTCATACCCCGGTATTTTAGTTAGCTATTATTGTAACTGAGGGTAGGTAGGAAAACAAAGGCCCTATCACAACATCACTTTAAGCATATGCGTAATGAAAGATCTAAATTTCGCTGTAACTAATGTATGAGATCTCTACCATGACATCTCTTAGACATCTTACCTAGGCGTTATGATTATATTCAAGATTTTAGCCTGAATATCACACCTTCTTGGAGATTGTTCTGCAGCCATGAGTTACCTTTGACATTATTAGATGATGCTATTAGATACATAGTGGCAATAACAATCAGTGCTGGTATGTTTTTGCTTACGTAACAACATTAACCGCAATAAATTGTAGAGTACAAGTCAACACATTATTAAAGTCAATATGACACAATATTATTTGGCAAAGTTGAGCATATTTCTTGATAAGAGACACTAACACAATATATACAGTGTTTGTAGCCAGCACATGAGAACATAAAACAATAGATAGATCCCCAGATACTGCGGGATGGTGCTAAAGTAAATATTAACAACTTATCACACTACATTAGTCCAGTAATTTATGAACACTGGCTTACACAATGGGTTATGACATGCAACATTTGATGAAGGTTTACATAAATACATGAATAAGTAATTCCCCCATTCCCAAATGTAAGGATACATTTACTTTAACCCTACAAATTGTAGAAAGATCTATTATTATTACAATAATGAGTATGAAGGGAGACAATTCAATTATTGGAATGTCCTTATCAAGGGAGATTATTCATAATACTTGGCCCAAAAATCAGCATCTGAGACACAGGTGCTTGGCATGTGGATATAACCCCCATGGCCCCTCTACAACCCCCATTGATATTTTTTTATTTTTTGGGGGGTCATATCCACATGCCAAGCACCTGTGATCTGAGATAGATGATGTAATTGTAATGATAATTAGATTTGAATCAATGAGGGGTCGTAAATGGATTAATGGTTCAAACTGCAATGAAATATCACAATACAGGCATAATTTTAAAACAATATTAAAAGCCTGGAGATATAAGATGACACAGGTTGCACATACTATTGTATAACATCATAATTATAAATGATGGTAATACTGGTAACCTTACATGCAATATAATAAATGGTAACCATTCTCCTGAGGTAAACATTCTCTGCTATATTCGTATTTTTGTTGACACTGAAATAAATTGAGGCTGAATAAATGAGACAGTGAGGTAATAAATAACCGAGAGGCCACTCAACCCTAACTTATAGTAATTCCTCAACAATAAATAATAATATATTATAGAACATTGTATTATCTTACAGTCAATAAATGTCGGTAATATCAAAATACTGAACCAGGAAATTATGTTAGGGGGGATGTTGGACTAAAACAGATCAGAACATTAGTGCACAGAAGTCATTCCACCTGACCCCTTAGAACATAACGGAACAGAACTTACAAGTCAACAGTACATTTTAACCAAGTCAGTTAGTCAAGCTATTTTTATCCCACGCACGAGTCCCACGGCTCCCGTCTTATAGGCATTGTTACCAACAAAGACCAGGTTTTCAATTTCTGAGACACATTTATTTGTGAGAAAACATTATAAATAAACAAATCAATCTCTCACAGTCCATTTTTTTATGAAAAACATCCAATTTTGGTGGAAATTGTGATGTAAACATCATATAACTGCCAAAGCAATATCAATAAGGTGAAGTCTATATCTACCAATTATGCTATACACGAACATAACATATCAGACACATATGTTGTATGTCTTCATGAAAATTTGAACATTATTAACAACTTATAATGATTTGCCTGTAATTTTCATGTCTAACAAGTGACTAACGAAATTAAAGAAAAATATTAATTTTCTTATTAAGAACCATTTATATATATAAATATTGACTATGGTACGAGTTGCCATAGAATTATCAATAGTAGTGTTACAAACAAAGCAAATTTAGGAAGAGAGTTTGAAGAAATAACACATATTAAAACAACTAAGTTTCCCATGAAATGTTTAGGTAATAAAGTCTTATCGAAATAACATAATAATAAAACTTTACAATAATATTGATAAATTAGCACATAAAACAGCAGTGTTTTGTAACAAAAAATATCATAAGGCTGCACCATATAGAGTCTGGAGTTTCTCAATCCACAGTAGTACAAGCAACAAGACAGTGTGTATCATTGGGTTGTTCGATTAATCCTCATCACAGAGAGAGAGACCCATGTCTGTGAGTCTAGTTGCCCGCCAGAAGAGATGGTGAGTCATTTCAATTTTTGGGGCTAGTGCATATGATACAGACCATAGTTGCCAGTAGCATCCATGAATGTAACCTTACGTAAAGTATCATAATTATACCATATATCACACATCAGTTTAGTCAACATAAAGTTGGAATTAGATGTTCGAATGTCTTGTAACTCAAGGCTCCTTACACACATCTCCAATATGAGATGCTGGATACATGTTCTACAGATGGCCATCCTTTTTACAAATGAAATGACTTTTAATGACTAACAAGAAAAGTTAACCACTTTTTGTCTTACAAATAACAACAGAAATATAAATTATGCTTCCAATTAATGAATATATTAAAATTGATGATATTGGCAACAGTTTGTTAGGAAGACTCTACATCAGATAAAATTGAAAATGAAAGATTGCCATTACCCCCTCCCAATAAATCTGTAATCATTTCTCATTAATCGGCAGTTGATAGATAAGCATGGTAGATAAGGATCGTTTAGAACAACAGTTTATTCAACAGTAAATTACTGTGTATGTAATAAGTATACAATCTTATATCAAATATTACATACAGAGCACAGGTGAACATTTCAGCTGCCCAACTAATTAACTCCAAGTATTTACATTAATACAAATTGTCTACATAATCACATGTAATAGATGTAATAGTGCCAAATACCACTGGTTCTAAATCAAATCAGATACATTAACTACCAGAAGCCGTTACAATTGATATTAGCCCCACAGGAGTTGTCCTTATGATAAAAGTACACAGCCCACCAGGGATTCTCATCATGCAAGGTGTTGGTGAATGGGGGTAATTTACCTACATTGGGGGTAATTATCAATTTTCAGGTGGCCATTTTGTTACATTTGAATAGCCAAGGTGCAACATAATTTTAACACTCTGTCACTTTTACAACTTTAGCTCTGTCAGCCAATCATTATTGACACCTTGTGTGACATCATTTCCCTTTGTGCATGAAATGTTTACTATCAAATGTTGTCACCAGCGATATTGTTGTCACTAAGATATTGTTGTCATCGGTGATATGGTGTTAGAGAAATGTTAAATGTTAGAATATTACAGCTGCTATATTGTTTGTTGTTTAACAATCTACAGCTGTATAATGATATTATGACAGATTTATACTGGAGGAATAAAGGCTGGTGAGAGATCAACATGGCAGAAACAACAACAACAACAACAGTGTATTAGAACAGCTGAGAATATTTCCTCCTTTCAAGGCTAAGGTCAACTGTGTTCTTACTAGAAAAGTGTCCATAGGACACAGGTGACCCCATTGGGGTATATTGTAAAAGTAACAAAGGACCATAACTCTGGTAAAAAATTGACGCAGCAAAAATTCTATCCTAGATTGTCAACTAAACGTTAAGGTTGTTAATCTTTGAAAGTTCAAAGAATTTGCGAAAAGTTCAACAAACAAGATTTGTGCTACATGTATTAATTATGGGCGGAAAACTGACAAGACGAATAGCACTAATCATGACTAATGCTATATGCCCCCTGACTTATACATAAGTGAGGGGGTACAAAATCAGATTGCAGCATGGAGCATACATGAGACAATCATCTGATTAAAAATGAATAAAAAACATTTTTTAACTTTTTAAGTGACCTAGTGGAAAACAGTATTTTACTTACAGCTGCAACATTATCCTGACAACAGGCATTAACCAGCAAATTATTTTCAATGTATTGGAGGAAGTGATCTCTTCAAAATATATAAATAAATGCAATATGTGCAAAACCACTTTATGTATATCCTTATTAGGAAATATTCAGTCAAGGAGGGCCATGGTACAATACTTGTACATTGAGGTACTTTTCCTTCCTTCTTGAAAAAGCCACATTCTGTTGGCAACCTCCCAATAGTGGCCACCTCTTGAGCAGTGGCCTCTCAATAGATACCCTTTCTGAAGAAATAACCTCTCTAGAGCAACCCTTTCTTGAGAAACAACCTCGCCAGAGTAGTCTACTCTTTAGCAAAACATCTTTAGAGTGACACTCTCTTCAGCACCAAAGTCTCCAGAGTGGCCGGGAACAAAAACCACTTTAGAGAAACAACCTCTATTGTTGTTGTTGTTGTTTTGGCTGCAGCCTCAAATTTCTGGTAATAACTTCACACTCTTAAAATACATCAAGGTTCAATCAGTTAAAACAAATTGACAGAACATCTTGCAAATAATTGTACCTTATGATTGAAACTTTCAGAAAGAAGAGTGTGATTTAGGCAACATTACATATCAACACTTGCTTCACAAACCTTGTATTAATAATACCAGGAAAACATGTTAAAACTTGCTGTGTTTGAAACTATTCTTGGAAAAATCTATAATATAGACAGTGCTGGTAATAAGCATTAAAATGGCATACATAGCTAAATCATTACATCTACGACTGGAAATGTTTGGTGTCTGGAGACACTGGAAAATTACTAACTTTTAGTAAGCTAAAACACTGATGAAACATTGAACATGTCTGCAACAGATATTTTATTTTGTTTACAACCAAACTAAGCTTGATTAGCAGATAACAGCTGAAACCTTGATCTACATGTACATTACCTACGTGTCCAAATAAGAGAATATTCCATGGTAACGTAAACTGACAAATATGTGTATACAAAGGGAGATAATCATATTTAAGTATAGTAACTAATAAAGGGAGGTAATTATACTGAAACAATCACAAAAGTAACAAAGGGAGGTAATTATATTAAAATGGCATTATAATGAGTTGCTTAATATTAGAAATGATGAATTTAATAATTGAAATGGCAACTGTTGCAAGTTAAAATTTAATTTAAGGACAAAAATAAAGTTCCAGACTCCAAACAGAATAATTAAAATTACAAGGATATTTGTTATATTGATATTCTTCACCTTAACAAAACAGTAAACAGCTGAGATCTCCGATGTCTCTTTTTGATTAATTAAATTTTGCAGAAATGTTCCCCTTGAAGTTGAAATCAGGAATGAAGTAGCGTCAACGTTTCTCCCAGAAGGTTTAATTAGCATTCTCAAAATAAACCCTATTTGTCATTACAGAAATAAACTTAACTAAAAGTACAAACTGGATTGCCTCTTGCAAACTGGATAGCCTTGTGTAAGTAGAATGCACTCGGTTGTCACGCAAACAAAGTGTTGTTGCAATTTGCGAAACAAAGTAGTATCACATATTATAACATTATCATTGACCTATATTGCTGAAACAATTCTTGTCCAATGAAAATGCAAGCCAAAAAATAATCCACTATGTTTAACGAACTTTGTTTTACAGGTGAGACATAAAAAATGAGCCTCGACTATGACCTCTGTACATTATGCACCAATTATACATATAGTCATCCATTAAAAACAATTAAGATAAATTCATAACCCGCTCTTACATGATGACGATTACTTCACCAGCAAAAACAACATGCTTAACACATAATTAGTGAAGCATAATTAACAACTCTAATGTTCTTACATCTTCATAATATACGCAGACAGTCAATAAAAGCGTACTTGTTCGATTTTTTTGTTGGCAACAGCAAAATGTTCTGTACGCAAAACACAAGGTTACTGTATTTACATGAAATGCTTGGCTTGCAAAACAATTTGTGACATTTCCAACACATGCTGAATGCTCTCATTTTTAACAACCTTTGAAACTAGCTTATTTTCAATTTTTTTCACTTCTAATGAAATACTATACTAACTTATTGTCTCCAGATAGTGAACAAAGAAACAATGAAATTAACAGTTTCAATTTCTGTAATTAACAATTTGCAGGTGTGTTTGTGACAATGTGCATTACTTTGACTGTGCAAAGTATGAAGTTTTAACGAAGCAACATATTTCACGGTTACCTCTCACACAATGACAGACCATAACTCTTCTCTGAACAGAATGATGATGCATGTTCCTAACCCATTACACCATAGATCACAAATCATGCCCCTAGCCCATACCCATCACTAACTGTTTCAAATAATGAGTATGAAGGGGAGACAATCCAATTTACAGAAATGACCTAATCAAGACACTTTTTCAAGGGAGATCATTCTAGATGTTTGTCCAAACAATTCTACAAGGCTGCAAATGAGATATTTGGGTATTTATGTAAATATTAATTTCACACTCTCAGCTCAGCACAGATAATTATATATAAGATCAAACTTGAGCATGTCTGAAAAATAGTTCATTCAATATTGCAGAGGAAAATTTTCCCACCAACACAACTTTCAATAAAAGTTCCCAGAAAGATACTAACCTCATTATAGCATTACCATCATTGAGTTGACATGATAATGTTGTTAGTTTGAAACCTGGCAGGTCAATGTCAATGGGTTAATGATATTAGTACTGCCAACTATAAGCCTTTAATGATAATATACCAGACACACAAACTAATGCCACAGTCGGAAACTAATGGAACTAGAAATGATAAAATGAAGATATATGTATAACATATTCTGACATGCAAGTAATCAATAATTAATAAAACAAAGCCAAGGGACATGAAAAACATGTAGAATATAGAGAGTTGAAGCAATTGCCCGTCTTATAGAATAATCCTCCAACAAATCCTATCATTACCGCTTCATTTCATCATTAATTCTGCCGGCAGAACATTGCACCGATTTATTGACTGCCACAAAACACCTTACATCATATTATTGCTGTAAAAACACAACAATTTTGGCAACCACTCTGGTCATAATATGACTTTATAGACCATTACTTAACTCTGAACCATTATAAACAGCAATAATGATAAATATGGCAGCGACAATAATATTGCATGCATGAAATCATCACTTGGTGGAAGTAACTTTATACAAACTGTCTGCACATGTGCAGTACAAGACAAGACTTGTTGTTGTTCAATTGAGCAGTCCTCAATTTCCTTGCACAGGAAAAATACTGAGTATTCATTTCCAGAATAAATTACCCACCAATATTATATATAATACTGTTTCAATACTTCAACTGGCTTGGCTTCAAGAACCAAGGCAATACTCCACTCCTGCACTCGCTACCTCATGAAATTTCCTAATTAACATGCTAACGAAGGTATTAGAACTGGAGAAGTACAAGTGTTTTAAGCAATATATCTTAGGAAGTATTTCACATCAAACAAACAACAAATCTTCATAAATATTCAATCAGTAACATAATATCAAGTAGTCGGGGTGGGGGGGGGGGGGGGCTTCATATTATATGAATGTACGCAATGACACACCACCTGAGTGCTGGTAACTATGCCAGCCTCCTGATAACAACATTAAACCTACTAAGTGCAACCTTGTACATAATTTCCATAGCTCGTTAAGTATCAATATTAAATAGATAACGATATGAGAGTATTAAACTGATTCAATTTGCATCAAATTCTGTGTAAAATGCCGTTAAAATCTGTGATAAATGCTGACTGAAGCTTCAAGGTTTAACTATGGTATTAATATTGCACAATTTTCTTAAAGTACCAAAACATAAAATAGATATTAAACCACTATCTAAAGTGCAACAGTCGAGCAATAACCGAGCAATAACCGCAATAACCGGAATACATGCTGGCATAACAATACATATTACCAACCAGGGTAGGGCAGAAATTGACATAAAATATAAATTAACTTAATAATTGTTTTGATTTTAATGTGGAAAGTCAAACTCATAACATTCCTAGACAAACAATAAAGCAAAAATACGGCAAGTTCAGACATTAGCAATTAATTGCAAATTAATAAATGTATTGTAACATGTGCCTGACTTACTTACTGCAGGTTACAATATTTATTACATAACATTTGCAAACACCCCATTAAATTAATGTCATAAAATAAAATAAATTACAAATATTTTTATCGGCATGGAAACATTAAAGTAAAGCATGAGCGAGCTTAACACAGCAGATAAATGTGGAAGAGCAAGATAAAATAAGACGTGAACATTATCAACAAATCTTTGGTATTTCAAGAATTTTTTTATTTGTCTATGAAATAATAAATTACTCAGAGATTCCTCAACAAATCTCAGAATTACTCTGCTAACAAAAATGCCTCTGATTTGTGGCTTTATCAGGCTTCAGCATAATTTGCCAAGTGTAAAAGTTGAAAACCAATCAATACAATTAGATGATGATATGAAGATGATTACAGTGATAATGTTGTTTATTTCGTGATATAATTTTACAGGCAAGCAATCTGTAACAACCACCCTTGTGACAACATGCAATGGTCTTTGTTAGCAGGTGGCTTTTCTCACAAGGTAAAGTATGGAAAGATGTTTGTTGTCATTTGCCTGAGTAAGATGTGAGCACATGCATTGCCATCTAGATTGGACAATGACCAACAACGAGGAAAGAGACAGCTGTTCGATACATTTATATTATAGTTGATCTTTCTGGAAAGACTCCTTAATGATTCTTCAATGTGCCTAGCGTATATCACAAACGCAAGCTGATGCAAGAGGCTTCACTAGAGTAAGAACTGTATGAATGTGTTTTCTATGACAAACAAGTACCGGTATGCCTTATCAATGTATATAATAGAGCGCTTTTCCGGGTACCCCAAGTACAATCAAACTACGGGTGTATCCGGGTACGTTCAGTTTTAAAATTAATTAAAGTCTTATCTATTGCATGACCAGTGTGTCAACATTTTACAGCAAAACATCCTTTTTACCTTCAAGGCCACAAACACATACCGGTACTCTTAACGTTGTCAACAATTTAATTCTTCAACATAGCTGACACCAGTTAAGTTTTATACTGTCATGTGCGAGTTGTATAACAAATCACATGCGAAAATTAATACGCCTCAAAACCTTGGTTACGACAAGGTAATGAAGAAATTTGAATAATATTTCGGTCTTCTGAATATTAACTGGAGTCTTTGACCTCGGCAATTGTATTAAATGTCAAAAATAAAATATAAATTGGTAAAGAGGAAGCATGATTTGAATAGAATGATTGCATCATAAAACAAGAGATAGCCTAATAACTTATCAGCTGATGTCGGTCTGTATCAACACATCCTATACTCTATATCATTATATTGTCATTTGAAACATTTGAAAAATTTGAAAACTTATATTTTTCTTAGGAAAGTATAAATTTTACAATTTTTTGTTTGTTTTCAAATTGTCTTTTTCGATGATACAGTTACCTGTGGTAATTCCCATGTGTGTATATTTAATAAAACTTAGAGGAAATTTGATATTTAAAAGTAACAATTAGCCACAATATAGTATAAATGAATTCAAGGACTACAATTATGTACCAGCAGGTGATCAGCTAGTGCAGGTAAGTCAATATAACCTTGACTGTATTATGTCATCATTCCCAGAAGTGACATTAGTGAGAGAGTGAAACCAACATATAACTAAAAAGTATCACTCAGGACAACAGTATTCCATAGTTATACAGAATAGAACAAGACTGTGTTCAGTAAACGCTAAAAAACATATGCCCAAGTGTGTCGTAACCCTTGTTCATAATACTAAACTAGCTTAGTCGAACAACTTTGAAACAAATGAACGGATGAACGAAGAGACAGGTTAATCAATATATGGCTCCGCATCAGTAGATGCCGGGGCATAAAAAACTAAGTTAAACATTATATTGTACTTATTTATCTATAAATAAATAGTTATTCTGAAGAAAATGATACGATAGATGAATAGCAACAGAGTAAAATGAACAATAATAATGCAATTAAGAATGCAATATAATTATAGTCGGGAGCAAACACACATCACATACAACTCTCCCATCCGATCAAGTCAATAATGAAGTACTTTCAGTGCTATGATTATGAAAGATTCAAATCACTGAAAATGCAGAGAAGATCAGGTTTCTAGATACAATCTACAAAGTTTTGTAGAAATCCAACCAGCTTTTCTATCAGGGGGCTTATAAAGTCAGACATCATAAGTGACACACATGCTCATGGACTACAAGACACAAATATACTGTACAGAAGAGAAATTACTAAAGAGTTCAAAAGGTGTTTTTATAATATCAAACTGTAACATGCTAATAAAGATGTTATTAATATTTCAGCATTTTTATTCTGCATGTATACGTAGTTGTAATATTTAAAACAATTTTCCTTAACACAAAGAAAGATAACTCCTGTCTTACCAACGTAGACATTGCTATAAAACAGTCCAATATCATTTTCCAATCTTCACAAAATTTGCAAAATCCTCAACTTTTAGCTAGCGGTACCGGTACATATTTGAAGCCATGAATATGTGATGAATTATACCTAAAACAGATGTCATGTACCTCGGCTATAAGTAAACTTGCCAGAAATTACCAAAGCGAAAAATGTCAGTGGTATATATTCCACAACTGTCTTGAGAATTGTGCAGGCAATGTTTCTATTTAAGGCAGCTAGCATACACGGTCTTCTGCGAGTCTGCATCAGTAAAAGTACATATAACACATCACCAGATTAAACGAAGCAACAATATTAGAATGTTATAGTTACTATGGTGATAACAGGTCTAAAAGATTATGGACATGACACCAACTTTATATGCAATAATTCATTTACATTTTTCCATATTTCATTGTCACGTTACGTGGACTCTTCCCTTAAGTATTATATAGACCAGAAATAATTATGTAGTGTTCTCAACCATAATGTGTAGTAACCTGAATTAAATACAATGACTGTCAACAACAAAAATGTTAACAAATGTGACATACTTAATTGTCAGGGTAATTGTAGAAGATTTTTATAGTGATACATGAAAAAGATGGTGGGCGAATAATACATGGTTATAATTGATATGATGTATTTGGTCCATATATCATTTTTTGCTCATTATAATGACCGAGTCTGTATGATATTGTCTTTGTGTGTAAGCAAATCTTGGTCCTCAGCCATGTTACATTTTTCATTAACGCCCACATGAAGTTTAATAACCTTAACTGGTCCGGTACTACTAAACAGCTGTTTTTACCATTGGACATTATTCTTCGAACTAGTCACTCTATTAAAGGTGTAAATACATGAGCAGATAACTCACTTTATAATATGCAACCAAATACTTTTTTAATACTATTACATGCAAATGTAATACTGATGAGACTGTTAACCAAATACAGAATTATTTTTAACCCTTACTCCACCACAGGTGTCTCCAAACATCCAATTATTTTCCAATTAGCTGTATGGAGACTGGCTTAGCTGGTCTGACATAAAATTATAACTGAGGTTTCCTCATTTATATTGTTGATATTTAATAGATTGGCAGGAAAAAAGCAACCAATTTGGTAAGGACCCTTTCTATAGTACTTTTTATTAATACAAATCTCTGACCCAAGCACAATTTTAAAAGATGTTTACTATCAGAAATCAGTTAATTATTAGGAGAACAATCAACTTGTGTGTAATTCAGCCATTTAACTTGACTAAATTACATTGAATACAAGCAAACAAATTACAAACAACAAATTGACAATAAATGAATAGTCAGCCAGGTTTCCGCTTGACCGCCTTTTTCAGAACAATTTTGTTCAAATTACCATCACATATAATGTAAGCATTTGCAATTACACATAAGGACAGTGCTCAACTTCTCCAATAACACGATTTTGGTGAATTTTGTCCAATTTGGATACTAGGTGACAATTAAATTGTCAAATCCCATCAATGTTACATAGAAAGAGACTGCTTACTGGGGTGATAACGTTACCCGGTGATACAATGGGTTCGGGTAATAATATACCCGGATAAATTACAAGGTACCATATACCTTAAAGTATCATGGTTTCTATCACCTTGTGTTAACTTTAATGAAACAGTCAGAGAGAAAGTGATTGATGGTTCTAGATGACCAGAATGTCAAATGTATTACATCTTCTAAATGATTACAGCTACTATATGTACGTACATGTAGGTTCTTCAACAATCTTTTCAGTAAAATTGCAGTCAATAATAATATATAATATACTGGCCAAGAAACTTCAGATCTTACACCAGTGATCAACATGCAGCCTTAAACCAGTATTATTAAATTATAATTATTCATTTTCATATTAAATTGGTTACCATAGTAATTTATATTAATTTACAATTTTGAAATATTTATCAAATTATATCATTCCATTTTATTTAATATACTTGCAACTGAGCCTTTCACCTAACATCCCAGAATACAAGCAGTTTTCCACAGACTAATATAATATTGTGTAAGATTCACTTGCTTGCACTAACTTGATTCAGTAAATGCACTTTGTCGTTAAAGAATGCCCTCGGCGACTATAAAAACCCGCAGCCAAACAAGACAATTCGGAGTAAACACAGATTTTTGTTCATTGTTAAGGAAATTTTCCATCATTCGGTGCACTTGGTCACACACAACATAGCAACCTTCATGTTACGGCTAGTTTAATGTAATATTTCAGGAATTTTCGCCAACTCAGCTTTCAAACATAAAACAACAACAACAACAACAACAACAACAAAAGAGAAGCAGACGTCAGCTGTTGTAAGTACAAGGTCAATGTTACACATTCACTGCAGCAGACGTCCAAACTGTGCAAGGTCAAGGTCACATGTTGTGTCTGCTTTCTATAGGAAGTACTGAGGTAGACATCTGTACATTTTCAAACAATGCATGGATACAATGTTATATCTGGTCTGTAGGGATGAGATGTCCAGTCGTATCACAGGAACCAGTCTCAGGAACTAGTTGTACAGTCACATGGAATCATTCCTGCAACGTCTGCATAATGATACTTAATCTGTCAGCTGTAAAACAATGCACAAATCCCCACAAGGTAATGTTAACTAGTTGATCCCTTTTAACATTTGATCAGCAAACAAATACTACAGTGTTTAACATTGTTGTTGTTGTACACATCAAAGACATAGATCAAAGGGAAGTAACTCATTAGTAAAAGTAATTACTGGCATAGCAATAATTTGTTTCCTAACTGAAAGGAAAATAATTTGTCTCTAAAATTAAAAGGTTTGGACAGCATTTAAAAATGCATTAGTCTATTGGCCTTTTTGACAAGGTAGTTTGGTGGGGCAGGTTATATTCTGGTTCCCGTCCACAATATAACAGTGGTCCTACAGAACTGACTACAGTAATATATGGGACGGGAACCAAACTGTAACCTGATCCAGAAAACAGCCCGGTTGAAAAAGGCCTAATGTTTGACTGACTGGATCAAAGGACTAGTACTAACACAAAATGACCATTAAAATCTATTAACATCAAAGGCTACAAAACATATGATAACTGGTAATGTATGTATAAATCAAAGCTTTTTTTCCATAATTGGATCAGAAAGTAATTGTCTTTATCTACAATACATGGACATATTTGCAAAAGTAATGTTTTTATGGGCAACATAAATAGACTTATATATTAATAAGCAACTGACCAGAGGTGACTTATGGTCACTCAATAAGGGGCACATAGTTACAGGTGATCTACAAACGAAATCTACAGCGGCTGTATTGGCTACAGCAACTAGTTATACTGTGGAGAAAGTTACTGTCATCCATAGAAATGATATCAATGTATCAACAATATTATTTGTCGGATCTATAACTGATTCTCATTTTGAAATATAGATACAAGAGAAAATGTTTGGAAGCACCCTAAAAAACCTCATTTTTCCACCACAAAACACTTTTTAGGACAGAGATGAGTTGAAGTATCACTTTTTTGGAAATGGTCAGCAATAAACTCTGACCACTGCAAAGGACTAAAAAATAGGAGTATTATTAACTATCACTACAAGTAGCCATATGTTGGAATTAACGTAATGTCACTTTAAATGACTAATCGAATCATGAAGGCCAAATTTCATTTCCTTGAATTTTATTTCCTTCTCTAAGTTTTGATAATATAGTTACAGCAATAACAGCATAGACGAAATATATGCTGTGCCCCTTATCATACGTTACAAAGGGATCTTAACAACACTTCATTAAAATTTTATTTACTAGTATCAATTTAATATGACGTAAAATTATAAGATTCATCATTCAATTTAATTAATTTAAAAAACTTGACAAATCATCTGCCAGAGGTATACATTACAGAAATGCACAATTTGAAGAAGTTAAATTAAATTAATTAATTTTTAATTACCAATTATGACAACATCCGTCATTTTAAATGAGTGACTCTGTAAAAAATGTATATTTAAAGTTGACTGTGTGCAATGCAGATCTACGGCACGCCTGATGCAGTATCTGTTGTCACAATAAATTTAAATTATGACATAAATTATCATAAAATATACTAAAGTTGGCGTGCAGAACTAGGATTTATTTTAATTATAAACAATAAACAAAAGCACTTAGATGTAATGTACACTATTTCCGTTCAAATGCTGTTGCAATTTTCAATAAATTTAAATTAGATCATATTACAGAATATGTATTCATACATACCAGTATACCGGACCATCGTTACAACAGGAATTAATTATTAAATTAATTAGTCATCTAATTATCTACTGGTCTTAGTCTACCAACAAGACCAACTGAATCTAACAGCGTAAACCAAATCACAGTACAGCTTATTGGGAGACCCATAAAGATTAACTTGTATGACTTATTGCAAGCAAAAGCAGATGTCACTATTTAGCACTGATTGACTTATTGGGATAAGATACAGTTTAACCTGTATGACTTATTGCGAGAAAAAGCACATGTATAACTACCAATCACTGTATGACTTAATGGGAGACTATACAGTTTAACTTGTATAACTTATTGGGAGCAAAAGCACATGAAACTACATGTACCAATCACTGTATGACTTATTGCATAAATATCATCATCGTCACCATCGCCATCCTGTCATTTACTGTAAAAAATATTTTGTGGACATCAGTTTTCATGAAACCAACACAAAATAAACCTCAAGTTCAAAGTATTTTACATTAATTAAACATCAAAAAGAAAGAAAACTTTTTTAGGGGAGTGAAATCTGATGAGTAAGCAGTATTTGAGCGCTGGATAAATGTGGTCCAATTATATATACAGCCCTAGGTTTGACGGAAGATCAGTAAACATAGCCAACAAATCAATTAAGACTTCAATGATGTGACGGACATTTTAGGAGTAATCAGTAACTGTCAGGATCTATCTATCAACGATATTGAAACTGAACAGAATTAATCAATCATTATATACATCTATAAATAATATACATTACATATTATATAATGTGCTCTTAGTTCACTAATGTCAAACTACTAACTGCTAGTTGATACTATATTTTGTTTGTTATTTCCAACTTAGTGAAAAGAGACCATTGTGTGATAAATTAATCTGGATGCAATACCCTATAGCTCTTTGTGAAATAATTCCTTGCTGAGGTTCCTGTAACAACACTTTCCTGGAACCCGAACACCCCTAGCTCTGGTTACCAAGCAGTTCACCTGAGAGATAAATGCTATTGATTGCTAGTATTCATTAATATAGCCATTAACTTTCACGGGGGGGGGGGGGGGGGGCTACTAAGAAAGAGGCTTTTCATTTCATAGCAGTCCGAATAATGATTTAGCTTTTAAAACATTCAGGTAAAGTTTGCAATAATTGCAGATACAGTGCCCACCAAAAATACGTATACACTTTTTGACAGATGTAGAATTACAATTGGTTTAATTATTCCATATCTTTTGGTCAGACGGAAACAATGTTTGCAATTCCTGAAAAAAAAATTTAATGAAGGAGTAAAAAATGTGACAGATAGAAAGATGAACATTTTCTGATTCAAAAATAAACTATGGGGTTCAAGGGGCTGAATTTGCAATATTATATGATCATGTTGTCGTTCAAAGCTGGCAAAGAAACTTAATATTTTCCATCTAGGGTACCAATCAATGTATTGTCTTTACACTAAATAAAAAAAAATATTCCTGGTCTTCAAAAACATTGTTGCTTCTCTGTTCTGCAAGTAGTGTTATACAGGCAAGTAAATGGGGGAAGACTCTCTGTATCCATATTTTTGGTGGGCACTGTAGATTACAACATCAACCACTATAACTAAATCTATCTAATGTTTGACCTGAAGATTTAACACCATTATTATATTTAATATTTTATTGCCAAAATAATTTATATACTGTAAAATCATTAATTTTCGTGGGGGATTAAATTTCGTGGATTTCGTGGTTCACCTCAACCACGAACTTTAATACCAACAAACATTGATTTTGAGCCTTGGTTTATTACCTGAAATGCAAATCCACGAATTCAAGTCCCAACGAAATTGTCCTTTTAAACAAATCACGAAATTTCGTCCCAACGAAATTAAATGATTTTACAGTAATACATTATTTATATAATACATTTATTCAGTTCAATTATTTCATAACTTAATAACCTATAGTAATCTCTTACATATAATATTACAAATATGACCAAGTATTTATAGAATTACAAGTGCTTCAGTACAACCATTTCATAACCAAAACCTTTAATTTATAAGTATAATATTACAAATATGATCAAATATTGATCTCAACTAGTTCAATGATTAAATATTAGTTATAGAAAGACACAAAATAATATATAATAACAAAATAGAACTAATGTGTCGCCTGGTCAGTTGGTCAGGCGACACAAGGTGTCACAACTAGACCAGTGTGGTCAATGAAAGGTCCCCCAATGTTTATGTATGTAATGTATTAACTTACTTATATTAACACAATTTAAAGTTTGATTAGCATTAAGCCATGAAAGAATTGGCAAGCTTAACCTTTAAGTCCACTGGTCAGTTTTAGCGGTACCAATGTGCGACGTATCTCGGAAGGGCAAAACAAAAACCGGTAACGGTATGAGACGGGTGCTGATGATGTTTGCCTATGTAATTCTTATATATAGAAAGATTATCGCATGCAGAGTTTTTAAAGTGTGAGATAAAAGAATAATAAATTATAATCAGAAAGAAAATGACTTATCAGTGTAATGTGGAACCCGAGATAAAGGGACATAATTATAGGTAGGGGGTAAAATCAATATTTATGTAACAGTTAATTTAAGATAATGGCGCTATAAATAATACTTTTTTTTTTAAATGTGATTTTTAAAGCAACTTAATCATTGCGAGCATTTTGTTACAAAATTAGATGGAAGTTGCAAGCAGTCATTGGGTAAACAATATTTTTTTGTAAAGTCTTGAAAATTACACAAAACAAATTGAATCAAGTCAGCTGGGTGATAAATAACCAAGTATTGCCGCTCACAAAACGCTCACAAAACCACAATCTTTTATCTGACATCAAGCCCTCCGAGCAATCTTCCTCATGTGATCAATTTTATATGGTGAGCCATGAGTGGGCCATGAAACACACGTACACACATACAAAAACAGCTGACTGAAACGATTCAGCTGAGTCAGCAGAAATTGGGGAAATTATTTGGATCAATTTGACACTAAAATCCAATCCAACAGGTAATTATACCTTAAAAGCAAAATGAAAATTTCTACTTTAAATGAGAAAGTCAAACCTATAATTTGACAAAAGTAGAATATCTGGTTCAGAGGTTATTATATTAACTGCTGACAATTTATTTAAAAGAATCCATCTATTGAAGGCCAGATCAAATATACCCCTATATAGGGGAGAAAATCTACAGCCTCCACAACTGCAGAATGTTCTAACTGTTGCTGCAAAAATCAGTGGAGGATTTTTTAGCCTGGGAACATAAAAACATCTCCCTCCCTGATTTGAAAGAAACATTTGGATGTAACTGAATTGAGTTACAATTATAAATGCTATATATAGAGGTAACTTATTTTTTAAAAATTTCCAAACATAGCCTTTATTTGCCAGTTAGCTTTCTGCTGATATATTAGGTCCACGCCCTTACAAACATGATCGAAAGTTGAAGACTAAAAGAAATAGGAGAATTTTAATGGACTTAGTCACGAATCATAAGGATATAAAATACTGTAATTTGAAGACAATACATTTTACAAACATATCTAATTCAGCTGATCGTTTCGATAATCATTCAGCAAATTCAGCAGTTTTCCCTGACACAGTGAACTATAGCAATAATCACAGTGTCGTTTGTCGAATAAATCTAGAAAAAAACTTGATGTTAACGGTATTCACCTAGTGATGCACTCGCTAAAGTTAAATTAAAATTCAGCTCATCTCCGGCTTTCAAAAACTCTAATTAGCATAAAAATGTTTTGCATAGTTCATTATGCAATTCGTTGATGAATTTTTCAATGCTAAAATGACATTTCCGAATTACACCTATAAAACATTTCTGATAACTTTATAAAAGAGTACTGAAATCTTCTCAGTTACATGAACATTGCCAAACTCTCTATATGAACGGTATGAATATTGTATACACTTGTATTAACTAGTAATACCAAACAATTTTGTTCTTTATATCAATTTTAGTATTAAATTAATGGGCATAGAAATATATGAAAGGAGATATCTAATGTTACTTTATTCAATGTTTGAATAAATATATCTACTTGACGTATATTACATCCAAGTTAAATGGGCCAGAACCTATATATTATCGTAGTGCAACAAACTTATTGCAATCCAAGATGCTTACCTTAGATTCAGGTGCATATAACATAAAATGAAATAGATATAATAATATTTTATACACATAAAATAGAATGAGAATAAAATTTTTCGTTTCTCTGTCATATGAATATAATGTTAAAAATGCATAGATAAAATTAAGTGAAATTTTAATGGTTTTGACTTAAAGTTTAATGTGAACAGATCTGTAAAAGTTGTCATTAATCATTTTTATGTGAGATTTATTAACAACTGTATTGAAATACTGATATTTTAACAGACAGTTTACTTGTCATACTGAAGTTATTTATACAGATATACTGGTAGTTGCAATATGCAATGCATTCATTCAGAATTTCAGTTTCGAACAGACTAGCTCTTAGTCTCACTGTACTAGGTCCAATTCTATACATGGTCAAGCGATCGTTGATGACCGAATCCCAAGGTGTCTGTCAATACAGACATACGTTGACAAGTAATAGGATTAAATGTTTAATATTTTAATAGTAAATTATTGCAAATAAATGCATTTAATAGTAAATTATTGCAAATGAATGCATGCATAAATCTTATTTTAATAGTAAATTATTGCAAATGAATGCATGCATATATTTTATTTTAATAGTAAATTATTGCAAATGAATGCATTTAATAGTAAATTATTGCAAATGAATGCATGCATGTATTTTATTTTAATAGTAAATTATTACAAATGAATGCATGCATATATGCATATAACCCTCTCTTGTACCAACCTTTGGAACTCCTCGCATGTTCATTAAACTTTTGCTAAGAAGGCGCTTGATTAAAATTTGAGATGAACAAAATAGTTATTTCATCAATTAAAAGCAGTCTATTAGTTTAAGTATTTTTCTTAATGAAAACCTTAATGGGATTAATATCAAGTCATCTTCAAGACAAACCCAGTTGAAAGTTTTCAATATTGTTTAACAAAACCAACTTTTCTCTGACACAACATCGTTTTTCTAAAGGTAATTGCCTCTGGGAGGTCTGATAACAAGAGGACATTACTTTAGTCCAAACTCAAATATACCACACATTTTATTGACATGAGAAAATTAAGATTTGTGCATAAAATTTGAAAATGTCGAAACATCCTATGAAGCAGACAGAGAGAATGCCTGCACAGTTTGCATCCTTCAATCAGCAGTACCATACAATTAGGTGCATTACAGTCTTGATTAATTGCTTTGCTTCTAGATTTCCACAACAAAAATAGAAATATTTTCCCAGAATTCCATCACAGTCAATATATCTGCACTTTCTCAATGTAGAGATTTCTGTTTGGCTGGAAACTATAGACAAATGAAAATTCCCTATAATCAAAATGATTCTGTCACAGTTAATATAAACATGCCTCCAATCTACAAGCGTGAATACTGAACAAAGGGAGATAACACAACTCCAGTTTGATCAACAAAGCGAGATCATCATTAGGTTAGCAGAATAATAGGTAACTTCCCCCATCAGCCCAAGAGCCGTAACTCTGTAATGCATTTCAATTCTACACATTCAAGAACACTAACTCTGTAATGTACCTCTATTTTGCACAGACAAGAACACTAACTCTGTAATGTACCTCTATTCTGCACATTCAAGAAAAGTAACTCTGTTATGTACTTGTATTATGGACATTCAAGAACAGTAACTTTGCAATGTACCTACATTATTCATATTCAAGAAGAGTAACTCTGTAATGTACCTATATTATTCATATTCAAGAACAGTAACTCAGCAATGTACCTATATTATTCATATTCAAGAACAGTAACTCTGTAATGTACCTATATTATTCATATTCAAGAAGAGTAACTCTGTAATGTACCTATATTATTCATATTCAAGAACAGTAACTCTGTAATGTACCTCTATTCTGCACATTCAAGAAAAGTAACTCTGTTATGTACTTGTACTATGGACATTCAAGAACAGTAACTTTGCAATGTACCTATTTGCTTTTCATCCAAGAACAGTAACTCTGTAATGTACCTACATTATTCATATTCAAGAACAGTAACTCTGTAATGCACCTATGTTCTGCATACACAAGTACAGTACTCTTTTGCTAAAAGTGCAATACAGAATGATTGTAACCAATCAATTTATAATAAGAGCGCTGTGAGTGTTCATGCAGAATGTAATAAAACATCTAATTCATGATTACTGTTGTATTATTGCACATAATTAGGAGCAATAAAACAGACTGTTGTCTATGAATGATTTATACTGCAATGTACAAACAAACACATGATTGTCCACATACATACACCATGTGTACATCATGTACCATGCAGCATATAGCTACATCTGTGTAAGTGACCACCTCAATTAACCAACCACTTGTCTTTAAGCGTTCATTGATCAAAATATAAGTGGCACTTACGACCTTCTCATTCTAAGCCAGCAATATATAAGACAGTAATTATATCCCGCAGAATAACAACAATAACAACAAGTCACATTCTTACCTTGTTTTCAGGTATAAAACAGCTAACATTGAAAGTTTTGGGTATCTTTGGTATCTTCAGCCCTTTGCTCTTTCCTTTTTTCTGGAAAAAAATAAGACAACAAAATGTTAACAATTAATTATAACAAATAACAGACACAAGAAATAAGTCACCTTGACTGTATACGAACAACAACAACAACAACAACAACAACAACAATGATTCGGGATATAACAGTGGAGGCCATATATATCTTCTTTAATGGAGAGTGTATCAAAGAAGATAAAAAAATGTGAGTTTTTTAGTCGGAGTGCCAACAAGAAAACTGAGCTCACAGTGAGATACAAAGCTATTACTGTAAAATCATTAATTTTCATGGGGGATTAAATTTTGTGGATTTCTTGGTTCATCATCAAATGCCATCAAACAATATTTTTGACCTTGTGAAAAGCAAAATCCACGAAATAACGTCCCATCGAAATGGTCTTTTTAACCAAAACCATGAAATTTTGTCCCATCGAAATTAAATGATTTTACAGTTTGTTTTATTTGTCATGGCAGTTTGACAGAATGCGGTAACACAGTTATTGCCTTTCTATTCCTCCTGTAGTTCCTGTACTGTTACAACAGACATGAAACAAACAGCGCAGCCTACTTATCTGTTCCTACAATGATTGGAGTTACGCCATGAGCGGACACAGTCTCGCTGTAATAACATAATGATAAGCCATACTAATATACCGGTAAGTACAATGTGGCAGGTAGGTAGCTAACTTGGCAGTTATTACTACGTGTTACGATTTTCCCATGAATTGCACATGTTTTCAGCAAAACCTATGGTAGAGGATTTTATCAACGTAGACAGAAAGGTGTAGGTTTGATTAGAATAACCGAATTGATGGAAATATCAATGGTGGTGAATACGGGCAATAAAACATTATAGCTAGACTGATTCCAAGAATTATCATATAAATCACACTAAATGTCTCCCCTGTGACGAACAGCACCGTGAAAGAAACCAGGTCACATGGTCTTATATATATGTCACATGATCAAGTAAGTGTGTCACATGATCAGGTAATTAGGTCACATGACCAGGAATACATGTCACATGATCAGGTAATTAGGTCACATGACCAGGTATACATGTCACATGATCAGGTAATGAACAGGTATAATTATGTCACATGATCACTCTCAGAAGTCAACAAATGGCCTTGCATCATTTTCAACATTGTAGCAGGATGTAAACAGTCCCACTGCTGCCTTCATTATGAATTGGTAATACTCAGCTTTATTATAAAATGTCTCTTACTTAGAAGATAAGCGGGCAATATAAGCAGCACATTATAAATGTTGAGAAAGAAGAATAATCCAACAAACAACATCATGTATGTATGTGGGTGACTGAAGGTGTTGTTTCTTTGCAGTGAATAATACTTTATTATTATAATTATGTTGTATATAAATTCTAAGCCTCAAGTAAAAGTAGACAAAAGTCACTAATGATATTTATTTATAATACAACACTGGGGAAAACAGCATCAAAACTGATGAGATCTAGCATGCATTATGCAGATTTGTGTAAAAATTAATTAAGGTCAAGGTAAAGCTAGACAAACAGCACTAAATCACCAACTGCGGTCACATACAAACCACTCAGCATGGAGAACCTATAAATCAAGTGAACCTTACAATTATATATCAGGTCGCTGTATTAAATCATGATGAATATATAAACATCAGATTGTGTATATACATGATGCTAGAACATATAATAATGAATGATAATGTTGATGTAATGTATTTATGAGTTTCTCTTGTAAATCATTCAAATGAAATTAATCAAATATTTTTAACTCGGTTAATTTATGGAACAATTTATGATGATTTTGATTGAGGATCAAGCATAGAATATGTGTAAATCAATCTTCATCTGTAAAGGAAATAATTCACTCAATGTATCTAACACGTACATCATGAACAGAATGTCAAGGTCACTCTTATATCATGAACATAATGTCAAGGTCATTTATAGAATCATACATGAGCATAATGTCAAGGTAACTCTTATACCATGAACATAATGTCAAGGTCTTTTATAGCATCATGCATGAACAAAATGTCAAGGTCACTCATATATCATGAACTAAATGTCAAGGTCAGAATGTCAAGGTCATTCATAACATCCTGCATAAACAGAACTATGAACTGAATAATTAAAAAATAATGCTCAAGTGGCGATGTACAAACAATAATGACGGAATCACACAAACAATATTTCAAACCCAAACAAAATCCAGCGCCTTCAGCACTTTGATTTAGTATTAGAAGTGTTAAAGCTGCCTGCAGAAGCTGAGATATGAACCAGTTATATTGTGGCATAGAAGTATCCAACTTAAAATGTCACCAAGATAATGTCAAGTCTACACTAAGATCAGCCATCTGTATTTTAAAATATCATACATTTATTCTAAAAGTCACAAAACCTATCTAGTGCACCATGACAACTAAATAAGATTAGAAAAGACACAAAATACATTACAGCAACAGGAAGACAAAAGATCTTCTATAAATTAACTTTCCGAGAACAAAGAGGTTTTCTCCCAGCAAGTAATGAAGCATTTTGAGAGAAGTTTTGTTCATTATCTAGCTGGCACCTTGTATTCTCCAAGGAGTGCCTACAGACAGTAAAATACATCATACTTCCATATTACAAAATGTCATCTTTACCTGTCATCTTACAAAAACAAACTTCAAACTATTTTAGCATCCTACATGATAATCAAGTTTTGAACCCGGCTTGATGTTCTACTGATCAAGTTTTGAACCCGGCTTGTTCTACTGATCAAGTTTGGAACCAGGCTTGTTCAACTGATCTAGTTTTGAACCCAGCTTGTTCAACTGATCAAGTTTGGAGCACTGCTTGTTGTACTGATCAAGTTTTGAACCCGGCTTGTTCTATTGATCAAGTTTTGAACCCTGCTTCTTCTACTGATCAAGTTTGGAGCCCGGATTGTTCTACTGAACAAGTTTGGAGCCCGGCATGTTGTTCTGCCGATCAACTTTGGAACCCGGCTTGTTCAACTGATCTAGTTTTGAACCCAGCTTGTTCAACTGATCAAGTTTGGAGCACTGCTTGTTGTACTGCTCAAGTTTTGAATCCGGCTTGTTCTTCTGATCAAGTTTTGAACCCGGCTTGTTCTTCTGATCAAGTTTTGAACCCGGCTTGTTCTTCTGATCAAGTTTGGAGCACTGCTTGTTGTACTGCTCAAGTTTTGAATCCGGCTTGTTCTTCTGATCAAGCTTTGAACCCGGCTTGTTCTACTGATCAAGTTTTGAACCCGGCTTGTTCTTCTGATCAAGTTTGTAGCACTGGCCCCAAGTTCACAAAGGATCAGTTTTCAAGATCAGGATCAAGATCAAATATGTATCAATTGGAATTCAGTATATATGTTAAGGTTAAGCTTGATATTTTTATACATGTATGTATATAAAAACATATCCTTCAATTTCAAAGACAATAAAATAATTGTTTTATGGTTAGTCATTAAAATACTTACTTGATCCTCATTTTAAAAATTAATCCTCATTTTTCAGGATCAGTTTCAGTCTCAAGTACAATAATTATCGTTTACAACAGAAAAATGATGGTCTGAATATTTTGATCATGTTAACTTGAAGTATATTAGGTGTTCTCTACATGGTTATAAGTTTTCAACGCAAAAAGTTACCAAACACTTCCAAAAATTGGGAAATTAATTTCAGGATCAAATTTTATCTAGATCAGTTGATCCTTTGTGAACACGGGGCCTGCTGATCCAGCATCCAGATGGATCAAACCTGTGACTTGTACCTCCCAGCAAACCATCATTATAGAAACATCATCAAAATTAAATACCGGTACACCAAAAGAGACAAACTTATAAGTCAATTTCAATCTGACAATCTTTAATTAGTATTGATCAATTGAAAACATACATAATTATGATTGATGAATCGCTAGCAGACTATTTTATCCAGCGTCACTTAAATCTATTGAACCAAAAATCTTTTTTTTAACAAAATTATTATGACTTTATGAGATTACATGAAGTTGTAATTGACGTGTATCCAACGAAAACATGTTGGTTTTTTTAAATTTGCATATTTTAAGAGAAATGCAGTGTTTCCGTTGAGATGGTTTACACACTTATTAAGCAGCTGTTTTGAAGAAATTGTGTCAAAATCACACAACAATTATTTGACAAATATTAAAGCTAGACTTTTTTCTCTCGGAAAAGTCAAACTGATTAAACAACTATTTACAATTTAATAACATAATTCTCAGACTTGGGTAAAGAAGTGCTGGCCCACAGTGGGAAGCCCATCAAATCCGTACAGATAGACAATTTAATATTATTGTCCTCGTCCTGAACAATCACAGAAACCAATTAAGGTCTATAATAACAATCAAACAAACCAATTAAGGTCTATAATAACAATCAACGGTTACTTAAATAACACTCTGAACTAATTCTACACCTATAATATCCAAGTGCAGACCTATAAAGCATTAGTTGAAGACATAAACTCCTGGAATTGTTGACACGGTACCAGCAGATAATTATGATGAAGTATTATATAAACGATCTCTATACCATCTAGTTCCATTTTGTATTCGATAATGATGACTTAGGAGTGACCATTCATAGTTATTGCAAATGCTTTATATATAACTTATAAAAGGAAATACTTCTATTATAATACTCCTGAGTACAAGCTCCCGTAGTCTCTGGGACTTCAGGTGAAGCAGATCTATAAGACAGGGGTTCTACTATGGCATAATTCCCAATCCTGAAAACCATTCACAAGTCAGTTTTGGGTGTCACTAAGAACACATCCCAACAAAATTTAAAATTTAGTTGATGGAATTTGAAATGACCGTAACTTTGTCAATTCTTTGAATATTTTAACCAAATCACTTTTATTATTCTGGAATTGTAGGATGCCTGATTTGAAGTAAATTTGAAGTACACCTGAGGTATACAAAATTATTTGAAACCTGGGCTCCTCATGTGACAGGAGGAATATAATGTGCTGTTGCATTTAAATTAGCAAGTACTGGATGAATACTGTTCTCTCCTGCAACAAGTAGTAAAAACTAAATACCAATACTCTGGTAATGTTCTGATGTCTGCTTAGTCCACCTGACCCGCCTAACCCGACTACACTGGCACCAAGCACTGATGATCAGTATGCATGTGACTCAGGAGGCAAATATAATCCTTGGAATAAACATTATGTGGCCAAATTCTAACTGGAAATCATCGAAAATTTAGCCCCCATGAAAAATAAGAATTTACGTTAAATACTGTAAAATCAATTTATTTCGATGGGACAAAATTTCGGTTTCTGTAAAAAAGATCATTTCAATGGGACGTTAATTTGTGGATTTTGCATTTAAGGTCATAAATAAATACAAGGGTCAAAATTATAGTACGATGGGATTTGAAGGTGAGCCACGAAATCCACAAAATTTCATCCCCAATGAAAATAAATTATTTTACAGTACCTTATTCTCTGCTAACTGACTTTATAAACCAGGTACAAAAATATTAATGAATGTCATGTGTATGACAAGACCTGACAGTATTTAATGTGTCGCATTATTTTATTTAACCTAGTTTTTTTCAATATGACAATGAGGAAAGTTTGCGTAGAGTGTATAAAATGATTGATATCTCTTGTGCTATCAACGCTCTGTGTACGGTATAATTACTTATGTCCTTGTTGTAGTTATACGCCTTTTAAAAACCTGCTCAAGTTTTTGCGCACAAAAATTGCGCCAGAAAAACGTTGACGAGATATTTTCAAGGTTACGAATCAGGATCAGCTGATGATCAGCTGACGCCAGCAGGATGTGAGCCATCTCAATAAAATGTAATCAATCATAAAAAAGCCAATAGCAACAAAAGTTCAAACATTTGCCTTTATGAGTTCACGTCATATAAATTACTCCCAAATTGAACTATAATTTACAAATAATATTCTCTGTTTATGTAGCGTAAAGTGGCAAATCTGTAGAAAACACCATGTCAATATGCTATGTCAGCAGAATAATAATATAAGCAGTTTTATCATGTTATAAACAACGTAATTTGTCCATACTGAATACAGTCACGCCAGAGGTCGGCTTCATATCAAAGCACTTGCAGAGATATTACATACAAATTAACTTTTTTTATGGCTTTCAAACTTCTCTTTAATGACATAAAAGTAATTTGTCTATTGATCTCAGTAAAAACAATGAATATGCATTTTTTCTGGCCTGCTTCCCTCAAACTTTAATTTCCATGGCATGCTACTGAGATGATAAGTCATTTTTTCTAGCTCAATTCTTTCGCTCCATAATTCCTAGGAAGGAGGAGGCACCTGGAGCATGGCAATAAGTACACCCCCCCCAACACCAAAAACACAAATCCCTCTGACTTGTACTTGAATAGGTCGTATAACCTAGGTGCACATAGGGTAGGTCAAATATTAACTGTCGTACCTAAATAATTGAACTTCAAGAATATTTCAAACTTCTAAAAGTGCATATTAATAAACAACTCCTGAGAGGAAGATAAAATCTTTTATATAAAATGTTGGGGCAACTGTATGTAGGGTAGTGTAACGGTCCTTCAATAAACTCTCCCAGGTTTCTAGGTCATCAGACAAAATGAAATGACACTGAATTCATAGTTTGTGGTTATTCTTCCTTAAAAGATATTATATAACATACATGTACAATTAAAAGATTCATTTTTTACCATTAGAAATTTAAGCCTTGAACAATCTGTAATCTGACATTCAGCCTTTACAGTAAAATCATTTAATTGATGGGACAAAATTTCGTGGTTTTGGTAAAAAGTACCATTTCGATGGGACCTTAATTTGTTGATTTTGCATTACAGGTAATAAATATACAGGCCATCAATGGGAGTTTGATGGGATTTGATTTTGTGGTTAAAGGTCAACCACAAAATTTAATCCCCCATAAAAATTAATGATTTTACAGTTAGTTGATAATTGGGGACGAAGCAACATTATTACCCCTGCGAAAAATGTTCTAGAACCTGGAGTAAGTTCTAGAACATTCAAGAACTTTCAAAGAACTTGAAGAACTGTTCTTGAACTAGTAACATCGTTCGTGAACCATAGTTCCAGAACATTGTGAGTTCTTGAACTAGACCAACAGTTCTTGAACCTTGGTTCTAGAATCTTAGTTGTTCTTGAACTAGACCACCTATTCTTGAACTGTTCATGAACTGTTCAAGAACATGACTATGTGCACAATTATTGATGACATCACAGATTTTCAAAATGGCTGCCAGTATGACATGTATTCAGATGTTTGAAACATTTAGTGGTTGTTTTCATCCAGATAAGCAATCTTATAACAGGTAAGTTGCTTAGTTTAGCATGTTAAGTGTATAAGTATCTTAAGTGACTAATATCCTGGTCATAAGAATAGTGGTGCAAACTTAGGAAAACAAATTAGCAAGTGGGTGGGGTACGTTTAACATGAGGTTCCATGAATAATAGCTGAACTATTTAGCTAAGTTGACAAGCAAGTTGATAATCTTTCAGCTATTTTCACTATTGGAAACCTTTGGGAACATGAACATAATATCATTCTATTTTACTTTGAAGCATCATGAGGCATTCATTATAAAGATAATATATTTACTGTTCATACTTTCAACACATCTGTCTGACTCACTTCACTTCATGTCATTAGTGTTCAAGAACTGTTCTTTAAATAACCCTTGATTAAAACAAAACAAAATTCAGAACGATTTAAGAACAATAGTATGGTTCATACTCATATTTATTCAACGTTTCGGCATTAAGCGTTTATCAAAAACATAAACATAAGTTTTTTAAATGTGTTTTTCAATAAAGGCTTAATGCCGAAACGTTAATTAAATATGAGTATGAACCATACTAATGTTATATAACTATTCCCTATGGAATTAAATCAGATATTTTAGAACAATTCATGAACAGGTTCAAGAACTAAGCACAAATTCTTGAACCAGTTCTAGAATAGTTCACGAATCAGTTCTAAAACAGTTGAAGAACTTCTGTGTTAAGTTCAAGAATTTGCAGGTTCTAGAACTGCCATTTAATGTTCATGAACAGTTCTCAAATTTTTCGCAGGGGGAGTTCAATTACTATTCTAGAACTTGGTTCTATATTCTAGAACTGGGTTCTAGAACAAATTTACATAAGTTCTATAATTTGGTTCTAGAAGTTCTAGAGAAAGTTCTTGAACATTTAATTCTAGAACTGCCATTTAGAGTTCAATTACTATTCTTGAACTATCTTCTAGAATCTGTTCTTGAATAATTCTAGAATTCCTCGCAGGGGTATCTCAGAGGGGTATCAGGTGGTAAAACACTTTAAAGTAGATCAGATTCTGGTCCACAATATCACCTTATGATTTGAATTTTCCATTATAATATTACTCAATTTAAACATCATGCAAATATTAATAATTATAATGCTTTAGTACAGAATGCTAATATAAATTTATAAAACCACATTATTATGCGAAAGGTGAAACCTGTGGCTCATCTTACCGTAAATAAACTCTATATAAGATTTAATAATGTCAGTAAAAGTCAAAGTCTTAGAGTAAAATAATGGTGTGTCCACAGTTCACCACACTCCATCATTTTCATCTGATATGGTATCCTGATGCAACAATCATATTTCATACCTGAAAACAGGTGCATAATTTGCTTTAAATTAAGTTTGATATTCATTCTTAGTTTACATTGAATAAGTTGTCATGTAATATTCAGGTACATGTATTAATTTATAATGTATATTTTTTACCTACATTAAACAGTTACATTTCTTGCCCTTATCAAGTGCCATGTCCTTGATATTGTTCTAGAACTTCTTAGAAAATCAGTTCTTTAAGGATAAGATATGGAACTTGTTCAATACCTGTTCTAGAAATAGTTCCAAGAGTTGATCATTCTAGGATTGTAGTATAGAACTTTCTAGAATGGTAATTCATTCGTTATTATGATGGACACAATCGTGAACAACAACCAAGAGCATTAATTCTTGAATTTCTCCTATGAAACTTAGTTTTTGTTGTTTATGTTTACGAACATACAGATTCAAACCAAACAGTTCAAGACCCTACTTCTTGAATTACTTGCTAAGAATAGTTTGCTATGAACAAAATACAGTATATGAAAATCAATGTAATACAAATTTAAGGTTGATTGATCGAATAGCTCTTTTAAGTTACACCCCCCCATTACTTTAACCCACATTATTTCCGTGAATACTTAAATTTTCGCGTTTTGCCGATCGTCGACATATTCATGACTACAATTTTTTGCATTTTTAGTCTTTTGCGATGTCAATATAAATATTTTGCACATTTTTGTGGCTCCTTAATTTCGCGAATAAATACCACTTGCGAAGTCCTTGAAATTAAATCGGGCGAAATATTTTTTTGGTTTGTAATTTCACATACTGCAGTATAAAAATTATGTGAAATTATAATTTTGTGACTTTTTTAGTTAATGATACAGTCTGTTCATGAAGAACTGTACCTGGTTACAAGCACATGTGACTCATCCTGACCTTGTGTAAGAGATTATAATGCACAATATTACCAGCCAGCCGGTATAGTGTATGAGTAATGGGATATGTATTTCTGCATTTTTGTGAAATTAATATATAGAAACCTGGAACAGCTTGTACGCTAGAACAATGTGCTGTCCAAGGATATATCATATTTTATTAATATTCTCAAACATTTTATATATACTGTATTTCAGTATATTGCAATATAGTCATTCGCAGACCTGATTATACAAACAAGGCTGAGACTGGGCCAATTTGAGCTCCCACCCATCATGAGACGCACCAAGTTTGTGAATTGATCGATGTACTCCCAGTTCATGAACAAACAATTTGTGACAGCCTACAGTTCATAATGTGCATAAGCTGTTGACAGTTCTTTAAAATCCCTTGATTTATTTCATAATTGTTGTTCATGAACATGGCATGTCAGTTCATATATTACAATTTTGACTATAAACAAAATTGGGAAAGTTCATAAATGGAGTGGACATTATAACCAGGAGACTTTATGGCTAAGTCAAATAAGAGATGAGTTAATTACAGTGCATATACAAATCTTAATGTGCTGAGCTTTATTCAGGACATTCGTATCAAGAATAATCTCCCTTGATAATGTGGGTCAATAAGTCTAGCTATTTCTATAATTGGATTGTCTCCCCTCTGTACTCATGTATTATTGGTATTAATGAGAGATGGACCATGGATATTGTGTGCAGTGCTTTGATGTTTCTATGGAGTAAAGTGTCTTAACTTCTTATCATTTAAATAGTACTTAAATAGTACTTAAAAGTTGCCATGGTAATGTGACATTCACCTTCTGGACATTTTGGGTATAATAAATAAAGCTTCAGATCATTTTAAGCCAGGTCAAACTTTATGGCTTGTACACTGCATCAAATACTAATAAACCATTGTAGCATTAATAGCGTATAGTATTCACCATTTGGTCATTTATTGGTTGATGTGTTTAAATATGAATACCAGGCATGCTATTTTGAATTTCAAACCTGAAAAAAAATGCTGAACTGACAGATTTTATATTGACACAAGATGAATATTGTAAATAAAAGATAGCTATAACATATTGGGTTAATTGGTAATCTGATAAACTGAACATTATATCTACAGGTAAATCATTATATTATAACTTTACCATCTGATATAATAAGTATAGACAATCTCACATAGTTTGAATTCATTCATTGATTAAAATCCATGGGGATTTTGAGATATCAAAATTTGTCTATGGAAATGCCTCAGCCAATTTACTCAGCATACAGTATTATATTTTGAGGAAATGCATGTATAGGGTATCCAGGGTATTTTCATCAGGAGATGATTCCAGTCAAATGTAATTTAAATATGTGACAGTATCAACCTTGGAGTCTGAACTGATGTATTACTTTAAATTTATTACAGGTTTAATGCATACGCATTATAATTGAGAAATGCACTGGGGCCTCCCTGCAGACAGATTATAACTTGTTTGTAGTACTATAGGGATCCAGATTGTATAGATCAGGAGCATGTTGCCTATGTAAAGTGCTACCAAGTGCTTTTTGGTAGCACTGTACTCACGTCTATATGCAACAATCGTGAACAGAGAGCACAGTGCTCGTCAATAGCATACAGTCAATCAGCACTTTTCCAGACAAGCACTACCAAGCACTTTCTTTTGCTACAGACTGTTTCAGTAGCGCTTTGCTGCACAATAGTCTGCTAGCTGTGAGTGCTCATCGGTAGCAAAAAATGTTTTATCAACATAATGTTTTTTTTAAGTAAGCCATTACAAAACAGCAAAGCAGAAATTTAGCAGAATTTTACACTGAAAGATATTTTTTGTAATTGAATACATCTTTGTAAACAAAAACATTGAACGGTAAGGATTTGGCAGGTATTAAACCTGATGTAACATAGCAGATGCTTAACTCACTCATTTGTTTCAATAAATCGGGCATCCTGACAGATGAAATATATATATATATGTATACATATATCATGTTGTACAATCTAGGTCTTCTTAGGAACAAACTTTAATTTGAATAATGAGTTTGCAACAAGCATAGAATTTGATAATGAACAGAGTACCGAAAATAATACAAGTATAAGAGCTACTTAGTTTTCTATATACATGTATGTGCATATTTTCTGTTTCCAACAACATAGCTATCAGTATAATATAGCTCTAGTTTTTTAAAAATTATTGCATTAAAAAAGGTTTTTTTGATGGCTCGGTGCTAAACTATATGTATGGTAAATACATAAATTCATAGAGGCATGACTATCATACTTTTGCATAATAAAGCCCTCAAATTTTATTTTATTTAAATTATCTCTGAACTTACTTGATTATCTGAATCAGCCAAATTGAATTAACTGTTTTCCTTAAATTTAATTCATCTAAATACTTCTTTTTTTCTGCGGTGTTGATAGTTACTTGTCTGAAATAGTCCTTTCATATGACAAACTGGACAAATTGTCAAATGCTTTTTAAAATATTTTCATGGACTTTCACTGTACACAATTTAAGCGTTGTGTATAATGTTTTGACACTCTCCTAAAAAGACATAACCAGAATGTCCCCTCCTGAGACCCATAAGGTCAAAAGGCCAGTTACTTCATTTAAACAGTAATTTATAATTACATTTTATTGAGTAAGGAAATATTTTATAACTTACTTTTTGTAAGTGATTATGAATAGTTGACATCAAGGCATAATGTATTCTGGTCAGTTCAGACAGCTTAATCAAACGTACAGGTAACTTATTTCATACCATGTCGGAAGATCCACGGGACATGACGGAAGATCCGCGGGATATCATTTCATCCATTTTGATTGCAGTGAACTGTGTAACACGTTATGATTGAAAATGAATTAAACTATGAAAGGAAGTCGGTGTGTCGGCCTGTCAATGCCAAGTCACGTTCTAGACCACTTTGTCATCATTTAGTGAAAAGAATATTAGAAGATATAATCATGCATAATAATCAAGTGTTTACATTTGTAATATAATGTGCCATATAAATTGAGTTTTTGCCTCGTATGGAGTCATGATACAGATTTGAAACCTGACCTTTCTTTTAACTGACATTGATTCGAAACAGAATAAGATTCGATCCATACTATACACTTATTTTAAGCATGTTACACTTGAAATGAATGCAAATAGTATTGAACTAATTGTCAATACTTTAAGTGCAGTCGGCAGATTAGCCATCTAATATAATACCTAATTGTTTTAAATCTAAGTCTAAGAGCTTTTCACTATAATACATTCTTAACTGTCTGTAAATGTATTTTTCACTGGAATCTTGGAAGGACAATCCATGGGTGTGTCAGGAACTTGGATGCCCCACTATATTATAGCAATGCTAATTGGATTTTAATTAAAAATTGTTGAACCACAATGAATATGACATTATTCTTTCATTTCAGCTAATCATTACACATCAATGTAGCTGCAGGTTGTAGCATACATTCTCCCTACTGGGAACGTAATCCCCAGATTTCCCACAATGCATGGTTGTAGCATGCATTCTCCCTACTGGGAACGTAATCCCCAGATTTCCCACAATGCATGGTTGTAGCATGCATTCTCCCTACTGGGAACGTAATCCCCAGATTTCCCACAATGCATGGTTGTAGCATGCATTCTCCCTACTCGGAACGTAATCCCCAGATTTCCCACAATGCATGGTTGTAGCATGCGTTCTCCCTACTGGGAACGTAATCCCAAGATTTCCCACAATGCATGGTTGTAGCATGCGTTCTCCCTACTGGGAACGTAATCCCCAGATTTCCCACAATGCATGGTTGTAGCATGCGTTCTCCCTACTGGGAACGTAATCCCCAGATTTCCCACAATGCATGGTTGTAGCATGCGTTCTCCCTACTGGGAACGTAATCCCCAGATTTCCCACAATGCATGGTTGTAGAATGCATTCTCCCTACTGGGAACGTAATCCCCAGATTTCCCACAATGCATGGTTGTAGAATGCATTCTCCCTACTGGGAGCGTAATCCCCAGATTTCCCACAATGCATGGTTGTAGCATGCATTCTCCCTACTGGGAGCGTAATCCCCAGATTTCCCACAATGCATGGTTGTAGCATGCATTCTCCCTACTGGGAACGTAATCCCCAGATTTCCCACAATGCATGGTTGTATATCATACATTCTCCCTACTGGGAACGTAATCCCCAGATTTCCCACAATGCATGGTTGTAGCATACATTCTCCCTACTGGGAACGTAATCCCCAGATTTCCCACAATGCATTTAAGGCAGGATGATGTTTCATTAATCAGCTGAAGTTAAGATAAGCCTCCTACTAATGAAGTATTGGTCACTATTTCATTACAGATACTGACCCTTGACCTATATGACATGACTACCAATTACCCGTCAATCATGTATTTTGTACATGAGGTGGTACAATGGTCAATACCACCACAGTATTCAGCATTGTGAAAAATACAATCGTCCCATTCAGACCGAAGTTGTATACCAAATCATTTGATGTTCCAGTACAGATCTATACTTGAACATCGAATGATTTGGTATACATGTCATGTCTACATGAAAAGAATAGAGTAATTGTTAAATTCCAATTTCGGGCCCAGCTGAGCCTCCAGGATATAATTTTGATATAAACGCAATGTTTGAAAAAAATATGTATATTTATATATATAAATGCAACATTGTCATAACATCTTCTATAAATTCCAAGCCTCTGAGAGAACCAGATGGAACAACAGGTTGCATTCAGCTCTATGGTTCCTTGGATACAATATACTGTAGAATCATTAATTTTCGTGGGGGATTAAATTTCGTGGATATCGTGGTTCACCTTTAACCACCAAATCAAATCCCATCAAACAATCATTTTAACGCTTGTATATTACATAAAATACTAAATCCAAATCCAAGGTCCAAACGAAATGGTCTTTTTTACCAAAACCATGAAATTTTGTCTCATCAAAATTAAATGATTTTACAGTATAACATTACATAGTTTTTTACACTGACCTACACATAATCAGGTCGACTATTGTTCTACATGCTAATGTTCCTCTATCTGATAGAAGATCAAACCTTTTTAATGGGGCAATAAAATCTATGAATAAACGTTTGCTGGGGTAAGATAAACCAGACACTTCCAGCTGGGGAACATTGTAACTTTTCTATAATCTCACAGACTCAGTATTAAACACAGTCAACATGTACATAGATTGAAGTCAATTGGATTTGTACTTTTACATTATTAACATAATAATAATGTCAGTTTAATAAAAGCAATTGAGGTCACAAACTATAAATGTGTCCATTGACACAGATGCCCCCATTGGGGTATAATTAGTAAAAGTAGCAGGGCCATAACAACAGCACCAATTCCCCCACAAAGTGGTGATTATAATAAGTTTTTTTTAACAGAATACATAATGTTACTATATTTTAAACTACAGAGCACATGGGAGTGCAGTGAGTGACCCTGAAGACTACAAAATGGCAGATTTAAACAATGTTTTATGAATATGGAGTCTGGAACATTAATTTAACTTTAGCATTTGTAGAAAGCATTCCAGACATGTTTAGTATTGATTTGTTCATAAACATTGGAAAGTGACAGACAAACATATCCCTGGAATTAAAGTTTGTAATTCTCTCAAAGTCTGATGTTCCTACATCTAAAATTCATCTGGGGCCTTATTCACCAACGTTGTAAGTCTAAAATATAGACTTAGACTTTAAATCGTCAAATGTTTTATTCGTTCTCATGTTCTCATAAATGTACCGATTTTGATACAAATGGGTATACATGTTCAGTGGGTAACAACCAATAGTCTGATAAAATTTCACATGGTTAAATCTAGTTTCAAAGAAATGCCAGCGGTTATGAATAATGACAAATTTAAGTCTAAGTCTGAGTTTTAGACTTACAACGTTGGTGAATAAGGGCCCCTGTTCTCAGTAAACATTAAACTCTACACAAGTTATAACAATATCAAAATCAAATATCAATCAACAAGTTTTAAATCACAGTTTCAAATTCCCCCTAGTGTGGCGACACATGTGAAAGCATTACAAAGTTTAAGTCAATAAAGAAATGATTTGCTGCAAAATGCTGACAAAGCATTTAAAATCCTCTACAGAAACAAAATGTCAGCTCTATTTTAAAACAACATTCTCCCAGCTGAGCACATCATGCATGTACGAGATTTATCCTTAAATTTCACCAACACAGCCATTTTTGTAAAATGTTTCTAAATTTTTTAAATTTTAAAATAAATCAAACAAAGCGTACAACAAAAATCTTAGTAACTTAAAGTGAGAGAAAAAAAACATTAGAAATAAAATTCTAAACTGATTTATAATGCTCCAAAGTGGGAGGTTATTTTCCAGGAAAAAGAAGATAAAAATGATTGATTCTTGCAGAATAATTGTGAAAAATGGCATGCCCACACATAACATAAGAAAGGAGATTTTTCAGAATTGTGGAGTATTTGGTGTCCATTGTGTCAGATTAAAATACAGTAAAGTGGACGAATCAGATGATAGAGCCTGTTATTATCAACAATTAATATAGTGGAAAATGCTGCAACATTCTTCTCAAATAAAAAGTTCTTAAGAAAAATTTGAGATAGTGAGGAAGCCACTCTGGGACTGCATTGTTATTTATCATCAGTAACTTTTTTATTTCAATTAAAATTGGTTTTAAATGCCAATTTTTAAGAATACCGCTGGCATGAAAATGATGAATCTGAGTACTTAAACATCACCCTTGCGAAATGGTGTTCATAATAAAAACAAATCATGAATACTTCACTCCAATTAGGAACTGTTCATGAACAGGTCTTAATAAGTTCTTGAAATTGGTTCATGAACTTTTGGACATGAACTAGCTGGTCTTAAAATGTGTTCATGAACTGTGTGAGTTGATGAATTATTGATGAACACCATGTTTCATGAACAACTATGAAAGAATAAGGAAACTCTTTTGAGTAGACAGTTCACGGAGGGGGGGGGGGGGGGGGGGTCATGTAGTAAGGGCTAGATGTGACCTACTGTAATACCATCCTATATTTCATACTTAGTTATGCATGTATTTATACATTTTTTATAATCAGCATGCTATCAATATTTCTTTTTGATGTTACTGTGTTATATGCATACATCTAAGAATACCATGTATTGACCCAACAATTTAATGGTTCATTCATTACCTACATGTAGACAAGTTAGCATACCATAATTCTTGTTTATAGCGCTCTAATGTAGCCAGCAAAGACCAAAATTGACCAGAGCCAAAATTGGCACAAGCAAAATATGGGCCACAGCTAACCTGAAATGATGCAAGAAAAAATTGGCCACTGTGAGCTAGCCCGAAATTGATGCAAGAAAAAATTGGCCACCATGAGCTAGCCCGAAATTGATGCAGGAAAAGATTGGCCACCGTGAGCTAGCCCGAAATTGATGCAAGAAAAAATTGGCCACCGTGAGCTAGCCCGAAATTGATGCAAGGAAAGATTGCCAACGTGATCTAGCCCGAAATTGAAGCAAGAAAATAATTGGCCACAGCTAGTCAAATATTAATGCAACAAAAAAGAAGAGCTGCTAAGCCTTTGGAAAACACTTGGACAATGTAGTAATATATGTTATACACAGGCTGTGAATGTCAATAACCCAGTAATTTCTATATGATGGCCTGACAGACTGCAGGGATCAGTAACTAGCTCACACACAGATAATCATGATCAGAAATTAACCTAGAATCATAACATCATCTCATGTACTGTATCATGTAAGTCAATCACATGTCTCTGACTCGTCCATGTGTCTCTGGCTTGTCTTGTGATGTAAGTCTATCACATGTCTCTGACTCGTCCATGTGTCTCTGGCTTGTCTTGTGATCTGGATCATATAGAAGCTGTCAGTCAAGATAGAAGTGCTTCAACAGTTACTTGGCAACACAATGTTATAATACAATAACTGAATTGAAAGAAAACTTTGAAAGGTGCCAACATTTTAATATCTGATCCAAAACCTGAGAGACACTCAGTACAAATTAAAGACTAACGAATCTCTCCAGTAGAATAGCTTCATACTTAAACATGAAAGTTTCATGCCACAATAGGTTAATTTAAGTTTGAATTCTTAAAGTTTTGAATTTTCAAAACAACGGCCTATACCATGTGACAAAGATCTTTGAATCTGAGGATAACACTGCGCTATGATGTCAGATGGTCACATACGAAAAAGAAGCACAATTAATGCACCTTTCGTACTCATTACCATAGGTCTACATGAGCGAAGTAAACACTGTGTCAGATAATCTTGCGTGTCATTATAATGCATAGATTAAATAACAGCATGCACTGTATTAACCATCAAATGTAGACCAATGTTACATGAAGTTATATGTACACAACACTTTATAGCAACCGAACAAGAAGAGAAATGATAAAGACAACCTTCCTCGCAACGGTGGTGAAGAAAAGGTACCTAGGTAGGGGTCACTCACCCTCTGATTAATACAATAGACAGATGAATAATTCAGGGGGACAGGACATTGCAAGACATATACATATATGGACATTTACTGAGACATAATTCAGTGTTTACTAGGATGGGCTATATAAATGGGAGCACTATTCGTTGACTTTCTTCAAGAAAAACAAGGAATAATAATTTCCATTGCCAAATTCATTCAAGACCCCATGGACCTATTTATAAGTTCAAGGAATCCTTTGTATGTTCATGAAAATAATATCAGAATACTTTGTTAATGCTACAACTGAGTATAAACCAGACATACACTGTACATGATATTAACAAGCTGAGGCTTTGATGGAGTAGTGTGGAATGTTTGTCCAGATAAAGTTACCATTTACCCAGTTCAATCAGACCAAGTGACCAAAGAGATGTTTCATAGATAGGAACTGACCTCATGCATATATCAATATCACCATTAACTGTAGCTGGCTATCACAATGCACACAGAACCCTATAAATAACTTCAAACCAAAGAGCTGCTCAAATACCCTTTGTGGAAATTCTTAAAAACAATTTTGATCTGTGAAACCTTAATGAGAAAGCGAAATAAGTGAAATCCACATAATGATTTCAAATAATATTACCCCAAAAAATGTTTTTAATTCTCTTTCCGAAACATAGTACAGCATTTTGAACAAATACAATCAGTTCAAAATTAAGTAAGAATGGTTATAAACACAAGCTTGTAGGTCAGGTAATGATGTATGTTATAACTGAGTTAATTGTAGTCTGCGCTATTCCTTCTATTGGAATAGTTCCCTCATACCTATTACTTATTGAATTGAGTCAATTGAGAGTATTTCACAAGACAAAATGACAACAACAGTGGTTATGTTATACAATATAGATTGTCAGAACATCTCAACATGTCAATGTTGCTGTTGCTAGATAAAAGAAGAATCAGACAGTATGTACATTCCACGACACTGTGTAAGTACTGTTACAGGTAGCAGGAAATACTCGGCTGACATACATTATATAATTATATTACTTCACGTTACGAAGGTTGCCTGCAAGACTGTAGTAACTACATATAATTAAAGAAGGACTTACTACAGTCTTGCAGGCAACCCTAGACATTTACCTCCACAGTGGATATATATCATGTATATATACCATTTATCTCCGTAGTGGATATATATCATGTATATATACCAATCATGTTTCCCACTGACATCAATGAACACTGTCATTATTCATTTCAGCTGAAGAGTTGTTAGTTGGAGGGAAAAAGAGTATGTAATAAGACTTAGAGCATAGGAGTACATAGTCCTACAAATTTATATGAATTTCGGTTTGGTATTTTAACATTCATTTTCAAACCGAAAATACTACCATTCCCCAAAGTAGCTCAGTATCCTTAAATACGTCTAGGTGTACAGAACATTTCAGCTGAAGAGTTGTTGGTTGGTGGAGAAGAGAGCCAAGGAATACAGAATGTTTGAGATTTAGGTAGCTTACATTCGACCATAGCATGAAAACTCAATGCTTGCTAGTATGGTAAAGTAATTGTAATTTGACGCAAATAAAAACATTGAAATGCGCATCACTGCCAAAATTGTCTTCTCAGGAAAGACATTTTGCAATTCTTTTGCAACGAACACGGACACACACACACACATACAACGGTGCATTTATTAGCACTGATAAAGGTGCATTGTGAACATCTACCAGAAGTTTTACAGTAACCATGAGATGATGTAGCAGACGGACATTAGATTAATTCATCAATGTTCATTTTCTTACCTTCAGATCTTCTAGAAGACATTTGGTTTTGTCACGTAGATCCTTGAAAGGACATTCTGACAGCAGACGCAGAAAGTCGGGAATTCTTTCCTGCAGTTTGGCGATGGCAATATTTGTACCAACACCATTTACACTGTTTATTGATTCCAGAGAATTGAATGGTGTGGCGTAACCAGTTAACCATGTCTCTACTGTTTTAACTATGGCCTCGAATGCATGTTTACGAACGGTTCTATCACGGTTAGCGACAGGATGAAGGAAACGTAGCGAAGCCTCGTCTCTATAGATACCATCCATTGAACCATCCATCAACGCACCTCCCACAATACACCAGCTTCTACAATAGAAGAAATATTTCAAGTTACAAGTTGAACTGCAAAGATACCCAAGTTATTAAATTTGGACTGTTAGTTAGTTTGGACTGCACCATTCAGAATGGACTTATATGTAAGAGCAGCATTTGAACAAATAGTTAGGAGTGCAGCATTCAAACAAGTAATTTGGAAAGCAGAATTTGAATGAGTAGTAGGGATTAGAGCATTTGGACCAGTAGATTGGAGGGCAGCATGTGCAGTCTGGCATGCAGTTCAGGGTGTAGCATTCAGACAAGCATATCGCTGGCTTAGAATGAGAAGGTCGTAAGTGGCACTTACAACCTTATAAGACTATTGCATAATTGAAATCTACATAATAAGGCGCTTCGTATGAGCGTATTTTCTTGAAAATAGGAACTATTCATGACATGTTGACCCAACTGAAGTTGAAAAAGCTTGTTTTACCATAAGTAAAGAGTGGTTCTTGTTTTCTGTAATATTGATTTTGTAGTTACTACCTTCTCATTCTAAGCGAGCGATATGGGGAATGCAGATTTAAAGGAAGTCCTTGTTGAAAAAGAGCAAATTTTCAGCAAAGGCTATGGTCTGCAAGTTCTACCAAATAAGGATGTAAAGTTAAGGACATTAAGGTGAAATATGTAGATAATCTTGCCTACATCAGCTCACTTAGGCATTGAATAATTCTAATATTTCTAATTTACACAATATGTACACAAAGATTAGGGACAAACAAATGGTGAATGATATATCCACCTAACTTTACAATATTTGTTGACTATTGGTAAACATGTGGGTACCAGAAGGAGATAAACCCCATTCTGAAACATACAAACATATATTATCACTGTGATATCGTAATATCTGAGGTCAGCATTAGACCTGGTGTCACCCAAGTGAAAGGGTGTTTCCCTTAGACCCGGTGTCATAGTCTGTGAAATTAGCACTAAGTCCTGTCGGGCTATCAGGGACAAGTAATAATTGTTGATTCGGGCAGGTAACTTTTGCAGTCAGGGTAGTAACTTTTACGGTAATTATGTATAGAGTCTAATAGGATCAGTATTCAATTAAGCTGAATCGGGCAATTAGATTCAAATCCTAATTTTACAGACATTGCATTATACAACAGTACATGATGATATTATCATACAAGAGGGCCATGATGGCCCAATATCGCTCACCTGATTATAAACCCTGCACAATTTTCACCCAAAGGAATAATTTGAACATCTTGGTAGAAAACCACAAGATGATGCTACATACCAATTATCAAAACTCTAGGCAGTGTAGTTTTAGGCAAGAAGATATTAATATGTTTTCCCTATATAAGTCTATGTAAAACAGTGACCCCCCGAGTGGGGCCAATTTTGACCTCAGGGGCATAATTTGAAAAATCTTGGTAGAGGACCACTAGATGATGCTACATACCAAATATCAAAGTTATATGCAGTGTAGTTTTAGACAAGAAGATTTTCATATGTTTTCCCTATATAACTCTATGTAAAATGGTGACCCCGGGGCTGGGCCAATTTTGACCCCAGGGGCATAATTTGCACAATCTTGGTAGAGGACCACTAGATGATGCTACATACCAAATAACAAAGCTCTATGCAGTGTAGTTTTAGACAAGAAGATTTTTATATGTTTTCCCTATATAAGTCTATGTAAAACGGTGACCCCCGGGGCTGGGCCAATTTTGACCCCAGGGGCATAATTTGCACAATCTTGGTAGGGGACCACTAGATGATGCTACATACCAAATATCAAAGCTCTTAGGCATTATAGTTTTAGACAAGAAGATTTTTATATGTTTTCCCTATATAAGTCTAAGTAAAATGGTGACCCCCAGGGTGGGGCCAATTTTGACCCGAGGGGAATAATTTGAACAATCTTTGTAGAGGACCTCTAGCTGACTCTACATACCAAATATGAAAGCCCTGGGCCAAGCAATTTCGGAGAAGAAGATTTTTTAAGGTTTTTTCTATATAACTCTATGTAAAACTAAGGGCCCCCGGGGCGGGGCCAATTTTGACCCCAGGGACATAATTTGAACAATCTTTGAAGAGGACCTCTAGCTGAGTCTACATACCAAATATGAAAGCCCTGGGCCAAGCGGTTTCGGAGAAGAAGATTTTTAAAGGTTTCCCCTATATAACTCTATGTAAAACTAAGGGCCCCCGGGGCGGGGCCAATTTTGATCCCAGAGACATAATTTGAACAATCTTTGTAGTGGACCTCTAGCTGAGTCTACATACCCAATATGAAAGCCCTGGGCCAAGTAATTTCAGAGAAGAAGATTTTTAAAGTTTTCTCTATATAACTCTATGTAAAACTAAGGGCCCCCGGGGCGGGGCCAATTTTGACCCCAGGGGCATAATTTGAACAATCTTTGTAGAGGACCTCTAGCTGAGTCTACATACCAAATATGAAAGCCCTGGGCCAAGCGGTTTCGGAGAAGAAGATTTTTTAAGGTTTCCCCTATATAACTCTATGTAAAACTAAGGGCCCCCGGGGCGGGGCCAATTTTGACCACAGGGACATAATTTTAACAATCTTTGTAGAGGACCCCAAGGTGATGCTACATACCAAATATGAAAGCTCTAGGCCTTACGGTTTCAGAGAAGAAGATTTTTGAAGTTTCCTTTTTGAAAATCTATTTTTAGTCTGTGTGACCTAGTTATGCGACGGACTGGAATTGTTTTAACAACTTTTGTAGAGGTCCACCCAAGGAACATTCCTATTAAGTTTTATCAAATTTGGCCAAGCGGTTTAGGAGAAGTCGTTTGAAGAAATTGTTGACGGACGCACGACGCACGCCGCACGACGGACGACGGACGACGGACATCTCGGTATGACAAAACCTCACCATGACCACATTGTGGTCAGGTGAGCTAAAAAGTGGTGAAGACACTATCGCTGTATTTATGTTCAAATCAATATACATGTAACTTCAAAAGACAAAGTTACAAAGATAATTTCTAGAGAGAAGACGTGCTTGCACCAGCTGCACCCTGCGTGTGTACATGTTCTGTCTCTACGTATCTGTCATAGTTATTCCAGTCATTATGTGATTTATATTTGAATGCAGCTCAGATAGTATCAGCTACATAAAATAAGTTAAATCTCCATTATTGTAACACCACTTCTTGCTAAACAAAATCTTACAGTGTCTGTGTTTGTTGATGAGCCCCAATATAAATAAATCAGGTTGCTAGGCAACTCAGGTTGCTAGGCAACCGGTAGTTGAGAGGTACAGACCGGAAGAACGTTAAATCATGTAATTGCCTGTGCACGACAGTTTTAACATGTTCTTGTACTTACTAAGTTAGCCAGGTGGGTGGTTTGAGCAAATATCAGTAGATGCAAATCAGATAAAGAGCAAACTATTAACTTATTTTTACACAAATCTCAGGTACACTGTACAATATTATTCAGTCTTCCACTACTTTATAAAATCAGTAACAATTTCACAGGGTTGAAGATTTACTAAATTCTTTAATCTCAAGTGGTTTGTGAGAGTAAATGTTTTGTGTTTTTTTTTAATTTCGGAAAGAACTTCTTTCTGATGTTATACAGAACTTTGTTTTATATGATCACGGACATTTATTTTCAGGTATATACCATTTTTGCAAAAATAGGGAAAATTAATCCCTCACGAAAATTTCTACTTTGACAGTATACCATTTCATTCATCATCAAGAATGCATCGGTATAATCGTAATTCTTATTAATAATAATATGATCCATTCTCCTAGTTGATTTAAATGAAGTAGTTTAAATGTTAAGAGTAATGTATGACCAATATATAGCCAGTTCTATAAGTAAATGATGAATCATTTCTTTCAATGTTATAATAATGGATATATACTTCAAATTTCCCACGAGAATGGCAATATATCATAAGTTTATAAATGAAAATAACTCTGACATAGAATGAAAGCAGAAGTATAAGAGGGAATATTTCAAACGCAATATAGAATATTATCTGACATATTAAAGAAGAATTGACAAGCTATTGTGGCCATGGTTAATTAGTATTCATTTTATGGTTTGAGTGTTTTTCTTAATTACATATGAAGCCACTTAGTCTGGAACAATTGACAGGCATATTATATAACTCCAGCCTAATTGATATTTAATTGATTAAAACAACTTGAAACTTAAAGAATCTATGGTTACATTGACAGTAAATCAATGATTCAGGTTGACCGAGTGTACTATTATAGTCACTATTTAATGATACTGTAGAATCAAAACATATTGTAAGGTCCTTCAATGATGAAGTGTGGGAGCCGTGGCATAGAGGACAGGGTACATGTACAGTGTGCTTCAGAATTGAGAGATCCTGGGTTCAACTCTCATCTGGATCACTGGTTTATTTCCCAGAGCAAGAATAGCCCACATGCTCCACTCGGCCAATGGGTAAACTGTTACCTGTGAGGGCAGTTCAACATGATCGATATTCCTGGGAACCATAGATTGATGTTGGCTGCCACACCCACAGGAGATAAAGTCTCACCAGGTATAGACTCAAACCAATGTGTCCATAGGTAGCACCATGATCAGGGGAAGTTCAAATGTTAAAGGCTGAACTGCTGAAAACAGCCTCGAAAATTGGCAACTTAAGTTTTATGAAGTACCCAATACTGTATGCATGTATTATAATGTACTTGTTTAATGGTAATTAGGGATTCAATTCAAGTGCATTCCAATACCCTTTACTGACAACTAAGCAAAGTCAGAAAATAGCTATTTACTATTACCTGATAGTATATGTTTATCAGCTTTATCTGGCATTAAATAAATCTTCTTGTATCTTGTACATGCAAGAAAATTCTACTGGAAATTATAAAACTTACACAAAGTCTGTCTGGCAAACGGATTACAATTATAAACGGTTGCCATGCAAACAAAGTAACTACAAGTCAACATTCTGATAGCTAATCAATAGATCTACACTACAAAACCTTATAATACATGTAAGCTTTATTTCCCTCCCTGTGATGTGACCTGTCAGGTCCATACACATAAGGTCAACACATGTGACGTCATTGGTCAGTCTGCTCGTGACCTCTCTAGCACGTAATGCACGGGAGAGACTGGAGTCACGTACATTGCATATCACCACTTACCGACTGAACGTTGACATCACATATCAAATGGTCCATGACATATTTTACGACCTACAATAAAATATAAGTTATCACTAAAATTTAAACTTAAAACGAAGTTTAAGAAAATGACAATACAATTAATAGTTTACCCGTTTACACGCTGTATGTAGTTCCAATGATTGGCAAGCACAGACGAATATTGTGTAATAATTCACCGGTATTTCCGTGTTAAATATCACGAAAATCAGCTTGTGACAGCTATATAAACAGATAAACATTACCTGTTTTTGAAGTGCGCCGAACAGCTGATCGCGTTGTATGAATGTTAAGGTCAGGTACGGTATACTGTAGCCAATTAAGTCGGTTAGTTTTCGCCCGGGGCTGATGTAACCTAGTGCACGTTTCCAAAGAGTTATAACACGTTTATTCCATTAAATCACATATCATGCTGATTCTTTAAGATTCCCTGACTCATTAGAACAGATATCATTCACAGGAATCTACCATATCGATCGCAAAACGTCGAAACTTTCCATGAGTTATAAAATGTCCATTCGACATGTATACACTACACACTAGTATTTACATACGGCCTTGACATCTTATTCTATTTTTATAGACACACCTCCAGAATTGACCAATTACAAGTGAGTTAACTTTATTGAATACGCTACGCGACTAGTATTCACCTGGATGGAATATGAACTCAGAACCGCCTAGCTGCGCTATTGTACCATTGTAGATATAATAATAATTGGTTGCGTCGCATGAATTAAATCAAGTTCAAATTGGACTATGAACTACATTTTTGTATGTAAATATTTTATCAAGACCTAAGGGAAAATAATGAAATGCGTGCATTTATTCTTAGTTTAGATTTGTGACGTATTCACAACGATGTTTTCGAATAACAAACTAACCTATAGTTCTCTATGTATAGATCTGTCCTTGTGATGTTTTTGTTCCAAAATAATGGATGTTTGTAAACACCAGATCTGCCACATATAATTATTTAGTCGACGCAAAAGTCGGTCAGTGTATTTAACAACAATTACCCCGCCACGAAGAGACGATTTGTAATTCAACACCAACAGCACTTGAATATCGTCACTCAGATCCTTTTCAGTAATATAATTATATTACATAGAGTGGTCAATAAACTACTATCAACAAATGCTGCCAAAGTCAACCAGTCTCCACCTAACAGTATTAGCCTATATGTATTGATCAGAACACAGGCTTGAACAGTTATATTACAAGTAAAAATACATAGTTTTGACCCCCCCCCCAATTTTATCACAAAGTACATAGTTTTGACCCCCCCCCCCCCAATTTTATCACAAAGTATCCCAAAATTTCAATACTACGTATTTTAAGATATGATTTCTTAGGTGGTCATGACTCTAACTAGCTTTTATTCGATGAAGCATATTTAATTATTTATATGAAGTAGACAACATTCTGAAAAGGCCACCTCACCTGTTCGGTCAAATTTCGTAGGTTTGGTACACAAAAGGCAGGCAAGAAGGTAGCATATTATTAACCACGTATAATCGTGCAAAGTTAAATATATAAAATTTGTCATCAAATAAAGACGACACGATGTCGACATTTCCAGAAATAGAAATGATGAAATATCTTTTATACACTATTACCAATATTATAATTGCCATGTAAGGTATTATACACAATGTAAAGACCAATTCCAGAGTAGACCGTCCTGAATCCCAGGTAAATGTATGATTGATGAAGAACTGTTTTAATAAAGATTCAGAAATTGATATAAAGTTTATCTTTATGATCTTTAAATTTTACAAAAACAGCATAATTTATTTATTCCTTTTCAGAGATACAGTAACCTGTGTCCTGAGTTAAATATTTTGAGAGCTTCGGATGAGACTGTTAATTGGCGTCAGGTGGCGTCAGCCGAATTATTACATTCAATATAAACAGCATTTTTGCATGTTATTGAATATTTTTGCATTTTGCAATGTTGCCATCAGTACGTTGTTGTCAGATTTCATTCATCACAACACAACTTTTCGTCTTTGGTTGTTGTTTCGTTCTCATTTTCAGACAACAACCTAGTGGGGGAAATGTATAGATATACAGTGAAATTCCGCTTATAAGACCAGTCAAAAATGTCGCCTTAATACCGAATCGGTCTGATTAGCGGACCTTTTTTGTTCTAAATTTAATACTTTGGGACCTTAAACTGGCAAAATCTGCATGATTTTAAAATAATCAAAGAGGTCTTTTTAGCGGAACTTTACTGTGTTATCATTTGTTCTCTTAAAGTGCCAACTACGAAGTAATTTGAACGCATAATAAACACTATTATAGAGCACCTTTGCTAGAATATCCCCTCATACAATAGGAGCATAGTCATAATTATGGAGAAGATGATTCAAATACATTGTATAAGTGTAACTGTTTTCTACAAACAATGTATTCTACAAAATGTGACAAACACTCTACACATTATGTTTGACTGAACTTGAATGTTTTGTTAGGTGTTGACAAAAATAAAATGTCAACTGATCTTGAAAAGATTATACTGTATGTCAGTCCAGTACAGATGCACGTGTTGAAGAAATATCGTGTCAGCATGAGTTAACAGCATCTTCGGATACCCACGGTACACATTACGTACAACTTCATTTGGTCGATGTATGAGTATAACGTAATGCAATCGAACGTGGGTATCCGACGATGGAGTCAACAGATGTCGACGTAGAATCATGAGCATGTGGTGACCAAATCGAATCAGCAATCGAAACTTATGGAAGAGAGCCGGTCAAATTCTCCCCCCCCCCCGACCCAGATAAAGAAGAGGAAATGGACATGTGTAGGGCATACATTGATAAAAGAAGAAACAAACATCACACGACAAGCACTGAAATGGCAATCCCCAAGGTCAGCTAAAGAGAGGTAGACCTAGAGCTACATGGCACAGTACCCCCTAGAGCAGGAGATGAGGGAAGGCAGACATAGTTGGCACCCCATCGTGACAGAAGTGCAGGACAGACAAAGATGAAGGACGATTGTTGGCGTTACAGAAGCGCAGGACAGACAAAAATGGAGGAAGATTGTTGGCGGCATAATTATGCTCCATACCGCAGTGAACAGGCTTAAGCCAAGTAAGTCAATGAGTAAGATAATTCCCCTCATGAATGTGCTGCACAAAAGAGACACACGTTACCAACAAAAGTTATGTTTCATAAATGATAATGGTGCCACAGTTCCGTACGTGACATATATCGGTATGTACATGTGTTATACATGTGCAAAGTGTAGTTAATATTCAAATTTACACCAAGCGGTACATGTTCTTACTCGAACATGTATGTGTTTCTTCCACTCCATACACAACACGGCCATTATTCCTGACCAGGTTCGACCATTGTGTTACATACAGATATTGAGAACGGCCGTCATGGATGCCTATAACCACCATGTTAAGCCGTTCATGGCCTTCGTGGACACCAAGTACAGTAATTGCTGGCCCTATGTGTGTGAAAGGATATCAAGACCTTGAGTGATCGTAAGATGTATGTAGGAAGAACAACTTCTTTAATATATAATATGGACCCGAGGGTCTCACTTTACCCTGCAAAATAGCACAATTGATTATAATTTCATACAGAGGGTGTTGTTCATGTAATAAAGTATAAAAGTAACATTATTTGACGACAACGACATGCAAATGAACAATCCGTTACCCGCGTAATATTACACGGTATAAAAACGTTATATGAATTATAGTGTCATGGGTAATTCGAATGTTCGTCATTATATTGCAATACCAAATTTTAATGCGATACAAAAACACGGCTGAGTGCAATGTTCGCCTCAATCTTCAATTGTACGTGTTACTTGGTATACATTTCGTTTCGTTTTTCGTTAAGCTGGTTGTTCCATTTGGTGGAAACAACACAAATACCACAAGTCGTGGACCATTGGCACCATTGCATTGGTTTTCTTTGGTAGATAAACTACATGTATGGTCACGCATGAAGGCCAACATTTCTTCTGTCGAATATAACTACAACATGACTCAGAAACAGCAAAACATATTTTCTTAAATAAAACAAAGTCAGAAAATATCCCCTGCAAACGTATTATAAATATACAGAAAATATGCACGTACGAGTTAAAACAGACGCTGTAATGAATTTATTATTTCTGGTATGATTCAGTGATCACTTCGAGCAGTAACTGGATGCCTGTAGGACAATGGTTTATTATAAAAACTATGAGTGCACTTCATTGTGAAGCATGCACAAAGTTCGACGAAATCCTGAGTCAAAATTCGTTCAAAGTGTGTGCAAAAAATGCTGTTGCTGTGCGCGTTGCTGCTTTGAAGATGAACAAAGCGTTTTATATCGTATGAATCACACGATGAGCAATACTGAGCATCGCTCAATTTGTGAAAACTGTCGCCAATAGCAAAATTATGCGTGTCAGAGTATGTATCGTGAAAATCACATTGCTGGACGGTAATCATAGTTACATTATTTTAATGCAATGTTTGAGCTAACAAAACCACACGATTTTTAATAGACTCATCGCAACACATGTTGCATGACCCTGTTTGATAATAAATACATGTACGTTCTTGGATAAGCTACATGGATTAGGACCGGAAGGTCTGTTTAAAAGTCACAGGCTGAGTAAAGACCTGGATTTTAGGTCTTTATGTAGAGTAATGCAAACCTGTAATACAATAATGTTCTTCTCCGACATTCAGTTCTCAGAAAGATAGTCTGGTCCATGGTGTATGCACCACACTTAAACAAGGTCTGTCGGTGTCAACCACGTGAACCCAATCCAAGTAAATTATATTCACAATGTAAACTCGGTTAGCAACTATCTTGACTTTTGAAGACATATTTTTGGCTCACAATTGATGCCTCGTCATATATGCAGGTTTCTAACAAACAAAGGGAAATAAATATATCGACTCATATCGAGATGTTGGCATACCGAATTTACGTGTAGTCTTGTGGGCGTTACTCGCACCCCATATTTTGGACTCAAAGATATTTAAAAAGGGCAAACTAATACCTACAAATCAAGTTCGTTAAACATATGTTTGTGGGTTACTGTATTCAAAACTTATGACTGGACTTTTCGAATAAAAATACCAGCTAGTCTATGCGCAGATTTTCTAGGATCTAGAAGGATTTTAAATCGGCTAATATAATTGTTTATTAATTTCATATTCAAATAAGCAATTGAAGCGACTGGTTCGAATATTTGATCATCTAGAATTTATACAAACACACAATTAACTATCTCACTGACGTAGTTACATGTACATGTATACAGATTTGTCAATATTTTTCACAGAGCCCACAATGAGATACTGTAGTCGGGATACCATTTAGAACTAAACATAGAAGACATTATTGCATGGTTCGACCAATAGTCCAATGGTCAATCACAAGACGTGTGACCTCTGTAGCTCAGTGGTTAGCACACTTGCCGCCTAATCCGGCGATCCGGCTTCAATGCCGAGTGGAGGCACACATATGTCTGCCATATTCTGCAGAAAGCTGTCTGGCAAATAAAGGCTAAGCCCGGCATACTCATTTATGGTTAGATATTATATCTTCAAAATGGTATGTATGTAATCGTAGTCCTACTACTATGAACTATAGATGTGTACAATGCATCCTATGCATCAGGATACTTTTTAGTACAAGGGAGACAACTACTATATATAAACTTTGTAACTATCATCAACGATTGCGCCCCTTCTTACGTATCCGTATCAAGCTAGTGCGTGTTCGGTTGCACACTGTCTGCATCACAATTAATTTATGTTATGCTTTTGTTGATCTTCACACTAAATTTCGGAAGGTCGAATGAGACACTAAGCAGTACCAGTTACTAGTCTAACACCATATTCACTCGTGATTTGTAGGCGTATTAAGAAAATTGAAATACAAACGTAATTTATTGGATATTTTTTTCAAGATAAAATAACTGGGATATTTATTTCATGTGTTTTATATGTATTACCTTGAGTGCCTGTGCCTGTGATTGGCAGCCCCATAAACTTCCAAATATATATACTAGTACAATGTACCTTGTATTTTTACCCCTGAGAATAAGTAAGAAATTCAGACAGTTAAGTTTTAGTTGTTTATAATATTTATATGTCAGCAATAGGAGTTATAGATCGTAGATGGACAAATGGAACACGAGGTCATCTTACATACCGGTAATCGAGGGTGTTGCCCGAAAGACGAGGACAACGTTTGAAACAACCATGTGAGGTGCAAGTATGTGAGCATGAATACTGTACATGCTTGTAACTGATCCGGCGTATTGTCTTGTTGAATACATAGATCATACGTTGTAACTTCGAATAAATAAGGCGTGTTTCAAATGCTGAGCATGTACTTCATTTGGCAGTCAAATTTCTGTTGAAATATGCCAGGCACATGTATGTATATGTGTGCATCCACACGGATTCGAACCCGGGTTGCCAGATTAGACGACAAGTATACTAACCACTGAGCTACGGAGGCACACATTGGTGTATCGAATTTCCTTGTATCTGTGTTTCGTTAGGCTGGTTTTCACGGTCATACAGTACATACAGGTCGGTGACATTGGTCACAATCCTGCTTTTACAGACACGTTTGTGGATCACCAAGTTATGGTACTGTTTGATAATTTATTCCAGGGAAATTAGTTATGTTACACCAGGAATTGATCTATAAATATATTGAATCCCTGGTTTTACCGTGCAACATTTAAGAGAACCGCAATGATTAAAACCAGATATAAGATAAAAACAAACACAGTACTTATAATATTGTTTATGCTTATAAATGTATTTTATGTAATAATGTAACGAACTCACGTATTATCTTTATTTCCTCCAAAATAAAGAAGAAACATGAATAAGCATGAATAAGCATGAAGTTGAGGACACAAGATTCAAGACATGTATGCTACCCTCAACAACATACTAACGCTAGTATATAAAATTAACAAATGCAATTGTAGACATGTCTTAGATACGTATGCAATTCTTGAGATCACAACATTGCAAGAACAAGAAATGACAATAATGTATACATGTAATTATTATAGACTCTATGATATATACAAGTTTATGAATACAAAATTTACTGATCACAGGCGTATGTTAGCGTGTACCTTTGTTTTAAGTTTTAACGAACAGCAAATGTCCCGTGTAGAGCCCTCTTTCGGACATATGCCCGATCAGCTTACATTACATTACCTCCCGTTAACAGTTCTAAACATAGAACTCAGTGTACGAGAAAGTCCGTCCCCTCAAATATTCTTTTTCGCCAAAACCACGAACGTTTGACCAATTCAAATTAAATGAGTTTACAGTATTTACTTATATTACCAAAAACTTGTGAATATTATAAGAAACCAAGGACCGTATATGAATAGCTTCCTGAAGAAACGAAGGCCTGTCACAGTGACTATACAAGTATAAAATAAAACATCACCAATATTAATCAAAGTACTGAAAGTACTGACAGGCTGGCGAACTGCTAAGGAACAATAGCTTTTCAAGTAATACAACACCAAGTGGTTTTCTAAGCCGAAAGAGAGGTAAGTGCTGGACTTAACAAAAAATAAAAAAAATAAAAATATAAAAAATTTGGAGCGGACGTGATTCGATCGCTGGACCTTAGCATCAGAAAATTACTAAGCGAGTTGCTCAACCATTCGACCACGATCTCGTTGAAGAATATTGACCTAAATAATTTACCATAATAAAATCATTGTTGCGCGCGCTATATCGCGTTAGTATATAACGCGTAGTAATAATTATCAACGCATTTAAACACCTATTCTTTTAATTTCATACAATTTCCTTCCATTACAAGAAAAAACTAATATATTACAATCGAACAGAATAAATGAAACAAGGAAAGTTGAACGTTCTTATCTTGCTAAACTGACTAACGAGGAGGAACTATTTGCATCGAGTGTATAGATTCTGTGTTGTCAGTTTTGGGAGTAAATTCATCTTAGTGGATTTCATTTTTTAGGATTGTAATAGTCTGGCGCGAAATCGCCAGCCTAAAAACCGTCACAATTATTAACATAGAAATAAAACATCATACAAAACAAAATTAACAAATAAGGAACGTAATAAATTATACATGTATTATAATCTTGATGATAATATTTCAAAGTATATGACTTGTTGTTGAGATAAGTGTCTTTAATGGGATATTAAAGACGTTATTGTGTTGATCGTTCCACGTTAGCCTCAGTTGATACGAGACGTATTCTCTCGGTACGTCAAATTTTCAATATGATTAAAATCATATACATTGTACTCAAACCGCTACGCTATGACGAAGATCGAGTACTTTAGTCAGCCTGATTGGTCCAATTTTGGTATTACACAGGAAAGGTTCGAGATCTGTTGTAAACGAAAGAAAATTCATGTATGTTTAGATTCTATACTAGTACAGCAAATGATAGATCCTACCAGAACCCGGGCCAAAATTTGCCTGACCGATCACTGGAATAAGTGCCTGGAATCCCTCCATTTCCAATAAGTGCTTTCATGGCTTTATTGGCAGTAACGTTGTGGGGTAATTAAGGGATGGTCTATGTTTCCCCAGATTACATGTACATAACACCTCCGACTTAGTGATATCTTCATATCATAACACTAATAAGTAACAGAGAAAAGATAAAATACAGATAGGAGTGATTGCAAAGGGGTTCGACACGACTGAAAATCAACCTCTATTCGTTACATATATCTAATAAATAGAGGTTGATGTTTAGTCGAGTCGAACCCCTTTGAGTGGTTGTAGTTCAGGACCGATATTTCTTGTGACATAAACGATTTCTTCATTTTTATATCGTGAATACGAGGGGCATTCTGAAAACTCTGATAATTGACCGATAACGTGATATTGGGAGGTCGGATATTTTTGAAGTAACATTTTAAAATTTGAAAGTATTTGAAGCTGTGGTTTGTGAGTTATGATATTTTTCTACGAACTTTTTGATTCACCCACGTACATGCATTAAACAGCAGATATACACGTACTCAGCTGGGTGGAATTTTAAAAATAAAATTATAAAATAAGTTAAATATTATAGATTAGAACCATTTATTTCGAGTCTTAATTTGAACAACCAAACATAGATAAAGCATGTGAGAATGCCAAATTTGAAAGTAATGGCTAGATGGACTACAAAAATATTACCACAAGTAACTTGTTCACTTACCACAGACAACTGGTTCATCAGATGAGTCCGTACAATCTATCAATGATCAATGTTAATAGTTTTGGTTTTGGTAATTTGTTGAGGAAAGTACTAGTAAACAAGCACATTAATTTATACACGAATATATCAAAACGTTGCGTGAAATATCATCTTATAATGATTGAAGAGGCGTTCCTTATAACTTTGATCGTTTAAATCGATTTAGGAATATTATGCATTAAATGAGAATCATTATTGCTTGAACTCCTCCAATTTTCAACAACTAATTACCGAGAAAAGAATGAAAACATATTTCTGTAACGAGTCAAAATTGTTTTCATTTGACCACATAATAATAAATCGCTGGAAGCGATAAATATTTATTGGTGATTTAAATATATTTTTACATTATAGAGGCATATTTGCGCACACTTCTGACAAATTATGATAATTGATAGTGCTCATTTAATGTGATAGTAGAGAAAAATGTGTTAGTAATAGAGAATGCCTCTTTAATGCTAGCATATATCAATAGTTTACAATGGTGTAGTTAAAGTATTTCTCAACCAACGTGACAACATGTTGCAGTTTGGTATTCATTAAGGCATACCTAGATAAGATGAATAAATCCTGACGACACATTTATTTTTTTAATCACAGGAAAGCATTTGAAATTAACTTGAAATGAACGTAATCATCATGTATTTTGATTAAGTTGAACTCTTATTGGTAGTTTTTTTAATCATCTTTGGTAAGAATACCGATTTGCCTGATATCACGAGAAATATTGAATTTTGGGATTTACAAAAATATGCAATGCATTGTATCTAGAACATTATCGGTGCCACTCCATTAGCAGTTACAAAAACGATTGAGCAGAAATTATTAGGTTTTCATAAGACCTGTATTGTATAATATAAATTCAAACGATGGGACAAAGAATAATTTGGTGACCTACCTGTTATAGACACCAGTAGAACCAGGACTGCAAACAACACTGTCGTCAGCTGCGGCATTCTGTCCTTAGTTGATGTTTTATAACTTATGTCTGTTATCGATGAACGCTATATAAGGGTACCTACTGGATGTGTAGATCGACCCTAATAATGATACTAAACCTTTAATGTATACATGACTCCAGGAATGGAATTCCACACGTAAACTCCTCATAATAAACCAGATTTACGTAATTCCTATATTTGGTTACAAAACATATAAAATCTGAAGAAGTTACTCGGAAGACATTAGAAAATTTCCCCAGATTTACATACCCGACATTGATTAAAGATAAAGTTTAAGTCAAACTTATTGATTATACGCCTATTCAGTGACACATTTATAACAAATGCTAAGTTTTTAGTTATCTCAATCCCTCCTCTAGATGTACTTCCTGGTCGGATCCTCAGCAAGCTGGTAATATTTTTTTTAAAGAGTTAAGACTTTAAGTCCGAAGTATTCTTAGTAGATAAATATTCAAATTTTGCATTCATGTTAGTTGTCATACGGTTTAACTTTAGACTGTAATAACCTTGACCATGTAGAAAGAGCACGCGGTAAGGAGATTACAAAACGTTGCCTTAGAATTTTGAGAAAAAATATGTCAGAAAACAAGTTTTTTCATCTTCAATTTGGTCAATATAACCCCTTCCGATCTTAATAAAAATAAGTTTATAAGAATTATATCATGGCTACGTGATGTTAACTGAAGGGGTGGTGCTAAATCCAATGATAATCGAAGGGGTGGGACTTAAATTTCATAGGAATGAGTGCAATAACTACAGTACATGATAATATTATCCTGCACTGAAAGTTATCGCACGCATACTGTAAATCATTTATTTTCGTGGGCGATTAAATTTCTCAGACTGTATGGTTCACCTTCAACCTCGAAATCAAATCTATTCGAACAATTAACTTTACCCTTGTATTTAATACCTGAAATGCAAAATCCACAAACTAAAGTCCCATCGAAATGGTCATATTTACCAAAAACCACGAAACTTCATCCCAACGTAATTCAATGATTTTGCAGTGTAGGTCATTGTTTATACGTTAACCGTAAAATAATCCGTGATGTCCGTGCTTGAAAAGTACGTACTGGGGTCTACAACTTTAAGGTAATAAAGTGTTATCTATAGTGAAGTAAAGTTTCGTAAGGTTTGTTTTTCTTTCAAATTTATTTTGTCGGATAAAATAGGCATTATCATGATTATGATCATATTACATTTGCACTTGAGGTTAGACGCAAATAAATTTCAAAATTTGTTGAAGCATATGACAGCAATTGGATTGCAAATCTTGCTCGTTCACAATCAAAGTATGTTGTCGGGGACTTAGTCAGTAGTATAAGGAACGAAATCTTAGAAAGAGATGATTATAAAATACATTCATGAGCTTGTATCATGCAAAACTTCAATCTGAGGTGATCAGAATGTGTAGACTGGTCACAATCCATTCTGATCACCTCGGTTTTTATCCAATGGAAAATACCTCTGACATTTTGAACTACTTTCAGTCACATGATTCGAAAATGGCAGCTCCCCCAGTTACGTTTATACAACATGTACATGTACATACGGCAACAAATATGTTAACGTTAAAACTTGAGAAAGAGAACGACAGCTGCTAAATACAAGAATTGAAAACAAGAATACAATTATAATTGTAAAAACTAGGAAAGAACGTTACGAAATAAAAGTTCGCACAACGTCACGTTGACGTTGACGCCAAATAAACGTCATATCATTCATGCATTCTGATCACCTCCAATGGAAAATTTATTTACCGGAGACAAACGGAAATGGCCGAGCTTTTACGATTGATCATTCATGACGTCATGTGATAAACAAGACGTAAATTACATTCATAATACGCGCAAGATATTATTTTTCTACAAAGATATTTGACATTTTCTTCGCGATACGCCCTGCTTTGCCGTTGGAATAAGAAAATTGATCAGAACATATAAAATAACCATCGTATTGACGGATACATAACGTGTTATTTTCACGCGGATGAAGCTGACTTTAGTAGTGAGGGCGAACGATATTGGTGTATTTCTACACTTATTTACCGGAGACAAACGGAAATGGCCGAGCTTTTACGATTGGGTAACACTCGTGTCCTCATGTTGTGTATTAGTTGTTTACTTTTTTTAAATTGAGTTATTCCAGGGAAACTAGTTAGGATATGTCTATATTAAAATGTACAGAATCCCTAGTAACAATCACTATGTTAAACAGAACCACAGTGATTGTGAACCGAAATTTGGGAGATCAGCTGCAAAGGTGGCAGTCAGGGGCGTAGCTAGGACATCAGCAATGTGTAGGCCCGTAGGTAAAGATGAAAGAAGTAGGGGGTCCGGGGGCATGCTCCCCGGATTTTTTTATTCCTTGAAAGGTACTGGTGCGTTTTGACGTATATTGAGGAGATCAAATTTCAAGCTAAACTTGAAAAAAATATCTAGATCTATATATGTTTTTTTTCTCGAAATGATGTGCAGGCCCGGGCCTAATGGCCTAGCGGCAGCTACGCTACTGGCAGTATCAGTGTTTGGTCCGCAAATGATTAAAAACAAATCCCGTCACAGAGCTTATATACTATCAACAGGGGCACAATATCGATGTGTTTATAAAAGTAGAATGGTTTATGTTTTATATATGATAATGGAACGAAATACATTATAATCTTTATTTTCTTTAAACTATATTTTATCACAGAGAAAACTTTAAAACAATTTACATCACAGAGAAAAGTATAAACAGATCATAAAGTTAAGGACACATATCCCCTCCTACAGCACAAAGACATAATGCACCAATCAGTTGCAACCACGCCCCACCCCGAGGATGGGCCGGGATTTTTACTTTTGGGTAGTAACACACCCGCCATACACAGCCCTCCCCGGGGTGGGGGTGCGTGGATGTAACTGACTGGAGCATAATAGCAGCATACATGTAACGTCATGCAAAATGAACACACGTAATGAGGACACACCATATACACATAAAATGCAAGAGATCAGCACATTGCAAGACACATAGAAACACATAACAACAAACGGGAAACACTATGCAAGATTATGATTAAAATGTATATATCACAGACGTAAGTTAGTATAAAAACATTGGTTTCAACAAACGACCAGTTCCCGGTTTAGAGTCTTCTTTATAATGTGTCCGCTCAGCTGACCTTATATTACCTCCCTGGTCAAGTTAGCGGTTAACAGTACTGTTGTAAGTGTAGAACTGTACATACACTTTCGTAATTGTATTTAAAGAAGGGGTTTCACAGTAAATACATTATTAAAATAAAGCATCATTATCAAATAGTATCACAATGTTATGACTAGAGCATAGAAGAATGATATGCAAACAAAATAAGTAAAACGATCCATTATGAATAATATGACAAGTTGATGAGAATTGTGTCTTAGGTGGAATATTGAAGACGTTATTTGGTTGGTAGTTCCACATGAGCCTCTCCATCAGCAGTACTGGAACATGCTTTCCCAGAATCGTCAACTTTCCTGTTATAAACGAAAGAAGCATACATCACTGGCTAAAAATGAGAAGGTCGTAACTACAAAATCAATATTTTGAGAAAACAAGAAAAGCTGTCTGACAATCACTCTATACTTATGGCAAAACAGGCGTTTTCAACTTCGGTTTGGTCAACATGACAAGATCCGGTTTTCATGAAATTATGCCCATAAGAAGTGCCTTATGTTGTAGATTTCAAATATGTATTAGTCGTATAAAGTCACCACTTACGACCTTCTCATTTTAAGCCAGCGACAATGTACATTACATTATTAATACATCATTCGGACAATATCGACTGACTAAATGAGATGATGCGTATAAAGGATGGGATTATCTTGTCACAACACAACTGTATAACGGTAGATACTAGTAATTGTTAACAAGTAGCCATTAGGCCTATATAGTAATAATTTTATTAAATACATGCAGTTCTGCATAATTAGCGTAGGCCCTATGCCTACATATTATTCACAGCGATATGCCACCAGTAAAAAATCATAACATGCATATCCACAGGAATCTTTCACAACAAATATTTGTATCATACGAATCATAGGAAATGTATTCATTACGGCATCTCGAAAATGCTATATATATAGTACTCACTGTTTCTTTTTGAATACAAACCATGCAATAAAAGCAGCAATAAGAATCAGAACGACGACACTGGATATGGCTATGGCAACTATACAACCAACTGAAATGATAAAAAACATAATTATATTTATAGAAATATTAGAAGTAGCCAGCAACGCAGACAAATGCTGTTTCATATTTGGCTGAGTATACATACATGCGTGATTCTACGGAATTCTTAGAATGACTCATTTTAGGCGATTCTTTGATAATAATATATTGAAGACGAAACATCAGCCTGATTCCATTCATGCTTAATTGAGTTCAGAAGGCAAACAACTGAAATACATTGTAATACAACGATTACACAAGAGTGCTATAACAGCAACAATACGATGAAAGCGAGTGCAATATTTAACTGTAATGTTGCATCAAAAAAGAGTGCAATAACTGTAATGTAATGTTGCAACAAAAAAGAGTGCAATAACTGTAATGTAATGTTGCAACAAAAAAGAGTGCAATAATTGTACTGTAATGTTGCAACAAAAAAGAGTGCAATAACTGTAATGCAATTTTGCAACAAAAAGAGAGTGCAATAACTGTTATGTAGTGTTGCAACAAAAAAGAGTGCAATAACTGTAATGTAATGCTGCAACAAAAAAGAGTGCAATAACTGTAATGTAATGTTGCAACAAAAAATAGTGCAATAACTGTATTGTAATGCTGCAACAAAAAGAGTGCAATAACTGTAATGTAATGTTGCAACAAAAAAGAGTGCAATAACTGTAATGTAATTTTGCAACAAAAATAGAGTGCAATAACTGTAATGTAATGCTGCAACAAAAAGAGTGCAATAACTGTGATGTAATGTTGAAACAAAAATGAGTGCCATAACTGTAATGTAATGTTGAAACAAAAAAGAGTGCAATAACTGTAATGTAATGTTGCAACAAAAAGAGTGCAATAACTGTAATGTAATGTTGCAACAAAAAAGAGTGCAATAATTGTAATGTAATGTTGCAACAAAAAGAGAGTGCAATAACTGTAATGTAATGTTGCAACAAAAAGAGAGTGCAATAACTGTAATGTAATGTTGCAACAAAAAGAGAGTGCAATAACTGTAATGTAATGTTGCAACAAAAAGAGAGTGCAGTAACTGTAATGTAATATTGCAACAAAAAGAGACCAATAACATCATTAGTTTTCCACCACTTTCATCACACTATCGGTTGAAGTTGAACTATGTCATACAACTCAGACAGAGAACAAGCACTCAGTCATAATTTAGTTTCGGGACAAAATCTCGACTAAATGCTATAATATCGTGTTTTAGACTTAAACTTTCTTTACCCAACCTATTCACCTGAACAACCAGAACCGGAAGAGTCATCTCCCTTCCCGTTGTTGGTGGAAATACCTGGAAACAAACATTAAGAACATGTTGTTACAAGGGTAAATGCCATTTATTCGGTGTATACATGCATCTAGCAAAACTTTAGAGTGCTAGAAATATTAATTTATCATTGTGTCGTCATGGGTATTATTGCGATCTTTGTATAGAATCTACTTTTCAGCACACTATTAAACGAGTATAGCAGTAACAGAGCACCATTAATGTCAAGGTTTTTAGTTTTTTTGTCTTGGCAAATATAATTAGTTGAGTAATGCATCAGTCAGTTGCATCCACGCATTTTTCTTTTGGGTTGTCAAAACCCCCACCCTTCCACGGCACCACGGGGGATTGTTGATGGTAAAATCTCCGGTATTCCCCTTTCTCCTGACAACTAAATATTGTCCCCTAGGTATTGGTTCGGAGAAAAAAATCCCGACATTTCCGGAGCCGGAAGATAAAAATACGGCCGTTTCCCGACTATCCCCGTGGATCCCCGTGAAGGGGGCCGTGGATGCAATTGACTGGTGCATTATTTTCATGTACATGTATTTCAGCATTGACAGGTAGATATGTGACATGATTAGCTAGTGGACAACATACCTGTAGTCATATCAACAGTAGGTGAATACAAGCTTGCTGTACACGTGATGGTCACCATGGCAACACTAGAGGACACTGAAATAGTAACATTGTCATATCAACAGTTGGTGAATACATGCTTGCTGTACACGTGATGGTCACCATGGCAACACTAGAGGACACTGAAATAGTAACATTGTCATATCAACAGTTGGTGAATACATGTTTGCTGTACACGTGATGGTCACCATGGCAACACTAGAGGACACTGAAATAGTAACATTGTCATATCAACAGTTGGTGAATACATGCTTGCTGTACACGTGATGGTCACCATGGCAACACTAGAGTAGCTGAAATAGTAACATTGTCATATCAACAGTAGGTGAATACAAGCTTGCTGTACACGTGATGGTCACCATGGCAACACTGTTAGACACTGAAATAGTAACATTGTCATATCAACAGTTGGTGAATACATGCTTGCTGTACACGTGATGGTCACCATGGCAACACTAGAGGACACTGAAATAGTAACATTGTCGTATCAACAGTTGGTGAATACATGTTTGCTGTACACGTGATGGTCACCATGGCAACACTGTTAGACGCTGAAATAGTAACATTGTCATATCAACAGTTGGTGAATACATGCTTGCTGTACACGTGATGGTCACCATGGCAACACTAGAGGACACTGAAATAGAAACATGTCGTATCAACAGTTGGTGAATACATGTTTGCTGTACACGTGATGGTCACCATGGCAACACTAGAGTACACTGAAATAGTAACATTGTCATATCAACAGTAGGTGAATACATGATTGCTGTACACGTGATGGTCACCATGGCAACACTGTTAGACGCTGAAATAGTAACATTGTCATATCAACAGTTGGTGAATACATGCTTGCTGTATACGTGATGGTCACCATGGCAACACTAGAGTAGCTGAAATAGTAGCATTGTCATATCAACAGTTGGTGAATACAAGCTTGCTGTACACGTGATGGTCACCATGGCAACACTAGAGGACACTGAAATAGTAACATTGTCATATCAACAGTTGGTGAATGCATGTTTGCTGTACACGTGATGGTCACCATGGCAACACTGTTAGACGCTGAAATAGTAACATTGTCATATCAACAGTTGGTGAATACATGCTTGCTGTACACGTGATGGTCACCATGGCAACACTGTTAGACGCTGAAATAGTAACATTGTCATATCAACAGTAGGTGAATACATGCTTGCTGTACACGTGATGGTCACCATGGCAACACTGTTAGACGCTGAAATAGTAACATTGTCATATCAACAGTAGGTGAATACAAGCTTGCTGTACTCGTGATGGTCACCATGGCAACACTAGAGGACACTGAAATAGTAACATTGTCATATCAACAGTTGGTGAATACATGCTTGCTGTACACGTGATGGTCACCATGGCAACACTAGAGTAGCTGAAATAGTAACATTGTCATATCAACAGTTGGTGAATACAAGCTTGCTGTACACGTGATGGTCACCATGGCAACACTAGAGGACACTGAAATAGTAACATTGTCATATCAACAGTTGGTGAATACATGCTTGCTGTACACGTGATGGTCACCATGGCAACACTAGAGTAGCTGAAATAGTAACATTGTCATATCAACAGTTGGTGAATACAAGCTTGCTGTACACGTGATGGTCACCATGGCAACACTAGAGGACACTGAAATAGTAACATTGTCATATCAACAGTTGGTGAATACATGCTTGCTGTACACGTGATGGTCACCATGGCAACACTAGAGGACACTGAAATAGTAACATTGTCATATCAACAGTTGGAGAATACATGCTTGCTGTACACGTGATGGTCACCATGGCAACACTAGAGTAGCTGAAATAGTAACATTGTCGTATCAACAGTAGGTGAATACATGTTTGCTGTACACGTGATGGTCACCATGGCAACACTAGAGGACACTGAAATAGTAACATTGTCATATCAACAGTTGGTGAATACAAGCTTGCTGTACACGTGATGGTCACTATGGCAACACTGTTAGACACTGAAATAGTAACATTGTCATATCAACAGTTGGTGAATACATGCTTGCTGTACACGTGATGGTCACCATGGCAACACTGTTAGACACTGAAATAGTAACATTGTCATATCAACAGTTGGTGAATACATGCTTGCTGTACACGTGATGGTCACCATGGCAACACTGTTAGACACTGAAATAGTAACATTGTCATATCAACAGTTGGTGAATACAAGCTTGCTGTACACGTGATGGTCACCATGGCAACACTGTTAGACACTGAAATAGTAACATTGTCATATCAACAGTTGGTGAATACATGCTTGCTGTACACGTGATGGTCACCATGGCAACACTGTTAGACACTGAAATAGTAACATTGTCATATCAACAGTTGGTGAATACAAGCTTGCTGTACACGTGATGGTCACCATGGCAACACTAGAGGACACTGAAATAGTAACATTGTCATATCAACAGTAGGTGAATACAAGCTTGCTGTACACGTGATGGTCACCATGGCAACACTAGAGGACACTGAAATAGTAACATTGTCATATCAACAGTAGGTGAATACAAGCTTGCTGTACACGTGATGGTCACCATGGCAACACTAGAGGACACTGAAATAGTAACATTGTCATATCAACAGTAGGTGAATACAAGCTTGCTGTACACGTGATGGTCAGCATGGCAACACTAGAGGACATTGAAATAGTGACATTGTCAAAACAATCGGTAGGTGAATACATGCTTGCTGTACACGTGATGGTCACCATGGCAACACTAGAGGACACTGAAATAGTAACATTGTCATATCAACAGTAGGTGAATACATGTTTGCTGTACACGTGATGGTCACCATGGCAACACTGGTAGACACTGAAATAGTAACATTGTCATATCAACAGTTGGTGAATACAAGCTTGCTGTACACGTGATGGTCACCATGGCAACACTGGTAGACACTGTAATAGTAACATTGTCATATCAACAGTTGGTGAATACATGCTTGCTGTATACGTGACGGTCACCATGGCAACACTAGAGGACACTGAAATAGTAACATTGTCATATCAACAGTAGGTGAATACATGTTTGCTGTACACGTGATGGTCACCATGGCAACACTAGAGGACACTGTAATAGTAACATTGTCATATCAACAGTAGGTGAATACAAGCTTGCTGTACACGTGATGGTCACCATGGCAACACTAGAGGACACTGTAATAGTAACATTGTCATATCAAAAGTTGGTGAATACATGTTTGCTGTACACGTGATGGTCACCATGGCAACACTAGAGGACACTGAAAAAGTAACATTGTCATATCAACAGTTGGTGAATACATGCTTGCTGTTCACGTGATGGTCACCATGGCAACACTAGAGGACACTGAAATAGTAACATTGTCATATCAACAGTTGGTGAATACATGCTTGCTGTACACTTGATGGTCACCATGGCAACACTAGAGTAGCTGAAATAGTAACATTGTTATATCAACAGTTGGTAAATACATGCTTGCTGTACACGTGATGGTCACCATGGCAACACTAGAGGACACTGAAATAGTAACATTGTCATATCAACAGTTGGTGAATACATGCTTGCTGTACATGTGATGGTCACCATGGCAACACTAGAGGACACTGAAATAGTAACATTGTCATATCAACAGTTGGAGAATGCATGTTTGCTGAACACGTGACGGTCACCATGGCAACACTGGTAGACACTGTAATAGTAACATTGTCATATCAACAGTAGGTGAATACATGTTTGCTGTACACGTGATGGTCACCATGGCAACACTAGAGGACACTGAAATAGTAACATTGTCATATCAACAGTAGGTGAATACATGTTTGCTGTACACGTGACGGTCACCATGACAACACTGGTAGACACTGAAATAGTAGCATTGTCACATCAACAGTTGGTGAATACATGCTTGCTGTACACGTGATGGTCACCGTGGTAACACTGGTAGACACTGAAATAGTAGCATTGTCATATCAACAGTTGGTGAATACAAGCTTGTTGTACACGTGATGGTCACCATGGCAACACTGTTAGACACTGTAATAGTAACATTGTCATATCAACAGTTGGTGAATACAAGCTTGCTGTACACGTGACGGTCACCATGGCAACACTAGAGGACACTGAAATAGTAACATTGTCATATCAACAGTTGGTGAATACATGCTTGCTGTACACGTGATGGTCACCATGGCGACACTAGAGGACACTGAAATAGTAACATTGTCATATCAACAGTTGGTGAATACATGCTTGCTGTACACGTGATGGTCACCATGGCAACACTGTTAGACACTGAAATAGTAGCATTGTCATATCAACAGTTGGTGAATACATGTTTGCTGTACACGTGATGGTCACCATGGCAACACTGTTAGACACTGAAATAGTAACATTGTCATATCAACAGTAGGTGAATACATGCTTGCTGTACACGTGATGGTCACCATGGCAACACTGTTAGACACTGAAATAGTAGCATTGTCATATCAACAGTTGGTGAATACATGTTTGCTGTACACGTGATGGTCACCATTGCAACACTAGAGGACACTGAAATAGTAACATTGTCATATCAACAGTTGGTGAATACAAGCTTGCTGTACACGTGACGGTCACCATGGCAACACTAGAGGACACTGAAATAGTAACATTGTCATATCAACAGTTGGTGAATACAAGCTTGCTGTACACGTAATGGTCACCATGGCAACACTAGAGTAGCTGAAATAGTAACATTGTCATATCAACAGTTAGTGAATACAAGCTTGCTGTACACGTGATGGTCACCATGGCAACACTAGAGGACACTGAAATAGTAATATTGTCATATCAACAGTTGGTGAATACAAGCTTGCTGTACACGTGATGGTCACCATGGCAACACTAGAGTAGCTGAAATAGTAACATTGTCATATCAACAGTTGGTGAATACAAGCTTGCTGTACACGTGATGGTCACCATGGCAACACTAGAGGACATTGAAATAGTAACATTGTCATATCAACAGTAGGTGAATACAAGCTTGCTGTACACGTGATGGTCACCATGGCAACACTAGAGGACACTGAAATAGTAACATTGTCATATCAACAGTAGGTGAATACAAGCTTGCTGTACACGTGATGGTCAGCATGGCAACACTAGAGGACATTGAAATAGTGACATTGTCAAAACAATCGGTAGGTGAATACATGCTTGCTGTACACGTGATGGTCACCATGGCAACACTAGAGGACACTGAAATAGTAACATTGTCATATCAACAGTAGGTGAATACATGTTTGCTGTACACGTGATGGTCACCATGGCAACACTGGTAGACACTGAAATAGTAACATTGTCATATCAACAGTTGGTGAATACAAGCTTGCTGTACACGTGATGGTCACCATGGCAACACTGGTAGACACTGTAATAGTAACATTGTCATATCAACAGTTGGTGAATACATGCTTGCTGTACACGTGACGGTCACCATGGCAACACTAGAGGACACTGAAATAGTAACATTGTCATATCAACAGTAGGTGAATACATGTTTGCTGTACACGTGATGGTCACCATGGCAACACTAGAGGACACTGTAATAGTAACATTGTCATATCAACAGTAGGTGAATACAAGCTTGCTGTACACGTGATGGTCACCATGGCAACACTAGAGGACACTGTAATAGTAACATTGTCATATCAACAGTTGGTGAATACATGTTTGCTGTACACGTGATGGTCACCATGGCAACACTAGAGGACACTGAAAAAGTAACATTGTCATATCAACAGTTGGTGAATACATGCTTGCTGTTCACGTGATGGTCACCATGGCAACACTAGAGGACACTGAAATAGTAACATTGTCATATCAACAGTTGGTGAATACATGCTTGCTGTACACTTGATGGTCACCATGGCAACACTAGAGTAGCTGAAATAGTAACATTGTTATATCAACAGTTGGTAAATACATGCTTGCTGTACACGTGATGGTCACCATGGCAACACTAGAGGACACTGAAATAGTAACATTGTCATATCAACAGTTGGTGAATACATGCTTGCTGTACATGTGATGGTCACCATGGCAACACTAGAGGACACTGAAATAGTAACATTGTCATATCAACAGTTGGAGAATGCATGTTTGCTGAACACGTGACGGTCACCATGGCAACACTGGTAGACACTGTAATAGTAACATTGTCATATCAACAGTAGGTGAATACATGTTTGCTGTACACGTGATGGTCACCATGGCAACACTAGAGGACACTGAAATAGTAACATTGTCATATCAACAGTAGGTGAATACATGTTTGCTGTACACGTGACGGTCACCATGACAACACTGGTAGACACTGAAATAGTAGCATTGTCACATCAACAGTTGGTGAATACATGCTTGCTGTACACGTGATGGTCACCGTGGTAACACTGGTAGACACTGAAATAGTAGCATTGTCATATCAACAGTTGGTGAATACAAGCTTGTTGTACACGTGATGGTCACCATGGCAACACTGTTAGACACTGTAATAGTAACATTGTCATATCAACAGTTGGTGAATACAAGCTTGCTGTACACGTGACGGTCACCATGGCAACACTAGAGGACACTGAAATAGTAACATTGTCATATCAACAGTTGGTGAATACATGCTTGCTGTACACGTGATGGTCACCATGGCGACACTAGAGGACACTGAAATAGTAACATTGTCATATCAACAGTTGGTGAATACATGCTTGCTGTACACGTGATGGTCACCATGGCAACACTGTTAGACACTGAAATAGTAGCATTGTCATATCAACTGTAGGTGAATACATGCTTGCTGTACACGTGATGGTCACCATGGCAACACTGTTAGACACTGAAATAGTAGCATTGTCATATCAAGAGTTGGTGAATACATGTTTGCTGTACACGTGATGGTCACCATTGCAACACTAGAGGACACTGAAATAGTAACATTGTCATATCAACAGTTGGTGAATACAAGCTTGCTGTACACGTGACGGTCACCATGGCAACACTAGAGGACACTTAAATAGTAACATTGTCATATCAACAGTTGGTGAATACAAGCTTGCTGTACACGTAATGGTCACCATGGCAACACTAGAGTAGCTGAAATAGTAACATTGTCATATCAACAGTTAGTGAATACAAGCTTGCTGTACACGTGATGGTCACCATGGCAACACTAGAGGACACTGAAATAGTAATATTGTCATATCAACAGTTGGTGAATACAAGCTTGCTGTACACGTGATGGTCACCATGGCAACACTAGAGTAGCTGAAATAGTAACATTGTCATATCAACAGTTGGTGAATACAAGCTTGCTGTACACGTGATGGTCACCATGGCAACACTGTTAGACACTGAAATAGTAACATTGTCATATCAACAGTTGGTGAATACATGCTTGCTGTACACGTGATGGTCACCATGGCAACACTAGAGGACACTGTAATAGTAACATTGTCATATCAACAGTTGGTGAATACAAGCTTGCTGTACACGTGATGGTCACCATGGCAACACTGTTAGACACTGAAATAGTAACATTGTCATATCAACAGTTGGTGAATACATGTTTGCTGTACACGTATTGGTCAGCATGGCAACACTAGAGGACACTGAAATAGTAACATTGTCATATCAACAGTTGGTGAATACAAGCTTGCTGTACACGTGATGGTCACCATGGCAAGACTGTTAGACACTGAAATAGTAACATTGTCATATCAACAGTAAGTGAATACAAGCTTGCTGTACACGTGATGGTCACCATGGCAACACTAGAGTAGCTGAAATAGTAACATTGTCATATCAACAGTTGGTGAATACAAGCTTGCTGTACACGTGATGGTCACCATGGCAACACTAGAGTAGCTGAAATAGTAACATTGTCATATCAACAGTTGGTGAATACATGCTTGCTGTACACGTGATGGTCACCATGGCAACACTGTTAGACACTGAAATAGTAACATTGTCATATCAACAGTTGGTGAATACATGCTTGCTGTACACGTGATGGTCACCATGGCAACACTGGTAGACACTGAAATAGTAACATTGTCATATCAACAGTTGGTGAATACAAGCTTGTTGTACACGTGACGGTCACCATGGCAACACTAGAGGACATTGAAATAGTAACATTGTCATATCAACAGTTGGTGAATACATGCTTGCTGTACACGTGACGGTCACCATGGCAACACTAGAGGACACTGAAATAGTAACATTGTCATATCAACAGTTGGTGAATACAAGCTTGCTGTACACGTGATGGTCACCATGGCAACTCTGGTAGACGCTGAAATAGTAACATTGTCATATCAACAGTTGGTGAATACAAGCTTGCTGTACACGTGACGGTCACCATGGCAACACTAGAGGACACTGTAATAGTAACATTGTCATATCAACAGTTGGTGAATACAAGCTTGCTGTACACGTGATGGTCACCATGGCAACACTAGAGTAGCTGAAATAGTAACATTGTCATATCAACAGTTGGTGAATACATGCTTGCTGTACACGTGATGGTCACCATGGCAACACTAGAGGACACTGTAATAGTAACATTGTCATATCAACAGTTGGTGAATACAAGCTTGCTGTACACGTGATGGTCACCATGGCAACACTGTTAGACACTGAAATAGTAACATTGTCATATCAACAGTTGGTGAATACATGTTTGCTGTACACGTATTGGTCAGCATGGCAACACTAGAGGACACTGAAATAGTAACATTGTCATATCAACAGTTGGTGAATACAAGCTTGCTGTACACGTGATGGTCACCATGGCAAGACTGTTAGACACTGAAATAGTAACATTGTCATATCAACAGTAAGTGAATACAAGCTTGCTGTACACGTGATGGTCACCATGGCAACACTAGAGTAGCTGAAATAGTAACATTGTCATATCAACAGTTGGTGAATACAAGCTTGCTGTACACGTGATGGTCACCATGGCAACACTAGAGTAGCTGAAATAGTAACATTGTCATATCAACAGTTGGTGAATACATGCTTGCTGTACACGTGATGGTCACCATGGCAACACTGTTAGACACTGAAATAGTAACATTGTCATATCAACAGTTGGTGAATACATGCTTGCTGTACACGTGATGGTCACCATGGCAACACTGGTAGACACTGAAATAGTAACATTGTCATATCAACAGTTGGTGAATACAAGCTTGTTGTACACGTGACGGTCACCATGGCAACACTAGAGGACATTGAAATAGTAACATTGTCATATCAACAGTTGGTGAATACATGCTTGCTGTACACGTGACGGTCACCATGGCAACACTAGAGGACACTGAAATAGTAACATTGTCATATCAACAGTTGGTGAATACAAGCTTGCTGTACACGTGATGGTCACCATGGCAACTCTGGTAGACGCTGAAATAGTAACATTGTCATATCAACAGTTGGTGAATACAAGCTTGCTGTACACGTGACGGTCACCATGGCAACACTAGAGGACACTGTAATAGTAACATTGTCATATCAACAGTTGGTGAATACAAGCTTGCTGTACACGTGATGGTCACCATGGCAACACTAGAGTAGCTGAAATAGTAACATTGTCATATCAACAGTTGGTGATCACATGCTTGCTGTACACGTGATGGTCACCATGGCAACACTAGAGGACACTGTAATAGTAACATTGTCATATCAACAGTTGGTGAATACAAGCTTGCTGTACACGTGATGGTCGCCATGGCAACACTAGAGGACACTGAAATAGTAACATTGTCATATCAACAGTTGGTGAATACAAGCTAGCTGTACACGTGATGGTCACCATGGCAACACTAGACGACACTGTAATAGTAACATTGTCATATCAACAGTTGGTGAATACAAGCTTGCTGTACACGTGATGGTCACCATGGCAACACTAGAGGACACTGAAATAGTAACATTGTCATATCAACAGTTGGTGAATACATGCTTGCTGTACACGTGATGGTCACCATGGCAACACTGGTAGACACTGAAATAGTAACATTGTCATATCAACAGTTGGTGAATACAAGCTTGCTGTACACGTGATGGTCACCATGGCAACACTAGAGGACACTGAAATAGAAACATGTCGTATCAACAGTTGGTGAATACATGCTTGTTGTACACATGACGGTCACCATGGCAACACTAGAGGACACTGAAATAGTAACATTGTTATATCAGCAGTTGGTGAATACATGTTTGCTGTACACGTGATGGTCACCATGGCAACACTGGTAGACGCTGAAATAGTAGCATTGTCATATCAACAGTTGGTGAATACAAGCTTGCTGTACACGTGATGGTCACCATGGCAACACTAGAGGACACTGAAATAGTAACATTGTCATATCAACAGTTGGTGAATACAAGCTTGCTGTACACGTGATGGTCACCATGGCAACACTAGAGGACACTGAAATAGTAACATTGTCATATCAACAGTTGGTGAATACAAGCTTGCTGTACACGTGATGGTCACCATGGCAACACTAGAGGACACTGAAATAGTAACATTGTCATATCAACAGTTGGTGAATACATGCTTGCTGTACACGTGACGGTCACCATGGCAACACTAGAGGACACTGTAATAGTAGCATTGTCATATCAACAGTTGGTGAATACAAGCTTGCTGTACACGTGATGGTCACCATGGCAACACTAGAGGACACTGAAATAGTAACATTGTCATATCAACAGTAGGTGAATACATGCTTGCTGTACACGTGACGGTCACCATGGCAACACTAGAGGACACTGTAATAGTAACATTGTCATATCAACAGTAGGTGAATACATGCTTGCTGTACACGTGACGGTCACCATGGCAACACTAGAGGACACTGAAATAGTAACATTGTCATATCAACAGTTGGTGAATACAAGCTTGCTGTACACGTGATGGTCACCATGGCAACACTAGAGTACACTGAAATAGTAACATTGTCATATCAACAGTATGTGAATACATGCTTGCTGTACACGTGATGGTCACCATGGCAACACTAGAGTAGCTGGAATAGTAACATTGTCATATCAACAGTAGGTGAATACAAGCTTGCTGTACACGTGATGGTCACCATGGCAACACTAGAGGACACTGAAATAGTAACATTGTCATATCAACAGTTGGTGAATACATGTTTGATGTACACGTGATGGTCACCATGGCAACACTAGAGTACACTGAATTAGTAACATTGTCATATCAACAGTTGGTGAATACATGCTTTCTGTACACGTGATGGTCACCATGGCAACACTGTTAGACACTGAAATAGTAACATTGTCATATCAACAGTTGGTGAATACATGCTTGCTGTATACGTGATGGTCACCACGGCAACACTGGTAAACGCTGAAATAGTAACATTGTCATATCAACAGTTGGTGAATACATGCTTGCTGTACACGTGATGGTCACCATGGCAACACTAGAGTAGCTGAAATAGTAACATTGTCATATCAACAGTTGGTGAATACATGCTTGCTGTACACGTGATGGTCACCATGGCAACACTGGTAGACACTGAAATAGTAACATTGTCATATTAACAGTTGGTGAATACAAGCTTGCTGTACACGTGATGGTCACCATGGCAACACTGGTAGACACTGAAATAGTAACATTGTCATATCAACAGTTGGTGAATACAAGCTTGCTGTACACGTGATGGTCACCATGGCAACACTGGTAGACACTGAAATAGTAACATTGTCATATCAACAGTTGGTGAATACAAGCTTGCTGTACACGTGATGGTCACCATGGCAACACTAGAGTAGCTGAAATAGTAACATTGTCATATCAACAGTTGGTGAATACAAGCTTGCTGTACACGTGATGGTCACCATGGCAACTCTGTTAGACACTGAAATAGTAACATTGTCATATCAACAGTTGGTGAATACATGCTTGCTGTACACGTGGTGGTCAGCATGGCAACACTGGTAGACGCTGAAATAGTTACATGGCCAAGTATATAATTCAACACATATACACTGACATAAGTTGTTGAATCTTCTTTCAACAGATAACTTGTACAATGTGGACATACTATTACCATGCGGTATATGGCGAACTCTTTGGCTAAGAACACTAGCAAGCAAAAAGCAGCTGTTGTCAACACAACGTTAGTATTTAATTTGTTGGCTGATTTTAACGGGAGATCATCAACGAAGTCAAAAATGAATAGATCTACTATACATGCAATATTAGTTTGCAGAATGTCGAAGTTTTTGCACGAAAACCACACAGTTGCTACCAGACAGTTCAATCTCTTTTCTCTTTTCTTGAAATATTAAGTGTTGTCCAGTGGTGCAATGTCCCCATTACCAGACTAGCACTAAATGATATGTATATTGGTTACACACAGCATCGACAACAAAACGACACAATGCTTCGTCAGGAATTATTCATTTTATCTAGGTGTGCCTTAACGAATACCACACTGGAACATGTTGTCACGTGGATTACGAAATACTTCACCCACACCATTGTAAACTATTGATATAAAGCATGAATCATTATAAGATGAGATTTCACTCAATATGTTATATATACGTGTAAGATGTGCTTATTTACTAGTACTTTAGTCAACAAATTACCAAAACCAAAACTATTAAGATTGGTCATTGATCAAGATGATCTAACGTGTACAGTGGACAACGCTCGTATAATACAAATCTTCGTGATAAAATGCTTTATCTATGTTTGGTTGTTCAAATTAAGACGCGAAATTAATGGTTCAATTCCATAACCTTTATCTTGTTTATAAATTTGTTTTTGTAACTCCACTCAGCTGAGTACGTGCATGTATCTGCTGTTTAATGAATGCAAATGAAACATTAGGGGGCAGGGGATATATTATTGGCCAATTTTGAGGTTCCGACAGGCCGCAAACAGTCAAGCGGATTTCTTGAAAACAGCAAATAAGACAAGAAAGTATTTATGTGTCAGTCTCAGTGCCTATGCAACATAAATAGAAAATAACATCAAATTGCAAGGCTAACCCCTAGGGTTGTGGAGTTATGGCCCTTTGTTTTTGCCCCTACCCCTCCAAATTTTAGTCAAAAAAATACAAAAGTGACCAATTTCACCCCATACACAGTATTTTTAAACCCAATGCAATCCTATTTTTGGTCCCATTTTACATAAATAACATGTCTGAGCTAGGTAAATTCAGCAAGAAAAGTGTCTCCCATACCTGCCGATTTTTTGCTATTTGCTGTCAAAGTTTTTCGCGGTTTCTAACGACGCTAAATTTGAACTTCCGCCAGTGGTGGTAACCTCCATTTTGAAGAGCTACAAATCCTTCAGAGCCAACTGATATTTAGTTTCTATGATTTTTCAAAATATTAAACACCTTCTTTGTACAAAATAAATACAGAATTGGGTCTTTAAAATACCAATTTAATTTTTGGTGCCCATAAATAAGCCCTACACTAAAGATTTGATATTTTGAGGGACCCCCATCACCCCAATATATCCCCTGCCACCTTACGTCTGATTATTCGAGTTGAGCTTACCTGTTGGTGTTGGGCTAGTTGTAGTCATATTGCCTGAAACAGACAAGCGATATAATATATATGGTCAGTTGAAGAGGTAGTGCAAGAATTATGGACACTTGCTTATATGATTTGCCCGTCCGAATGACCAGTATACTTCATGTATATGTCTACTCATGATTCGAGTTCATAATTTGTTTTCAACGACACCAGGGCACTGTTTTATCAAAGCATTTACGCCAATCTTAAACTTACGATCAAATCTTAATTCTTTATAGTATATTTACAACTTTAACATACTGTAAATGGAGATGTTATACTGATAAAGATTCAGTTAATGAATTCCTACAGACAATATATGTCCCAAGGTTGTAGTTGTTAAAGAATTATACATAATTTTAATTTGAACGTAAGTTTACGATTTCCGTAAGTACGTTGATAAAACAGTACCCAGGTACTTTAAATACAATGGAATAAAAACAACAAGACTGTGTTCAGTAAACGCTTATGTCCCGGTAGAAGTCTGGTCCATTACAAATAGCTTAATCATTCAGATACCATAATTCTGTTGAAATGTATGATAATGTTACATGGTTTTGATAATATATTGTGTTTATGATGGTTAACAAGTATGCGAAGTTTGAAAACAATGCCTTTATGTATTTCATAGATATTTGAGTTTCAACATTTTCTAACGGACGAACAGACAAACGAACGGACGAACTGACAAGTGCATCGCTATATGCCTCTGCATCAGTAGATGCCGGTTCATAAAAATAGTTCCACATATAACTTGTTCACTTACCACATATAATTTGTTCACTTACCACATATAACTTGTTTACTAACCACAGGTGACTGGTTCACTTACCACAGGTGACTGGTTCACTTACCACAGGTGACTGGTTCACCTACCACAGGTGACTGGTTCACCTACCACAGGTGACTGGTTCACCTACCACAGGTGACTGGTTCACCTACCACAGGTGACTGGTTCACCTACCACAGGTGACTGGTTCACCTACCACAGGTGACTGGTTCACCTACCACATGTTACTGGTTCACCAACCACAGGTTACTGGTTCACTTACCCCAGGTGACTGGTTCACTTACCACAGGTGACTGGTTCATTTACCCCAGGTGACTGGTTCACTTACCACAGGTGACTGGTTCACTTACCACAGGTGACTGGTTCACTTACCACAGGTTACTGGTTCACCTACCACATGTTACTGGTTCACCTACCACAGGTGACTGGTTCACCTACCACATGTTACTGGTTCACCTACCACAGGTGACTGGTTCACTTACCACAGGTTACTGGTTCACCTACCACATGTTACTGGTTCACCTACCACAGGTTACTGGTTCACCTACCACAGGTGACTGGTTCACCTACCACAGGTGACTGGTTCACCTACCACAGGTGACTGGTTCACCTACCACAGGTGACTGGTTCACTTACCACAGGTGACTGGTTCCCTTACCACAGGTAACTGGTTCACCTACCACAGGTAACTGGTTCACCTACCACAGGTGACTGGTTCACCTACCACAGGTAACTGGTTCCCTTACCACAGGTAACTGGTTCACCTACCACAGGTGACTGGTTCACCTACCACAGGTGACTGGTTCACCTACCACAGGTGACTGGTTCACCTACCACAGGTGACTGGTTCAACTACCGCAGGTGACTGGTTCACCTACCACAGGTGACTGGTTCACCTACCACAGGTGACTGGTTCACTTACCACATGTAACTGATTCACTTACCACAGGTAACTGGTGCACTTACCACAGGTGACTGGTTCACTTACCCCAGGTTACTGGTTCACCTACCACAGGTGACTGGTTCACCTATTACAGGTGACTGGTTCACCTACCACAGGTGATTGGTTTACCTACAACAGGTTACTGGTTCAGTTACCCCAGGTGACTGGTTCACTTACCACAGGTGACTGGTTCATTTACCCCAGGTTACTGATTCACCTACCACAGGTTACTGGTTCACCTACCACATGTTACTGGTTCACCTACCACAGGTGACTGGTTCACTTACCACAGGTTACTGGTTCACCTACCACATGTTACTGGTTCACCTACCACAGGTTACTGGTTCACCTACCACAGGTTACTGGTTCACTTACCACATGTTACTGGTTCACCTACCACAGGTTACTGGTTCACCTACCACAGGTTACTGGTTCACTTACCACATGTTACTGGTTCACCTACCACATGTTACTGGTTCACCTACCACATGTTACTGGTTCACTTACCCCAGGTTACTGGTTCACTTACCACAGGTTACTGGTTCACCTACCACATGTTACTGGTTCACCTACCACATGTAACTGGTTCACTAACCAGAGGTTACTGGTTCACCTACCACAGGTTACTGGTTCACCTACCACAGGTGACTGGTTCACCTACCACATGTTACTGGTTCACCTACCACATGTTACTGGTTCACCTACCACATGTTACTGGTTCACCTACAACAGGTGACTGGTTCACTTACCACAGGTTACTGGTTCACTTACCACAGGTGACTGGTTCACCTACCACATGTTACTGGTTCACCTACCACATGTTACTGGTTCACCTACCACAGGTGACTGGTTCACCTACCACAGGTTACTGGTTCACTTACCCCAGGTTACTGGTTCACCTACCACATGTTACTGGTTCACCTACCACAGGTGACTGGTTCACCTACCACAGGTTACTGGTTCACCTACCACATGTTACTGGTTCACCTACCACAGGTTACTGGTTCACCTACCACATGTTACTGGTTGACTTACCACAGGTGACTGGTTCACCTACCACAGGTTACTGGTTCACCTACCACAGGTTACTGGTTCACCTACCACAGGTGACTGGTTCACCTACCACAGGTTACTGGTTCACCTACCACAGGTTACTGGTTCACCTACCACATGTTACTGGTTCACTTACCCCAGGTTACTGGTTCACCTACCACATGTTACTGGTTCACCTACCACATGTTACTGGTTCACCTACCACAGGTGACTGGTTCACCTACCACAGGTTACTGGTTCACTTACCACATGTTACTGGTTCACCTACCACATGTTACTGGTTCACCTACCACAGGTGACTGGTTCACCTACCACAGGTTACTGGTTCACCTACCACATGTTACTGGTTCACCTACCACATGTTACTGGTTCACCTACCACATGTTACTGGTTCACCTACCACATGTTACTGGTTCACTTACCCCAGGTTACTGGTTCACCTACCACAGGTGACTGGTTCACCTATTACAGGTAACTGGTTCACCTACCACATGTTACTGGTTCACTTACCACAGGTTACTGGTTCGTCAGATGAGTCCGGACAATCCACATTACCATCACATTTCTGACCAGGTAGTATACAGTTAACCCCATCATTACACAGTACCTGACTCTCCAAGCATATACCCGAATCTGGAAATAATTATATACAATAAAACTTCGTTAAGACGAGCATCGATACAACAAGCACCCGGCTTATTTCAAGCAAATTTCAAAGTATCGGCGAATTTGCTAAATATATGTTGTATACTTATATCACACCGACTTACATCGAGCTCCCGGTTTATTTCGATCATTTGGCTTGTCCCGATTAGTCCTCGAGATAACGAGGTTTTAATGTATTTATATACATGTATCATCAAACAGCACCAAGTCATTAAAAAAGAATAATCAACTCTTCAACACAACCATTTGAATAGCTTCATTCACTATGTAATAACGTTAGTAATAATAATATTTTCATCAGTACTGGGTCAATTTGGTGCGCTTTCTGTGTGCAACAGCGTGTTATCAAGTTGCTTCCCTTCTAATGCACGGAACATACGGCTCAGTTTAGTAAAACAAACGACTTTCAAATCCCCCAAATGTAATGACGTACGCTTTAAGTCATGTTTTGTGACAGCTAGCTTGAGTGTTGACCAAGATGAAATACTGGTAGTTGGACGACATTACTCAAAATGAGATATAAAAATAAAAATGGAATAAATTTTACTTTGTTATAAAAAAGAAACAGTTTTTTTTACATTTCATATAATGTAAGACACAACTTAATTGAAACCTACGACAATTGTTTTCGTCTGAAAGGTCCGAACATTCAGGGAAAGAGTTGCACCTTCCGCTTCCAGGAATACAAGCCCCATTGTCACATTGGTACTCGTTCTCATTACAATATACTGTAAGTAAATAATTCAAAGTCTGTAAATCATTTTATGTACTATAATATGTACACCATGTATATATTAGTGTTCATCCTTACTGTTCTATAGAACAGTAAGGATGAATACTAATATACTTAGTGTGCAGGTTTATTTGTCTATGCTACATAGAACGGTACTAAGTTACATAGTACGTTCTATGAACCAAGTTTTACATAGTAAACCATCTTGTTCGTTCTACGGGATTTAGAACTCTCGAAACATTTAAAATACAGGAATTCCATTGGCTGACAAATAAACCTGCACACTAAGTATATATTAGTGTTCATCCTTACTGTTCTATAGAAATTAGAAACGTCGACGGGAGCGAAGACAACCTGCTCTGTAAGGAGTGCAATATGGTGGGGGTTGTGTTAATTCTATTACAGACTCTCAGCACTTGAAGTAGAAATCTATAGTCTGACAGTGGAATACCAACTGGTCCCACCTTCCATAGGGAAATTTGGTCGCTAGGAAACCGCGTAAACAAATCAACCATTCGATTCAATTGGTCAATTCGCTGGCTTAGAATGAGAAGGTCGTAACTACAAAATCAATGTTTTGAGTAAAAAAAGAAAAACTGCCTGACTATTACTCATTTACTTATGATTAAACAAGCTTTTTCAACTTCAATTTGGTCAACATGATTTTCATGAAAATAGGCTCATCAGAAGCGCCTTATGGTGTAGTTTTAAAATATGCATTAGTCTTATAACTTACGACCTTCTCATTCTAAGCCAGCGAATTAACGTTCTAGTAACTTTAACGCCTTTCATCAATGTTAGATCACCCAACAAACCATTTTCTGATCTTATCATACTTACATGTATGATTTCAAAATAGTAGTTATTTGAATTTTAACTTATCGTAAAACTTGTAAAATGAGATACTCATAGCTTACAATATAACTAGCACGGGTAATATATAGCACGGATACAAGGAGGATACGTCGGTATTCCCTGCTCTCATTGATAATTAACATTCCATTTAGACATTTTGGTTGTCAATATACAAATGTAATCAATGGTTAAATCTAATCAGAACGTGACTTGCATAAGAATTGATAATATCAAGGATTGTTTTATTTCTCTTACGTCAATACTTAATCAAAGAAGTTGTTTATCTTTACGGACGACGGCAATTTAAATTGGATAGGTGAGGGGAAACCCAGAGAATGATAATCGTCCAAAATAAAAATTAAATGCTTTTTGGTTTATTACTGAAATTTATAGAAATGTGACCTGCATGATATGTCTATAGAATAAAAGGGGAAGTTTAAATAAATAAAAAAAATGTTGACATACATTCCATGCATAAATCATTAAATGACGTCGAAACATTGAAATAAAATATCATATAACAATAATTCGCACGGTGCGTGCTAGTCTGTCTAGTCAATGGATGATAATATTAATTACCATACACAATGAATTATAAAATCGTATTGTCGTTGCAATAGAATAAGGCAGTCGTGTCTCGTTGCCGTGCAAAGATTTATTATCCTTTACTTTCTAACATGACGTATTTCGAAAGTGGTTATTCCCCACGATTTGGATAATAAGTTGTACAATACCCGGAAATGCACAAAACGTGGCACATATTTATTAAACTTAAAGAACATTCATAATTACCCATGTAGTTGAATGATTCACATAGTATCTGTACATCGACACATACATTACACACACGATCAAAAAAACATTTCGCTGGCTCGTATCTACCAAATCAGTATATTGAGAAAACAAGAAAAACTGTCTGACAATTACTCTTTACTTATGGTAAAACAAGCTTTTTCAACTTCAGTTTGGTAAAAATGACAATTTCCGATTTTCATGAAAATAGGCTCATAAGAAGCGCCTTGTGATGTAGATTTCAAATATGCATCTTTTTCATTGTAAGCCAGCGATTTGTCTTACTGTTTTTAATTAGTCATATCATCGATGAAAGCGAAGAAATATGGAACAATGTTTGGGATTAGCAATAGAAATACAAACCTTGGTTAATGGATACGCAGTAGTTGCTGTTGTATGGCTCTTTGACTTTGATGAAATGTACCGTCATGTCCACTGACGTCACTTCAAATTTCTCAGTATTACAAGAGCTGTTGTGAGATGTTCCCGATATACCAGTACTAACATAGTTTATAATGCCACCACAATTACTGCTTGGTGACCCAGCAAACTGTGTGGTCACATTCATGATCTTTCCAATGTGTGAATGTACACTACACGAACAGACTTTGCCCGAAGGTGAAGTCATATTGGCCGCCAAAGTAGTGTCAATATACACGCTGGTTCCGGTGACAACACTGTCCATACACATGGTGGCCACTGTAATGTCATAGTCAAAAATAACGAAACATTAAATTACAAGAATAACTCATAAAATTAAGTCAGTATAGTGTTGGCTACAAGTTTCCATCCACCAGTTCTAACACGCTATGGTGTCACAAATGTAATAAAAAATTATGTGTGGCATTTCTATAATGTCATTAAAAAAAAAAGTTATACAAGTATAGTGGAAATGTTGCCCGCATAATGCGTATGTAGAAGTTTGATGTCATTTCTAAGCGTTCAAAGTTTACTATATTGACTGATAATGTGAAATTAAAACTACATGTACCTTTAGACGAATCAATTTCAGCATTCAGAGTTGTACAAGTCTCAGGCGCTCCTAAAATATATTGACAGCAACATTAAGTACTGAATTACTGAAATTAGACATTAACATAAGACGGTTGAACCTGCTGGATTCACAGGATGACAGTGAGGGGAACATGTAGTCAACAATCCACGGGGCCAAACTTTCAACAGCAGTCGGTCCCTCAAACTTCTAATAGCCGAGTCTAATGCTGTCATATCGATTTCATAGTGCCCAGTTTTACATTACTGACAGACACAACCTAAGACACAAATCATGCAGACACCAGACGATGTCAGTGTTTCCGATGTGTACCCAGTGTCTCTGGGCATTTAAAGCTGTCGTCAACCGACGTCTTCGATCACCGGCAATTCACCGATTGGTGATTGTAAGACCCCACCAGTCGTCAAGCGAACATCGACCGGGCATCGAATGGTCACAGACAAATCCCTTTGTTACCAAGAACTGCTATATGTCTTGATTTTTTCTAGGACGTCATTCATTTGGAATTTGACCCAGGTATAACATATTAAAAGTAAGTACATGTTTCTTGATTACCTGAGGAATATAGAGAGCTTACCTAATATCAGTGTTTTGTATTCAATCATACATCAGAAAAAAGATAAGCTATGTAAATATTTGTAAATAAAACGATGTTACCATTGTCGACAATATACGGATAACAAATATTCAAATACATGTATTTTTTTTTATAAATGTCTTATATTCACGTATATGCATAGCTTATATGAGCCGTACTCCAGGAAACACGGGCTTAGTGACAAAATTGTGAACATTTTGATAATATATGGTTAGAAAGAGTAGACTCTTATGAACAGTTTCTGGAAATTTGAACACATTATTTCATACACTTACAAAGGTATATACTTTTTAAACCAACCACTACCGCCAAGCTTTGAGTGACTTTGCAAACGTCATTCAAACGTTTTTGACGTAACGTTGAATGGCAGTTCACAAATCCATTATCTGATAAAGTATTGACGTATAGGCTACTTTCAAAAATGTGTCACATTTTAGATTCATGTTATTATTATAAACTGATCACCATAGCAACGACAGAAGTTATTTTAACATGATGTATGAGACAAAATTAACCTAAGAGATTGTACTATACTATTCAATTACTTAAACATTAAATCAAAGGACATTATAGAGCACTTTCTAAATGTGATTGCATAATTATTATGCAATGTCATTAAGCCAGATTTTCCTGGAGAACGGGTCATATGTTATGGGCTGGTGGCCTCAATCATTAATAAACTACGTTGTTAGTGTAAATGTATAATATTGCATTGCAGTCATGCATATTTTCCCTTAAAAAGATGTACCGTTAATGTTTTTAATCACAGGAAAGCATTTGAAAATAACTTGAAATGAATGTAATCATCATGTATTTTAATTAAGTTGAACTCTTACTTGTAGTTCTCAGTTTAATCTTCTTTTATAAAACAATACCGATATGCCTGATATTACGAGAAATATTAAATTTTGGGATTTACAAAAATATTCAATGCAATTTTATCTAGTAAAACATTCCATTCGACGTCACAAAACGAATGAGCCGAAATTATTAGGTTTCCATAAGAATAGTATTGTATAATCCAAATAAATTAAATGAAAATAATTCTTTAAAATAATTCCTAATAAAAATTCAAACGACGGGACAAAGAATAATGTGGTGACCTACCTGTTATAGACTCCAGTAGAACATGGGCTACCAATAACGCTGCCACCAGTTGCCACATTCTGTGTCAAATCGGTGTATAAAAATTTAGAACCCTATGCACGCTATATAAGGGTACCTAATAGATGCGTAGACGGACCATATTGTACCTTTAATGTATATATGACATCAGGAATGGAATTCCACACGTAAATTCCACATAATAAGCCATCATTATGTAATTCCTATATTTGGTACAAAATATATAATCTATAGAGGTTACTCGGAAAATATCAGAAAATTTCCCCAGATTTACATACCCGACATTGATTAAAGATAAAGTTTAAATCAAACTTATTGATTATACACCTATTCGGTGACAGATAACAATTTAGTGCTAACTTTCTAGATATCCCACAACCTTCTCTAGAGGCATGTACTTCCTGGTTGGGGGCTCAGTGATCTCGTCCAGTTAATGTATATAAGGCAGATCCAAAGTTATCTAAGGTAAGATTCAAACGAGTTCTGCATTCATGTTAGTTGTCATACGGTCTAACTTATGTTATACACGTGACCATTGGCGACTTCTCTATATACTACATGGTGTCAAATTAAAGTTCACAAAGTAAAAAAATCATGGAAAAATGGACAGGTTTTTTTCACTTTGAAATTGCATGACACGATAAATAGAAATCTATAATACTATAACTTGGTATCATATGATAGAATAATCCAAGCAAACAAAGTGCCCTTCCCCGATTTCAAGGGTAGTTGCTCTTGTACTACATAATTATCTCCCTTTGTTTTCAGGGGATTCACTCTTACAAACTTGATGTTAGGCAATCAAAGTTCCCTTCCCGTATAGCGTATACCAAGGGTAGTTTTACTTTTGTACTACATAAGTATCCCCCTTTTTAAGGGGAATTCACTCTTACCAACTTAACATTAGGCAATCAAAGTTACCTTCCCTGATATCAAGGGTAGTTACTATTGTACTACATAATTATCCCAGTTTGTTTTCAGGGGAAGTCACTCTTACCAACTTAACATTAGGCAATCAAAGTTGCCTTCCCGCATATCAAGGGTAGTTACTATTTTATTACAGAGTTCCCTTCCTTCGTTCACAGACAAAGTCACTCTTTCCAACTTAACATTAGACAATCAAAGTTCCCTTCCCTGATATCAAGGAAAGTTACTCTTGTACTACATAATTATCTCCGTTTGTTTTTAGGAGAAGTCATTCTTACCAACTTAACATTCGTCAACCAAAGCTCCCTCCCCTGATTTCAGGGGAAGTCACTCTTTTTTTATTACAATTAGTGAATTAGAATCCCCTGTTATCATAGGAATTAATTCAAGACTTGCATAATGGAACTAGCTCCCCGAATTTGTAGAAATCACTCTTGCTGACCTAAGATAGTCGAACAAAGTTCAGGGAAATCGCACAGACAAATTTTATAGTAGTTAACTGACAAACAAAGGGCCACAACTCCCTTAAAATCGATCTGACCAACTTGTTTAGACCATATGCAGAACTGCACTTGGTATTGATCATCCATGCAAAAAATTGTTGCAATCTGGCCGATGGTTAGAGAGAAATGGCCTAAACAAATTAGAACAAATTAATTGACCGACCAACCAGCCAACCGACCTAAAACTTGATGACTGCAATTAAGTATTGCCCAGATAGACTTTGTATCAGAGGGTATAATAATCTGTTAGTTATGTCAGATAACCTACTATTTACATGAACCAGGGGGGATAGTGATGAGATTCTCACATAGGAATGAATGACTCACTTACTGTATGCTGCACCACTTTAATTGGGAGACAGACACGCTACATACCATCTGAGCTAGCAGACAATCATAGCAAAATGATAAGTGGGGATAAAAATAATACACAATATATAGTTATATAGTTTTCTTTTATCTTTTCTATGATATAAATGGGACAATTCAATACAGCCTTAACCTCTCCAGTGGACCATAACTTCTATCAATAGTATATAGAGGATATTTGTATTTTACCATGTATGATCGGCTGATAATTCACCGAGTGAGCAGCGGATGTAATATTTTCACGAGTGGCGTAGCCGCGAGTGAAAATATAAGTCAGCTGCTCACGAGGTGAATTATCAAACGATCATACACGGTAAAATACTAATATTCTATTTATTTCATGCTTCAAATAGCTTAAATGATGGAAATACTCCACTATATACCTCAAATGTGTTGCGTGACGTCGTTTTCCCGCCGCATGCACACGTCGAGTTGCAATCAAGTAGTTCTTCTGCAATGGCTTCAATATCATACATTTGTTTTACATTTATGTACATATAATGTTCTGTTATTTATTAAAAATTAAGATAACAAGTGAAATGCTTATTATTTTATATTTGACGGCAGGGAAATTTGTTTTAAAAAAGAAGTCTGTTTGCCGTGAAATAATGAACTGTGAAATTATGGACTGTGAAATTATCGGGGAATAATCCACCGTTATTCCGCCGTAAATCACCCATAAGCATGAAATAATGTTTGATAAACACTAAAAACAACAGAATCTCACCCCACATTTGCAACTAAAAACATTTTTGTATATGTATGAACAAGGGGAGTTAACCTTTACAATATAAAGTGGTATAGTATTATGTTAATAAAGATGCCTATGATTTGTTGCATAACTTTAAAGCTGCTATAACTTACATGTTTTGTAAAAAACATTTTTTTTAAACAAATATCAGAAATATCAATTATATTCAGCAAAGCAATAAAATATAAGAGTTACAAATTGTAATTTGGTATTTGTTTGAATGTTTTCTGGTTTAATACAGTCACACAGGTAACAAGAAATGTTTGTAAAACATGTACTACCCCTTGACAGCTCAATAGTCAGAGATGTTGAAGATAACAGTGACCTTGACCTTTTGACCTCAAAATCAAAAGGGGTCATCTACTGTTGCTGTCCAACTTCCATGTAAAGTTTGATAATCCAAGGGCAAAGCATTCTTGAGTTATTGAATGGAAACCATTTTGTCTACCGACCGACTAACATGAGCAAAGCAATATACCCCGTCATCAAAGATGGACTGGGGGCATAATAAAATAACAATCTGTACTCATTCACAATGTGAATGTTACTCTGAGTACAATCTTTGACACACATGAACATAACACCAATAACAGTCACCTCATATCACTGGCTTAGAATGAGAAAGACTCATAAGACTAATACATATTTGAAATTTGCAATACAAGGTACTACTTATGAGTCTATTTTCATGAAAATTGGATCTTGTCCAAAAAGTTGTTTTACCATATGTAAAGAGTTTTTTCTTGTTTTCTCAATGTATTGATTTTGTAGTTACGACTTTCTCATTTTAAGCCAGCGCTATGTTGAAATACTAGAACTGGATTGTATTCTGGGGTAAAATTATACATACATGATCAATATCAAATAAAGAATAATCAACACACGGAGATCTTTCTCTATGATTCTTACAACATACAATTCATGAATATCTTGGTTGTACCAATCTGAACAACAGGTTGTAAAGGTTTATCCTCACATAAGTAAGAATTACCATTCCTACATTCTGGTCTATCAGCCAAGTGCTATGTAGTGCTTTCCATGGGAGGTAATCCATATGTTCTATATCTAATTAAAAACGAGTTAACTGAATGAAGGTGCTCAGTAGTGCTTTGCTTAGGCGTATTATTTGACACCAAATTCATATGTACGCAGATTGAGGATGATACGGTCCATGCTTACATACTTATTATTCTATTTAGACTGTAGCCCTAACACACAGAAACCATTAGAGATTCAAATGGTACTGACCAAAACTATGGCCATAAATCAATGCAAAAATCTCAGTACGGAACATTGTGCATCTTGGTACCAACAAGTTTTGTAAATTCTTGAAGTTTCATGGTTACTGAATTCTCTGGATACAAGGGAATAATAACAGTGATACAGATTACTAGTCAGTTATCATTCAGGGTTCCCATAAATTTTCTAAGATGAAATTCCATGACTTTTCCCTGATTTATCCCTGACCAGACAGCAGTTTTCCCTGACTTTTTCGAGCGATTGGGTCGTTGTCCCTTTGTGTCATTATCTACATATAAATAAATAACCAACTTTATATAAACTAGATCTACAAATATACAAACAAACAACAAGTAAAGGGATAACTATTCTATCACAAACATCTATACTCAACCAAATAACAATTCAGGTAAAATGTCCATGGACATAACTTTAATTCACTTGATATGCACAAATATTTGTGTAATAATATTACTGTTGTGGTTTACAATAGACTTCAGTCAGCACATTTTATTTAAAAATTAAATTTGTATACAATCAGTTGACCAAAAATGAAATGTTAAGTAAAATCAGCTTCATTCAAAGGGAGGTAATTTGGAACATACCAAAGTTAGACTGTCACTGTATATATCAGTGTTCACACTGTTTCGGTATCAAAAATGGATTTCTTTGCAATAATACCTGGGCTGAAGTTTACCGCATCAAAGCAGCCAAGCAAATGATGGGAGTTGAGAAGAAGCTGTTTGAAGAAGGCCTTTATTCTTCAGAATTAATTTGGAGGTTTTGAATGGAGATTGAGAGTAATAAAAAACATGTATCATTTTACCGAAGACCTGAGTTGATAAACACTCATTCCAACAAATATCTCACTCAAGTACAAATTACATCAAATAACAAGAGGGCCATTGGCCCTTAAGCGCTCACCTGAGTTTGTTGCAATGTTGGCTTTGTTAGCAAGATTGTTGTAGTATGAACTCAAAATACTTATGTGGCCTAGATTTGAATTTTGTACTAAAATGTTTGTGAGTAGTAGGTAAAGTAGAGTTCCTGAAATACATACTTTGGTTTGACTGCTGATGGGTTTAGTACCGACTAGTTGTACTTGTGTAGAATCAAGCATTATTGAATTTGGAACTTTTTCCACATGACCCAGTTTCAAACTTGGCCCAGATTTCATAGAGATCATCATTTTGACCAAGTTTCATAAAGATTGGATCAAATTGATGACATCTAGAGTGTAAACAAGGTTTTTCTAAGATTTGCCCTAGTGACCTGGTTTTTGACCCCACATGACCCAGTTTTGAACTTGGCCTAGAGTCCATAGAGAAATACATTCTGACCAAGTTTCATGAAGATACAACCAAAATTGTGACCTCTGGTGTGAACACTAGCTTTTCTAAGATTTGACCTAGTGACCTAGTTTTTGACCCCACATGACCCAGTTTCAAACTTGGCCTAGATTTCATGGAGAACAACATTCTGACCAAGTTTCATGAAGATTTGATAAAATTGATGACATCTAGAGTATACAAAAGGATTTTTTTAGATTTGACCTATTGACCTAGTTTTTGACCCCACATGACCCAGTTTCAAACTTGGTCTAGATTTCATGAAGAACAACATTCTGACCATGTGTCTTGAAGATTGGATCAAAACGGTGACCTCTAGGGTGTACACAAGGTTTTTATCAGATTTGACCTAGTGACCTAGTTTTTGACCCCACTTGACCCAGTTTCGAACTTGGCCAAGATTTCATGGAGAACAACATCCTGACCAAGTTTCATGAAGATTGGAACAAATTAGTGACATCTGGAGTGTACACAAGATTTTTCTAAGATTTGACCTAGTGACCTAGTTTTTGATCCCACATGACCCAGTTTCGAACTTGGTCTAGATTTCATGAAGAACAACATTCTGACCAAGTGTCTTGAAGATTGGATCAAAACGGTGACCTCTAGGGTGCACACAAGGTTTTTATCAGATTTGACCTAGTGACCTAGTTTTTGACCCGGCATGACCCAGTTTCGAACTTGGCCTAGATTTCATGGAGAACAACATCCTGACCAAGTTTCATGAAGATTGGAACAAATAAGTGACATCTGGAGTGTACACAAGATTTTTCTAAGATTTGACCTAGTGACCTAGTTTTTGACCCCACATGACCCAGTTTCGAACTTGGCCTAGATTTCATAGAGAAGAACATTCTGACCACGTTTCATGAAGATTGGATCAAAACTGTGACCTCTAGGGTGCACACAAGGTTTTTATCAGATTTGACCTAGTGACCTAGTTTTTGACCCGGCATGACCCAGTTTCGAACTTGGCCTAGATTTAATGGAGAACAACATCCTGACCAAGTTTCATGAAGATTGGAACAAATTAGTGACATCTGGAGTGTACACAAGATTTTTCTAAGATTTGACCTAGTGACCTAGTTTTTGACCCCACATGACCCAGTTTCGAACTTGGCCTAGATTTCATAGAGAAGAACATTCTGACCAAGTTTCATGAAGATTGGATCAAAACTGTGACCTCTACAGTGCTTACAAGTCAAAATGTTGACGACGTACGACGGACGACGGACATTTTGCGATCACAATAGCTCACCTTGAGCACTTCGTGCTCAGGTGAGCTAAAAACACTTACTTTTAAATTTGTAATCGACTAAAGTCTGTACAATATAAATATCTCACTAAACTACAAACTCACATGAGAGAAATCTAATCCAGAATGTCCCTGTGGTGCAACAAGTGAGTATCTACTATAATAGTTAAATAATAGATACAACTCTGCTGCACCAAAATGATTAAACGCAAAGTCTTTAAAAGACATTAATAATAACGATACCTTTCAACATAACAGTCTGTCAGATCCAAGGAGAGCTAACACTATCCATACAATCATGTTTCATGATGAAAATGACATATTGAAGACACAACCAAGCTAAATCATAGTACTGTATTTAGATCTACTACAATATAATAATAAAATCTACTATAACACATCATCAATCCTTTATTTCATCAGCTATATCGTTTTCATTCTCTAGATGTGCGACACTTTGTTTCTCCCATAATTCTTTATATAAACTATCAGATTTGGCCATGAGTTCGTAATGATTTCCTTGTTCGACAACCCGGCCTCTCTCTAACACCAGTATCTCATCAGCATCAACAACTGTCGACAGTCTATGTGCTATCACAATAGTTGTTCGATCTTTGGTGACACTCCGTAATGCATTCAATATATTCTGAAAATGAAAGTAGATAACCATCTTAAATGTGCTACTCATCCCCAGGGTATCTTAAAATATCAGTTCCATTGCACCATTTATCTGCCTTGCAGAACAATCAATCCACACATTCTTAAAACGTCATTAGGAAATAGGAAAATAATCCAGTGTAACTGGTTCACATTTGAAACAAAACTAAAATGCAAGGTCCTGGGTGTGAGATGTGACAACTTTTAAAGTAAACTACAAGCCTTATTCTATGTAGTGGAAGACTAACATCATTTAATACACATGTAGCTCTTGTTCAAGCTGTTTAAAGGCATTTTCAGGACAAATTGATCAAGTGATATAACAATTCTCCAAATGACCGACATACTATCACCTATTGCCATAAAGGATTACGATTTACATGCCTGATACCGAAAAATGCCGAGCATAGTCTTTATTTTCAAGTCGGCCTTTTGCTGAAACATAGCAGGCATACAAGTGTCGCTACCTGTATATATGCCTGTGTCGCTAGATAAGAGGGCACGCTGGCTAACAAGTATGCCTGTGTCGCTAGATAAGAGGGCACGCTGGCTAACAAGTATGCCTGTGTCGCTAGATAAGAGGGCACGCTGGCTAACAAGTATGCCTGTGTCGCTAGATAGGAGGGCACGCTGGCTAACAAGTATGCCTGTGTCGCTAGATAGGAGGGCACGCTGGCTAACAAGTATGCCTGTGTCGCTAGATAGGACGGCACGCTGGCTAACAAGTATGCCTGTGTCGCTAGATAGGAGGGCACGCTGGCTAACAAGTATGCCTGTGTCGCTAGATAGGAGGGCACGCTGGCTAACAAGTATGCCTGTGTCGCTAGATAAGAGGGCACGCTGGCTAACAAGTATGCCTGTGTCGCTAGATAAGAGGGCACGCTGGCTAACAAGTATGCCTGTGTCGCTAGATAAGAGGGCACGCTGGCTAACAAGTATGCCTGTGTCGCTAGATAAGAGGGCACGCTGGCTAACAAGTATGCCTGTGTCGCTAGATAAGAGGGCACGCTGGCTAACAAGTATGCCTGTGTCGCTAGATAAGAGGGCACGCTGGCTAACAAGTATGCCTGTGTCGCTAGATAAGAGGGCACGCTGGCTAACAAGTAACCCCTGAGGTACTAGGTACAATTGTGTAACCCCTGAGCTACAGAGGGACCATTATAAGACTTACTTGTTCAGTGATGGTATCTAGAGAGGATGTAGCTTCATCATATATAAACACAGGAGGATCCTTCATGATGGCACGTGCTATAGCAACTCTCTGTTTCTCACCACCTGATCAATTATATACATGTACACATGATAAATCAGTAAAATATCAATCATATACCAATTATAAACATTAACAAGAGTACCACCTATAAGTGCTGGACACTTTACTTTCTCGTTTTTGATAGTAACAAGGGAAGATAACTTAATAAATATAGGCCACATGGTTATCACCCTTGCCAGTATGGACTCCTCTTGTGATGGTGAATAACTCTGGCAAGTTTAAAGAGGATACCTTAAACAATAAACTTAACCAACGCACATATTTGTATAAAATTTCATTCATTTATGGTGCCAACTTCTTCACCTGATGCAAACCTTTCACATAAGTCAGATGAAAGGACAATGGTGTTTCGGTACAGTATCTACAGTCAAATTGTCTATAAAAAATTCTACTTCAAGACTTTGAACCCAAAACCTACTGATGAAGGTAGAAATGAGCACTCACCAGACGGCATACTGTAAAAGTATTTAATTTCGATGGGACAAAATTTCGTGGTTTTGGTAAAAAGACCATTTCCATGGGACGTAAACTTGTGGATTTTGTATTTCAGGTAATAAATATAAGGGTCAAAATTATTGTTTGTTGGGATTTGATTTCGTTGTTGAAGGTGAACTATGAAATACATGAAATTTAATCCTCCAAAAATATACTGATTTTACAGTATAAATCCTACGTAAGTAGTCAATACCTACCTGAGAGTTTCAATCCTCTCTCACCGACCTGTGTTTCATATTGTTGAGGAAATCGTTGTGTGATAGTATCATGTATCTCTGCCATCCTAGCAGCTTGATATACATCCTCTACTGACTTACTCATATCTCCATAATGTATGTTGTTATATACAGAGTCATGAAATAACACACAATCCTAAAATACAAGCATGCAAACATGAATATGTACCATTTATCAGCATTTATCATAATAAACTGATATGAATCATAACATATGAGAAACAGGTGTTCGAAAAATGTCTAAAATTCATCTAAGAATTGCAGCAAACAATATACCTTGATAAATGCACCCTTTATAATATGCTGATAAACATTCCTATAAATGCACATCACATAACTTGTGTTTTTGGAGACATAGTGAGACTAAATATCATATTCTTCCAAACCTAAATCAAACAGTATGTCTTATTATTATATTCAATTTCATAATAAAGCCAACCACCTCACAAAAATTACCCAAATAAAAATATTTTGAGCAATTAGATATTTTCAAAAGCATAAACTCAGTGTGATTATAGGAAATACTGTAAAATCATTTAATTTCAATGGGACAAAATTTCGTGTTTTTGGTAAAAAAGACAATTTCGATGGAACCTTTATTCGTGGATATTGCATTTCAGGTAACACATACAAGGGACAAAATTATTGTTTGATGGAATGTGATTTTGTGGTTGAGGTGAACGAATGAAATCCACGAAATTTAATCCCCCACGAAAATTGATGATTTGACAGTATCAAATTTGTAATAAGACTCACTTGTGGTACAACACCTATCCCTTGTCTCAATGTATTCAAGTTAACTAACTTTGTATCTTGGTCATTTATCAAGATGTTCCCAGAGTCCGGATCATAGAATCGAAATAATAATCTCACAATCGTTGACTTTCTGCAATATACCAAAACAAAGTTTACAAGAAATTGTGAAAGAATGCACTTGGACCACAAAATTACTTGATCAGATACAAATTTTGAAACTTGCCCTTTAACAACTAGGTGAACATATGCTTGTCCACTCTACTGCCTTATTTGCTGATATTGGAAGCTTAAGGAACTTTGACGACTATCAATTTAAAAAGATAAGAACTTATATTAATCACCCTGGGCACCTCATGTTTGATGATATCCATTGCCATGAGCACATAACTGAAGCCTGCTTTTCTTTATATTGTGGCAACCCAACCTTCAAGCGCAGAGTAGACGCTCAACCACTAGGCTATTGAGGCAGTAAAATATTGCACATTGGAAAATCTGACAAACTTACCCTGAGCCACTGCCACCAACTATAGCCACCTTCTTACCATTTGGTACAGTAAATGAGAGACCATTGAGGATTTTCTGTCCAGGAACATATTCAAAATGTACATTATCAAATGTAACAGAAGCATCATGTGGAGCTATTTGTAGAGGAGGGGCATCTGGGTCAGTCTGAAATATGTTATTAAGTTTGATTTCACATCATACCATAAGTTATACACCTTAATAAAGACACACATCGGCTTAAGACGATCACATAATCCTAGCTAAAAATGTAACATTTTATTCCATATCATTTAGCTAACTATTACATTCTGCACTGACAGCAGCCACAGCACAATAGCTTTTGATCCTCTCAGATACACATTCATACACCTAGGCAAAGTGGAGCATTATGTGTCATTCTTGATTAGAAAACTTAAGCAGTGGGTCAAATGGGGATCCAACATGGGAGGTCTCAATCCAAAAGCATGATATTTACCTCTACGTCAATGCTTCCCATATTATATTGTACACTAGAGATTACATAGAAACAAGTATATCTCACCTTGACTTTGGATTCAATGCTAAGTAGATTAAACATTGTGTTCATATCAATCAATGATTGTCTGACTTCTCTATATACAGATCCTAGAAAGTTGAGTGGCAGTGATAGTTGGAACAGGAGACCATTAACCATCACTAGATCTCCCACTGTCATTGTACCTGTAATATATAATGTCCATGTAAAAGATAAACTGTTTGTTTATTATAGTGTCACCCCAATTTGAAAGGGCCAGCCAATTTGACTTATGAGACACTCTTTCTTTCGTGTGCACAATACCTCCCCATGTACAGTGCCCACCAAAAATATGGATACACTTTTTGACAGATGCAGAATTATAATTGGTTTAATTATTCCATATCTTTTGGTCAGACAGTTAAAATGTTTGCAATTTCTGAAAAAAAACAGTTAATGAAGGAGTAAAAAATGTGACAGATAGAAAGATGAACATTTTCTGATTTAAAAAATAAAGTAGTGGTTCAAGGGGCTGAATTTGCCATATTATATGAGCATGTTGTCATTCAAAGCTGGCAAAGAAACTTAATATTTTCCATCTAGGGTACCAATCAATATATTGTCTTTACACTAAATAAAAACAAATATTCCTGGTCTTCTAAAACGTTGTTGCTTCTCTGTTCTGCTAGTAGTGTTATACAGGCAAGTAAATGGGGGAAAACTCTCTGTATTCATATTTTTGGTGGGCACTGTATGTCCAAATCATCGTCATCTACGGTACTAGCTCCCCTTCAATGATAGTACTAGATCTAACAATTTGGCATATACCGTACCAAGCTTACTCTACCTGCACTTGGGTAAATATGCAAATTGCAGCACATTCACTATTCATTATACCAGTACTTTGAACTTGGGCCATCCATAAAACATAATCCTTGCTTGGCAGGATGTATGGTAGGTAGAATAATAAATCACCGTCAAAGTCATAAAAATGTTATTTCAGGGCCAAATGCAGACCCGTAAAGGATGCTCATGGTTCTTATGAAAAGTTTATAGACACTCTTTTTTCAACAATCAATTTCCCATGAATAAAAAAGAAACAATTAAGTTTAATCAAACAGATGCAGTGATAGAGTATATATAATCACTTACCTGCCATGATGTTTTGGCTAGCTAGAACCATGATAGCTGTTAGACCAACACTGAATATCACATTCTGTCCCCAGTTCAATAATGCCAGACTGGTAGTAGTTTTAAGAGATGCATCTTCATATCTAGCCAGATATTTATCATACCTCTCAGACTCATACTGCTCATTGTTGAAATACTGAAATAGTAGGGTACATTAAAGAGAAACATGGAAGTGAGGTCTTCAAACACAGACTGTAATTCTGCAGCAACTTTGTTCCAGCAATAACATATCACCAGGGATCTATTTCTTAGACATATCTAAAGATAAAGTAGAATTTTTCAGTACATTATCGAGAGCATACAAAGTGAATCCATACATGTTCATTAAGTTAGAATAGTTATTTTTGATAATTTTGAGCACACATGACAATGATGACATTGCTTGAATAATGTACCGGTCTAATTTTGCTTTAAACAGAATATAAGTATGTTGATGATGATCTAAGCAAAGATTTGTCTATGAAGCAAGTCCTTCAGACATAACTTTACATGTTGAGAAGTATTCACACAAAGAATTATGACTGCAGTATAAATTGTCCAGTAGATTATTGTAAACCATTAACTGTGAGTACAAAGTATAACTATCAGTCTATATACCTTGACAGTTTCATAGTTGATTAAAGAATCTATAGCTATATTCCCTGCTTGATTGTCTGCCTGATTCATACGTTGACGAAACTTGGTCCTGAAATGTACAAACATTCATCAAGCAACATGGCCAGACAAACACAGGTTTTCCAGCTCCTCACAAACTGAGCACTTTTACTCGGTTTTTTATACTAATCTATTTTAGACTGGGGGCAGACATTAAATCAATGAATAAACCAAGGTGAGTTACATGCCGGTGTACAGCACTGATACATGCAATACTACCACTGGGTCTGGAAATAATAATGGCATTTTAGTGCTCCGACCAAGGATTGAACCAGAGACCTCTCACCATACAAAATAAACAAACAGTATAAGATAGAACATACCTCCATTGTGTTATTCCTAGAGTGAATGCTGTGTAGGATCCTATACAACCAAACACAACAGCTGCAAACTCAAAACCACATTTGTACCACTAAAATAAAACATATGAATAAATCAATATACACAATATTGAACTGATAGATAGTTAAATGATACTTCAACCCATTTAAAAGTAAATCAACAATATACATAAATTGTAGATCTCTTTATCAGTAATCTTAATGTAAAATGCAACCTTGTTTGATTGAGACACACTCAATAGCATACCACACAGCCAGGTTGATTGGACATCTGCATATTTAGGTCATCACCAAATAAACTAGTAGATTTTCATAGATAGACAAAGACTAAGAGTAGGATTTGTACCTTCATGATATTTGAAAATTGTTAAGAAGTGAAAAAAATCTTACCAAAATTCCTGTGACTAAACTCACTTCAATGATTGTAGGAGCCATATTGAAGATCATAGCACTCAATACAAAACTTATACCCCTGTAATATATCAAACACATGCCAATACAAATCATGTTGTGATGTCATGGTACAAAGAACATGAAGTCCCGACAATAATTATCTCATGCAATAGCAGGAAACTGTATGGCACCAAGCCACAACAATGGGTCAGAAGTGGGATAGTTCTAGTACAGTATGTAGAGCATATTAAGTGTGTTATGTTCACTGTTTCATGTTTATTCAGGTAAAATGCGGTTTCTCACCACTTTGTTGCTATCTACAGCAGCAACAGTCCTGGTTGGCAACTGTTTCATATGTGGAGGAAAATCAACATTTATCAAATTGTCATGAAAGGGAATGACATGCTGCAACTGTATATTGGTTTAAGAATCTAGAGCATTTACCAAGGCTGTGGCATAACAATGACATTATACAGACATCTCACCTTGTCCCTCTATCAATGGCTTTTGATAACCCTCCAGTTTGTCGTGATAAATGAAAACTGAGATCTAAGTTATGTAGATGTAGGAAGACAGTTTGCCCAACTCTTCGTATTGAATTCTGAGCCACTTTTCCAAACACAGCATTCCTGAGTTCATTGAAGCCGACAGCTGTGATCCGACCAACACCATCTGAATGCAAACATTCAACAGTGAGAACAGTCTATAAAGTAATTGATTTTGAATTGTCGGAACAGTCCTACAGGACTGACAAGAATGCCAGGAAACAAGAATTATCAGATATATACGAGATACTGACAATAAAGCTATTTCTGATTGAAAATGTAAGGTCTAAATCAGATCTAGCAGAGAAAGTCTAATGGATTGTATACAATTCTGACATGCCTGGTAATTCCTTGACTACACGTATCAAAACCATTTTCAGATGATTATTCAAACAGTTATTCCTAAACTCATTTTCTTGTAATATTATAACAAATAAAGAAACAGTTTATTCTTCATGTACCTACAGCTGTTCCCCTAACTGGCAATTATAATCCAATTAATTGAGACAAGAAATAAAGCACTTACAACCAATGAGAATTGCTGTGGCAGCTGTTACCATGGTTGAGGGTGCATCAGCTAGAGTTAACCAGTTCTGTGAGTCATTCAAATAATCTACAGCATATTTGAATAGAAATGGCACTTGTACATTTATAACCTGGAAATGAAGAACACAAAACAGATACTATAACTGAATTAACGATTAAGATAAATTTATACAACTTTGACTTGATATTCAAATAAGATCTTAAATATTTCAATGAAGACAAACATTTTGGTAAATCGTAAAATTGGGCCAGGCCAGGTATCAATTAAGTAGTTCAATTAGGGTATTTTCTGTTAAATTTGGCCAGCCCAGGTATCGATTAAGTTGTTCAATTAAGGTATTTTCCCTAAATGCACCATCTGCTTGAATTACTGAGTTACATTTTAGGTGTAGTGGCAGACCTTTTTCTTGGTATTGTGTGAGGCCGAATTTCAGCCTCAAATTCCATTCCCAATTGGTGAAAAAAAATCCCAATTGCTGAAAAAAATCCCAATTGAAAAATTTTTTTTTTTTACTCCAGGGCGAAAAATATTTATTACTAAATATAACACGGTAATCTAATTTATTTTGGATTTACCGTTGTAGCCTATTGGACAGTATATCGAGTTTGTTTGGTCACAGTACGGTCTGTACTATGCATTGACTGCTCCGGTTCAGTACGGAACGGTACGGCGTCTAACCATCCTCCAATAAAAATGGATATATATCCATGGTTTTAAGATATTTTAAAAGAAAAAAAATCCCAATTTTGCCATTTAACCGCTTATTTTTTTCCCAATTTGTAAGAATCTGCGACGCAAAATTCCCAAATTGGGCAGAGGCCTTTTTCCAAAAAGGCCAGAAAAAGGTCTGAGCGGCTATTCTATAAGCCAGAAGGATTATGTGACATGAACGTACCTTAGATCCGACAAGAAGACCAAGAGCAAACACCACCCTGGCTTTGATTTCAGGCTTGTCTTTCGGCCATACATATGTAAGCATTGCCTTGATGATATCTTTAGCCTTGGCCTCCTCTTTTACACCTTGCAGTGTTTCTCTGGAGAGAGATGTTGTCCCTGGATGGAAGCACGACCTTGAAATCAGCATCCATGGTGGAACCTGAATACACAGAATACAATAACAACCTAAATATCAACAAGACATGTGGAAACTGCACAATATTTTTTTTTAACTACCAAACTAGTGTAAACCGACTGGTAACTTGGGGCCTGTTGTTTTGGAGAAAGGAAAATTAAAACAGGTTAATTGGACTAAATATCAGTTCCAATTACAAGCAAATGACCATTGCACAGAAGTATGACCTAATAATAGACTGCGTTCAGTAAACACTTTAGACTGCGTTCAGTAAACACTTAAGCCCCGGTGGAAGCTTATAATAACTAGTATCTAAATTAATTAGAAGCCATTATTCTGATGAAATATTGGACAAAAGTACATGTCTTTGACAATCTAAGATTAAACATTTAAACAGAACATAATAAAACTTACTGGATTTTGTTTTAATAAGGCTGTACTCCTCGAACCAATCAGAGAATAATATTTCTGATGATTTGTCTGCAAAGAATACATATAAACATTATAGGAAACTGAAATTGTTCTATCTCTCAAGAGTAGCCTCTTGGCATACTAACGAATTTCTCTTTAGAGTATTATGGAAGGGTAAATTTGAAAAAAAAGTGTATTTTTATCAAGGAAGGTGTCTGTGAGTATTCTAAACATAAAAGTGGATAATTTAAAGGTCAACTGAGCATTTTTTTCTTTGAACAAACAAAATTAAATGTAGGATTTTTTACTTGTCCGACAGGCAATATCCATGAGGCAGTGGGTGCTTCAAAATATTGTAACAGGAGCCATGCCAACCCAGGTTCTATCGTGATTTGAGAACTCTTATAAAAGAGACTTTGTTGTTGCGTATCAGTATCAAGTGACTGTTTACTCTTATATTAGATCACCTCAATAATGAGACCAACTCAATATAGAGACCTTACAATGTCAAGGTCTCAAGGATGGGTCTTTTATTGAGGCTATCTAAATCTAATTATTAAATATAAAACAGACAAAATGCAACACTTATTCAATTTAATTTACGGTAAACTATATAATTATATATTGGTATAGTTATCTAAATGATTTACAGTATAATAAAATGAGAAGTTACTACTTATTGTACGATTTAATTGACAAGTTTGGAATAAAATGAATATGGTGCTCTACATGTAACCTATCAGAAAATATATTAAAGTAATTAAATGGGGATAAAATGACCAGTCAAATATAAACAGGTAAACGTTACCTCTAGCGTCTAAATTGAAAGGCAATGGTTTATAGACCCATTACGTCTTATATAAGGAAAGTTCCCGCCAAAACCCAATTATGCACCATGTATCATGGGGAACACCAAATTCACATGATAAACATGAAATATCTGAAAGTAAGGCATCGAACATGACCATGTTTCATGATAACATAATGGTTGTCTTACATAAAGATTAAAAGTGTACTGGAAGACCCAATGATCGACCAGTCTGTTTGTTTAACACATCACTATACTACTGTATGTCAATTATACAATTTACGGCCAATTAATAAAAGTATTGGTTAATCATAAAAGGTTACAGGTTTAACAATATAGCAGACGAAAATAACCATTCCTGCTACAGTATCATCACCAGTCTGCTTTCAGGTTTTCCTGCAGTATGTCAGTATAATCAGATCATTAAGTTTGTGTAGGCTGACTTTTGGTATGTCGGTGTTTGTCTGTCCATTTATTATCAAATAAACTAAGGTATCATTGACATCATCAAATTTTGAATCAAGCTAGAAAACATGTTTCATACAGGAGTTCCTTTCAAAAATTCAACTTCAATGACTTTTCAAGTACAATTTGTCTACTTCCATTTTCAAGGACTAAAATTAAGTTTGTAAAGACAATGTCCTAAAATCGAATGAAATAAGTAAAGAAGCTTGCATATTCAGCACTCAATGTCACTGTGCACCCTAATTTGTTCAGAAAAACAATGAATCAATTAAAATGGTATTGTCAATTTGTGTTGTATTGATTTTAGTCAACCTGTTAATCTGTCAAATTTTATTTATTTTGATAGTTTTAGTCTGTTTATAAGAAATTAGGATAAAGCAGCGACACCTCATACTTTGTATATGTTGTCGAATACAAAATAAATGCCAAAATATTAGTCATATTTAACCTTCAATTGTTTTCAAACAAAAAACTTGTCACCTTTCTAACAGAATTAAACAACACCGCCTTACACCTATTTTCTCATGTGAAACTGCCTGGTTGGAAAACATGAAAGTTCAGTTTATAAATAGAAGCATGTAGGTCTGCGTCAATGAATAACTTAAATTGTTGATATAAAGCTGAATGAATAGACCTTATTTGCATATAATCAACTGATAACACTGAATAACTAAACAACACTGAACTGTTGACGTTTTTGTTCAATACTCACGCGATGACAATCTTTTCTGACGTTCGAATTCTGAAGTACACCATTCTGGGATGAACATCTTGTACAAAGTTGAAGGTATGGATTCTCAGATCGGCCGTGTGTCAGTCGTAACTTACTAGTTGTTCGTTGACATCTGCTAAGCCAGAGCAGAGCCATTTTATCGTCAGAGTGATCTGCCCTTGACGTGTAGGACTACTTTAATCAAAATCGTGCGCCGGATATAAAATAAATTAACGAGTTTATCACAATTACTAAACTGAATCTTTTGTTAGAATATACTATAAGTTTCAAACTCAATAAAAATTATTATGTACTTTTATCTATCGTGTATTATGTCGAAGATCATTGAACTATTTTTTCTTTCTACTTTCGCGGAGTTATACTGCATCCGGGTGTTGTTAGGCACAACATGCAAATTTGTGAAATTTCACATTATTGTTTATTAAAATGGAACCTGATTTAATACAGGATTCTTTGAAAGTTGACAATTTGGAGGATTGTGAATTAGGTCCAAAGTTTAAGAAATTGAGGTCAACAGAGAATGTCAAGGAACTTCAGACGGTTTTGAGAGACAAGTATGTCAGCCAGTGGCATTTGTTTACATCTGTCATTATCACTTCCTTTTTGTAAATTATTTTGTCAATTTGGGTATTTAAGTCAATAAGAACAAATTCCTTCTTAGAAGATTAATGAGAGCAAGTGTTTTGTTACTTTGTATCAAAGTTATTTGTCTGTGTAACTTATTTATTTCATAATTAGAAATTAATTAAGTTTAATTGGCAACTTAATTAATATTAAAATTTACAAGTTTTAGAGTTAAACATGTATTAAAGTTTGTTTTTTTAAATTAAATTTGTGTTTGTAAATGTTAAAGACACCTGTCAATATTGGTAGATCCGTAGTTTTCAGTAAGTTTGTAAAAAACAGATCCAGGTATTATTATTTATAATAAAACGTCATATTTTGTTTATTTTAGGTCAACAAGTCGCAGTGACTTCGTATTTTATGCGGATAGATTGGTACGTAAACTTGTAAAACCTAGTATTCAATTAGTCCTGCAAATATGACTTATTGTTCGGTATTTTAACTTATTGACTTTCTTTGCCCAAACTAAAACTTCTCAATCTCCTATCGCAGATAAGAACATATTATATCAGCAGCTTCTCCTCTCCATGTTCAATTAGTACCTAAACTTTGATTAAAAGAATTAGATTTGTTGCTAAATTAACTTTGTTATGAAAATAAATCAATACAGTCTGTTAAACTTCACAATTACTTAAAACATATATTTTTAATTTATGTTGAAATATCTGGTGAACAAAAACTTATTGTTGCATTTTAGATCAGATTGGTTGTTGAGGAAGGATTGAACCAGTTGCCTTACAGGGAATGTGAAATAATAACTCCTACAGGTACAATGTAACTACAAGTTGAATGTAGTGCTGCTGGGTTTGCATTATTAAAACATTGTCGATAGAAATTTATTAATGTGTTTTGTATTATTAACAAATTGTCTGTAGAAATCATGATTTAAGCTGTGTTTCAATGGGTTGTATTTCCTAAAAAATAAGCTTTCAAATTGTTATTATTAATTTTTCAATACTTTAGAAAAGGCAGTGATCCAAGTGTTTTTTTTGGCCATTCCGTTGTCAATATTGTAAATGAACACCTGGTAGCTGTTCAGCACGAAAATAGTTTGTTTCTGGTTATTTGCCCATGGAAAAATATGGATCAATAGACATGAATATGATGTTATGGATGGAAATTTCAAGTCTTACCTTGCCTTAAGCCTTAAGGTTTGCCATCCTCATACATCAGTGGTTAATTAAGTTTCGATTCTATGTTTCTGACGAAACAATATGCTGGTTCAGTTCCATTTACAAATTTTATTAATTTTGTGTTTAGCTAACCTAAAATTTAATATAAATTATGATTTTAATCCGGTTAAACAGAAAACTAATAGCAACAATTGGTCTTTCTAGCAGAATTTAATGTTGGTTTTAACTTTTAAGAGCCACCTTCCCATCTGATTTGTCATTATAATTTTTCTATGAAAGTATGTGAGTCATTGGGTAATATTTCCAATGTTATGTTAATTGTAGGGTGTAAGTATGATGGTTTGGTGTATGAGAAAGGGAACTGTTGTGTCAGCATTATGAGAAGTGGTAAGATCCTTTTGTGAATTCCTGGAGCATTCATAGAGAACAAGTTTAATCTTGTACTCTTTAAATTATCTATGGCAAATCTAAACAGGTGATTATTTGTGTAGCCAGAATAACAAGAGATGATTTGCTCTGCAAGGGAGTCAGGGACACATGCATGCAGTTGGAAATTTCAATAGTCACTGGTATACTGTTGATGTTCAAGTATAGCATTATTTATTATGCCCCAAATCTTTGATGAGGGGGTATATTGCTTTGTTCATGACTGTCAGTCGGTTGGTATACCAAATGGTTTCCATTCAATAACTCAAGAATGCTTTGGCCTAGGATCTTCAAACTTTACATGGAGGTTGGTCAGCAAGAGTAGATGACCCTTATTGATTTTGATGTTAAGGTTAAAGGTCACTGTGACCTTTACCATATTCGACAATTGGGCAGTCATGGGGGCATATGTGTTTTACAAACATCTCTTGTAATATTTGTACAGGGGAAGCGATGGAACAAGGATTACGTGATTGTTGTAGATCTATCAGGATTGGTAAGATCCTCGTCCACAGTGATGAAGATACTCATGATGCTAAAGTTGTATATTCCAAACTACCTCCAGATATAGCAAACAGAAAGGTGCTTCTAATGTACCCCATAATGAGTGAGTCACTTCTCTATCAATAATATTATACTTAATTGGCTAATGTAATACCATCCTCATACATCAGTGGTTAGTCTAGTTTCCAGACTATCAATAGTTTCGAACGAAAAAATATGCTGGTTAAAGGAGAATGAAATAGTACAGAACTGAAAGATTCAAAATTTATTTATAAGCCCCCTGGTCATCAGTATGACAGTCATATGGAGACTATCCAGTCTCATGATCCTGGCACCAGCAGTTAAATGGAACTAACTATGCTGAGCATCAGGCAACAGAGGTATATCAGTGCCATTTTAATTACTTTGGTTATTTTGTAATCTAGGATTGAGCCGGAGATCCCTCACACTCAAGGCTAATGCCTTACCAGTAGGCTAGAATACTTGTCAGTGGTAGTAAGGAACCCATTTGACCAGTCAGATGCTTAATGTATATTATGGGAAGCAGAAATCTGTCACACAAGTCGTAGAATTTTTCTTTGAAGAGAATGAACCATGTTTGTTTAATGTTTATTAAATAGAAGCTAACAGGGAAGACTGGGCTTGCAGATGTGTTGCCTCTTTAAATAAAGTCGTTAATATCATAATTCTTATCTACAGGTACGGGTAATACTGTGATCAAAGCTTTAAATGTATTAAAGGAAAGTAAAGTGTTGGAAAGGAACATCATCTTATTGAATCTCTTCATAACTCCATCAGGTAAGTGCTAGTTTAAGCTAAATATAAAAAATTCCAAAAATGCTGAGCATAGCCTTTATCTGCTTTATTTGTACTGAAATATGGCAGGTATATATAATTATGTGCTTGAACCCGGGTCACCAGATTAGACGACAAGCACACTAACCACTGAGCTACGGATAACCTTATTGTATGAAGATGTTTTGTATTTATTGACGTGAGAGATCTGGTGTCCATTGCCTAAGCTAAGCATAATCGTAGCACTTTCCACAGGAGCTAATCCATGTCTTATATATCTAATTGAACAGGAGGTTGCTGAATGAAGGCGTCAATAAGCACTTTGCTTAGGCATTGGTCACCTGTTATTTTTCATTTAAACAAGCTGTGTGCTAACATTGGTATTACCATTTACCAAGCACAATATATTGAGCTTACAGTGAAGCTGTGCTTCTTGATAGAGACGAGGAAAAAGTCTAGTGCATATAAGGAGATGATTTAATGTACAATAAATCTTGGCCTTCATCTGATTACATAGGAAAGTTGGAAAGTTGGAACTCCAGTGAGGGTATGTGCGATAGGTTAGCTAGTAAAACAATAGAGTTTGTCTGTTGCTTAGTATTGTTGGTACAACAGATGGTTGCGCGTTGCTGAAAAATTCTCTCCTAACTCAGACTAGAAATGGCTGACCTTTTTTAATTCAATAGGGATAATTCTCCTAAAAATAAACACAAGTGCATATTTCCATTTCAGCGGCCAAGACAGTGATTGCCAAATTTCCTGACCTCACAATATTGACATCGGAGGTTCACCAGGTGGCCCCTAATCATTTTGGACAAAAATATTTTGGTACAGCGTGATATGACTGAAATGTTGTGAAACTGTGAGTGTGTGCTTGGTCTGTTAGGTGTGTTAACTTGTGTATGATTGTAGTGGAATATATGATGCTAGTTCTGACTCATTATGACAGAGTTACTTGTTTTAAAAGTTTGAAATTAATTAGTCTGGAATATCAAACAGCTGCTCAATAACATATAAAATTAATTATTTTACATTTTAATAATAATGATATGTATTAATCATATAAAAATGTACACACATTTATTCATTAGCTATTATGTGCTACATTCATTTGTGTCCACTTGGTATCATAAACTGACAGAAAAGCCCAGTCATTGCATGGAGAATTTGACACGATCCTGACCTGTATGCATGAATATATTACAACTTACAAGGTTTTTGGGTTGAATGCTATCAATTTCCACAAGCAAATCATGCAATATTGGTCCTTTAGATTTGTGTTGGTTTACACCTCGAGCGCCTTTGTAATAATCCCTGTTTATGAAAACCTACAAACGGAGTTATAAATGTAGACAAGATATCAGACATCCTAATTAAAAGAGCATGATCATGTCAAATTCTCTGGCCTATAAATGTGTTATAGATTTGGTGACGGCAAATCATAAACAATCTTGGAAGGTCTGCTTTTAAGCATCTTATAGCTGTGCAATCATTTGTATGTATTGTTTTGGGAAGCATGTGTAATTGTGAACGAGTGGTAGTGAAAGTAACAGGTTATTGTTGATTATTATTGTACAGTTTTGCTGGTATCTGTATTGGATTCTATCAAAGAATAATTCTATTGTTGTGAAACATGAACTTGTATATTTGTATGAATGTGTTCAATAGATATGAATGCTGATATATTTTAAACTATACTAGCTCGCTGTTTTATGTTAAGTTGCTATTAAGTCACATACATTTTAACTGTATTATTACATTGCTGTTTTGCGCCTGATTTTATAATGCCCTGTCATCATTATCATGTACAATACTGTACTATAAATTGATCTACCTGCTAGAACAGATCTGAAGTAGTCAAAGATCTGATTTTACATGTTTTACTATTATGTTTCATCATCATCATTAATATTAGAGAAGATTCTCCCAATACAGTTAAGTTCAGTTAACTTGAGTATTACTCAGTTCTGACCCATCCCCGAGTTCTGCTAATATGGTCAAATGTGGTCTTAAAATGAGAAGTTTTCATTCTTTACATTTGCAAATGTCTCCAAAGATTACTGATTTCTTACAAGTGCGACTTACGTGTAGTGCAATAACTCATTTTGTTCTCTGTTCAATAGAAAATCAGTTCGTTGCTGAATTGCTAACCTTCTTGTTATACAAATTTGAATCAATATAGATTTCTGTATCTTGAACAGAATAAGGGTTCAATATTCTCTGCATATAGGGAATTCAAGAATTTAATGTACCATTCAACCTATCAAGAGAAGCCCTCTGTAGAGCAATGACATCTCTAAGAATACATTTTCATTTTTGTCCTTAACTTGGTAAATTTAGCTTAACTTACGCCTTTTCATGTTGTTTACTACTTAGACTAACTAATGAGCATACTACCAATTATTTATGAATCTTAATTCAACTTGTTATGGAAGCATAATGTTCAAGGGTCTTGCTCAGATTTAGATGCATAAAAAATTATGGAGACCGGGGTCTGAACTTTCAGATTGAAAGCACACTTAGTTAGGATAATGTCTTCATTTCTGATTTTAATCCTGTAGCATGTCCTTTTCTTATTGCAAAGCATTTAACCTTTTTTTCGTTATTTGTTCCAATTCTAGAATCATCTATGGATCCATTTATTTGCACTTATTTTCATTTCAAATATATTTATTTGTATTGTTTTGGTTGTAGAGAAAATGGAAGTATAAATGTTTCCAGAGTTACTGATAATGTGTTCAGCATGAGAGGGGGTGTGTTTGTGCCAATGAGATTGTCGATTGTATTATCTTCCAGTTTGGTTGCCTGGAAATGTGAAGAAATTGTTGTATTACTATGATCAATATTGCGGTTGTTAAGGGAATCAGCTACACAATGTATGCATGTTTTCATGGGGTAACTGGTTTGCCTGTTTACACTATATACTCACATATATCTCAACCATTGTGTATTATATTGACAAATAAAGCTATGTATAAAATGATAACATGTTTGTTTTGTGAATAGAATGCTGTACTATCCCTTTATACCAACTTTTACTTTAAAGCATCAACCACTGATCCCCCCGCCATCTAATGTATCATTAACTTGAAGGACCCAAAAAGGCATATCTCCGACAAGGGCAATAACTCCAGTTAAAATAATTCAACATTAAATTCCTGACAATATGCAAAGCAGTTAATAGGCTTTGTTACTAACTAATCATCAATTTCATATGAAGTTTCATTGAAATCCAACCAAACTTTGTGACATCCAGACATACGTCCAGCACAAACTCAATGTACTTGACCAGGAAAAATATTTCCAGGTTACTATTTCTTGGGAATTAAAAATGGTCGGAGTTTAGAAGGACAGCATGAATAGACTAACAACAACAGAAATTATAACAAAAGTTTATTCGTTGTATATAATGTGTACAATATGAGGCCAATACAGTTATGTTAGAAATATAAATAATACACTAAATGGTACAAAGTCTGCAGTTCTGATATGTCAATGAATCTGTCGTCATTCACACCAAACATTATACTGAAGATACCTCCATAAAGCCACCACATTTTGACCCTTGTTACCAGTATTCAGACTCAATGTTAAAGATCAATTTATTTTCCTTCTAAATAATACATGTGTTTTAGCTCATCTGTCGTATAGCATAAAGGTGAGCTTTGGTAATTAGTAATCATATTGGTAAAATATAATTGGTTTAAATCAAGTGGAGAATGATAAGAATAACCATCTGGATACAGCACTTTGTCCAACTGGTAACAAGGTATTCTTAAATTGAACGAAAACCAAATGAATTTTCACAACTCAATGGAAAGTTAACACATACTAAAAGCACTTATCTACATATATGTTCAAGGACAAGGCCACTGTAAGAATGTACAGAAAACAGTTAAGAACTCAGAAAATAAATAACAGAACAAGGAAATCTGAGAGATGATCAAAAAGTTTTGAGACCTAGGTCAGTATTTTTAAAGCATCTTAAGTGAAAACTTAAATATTTTGACTTAACTTAAAATATTGAGCTGAACAAATTTCATAAGAAACGAAAAATAGCCCATGTTTTCTATATGATTACTGTAGCTCTTTATATAATGCTTCTAAACATTGTAAATAGTTATTAATATTAGTTGTCCTGTTAAGCTGATACACTTAAGGAAAAATTGAGATTTTAAGAAAATATTAAGTATTCACTTACAATGCTTTATAAATACCGGCCCTGAGCTATAAAATTAAAACTGTGAAGACAATTTAGATGACTACATATGACCTAGCAAGTGTCACAAGATTTATTGATCATCCCTCGTATGTTAAAGCATGAAATAATTCCAATATTACACACATTAATCACAAAACTTAATATATAAATATATTACAAAACTTAAAGGAAGACTCACAAACATAACATAACTAAAGCCACTTATAAATAAGTGTTTGGGCATAAAAATACATAACTTCAATAGAGGACGGAATAACATAAACCTATCCATCGTGATAAGCGCATATAACATCTGGCAAAACATTAACACCATTCTGTATAAAACAATAAACAAAGGAACCACAAGATTAACAAATATTTCAACATTTATGTATTTGTAGTACCAAAATAAAAACAAACTGGTAACAATAAATTATAATCATTTTGGAAGTTTATAACATTTACTGATAACGTAATATTATGCAAAACTTAGCACAAACTAACTGTACATCAATTGCAGAAATTAACGGTGAATCGTCTAAAGTCTGACAAATTTTCAACAAACTAAATTTTGCAAGGTCTAGATATTTGTATCTTAATGCTATAGATTTAGCACGAAAGAAGGTGTGGCTTGAACATAACACATATGCCAGGTGTGTTAAAAATGTGTGTGTCTTTTAATAATTTATGTCTTTTTTACCTACATATCATTCTCTAAAATATACCCATGATGTATTGGATACTATCAGGAATGAGATGTCAAGGAGAGATTAATATGAAGTGTAAGAACATGTTGTACAATCCACTTTTAAGATAAATTTGTATCAGCTGATTTTATAGACCAATTAAAGACGAAACTAACTCTTGACCAAAACAAAAACCCGCTTTTTCAAAAAATCTTTTTTGGGACCCCGTCAATTTGCCTTTTACCTGTGATGTACCCATTCAAACTCTTAAAAACTGTGTTTGCAGGAGTGAAACAAACGCAATGCATACCGGAAGTTGGACTGAGTGTATGGTATCATCCACATAGTAACATGATCAGACTAGAAACTACAACAGTACCCTACATAAATAACATAACTTTCTACATAAATAACGTAACTTTCTACATAAATAACATAACTACAACTTTACAATTAGAAATAAAACCTAACATAATAAGCTCTAAAATGAATTTAGGCCTTTGATAAAACTATTGAACATATTATCACAGTATTGCAAAAACAACTGGCAGTTACATGTATCTACAATCTATAAACATGTACGAATATTAACACACACAAAAACAATGATACATATTGGAATCTGTGTAATCATGGGAATGGAACAACCACCTGCCTGCAGCAGCCAATTACCTATCAATTAACAAAGAATTTAAATATACATTAATTATTTATAGATCCTTGTAAGAGCATTAGGGCAAAGATTTGTGGGAAAAGCTTTGTAAATAACACAATTTGTTAAAACTTTGTAACTGAATACAGAATCTTGTTACAAACCGAGACATGAAAAAATGCAAAATAATCATAGGGCACCGAGCTTGTTAGAGTTATATGCCCTTATGGCTGTTTATTTCTTCATATTTGCATACTTAAGGGCAGATAACTCTCCAACAAGCATTGTTACTTATGCTTTTTGCATTTTTTGCTTTGTCTACATACCTAGAGATTTGTTTAGCACCAACTTCTCATACAAGAAACTGCTACAAATGTCTTTAAGCAGACATATTGAAATGAATCTTTGGCTTAGAGCTGCCTCCACAAACGTCAAACACGTCCTACTACCACAGATATAAGGGGGAATGTTGTAGAATGTATGTAGAAAGTAATACATTTTAAATGCGTAATTAGTATCACCGGACAGACATCTTTACATTGTGCATTATCATTTATAAAGTTAGTTGGCAGTAAACAAACAGAGGATAAGAATAAATACTATCTAATCAGCATCACATAAAAGGCTATAACATCCCTTTATGACAGTCAATGTTTTACTATGTGTTGCTTCAAGCTTATCTTTTTTAACTTCTAAAAACTTTGTCCAACTAAATATCATTCTGTCCATTGGGAAACATTGAGAAACTACTGTATGGAAGCTACTGGAACTTTATGTTGTTGATCTTTCTCAATATCATGTTCATCCAAAGGCATACACAATTCCTGAAGACTCAACTGCTTTAAATTTCAATAGATCCTGATAACCCTGTCAAGCTGCCCGAATGGACTGTTCCACCAAACTCTATATATAAAGCAGCCTAAATTGACTATTCCACACATCCTGTTAATCCTGTAGAACAGTCCGAATTGACTGTGCCACTCAAACTTTATATGTAAAACAGTGCAAATGTACTATTCTACGCATCCTGTTAACCCTGTAATGCTGCCCGAATGGATTGTTCCACCAAACTTATCCAATTAAATTTCTCCTCTGAGGTATCCACACAGAAGAACCATTGTTGTTTAGGGGTTTGCAGCTTAAATGCATTCCTCAAATCTGCAACATAACATAAAATCTGTGTTAAATAAGTCATAGAAATTACCTAGAATTTCGAATTTTGTCTTATAAAGATATTTCTTTTTAGCTCACCTGTCACTAAGTGACAAGGGAGTTTTATTATCACTCTTTGTCAGTCTGTCCGTCCACATTAGCCTGTGTAATCACAATTATTGCCCAATCGTTGAAACTTGGTCACAATGATCATCTCAACAAACTTTGATATTTGGTCATCTAGGGTCAAACACTAGGTCAAATCATAGAAAACCCTGGCACAGTCACTAGAGGTCACAATTTTTGTCTAATCTTTACATAAAACTTGGTCACAATGATCATCTTAACAAAATGTATGTCAGGTTCGATCATTGGTCATCTGCGGTAAAAAATGGGTCACTAGGTCGAATCATAGAAAACTCTGCAAGATAAAAGAAAGGCAAGACAATATTAAGATAATAGTGACACAAAACACTCACCTTTAGATTCAGGCATATCATCAACTCTCAGCCTATTTAGTGAAATACTAGCTTCAAATTTGTAATTGTACTCGATTGCACGACTGAATGGGAAATGTTTGGATGTACGACGAGTGAGAACGAGAGCATCATTAAACAGGAACAATCCATAGATAGCAGCATTCTGGAACACCCTGTTAAATATATACAAACTTTGATATTATATGTGGTTGAAGTCTCAAAGGTCAACAGTATTTCAAGTCCTATGGAGACCTGTGGCCTATGATATCAAACTCAAGACCTCTGGTACTTGAGGTGGTTACTTTACCGTTAGCCTATCAAGGCAGATTAAAGTATATACAAATAGTACATTAAACGCACAATTGATCCAATATAACAATTTTGCATAAATGCCATAATATTTTATAGAAATTAATTGAAGCAAATTCTTAACAGGGTCAAACTTTAAAATATAACAATTTTGCATAAATGCCATAATATTTTATAGAAATTAAGTGAAGCAAATTCTTAACAGAGTATTTAGGAAGACGGAACAATATTATCAGACATAAAACCTATAATAAAGCCCACTTACCTTAATTCTGGTATATCAGATCCTTTCTTAGGTGGATTGAGTTGATTGGCATCTAATTGTTTGATCAAGTACCTGTTAGCTTCTAGTAGTGCCTACCGATATATAAGAAACAACAACATTCAAGTATGGATTCAAATATCACACAAAAATAAGATTTTTGTGAAAGTTAAATTACCAATTTTCTGGGGCTCTTTTCAGCTGTTAGGCCACTCAAGCACCCTTAGACATTTCAACTTTCCCTGGTCATTGGGCTACATATGGAAAACTACGTTTGTGCCTCCCTGTGGAGACTATTTCTCTCCTGTAGGTGTGGCAGCTAACATCGATCTGCGGCACCAAGGAATAGACACTGCCCTCAAAGGTACCAATTAACACCTTGGTGGAGTGGAGCATGTTGGTTATTCTTGCTCAGAGAAATTAACCAGTGGTCCAGACAGGGGTTGAACCCGAGACGCCTCGCCTCTAGGCCACCGCTTCCCTAAGAAAAGCCTGACAATCTTACTTTTTTACAGAAATACATTTACTACATAATTTGCTTTTATCTGGTGTGAAAATAATGTTTGAAGACAAAACTGCACACTTTTAGTGTTCTGTCAAATAACGACCATACCCAGAGTGCGGTGATTACTGTAGATGAAGATATTACTTACAGGACAATTCTGTATTCTCCTCTGTAGATTGATTAACTCTCCGTCTCTCTCCATTCTTAACTTGCACTGAAATAGTGAATAGTGTTTGGATATGAGAACATAAATTATATCCCATCAAGCTATTCTGGTAAAATCCACTCCACTGCTACAAGTCCCAAGTCAGAAATGAAAATGAATATCTACACTAGCAAACGAATATCAACCACACCTTGTCTGGTAATTTCAGGTCTATATTAAGGTAAGAGAGGTGCATGTCACAAGAATAAAGTTTAATTAGTAAGGAGATTACATTTTTGCAAATACTTAACAGTAATTCAAGTGCAAGTGGTCACCAGCATTAATTGGCCAACTGACTATCAAGCAACACATTTATATTTAACACACCTAGAATAAACAGAGACATGGATCCTGTTGCTTAACTAAAGAACTCTCAAGACCTTTTGGCAATGCTTTATTACATCTATGCAATGGAGCGCTACTAGGGAGCATTGCAGCCTGTTTAGTAGCGAACGGGCTCCTGTATACTTGGTGTATACATCCATGGACTAGCTGTTAGGTTATAATGTTATCACTATACCTCATGTATACATTTCTCCAGCTCTGTCAATGTACTGAGGGCATCAGAGAGATCGGCTCTATCTTGATGGGACTTGGGTGTATGTAGTTCAAACCATGTTAGTAGTTTAACATACTCATTGATACGTCGTGATGGCAGTAACAGCATCTCCTGAAGTCTGTATAAAACAATTAACAATGTAATGTAAAATCATTAATTTTTGTGGAAATTTAATTTCATGGATTTCGTGGTTCACCTCAACCAAAAACTTTTTCTTGGATAGTTAAAGGTGCACTATTACACAGACGGATGAACACTCCTTTTAAACATTTAGGACCATAATTAAAACACTATTAGAGTATATATACAACAGAAAATATATTTAACATACACTTCACTTCAAGACTGTGCAAAACTTGTCAATCTAAATTATCTCTAGTACTGTAAAATAGATTATGAATACAAATTCTAATTTACCATAATTTGTATTACAACAACAACATTTATTCAGCTTTTAAGCCATACTTTGGCTTCTAGCCTACAAATATTAACAGAATTAAAGTTGACTTAAAATGATTTATATAAAGTTAATATATAACATACGTTAACATCTTGGTTTCCGGTGTTCTATCGTTCCTAGCAAGGAAAGCTCTAAATGCAGGTGTCTGTTCCTTGGATCTCTCAATACATCGTAGAATTACTTCATTATTGTTGACAAAGTTTGTATAGACCTTCAGATGAGTACAGAACTTAACAAATATGTCACCCAGACATGTTTCCTGAGCATCCCATTCTAACAAACGATTCTGTAGATTGTCCATCAAATCACTGTAATATAAGTTTAAACATTTAACATACACACAACATGTATCATTAGTTCATTTTATGTATCCCTATATTACATACATGTCCCAAAATCTCAAACAAAAACATTCAAGGTTTTACAAATTCCACCTGCATCATTCATCAATGACAGAGATGTTTGGGTAGGCTCATCAGAACAGCTGCCAGAACCAAACAATATTTAAGTAGCCCTTTGAAGGACATCTCAGGGTAAGAGACCAATAAGATGACCAAGAACCACCTGCACTGAACAGTAGAAGCGAAATTGAGAGACTAAGGACTAACTGGACTGAGACAAAAGCAAATGCTAATAACAGAGCAGGATGGAGAAATCTGACTTGGAATCAGGAGATCAAATAATCAATACACATATCCCAAACAGGTGGCCGTTTTGTGTTGAATGTCACTGTTTTTATCTGAAGGCTGTGACCATGCTTAGATAAAATAGAATGTGAATAAAATGCTTTGAACAGACAGTATACACAAAAGTTCAGGGCATGCCTAGAGACATTCTGATGTGTAATCTGAAAGACAATACAGAGTTCAGGGACAACTGGGGTAGTGAGGCAACTTCCTTTACTAGAATATAGTAAAAATGTTAACTGGTACTTACTGACTGATATCCAGGATGGCAAGAACATCAGAGAATATAATCTGTAAATTCTGGTTGCTAATTATTGCCCTGAAATATAAGAGAGTATCAGTAAAACACATAGGTGAAAAAAAAAAAAAAATGCTTCCACACATATATATGAGCCATTCTCCAGGAAAACCAGGCTTAGTGACAAAATTGTGAAAATGTTGAAAATATATGGTTAGAAAGAGGGGACTCTTGCGAACAGTTTCTGAAAATTTAATCAAACTATTCAATACACTTACAAAGTAAGAGACTTTTTAAACCAATCACTACCGCCTACGTTATGAGTGACGTCGTGAACGTCATTCTCTACGTTTTTGACGCAACATCAACTGGCATTTGGAAGATCCAGTATCTGATAAATTTTTAACGTAAACTTTTAAAATTTTGCACATTTTAGAATCACATTCTTAATTTAATAAAACGTGTCCAAGTTGTGAGTGTTTGCTTACAGCAAAAAATAGCAAGTGTTTTAGCCACGTAACCCTTGATTTTCTTGATATGAGTACTGCTTAGAAAACGATCACCATAGCAATGACAGAAGTTATTTCAACACAATTTAAAAGAAAACTTGAAGCTAATGGATAATACTATACTATCCAATTACTTAAATATGAAATCAAAGGACACAATATTTTTCTCATTTTAGACATTTTTCTTAATCTTATTGCAAAATTACAATGCAATGTCATTAAGCCCGGTTTTCCTGGAGAACGGCTCATATGTATATGAACATTCATTGAACAGTAACATAAGACTTCCTCAAATTCGTAGGTCATTCACCAACCTGGCAGGGACAAACTGAATGAATAAGCACTTCAACTTTCTCTGTTTATCACGAACTAACACAAGCATAGCGACAGTACATTTGTATATGTATCTCCTTTCAGGGGAAACATTTCACATAAAGTTTCATTGAATCCCAGTTATTGGTTGCCAAGAGCATGAACATACAAAATGCACATACTAGCACACAGACAAACAGACATAGCAATGGTGATGTGTTCTTCATTAAAAGATCCTTTATGCTCGGTATTAAAATTATATCATTTTACCAAAATGAAGTTAAGAGTCCTTGAACACCATCGTTATAATGACATTTACATAATTGATTTTTAAACAAATTTTCTAGGATTTAATTATGAACGTGAATAAGAGACCAAGTCACTGAAATTTCTGAAGGTATCATGATTTTAAACTGATTGTTTATTGAGTGTACATACCTATTAGATTTGAGTGCAGCATTCAATGGTTTAAAGTAGACATTTTTGACGGCACTAAGTAACCTGTTATATTCTACTTCACTGGATACAATCTCCATAGCAACGGGAGAACGTTTCTCTGGATGATCCTGGAATCTCTGACTTGTCTAAAATCAATAATAAGTTATACAACAACAACAACAACAATATAGTGACGACTCAAATAGTAACACACTGGTCTGGCACAACTAAAATATTAACCTTAAATGAATCATGCTTTAAAGCGTAAATAAATTATGGCTTTGATCCTAGACATATCATATACTTCCAAATTATCATTTCGAAAATTATATTACAAAAATAAAATCTATCATAGAAACAAGCAAGACTAGTATAGGCGATAGTGTTAATTGGAATGATGCATATTGAGTTTAAGGTTTTATCAGGTCAGCAACAACAAATAAAAATCAACACATTAATACAGTAACTGTATACTATAAAATCATTAATATTTGAGGGGGATTTAATTTCATTGATCCTGTGGGTCATCTAAACCACGAAATTAATTCCCCACGAATTGTAATAATTTATATAGTATATGACTTAGTGAAAAAATTATCCTAGAAAATATGTTCCAACGAAATGTCCATATTCACCAAAACCTCAAAAATTTGTCTCATTGAAATTACATGATTTTACAGTAATTACCATTCTTTCAATCTTTCCTGTATCTCTGAGTGTTCCAAACTTCATACTGAGAGCCTGTGTCCTCTCCACCACGTCTCTACGATCAGATCTTTGTGTACGTCTCATATTCTCCTTCTCTGTCCCCTTATCTTTCTTCACTTCACCGTCATCGTCGTCCATGTCATCATCCCAGTCACCTCTCTCTGATCTATCACCATGTTTAGCCTCGGTTTCACCTTCTTCATACTCCTCATCATCGTAATCAGCAGACAGGGGACGTAACTTCTGTGTAATATCAACAATAACCCATTCTAGATTCATTAACTGATTTTAATTTTTATGTAACATAGTTAATATCATTTGCATTTGACTGAGAATGATTTGCTGACCCATATATAACACATGATTAGGATAAGATATTGTTTCAGGACAAAATATTTCAAACAAGGGCCATAATTACAAAAAAATTACTTTAACTCTAAACAAATTATCAGCACATCTTTATTAAAAGTTCACATGCTGATAATCATAAATATTTCTGCAAACTGTAGAAGTTGCGACCATAAGAATCTCTCCACGAATGGACGGACGTAAGTATGTAACATTATGCTTTACCGGGTATGCATGTTTCTGTTACTCTATTATGACTTGTTCTCATCTGGTAATAAATAAATTATAGTATAGTATTTAGTACCGACCTGTTTAGTACTAGTAAACTGTACATCACTCACACCAGCTTTACGTATCAAATATTCACCCAGGAACTCTAGAGGGTTCACCTGTAACATAATAATGGTACATTATACAAATATCTCTTTTATCCTAGTTACATGCATTGTCAAAATGTATTAAAGAAAAAATAATAATTCTATTAATATTTGAATTTACTGTTTAACATTGAACAATCAACTTAAATTAACTAAGTGTAAACTATATATTCATGAACAGGGTACCAAAATAAATGATACTACAGGTTGTTTCTATAAGAAATGGTCATCATGCATCATTCAAGGGTGTAGAGCAGTATACACACACAAGTATGTCATACAAAACATGCCTCAGAGTCTTCCAGATCCTCACCACTGGAAGTGGAAGTGTGTACATTCCTCAGTGTGCGAAAACAGCTAGAAAGCAAGGCGACATGTCAATTACCCATGCAGAGAAATAGAGATTAATAGGTTAGTGCTGTGGATGAGAAAGTTTATTTGGCAAGGCGGAGAGGTTTATCCTGTGAGCCGTAGGTGAATCCAATCATTTCCGCAGGCGAGCCGGATAAATGTTCACTTGCTCCACGGCACTAACCTATTATTCTATTTATCCGGTCACTACATCTGCTTTAAAAAGAGAATAAAAGTCGGGACTTTTTAGTTGCCTTTTCATTATTTGTGCTTATACTCCCACACGCTCACTGACTCTTTTCAAAAAGTGACATTATTTTTGTAACATCATGTACACTTATATTTACCCCATTTTGGTTGCCTAGCTCACATAATCCTTCAGTTAGAGCGGATGTTATATCATTAACACCTCGTATATCTGTCTGTCCTAGTACACCAAATATTACTTCACCTGTCAATACAAACATTTTATATTAAAATGTGATTTGTAGAGACTTACACCTCCTTTATTTCCATGTCACTTAAAACATATCAAATATTTAGAAGGCTTTATTCACTCCTAGTGTCCAAGTACCATTGCTTGTTTTCATCTTGTAACTTCTACATTTTCAAATTTTCTCATCCTTTCCCATTATGGGAAGAACAGCATGTTTCCAAGGATCTCAACCTGTGTAATGGGCACCAGTGTGACATCATACAAAAAGCTGCCACTCTTCACCAGTTGGTACATCATCTTTAGCTAACAAACATGGTAAATTATTAATAAATTTATATGCAAAAATATTTTAAGAAGAAAAATGTGCTTACCTGCTAACTGAGCAGCAATATCCTTGTGTGCATTCTCAAAGTATGGTGTTAGAGTCTGTCGACATTTCTTCAGTGATTCAGTGGCTTGATCAGCTGTGTTAGCCCATACACTCAACTTACTGTTACAGAAATACTGATCTGGTGGCGAGCCTTCTTTATACGGTAGACACCATTCTGTATTAACTGAAACAATATACATGTATTACATTCTTCTGTAAGCATAACATACCATGATTATCTACATATACTGTAATAAATTTAACAGTAACCAACTCTGTCAACAGTTATTTTATTTCTACAACGTTTCAACAGTTACATATTGTCTTCTTCAGGTATAGATTTGAAAATTACATATACTGTAAAATTATTAAATTACATATCCTGTAAAATTATTAGATTTCAATGGGACAAAATTTCATAATTTTGGTAAAAAAAAATTTCGTGGGGCATAATTTCAAGGATATCTTATCCAATAAGTTACATTCTATAGAACTAATTAATATTCATAGGAATTTAATTTCGTGGGTGAGATCGTTCACACACAATCCAAAAATTACCTCCCACTCAAATATTAATGAAATTACCATGCATTATCCCTATATCATCTTGAAACTCAACATAAGACATCTTTGTACAAACAATCCCTTTCCAATGAATATAGGTTTTATATAAATTACCTAAGTAACTGACCGCAAAGGTAGAAAGAAATATATAAAATATGAATGAATTTCTCGATGATTTCCTTGTAAAATGCTCTTTTCTGTTTATTAAATCAAGTTGGCCCAAAGGGCCCTATGTCGCTCACCTGTCTAAATGCACCTATGGTGACCTAAACATCATTTACACTTTATAACAAATAAGATTAGATGATGATACCCACCAAATATCAAAGCTATAGGGAACAAGGTATTATATCCAAAAAAAGGATCCAAAAATAGTTGTTTAATCAAACAATTCTTATTATGTGAAAGAGGGCCCAAAGGGCTCTATATCGCTCACCTGTTACACATTGGTCCAGGTATAAGTACAACTTACAGTCTGACCATATTTTTTAAAGATTGGATCAAAACAGGGGTCTCTAGAGTGAGCATAAGGAACATTCCTGCAAAGTTTTAGCAAATTTGGCCGAGTGGTTTAGGAGTAGAAGTCATTTAAAGAAAATTTTGATAGATGACGGATGGACAGACGACGGACACAGAGTGCTCACAAAAACTCACCTTGTCACTAGGTGACAGGTAAGCTAATAAATTTGAAAAATAAATTGTGTAAAGTTAAGAGAAAAGGCCCCTGCTCTTAAGAAAGTTTACATTTTATAGATTAATTTACCAGGAATCAATGACTGAACAAAAGAGAATGATTATACACCATACCATGATTATATTGACCAATGATACCGGTAGGACTGGAGAATTGTATCCCTGTAAGTACTGTTAGTTGTACCATCAACTCCATTCCTGCTTCTGTAATACAGAGAAAATTCAATCTCATTGAAATCAGATTCTTACATATGCTCCATTCCTTTATACTGTTAGAAATCTGACAACACTCTGTAAGAGGTCACATTCAAATCACCAACTGGCGCACAATGACTTCACGTAGTAAGTAAATCTAATGTGTCGTGAAAAATCCCAGAGTTTTGCCGTAGTTTCAGATTTGTAAAAGAAGCAACTTGATTGGATTACATAAAGTTCATCGACATTACCCCATAATTATGGAGCGTCGTCAGATCCTATATCTGAGTAAAGTAGTAGAGCGTTGTAAGGGTGTGATTTTAATGAGATTGGAAAAAATTGTACATCCATAATTATATCACAGAACATAACCCTATACATTTCAATCAGTAGTTTTTTTTGCGTATTTAATTAATATAGTTGAATGTCCTATTTAAGCAATTCAATACAAATAATATTTCTAAAGAACTTTTGAATTGAATGAATTAATGCCAGTGGTCCAATGGCCAGATTGTTGCCTTAGGAATGTGAGAATGCAAGAAAATGCCCCACTATTGTCGTTTACAAATCAGGTACAGGGCTATACCCAGGGATAACTATATGACTGCACTATTATCTTCAGGACAACAGGAGGCATCGGGAACAGATATTTCACATATTTTCTAATGCCTCCTTGAAGCTTCCCCTTGATCACGAGAACTCTTATTACGGTGCATTCCTTGCCCATTTATTAAATCAGGAGTACATTGCCGATGCAAAAATTTCAATGGGACCTAGGCATAACATACTAATGTGCCAACACCTCATTATATATTAATATGTAGTTTTGTATCATAATCAAGCAATCTTACCAGAAGCAGCTAGCGGGGCAAATATATCAAACTGTCCACCCATGCCTGCAGGTAGAACATGACTGGATACAGTCTCGAAGAATTCCCGAGCTTCTGGATAATCTAGATTATTGAGACTGATATTACATCCATGAACCAGTCTGATCTCTCCCGGTAACTCTGAATGTGTGAATATTCCTATACTCCTGTAAAAATAAATATAGACGAGGTCATGCATACTGATTTTTATATGTAAGTTAGTCACTCAAAAAATGCTTCAACCAATTAAACTGATCCGTTAAACATAATTTTGGGGTAGCCTTATCAAAGAGGTAGCCTTATCAAAAAAGGTCGCCTTATCAAAGAGGTAGTCTTTAAGTGAGGTTTTACTGCATTTATATTGAACTGTGTTTGTAACTAGTAATTAATTCAAAACTCTGAACATTTTCACAAGACGATTCAGCTCCTCTTTGTTGAGGCTCACACGGAAGATCGTGAAACCGAATGAATCAGCTTGGTTAAATAAAGGCGTTACTTACTTACCTACTCATTAACAACAAAGCGCTCAGGTCAAGTAAAAACTCTTATCGCTATCCAGATAGGTGATAAGTGAAGGTAACTGAAAACTTACTGTGCATTTCTTCCTTGAAGAACAGACTCGAGCTTGAGACTGAGTGATTCAGCAGTCGTACCTTCATATTCATACACGATAGGTATCACACCAAACAGTACACCATCAAACAGTAACTGAAATATTCATACACGATAGGTATCACACCAAACAGTACACCATCTAACAGTAGCTGAAATATTCATACACGATAGGTATCACACCAACCAGTACACCATCTGACAGTAACTGAAATATTCATACACGATAGGTATCACACCAAACAGTACACCATCTAACAGTAACTGAAATATTCATACACGATAGGTATCACACCAACCAGTACACCATCTAACAGTAACTGAAATATTCATACACGATAGGTATCACACCAAACAGTACACCATCTAACAGTAGCTGAAATATTCATACACAATAGGTATCACACCAAACAGTACACCATCTAACAGTAACTGAAATATTTATACACGATTGGTATCACTCCAAACAGTACACCATCTAACAGTAACTGAAATATTCATACACGATAGGTATCACACCAAACAGTACACCGTCTAACAGTAACTGAAATATTCATACACGATAGGTATCACACCAACCAGTACACCATCTGACAGTAACTGAAATATTCATACACGATAGGTATCACTCCAAACAGTACACCATCTGACAGTAACTGAAATATTCATACACGATAGGTATCACACCGAACAGTACACCATCTAACAGTAACTGAAATATTCATACACGATAGGTATCACACCGAACAGTACACCATCTGACAGTAACTGAAATATTCATACACGATAGGTATCACTCCAAACAGTACACCATCTGACAGTAACTGAAATATTCATACACGATAGGTATCACACCAAACAGTACACCATCTGACAGTAACTGAAATATTCATACACGATAGGTATCACACCAAACAGTACACCATCTAACAGTAACTGAAATATTCATACACGATAGGTATCACACCAACCAGTACACCATCTAACAGTAACTGAAATATTCATACACGATAGGTATCACTCCAAACAGTACACCATCTAACAGTAACTGAAATATTCATACACGATAGGTATCACACCAAACAGTACACCATCTAACAGTAACTGAAATATTCATACACGATAGGTATCACACCAAACAGTACACCATCTAACAGTAACTGAAATATTCATACACGATAGGTATCACTCCAAACAGTACACCATCTAACAGTAACTGAAATATTCATACACGATAGGTATCACACCGAACAGTACACCATCTAACAGTAGCTGAAATATCAACATTCATTATCATAATAGTATTATGATAAAACAGAGGTATGGTGGTCGAGTGGATAATGCTTTTGACTACAGATTGAGAAGAGGTCCCTGATTCGATTCTCGGCTGAGACACTTGGTCGTTCAGTATTTCCAACTCAATATTGGTGCTGTAAGCAAACAAATGACCATCACCATGTTATTAGGTCTGTCTCAGTGCAATGCAAACAAGCAAACAAACATCATCATAATAACACATTAACCATAGTGTTGTGTGTTAAGGGGCATGTCTGAGGTATACTACAAAATGCTTGTAGAAAAACCAAATACACGGACATACAAGCAATATATCCGTAATTAAGAGTTAAGACAACACAATTGCATTGGTAACATGAATACGATATTTTCCATTACAATCAATAAACTGAGACACCCATTCCCAAATAATGAAAAAAAACTTGAAAAGTAGAATGATTTTAAGCCCTACCTCACTGGCTGGTACCCTAGATGATATAAATACAACTCTAGGATTCTGTGGACGCTCGGTACCAACCAAAGATGTTCTTCTTGTGTTCTTCAATGTTCCTGGATATACTGACGGACTACCAGCTAGGTTTGGTCTGAAATAATACACACATTAGAAAATAAAGCGCTCCTATCAGCTGAACAGAATAATTGTATTGGTAATAAGCCGAGTTACAGATGTGAAAACATAAATGTACATTCAAATAAACATGAAGGCATATAGAATATCTTGAAGGTAAATGACAACATATCATACATGTATATCTGATCATACAAATGAAGTATGTAACATAACTAGTATTTATAAGATTTCATCAATGGATTGTAGATATTTAACAGTAAAAATAACACAGGGAAAATAATAATTTGTTATTTTCACAGTTCCTGAAGTTGGTTCCAGTACCACGCAGTCAGAAAAAGAAATGTAACATCAACTTTTCAAGTCATGAAAATTTTGATGTCTGTGATCACTTGTTGAAATAAAATTCTTTTTTTTCACCAAATCAACAAATTTTGTCTATATATTCTAAGGCAGACAATATATAGTGTGGCAACATTTAACTGGAATTATACATTATCAGCCCTCCAATCAAGTTTGTAATTCTAAAATTGAGTCAAAACATAATGTGCAGTCACAAAAACACACACTGTCAATTCAACATTGCTTCACCATATACAAGTTTCAATTTGCAACAGAAAGACATGATGGTTTGAAAACATGGATATACACTTCTACTGTATTCTATTCAAGAGCTATGTTTACTGCTATGCTGTTAATCAAGGTTGTTAAATACAGGGTAATTCATAATATCTGCAACACTTTCAATAGAATGCTATAAGAAAATACTTGGTGCCTTCCAGTATATTTTATGTACCAACGAAAGTCTAACATTTCAAAGTTTTATTCTATATACACTCAACCGCTTTAAAAACGCACCACTATTGAAAATAATCAAATTTTGTCAAAATACATTTTTTGCTAAAATTGATAGATTACAGGGTTTGTTCAGTTCATAAGCTTGACCTAATTAAAGAAAACGATTTATTTTTCATTCGGAATACCCCGCCCAGAGAACTTTTTTGATTTTGCATGTTTTGCGCGTGCAGCTCGATCGTGTCGACTTGTGTGATCAATATTACTTTTAAATTGTACGCTGTTGGTTTACACATTGAAAAAACAACATAAACAATATTGGCTAAAGGTATTTTTATGCTGCCAATATTTCGAATATTTGTTCTCGATGATTGTGCCTTCGCTTCCAACTGAAAAGAGCCCCGGTGCCTTAGCATGCTGGTTCAACTGCCACCATACAATGCATGTGGGCTTAGAACATCGATTCCTAGTGATTGGCACATTCAAAGACCGACCTGGATGAAACCAGCTAAAGGTATTGAGCCCGAGCTATGAGGAAACATGACACAGATTGTGTCACTGTAATTGGTTCCGCATGGCTGCACACAGTGTCAAAATAATGACGGACGTCAATCAACAAGCCAAAAGTACATTATTGCATTTTCATAATTATTTCTTTCATAATTGTCAATAAAAAGGAAAATTGTTTTAGTACATTTTTTATGCGTTTTCTCCCATTTAGAGCCTAAAGTCTCAATTTTTTGTCTTCAAGCTCCTTCATGGTGTTGATTTGAGGTGTCATAGAAGCACCACGGGATATGTCCTGAAAGTCTGATGCTCATAACCAAGACTTCAAGTTGAAATAAGGCTTGAATCAATCTTAGGTTCACATAATACGCATATCTGAACCGCACTCGGTAGTATGGTATTAGCCAGACAGCCATAGCCACAAAACATTTATAAATCAAGTCAAATTTTGCTTGAATGGTGGGAAACATCACGTCGAACATTATTCTATCTTATTACGTAATTAATGTTATGCTTTAGGATGAGATACCACGTGCATGCATCAATGTATCGGGCTCTTATACTTGCTTTTGAAATTGTGACTTTCACTTTCATGGGTCTCAGTGTTATCTATATCATAATTCATTTCAAACTCGTAATAATTGCATGAAAATCACACACATCGTTATATATAGCCTGAAGATTATTAATCCGAAAATAAATAACCATAAATTGACGTTTTCATCACTAAAACTGATATTTCATATGTGGTGCGTTTTTAAAGCGGTTGAGTGTATGGCATGAATATGTTACTATCAATGCAACCCAGAAATTAAGATTCTTGAAAAAGTCATTTTTTGATAAAAGTCAAAATGAAGTCCAAATTGATTGTGTCCCCAAATTGTATGTAATTATTTAAACCTCTCGGTCAAGGATAACCCATGAAAGTGCAAGCACTTATTTCCAATGGGGTCCTGTGCTTTTGCTGAAGGGGCAGCAGGTGGAAGAGATAGTGGTGTGATACAAGGTATCCGGGCGAGATGCCCTAGCTCTTTCCGAAGAGACACCTTGGTTCTTTAACGTGCCCGGTGTATAGCACCGATACACGCGAGACTACCTCTGGGTTGCTAACCAGTTCATCTCTAGTTAGGTGGGAAACACAGAAAAGCATTTCAGAAATGATCAAGTGCCCCGGCCGAGGATCGAACCCGGGACCTCTCGATCAGCAGTCAAGCAGGCTATCCGCTTGACCACCGTACCACCTGTAAATTAAATTAACAATATAGGTTGAAAAGAATTGCATCAACTAACCAGTTTAACAGTTAGGTCATGGCAACCTTGACCGCTGACCTACTGACCTCAAGATGAATGGGGGCCATCTACTTATTACAAATAACAATAAAGTTCAAGCCAACTACCAGCAGACTTATCTACAGTTGTTACAGCCCTATTCAATGAAAGAAACTGTTGCAGTATAGATATGTCAAGATGTTCATATATTGCCTATAAAATAAATAAAACTAGACTGCCAAGATAGCCCAAGCAAACATGACAAAACCCCTTATACCATAAATTTGTTGCAAGTGTTCCGATTGGATAAATATTCAAAAGACTAGAAATAAATTGAAGTAACAAGCGGGCATGAAATGCCCTAGGGCGCTCACCTGTTGCCTTTGGTCTAGGTATCAGTACAACCTACATTCTGACCATATTTCATGAAGATTGGATCAAAACAGTGACCCTTGGAGTGAACACAATGTTTTTCTAAGCATTTGACCTAGTGACCTAGTTTTTGACCCCACATGAGCCAGTTTCAAACTTGGCCTATATTTCATTGAGAACAACATTCTGACCAAGTTTCATGAAGATTGGATCAAAATGGTGACCTCTGGTGTGAATACTAGGTTTTTCTAAGATTTGACCTAACGACCTAGTTTTTGACCCCACATGACCCAGTTTCAAACTTGGCCTAGATTTCATAGAGAACAACATTCTGATCAAGTTTCATGATGATTGGATCAAAACCACAACTTCCGGAGTGAACACAAGGTTTTTCTTAAATTTGACATAGTGACCTAGTTTTTGACCCCACATGACCCAGTTTGTAACTTGGCCTAGATTATATAGAGAACAACATTCTGACCAAGTTTCATGAAGATTTGACCAAAACGGTGACCTCTAGTGTGTACACAAGGTTTTTCTAAGATTTGACATAGTGACCTAGTTTTTGACCTGGCATGACCCAGTTTCGAACTTGGCCTAGATTTCATAGAGAACAACATTCTGACCAAATTTCATGAAGATTGGATCAAATTGGTGACCTCTAGGGTGTACACAAGGTTTTAATAAGATTTGACCTAGTGACCTAGTTTTTGACCCCACATGACCCAGTTTCGAACTTGTCCTAGATTTTATGGAGAACAACATTCTGACCAAGTTTCATGAAGATTGGAACAGACTGGTGACATCAAGAGTGTACACAAGATTTTTCTAAGATGTGACCTAGTGACATAGTTTTTGACCCTACATGACCCAGTTTCCAACTTGGCCTAGATTTCATAGAGAACAGCATACTGATCAAGTTTCATGAAGATTGGATTAAAACTGTTGCCTCAAGAGTGTACACATGCCAATTGTTGACGGACGACGACGACGAGTGATCACAAAAGCTCACCTTGTCACTATGTGACAGGTGAGCCAAAAACTATCCACAACAGAAATATTTTACTCTAATACAATATTATGAAGTAAACTATTTCTATACACAATATAGAGAGAAAACCACAAAGTGTACCCTGGTGTATGCACCAGTATGCTCACACAATGTTTAGTACAGAAAAGACAAATAAAAGATTACAGTCATGTGATTTAGATGCAAACCTGTCCTCAATGAAGCTGTGGGGGGAATGAAAAAGCAACATAAATACATTATGGACAATTTCTTAAAAAGTTCATAGCTTTGTCTAAATAAGGTGAAAAGCAGTCATTAGCCGAGCATAGCCTTTATTTGCGAGTCAGCTTTCTGCTGAAACATGGCAGCCATATGAGTGCCTCCAGCGGAGCAGATAGAATTTCCATGATAACTGTAGTCAAACCATACACCTGTCTCTAATATAAACCAATTATCAATAGACATACAACTCATATAACAATAAACGTCATATTTCCCAGAGTACCATAAGTGAATTTATCAATAGCTGAAAAAAGTTGAAATTAAGAACTAGTCTAAGAATAACAGATTGGAGCAACAGTCACACATTTACAGAGTATGAATACCATGCATATATTGGACAAGGCTAGTCACACAATGTACCACTTCTAAAATTCCATGGGAGGACATAACAGTAATCTAAACAGAGAAAAATGTATGTGATGAATACTGGTAGTATATACAGACCTTCTTCCAGCTGTACGACTTGGGGGATACCAGTCGGTGTTAACTAGTTCATTCATTCTTTGTTCACGTAGATTTACAAGGTCATCCTTCAAACTTTCTGTCAAGGTCATTGAGCGACCAGTCTGTAGCAGATCATAGTCTTCACCTGACTGTAAACATATAACAGCTTGTTTAAAGAGGATATTATGCGAGTGTCTTCTTGCATTGAAGTTATTTAACAATAAGGAAACAAGACAGTCTGGATCATTCATCAATGAACATTGAACCTGGTCCAGTAGAAACTGGACCTTAACTTATGTTGTAATTAGCTTTTTTTAGAAAGAACCACTCAAGGAACATTTGTTACCAACTTATAATGAAATCCTACTAGTACTGTTGACAGATTTAACTACAGATTTAGGGGAAAACATGCCAAACCATCTGGCAGTCATTTAACTCATGACAAAAGTGTGTCAACCAATCACTATTTCAGTAAAAATATTTGGAATCTGGTCAGTGGTTGATACTTATCATATTTAAAGTTTTTCCAACCCATTGCCAAGATTAGCTAATGTCCGGATTTGATAGAGTGGCAAAGGTCATCAAAGAAATCAACAAAACTAAATGCCGCACATATAATGAGATTAGAGTAAAATAAAGGTTCACATTCATTGCTGTTATATTTCTGAAATATTAAATTGAGAATATTACTGTAAGAGCTCTATGTGTTTCCCGTCTCTTCTGTGTAGTCAGGCCCAGTTCCATGCTTGGATCAGTGGTAACATTGGACTTCTTCTTCAATATACCCCAACGATTGTGAAACAACAATGCAGACTTTGGCATGTTGGGCTCATTAGGATTAAAGTCATGTAAGAAAGCATACATATTCTTATCTAGATCTTTAGGTTTATAGTCCGGTCCAACCCATGGTGGACGCGATGTTAACATTTTATCTGAAAATGATGAACAATGTGTCACAAAATGTTTGAATTTCTTACAATAGCATGGTCAGTGTTAAACTTCTGAAATTATTATACAATAGAATTAAAATCTATCTCTATCTAAAGAATGTTCAAGGGAAGTTTTTATCTATTTAAATAAACAAGAATATATTGAAAATTTAGAACTAACCAATACAAGCATTTCAGTCCAATTTGTACCAGGAAACACTTTTTCCGATTTGGATGATAACCTTGCAATTAATTCATTTTTGATTTTAAAAACAAATTAAAGATTATTATATAAATAACACATAGCTTTGAGGCTGACAGTAAAAATGTCAGCCCTCGGAAAGTACTGTTACCCAAGGCCCTCAAAGCTATGTGTTATTTATTTTATTACCCCAAACTTTTTTCATCCACAATCTATTTTTGGTAGATATAGGTACGAATCGTTACGGGTACGAATGAACTTACTTTCAATTTCGCAAGGTGTAATTTACAGTGAACTCTACAGGAGTCGATTTCATGGCTGAATGTATGAATAATATGAGTTAAAGACCCTGTTCCTTGTTTCCCCAAGTACTCAAATCGTGTGTAATTAGTTAATTACCTGATTATTTAAAGGATTCAACATCCAACATCTTGGTCCGGCTGCTGACCGTAAAATAAACAACTCCAATCTACCCAAAGGAAAATATGTAGCGAAAAGTATTAATGTCTTTCTAAGATAGCGTAGATACGCCTAATTCTTGCAATATTTTTCGAAACCCAATACGTGGCTGGGTATAGAGAACTCTAACTAAAACCATCGTTAGGCGGGTGAAATACCCCGCCATGTTTGTTTTTGCATTTATTAATATACCACGAGACATAAAAAGTACTGTCCAAAAAGTACTATCACCCTGCTGACAGTAAAAAAATGTTCAATCACGTGGTGTATTGATCCGGTTAATCGTAACAGTAAGAATACTACCTGTTTGTCTATGGGAAATTAACATTACGAAAAAAGTGAGGGGTAATAACTTATAATACTTACTGCTTTCAACAAGACTAAGTTCTTTCTTTGTTGGTTTTCTCATCATCATATCTCCACCATCACCTCTCATACCATACATAGAATTCTGTAATATAATCAATTGTATAATTTAAACAACATTAATTTTATAGTCTAGGAGCTGGTGACCAGAAATTCGAAATCTATTTACCCCATCTGGTAGAAAAAGTCCATTGGCATTTTCGAATAATACATACATTCAGGCTTCAGAAAAAGGTGGATGCCAGGTCTGAAAGTGGTGCAGATTTTTTTAACAGGGGCAACAACTCTTGCTTCCGAGCTAATTTACGAATACACATGACATTCTTAATTCGGGTGTGACTTTTTTGTTTATGTGTATATTGCCATATATTTGGGAAGATATCATTCAATTAATGTTGTGCATCAATTGGACATACAAAACTGACCAGTTTGAGGTCAAGGTCAAGGTCATTTCAAGGTCAAATTGAGAAAAATAGCTAAAAATTGATATTTCACCCCAGTTTTTTCTTCGTATAGCATATGGTTGGAATCAAACTTCGTTATTAAAATGATAGCCGTGTTGGTAAGTACATATTCTTTCATTATAAGCCATTTGTTTAATAAAAATAGTCATTTCTTTGACAAAATAGCAATTTCATACATATGCATGCTGGCCGAGAAGGCATTCTTTGGACCACCCCTGGTATTCTATAATCTAATATGGTTAAATTGTTCATGTATATATTGCTTCATATTTGCATGGATATTATTCAGTTAATTATGGACATCAAGTGGAGAAATATAATTGACCTTTCTTGGGTCAAGGTCAAGGTCAGTTCAAGGTCAAATCGAGAAAAAAGCAAAAAATGGACATTTCCACTCTATTTTTCTTCGTATAGCATTGGATATGATTATAAGTTGCTTATAAAAATAATAGCTGTGTTGGTTAGTTCATATTCTTTCATTATGAGTCATTTGTTCAATAAAACATTTCGTTTTTAGTGTAAAAATAGCTATTTTGCATATGACAGCTTGCGAAAACCTTGTACGACAACCCCTGGTATTCTATGATCTAATATGATTAAATTATTCCTGATATATTGCTACATATTTGCATGGATATAATTCATTTGATTATGGACATCAAATGGACAGTCATAATTGACCTTCCATTGGTCAAGGTCAATGTCAGTTCGAGGTCAAATCGAGAAAAAAAGCAAAAAATGGACATTTCCACTCTATTTTTCTTCGTATAGCATTTGATATGAATATAAGTTGCTTATTGAAATAATAGCTGTGTTGGTTAGTTCATATGTTTTCATTATAAGTCATTTGATTAATAAACAATTTCGTTTTTTTTAGTGTGAAAATAGCTACTAAGTATATGACAGATTACGAAAACCTTGCACGATAACCCCTGACATAATGTGATGTATGTGTTTTTGTATGTAGTGAGAGATACATGTATATTCAGGGATACTACCAGTATTCATTTGATTATGAACATCAAATGTACAAACATCTTACATAAGTTTGTGGTCAAGGTCATTTCAAGGTCAAATTAAGAAGAATAGCTTAAAAATGATATTTCGTCTCAGATCTGTAGTTCTTTTTCTCATGTATGTTTTGGTATTATTGAATATATGAATGGACATTGTAATATCAATGTCGTATTCAAAGTTGTTTAAATACTGACCATTTCAAGGTCAAGATCAATGTCCTTTCAAGGTAAAACTGTGGTTTGTAATAATGCAGTAACAATTTATGTGTTTGCCGATTTGTTCTTTTTACAAGCAATACGGAACATTTTGACCTGTGTTTACTTGTAGATGTACTAGTTTGTGTGGTTGTGAAATAATAAATTGAAATCAATTCTATTAGCTGCGAGTGTTATGAAAATCTTTAATGAGGAAGTATATTGCTTAACACACGTTAATCTGTGTGTCGGCCTGTCGATAGATCAAACGGTTTCCGAGCAAACGCCTTCCCTATGATTGATCTTACTATCCTTAGCCTTATGGTAAGTTGGTTGGTATGAAACAGCAGACGGCAATGATCCTGATATCAGAATGTCAGGACCACTATTGTTTTTAAATGAATGAATACATCAAATGGTTTCCGACCAATAAATTCAGAACGATTGGACCTTGGATATTAATTAGAGTTTGGTCACCATCATTAGATGCCCCATTGATTACAAATTTCTTCGTACCAAAATAAGGAATGGATGTACCAAATATGATAGTCAACCTATATGGACTAGGATGGGTGTACTGTATGGTTGTGAGAACCCCTTAAAGTCTGATATGGATGTGGCGGTACTTTATTGTGATATATATTCAATGGAGCATATTGGCTGACCAATCTGGCAAATGATATGCTTACCTCCTACAATAAGGATAGTTGCACAAAGTATGCGATTGGTAACGTCTATAATGGCTTACATGGTTGTGAGCTTTAGATAACTGTACAATACTGTAGTGATTACCAAATGTGGTATGAGGTAGCTGTACTCAGTGGTGATAGTAGGTACACTCATAGGCCAAACTAGTAGGGCCTGTATTTTGCAGTGAAGCATATCATGTAACGCCAGATATAACTGTACTATTTGAGAATACATTTGGAATTCAATAACATAATTTGAAATCCAGAATGGCTAAACCAATCATTTGGATTTCAATAACATAATTTGAAATCCAGAATGGCTAAACAACTCGTATGAAACCCACTAAGTGAAGTTTGCTTTATGTAAAGGGAGCGAAGACATTTGGAAAATAGGCAAACTGTTAAAGTACTATTTAGACACCCTGTCCCAGGCTGTTTTGTGTGTTAAGTATCATACAGTATCAAATGATATCTGGCTCAAGACCTGATGATGTGTGTCTTTGGATAAGTATACATGTACATGGCAATGAGGAGTACCGCATACAATATAACCTGAAAATGGCAGTACACCGTGGAGTGGAGCAACCCTTATGGCCTGGTATGGACATGCAATGCTGTTGTATCTATTCCCAAGGGTCTGTGTGTCTGTATTTGTATCCTGTAGCCATGTCTACCTATTAGGAATGTGAAGGGTTCTACTTTTTATTAATGTGTATCTTGTAGAACCAGGTATGGCTGAATTATGTGGTGGTGCGTACATCGTATAAAGTCGTAAGGCTTCTAGAATATTATGTCGTAGTGGATACCTGTACGCTATTAGGCCTCGCAGGTGGTTAGACACGATGCTGGTACTACTTTGTCTGGGGTGACTTTATTCTGTTGTGTTAAATGCACGTATCTGTGACATGATTTACTTATTGCAGTGCTAAATTGTGGTGACTACACTATAAGAGTTGTGTTGTACTAGTATTTTCCATAGGACCAGGATTGTCGACCCTTTATGGTGATAAGTACCACTTAAGAATCTAGTGTGGTTCAAAACACTGCAAGTTACAGCTTTCACAGGATCTATGTCGTACACATTACTACTAAGTACGGGTATCAGATGTCTATGTTGGTACATATCACTGTAAGGAATATACATATCATAACAAATTCAGTACTAGCTACCACAAATGAAATATCTCATCACAGACCGTAATGATACTCAATAACACCTTAGATTTTAGCTAGACTTTATGTGTTATACAATACACACCACTGCACTATACAGGCATCGAATGTTATGAAGTTGTGTTATGCACAAGTCAATATTTGGAATAGGCGTCGATAATGTTGTCAAATTCTCGCCGGTCAGAATGCGTCTGTCTAACCCCCTGTATCACCCGGGCGGACAAAACATTGACTAGTGCATTATTACGCGAAGCAACTGCCATCCTAGGCCTATGATGTGCTCATCACCATGTTATTCAGTCATTTTATACCCCATATTTAACAACCACTGGATACACCTAGCATAGGCCCTACGTAGTGCTGTATAATGTGTTGGTGGGTATGCCATATTGTCCTGGAGAATGTGAACAGCACATCCATAGAGAGCTACAAAAAGTAGTTCATAATGGGTCTTCAAAGAGTCTGGAAATCCTGATGGATTTAATGATACGCATTTACATGAGAATCCTTCCAAGCAGTGCCCCTGTGAAAAACGGCGTATACAAATATTCCAAGACTGGCATAAAATAGACAGGTATAGTGCTTTTGCAAGCATTTATACGTAGTTTTGCATACTTGCTTGAGCGTAAACAAAATTAATGGTCGTTTAGGCAGTATTGTGTACAGTCAATTTGATAAAAAGTGAGACAAATAAAATTTGCACTTTCCTAACAAAGTCGAACTCAAACCATACGTGAGAATTACAAATACAAAGAGGAAAAATCCATTTTTAGCTATTTTCTCACTTGATCCTGAAACGACCTTAACTCCAAAGTGGTTTTAGATGCTTATCCATTTGATGCCCATACTATAATGAATAGTACATTGTAAACGTGAACATATGACTTCTTTCATAAATAAACACATACATCACATTAGATCATAATTAATCCCAGGGGCTGTCGTAAAAGTGTTCGTAAACTTTCACATGCACAAAATAACTATTTTCACACTAAGAACGATTTTTTTATTGAACAAATGACTTATAATGAAGGTACATGAACTAACCAACACATCTATCATTTCAATAAGCAAATTAGATTCATATCATATGATATACGAAAGAAAAGGAAAGTGGAAATGTCCATTTTTGCTATTTTTCTCGATTGGACCTTGAACTGACCTTGATCCCAGAAGGTGAATTATGTTTGTCCATTTGATGTCCATAGTCAAATGAATAATTAAATACCCATGCAAATATATACATGAACATTTAAATAATATTAGATAATAGAATACCAGGGGTGGTCCAAAGAATGCCTTCTCGGCCAGCATACATATGCATTAAATGGCTATTTTGACAAAGAAATGACTATTTTTATTAAACAAATGGCTTATAATGAAAGATTATGAACTAACCAACACGGCTATCATTTTTATAGGCAACTTATAGTCATATCGAATGCTATACGAAGAAAAACAGAGTGGAACTGTCCATTTTTTGCTTTTTTCTCGATTTGACCTTGAACTGACCTTGACCTTGACCCAAGAAAGGTTAATTATGTTTGTCCATTTGATGTCCATAATCAAATGAATAATATCCATGCAATTATGTAGCAATATATTTATGAACAATTTAATCATATTAGATCATAGAATACCAGGGGTGGTCGAAAGAATACCTTCTCGGCCAGCTCGTATATGTATTAAATTGCTATTTTGACAAAGAAATGACTATTTTCATTTAACAAATGGCTTATAATGAAAGAATATGTACTTATCAACACGGCTATCATTTTAATAACGAAGTTTGATCCCAAACATATGCTATACGAAGAAAGAACTGAGGTGAAATATCAATTTTTAGCTATTTTTCTCACTTTGACCTTGAAATGACCTTGACATTGATCTCAAGCTGGTCAGTTATGTATGTCCATTTGATGCACAACATCAATTGAATAATATTCATCCAAATATATGGCAATATACACATAAACAAAAAATTCACACCCGAATTAAGAATGTCATGTGTATTCGTAAATTAGCTCGGAGTTGTTGCCCCTGTTAAAAAAAATCTGCACCACTTTCAGATCTGGCATCCACCTTTTTCTGAAGCCTGAATGTATGTATTATTCGAAAATACCAATGGACTTTTTCTACCAGATGGGGTAAATAAACTTTCATTTTAAGGCCCTTTTGAAACCTGGCTCCTGGACTATTAACAATTTGGCTATTAATTTTGCCTTTACTTCCAGAAGGAATACTAAAAAATTTAATACTTTCATTCTCTCATTCTCTCATTCTCTCGTTAATTTACCATTTGAGACATTCATCAGTGAATTAAAAAATTCCTGAAAAAAGGTTGATACAGAAATTCACAAACTAAACATGAATATGAAGTAATAAAACAGTACTTACATTAGCAGTAACATAATCCATTGTTTTAACACATGCTACATAATGTCTCTTCCAGGATCCATTCTCATATGGTGAGGGGGAATAAGGTAAAAACCAGCCATACTTCATACATTTAGGCATCCATAACACATCCTATAATAATTATACATAAAGGGCAAATAACAACAACTATGAACAATTTTTCAACAGCCACATGTCCAATACTCAAATTCAGAAAGAATGTCCTAATTGTGATACCACAATATCATTTGTCCTTTTGACACAAAAGGTTGTATCTTAATACATGTATATACTATACAGTAGATACAACCTTGGTAGCAAAAGGAACAAATTGATTTCATAATTAATTTCTGCTTTAAATTGAAAAAAAAACTGGTTTACTATTTTAAGAAAAGATATTAGAATAGAAGCTATGTTCTGTTCAGTTACTTACTAGTATTGCATGACATTTTTTGTGCAGTGAAAATGTTAATGATATTTTGGTCGTATAGATATGAATTGATATCATTGAAAGTAAAAGCAATTAAGGATTAAAATGATACAAAGTAAATAGTGAACCATATATTTCAATATACAAATTACCATATTGCAGCAATGATGTATACATACTGTAAAATCATTTAATTTCGATGGGACAAAATGTTGTAGTTTTGTTAAAAAAGACCATTTCAATGGGACATTAATTCCTGGAGTTTACATTTCAGGTAATACATACATGGGTTAAAGTTATTATTCAACGGTATTTGATTTTGTTGTTGAAGGTGAACCATGAAATCAACAAAATTTATTCCCGTGTGAAAATTTATGATTTAAGAGTAGTGCAATCACCTGATCAGACAAGAAGTTCCAGTGCCACGACACCTGAGCACATCTACTGAGACTCTTTGGTTCCAGGAATGACATGACATAGAGAGCTAGGAATCGTGGTAACACGGTAGAGAAGTCTAGATGTTGTAACGGAACACGTTGTTCAAACCAATCCTGTATAAACTTGTTCTGTTTGCGACTACACTGACGAAATATCAGATCAAAGAATCGCTTCCTCTGTGAGTCAGACCATAAATCAAACTGAAATGATAAATGGGGATTATATGTCTAGTTTATATTACAGTATGCTTCAAGTGTCATTCTTAATAAAACATAAATACTAGCTTCTACTAATACCTAGGTCACAAACCTACTGGTAATGTCATATTACATTTATGTACTTCAAACTTTCTTTAATAACTCAATCTACTCTTCTTGCAATCTTATTATTATTCCTAGTATTATTTGTTTATTTACTTTCAGCCCCTTTGTTAACTTTATAATTACAGGCAAATTACAAACTAATAGTTAGTCAAGAACTCAAATAAGACTTAGTCTTTCGTTCCAATCCTTTCCGATATTTAAAATGTTGTTGTAATTATTTGTTGTTAGATGTGTATACTGATGTAAATATTGTGAATAAATATGTTTGAGCTAAACTAAACCTACTGGAGACCCAATGATGTTGGTACATATTATGTGTACCCGAGGTATACTAGTATAATACCTAGGTCACAAACCTACTGGAGACCCAATGATGTTGGTACATATTAAGTGTACCAGAGGTCTACTAGTATTGATCAACATGAGTGAAAGAAAAATGTATTTCTAAATATACTAAAAACTCTTCTGGCCATCACCAAATGTCTGTGATTAGACCAAAGTATTGTCAAATGATCAGACGGCGATCAGAGAAGAAGTCATTTGAAGAAATTGTTGATGGACGATGGACAGAGAGTGATCACAAACAATTGCACATTTTGAACAGGTTTCACACACAGTCACCAGTCCTATTAATCAATATTATCATGTTCCAGCGTATACTCTCATGGAACGTCCACAAATCATAGCCAGGGACTTGGTCCAGTCAGTATTTACTGGTAAGTGTGCTAGAGTTATAACCCAGCAATCTGGGTTGGATTGTCAGTCACAGCAAGAAAATTTACCATGTTGATTTTTTTGCTGACCAACCAACATCCGAAGTCTTTGGATCCTAGGACCAAGTATTGTCAAGTTATTGACAGGAAGTGGTTTGATCAACCGACCGACATACAGAACGGCATGTGCGCAGCAATACACCCCTCATAAAAGATGGCATTGGGGAAGTAATAATTATCAATCCAGGTCTCCATATTTGAAATGTTAAATGCCCAAATCACTAAAAGATCTACCCAGTCTACCTGAATGTAAACTTCTATTTATCTGCAATTTCCATTACCACCATTGACCATTGTTGGTCAGAAAAGGTGTGAAACTCTATAGTAAATTTATATATGATAAAATGAGAGTGACAAATGTCTGGGGTTGATTGGTCTAGTGGATAAGGTGTCTGACTGGTAAGCTGAAAGTCGTGAGTTCAACCCCCACATCAGGTAAGTTGTTTATAATAAATGTATGTTAAATAAACTTTGTAATAAATTCTAACATTACTAATAAAATAACCATAGACTACTCACACTAGTACAATACTAACCTTAATTACATAACACCACACTAACCAGAACTAACTACACACACTAACCTAGACTAACCGAGCACCACACTAACCTGAACTAAGCGAGCATCGCACTAACCCAGGACCACACTAACCTAGTACCACACTAACCTAAACTAAGCGAGCACCGTACTAACCCAGGACCACACTTACCTGAACTTACTGAGTACCACACTAACCTAGACTAACTGAGTACCACACTAACCTGAACTAAGCGAGCACCGCACTAACCAAGGACCACATTAACCTAGACTAACCGAGTACCACACTTACCGAGTACCACACTAACCTAAACCAACTGAGTACCACACTAACCTGAACTAAGCGAGCACCGCACTAACCCAGGACCACACTGAACTAACTGAGTACCACACTAACCTAGACTAACCGAGTACCACACTAATCCAGGACGACACTAATCTGAACTAACCAAGTACCACACTAACCCAGGACCACACTAACCTGAACTTACCAAGTACCACACTAACCCAGGACGACACTAACCTGAACTAACCAAGCACCGCACTAACCCAGGACCACACTAACCTGAACTAACTGAGAACCACACTAACCTGAACTAACTGAGTACCACACTAACCTAAACTAACTGAGTACCACACTCACTGAGTACCACACTAACCCAGGACGACACTAACCTGAACTAACCAAGTACCACACTAACCCAGGACCACACTAACCTGAAGTAACCAAGTACCACACTAACCCAGGACGACACTAACCTGAACTAACCAAGCACCGCACTAACCCAGGACCACACTTATCTGAACTAACCAAGTACCACACTAACCCAGGACCACACTAACCTGAACTAACCAAGTACCACACTAACCCAGGACGACACTAACCTGAACTAACCAAGTACCACACTAACCCAGGACGACACTAACCTGAACTAACCAAGTACCACACTAACCCAGGACGACACTAACCTGAACTAACCAAGTACCACACTAACCCAGAACCACACTAACCTGAACTAACTGAGTACCACACTAACCTAAACTAACTGCGTACCGCACTAACCCAGGACCATACTAACCTGAACTAACTGAGCATCACACTAACCTGAACTAAGCGAGCACCGCAATAACCTAAACTAACTGAGTACCACACTAACCTGAACTAAGCGAACACCGCACTAACCCAGGACCACACTAACCTAGACTAACTGAGTACCACACTAACCTAAACTAACGGAGTACCACACTAACCTAAACTAACTGAGCACCACACTAACCTAAACTAACTTAGTACCACACTAACCAGAACCAAGCGAGCACTAATTAGTACCTCATCAACACAAGAGTTATCCTAGGTCTAAATGCTTCTAGCATGTTGAAGATGCTACATACCAAATATCAAAGCTCTAGGTAGTTTTACACAAGAAAATTATTATGTTCCCTACAGATATTAGTCTATGTACCCTTGGGCGGGGACCAATTTTGACCCCAGGGGCATAGTTCAACAATCTTGGTAGAAGACCACTAAATGATACCAAATATAAAAGCTCTAGACATTGTAGTTTTAGACAAGAAGTTTTTTATATGTTTTCACTATATAAGTCTTTATGGGGATATTTTCATAAACTTTGTTGTTTTGGATTTAACAGCTTTAGCAATTAAATTTAATGGATTTGTCTGGTAGCAAATAACATTGAAGTCAATAAAAATTGGAGAATTTAGATAACACTATGGCATTAGTTTATGATACTTGACAAGTTAAGCAAATACCAGTACTGCATATCATCAAACATGTTTAAAAGTACCCTTGTTTCAATATGTAGAAATACAGAAAGTAGTGTTTAGCATGCAATATGACTTTTGGTCAACAGTTCGTAAAACAGCATAATTATAATTGTTTCATTAAGTTTTTTTGGAAAAATCAAAATCATTGTCCAGAGGGGAGATATCAGAGGGAGGGTTTAGACCTGCTATTTGGGTTTGTCCGGTTTGTCAAAGTGTCTAGTCACCTCAATGTTTGCTCACAACCGTCTTCAAGTTGAATATAAATGGATTACTGTCGGAAGGATTGAAGATAATGGCGACATATAGATACATGTATTTACATGGAGGTTATACACACATAGTTAACAAACAATCAAATTTGATATAGTCAATATTGTAAATGATTCATAATACAGTCTTCACAGACAACTGTCAGATTTGAACATGTTATAAGATTTACATATTTTGAGTACATAACAGTTGTTACATGCACTAACATATCTGGTCGGTCTTCAAAAAGAAATGTGTAATTCAGAAATAACAAAGTAAGAAAATGAGATTAAGATATTGTTTTATAGCTTAAAAACAATTGGCAAAAAAGCCTTTTAATATAATTTAAAAGTGTTGTGCTCAACTGTTTTTAGTACTTCTTAACCCTGTGACATGCTAAAACCAAGCTCAAAAAGACAACTACCAAAATCTAATAAAATCTAGACATATAATGAGTGCATAGTTTTGCTTTCCTCCAATTCAAGTGTGTTTGATAAGGATAGTTTACAAACATTTAGGAAAATCCACTTAATGATTTGCTGAAGTGAAATATTTATATCTAAACGTACAAAACACTTACACAATGTTCTAAATAAGAACTAAAATTCATTAAATTTTGCATTAAATTTAGCAAGTCATTAAAATATTCATTAATAACATGAAAACTATCCTTACAAACATTTGATTAACCAATTCCAGTGAAATAACTTACACTGCCAAATATGTACATAAGAAGCAATTAAGTTGGATATTTGCAACTGAACTGTAATCTACAGTATGTGAACGATGATTTGTGCGTAATGGTAGCTAAAAATAAAATATATATAGCAAGATCAAATAGAACATGTATAAGTAATGCACCTAATGCTGAAGATTCTATTCCCATGCATTTGTATTGATAGGATATAATGAATAGTTTATTTCATTATTACACTTAATATGTACAGTAGGTAAATGTGTTTGGAAATTATCAGAAATATTGATACTTACCCAATGCGAAACCAAATCTCTTCTTTCTAGAAATATCTGTGAATTGAAAGTGCAAGAACATTTAAAATAAATATTACAGTAACAATTTAAATCAAAGCCTTAGCCTAAGAGTATTTTATGGAGCAATGACTGCAATATTTTATTGATGATAACTCTTGTAAATAAAAGGTTTCCCATTTGTACAGAATTTTATCCAGCCGCAATATCACCAAGCTACAGTGTATCTCAACAAAGGAAAGAAAATTTATTTAAATGGTTTGATTTTAAGGACTTCAATCAAGGCTGTATCCACAACAAACACCAAGGCAAATCTTGTCTATGTGAGGTGTTTTGTGTTTCTTCAAAAACATGTTTTTTTGGGGGAAATTCTCTTAATTTCACTGAGGCAAGTGCCACGGTGTGTCTCAGTATGGCTACGGACCTGTCGATCCTATCTATTTCTACTAACCTGTTCATTTGAAGCTTTATTCACTCTGGGTGTCCAAGCACTATTGTGTGTTTTCATCTTGTTGGTAGCAAATTTCTGTGATTCCCGAACTTTCTCAGTCCTCATGTCCGTGATGCGACCAAGAACCTTGGAGTTATCTCCAGTGATGGCTAATTTTGCATGTTTAAATTTATGCTTTGATTTCATCATCATGTCAAGCTGGGTAACCGTTGCCATGGTGAGGGGTTAGTGATTTCTTCTTCTTGGTCAAAATAAAATGGAATCTTTTTGTTGTCTGTTGGGGTAATCAAGGATCCACTGACCTGAAAACACATTCATCATATATTCACTAAATATAATCAATAAAATAAATCAATAAATTTGTAACTCATCACAAAATGTTAAATTGAATATAATAATAAAGATTCCCCCAAAGCCAGAGGTCATTGGCCAATTAGGCAAGGATGAAACCTAGTAGCAACACACTACGGCTCTCTCAGTTAAAACTAAAGTAAATAGTCAAGACTGCTCCAATGAGGTTTGCATTACATGATCAACTTATGCATTATAATTGATTACATACTCTGAATCATAAGCACTCCCTGCAGGTTCAATCAGGAAGGGATGCAAGAGAACAGCTTTACCCTCCCATATACCAAACCCTTTTTGGAGATGTGCAAATTTCAATAGACACAATCAAACTTGGTTTGGGACTTGGGTACAAAAGTATATAATTTTCTAGTGCAATTAGGCAGTTGTATAAATTATTCCTTTATGAATTATAATGAAGTCAGGGTTTGGATAGTAACAATCAGGTATAGCTGTTAGGATTCAAATTATCAAATCATATGTCAATAGCTTACAATAACAATGATTCATGAATAATATTGATATATCATAAATACCAAGATACAATGCAGTATTGAAGTTACTAACTATTAAAGCATCTACTCCAAGTAAAGTCCACTATGGCAGCACACATCCAACAGAACTTTATAGTATAGGACCCAATGTACAGGTAATACGTGTTCAAGTTATGATACATTGATTGGTTAGTTGTAACATGTCTAACATTGGTTTCTGATAACAGTTTCATTAATTATACATACAACTTATATTCTTGGTTGATATAGCATGTACTAATAACAGCAAAAGGTATAAATTGCCAATATTGGTTTATTGATAAGATTGAAAGTAAATAGTCTTGTTTTACTGAACCTAAACAGTTGCAAAACAATAATGAATGTATTTTGTGCAATTACAAATGCTTAATAAAGTCTATTAATCGTTCATGATATCAATCGTTTAATGAAGATAACTGAGACCTTAAATCTACTCGCAAGCTTGGCAGTACAGTACAACCTCTATAAAGCACCAAACTTCCGCAGCTGCCAATATTGGCTGTTGTTTAGAGGTTATTGCTGTACAGAGGTTAAATTAATAGTTACTAAGGGTTTAGGAAAATTTTAATGGTGTTGTTCAAAGATGAGTCGGCTGACAAGAAGACTTTATTGGGGTGTGAAGAAAACACTGGTAAACTATATATGTAGGGCAGGTTTTTAAAGGCAACACCAAACAGGAGTGGTTTAAGTATTAAAGGTATGTTAGGTTAACACAAGCCTGTACTTGTGAGAGAAAATATCATATGATTCATACACAGATATATTATCAAATTATAATTATTGTAGGAAAAGGAATTCATAAAACATTTATTGATATTAATTAACTCACGATCCATTTAATATAATGATAGAGCACTACATGTATAACAGTCAACTGATCAACTCTATCAAATTAAGTTGTACAAAGCTAATTAGAATTAAATGCACAAATTGCAATCAAAGATCTTGCATGTGGAAATAATCCAAAAAAATACAAAAGAATGGACTTTAATTAAATGTCATGTGTTGTTGTTGTAGTCCTGTCACGGAACTCTGCTATTATAGTTGAAAATTGCGAACTTTGCAAATATTCGTCGATATTCTAATTTCTAATGCAAATAATTAATAAATCTAATAATTCAGTAAACATCCGATACATAGACACCTGATAACGGTAAACAAATTAGATTTCTATAGAAAACGTGCAAAGTGTGTTTATTTGATAAGCGAACAAAAGACAGCTTACCTGTTCCAATTAAGAGATTAGCCGAGTTGACAGGTGTCCGACATTTTGGATTGTTTTCATTCTGCGCAAGCGTAGCGTGTCGGATCACCACTGACAACGTTCGGCGGGAAAAAGAAAAATAACCACGTGCCGAATCACGTGATACGCACTTGTTCAAAATGTCGGATAGTGAAGAAAGCACACAAACAATGCCGGTGATCGGTCGAAGCCCCAGATTGTCATTACTACAACAGAATGAGGGATCTGGATACGACACAGTAAAGTCTTATTTAAATAGCAACAATGGGAGAATACTAAATTTATATTTAAAATGATGTAGATGTTTAAATTTGTTCTTTTTTCAAACAATGGTTGCACACGGACCGTGTCATTTCGTACTAAATAAAATAATTTATTGTTTTTCTAAAATATTTGTATAAGTCACAGTGGCTAACAGTATTTCACACTTCCTACAGACCAGATGGGTGGCACAGTGGTCAACTAGATATTGCACTTGACAGCTGACCGACAGGTCTCTGGTTAAATCCCTGGCCGGGGCACTTGGTCATTTAAGAAACGCTATTTAGTGTTTCCCACCTAACTAGAGATGAACTGGTTGGAAACCCAGAGGTAGTGTCGTGTGTATCGATGCTTTACACCGGGCATGTTAAAGAACCAAGGAATCTATTCAAAATGAGCTAGGGTATCACACCCGAATTCCTTGTATTTTAACTAGAGCTTTCTCTTCATTGATTTTATCTATCTATCTTCCTGATAGCCAAACCCCTGCTGGGGACTTAGGCTTTGACACGCGTCAAACTGACAAAGAATGTTAATAAGGATAAGAAATAAAAGTATAAAAGATGTGAGAAAGAAGAAAGGTTAAAAATAGGTTAAAAACAGGGCAGGTATTATTTAGGGAGAGGCATGTTCAATACGGCTAACAGCCGTGCTGAACTCGGGTGTGGGTATGTCAATGATGTCAGGGGGTAGGGAGTTCCAGTGTATTATTGTTCTAGGGAGGAAGGAGAATTTATAGTAGTCTGTTTTTGCATGTATCTGTTGGAATGTCTGAGAGTGTGATGTGCGTGAGGACCGGGTGCTAGGGATAAGACAGTTTGGACGTGGGATAGCAACCCGATCATGTAAGATGTTGTGTAGCATAGTCAGTCGTTGGTCGATACGTCGTTGGTCAAGGCGTCTCCAGTTTAGGGTAGTCATCATGTCTGTGACACTGGACGTACGACTATAGTCTCGCTTGGTCCAACGAGCAGCTCTACGCTGTATGGCCTCAAGTTGCTCAATGAGGGTAGCTGTATGTGGGGACCAGACAGTAGAGCTGTACTCAAGTTGGGGCCTAACAAGTGTTTTGTATGCTGTTGCTTTTAGTTTTTCTGAATGTACTTTTGTTTCTTCTGAGAAATCCTAGTGTTTGATTTGCTTTCTTTGTGATGTTGTTAATGTGTGTGTTCCAAGTGAGGTCATTTGATATTGTAATTCCTAGGTATTTTGCTGATGTTACTAAGATTTATGTCTGCTGATTTATGTCTGCTCCTGTCAGACCAGCTTGCGGCAGAATGATATACAGGAAATTTTCTCTTGCCAATAAAACTGCATCTTAGAGCCAGAGTCTCTGGTTAAATCCATGGCCGGGGCACTTGGTCATTTAAGAAACACTATTTAGTGTTTCCCACCTAACTAGAGATGAACTGGTTGGAAACCCAGTGGTAGTCTCATGTGTATCGGTGCTTTACGGTTAAAGAACCAAGGAATTTATTACTTAAAACGAGCTAGGGTATAGCACCCGGATTCCTTGTATCTCGCCTGTGACTCTAAAAATTTGCTATAATGCCCCAGAATGGGCCCTGGAAATTACATGGAAGAAAGAAAGATTTCTGTCTCCTGTGGTCTTTTTTACACACATGGTAAGTGAGGTAGTACTGAAGTCGAGATTGTTTGACTACTCTCAGTCTGTACAATGTAGGCCTATATTGTGCTGTTGTAAATGCTGAGTTCCTGATTGTACTATTACAGGATGATGTATCAAGCACTGTGAGTACACTACAAGATGACAACCAACCTGATACCCCAACATCTGCACTCAGAAGAGGATTGAAGAATAAACGAGCAAAACCTAAACTCAGATTCAAGTGTACAAATTGGATAAAAGTAATATTTTAAGCAACCGTTCCACTTAGTTTCCTGCTTATAATTTTGTTTATGAAATGTTAATACATATATTTTATTGATATACAGGGTAAATGCTAATGATGCTTTAAATAAATAATGCTTCAAATGGTATTTTATTCATGGGACTAGTCACTAACGTCTAGAACTGTATTTCGTGTAAAAGACATCATAAATGTATTCTTTGTATGGAAATCTTAGATAGTGTGTAAGATTTAATTACATGTGTATAGTTTATGCTTTGCGTTACGATGTAAACTATTATAAAGGATTTAATGGTATAAGATTATGTATTATAGATATCATTTTTTAATTCAGTTGAGACACATCTCTTACAAGTCTAATATTAAACACCATGTTTTTTGTTGCAGGAAGACCACAAGAAACCAATATTTGGAGTTTTGTTTAACACATTTCAAGCTGATAATGATCCGCTTCACTTCATTACTGTCGGACATAATAGGGTAAATACAAGTCATTATTTTTAATTTTACTATATCAACTCTTCACATACCTGCATTTGAGACTGTACTCTTCTATGATTTAAGGCAAATTAATCAAATCTCACGCATATGGAATATTTGAACCTTGACATATTTTGTTTGCATGATGAAAATGATAACAAATATTAATTTAAATAGCTTTATGAAGCATGCAAGGTAATGATAGGCAAAAACTGCATATTAACTTCATTATTTAAGTTTAAAGTTTGAGTAAGAAAAATCTCCTGCTTTCCATTAAAATCTCCTGCATTTCCATCTCCAATCTCCTGCATAGGCTTCAGGAAAATACGGCATGTATGTGTCTTTACTTTTGCTCTGGAATTAAAGTCATCTTATGCGTAGACAGCTGTTGACTTAATCACTTTTCCCGGAATTAATTATTGATGCTATTCTGCAAAATTAATTATAAGCTTATCCAACAAAATTTCTCTATAAGCAGAGCAGTCTAGACTGTAGCTAATCCAATCTGACATTGATATCTGTTTACTTTACAGGTAACCTTGTATGAATGTATGAGTTCCAATCTGACATTGATACTTTACAGGTAACCTTGTATGAATGTATGAGTTCCAATCTGACATTGATACTTTACAGGTAACCTTGTATGAATGTATGAGTTCCAATCTGACATTGATACTTTACAGGTAACCTTGTATGAATGTATGGGTGATGGTAAAATCAAGCTTCTACAAGCCTATGCTGATCCATCTGTATCCTTTTGTTTGTTTGTTTGCCTTCGACTGAGGCAGTTGTAAGTGTGTGGTCACTCGTTTATTTCACTGCCAGATTGGCCTAGATGACCTCCATACCCGAGTGAGGAGACAGAACTTTTTGTGAGATACAAGGAATCTATCTAGGTGCAATGCCATAGATATTTTCTAATAGGACCCTAGTAGAGGGTTTAGTGCAAAACTATGGTATGTACCTATATAAATGGATGTAGTTATAGCTTGGCTATATTGACCTGAGCCTGACTTTTATGCAAGAATATATTACAAGGTTCTTGCTTTGAATATATCAAGTTTCGCAAGCAAATCTTGGGATATCGGCATTTCAAATTTGTGTTTGTAAATTACATCTCGAGCGTCTTCGTGATACTCCCCGATTATGAAAACATACAATGGGTGGTGTAAACGTAGGCAATATAACAACTGTAAAATTATGCTAATCAAAAGGTCAGGCTCGTGTCAAATTTGCCAAGCTATACCATAGTTTACGGAGCTCTCAATATGATTTTAAGTTTTGTTAATGTACCTGGGCACTGTTTTATCAAAGGACTTACGAACATTTTAAACTTACGCTCAAATTTAAATTCCTAATAATGCGTTTACATCTGCAAATGAGGGAAATATAATGTTTAAAATCATTTAATGAATTAATCAACTGATGATTTTACCTATCGCTTTACCAGAATTTGAAGCAGTTACATAATTATAAAGGATTCAAATGTGAACGTAAGTTTACGTTTACCGTAAATGCTTTGATAAAACAGTGCCCTGGTGTATGAGACCCTGTAAATGTAAGTCTATCTCTGGGTTACAATCTAGGCAAGTTCAATACATGTTGAAAAGAAATAGATCACATCATAAAAATCTTAATAATTGTGCCAAAACTACAATGTTCTCAGATATGAGAGCTATTGAACCTCATGTTTATAAAGCATCTCACTATTTAATGAGCTTAACTGTATCAGCCAGAAGAGAATTATTATTGTGGAGCATGGACATATGATGATACGACAGATCAACCATTGATTGCTGTAGCTGGTCTACGAGGAACTGTTAGAATCATTAGTACCGCCACCCAACAATGTATCAAGGTAATAGTGACAATCTTGTTTCAAGTCTTCGATCCTTTCATACTGTTAAACCCTTTTAATTATCTATTTATGAACTTAGTCACATATTTATGTCAAAAAGATAGTGTAGCAAGTTTTCACAACTTATACTATGCATACTTTCTGTGCTTTCTAACTTGTACTTGTGTCTAAACTAGGGACTAAAGAATATCAGAATTTGCTAGCTGGTCTCAAATTGACTGGATTTTGGTGAATGAATCATATTTGTGTTTTGTAATTTCATGACTTTAAAAGTGGGTATTGAAAACTTAAGAATAATTGATAGGGGTTTGCTTTTGTAGTCGAATTACAAGTTCCATTAGCTAAATAAAAGTATGTCTGCCCATTAAAAAAAAACTTAAAATATGTCCCCAACAAATAAGGATTTACAATATTAACTGGATTGTATTTCAGCATTTTGTTGGCCATGGTGCTGCTGTGAATGAACTGAAGATCCATCCAAATGATTACAACATGTTATTGTCTGTTTCTAGAGGTAGGCATCAGAATTGTAGACTAACGTATCATGAAAACAAAGTGGGGTTTTAGCCAAAAGCCATCTACTAAACTAGCTGTGACTTATTTATGATGACAAACATTTTAAACAACAGAATTGATGATTAAAAATTACTTTAATATAAAAACGCAATACCCTGGCTTTTGTATTAATGTTTGCTGGAGTCAAGTTTCAGCACAGCATATGACAATCCAGTTTTTATGGAATTTTCATGTTTCTTGATGAATCTGTTAATACAATTTATATTATAGATAATACAATGCGACTCTGGAATGTAAAGATGGGTAATTGTGTGATTATATTTGGTGGAGTAGATGGTCATAGAGATGAAGTACTTAGTGCTGTAAGTTTCTCGTTTTTTCCTCGTCCCATCTTCTTGTTACTTTAGCATGGCCGTATCCAGAGGCCAAACTTCACTGAGGCAAATTCTATCTAGGGTCTATTTGAGGCATTGTATCTTCAAAAAACGTGTATATTTTGGTAATGCCTCAAATTTTCACCCACCGATACAAACACCTTGATGTGTCTCAACATGGCTATGGGCCTGTTTAATTTTCTTAGGTCATGGAAAATTAGTTTCAAGATGAACATTCATATTTTTCTTTCGAAAGTGAGAGTTCTTTTACACAAGCATCATAATTATCATATTTCTGTTTATGGTTTCGTCTTTGACACATTTACTTCCTATCATGGCTCAGAAAATATTAAAAACCATTGATTTGAAAATTAAGATATAAACAAAGGTCCAGGCGTTGTATTCAATATTGATCTTACTTGACTTAAGGATAAGGACAACCAATCAGATCACACCATATTAAATTCTTGGTCAGTAACAGATGGTGTGATTGGCTATCCTTATTCTCAAATTAAGTGAGATCAATATAGAAAAGCACCCCTGAAGGAATTATCAATTGTTCATATAGGAATTGAATTATTCTGTTCTTCAGTACAATGTGTTATTATTATTGCAGGATTTCAACATTGATGGTTCCAAGTTGATCTCGTGTGGTATGGATCATTCATTAAAGATGTGGAGAACTGATACAGATGTTATACTGAATGTCATGAAGAAATCATATACATACAATGCTGCACAAACAAAAACGTTAGTACTCTTAAATTCCCAGGACCTCAATTATGTGTTGTTCTTTTCCATTAGGTCAAGTTTGTAATTGTTTATTTTGTATGCACGCAGTTGTAGATCTAAGAGGGTTACACCCAATATGTACACTTTTGGATGGTATTACCTTCTAATCTGGCAGAAATCTTTGTTCACATGACATGGGAGATCGTTTGTTGTGTGCTATTTATGCATCTCTATTTCAAAGTCTATGCTTGTTGCATTTTTTAACCACTGGTATTTTGAAAAAAACCCTGAATTTATTTAAGTTTCGAGAAATACACATAACAAATTTATTAAGGGCACAAAATATTTTCATACATAATTTGATTGATATAGTGTAACCTTGGCTTTGACTGTATTATAATGTATTATAAGCTTTGACATTTGCATTTGAATTTTCGCTTACTATTCATTTTATTTACAGACCATTTCCTACACATGGACAAAACTTCCCGGATTTCTCAACCAGGGATATACACAGAAACTATGTTGATTGTGTTAGATGGTTGGGCAACTTCATTCTATCAAAAGTAAGCTGGTTTCAACTGATTTTATCTAGGTTATTATTGCTTGGCATGGTTTAAGATCATGTTATATGGTGTAAAAGTGCTACTGCTCTGTTCTGTACAGGGTTCCCCCACTCCCGAGGCACTCGATCTGCTTGTAGTTGTCCAACGTCTGATCAATAGTAGTACTATGTAGTGGTGCATATCTCATTTAAAAATTAATTTGAGAATAAAATTGAATGTTCACATTCACACAGCTGAAAAAATGTTGAGACACGGCATCTTGATTTTAATTAAGCTTAAATAAAATAAGCAACAAACAAACCAGGTTCTTTTGGAAAACTAACAAAGCTGAAAGTTTAAAATGACTACCACATTTGACTAAAAAACAATAGAAATTATTCTAAAATTGACAAATGTATTGAACATTTTGACCGTTCTTATTTCAGTCATGTGAGAATTGTATCATATTATGGAAAGCTGGTACATTGAATGATATGGAATGGAGAAGCAATGAATCGTCAGTGAGTGTATTACATCGCTTTGATTACCGGGAATGTGATATCTGGTACATGAGATTCTCCCTCGACTCGCAACAAAAGGTTTGTTCTATAGTATCATTACATACATGGGCAGGTATCACATATAGTATCTCAGGAGAAAACTTAACATTGTGCATCGGTCTTAAAATTTGCTTAAGTGTTAAAAAAAGTTAAGTTACCAATTTTCTTGGGCTGTTTTCAGCTGTTCAGCCACTCAACAACCTTTGGACATTTTAACTTCTTCTAGTCATTGGGCTACCTATGGAAACCTATGTTTGTGTCTCCCTGGGAGACTATTTCTCTCATGTGGGCGTGGCAGCCAAAATTGATCTGCGGCACCCAGGAATATACAGGGTGTCTCAAAATACATGTCCGCTTGTTGAAGAGTCATAACTTTGCCAAATAAGTTAGTAAATTGACAATCATAGTCTCATATGAAAGCTAAATTAAAAAATTGTGGGGTGAATTATATCATGTGTCAATACTCGAACAGTTGGTGACGTCATATACATTATACTAACGTCATTAGCAACGGACGTTCTAAAATGTCCGAAGAGGCAGATAACATAGTTTGTACGGTAACATGGGTACAATTTATATAATAGGTGGGCATAGTAATAGTCATTTATACCATACTATGCACACACTGCCTGAGAAACTAGTCGGAGGTCATTAGAAAATGAAATCGGACAATCTGACGTATTTAAGGGAGGAACACATTTTAAAAACAATTAGGACTGAAAATATGATATTCACACATTTCTAGGCATATCGTATTCATAAAAGATGCACCAATCGCCTCCAATGAACATAAAGGGCTGAATGTAAAGCAGTGTATCTAGCTCATCTCCAACAGTCCAAACATGGTCATATAATGTAATTTGAAAGTATAAAATAGTACTTAATGAAGTATCAATCACCAAAAACTGCCTTGGTAGGAGAATGAATTTGGTTACGCTTCTTTTATTGAAATCAGGAAAAAGTAACCAAAACATCCTAAATATTTATTTCTTCTTATACTATTTGAAAGTTTGATTATACAGTTCAAGATATGTAACTAAATCGAAACTCAAAATATTAATTTGTGGAGAAAAAGGAAACATCACATCCGACTAAAAGGTATGTGAACGTCATTAAAATCGTCAAACGACGTCAAAAGTAGGTTTTTACCGAATTGGGGTTATCTAGTCAAAATGCATTCTATAGGTTTCGTATGCATTATTTTGGATAATTGTTTCGTTATTTCTACATTGATTTGAATGCCCTTTGATCATACATATAAATCAGATATGTAAAGCAATACATTACGGAGTGATATGTCCTCAACAAGCGGACATGTATTTTGAGACACCCTGTACACTGCCCTAACAGGTACCAATTTACACCTTGGTGGAGTTGAGCATGTTGGTTATTCTTGCTTTGAGTAATTAATCAGTTTGGAAGATACAGTATAACTTCTCCAGAGTAGCCCTCTATATGATTTTAGCAAAACCCCATTTTTAGCTCACCTGAGCACGAAGTGCTCAAGGTGAGCTATTGTGATCGCAAAATGTCCGTCGTCCGTCGTACGTCGTACGTCGTACGTCGTACGTCGTACGTCGTCAACATTTTGACTTGTGTGCACTGTAGAGGTCACAGTTTTGATCCAATCTTCATGAAACTTGGTCAGAATGTTCTTCTCTATAAAATCTAGGCCAAGTTCGAAACTGGGTCATGTGGGGTCAAAAACTAGGTCACTAGGTCAAATCTTAGAAAAATCTTGTGTACACTCCAGATGTCACTAATTTGTTCCAATCTTCATGAAACTTGGTCAGGATGTTGTTCTCCATGAAATCTAGGCCAAGTTCGAAACTGGGTCATGCCGGGTCAAAAACTAGGTCACTAGGTCAAATCTGATAAAAACCTTGTGTGCACCCTAGAGGTCACAGTTTTGATCCAATCTTCATGAAACTTGGTCAGAATGTTCTTCTCTATGAAATCTAGGCCAAGTTCGAAACTGGGTCATGTGGGGTCAAAAACTAGGTCACTAGGTCAAATCTTAGAAAAATCTTGTGTACACTCCAGATGTCACTTATTTGTTCCAATCTTCATGAAACTTGGTCAGGATGTTGTTCTCCATAAAATCTAGGCCAAGTTCGAAACTGGGTCATGCCGGGTCAAAAACTAGGTCACTAGGTCAAATCTGATAAAAACCTTGTGTGCACCCTAGAGGTCACCGTTTTGATCCAATCTTCAAGACACTTGGTCAGAATGTTGTTCTTCATGAAATCTAGACCAAGTTCGAAACTGGGTCATGTGGGGTCAAAAACTAGGTCACTAGGTCAAATCTTAGAAAAATCTTGTGTACACTCCAGATGTCACTAATTTGTTCCAATCTTCATGAAACTTGGTCAGGATGTTGTTCTCCATTAAATCTTGGCCAAGTTCGAAACTGGGTCATGCCGGGTCAAAAACTAGGTCACAAGGTCAAATCTGATAAAAACCTTGTGTACACCCTAGAGGTCACAGTTTTGATCCAATCTTCATGAAACTTGGTCAGAATGTTCTTCTCTATGAAATCTAGGCCGAGTTCGAAACTGGGTCATGTGGGGTCAAAAACTAGGTCACTAGGTCAAATCTTAGAAAAATCTTGTGTACACTCCAGATGTCACTTATTTGTTCCAATCTTCATGAAACTTGGTCAGGATGTTGTTCTCCATAAAATCTAGGCCAAGTTCGAAACTGGGTCATGCCGGGTCAAAAACTAGGTCACTAGGTCAAATCTGATAAAAACCTTGTGTGCACCCTAGAGGTCACCGTTTTGATCCAATCTTCAAGACACTTGGTCAGAATGTTGTTCTTCATGAAATCTAGACCAAGTTCGAAACTGGGTCATGTGGGGTCAAAAACTAGGTCACTAGGTCAAATCTTAGAAAAATCTTGTGTACACTCCAGATGTCACTAATTTGTTCCAATCTTCATGAAACTTGGTCAGGATGTTGTTCTCCATGAAATCTTGGCCAAGTTCGAAACTGGGTCATGCCGGGTCAAAAACTAGGTCACAAGGTCAAATCTGATAAAAACCTTGTGTACACCCTAGAGGTCACCGTTTTGATCCAATCTTCAAGACACTTGGTCAGAATGTTGTTCTTCATGAAATCAAGACCAAGTTTGAAACTGGGTCATGTGGGGTCAAAAACTAGGTCAATAGGTCAAATCTAAAAAAATCCTTTTGTATACTCTAGATGTCATCAATTTTATCAAATCTTCATGAAACTTGGTCAGAATGTTGTTCTCCATGAAATCTAGGCCAAGTTTGAAACTGGGTCATGTGGGGTCAAAAACTAGGTCACTAGGTCAAATCTTAGAAAAGCTAGTGTTCACACCAGAGGTCACAATTTTGGTTGTATCTTCATGAAACTTGGTCAGAATGTATTTCTCTATGGACTCTAGGCCAAGTTCAAAACTGGGTCATGTGGGGTCAAAAACCAGGTCACTAGGTCAAATCTTAGAAAAACCTTGTTTACGCTCTAGATGTCATCAATTTGATCCAATCTTCATGAAACTTGGTCAGAATGATGATCTCTATGAAATCTGGGCCAAGTTTGAAACTGGGTCATGTGGAAAAAGTTCCAAATTCAATAATGCTTGATTCTACACAAGTACAACAAGTCGGTACTAAACCCATCAGCAGTCAAACCAAAGTATGTATTTCAGGAACTCTACTTTACCTACTACTCACAAACATTTTAGTACAAAATTCAAATCTAGGCCACATAAGTATTTTGAGTTCATACTACAACAATCTTGCTAACAAAGCCAACATTGCAACAAACTCAGGTGAGCGCTTAAGGGCCAATGGCCCTCTTGTTTTACTTTCTACTCTTCCCAGAAACAGTGGAACGTTATGGGACATGTTGTGTTATATGTTTCAAGCATGCATGGCTAATCATTTGGCCCAAATGTGTTTTTCAGTGAGATAGAACAGTAAAATGTTGAGCGTACGAAAAATTTGCTATTTCTAGCGCATTTGACGTGGATGTTCTCAGAAACTATGAGGAAGTGATACAATTTAAGATAATAATATGAAAACAAAGTTATCAGAGTTTATCCTCGTCCATATTTCCATTGGCTAGTGGTTTAATTGCAAAAATGAGAATCAATTTTCTAACCATGGTTCGTCTTTCTATTGGTAAAAAAAACCTTCTACCCACTCGGTGCATGCTGTATTTGAGACTTATAACAGACAGCTTATTACCAGTCTCAAAATAGTGTACTACTAAGCTCGTTAGCTTTCTTTTAACTTTTGTTGAGATAATCATTGTGACTAAGCTTCATGAAGATAATGTCAAAGTGGTTACCTTTAGTCAGTAGTGACTACTCAAGGGTTTTCTTTGATTTAATCTAGCAAATTAGTTTTTTTACCCCAGATGGCCCAATATGGATATTGAACTAGATTTTGTTCAGATAATCAGTGTGAGAAAGTTTCTAAATGCTGTGACCTTCAACAAATTATGAACAGACAAAGAATGGACTAGAAACAAAGAGTGATCACCAAAGTTCACCTTGTCACAAAGTGAGCTAAACGTTTGATGGGGCATAATAACTATATATCAACATGTGACTAAGTTTTATATAGAGGACATTTGTATTTTACCCTGTATGATCGTCGTAGCCACGAGTGAAAATATAAGTCAGCTGCTCACGAGGTGAATTATCAGACGATCATACACAGTAAAATACTAATATTCTATTTATTTCATGCTTCAAATAGCTGAAATTATGAAAATATGCCACTATATACCTCAAATGTGACGTCTTTTTCCTGCCATGTGCGCGCCCAGTTGACATGAAGTAATTCTTCTGCAATGGCTTCAATTTCGTCCATTTTTTACATCTATGTATAGATAGTGTTCTGTTATTTATTAAAGATTAAGAGAACAAGTGAAAATGCCTCATTTTTTTTATTTTTGATTACTTGGAAGTTTGTTTTAAAAACGTAGTCTGTTTGCGTGAAATTATGAACTGTGAAATTATTGGGGAATAATCCACCGTTATTGCACCGTAAATCACTGATAAGCATTAAATAAAGTTTCTTTAACTCTTACCTCTATAGATACACTGGAACCTTATTCACCAACATTGTAAGACTGAAACTCAGACTTAGACTTAACTTTGACAATATTTATGATCACTGCCATTTTTTTGCAATTAGATTTAACCATGTTAAATTTTATCTGATTATTTATTGTTACCCACTGGATATAAATACCAGTACCCATTTATATCAAAATTGGTACATTTATAACAAATGAGAGCGAATAGAACATTTAATGATGTTAAGTCCAAGTTACAATGTTTGTGAATAAGGTCCCAGTTCACTTTCCAATATTAGATATGAAGGGAGACAACCAATTACTGAATAATTATATATCAAGGGAGATCACTCTTGTACATGAGATGTGTAAATATTCTAGCTCACTTCATATCAAAATAATGAAAGATGTATACAATAGGGGAAATCATTATCACTGGCTTTCTGGTTGAACAGTGACGGAGTGGGTAAGCACTCTGGATTACCCATTCCAGAGGTCCCTGGTTTGAATCTTGGATTGACCTGCTGAAAATTATTATGGCTTTTGGGTTGAACAGTGACTGAGTGGTTTGGCATTTTGACTACCAATCAAAGAGATTCCTGGTTTGAATCTTGGCCAGAGCTTCAGAAATTTCCTACCCAACTAGAGACAAACTTGGTTGAATACAAAAAATAGAAGTAATGGCTATCAATACTATGAAGTGACATGCAGTTCAGTCTCAGAACAAAGCTGTTGATTGAGTGTCAAAACTATAATTCTATACAAGGTGAGCTATTGTAGTGCATGTTACTTTCATGCAGTGTTTGCTAGTAGTATCTTAAGCTCACCATGTGACTGACCATATAAAATATGTTCATGTCTGACATAATAACTGAATAATCAATATTACTCAGAAAACTAGGATATATGATTACTATAGCCTCGTGAAAATGCAATGGTTAAAGATCCAGACCCTTAGCCCCCCACCCTCGGATCTGACTATTCATACATATACGGCAATCTAAGCCCTCTGGTTTAAATGATTTATCCCAGCATTACTAACTGTAAAATGTCTATTTTTATGAAAAGAAAATTATGAAGGTAAAAATTTATGTCAAAACATCTGGCATATTTCAGTCAGTAAAGAATGGAGATTGTAAAATGTTCCTAGACCTTCAAATCTGAAGGACTGATAATGCATGATTTGCTTATGGAAATTGATGTACTGTAAAATCATTTAATTTCGATGGAATGAAATTTCGTGGTTTTGATAAAAAACCTTTTCGATGGGACATGAATTCGTGGATTTTGCATTTCAGATAATAAATATAAGAGTAAAATTTAGTGTTCAATGGGATTTGATGTCGTGGTTGAATGAAAACCCACAAAATTTAATTCCCCACCAAAATTAATTATTTTACAGTATTCAGTACAAGAACCTTGTAATATATTCAGACGTAAATGTCAGGATCGGGTCAAAATCTCCATACTATGTATTACCATACATGTGAGTATATGTTAGTGGTAAATTTACACCAATATTCCCTAGGTCCATGAATTTATACATTATCAGAATACATGTAATTAGTATAGATTATACATGAACAGGTTTGACTTCAATGATTAACTTTATGTCTGACTGTATTACTGGTTAATTAGGGTTCTACTGATAAGCCAATTAGGATGGTGGGTATTTTGGGCGTATAATTAAGTATCATTTGATATCATTAATGAAATAATGAGTATGTCCATTTTAGGTTGGGTTCAGTTTATTCAGTTCATGCTATTTATACCAATGTAAGATGAGACTTTCCCTTATGTTCAAACTGTTGTACATTGTGTTTGTTAAAACAGCTCCAAGAGGACAGAGTTCACTACTGATCGACTATCAATGTTCTTTTGATACGTTTCTCCTAAAATTTCATATTTTCTCAGAAAATCAGAGAAACAAAAAGTTATTCTTGGTACCCTTGAAATACACTTGGAACCTTTGAAAAGGAATCTTTTTATCAAATTAGTTTTAATACTATTTCATTAATAATGATAAGTAAACTGATGTTAGATAAAAAGGAAAACAGTGATTATAAGTTATGTTAGTAATTTTGAGGTATTATTATTTGAGTAGACTAGAAGTGCAGTTTTACTGTTGTTGATAAGAAATGGTTTTCACCTTCAATATCATAAAAGTCACATAAATGACAACTAAAGATTATCCAAGCCTGGCCTTGTATCTGTTATAGTGACCTTTGTGAACAGCCGTACAGACACATTTTCCCTGCAGTGTATCTTTGTAAAATACTGAGATTATTGTAATTCTGTTATCATATATTCTCTGCAATGACCTGGGCGTCACTCTATGCAAGTTAATCAGCTATAATTAATGAATGTACATGAAACAATGTAACCAGATAGCAATGATCCTGGGTGGTTAGTACTATGATTACTGTACAATATTCTAGTGGACAAGATATAGCAATAACTATTTGAATTCTATAAACTGTAAAGTCATTAATTTTTGTGAGGGATGACATTTCAATGATTTCATGGTTCACTATAACCGGTTCACTTCAACCACGAACTTTAATCCCAACAAACATTGATTTTGACCCTTGTTTTGTTACCTGAAATGCAAAATCCACGAATTCAAGTGCCAACGAAATTGTCTTTTTTACAAAAACCTCAAAATTTTGTCGCATGAAAATTAAATGATTTACAGTAGATATTTGAATGACTACTAATTGATTTGATTTCATGTAGTTTAGTCAAGTGTTGTACATCTTAAACTGTGATGAACATGCACATGCATTCTTGAATACCTAATATACATGATTTACACATGGTTGTTAAATAGCATATATGTTTCCATAACTGTACACTACAACCTCCCTACATCATTCATCTAAAGAACTCATCACTTACTTTAACAGCAACCTCCGAAGAGTAGATCTTTAAAATATCCCTGTGATAATATTATTAACAACCTACATAGACCAGTTCACTTAAACAACCCTAAGTAAACATTGTTTATTACCTCCATAGAGCAACCTAAGTTAACCTTGTTAATTACCTCCATAGGACAACCTAAGTTAACCTTGTTAATTACCTCCATAGAGCAACCTAAGTTAACATGGTTAATTACCTCCATAGAGCAACCTAAGTTAACATTGTTAATTACCTCCATAGAGCAACCTAAGTTAACCTTGTTAATTACCTCCATAGAGCAACCTAAGTTAACCTTGTTAATTACCTCCATAGAGCAACCTAAGTTAACATGGTTAATTACCTCCATAGAGCAACCTAAGTTAACATTGTTAATTACCTCCATAGAGCAACCTAAGTTAGCCTTGTTAATTACCTCCATAGAGCAACCTAAGTTAACATGGTTAATTACCTCCATAGAGCAACCTAAGTTAACATGGTTAATTACCTCCATAGAGCAACCTAAGTTAACATGGTTAATTACCTCCATAGAGCAACCTAAGTTAACATTGTTAATTACCTCCATAGAGCAACCTTAGTTAACATGGTTAATTACCTCCATAGAGCAACCTAAGTTAACATTGTGAATTACCTCCATAGAGCAACCTAAGTTAACATTGTTAATTACCTCCATAGAGCAACCTAAGTTAACCTTGTTAATTACCTCCATATAGCAACCTAAGTTAACCTTGTACTGATTCCAGAGCAGAGAAATAATTATGTTTGATCAAGATGGTATACAGTTATAATTGGTGTACATGTATGTACTGGTTTAACTGTACCTCTGTACTAATTGTCCTAGGTACCCCTGTAATTGATACTTTCATTCACTGGTGAAGATAGTACAGGCTATAAGGGATGTTGCAGGAGTCTTGTTCATTAATTGGTCTGTTGTTAACTAGCAAGTACCTGTCTGCTCTATGATAGTGTGATACTATAGGACCTATTGTGATCTGTCTGTACAGTTAGGATGTAAATACACTACTATTCTGTACTAGGTAGAGGACTGTCAATGTGCTCTGTTTTTGGAAAAATGGAAAAATAAACTATCAGCGGGATTGAGTTAATGCAATAATAGCATTATCTATGACTGGTGTAATAGTATTTGACTATTCTTGCCAGTTGAAAGTTGACTTGAAATGTTTATATGCTGACAAATGTGAAGTTATATAGGTCAAGCAAATGGAAAGGAATTATTTGTGCTGAAATTATGTGACAGTTTATATAATGAACAGTTATTAAATTAAGCAGTTTTGGATTATTCATCTAACGTTTTAAAAAGTTTCTAATTTAGCCAGATTTTGGACTCTCGGATATTAGACTCTCAAATTAACTCGAAGTGTGACTGTTTCTATACATGTGTACATTGTCATACAAGTTATTCTAGTGAAAATACAACCACTTTAAAAAATAACTTGTTTTGTATGAGATCCCTATATCTACAAGCATACTCTGATTCATTTATTTGTGAACTTGTGTTTTGATAACAAAGAATTTCTACCTATTTATCTGTAATGGAAGCGAAAGTGTTACGTCTGCTGATAATCTTGTACGTCTGCTTTCTGTCACAAGTGGAGAAATGCTCCTGTACTGAGGAAAATGACAATACAGAAATAGAGCTTCTGGCATGTCCTGCAAACTGTCATTGTTATGACAATTTTGCCTTCCTTCATTGTAAAAACAGTTTCAAAGTTACTGGAAATAGATTCGCTGACTTGACAAAAAAGTTACGTTTGGAACGAAATTTCATTGGGCCAATACTGAACAGTACATTTAAGAATTTAGCAGCTTTGGAAGTTTTGGATATATCTGACAGTGATGTGAACTATATTCAAAATGGCGCTTTTGTTGGACTAACAAAATTGAGGGAAATTTATTTACAGGGAAATTTGATAGAATTACTTGATAAATTTCTGTTCAAGGACAATTTGCTGATAGAAATACTTGATTTAAGTCGGAACAATCTTCGTTATTTACCTGATGAACCGTTCAAGTTTTTACCAAGCCTTAAAAAGCTTAATGTGGGTTACAACTTGTTGACGTCTGCTCGTTTAGGAATGAGGTTCCAGGTCACTACTCAGTTAACTGTGATAGACTTTTCTGGTAATAATATTGAAAACGTCACAGCAGACGACTTTGCTACTACGCACAGATGGGAATCCACACAGAAATGGTTGAACTTTACCAACTGTTACTTGAAATTCATCGAACCAGAAGCTATTCGGGCATTGAAACATATGGAGTTTCTTGGATTGGCTTACAATAAGGATATTACATTTGTCAATATAACATTGCTTCTGGATGCCTTCAGTTATGTTGTGTTGAAGAAATTGGATTTATCATACACTAATCTGTCAAACAAGATCAGTTCGGAAGATTTGACGGTTGATAACCTTGGATCACTGTCTCTACAAGAGTTGAGACTTTCAGGAAATGGATTCGCTACCATTGACAATGATATACTGACGTATATAAGTATCAAAAAACTTGTCTTGAGTAATAATGAATTGACTGAAATTGGTGAGGGTATAGCAAAGTTAGCACACCTCAGATATTTAGATTTGTCTGGTAACCGTATTTCTTCTATCAATGAAATGTTTAAGGAAAATATGGCCACCCTCATATCATTAAACTTATCAAATAATACCTTGACTGAATCAAGTGGACTTAATCTTGAAAATTGTGTAAAACTTGTAGAGTTGGATTTAAGTGACAATATGTTCGGGACATTTCAGATACCTGCTCAACTTGTAAAAGTTCAAACTATTAACCTGTCTGGTAATAAGATTGAAAGTATTAATTCAGGACAGCCCCTTGTTGGGCTCAATAGCTTGCTGAATCTTGATTTGAGTAAGAATAAAATAACCATTCTGAATGCTTTCATGTTCCGCGACTCAAATGACATAAGATATGCCAGTTTTGCGAACAATCTGATAACACGAATTAGTCACCAGACATTTTTACAAAATTCTCCTGAAGTCATTGATTTGTCCGATAACTTGCTGGAAACTTTGTACCACTTTGGTTGGAATAATGTAAGGGAGATAATCCTATCAGGAAACAACATCACCGAGATTGAACCGCAGACATTCTTCTTCTTAGACTCATTGTACAAACTTAGTCTCAGTAACAATAATATCTCCTCACTGGACGTTGAAGTATTCTCACATTTATCTAACCTCTCCTATCTACACCTACAGGACAATCGCCTAGGTGATAACCAGCCTCTACCTCTCATCCTGGCACCAATGAGTAACCTACACTATCTAGACATCAGCAGGAATGACTTCACATCTTTCCAGCACTATGATATTCCTCCATTTACCCACACCTTTGATATCGAAGAGATTGTGTTAGCACAGAATCATATCCAGGTCCTCTCACCCGATGTGTTTACTTCATTAAAACATCTTCAAGTTGTGGACTTTTCCAGAAATCCTTTCATCTGTGGCTGTGATAATATCCCTTTAAGAGATTGGGCACTTAGTGGTAAGGTTGTTGTTAAAAATCAGGAAAACCTGGGCTACATCTGTAGGTCTCCTATAACAAGAGGTGCAAAAACTCTGATGAATTACGAGACGAGAACATTTGAATGTAAGCGTCGTTTGTTTTACATTGTTGTGTTCAGTTCAGCTGGCTCGGCTTGTATGTTTATTGCTGTCACATCTGGGGTTGTTTGTTTTCTCTGCAAAAGGCGTAAACGTGGAAAAATGAACGTTGATACGAGTGAAGGCACTCCAGACTTAATCGGATTTGAGAAGGTTCCGCCATCTAGCAAGGAGAATTTAGCTGTTACACCAGAAGAGTTTGTACGGTCAATACGAAACAACTACTTAAAAGGTTCGCCGTCGGATACACTGATTGATGTCGAGTTTGAACATCCAAACCTGCTGATTGATAGTAGAGAAGATATCCACAGGACTCAAGGTCCTGCTAGGAGAGATAAAGATAGAAAGAAAACAAAGGGAGATAAAAAGCGGAAGTCCAAAGTCTCGAAAACCAAAACTAAGCAAAGTAAAACTGCTGATGCGAAGAAACTGAAGTATTATGCACAGATCTATGATATGCTACATGGAAACACGAAGAATGGTAATGTCAAGAAAAAGCTAGATCATGCTAGTATGAAGAAAGTATTGGGTGAGCTGGAGAAAGTATACAAAAACAACCAAAAACATTCCTTGAAGAATATGCTGATTGAAATGGACAAGGAATATCAGAAAATACAAGAAAAGAAGAAGCATTCTACAGGAAAGAAAGGTCAGCATCACTCAGCACCCAGGAGACATAGATCTAGGGGTAACAGGGACCTGGTGAGGATGGTGTCATTGAGGCAATCAAAGAGCGTGCCTAATGTGCTGAGTTATATCAACAGCTTACCACGTCACCCCATGTATGAACGTGATCACCGGGACCAACGTGTTCCTATATACCATATTGATCACTATGACCAAGCTAATCCTGGTTGGGCTCGAAGTATGGTTGATATCCCGAGGCGTCACAGGTCATCGAGAGGTGTATTAGATAGTCATAGTAGAATGAAGCCAGCTGGTCACTCCTCGGAGAGATTTATACATGAAGCTATACCACAAGGTTACCACACGGTCACTTCAGGTAGACATGCTTACATGGTAGATAGCCGTCTCAGAGGTAGAGTTAAAAGTTTGGAACAAGTACGACCAGAACGTAGATCCAGGGAGCAGTTGAAAGTTGAGAAGATACGAGGCAATGGTGACGAGACTATACCAAAGAGGTCACACAGTATAGAACTAGTAGAGGATAGAGTTTATGAAGATCCGTCTCATGTCAAAGGGGTCAAAATGGAAAGGGTTCCTATTGAACACCATGCAATTGCCAGTCCTCACGGTACATCTCACCAAACGATTGCCAGTACTCATGGGATAGCTCTGGCTAGCAATAAAATAATGAATGGACATGCTGGGACCTCAACACAAACACACTCAAGTCGCAATGATTCACGTATGAGTCAATGGGTTTAAAAATGATAATTAACAACTTTGAAAGGAATTTTGATGATATTCTAGTTTCTTGGTTCTGAACTGATATAAGCTAACAAATTGTAGTAAGTAATTTTGGACTGGTTAAATAGCAGGCATTGGACATTAATCTCAAAAAGTGTTCAATTTAAGATTCTGAAAGTTAAAGCAATGGCGCACCTTAGTTGTTGGGTTGTCCTGCTACATAGTTTATTTTTGTTCTATATGAAGTTGCATTATTGTTTTTTATATCATTTACATGCCATTGGACATTATATTTATATATTAAGTTTGTATAATTATGTTCAATTTAAATGTACTAAACATATTTAAAAATCAAGAAAGTCAGTTTCATTTGTAATAATACATAATTATAATTATATGAGCCAGGAAAACCGGGCTGAGTGACGAAATTGTGAAAATGTTGATAATATATGGTTAGACAGAAGAGACCCTTATGAAACAGTTTCTGAAAATTTGAACAAATTATTCCATACACTTACAAAGTTAAAGACTTCTTAAACCAACCACTACCGCCCACTTTGGGAGTGACGTCGCTAACGTCATTCTTTACGTTTTGACGTAACGTTAAGTGACATTTCCCAAATCCAGTATTTGATAAATTATTGACGTAAACTTTTAAAATTCTGGCACATTTTAGAATCATATTCTTATTTTAATAAAACGTGTCCGATTTGAGTGTGTTAGCTAACAGGGAAACATAGCAAGTGTTTTAACCACTTAACCCTTGCTTTCCTCAATATGAGTGCTTTTTCGAAACCAATATCCGTAGCAACAAAAGAATATATTTGAACACAATTTTAAAGAAAACTTGGGAGCTAATGGATAATACTTTACTATCCAATTACTTAAATATGAAACCAAAGGATATGAGTTTTCTCTCATTTTAGACATTTTTCTAAATCTTATTGTGTAATTACAATACAATGTCATTAAGCAGAGCGTCTCATATATTAAATATATATATAACAATTTGATAAACCAACAGAAATTAAAATCCTCCTTATTTGACTTGAGTATTTAAGTTTTTAAAAATGGAAAAAAACTTGAAAGTGCACATGGGGTGACTGGTTACTGAAAATCTGGTTTTCATGAAATTTCCAGATGTCTTGCTTTAATAATAATTTAGCAATTTGTATATATTGGACTTTATTTGGTAAATGCGTTGTTTGCATTTTTAACTTGAACATTATGTTTTATATTTCAAATTTAATACATGTGTATGTATGTTAGCAGAGGAAAATGAATGCAATACTCTGTACAATAGATTTATGTTTGTAGTTATACATGTACATACATCTTTCTATCCAGTAAAATTATGTACAAAGATTATAAAATTATAATTAATTAATTATATGAATATATATATTGAAGTATACTCGACTTTACATGTGTTGGTCTTGTTCCTCAGTAAATTATCAGTACCTATCAATGTTTTACCCAGTGTCTAGCAACAGTGCTTCACTAATCGTGCCTTCACCTAATAAAACACTTGATAATAAGTGTATTTAGCTCAAACAACCATGTTTAGAGCCTCACACATAGAGGCCTAGCAGGCATTTGCCCTTACCAGTTTTCCTGGAATAAATAATCACCCAGTACTAACTTTAATACTCTTCCACCTGCAACAAATCATGGCCAGCCAAGGAATTCAACTCAGATCTCTTTGATGAATGTCTTATACTACACACTCACTAACTTTTGCAATAAACCTCTCATCAGACTATATAACTTGATTGTACATTCCTTACATCACCATATGATTGAACAAGGGGTATTACTCTGGTACAACCTTTGGACAGTCCAGGTGTCCATTGCAAATTAAGTGCTATCGAGTACCTTCATTCAGTTACCTCCCGTTCAATTAAATGCAGAAGGCATGGGATACCTCCTATGAAATGCACTACATAGGGCTTTGCTTAAGCAACGGACACCTGTACTATTCCTTACCAATGATCAAACTAGCCTTGTTTACAAAGCTTGACTATGTAACACATTTTTGATGTTGCTCTTCTTCTGATCTTGTACGTAATTGTTTTAAAGCATTTAAACAATAACATAAAATTTGAAACAAGTTGCCTCTCCCCCATATTGTGTATAGTGTTTACATTATTGTTGTTCATACACAAGGCTAGAAAATAATGGAGTTACAACCTTATTGCGCTAAAGGGACGTAGTATTGTCATCTACAAGGTATACAGACCTTCATCACAATGTCATGCAGGTACGAATCATCAACATCAAATGGAATTTTAAACAAAAACATCACACTGAAAAATCATGTTTGGATTTGTATTATGCACATTAATGAAAACAAATAAGAGTTTGTTTGAAAACTGGTGCCAAGTTTCATGACAATCTGTTTTGTTGTGGCAATATGTGGGAGTATTTTAACAAACAACTGGGTGTTGGCAGTCTCCCACACATGTTGGTCATTATAAATTTAATTGGTAACATATACAGTCTGCAAAAGATAATATTAGCCATGTTTACACTGTATGACTTATTGGATTACTATAAAATTCAATCTGTATCATTTATTGCTATTGAAAGCACATGTAAAATCTGATCACTGTACTCCTTACACTTTAAAAGACTTTAAAAACGCACCACTTATTCAAACCACGAATTTATATAGTAAACAATGTTTAATTGATTCAAAATTTGTCTATAAAAAGTTCATTATATGTCTAAACAATAAGCAAAATTTCAAAACGACAGTCAGCTATATTTCTAAGTCAAGTGACATCAACGTGATTAAGTCTTAAAACCAATTTCACAGTTTGAGAAAGTGTGTGTAACTCGTTGATCCTGGTGCGTTCACAACAACGGCCACTCATCAATGCCATTCTGAGAAATGTTCCTCCATCTATCAACAAAGGTTCGGACAACTTCGCGGACAGATCGGGGTTCTGGTACTCACCGTGGACGCACATTTGAAATAACATGTCATAGGTCTTCGATGGGATTAAAATCTGGGACATTCCATATCGCAGATATTGTTTTCTTTAAGTAAAGTGACCATTATGCGTTATTTATGCGCATGGTTATTTTCATAATGACTTAGTTTAACATCCCTGTTATCATGAAATAATAATACATGACGGAAGTGAGTGCATGTTGAAGCCCTTGTTCAATGTTAGATAAAGCACAATCTGGCAAGTGTACTAAATGAAAATGTTGTATTTCATAAATGAACGGTTATGGTATTTTATTTTGATCATTTTATACCACACCCATAGATTCCAAGCATTCCTCTGACAGGCAAGGTTGCTGACCGAAAGTCGTTCCTTGGCAGAGCATGCGCAATAATTCTTCAGAATTATGTGTCTTTTTAGGCATTTAATCCCTTGTTAGAGATTAGTTGTGATGTCAGTTGTGATAAAACACTATTAAAGGCGAATATTTATTAGAGCATGGCAACGTAATTGGCGAAAACCGTGTGGTGGTTACTTCCGGTATGTTATCTGTATTTACCTACAAACACATCAGTTTCGGATTGACGTGAAATGTAAACTTTTGTTTTGGGACAACTGCATGACGATATGTTTTTTGGTATGCTAATCTATAGTTTACACATCGTCATTTACACAATTCCGATATTTTCATTCTCACGAAATCCACATGCTAAAAATTAGAATTTGGCCACATGGTCACTATAGCGATTTTGTTTGTAAAAACGGATTAAAATACATTTTATTGACAACGTTCTAACCCAGGTACATTTTTATTGATACAAAATAATCTTACAATTATCATATAAAAAATTACGAACGACTGAAAAGTGGTGCGTTTTGAAAGTCTGTAAGTGTATTGCCATACTATATAATTCAAGCATTGAAAATTAATTTCCTGATGTAAATCAGTTCAGTCTTATGCATAACCATTTTTACAGCATGTGTGGGATAGCATGGTGGTAGAGTGAGTAAGTGCCTGGACCATGAAAATAGTACTAGGTGAATAATGTTGTCTCTTACTATCTAGATAAAATAGGGCTATACAAAGGGAGGTAACTTAAGACATTATCCTGTGTTTAGAGTCATCATAGTTATAAATCTTGTCATTGTTCTGTCACTTATCCTCTTACACTAGTACCTATATCAATCTTCTCCTGGATAAGAGGCGTCACTGTGGGGTATCAACCTTTCTTCACAGCTTTTTAATTTGGACCTTTATTTTGATGGTTGTGATTTGGAAATGATTTTTGATGAATGTAATATAATCTATATGAATTAGATTGTACTTTAAAAAAACCACTTCATCAAAAGCATTGAATACATGAACAAATATTTTGAACATTTTTTAAGGACTATTCTGCAAGTTATCAGAATATCAGACGCTCATTAACTCACCAGACGTAGAGCAACACCCATTGTAAGCTGTAAATAATGGCCATTGTTAGGCTGTTGCAAGCCTCAGTGGGGATTCAATTTTAGATATATTGGCTTAGGGAAATTTGAAGGTTTGATATAAAGGTTGACGCTACTGAGGGCTTTTCTGAAGAGGTTATACTGTATCTTACATACTTGAGCTCCAGCACAAAGTAAGGTACCCGAGCGCCCATCAGGAAATCTATCATCTTTCATTTAGTATACGTTGATGTGTTTATATTACAGGTGATGGCGCTAGGCAACCAGGTGGGAAGGATTTATGCTTGGGACATAGATGTCGATGATCCTGCTTTAGCAAAGTAAGTTACTTCAGCCGAGATCAAACTTCATCTCTGATTGGTCGATTGCTACAAAGGAAGTTTACAAACTAACCAATGCCAAGTCTACAATGTAGGTCTCATTAACCTAGTCTCGGGTTGATTTGCTTCATTGGAAGTTTACAAACTGACCAACTACAAATCATCATACTATTTAGGTGTTGTTAGGGTTTCCCTTACATTCAACCTGTTTCTTAACAAACCTCTGACTAGTTGATCCTTCAGTAACATGCAGGGGTTAATTAATTGCTAGTTTGATTTCCCGATTCCATCACAAATATTTGTTTTCAATATTTAACTTTAAACTGCGGTCATGTGTATGTAAGTAAGAAAGAACCATGTACTATGTTTTGTACTTTCAGATGTACAGTACTGACACACAATAAATGTTACTCAGCTGTCCGACAGACATGTTTCTCACCCGACGGTGATACTATGTTAGCTGTGTGTGACGATGGCTCATTGTGGAGATGGGACAAATTGAAATAAACTGTCCACTGTAGATATTGTGAGAACTGTAATTGAATGTTTACGGTAGATGTGTTCACCTTGCATGTACATGTTAAGGCTCTCTATGAAATCACGCACTTGCTCAATGTTCGACTTAGTATCAACATCTAGAATATTCATTTTACAGAGAAGCATAATTAACCCGTTTTTGTGACATTTTTTCATGCGAAGATAATTTAGAAATTTATCATGGACTATTACCAAGTGTACACAAAATTGAATATCTATAAAATCTTTATGCATGGTATTTCATTTTAACAAAATCATGGTGGCATTTTGCTGTTAATATGAATCTCAGTATAATCTGATGTAAGGACCACCTCAATGTGGAGGTTGCAAACCAGTATGTGTACTGTATGACATCATACAGGTGTGTTGTATATGTATATATTGATATGTAGCAGTTGAAATAAAAGGCTTGTGCTCTACGTCTTACAGGTATGTGTAGGGCATGTGAAACTTCATTGTGAAACTTCATATTATTTCACCCACTCATTCAAGTGTTTTGCTAAAATGTGTCGATTCCTGACAAAAGTATTCTTTACATGTCAGTTAATATTTTTGACTTGCAGATTTGTTTTTCTCTAGCCAATGTGTATTTGTACCTACATGACAATATTTTACATGTACATGTTCTCAAATGTTTAAGTGTTGTAACATTCCTAATAATAGCAAGATTACTTCAACACATGAAGATACAACTCACTGTTCCAAGGGTTTTATGACTGATCTTTTCATCAGATTACAGTAAAACCATTAATTTTCGTGGGAGATTAAATTTCGTAGATATTGTGGTTCACCTTAAACCATGAAATCAAATCCCATCGAAAAATAATTTTGACCCTTGTATTTATTACATGAAATGTGAAATCCACAAATGAACGTCTCAACGAAATGGTCTTTTTTTACCAAAGCCACGAAATTTTGTCCCCTCGAAATTAAATGATTTTACAGTATGTTGTAGTTATTGGGAAATCTCTTCAGCTCACATGTAATGAGGTTTCATATGTTGACAGTTGGTTCAGGCCCTGATCTCACGAAACATCTCAATCTGAGTTAAATCTCATCTCAAATATTGGCATGTGTCTTTTAGTTAATTTCCATGGGAGACTGCATTAAAGATTTGCATCACACAACAGAAAACAATATTCTGAATGTATTTCAGTAAAATATAAAGCGTTTTAACTTAAGATTAATCTCTAATGCAGATTTTGATTTTTGCAAAATCATAATTTGAGATGAGATTTCTACTTGAGACGTGTCGGGAGACTGGGGGCTGGAGAGACATTGCAAGCAAGTATTATGTACAGATCGGTAAATAAAATACATGTACAACAACATAGACTGATTTCTTATGATTTATTTAAAATGTTTCAAAGTACTTTCTCACAACTTGTATGTAGGTGTAGAAGAGTACTTTTCAACACATGACACAATATTGTCTCACAATGATACATGTATATTGGTGGTATAATTGAGAATCATAATTTACCCCCAGAGGAGAATACTGTATTACATTTTATAATCTCAAAATTCTGAGTGATATCAATCCAAAGTCATCAACTAAAATAAAATTTACAACTTTCTTCAAAACAAGATGTGCAATACAGCCCATAGCTCGCCTGTCTGTTTATTATTGCAACACAAACAAGTGACCTCTGGCTAAGGCAAGTTTTGCTGCAAGGGGCCGTAATTAGACCAAACTTTGTAGAGAATTACTACATGATCATACTCCAAGCAAAATATTGAACTTTTAAAATACTCTGCAGTTCAAGGACATTATTTTCAGTTTGCACTATTTTGTTCTGTTGAGCTACAACCAGCGTAACAATTTGGTCCCAAAACCTAACACTTAATATCACTAACAAGTACAATACAGAAATAAGTACAACATATACAGACAATCACCGATGGGCAGTTGACTTTCTTATACTCGATAATAAAAATTACCAAAGCTTTTATACAAGGGTATATGTCAGTATGTATTCCCTTGTGACGGTGAATAATTATGTTGAGATTCAAGGGGATAGTCTTTGATACCACCTCTAAAACTTGACCAACACAGACGAACACGATCCTGTCAAAAGATTCATAAAGTCAAGCTAAAAAGAGGCACTATATCGAAGTGTGATTGTATTTACTATACAAACTATCAAAAGCCAATTATCCAAAACATACGTATTAAACAATTCCAAAAAATACATAGTAAACAGTTAAGTCCATAGCCCTTTCCTGAATATACCAAATGTTTAACTTCATTACACTCCTGCCTATACTCAGAATCTGACTAGTCACAGAGTATTGCATGAAATATTCCACATTAGATTATCAGGGTCGCATCACATGTGCACATGGGCACCAGTTCTATGATTATCTAGGACACATGGCATGTCTACCACCATCTATGGGTATCTGTGCTCCAGTGATAAAGGAAGCATTATCTGAGGCAAGGAATGCTATCATGGAAGCCACCTCCGGAACCTGTCCAGGACGTCCCAATGCATGAGTAAATTTGGTACGCTCTAAAAACTGGAAATAGAATAAAAAGACGTTTATTCACAGCTTAAAGCGAACTCCTTGAGTAGAATCACCTCAAAGAAAAACACACATTTTTGACTCAATGTTTCTGCTGAAAAACTTCAAAAGTCAAAGATCACTTGTCCAAACATTCTAAACAGCGTTATTTAAAAAAGTCCTCTATAGAGAAATGAAAGCTAAACAGATAATTTTACCCAGTTATTATGATTTACAAGTGAAAACATTTCATATTCTCCCTTAATACACACAATTTTTGGAACCTTGTGATTGTGAATTATAAACATACCTTCTGGTAACCCTCTTCATCAAGTCCACCACGTTTATGGATCTCTGTGATGATCACACCAGGACTGAAATATACATAAGTGGAGGATAGTTGAGTGAAAGACAATATTTTCATTCTTTGTTAACATTGAAAAGCTTTGTTTAGAGTTACAGGCACTGTGAGATTTGCATATCAAAGTAAAATAGTTAATTACCAGGTCTGGTGACTCAATGGCTCCAGGGCATATTAACATTAGTGAAATATTTATAAAACAAACTTGGAAAAAATTACACAATTTAAGTAAAGCGGTCCCACGTTGTATGATTCGTAAGATGTATATGAGGTAAGCTTATGATACATGTAACAATAATATACTTACTTCACACTGTTAACTCGTACTTGTTTTGGAGCCAAATCTGAAAATAAAATTTGAATAAGCATTTAATTCAGTGATTTTTTACAAATTTCAATGAACGAAACTTAGGACTCAATAACTTGCAAATCTACGAGTCCAAAAATTAAAAAACAAGTCCAGAGTCCAAATATTTTATTAAACGTTAGACAAAATATGACCACAGTTTGTCATTCTGGTCCTTGTTATTACCACTCAAGCATACAGTCTAAATGTTTCAGCTCTCCAAGCCGTTATAAAATTGTCAGTAAGCTATATTTTCAAATTTTGCATTTATTAAAAATTTGTTGAAAACAAAAATCTACTCACCTAATGCACAACATCTAGTGAACTGATCCACAGCACTTTTAGACATGTTGTAAGCTAACACATTTGGAAACTGTAAATATAAGTAAAACAAGTGGTTTGTTAGTGGTACCATATGTCACATTACAAACATTGCTACCCGTAAGCTCTGGTAGCAATTGTAGGTCAACTTATTGTGCAAGGGGTGGCCTGAATCATGTGTGGTTATGTCTTGGTAGGTTATAAATTATAATTGATACTAATTTATTTCAAGTCAATTGCGAAACAATTTCTACAAACTATATTATATTAATCACTCATGGCACCTCAATCTAAATGGTATTCATTTGCTGAGAGGTATGAGAGAAGCCAGTTTCTCTTCTTTTTGGCTAAGAAAATTGATATCCACAACCTTGGTTTATCTACCAATGTGCTGATGTACTCTATGGTGAGATTAATTGCCCCACTATTAAAACCATGTGTGCGCCCATGGCAGCCAAATAGTCGAAAATTGTAAAGATCACAGTGACCTTGACCTACTGACCTCAAAATCTATAGGGGTCATCTTCTGTTGATGGTCAACCTTCATGTAAAGTTACAAGGTTCTAAGGCAAAGCTTCTTGAGTAACTGAACGGAAACCACTTTGTCTACAGGCAAGTCTGTGACAGACATGTGCAAAGCAATATACCCCTCATTAAAGCAGGGGGCATAATTATAAGGAATTACACAGAAGTAAACTTACAGATCTTAAGCCATTCACACTGGATACATTTACAACATTTCCCTTAGTTTTCACAAGATGTGGTACAGCCAACATTGTAATATGATACATAGACCTGAAAATGTACATGTTAAACTGCTAGCATGACATTGGTGGAATTATACATCTTTTAATAATAATAATATAATAATAACGACTTTATTTATTGTGGATTACATATTTGACCGTTAATATCAATTTTCAAGAGGTCCACTGAAAAGAAAAAAGAAAGAAAATAACATAATAAACAAATAACAATGAATAAACCCCCTTCCCATATTACATTTAGACATAGTGTAATGCAAATATAATGTTTTTGTTTTGTTGATAGACTTTAAAATATTAGATACATTGTATCACATGTCCATAACAGGTGTATCGCCCATGTTTGCTAAGTGGTGATACTATCAGTCAAGTGTGAAAATTTGTTTCTGATGTATTTTGACTTAAAAGTGTTTAATATATCAATTGGCTTTTCTAATATCTCCAGGAAGAGAATTCCATAGTATTGGTCCAGCATAAGAGATTGACTTTCTGAAAATTTTAAAATCTTTTAAATATCGAACAATCACACAATCTACATCTATGTAATACCCCTGAGCATACAATGATGAATAAAATTGACATTACACCAGTTGTCAATTAATACCATTTAAATAAATTTTAGCGGTAAATTATGATCACATGGTCCAATGGATTAACTTGAAATCTTCGCCAAGCAGCCTTGGACAAAAATCATTACAGGAAAGTAACTTAGGTAATGGTCAGTAGAAGAACATAAATAACTGTAGAATAAGAGATATTTGTAAAACATGTATGCACCCATGACAGCTCAATAGTAGAAATGGTAATAGTCACAGTGACCTTGACTTCAAGATCGAAAGTGGTCATCAACTGCTGCTGGCCGAACGCTCATGTAATGTTTGAAGATCTTGCGCTATTGAATGGCAACAGATTTAGTCTACTGACTGACCAACGTGCAAAGCAATACAAGTGTATACCCTCTTATCAAAGATGGGGTAATCATAAAGATAACAATAACTACTGTATACCTGACATTGGTGTTCATGATTGTATCATACTGTTGTAGAGATGTTGTTTCAATAGATCCCAAATCCACAATGCCTGCACTGTTCACCTGTAACAATTAAATAATAGAAAGCAACATTAAACAGCTATCTTAAGTTTTTAGGTCAACAGACTAATATTCTGGAATCTGAAACATGTTTTCCTGATGAGTATTTTTTATAGCACCAATTACATATGAGAATACCTCTGGGTTTCAAACCAGTTGGGTGGGAAACACTGAAAAGAATTTCTGAAATTTCCAGAGCCCTGGGGGCCTCTTGATTAGTTGTCAAGAGTGTTTATCCTTTGGTTGCAGTTCCACCCTTCCTGAAAGGTGTAAATGGTAGAAATTCAAAATTGTTTACTTTTTATTCAACATTGTTTTGACCTGTATTTATTTTTCAAGCACTTGACCTCCTGTAATCAATTATCTTGGGTTAACAGGTGCTAATAAATATTAGGAAAAGCAGAACTATGATCAGACACATTATTGCACGTCACTGTGTCAGTACATTCATCAGGAATTACCAAATGTACTTGTCATAACAGACGGTCAAATGAGTAACGCACAGGAGACCGGGAAATACTTGTCGATTGAACAATGCAAGTGGTTGATTGAAGTGGCCATACAACATCGTGCTTCTGTATGAAACATATATATAATTATGTAGTGTAAAGGTTATCAACTTAGTTCTCAAGCCACTTACTAATACATCAAGTTGTCCATAATGATTGACTGTTTCATCGACGATTCTCTTCACATCATCTTCATTGGTGACATCACCTTGAATGCATAATGCCTGCAGTGATGAAAACATAACATTATACATACAGCTCCAGTAATGTATAATATAGTCAAACATTTTCTTAGTAAGAAAAGTTACCTATTTTCAAGGGCTCTTTTCAGCTGTTCAGCCGCTGAACCACCCTTTAACATTTTCACTTCCCCTGTCATTGGGCTACTTATGGAAACCTACACTAGTGTCTCCCTGGGAAGACTATTTATCTCCTGTTGATGTGGCAGCCCCTGTTGATGTGGCAGCCAACATGGGTCTACGATGCCCAGGAATAGACATTGTCCTTACAGGTACCAATTTACACATTGATAGAGTGGAGCATGTGGGTTATTCTTGGTCAGAAAAATAACCAGTTGTCTAGACGAGGTTTGATCCTGGGACCTATTGATCCAGAAGCCAACGCTCTCCACACAACTGGTATTCTGGAAAAGGTGTTTTTATAATTAACCAAGCACCATGGTAGAGAATGCTTCTCCCGTTTTCAATGTCAATTAGCTGTTTCCTTGATAATGTGACTTACATTTACACCTGACACAACCAAGTTTAAACTTGTACAAAATTTCATGAGACAACAAGACTGCGTTCAATAAACGCTTATGCCCCTGTCGAAGCCATTTCAATAAGGTCAAGGTGAAGGTCAAAATGGAGTCAGGTGATACAGGCGTGTGGAGAGTGGTCATATACAACATACATGCAAGTTTGAAAGCTTTGTAGCAAGTCATACTAATGCTAGAAGAAACGGTCAATTTGGGTTAACCAGGCCGGACGAACGAAAGGACGGACAGGTGAATCACTATATGCCTCCTGATCTATCTATACGGGGGCCTAAAAAGTTTTTTAAAAAATGGAGAAAAGGGTGGCTCCCAAGTTGTTCCTTTGCAAAGACCTAATAACCAAGGTAACCAAATATTAAACATTACATAATTTATTAGATACAGACAAGATGATAAAGTTTAATTAAAATATTGAACGAAATTATGCCAACGTAGCCTCAGTAGCCGATATGTCCATGAGCAAATGCAGGACAAAGAGAGATCACAACAGTTCAGTGAAACTTGATGACAGGTGAGTTAAATACAATATAGCTGTCTGTACCTTCTTCCCACCAAGTTGTTCACATTCATCACCAATTTTCTGCAGATTCTCCAAGTTTCTTCCAGTGATTGCGACCTTGGCACCAAGCTGACAGAACATCTTAGCTGTCCCACCACCAATACCAGAGCTGGCACCTACAAGCATGCAATATGGAAAGAAAATACATAAGGCAGTGACTGTGATTACGGTACCGTAATTCTAGCCTCTGGGTCTAGGATTACGGAAGTTCAAAGGTCACGATTAATATCAGTTATAAATGCGCAAGTTTTTAATGCACTAATTACACGAGCAACATTCGCTATAATGGTTGAAGTATTTTTGTTCACACTGCTATTATCTGTTCTCTCAATATGTCTGCCATATTTTGATAACTTCATACTATCTGAATAACTTGCATTTCATTATTTTCTGCTGTTATATCTTTACCATACAGCAGGAACAGCCAGATTAGACTGTTCCTGCATACAGTAATGAATTCTGATTATTCGACTGTACTGATATGTCAATTAATTTGTCAATAAACACTACATACTGTATGCCAAAATTTGTATAAATTCAGGAATAATTAATGTTAACATGTAATAGAAGGTGACTGCACGTTTAATTACACTCAATATAAAAACTTCTGCAATCTTAGTAGACAGTCCTCATAGGATTTGACCCAGAGGCTAGGATTATGGTACCGTAATTGTTGCCTCTGCCAATATATAATTATATACGGACATGGAACCAGCTACAGAATTAAGGGTCTTGTATTAATTCAGTATTAGTAAAATTATGGCCTTTGACTTGGTTAAACATCTTCATAAATCAGTGGTTAGTTAAGTACAGAGACACCTTTTTTAGATAATAAATACGCTGGTTGAACGAAAATCTGGTTAAATGGCAAGCACAGGAATCTTCCTTTTGAAACACACATTAATCAGGTCTAAAGCGTTAAATCAATTTTGAACTTCTTCCTTCTACAGGAACTACAGACAAAATTAATGGATATTTTAATCACTTCATAGACAAGTATATTTTCAATAAATGTATAGTGAATGGGTCTGGATATATAATTAAATTATATAAAATATAACCAGGCATGTTGCGGGAGTGGTCCAGACCACAAGTGCCTGTGCTTGATAGGGTTATGCTAGAAAATGGCTGGCATGGTTTGCTACCAAAAAGCACTACAAAACAGACAAGGCATAATACATGGCTACTACAATTATTAATTTATCTGGTCTCAGAAGTCCAAGGTCTCAATCAAAGTAGGACACTTGGGACCATAGCATTTTATTCGGACAAAACATGTTTGACTTCATTAATAAGAACACTTATGTGGACGGACGGGAATATAGTAGTGATAACTACCACAACAATTAATACAGTATCAATTAGTTTAATTTTATTAAAAACAAAATAAACGCTTGCATCTAATATGGTCTCAATTGTCCAAAGTGAAGTTTCTGGTCTCAATTGTCCTGTTGATGGTCCCAAATGTCTTTCATCTCTAATTACAATTTTGGCAGAATAAATAGAACATGTCATCTTGAGTTCTGACGCAAATAAGACATTTGATACTCGATGTATATATAAAAATGTTTTCGATGTCGAAACTATTGCTTTTACCTGTAATAAGGGCAACTTTTCCATCCAACCTTCCAATGCTGAATCCACTGTCCGCCATGTTGTTTTGTTGATATATTTCTTGCAGCAGTTACCTCCCTTACCAGTACCCAATGTAGTGGTAGTTCTTTTTATAATTTATTAATATATAGGCCTTTTATATCATGACTTCTTCTTCTTCCATATTTTTTACAGGAATCCATCAATTGAATTGTACTAAGAACTATGGTTTGCGATAAGGTAGGCCTACCATTTTAACAACTTTAAAATAGTGGAGTATTGTTATTAACAAAGACCTAAATTTAGACTGTAATTTAGGTCTTTAATTGTTATTTAAGTTAAACATCAAACTTATTAACTTATTAAACCACAAATCAGGAGTCAAAAGCAACAAAATGTACTGTAGCACACCATCATTCATATGTCAAACCACTGATTCTTCAGTATCATGTGTGTACCTATCAGACATACAGGGTGTCCAAAAAGAAAGTATACAGTTTCGGGGTATTTTTATCAACTATGAATGTTCTGCTATCGCAAAGAATTTTTGCACATGGTTAGAAAAAAGATGTAAGTTTTTTCGGGTACCAGTTTGAAAATTGTTACTCGAATAATTTTTAAAAAATGTCAATTTCCAAAAAATACCTTATTTTGACCGTGCCGTCATTTTGACGTAATTTACGACGTTTTCACAATTTCTGTCTATCGCATGTTTCCCCGGTTTGCATCCATTCTTTAAAAGTGTTGGTTACATTTACACAGATTTTTACAAACTGGTCTTCTTAAATTTCAATTTGATGTTGATCAGAAGAAAACTTGTGTATATTCGCATTTGATTGTACATGAGCGATCTCGGATAGCCCAAAAGAAAAAAATCCACATGAATTAAGACCCGGGCTGTGGGCGGGCCATTCCACTCTGCAGTGGAATTTGCTAGAAATGTTTTTGACACCAAATATTTCTCGTAATTCACCCAACACCTTGCATTGCCATGTGTGACTCTGGCTCAACTTGCATGAACCAATTTTACAACATTCAAAACAAAGGATTCGCTGCGGAGTTCCAAATCTTGCTTAACAAAGGCAAGTAACACAATGTGTTTACTTCCTTCTATTTTTGTTGTCGAAATCGCAAGTGAAAGCCTATTAAAGCCAACAAACATGCCCATGCTCGTGAGACACATCATATATAATATCGGTTTAGACATTTGTAAATACAATGCAAATATTCCAATAATGCGTGCAAGACAGGAAACACCTGAAATACAGAAATTGTGAAAACGTCGTAAAAAACGTCAAAATGACGCCGCAGACAGTATACGTTAATTTTAGAAAATTTACATTTTTAAAAAAAATATCCAAGTTACAAGTTTTAAACTGATGCCAGATAAAAATTTCATCTTTTGACTAACCATGTGCTGAATTTTTTTGCGATAGCAAAACGTTAAGATTTTATTAAAATGCACTGAAACTGTATACTTTCTTTTTGGACACCCTGTATGCCAACAATACTCAAATACTCTCAAAGTTGAATGAGAACGGTTTGTAAAAATAGAGTCGTCTTGTCAGATAAACTACTAGTATATAATGTTTATCTAGGTTCAACTGTCCTGCTATTCTTTTAAATGGGATAGTTCCCTCATTAGTATTACTTATTGAATGAACTATAGGACTGGTGTTAGCGGTATATATAGAATATGTTTTATAACATTCCAACAATAAATATTTATTTGATTTATAGAAAGCTCATATCACAAGAACGTAGAATATATATCTCCTCCTGAACAAGTCATTAATATTCAATTTGTGCGGTCAAGAAGCTTCAAAATGACTTTTATACCATTGTTTGTAGTATGTTGACTAAATGGATGTATGCTACATTTAGGTGGTGAAGACACTGCTTAACAACACGACATTATCCAAGTTTATTCCAAATTAATGATCCCTGCTTAAAAGTTTTGATCGAGGAGAGCTGCCACTTTTGTTTCTGCAGTAAGCATGTCATTCACTACCTAGTACCCGTCATTCTGTGATACACACACAGGTGAGCCAATTTCTTCAATGAAATTGTCTAAACATTGGACAAATAATTCTGAGCAGCATGTCCATTCCAGGCTATTCTATAACAAACCAAAGTTCTGGCAAACTGTCGACACATTAGACCTTGATGTAACCGTGGTGTGTAGTTCCAGTTACAACAACAGTTTCTCTCTGTATAGTTCTGAGTGACTACATCTTGACCCTGTACATGTTTTTTTGATGACCATTGGGAGCAAGCTTCATGAAGATAAGGGGAAAATTGTGGACGAAGGAAGCTATAAAGCACTTGGCAGGCCCTTTTATAACATTCAAGGGATGGTATTGTTCATGTATACCTCGTCAACCAATCAGCTTGTTTTATGTATAATTGTATACCAACATACTGAGGAGTGTTTTATACTTATGAAGGATACTTACTGCTCCTTTTATATGTAACCAAAAACTAAAAGTATTTTTACACCAGAAACACATGTCTCTGAGAAAGAGCTATGCAAAATCATATTTGCAACAATATAACGTTTGGTATAATTATTAATTGTGAAGTTTCATTGAAATCCAACCAATTGATGCAGACAAATATTCAGACACCCACCACAAATTCAATATGTCTCAAAACTATATTTTTATAGCCTAGATGGGGCAAAAATTCATTGCAACAAGGGATCAATAAACAAAAAAACAAAACTGGATTTCCACATTCATTTAAGACATTTAGAATGCAAGCGACATTTACAGAGACTTTTATATATAAAAAGCTATAAATTAAATGAAACACATTTAGAAAAAAATGTTATTAGTTCACACACATTAACAAAATGGTATAAAACAAGGAATCTTTGATCAACCCTCTCTCTCACACGATGCTAGGTAATTACATACTAGTCCCGACAGACACAGCATAGATCAGTTTAGCATTTAACAATGCTGATATAAACCATAAGACAACTTTAGTGCAGAAAGCATGGGAATGGTATACAACTTTTAGCAATCTTTATACATCAACAGATGTACATGGGTGTTAACATTGATTATCTTGTATGTAATTATTATAAATAACGAGATGCCCACTGCCTTCTTCTACATATACCGACTTGTAGCTACATACAATGAAAATTAGAACAGCATCGTGTTAATCAACAAACTCTTTCTTCGGTCATTGGATACATATTCATACATATTAAATACTGCTGATATGGTATACAATGAGTATCCACGGATTTTAAACATATAAATTGTAACATTATGTAAACAGCAACTATCTTTATAATGAGTATGTTTTATAACATTGAATAATTTCGACAGATCACTATATTCCAACCATGTGTAATTTATGATAGCTTAACAAAATTATGATTTGATTCAATGAGTTTATATGGAAATGGCTGAACACTTTTATTACACTTAAGTTCCATTTTATGACAATTGAAACAAAGAGGTGATAATTAACACCATTTAAACATATAATTCTGTTTCCATGACAACCCTAGTCTCCGCCTCCTGGATAATTGTCGTACAATGAGAATGTCACTTGACAACTTGAGTATATCGGAGGAATCAACAAGCTTGTAATATCAAATACATCAGTTTGTCATGATGATGTCAGAATAAATACATGTCTCAGTTCTTTTCAAATACCTTAACATAATGTCATGAACAAGTGCAGATATTATTCTAAGATGTGAACAAGTGTTACAGTCATGACATGAAATCATTCAAATATGTGACATATGTAATATATAGAAGAGTTTTGGTTTATTAGATATTTCAGTGCATGCTCTGCGTCAGAAAGCAAACACAAAAACTGCCCCTGCGTGTATGACAGGTTTACAATATATCAGCATGTTTCCCATTGTTTATATTGTTCCACTTATTGAGTCTCAAGATATTTCAGCAATTCATCAATAAATTTCCTCCTCTACAACATGGACGGCTGTTAATCATCCTCGTCTCTCCCACCAGGTCCTCGTGCCTTAGGGCCTCCAGCTGCCTTAGCCATAATAATCTGTAATAGACAATACATTGTTTAATAATGTGCCAACATGCTACTTTTCCTTCACACACACTTTGACATCTAGATGGTAAACTTTATTATTTCACATCAATGGTAAAACATTTTCAAATCAAATCAAATATTCTTATCATCCAAATTGAAATGTCCATATTTTTTCAATGTTTTCTAGTTTCAATTACATACTTAACTTATTACACAGCACTTCTAGCAAAATTCAAGTGTATTCATAATTCACACATAAGAAAATTTCTAAGTGAGGCTTGCATTGTTGTTCGTACCATTTGATTCAAAAGGAAAAGAGGGAAATGTGACATATTTAGAGTAATCTAAAGTTGACATATTAACTAAACCAAGCAATCTTACCTGATCGACTCTGAGTACAGTACATGCAGCAGCTGTAGCAAATTTAAGACCCCAATACTTGGCCAGGTAAAGATCAAAGATTCCTCGTTCTGTTGTATCAAATACAGCAGCACCCGCAGCCTAAAATTGTCATTATATTACATATTATAATACATTAGAGCTGATCAACTAAACAAATTGTTTACATCAATAAGGGATTAAGATGACATGTATACAGCATATTCCGATTGCATTTGAGCATTAAACTTTCAACTAAATGAGGAAAAATCATAGAAATTATGGAAAAACTCAATTTACTGAGAGAGATATTGTAAAACTAGTCTTATAACTTCCATTGTATTGATTAAGGCATGAGGTTAAAGTCAGTGAATGAATTAGTCAAAGTCTTGTTTACGAGCATATATATTATGAGCACTTTAAGTTGTAAAGCAAGTGTTTCAATTTAAGTCCACCATGATGTGATATTAAGAGAGTAGTAATCAAAGTACTGCTAGGAAAAGGAAATAAACCCTGAGTGGAGATTGATATACACGAATTGTCAGAGATGCGATAGTTACCTCAATATCGACTCCAACGTTCTTCTTGCCTTCTTGATGAGCAGCGTACAATAGAGACAGTACTTCAGTCGCCTGAAATATAGGACAAGGTTTTAGTTATTTGTACACAGCCAGTCCACTGACACATGTGTGTTAGATTAATTATGAAACATAGTGTATAATTTAAACACCAGTTATGAGATCAACCTTGGGACCTTTGGCAAGAGGCCTTCTTGAATGAAATATTGAAATTGTATAAAGAGGGAGTGAAAATCGATGACAAAGCTACTCGTAGAAATTATTTGGCAGGAAAATAAAAGTGTTTAACAGTAGTTTAATTTAGATACAAATGTTTGTTTTGGAATAAGTCATAAGTTCCAAGGAAATGTCGATACACATGTTCACTTGATACTAACTAATGTGAGGTAAGTTGTTATACATGTGTCTATAGCTAGTAAATACTAAACGATTCTGACATAATGTCATCTCTGTATATCCTACCTTAACTCCAGCATTTTCAGATATGGTTCTTGGAACAACTTCTAGGGCTTCAGCAAATTTCTTAATAGCATATTGTTCCAGACCAGGAGTACTTTCTCCTAGTGTTGTTATTTGTTTGGCTAGTTCTATTTCTGCAGCCCCAGCACCAGGTACAAGTCGGTTTTCTCTAGTCAGAGCTAAAATAAACATACATTGAATCAGTATTGATACAGAGATATGGGTAAAAGTTCTTAATTTTCAAAATACTGAAAACTGCTCATCAATATACCGAACTAGATGATTTTCATATTAATTTCATAGAGCATTTTTTTCTAAAAATACTAAAATCAGTATTTATACTAAAATCAGTATTTAGACTGAAAACATTTTTTGCTACAGATAAAGTTTAACGAGTCTTCTCAACAACCATGTCAACACAGATATTCTTCAAGCAATAATAGTTGTGCAAGACTCTATATGCTGCTATTGTTTTAAGTCAGCACCACACCCAATCTTTAAACATTATTCTGCTGTAAAAATTTTAAAACTATCATTACTTAGTCATTACAATAAGTTGATATTTTTTCTCGAATTACTTTTATTTTCTGCAGAAATGTTTTTGTAGAGTACAAAATCAGAATTTTTTGAGTTATTTTGAATTGACTTTATGCCAGAGCAGAGATCGCTCCTCCTGGTTGTTAGTGGAAAGCTGCTCGCGAAGGTTTTCAAGTTAATCCATTGGACCACATGATTATAATTCACTGTTAAAAATGATTTAATGGGTATTGATTGACAACTGGAGTAATATAAATTGTATGACCCCTGAGCATTAGAAACAAGTATTTACCTTTATATGTGTTAACACCATCATTGATAGCCCGTTCCATATCATCCATGATATTATCTGTAGATCCACGGATGACGATAGTTGTGATAGCGCTCTCTTCTTTATCTGAATAATAAACAATAACAGGTCAGTACACATAACATACATAAAACAATCAAACATGTGCATTAATCAAATCTATCACGATAAACATAGAAATCAAAGAACTTACTGATACATGTTAATGTAATTGGAAATTGTACTGTCAACAAAATTTCTTATAAGTTAAGTGACCACATTTCAGCATCACTGGCTTAAAATGACCTTACAACCTCATTAGACTGATACATATTTGAAATCGGCATTTAAAGGCGCTTCTTAAGAGCCTGTTTTCATGAAAATCGGAAGTTGTCATGTTGACCAAAATGAAATTGTAAAAGCGGGTTTTTCCATAAGTAAAGAGTAAATTTTACAGTTTTTTTCTTGTTTCCTCAAAATATGGGTTTTGTACTTACAAACTTTTCATTCTAAGCCATCGATATATAAATGAATTAACAGGACAACTGTAATAAATGTGTGCCTACCTTGTCTGAATACAATAACTGGAGTATCACCAACTTCATCAACATAGACATTATCACAGTATCCAGATTCTTCTGTTGTTGGTGGGGTCTACAAATAAAATTATCAGACATTATCACACATTCAACTACTGTGTAAGAGGACAATTCCTGTAACAGAAAAGCCAAATTTGAATTTCAGACATTTGGTGCATGGAATAATTAGTCAGATGTCTAGCAGAGTAAAGTAATATAGTATAATGTGAATATCTAATTTTGAAGAGATTGTGTATCATCAGGTACTGTGCAGCCCCAGTATGAACACGGATACAATATATTAACTAAACCAGATATATCAGTTATACAAAACATTTAAGTGATTATAAACATCAACTTACAACTCTAGGTAGAGGGGTAGCTCCGACAGCTTTACATAATCGTCTAAGATCCCATTTTGACATCAATCTTAAGATAAGTATCTTATACTTATTGCAGAAATGTTGAGCCATTTCACCGACTTTACCACCGGCAACAATTACTGTACAGCCAGTGTCAGCTATAGACTTGATTTGCTACAAACACAAAATGATACAGTATTTAGTAACTATAAACAGTTAAAGCTAAATGCATCTGCCATTTTTTAACAAGATCTTATATCAGTAAAATCCTTGCAATTCTATGCAGTGAGAACACGTACTTCAAATAGAATAGAATTTGTTTTTCACCATTTTATTTTGGGCTTATGATGATTTGGGTCTGAATGAACATTCAACTTTTTATGATCTGAATAACATTTTTATTTTCCAACATCTCTTCGAATTACTTTTTTACACAGCTGAGAAATTAGGAGTGTACAATATCAGATTCATGATTAATATGTAGGTATACCCAATTGAACCGTGACTAAAAATTATTATCAACAGTTGACAATTCAATACATACTTGTTCTACAAGATTTTCTTCTCCCTGGCTGAAATTCATCAATTCTTCAGCGCTTGTGATCTTAACTGTCCCCTATACAAACAAAATAATATACAGATTAGTATCAGTATGTGACACAGGAACATAGAAATACAAGTGCAGGCTGAACTCATGCACTGTAATAGAATATTCAAATTTGTATCACTGAGCAATCATTATTTTATTATTCAGAATCTAGATCTATTGTAAGATATGGAAATTTAGAGTTCAAAGGATCTAATCAAGGATCGAATATAATCCATGATTATATATCTAAACCCTTAACTATACACTTATGTTGCCCCACAGAGAGTGTACTGAACAGTCCAGTTAGGATATTTTGAGAGTTACATAGCCATTTATGTGTACCAAACGATAAGAACCATAAACCGAACACCTAGTTTTGTTAAGCACTGAAATTATTCGGCGCATATTTGTATAAGCCTTTAAAATGGGTTTTACACTGTTGAAGACTCGTAGCGGATTCTACCACTGCATCACTCTATTCATACATCACACGGCACAGGACTCTGCGCTTTGCAGCAACAAAGATATACATGTATCTTACTATATAGGCCAACTTTATATTGCGATTCAACCTGAGACAAGGTGACAATGTTTCATACCTTAGTTTCTGTCTGCATAATATCAAGTGGACAGGAATATACTGCTATTTTACATTTGGTTGCCTTGGTTACCTCCCCTTCTACAGCTCTCCTAAATACCATACCTTGTATGATAGATGACTGAAGTACGCCTGAACCCTGTAATAATATAATATGGTCAGGTTAATGTATCAAGCGAAAAGCGCCAACATCACTATAATTTATTTTAGTATTTTTGACAGATATCTACATTTAAGTTTGGTGTCAAGAGTTAAAACCAACAGCAGTGGTTAATTTGGGTTTTGAAAACTAATAATAAGTCCTTTCGCACTGAATGTAATCAATGAGACTCACAATGAAAACAAGTATATTCCCAAATTTAATGAGGCTCAAGCCAGTTTAACAAGTCAGGGACTTAGGACAAAATGACACATTGCAACAGTGGGACATTACATATTTATTATCAACGACTGCACATTATAAGTCATTTTTTGAGATGAGTGAAATAAAGAAATCAACCATGTTTAATGATATTGAATGACAAGTTTATCAAGTTATTATTTCTGGAGGTAAGTTATGTGATTAAACATATCTGAATACTGCCAAACTATTAAAATGTAGTCTTGCATAGTTATCTAAGCAAAATATAGAACAATTCTTACCAAAATTTTGTTGACCCGAATATTATCGACATTGAATGTGGCCTTTTCGGACATAATTGATACTGAAAAATAAATATGTTAATTTGAGTGAAATATACATGAAATTTAGAAGGAAACATGTAGTTACTTAGTATCATGTGGTTAACATAATCATGAAAATGCAGTCAACCATGACCATAGTATCTTACTGAGATTGTGTTAATAAGACCTACAAATAACTATTGTTACATTAGTATAACCAGACAGACAACTTCCTAAAACCATGCCAACCAGTTTTCCAACTGAATAGAACAGAACATACCTTTTATTAACCCAAATCGTAATTACGACACATGAGTATACTGTACATAATGCATGTTACATATATAAATATAATATAATGCAGTCATGGTGAAGTAATGGCAATTAAAAATAATAGATGATGCTAATATGATGGAAATCTTAACAATTTTAAACAATAGATGGCTCGCCAATGTCTAATGTAGAGTGGGTAAAGAGGGGAATAAAACTCAGTGATTTGAAATAAATGATACTAAATAAATTCTAATGATTCTAAATAAAGTCTTAATAAGTATGGATAATTATGTTTTTCCGTTGGTTTAGGTTTAGTAAATTACTTAAATATAATTAAATATTTAACAGGAGCAATACATTTAGTTTAACATTCATGATATATGCAGAGTATGGTTTTTTTTTTACCAATTTGTTCATTCGCGCTCTCATACACAACCAAACACAGTTATCATGAAGTATAATAGTGCCACAGTTCAGAAAATAAAACAAAAAATCATAAACCAATGCATACCAACTAACAATATGCACAACTCCTATTGGGACTTGAAGCTCCACATTGAATTCTGGGCAACAATTGCTGACAAATAATATGATGATGAACAAAACTGCTACTCTATTATTAATGTCCTCCTATTGATTGCAATGGAAGACATTTTGTGATAATTTCATACACCAAATATCTTGTAAACATTTATAATTCTTACCACAAGCATCAGCCACCAACTTGGCCAAGAAATCTTCATTACCGTACTGTTTGCTCATCAATGAGGTCTTAATAGCACGAGCAACCTGGGTTCTGTCTCGAAGTTCTTTTTGCTGCTCGCAAACCAAATCTATAACAGAAAATTGAAGTAAACACATTTATTTATAATGAAAATAGAGATTTTACTTTTAGACTGGAATCTACAAAAAAAATTAATATTCTTCTGAAATACAATGGAACAGTTTAAATATTGTCTTTTTGATCAAAGTAACATTTTTACTGTGTATAGTAACATTGGTCCTAGAACTTAACACTTGAATTAACAATAATGATATACAGCTTTACCTGGGAGGATGTCTAAAGCTTTTTTCACTGCAAGTTCATATCCCTCAGTGACTTCAGTAACAGATAGACCCTGAAACATACAAGTACTCAATTTACATGTAACTAAATTAGGCCAAATCATGTTATAACTAAAAATGTGTCCGTCAACACGGTTGCTCCAATTGGGTGAATATAGTAAAAGTAACAAAGGGCCATAACTCTAGTAATTGCCATCATTAACGGTCAACTATTCATCAAGGTTGGTAGTCAATACCAATGCTATATGCCCCCACTTATTAAGTGTTAATACAATAAATAACAGCATTACAAAAGATAATTACATTAACAAGACTGTGTTCAATCAACCCTTATGCATTGGTGGTAGCCTTGTCTATAATGACTAGCTAAGTCAATCAACTTGAAAGTTTTGTAACTGTCAAAGGAACGGACAGGTGTATCACTATATGCCTCCACATCAGAAGATGTTCGGGATATAAAAACAAAGAACATATTGAGAGTTCTTGACTAACTTAATCCACTAGTTTACCTACCATTCTCAACAACATTTCAGCGTGTTCAAGCAGGGCACCAGCAAAGACAAGCACGAAGTTGGTACCATCACCTACTTCCTGTTCTTGTTGGCCACTAGCTAATACTAACATCTTAGCAGCAGGATGCTGTACTTCAAGCTCACTCAGAATGGTGGCCGCATCATTTGTAACAAACAACTTCTCCAAATGGTTAATAACCATTTTATTTTGACCTGAAAGATTTAACATGAAATTATTTCATGTACCATCTCATTTAAGTGTACATGAAAGGCTTATGTGTACATGTTTAATATATAATGTAAAATCATTTAATTTCGATGGGAGGAAATTTCGTGGTTTTGGTAAATAAGACCATTACGATGGGACGTTAATTCGTGGGTTTTGCTATTCAGGTAATAAATACAAGGGTCAAAATTATTTGAAGGATGAAAATTTACCTGAAATGAAAATTCACAACAAATTTTTAATCAATCGCAGAAAAATAGATTTGTGTTCTAGATCATCTCATTAAAACTACATTCAAGCAGCAAAAAAGTTCTTGAGCCTAGCATGCCAGTTTCAGGCAGTTGGCAAAAAATAATAACTAATTATACAAACCATGGGGACCAAATGCAGATCTTGTAGTCCTAGACAACTCCTTGCAAGCATCAATATTTCTGTAGACTGCTTCATCCAGACCAGAATAGTGCTACAAAAATGGAAGATGTGTTTGATTAATAAGTAAATGAAATATCTATCGATTCATTATTTCTGACAACCATACAGCTTGAGTGCAGCAAATAGTTGGCAAGTAATTCGGGGATTTGCTTTTGTGTAAAAATAGGACTATAGGAATTAAATTCTCGTAATAATTTAGCACTGCCTATGGCCAAACAAGAGCACCGCAGTGCCTATGAGTACTCCAGTTAAACTTTCTCGTTTTTGATAACAGGGGCAGATAACTCAATTAATATAGGTCACAGGGTTATCAGGCCTGTCAATATGAACTCCTTTGGTGATGCTAAATGACTATGCTAAGTTTCAAGTAGTCACCTTCGCTAGTCTTTGAAAAATGAAAATAAACTTAACCAATTGATGCATGCGCACAATCCTGTCGAGCTAGATCAACTTGGCCGCCAGAAAAAGTCTGATTCCGTCAAGTCAGATATAGGAATGCACATCCCTGTCCTAAATTGGGATCTTTACTGAAACCAGTAACTTGTCAATACATGCATTTGTTGTGCAACTCAACGATAAAACTTGATTAGGTACGAATTATGAATTTAACTGTTTAGACATAAAAGAAATTAAACTCATGTTTAATGTATGGTAGATCTATTAAGGAATTGATAAAAGCTAAGTGACACTATTAAAATACTGGTGGAGTGAATCATTACTGTCACTGTCAGACTGACACAAAGTGCCAGGAGTAAAGCGAGATGATACAGGGCTTTCATTTGACTCTTGAAACTGCATTTTGACTCTCGAATATGACAAAAGTGCCTAATTTGACTCTTGAAAATTCAAGTCTGAGAGTCAACTTTACTATACTTATAGTACAAATTTTCTAGCAAAAGTTTGATGACTCTCGTAAATTGAGAGTCAGGAGTCATTTTGACTCTTCATTTTTTAAGCCTAATGAAAGCCCTGTGATATGAATGCAATCAACCAACAGCAGAATAAATTTCTGTTCGGATTGAGCATGAGAAATACGTACACATTTATTCACAAAGAATGATTGTAGCAATTTGTTGGTTGTATCCAAAATTTATTGTGATATTCTCGAACATTCGCGTCTATTTCACTATACAAAGAGCGAACATGTCAGAACTATTCCGAATAATCGCCGATCACATGGAAGCAAACAATGCTTTATTTTTAAGCAAATTGACTTGTAACAGCGTTTAAATTAAATCGGTAGTGTACAATAATGTAGATTAAATTAATGTAATGCAAAATCTATCTAAAATACCTTCGCTCCATCTTTCAACATTTGGGCAAAGCCCGGAGCTTTAGGAACGTGCATCGCCATGTTCGGAAATCTGTTTGTGAACTGTACGATTGAATATCTTGTTCTGAACAGAACATAATTCTTGTATAGCGCCAGGCAGTTTCTCGACCTCTTCAGTAAAAGATAAACCATACCTGCATACTAGACCTAATATATAAAAGGAATTTATTTTTACGTAATTGGATAATATAGAACTGTCTCTTAGATTTGAATTTTCTCATAAATTATGTTAGAATAACTTCTGTCGTTGCTATGGTGACGCTTTCCAGTAACAAGGAGCGTCGATCTATCTAATTCCTATTAACAACTCCTCCAATTTTGTACTTAGGACAGTACTTTGTTGTATTTGTCATGTATAACCCTGATGTCATTTCTGCGGTACTGAAGATAAGACAATTGGTCATTTCAAGGTGTCGTAGTTCTAAGCAAATAATTGGACATGATTAGAAATTTCATTTCAGAAATTCAACCAAACACATTGATAAATACTTTATACAGGACGCACACATCTTGTTACAATTGAAGGACATGCTGGCGGTGAAGAAGGCCATACAAGCATTTTGATACAACGTGCATTATTACTTTTTCTTCGTTTCTCGATTTATTTGCAGAACACACTGTGTGGTATTGTCGTAAATGAAATAACTGTATACAAGGGCGTTGCAATTCGATTGTGTCTAGCTCAGTTTCTGTAGTCCGCCAGCTTGAATGCTTTCATGTTTGAGCAGTAGCGATATGTTGTAGGGAGAATAACAATCAAGACTGCCAAACTCTTCAAAACGACTTAAATAAAGTGATGAAATGGGAAGAAATATGGGAAATGGAGTTCAATACTAGTAAATGTGTTGTCCTAAATATTAATAAAAACAGAAATCATATTACTTATAATTATGTATTACATGGCCATATTTTAGAATCAGTTGACAGTGCCAAATGCCTTGGAGTAAATATATCAAATGACCCCTCACCGAAACTCTGGAATGCACTGCCAACAGCGCTCAGAGACAGTAAAACACTACCGTCTTTCAAGAAAGCGCTGAAAACGCACTATTTTACTATAGCTTATTCATGCGGACTGTGTGTATGTTCCCATTAACTTGGCGCCCTATCATTGGGTCCAACGACCCACATGTTACCAGGACTATAAGCCCCATACATCTATTGGTAGATCCCTACTATTAAATTTAGTAGAGCCCCGTCAACTGTCTTCAATAGATCCCTACTACTAGGTTTAGTAGCGCCCCGTCTACTGGGTTAAGTAGAGGCCCGTATAATGGGTTAAGTAGAGCCCCGTCTATTGGGTTAAGTAGAGCCCCGCCTACTGGGTTTAGTAGGTCCTACTTTTATATTGTATGTACATTATATACTGTTATAACCATTGTAACCATGTATTAGTCATGATTGTACAGCACTTTTGAACGTGTGTATACATGAAAAAAGGGCTATATAAATATGGCATAATAATAATAATGAATCAAATCATGATACACGCGATACTACCTCTGGGTTGCTAACCAGTTCATCTCTAGCTTTGTTTCAGAAATGATCAAGTGCCCCGGCCGAGGATCAAACCCGGGACCACTCGATCAGCAGTAAAGCAGGCTATCCGCTCGACCACCGTACCACCTAATCAACTAGGATGGCAGACGAGACATCAACAGACTGACTATGTTTTATAAAATCTGACAACTGGTTCATACACTGTGTTGGGGAAAGTGTTAAATGATTGGATAGAAATGTAGGGTAAACGCTTTTTCGTGCTATCCAAGTCAGCATGCTGACATGGTCCCAAAGTTAGCAAATGGCTGTACGGTTCGCCAATCGTCACCGATGGCGGAACATCGTTGGCCCAATGTTGGCCCAACGTAATTTTACAGCGGTTGGCTACATTTGTACAATGTCCCAACGTCGATAAACTTACATACTACCGACAGTGTGAGCGCATACGGTGGACCAACATTTCAACATTTAAAATGAATCATACTTGATATTATTGTTGTTGCTACTGCTGTTATTCTTGATGATACTGTTTCTGTTTCTGCTGTTTCTGTTGTTGCTGCTGCTGCGGCTGCTGCTGCTGCTTACTTCGATGATAATATTGATGCTGCTGTTGTTGTTGCTTCTGCTTATGACGAGGATGGTGTTGATGGTGCTGTTATTGTTGATGCTGTAATAGTATTACCGATGGTGAGAAGTATTATGTTGATAATTGCGATTAGTTAGAAATTCGTGTGTATTATTGAAATTACACTTGTTTCAGGTTTATTATAATTTTGACACAGCAAATAATATTTGTAGAAACTTGTGTTGTTCTTCGTTTACAACTAATTTGACCAGACGATACGTTACGTCGATAAATAGAGACATCTGGTATCAATCAATGGATTGGTGAGTGTGTTACAAATAGAGGATCTTGAATGAGTGCTCATTCCTTACCATTTTTTATTAAACGAGTAGACAAAACAATATGACACGAGGTTCTGCCGGGTGTCATATTATTTTGTCAACGAGTTTAATAAAACTGGTAAGGAATGAGCACGAAGGTATGATTCTATTTATCATATAACCTTAGTATACGCTAAATATCTTAGAAAATGTTACAAGATACAAGAAGATTTATTTTACGTCGGATATATATAAATGTAACGCTTTTGTTCTTTGGACAAGATTAAAGACACAGGTAAAACAACTCACAGCACTATTAATCAACTGTATTTTCCTAATACGATAACACATGACAAAATAATCCAATAATAGTATCCAAATGCTAGATCCATAAAATATTACAACACACGTGTCCTGATGGTAAAACGGACTGACGTTAACACTGTCCTGATGGTAAACTAACTGACCGACTGACTACTCAAGTCAATCCTTTATATACCACAAAATGATCCGATAGATCCGACAAGTCCGACAAATCCGGTAAGTCCGGTAAGTCCGGTAAGTCCGACAAGTCCGACAAGTCCAGTAAGTCCGACAAGTCCGGTAAGTTCCGATTCGTTACATAAACATATAACATTAGCTAATAGCTATTTTCCGACAAATAGAAGTAAATAAGATATAACATTTAGAAAAACAGCTACAAAGTTAGAAGCACATGTATAAGATTATCACATATAACAAATTCCATCTTTATAAATGATAATAATAAATTAATAATAAATAAGATTTCAAGCAAACAGGGTAAAAGGAATGGCATAAGAACATATTTCATGCATAAATAAGAATTTAGTGTAGCACATAAAACAATTAATATTAGATCACAGGCAATCATGATATATAGTACTATAATCCCATACAACAATAAAGAATAACATAGTTATTACAAATTAAAGAGTAAGCATAAATGGAGCAGCAAGCCAAATTATAAAATACAGTTCATGCAATAAACTTGAAACACAGCGCAAAATTATAAAACACAGACCAAGCATTAAAACTGGACACAAGCAAAATTATAAAAACACAGTTCAAGCAATAAATAAACTGAACACAAATCAAAATTATAAGACCTTAATATAATAGATCCTGCCGTAGTTAAGGCAATAAAACTGTACACATAATAAGCAGTAAAAACCATGTGCACTTGGCATATTTGCATTTTGGGACTGTCCAAGTGCGCAACAGTCTGGCAAATTCTTTGTAGTTATCTATAGTTATTGTATGCTGCATGTGTGCATGAGGGTTAAAACATAATTAAGTGGTACTTAGAGCGTGACGCACGGACTTCGTTTGTGGCTAACTGGTCGATTCGAGGCACAGATGGGCTTCTGAATCTGAATATATACGACGTAGGGCCTTTTACGGCATATACACGTCGGGGAGAGAGTGCTTTAATTAGTCGCTGTAGGATAGAGCTGTTTTGAAGCTCTCCACAGATTTGGCGCACACTTGACTGTCCTCCTGTTGGTTCCAATCCACGATTGTCTTAGGAAAATACGAGTTCTTATATAATTGCGTGTTGCACTTCACAATTTTATAACATCGGGATTTGTTTCTGATTTGATTTTCCACTATTTTTTTGGTTTCAAAGCCTGAGTGGCGTTTAGGCTTACGTTACGCGTAACCTTGAACCAACCGACCGACCAACCACCGTCAAGCTAATTTGCATATTTCTGTAACGGACTGGGAGTGCATTATGATAATTCCGTCACGGCTTTAATGCACTCCCATACCGCATGTTATGTTATAAACGGCTGTCTAGTATGTTTGATATCATTATCAGTACCCAGTTAGTACTAGGACTTAGCTAGTACTCATCGCTGGAAATATATGTTCACTCGGTTAAATTCTCAATAAATATTTGTCGTGAAACAAACATGTTTGTTATCCCAGAATGCCTTGGTAACGCCGGTCAATTCCGAAAGTGCACGTTTCGCCACGGAAATTGCCGACGTCGATTGTTGACTTGCGCATGTCTGAATTTACACATGAGCAGACTTCCAGGTTTTCCGGAAAATATTTGACAAATTACGGCTCTTTACAATTGGATGAATTGATTATTTCCTAGTTATTCTGGAAGATAATGAAGAGACCTAGAAATGCGGATTGTGCTAAATTGCGTAGACCACTTAAAAGGAGTAAAATAAGTGAAGGATTTTACGGAAGGTGAGAGCAAAATTTCCAATATGGCAGCAGATTACATGATGATTTAGGAATAATAAAACCTATAATTCACGAGATGCATCGAAGTACTGGGAAAAGTGGAGTAAAAACCACCATTGCACTTAATGCCTTGAATGATTTAAACCGTGAAATGTGTGCTATGTTTCCTGAACGTGAAGTTTCCTTTGTTTACATTTTGTCTGTGGTTTCTGAACCAGGTCAGGATTTAGTTTCTTTGGCAACCGTTATCTCTAAATTTATATTGTAGAATTCATTATGTTTGTAAAATTCTCTTCTTCAGGAACCAAAGATGAAAAGTAACACAATCAATAAAGCAATTGCAGGATTCAGAATTTTATTTCTAACTCAAAATTAATTGCACCATAAAGTTGCACAATGCAAAGACGTTCATACACTGGATATGAAAGTAGAGTATTTCTTAGAGCATTTCTGATTAGCTGACCCGAGATTATCAGTCACGTGATCCACCTACGTCACACGATTGAAGAAGACGCTATCCGCCATCTTGGATTTTTCGGATGAAAGAAGATTTGTGTTCCTTTTAGATAAGCGGTTTTAATGTTTAATCCTCCGTCGAACTGAACAAATGTGGGCATTTACTGACTCTAAAATATGTATTCTATGTTTAAGGTACAATATTTTGTATGATACGTCCACTATATTAAAATAAATCTCAGATTCGTGCGAGGTATCGAAGTGGAGTTTTCGAACCGACAAATCGGCCCGAAACAAATTATGCTGTTTTTTTTTATTCTTTTAGAGCTATTCGTACTCGCTTTTTTATGGAATATTATTTTTTTGTAATCTTTGGACTGTCTTGAAAATACTTGTGGTAATGAAACAACTTCGTTTTTCTATTTGATGGGGTAAAATTGAATTCTTAATCGAACGTCCGAATCCAAATTTCGTTCGTATTTCTGCTCGCCATCAATGTGTGAAAAACATAATAATTTCCTATTTTAATCGAAGTTTCGGTGTATAAAACAATTCAAATGACAATAAACATGTTAATACTCTATCAAATAGCCAATTTGTCTCAATAAAAGTCGATTATTAGACATTTAAACCACCTGTCCACTCCATTAAAGATGGCCGTTTTCGTAGCAATATCGGCGGAAATTAACGGAGTTAACCGAACGCGGTAAAATCAAGGTTTAGCGGAAACGGTCGATAATTACCGAAGCGTGCGCAGTGCATTGTGGATCATCTACGATTTTCGGTAAAATCGATGACTTTCAAATCCAGTGTATGAACGTCTTTGCACAATGTTAAGCAATGTAATTATGACATAGCCTCATAGGTGACTAGGTCATGGTAGGAATTAAGATATTAGCAATATCTATAATTAGTGAAGAATTTGTTTAAGTAATTAGCCATTGCCAATTATAATTTGTCTGACAAATGGCTACATCTAAAGTAGATCAATGATCAGTGTGGCAGATTAAATACCAACATCATATGAACTGTCAGACTGCAATTTCTTTCAGTCTATTTCATGATCAATGGAGTTGCGGCGATACCATCAATGGATAAGGATACAGCGATTTTTTTCACCCTTTTGGGAACGGGTCCTGTACCCTTGGAATTGGGAATTTTTGTGTCGCGAAATCCTTGAAATTGGGAATTTTCGAGTCGCGAAATCCTTCAAATTGGGAATTTTCGCGTCGCGAAATTTGTGAAATTGGGAAAAACTAAAAATCTAACAATTATATGAACTGGTACTATTTAATACAGCATAAATGTGCTTAAACATGATATGATGCACCCTATGATGTCAGTTATGTCCTCAGCTGGTCAGACATTCCTCACAATGTCCAGGACCAAAGACAACACAACACTATCAATGCATTGCGCGTGTCCTGGTCAAGTCTGTTATGGTTACCCGTAATTGTGCAACAGAATTCATATTCTACAGATGCTGTGCTTGTGGACAGAAACCTCCCCAACAAAATGAGCTTGTACATAATGGCTGTCATCATCTGACCCAGCATCCCACTCCTTTTGGGTAGCATGGGTCTTTTAACCCCCTGTCTAGCAAAACAGGGCGGGCAACAAAAAATTTGGGGTGACATTAGTTAAAAGTGTCCAAACTAGTTGGCTACGTTTGTTTTACATCTGGGTCGAAAATGGTTGAGGACGAATGCATAATCTAGAAAAGTGTAAAAAAAACTTATACTTATTACTAAATTCAAGCGGGATTCAATTTATATCGACGAAAAAAAGTTTATTATTCAACTTATTACGTTAAACAATACAAAACCACTCGGCGAGCGGCCAATCTTTTGTCCACGGTAAATTATCGGACCTAAATTATCATGTTTGTTTACGGTCGCAACATGCGTTCGTTTGACCATGATTAAACCACGTGGACGTGCTGAACCAATCGTAATTATCGTTATAAATACGTATCTAAAAATAGGCATAGGAAAACCAGTGATTGGGTCGTGTGCATACGGGCTCTTGTTACGCACGCGCAAACGAATTGTTTTTAATGTAAACTTCCGGAAACAGATAAATTCCGTTCTGCACGTACCTTACAATTGCCGACATTGGATATAAAACCATTGGGAAAACACTGTTTCTGATTTGGGAATGAGCCGTCGGCGATTTGGAAACGGGTCCGGTCCCGATTGGGAACGGGTCCGTTTACCGGTACCGTCCAAAGAAGGAAAAAAAACGCTGGGATATTTGCCTAAAAGATACAGTATCACGCTGCATAATTGGGTATAGATACTTGGGCTGACTTGACTGTACCGTACTACTCTCGCGATTTTTGTCTAAAGTTGTGTGTTTGCGTGATTGGAGTCATAGTGCAATCATGCTGATCCTAAGCGTCGCGAGGAAATCGTCGCAAAATTTCCCTTGCCTTCTTGCAGAAATGAGCGGCGCTAAAACGCCTCTCGCTGTAAAGCAGCGATTTAATTTTCATTTGTACGTTATACTGTAATTGCGTTATATATGTAGAGTAGACTGAAATTTCATATTTTTTCCATGTCAATTTCAGACAATGAAACAAATAAATAAGCATAAAATGCTGGTGCAATAATATTCAAATAATTTGATAAACAATGATTAAAATAGCAAAGTCAATATTTTAGTTGGACAAAATTTTTTGTATCTAAGCGTGTGCAAGTATAGATTAAAAAAATATATATAGACACAGTTGAAACCAAATGCCTAGATGGTAGTCTCTCAGCAGTGAATTTCTCTTATTACGTCGTATTACTCGGTACACAGTGTCACCACTTGCCAGTATTAACTCCCGACTCGCATGCAATCAGGTCAGCGCTTATTATTAACATAATGATGATCAATTGGCAGTTTGATAAGTTTATCTTGATTGCCATGATTTTCACGTTTTTTATGACCATGCGCGTGGTCGCAATTGCCGCATTTCGCCAGTGACAGAAGAGTGGACAATCGCACTAAAAACGTGAGGATTTTCCACTAAGTAGAAAATGGTCCACGGACGCATTGTGATTTAGGCAAAACTCGCGAGAGCTTACTGTAGCTTTGTAGGTTAAAAAACGAAACATTGTCTGAATTAAGGTCAGAATTAAGGTTAAACACGCCTCTAAAGTAATTGAAATAATTTACCTAGTAATTTATTTACTTCTTTGGGAATATGTCCAGTCAGATCAGATGAATTTTCGAGTCGTTATAACTTATAACATAGGCAAGTAGTGCCAAGTGAAATGGAGAAAAATATTAAATGTGTCTGTTTACTTGTTTCTTTGGACTTAAACTATGCTTTTTGTCAAAAAATGTTCGTAACTTTCTCATTTGATGTTGGATTTTGAATTTTTTTAAAAATGTTCATTAAGAAATTCTCCATTCAATTTTGGGAATATTATAGCCTATTTGCTATTGGTAAAGGGTCCATTTAGTAACGGTTTACCGGACCCGTCTAAAAAACTCTAAAGAATGAAAAAATCACTTATCACGCTACTAATAATACTAATTTAACTAAATGTTTCAATCTGAGCAGTCTGCCAGACTCGTCAATCGTTAAGTCTTATGGTTTTGATAATATATACAATGCAGTCTCCAAGCTAAAATGACAACAAAAATGGCAGATGTTATAATCCTACTGCAGTGAGACGCATATAATATCATCACTAATAACAGATTACGAAGTAAATCAGGCGGGAATCGTGTCACAAACTGTTAGGTGGGATTTCTTCAACCTTTTACAGACTAACGATCTTAGCGCATTGATTGCAGTAGAGGAAGGAATTTTTGCTGCATCAACTTTTACAGAGTTATGTCCTTTTGTTACTTATACTATATACCTCAATAATTACTAAAATCCCTATTCTTTCCAATGTCATTGATATGTGCAATAATGGCGTCAGCCGTGTGCAATGACACATACATTTGTAGTTCACCCTGAAAACAGAAAGGTGGGTCCAGGATTGGAAACATATCTTACCCACTTACAAATAGCAAAATTTTATGCAAGTTTTTGGGGCTTCACCCTGCACCCATTAGAAGCCCTAACATCCCCCTCAACCCCCCCGGCTTGCCAATCAGTTTTCGCTCCCCCAATTAGAAATCCTGGATCCACCCCTGAAGGATTGGTGCTTAGATGGTAAAACCCCACTGTTGTTGTCAATATCAATATGCATACTACATGATGAAAATAGGTACATCATACATGTACTAGGTTTAATGCTTGGAGGGCACTCACCAACTAGTATGGTATGACCATACTGTAATATTCCTGTACATTATAGTTGATATAGAGTCACCTGTTACTGACAGTTAATAGAGATTATTTCTGTCCAATACATGCAACATGTATACATATTGCTGTCATGTAATAACATTATCTCTCCAGGTGGTAAGCCAGGGCTGCCAGGTTCTGTACGCTATACTAGTAGTTGTGTCTTATGTTGTTATTATTGTTGTTTTTTCCCCACTATACTGGGGGGGGGGTTCTGTTCAGAATTCTTACGTCATGGGTGTGGAAATCAAATCCTATGTTTGACATGCTCGATTTGGGCGTTTTGGTCTGCAGGCAAGTAGATTTTTCTATCCTGTAAAGTGATTACAAGAATATAATATTAAATAGTAAAATTATAACAATAATATATGTAAACCTTTACACATACTAAAATTTCTAAATTATCAATTAAAATAGATTTATATAACATAATCATTGAATTAAACCTTTCCCTTTGGAGCCTCTGCATTCTCTGTTTTTCTGGACAAGTATATTTAGTCTTGGCAAGTTGGGGCAAGTGGATTTTTCAGTTCAACTTGCCTATGAGCAAGTGAAAAATTTGAAAATTTCCACACCCCATGCAAGTAAAACCTATTTACAGTGCACTCTACTCAAATTTATTGGTTGCTGTCAATACTGTAGACAGCAGTCACAATTCAAATTCATCAGTTAAACGTTGAAATACATAAATATGTTCAAGACACATGTACGTCAAACTTACATAGACAATTGATTTCCCTTGGCATTCATTTGTATGCAGTACAGCAGATATTGGTCCACTATGGCATGTTACTGGTACACTGAATTTGTGTATGCTTATGTCTGGATAGAAATATAACATGCTATATAGCAGTCTGTTGATGGAACCTTAATTTGTTTATTTACAGGTCTGTTTTTAGCTCACCTGACCACAATGCGGTCATGGTGAGGTTTTGTCATACCGAGATGTCCGTCGTGCGTCGTGCCTCTGTCAACAATTTCTTCAAACGACTTCTCCTCCTAAACCGCTTGGCCAAATTTGATAAAACTTAAGAGGAATGTTCCTTGGTTGGACCTCTACCAAAGTTGTTAAAAAAATTCCAGTCCGTCGCATAACTAGGTCACACAGGCTAAAAATAGATTTTCAAAAAGGAAACTTAAAAAATCTTCTTCTCTGAAAACGTAAGGCCTAGAGCTTTCATATTTGGTATGTAGCATCACCTTGGGGTCCTCTACAAAGATTGTTCAAATTATGTCCCTTGGGTCAAAATTGGCCCTGCCCCGGGGGCCCTAAGTTTTACATAGAGTTATATGAGGAAAACCTTAAAAATTCTTCTTCTCAGCAACGGCTTGGTCCAGGGCTTTCATATTTGGTATATAGAATCAGCTAGAGGTTCTCTACAAAGATTGTTAAAATTATTCCCCTCGGGTCAAAATTGGCCCGGCCCTGGGGGTCACCATTTTACATAGACTTCTATCGGGCAAACATATAAAAATCTTCTTGTCTAAAACAACAATGCCTAGATCTTTGATATTTGGTATGTAGCATCATCTAGTGGTCCCCTACCAAGATTGTTCAAATTATACCCCTGGGTCAAAATTTGCCCCGCCCAGGGGGTCACCAGTTTTACATTGACTTATACAGGGAAAACATATTAAAATCTTCTTGTCAAAAACTACAATGCCTAGAGCTTTGATATTTGGTATGTAGCATCATCTAGTGGTCCCCGAACAAGATTGGGCAAATTATGCCCCTGGGGTCAAAATTGGCACCGCCCCGAGGGTCACCAGTTTTACATAGACTTATAGGGAAAACATATAAAAAATCTTCTTGTCAAAAACTACGATACCTAGAGCTTTGATATTTGGTATGAAGCATCATCTAGTGGTCCCCTACCAAGATTGTTCAAATTATGCCCCTGGGGTCAAAATTGGCCCCGCCCCGGGTCACCGTTTTACATAGACTTATGTAGGGAAAACATATAAAAATCTTCTTATCTAAAACTACACTGCATAGAGCTTTGATATTTGGTACTTAGCATCATTTAGTGGTCCTCTACCTAGATTTTTCAAATTATGCCCCTGGGGTCAAAAGTGGGGGGGGTCACTGTTTTAAATAGCCTTATATACACCCTTTCAATTAAGACTGTAATTAAATTGTCTCCCTTTGATGACGTCATACGAGGGCTCAAAGCGAATACACGAGCCGATTACCGTTAGCGTGTAAAGGAAATAAAAACGGTGTCAACTTTAAACCGCTGTAAATCACGTTTTACTCTGTCGATTTTTAAAAGATGAACACTTACGAAAACAAGATCATATAGACTTTTTAATAATGTAACTTTTGTTAATGTATTTTCAATAATAAAACATAAAAAGCCATGTTTTCGGAACAAAAATTTCAAAGGCGAGAAAATGTAAAAATAAAGAACTGAATTCAATACTCAACAATTCGCATTTAACTTGCTCAAAATTTTTATTATTTGCAGTTTTAAAAATTGTGTTGACTAAGCTTTCCAACAATTATATTGCAGAAAAGATATTATTAAAGTTTTAAAAGGAGAGCCATGCTTTTCGAACGTAAATACCATGCATCAAGCGCGCACAATCCACTCATTGAAACCTGACTTACATTTATACTAGCATAAAGAAATTGTGTATTTTAATAATTCATCACACATCATAAAAGTATAAAATATTAGCTATATCAAAAGTACGACTATCCGGCCAGAAATTAAAACGTTTATTTCTTTCTAGATATAGTTTGTACTAAAATCCGGGCAGCATGATTTTACATGTCCAAATGTGCTTACTTGTTATTAAGTGTTAACACGAGTACATTGTTGTGTTGTTTACTGCAATCAAAGAAAGTAAGGAATCACCAGAAAAGTTCACACGACGAATAACTTCTAGAATCAATTCTACGCAAAATTTTGTTATATGTAGGTAAAACTAAATTGATTGGCAATACAATGTAGTCTGTTCCAAATCTTACTCTTCCATCATTAAACCTTTGTTCATTTGAAATTCATATACTAGTAAATGAGAAAAGTGCTTAATTTATTTTAAATGGTGTCTACGTGTAAAAAATATTGCAATAAAATATGTTTGAAACATCAAAATGAGCATTGTAGCACAAGTCATACAGGTGCATGTCGATTAATTTACTCTTTTTGTTCGGACACGGAATTAGAGAGACCTCCATGGTTTGGATAAATATAATTTAAACTTTTTTATAAAAGTAACCCAAACGTTGATTTAAAAGTGTCAATCAATGTCAATCATTTAAAGTAAAACACTGATCACTATGCTCTACATGTATATAACTTTATTAAGATGACAGATGGTGACAACATAGTACTGATTGGTTGTATATTAGTACCCTGCTGTGAAACTAATTTAGAGTATGATCTTGATGGCTTATCTTGATATTAGGGGATCTATGCTGTTTATTGTAAATCATTATATATTTATACAGCATAATATTGACCTAGATTTTATTTATGGGTTAGGGTTTTAGCACCTTATCATCTGACAAGATTTTATTAATGCATTAGGGTTTTAGCAACTTAACTTCTGAAGTAACTGTCTCACTTTAATTTGTTATGTTTTTCCCATCACTGGAATTGGAGTTTATGTCACTTTTTGTGAATTAAGAACAAAAACAAAAAAATGTGAATTAAGATTGATAATTCTTATAACTTATAACAAAATATTGTTAATTGTGATGTTAGTTTGAAGAGCAGTTGTATATGAATAATGTATTTTTTTAATTAATTTATAACAATCTACTAATATCATAATCGTCAATTATACAGCTTTTTAAGCCGAATTTGCCCGAAATGGCACGTATGTAACCAGATAGGACATTCCAATAAATCGTTGTGGCTCTAATATACGTGTAGTTTTATTCAAAGGCCTAAATAATTATGTATTTGTTTTATTACAATCCATAATAAACAACACATAACTTGTGAATTGTATTGGTAAAAAGAAATGAGACAGCAATGATCCAGAGTTAACTAGGTCTAATGGTGTAGTATTGAAAGAACCAGGTGAAAATACTTGCGCTTTATATTCCCGGCAAAATATACATTTATCAAAGTTCAAATATACACTGTATCTTAGCACTAACGCTCCATTTAATGTACGAAATGAGCATGACAATCAACCAAATTACAAAACAACATTAATACAACTACTTATCTTTTTGGAAATTAACGCCCGATAATTGACCATTGTTGATGGACAAAAATCCGACAAATAACACGTTTCTTCCACTTCCGAAACATGTAACATATTATACATACATTGTTAGTACATTATAAACACCTTTATTGAAAAAAACAACAGCTACAAAACATGCAATTAACGAAAAAAGCGATTAAATAATCTCTTCGCTACTGCGTGTATAGTGTCGATAATTTGCAGAGCCCTCGTTTGACGTCACATCCGGTTTACGGGAGGTAACTCTGTACATACGATTATCGCTTAATTGAAAGGGTCTATAGGGAAAACTTGTGGTTTTCTACCAAGATGTTCAAATTATTCCCTTGGGTGAAAACTGTATATAAACATGTATAATCAGGTGAGCGATATTGGGCCATCATGGTCCTCTTGTATTATGTGTGAATATATTATTTTGTGCAGATTACTTTTGGGTTGAAACTATTGGTACTTGTTGAAGTGAATACTTGTCCTAAATGCATTTCAAACATGCATGGTTTAATACTCAATTTCCTGCCGAAGTTGCTTGTCTAAAACATGATTCTTTTGTCCTACATGTAAACAACTGGTCAGAGTTTTGTACCATTATGTGCTTAGGCAGACCCAAACTGTTTGACATAGAAATCTTGGTTCGATTCTTAGTCGTGGCAGCACTGAGGTCATACCATTCCATAAAGAATTGTCAATAGTGTTGATTTTTTAGCTCACCTGTCACAAAGTGACAAGGTGAGCTTTTGTGATCGCTCTTCGTCCCTCTTCCGTCCGTTGTCCGTCCGTCCGTCGTCCGTTCACAATTGCTTGTGAACACACTAGAGGTCACAAATTTAGCCTGATCATTATGAAACTTGATCACAATGATCAGCTCCATAAAATCAAGGTCAAGTTCGATATTGGGTCATCTGGGGTCAAAAACTAGGTCACTAGGTCAAATCAAAGGAAAACCTTGTGAACACATTAGAGGTCACAATTTGAGCCTAATCTTTATGAAACTTGATCACAATGATCATCTCTGTAAAATCTAGGTCAAGTTCGATATTGGGTCATCTGGGGTCAAAAACTAGGTCACTAGGCCAAATCATTGAAAAACCTTGTGAACACATAAGAGGTCACAACATTGTGACTAATCTTTATGAAAATTGATCACAATGATCATCTCTATAAAATCTAGGTCAAGTTCGATATTGGGTCATCTGGGGTCAAAAACTAGGTCACAAGGCCAAATCATTGAAAAAGCTTGTGAACACACTAGAGGTCACAATTTGAGACTAATCTTTATGAAAATTGATCACAATGATCATCTCTATAAAATCTATGTCAAGTTCGATATTGGGTCATCCAGGGTCAAAAACTAGGTCGCAAGCCTTTGAAGGCCAAATCATTGAAAAAGCTTGTGAACACACTAGAGGTCACAATTTTGACCTTATCTTTATGAAACTTGATCACAATGATCATCATTATAAAATTTAGGTCAAGTTCGATATTGGGTCATCTGGGGTAAAAAACTAGGTCACGAGGCCAAATCATTGAAAAATCTTGTGAACACACTAGAGGTCACAATTTTGACTCTATCTTTATGAAACTTGGTCACAATGTTTATCTCTATAAAATCTAGGTCAAGTTAGATACTGTGTCATTTGGGCCAAAATCTAGGTCACTAGGCCAAACAGGTGAGCGACCCAGGGTCCCTTTGGACCCTCTTGTTTCAACTTGTGGAGAAGTTGCTGGTTCTTTGTGGAAGGATAGTTACCCATAGTATTTTAAGTTTAACAAACTGAAAAAAATGAGAAATTGCAAATAAACAAAGAAAACAGGATTGCTTATAATAAATCTCTGAAATAATTTCTGTAACTTTACTGTCTCTTTTATTTTTTACATCCACAAATTTAGGACCCCTTAAATAATTAGTTAAATTGACTTTAAAATCATGTAATAATGATTTATTTGTTGTATATTTTCAGCACGTTTCTATATATGAAGTTTCTCTTGGTTTGGGCTCTTGTTCTGATGGCAGATTTTATCCTGGAGTTCCGCTTTGAGTACCTGTGGCCATTCTGGCTTCTAGGTAGAAGTGTGTATGATTCCTTCAAGTTTCAAGGCCTGGTAAGTGTATAATCAGATCTTCAATACTACCTCTATGACAGTTATTTAAATATTTGGTCAATGTGTCAAAACCCCTTTTCCCAAGTCAAATGGAATGGTTTAACCCCTGTATGATTAAAGAAAAGGTCGCTCATGGAATTTAGCATAATTGATTGAAAGGGACAGTTATCTTTGAATATATTTATTGTGGCCTGAAGTATTGAACATGAACGCAAACAGCCGTGGGTTCTGTGATTCCTATGTGACAAATTGAAATGAAAAACTTCCTGCTATATGAATGCCATATAGATTATATCTAATGACTTGCCAATATTTATTGACATTAATAATACAAACATAACACCACTGATGGTATCACCTTAAGTACCGGTACATGTCCGCTATTAATGTCATTAAGTTGACTGTGAGTGCTGTAGTTTATTATGCAGCTTTTCTAACGTATCTGAACATCTGATGTGTCGTACACCATGTTGCCTGATTGGAAACAATTGAAATTGACCAGTTGTCATACACTGTACATGTATAATAGATTTAATTGTCTTTGTATTCATGACAAAGTTCAATTTATTTGGTACGGTAGTGTTGCTGATGTTAAACTTCCAACCTAATTATATAGCTAGGTCTGATAAAATCAGTTTTAACTTTTAAATTTGCCAAAAGTTTATTTGCCAAAAGTTTGAAATTTTGGTATGGAAGGGTAAGTATTCAGCCCTGTAGTTAATTCATTAGCACTTCATGAAAATTAACTGTTATAATAAATTTGAATCCTTACATTTTACTAAGCTTAATAGAAATCAATACTATTTTTCTGCAAGCATAAAAGTTACTATATTCAAATTGCTATTTTATATGCTCTTCTGATTTCATCTTTTATTTCTGCCTACTGTCTGTTGGTTTATCGTACTGGTTATTATATTGCTACACTACAGTATCAGCATATTTATGATATTTGGTGCGATATGTTGTATTGTTTTTAAGGCTTTAAGGTAGTATGATCAGTTTAGCATTTAAATCTATTTGTACCCCCTGGTATATTTCGCTGGGTTAGGATGAGAAGGTCGTAAGTGCCACTTAAGACTTTATATGACTAATTATGTATATTTGAAATCTACATCATAGGGCGCTTCTTTAATATGAGCCTATTTTCATGAAAATTGGAACTTGTCTTGTTGACCTAACTGAATTTGAAAAAACTTGTTTTACCATAAGTAAAGAATGATTGACAGATGGTTTTTCTTGTTTTCTCAAAATATTGATTTTTGTAGTTACAATCTTCTCATTCTAAGCCAGCGATTTAACTGTGGTCTGCACAAATATCTGATGGCTAGATTGTTACCTGCCACATCATGTTCAGTTCACAGATTTGGCAGCTTACCTCAGGAAAACTTCTAGAAAGTTAAGTGAATTGGCCCGCCCCTGGCGTTAAATTGGAATGAACAAACAAATTTGGCAGGTTACTTCTATATTCTTGTGTAAAATGGACTTTAGTCTGGTCAACCACAATCATGTCACATTTATGTTGCTTGCAAATGACTCGTGTGCATTCAGGGGTTTTAGAAGCTTCTGAAAGGTCATTTTGATATTTTTGACAAAATTTTACTTTTTTATAGACTCAATAACCATGCTTTAAATGAAAATGACCCTTCAAACCAAAATGTAGGTTTTTGGAAATTTCAAGGATCAAAACCATTAAACCACGTGCATTGGTCGCTGGCTGAAGACTGATGCATAATTCCCAGGCAACTGAAGTAGTTATATCAATAATTGGCTGCTATATATTTATGTGAATAAAACTGTCAAAATGGACATAAAAACAAACATAGTTATGGTGGATGCATGAGGTGCATGTAGACTGCGTGTGTAGTAAAAGTGCAATACAATGAGAGATTAAAGAAAACATAAACATGCCACATGTTCTTAATTGCCGATACAGTGGAATCATTATAGCTATATAAATCAAGCTCTCGTACCAACGGCACTGGTTGACTTACCTGTAACTGTTCTATCATTTCATATATTTGATTAATATTCTCAACTGATGGTTACTATGGCAACTATTTCATCTGAAATTCAATCGGTGTATAGGATAAAATTGTTAGATTTATGCAGAATGTGGAGTATTACTACAACAATACTGAATAGTGTCAATTGGTTTTAGTGTAGTAACATTAAATGGTATTTGATCAGATGTTTAAGATAATAAATGTTGGCACTGTTTACTTGATCTGAGCGTTTTGATAAAATTGCTGCATTCATTAATTTTGCTACCAGTATTCATCCGATTTAGGGATCCCCTTCTACAATCTTATGTTAGGGATCAATGCACAATTTAGGGATCACCTGCTATGTATGAGTTGAACTTTAAAGGGTCATGGGAGCTGATTCTGTATGTCAGAATCAGTTTTATACATATTGAATTTCTATGTCAGGTTGCTAACATGAATGAGCCATACAAAGTTAAATCAACCAGAAACTTGGTATTATTTGCTATAACCAGTATGTTAGAAATACAGCTGTTCTGACATTCACCACTTGTATTCCATTGTTTTTTTTAAGAAGATAAGCTTATTGATTTTGTAAAAAATCAATTTAAAAAAATCCTAGTAACAAAACTCTTCAAAGGAAACATAGACCCTAATTGGATAGTTTATTTATAGGTCTATTTATGCCCTGTCACTTGATATCAGGGGTTTTACTAGGGGCCGAAAACTCAGAAGTCATTTTAGACAAGGTTTTTCCATTTTCCAACCAAATGCCCATAATTTAAAGAATAATCTACCCTTCAATGATGAGTATCTCAGTGTCAGAATTATAATGGTCGCATTTATTTCAGGGGGTGGAATCATTAAAATGACTTCCTGGAACATTATGTTAATTTTGCTATAATTTCTATTTTCAGGCATTTTCTGTAGTATTTGTTAGTATCGCTATAACATCTGATGTAGTGTGCTATCTATTTATACCTGTACAATGGCTTTTCTTTGCGGCCAGCACTTATGTCTGGGTTCAATACGTTTGGCATACAGGTAAGTGCCCATGGTTACAACTGACTGTCTATCATGTTACATTATAATTTCTCAGTATTTCATATTGATTTGTCATAATAATTTATTCTCCATGGTAGTAACTGTTATTAAAGTAATTATGCAAATGCTAGACTTACTTTCAAATTTAAACTCTACATAATTCATTTACCACTGTGAATTATGGAAAACAGACATGCCATTCTTATAAAATAATGATTGAGTTTAATAATATGAACTCCTAGGAACCCCAACTTTGCACATTCCCAATAATAATGGTTGTTGGTATTAAAGAATTAATGAGATATTAATTTGAATGTAAGTTTACTATTTCTATAAGTGCTTTGATAATACAGTACCCGGGAATGCACAGTCAAGGAGTTAATGGATATTTTATCCTTTACAGCGAATTTTAATTTAAATTAATTCAAATTTAAGAAATGTTTGGAAAACTGGGTACTCTTGGAAAGTTAAATGTTTTTATTTTTTGATTGACTTCGTTGACAATGCTTGATCAATTTAAAGTGGGTCACATCGTTAGTAACGGGGTTACGCCAGAGTGACATAGCTAGTTTGGCAAAAATTGCAATGTATGCAGATAAGTCTTTGATAGCCATACATATGACCATCTTAAAAGAATCTTGTTCCAATGCAAACCAAAGCTGTTTACCCTCTCTAAGCCCCACCACCATTCCCCTAAAGGTGTATCACAAATCCTGGTGAGATTTTCCAATATTGTGTGACAATATTACATGTATCTATGTGTGATGTATGACAATGGATACATTGGACCAGCTGTGCTGGCTAGTGCAACACTAGTCCATAGTGCTAACATTCCCGCATATAATGAACACTATGTATTTATATGTCATTAATTTAATTTGATTTGGCGCTAATTCTCGCCAACAGCTGTTTGTTATGTGTTTAATTTAGCTTTATGACAGGAATAGGTTCATAAGTATTGTTTATACTGTGAAAAATATTGATTATTAGGCAGAGTGTATGATTACATTATGTCCGTGTATTTGTCACATAATTATACATGTATGTGGTGATGAATTGTTAATGCAGAATAAAAGTACTTACTACCTTAAACTGTCAGGACACTATTTTAGCCTTGAAGGCTTATCATTGAAAGTCAGTTCAATGTTTGAAGTTGAACCTAAACTACATGCACTTGGAAGGATCTTATCTATATATGTTAAGTTAGAGCCTGGTGAGAACTACCCCTCGTCATTGGGCTACCTTATGAAACATGTATTTGGGTCTCCCTGGGGAGACTATTTCTCTCCTGATAGTGTGGCAGCCAACATCAATCTGCAGCACCAGGAATAGACACTACCATCACAGGTACCAATTTACACCATGGTGGAGTGGAATATGTGGGATATTTTTGCTCAGAGAAATTAACGAGGGGTCCTGGTGGAAAATGAACCGGGCAGACCTCTCAAACGGGTAGCATCCGCCTCACCTCTAGGCCACCACTCCCACTTAATCAGATTGAAGTGTTCTGAAACCATTAAGACAAACACTGCAAGTGTTTTGCTTTACCAAATTACAATTTAACCAAACTCCAAAGTCATATTCCTTTGTTTGAAAAATTACGATGATATTTCTTATTGTGTTTAAGTGTCCAGTATACTGATTATATAATTCAATTAATTTCAGAACGAGGTATTTGTCTTCCCACAGTGAGTTTGTGGTTACTGTTTGTTTATATTGAAGCATCTGTAAGACTCAGAGAATTGAAAAACTTTGACTTTTGCCGGCCATTAGCTGCTCATTGGTAAGTACAGAGGAATGTTCTGAGATGATTTTTCATAATTTCATTATGTCTCTCTCATTATATGGTATTGTAAAAGATAAAGTGTTTGTTTATTATGATGCCACCCCTATTTGAAAGGGCCAGCCAATTTGGCTTATGAGACACCTATCTTTCTTGTGCATAGTACCTCTCGAATCCCTTCTCATATTGCCGGGTGCCTGGCAGACATGGGCTTAAGGTAACCATTCTTTAACTAGCTGGCGTCTCACTGACTGGCCGCATCAGTTCTTACCCAGCTTTCATTAAGATTCAAACTTTCCACCTCCCACTACGAAGGCAGGCCTCCTAACCACTCGGCGACGGTTGTGCTTGTATTGTATTGCTCTGCAGATTTTACCGCTCTGTGCATCACGGATAGAGAAGTTGTCAATTGCCTAAATAAACTTAGTTTGCTTGATTATTAATTGTAGAAAATAATTTATCAACTAGCTGCGGTATATAACAGACCATAGTGTGAGGCTTACATTGTCCTACCTGTAAAACTGGTCACCTGACTATAGCTGTCTTCTGTCTTGATCATCCAATATTACAACTATACCATGCATATATCAGCCACCTGTTACATACACATATGATGCTTGACTTTATACATTTATTGTAACATCCATGCATATAACAGCCACCTGTTACATACACTTATCGTGCTTGACTTTATACATTTATTGTAACATGTGATATTTTTCATTTTCAGTATTGGTTATCCTGTTGTTACTTTAGGATTTGGTTTCAAGACGTATGTTTCATATAAATTAAGATTGGTAAGTTATTTCTTAAAATGTTTTAACCAAATTTAAGTCAGTGCCAAAGTGTCAAATTTAATTAATCACTTTAATGGTTGCTTCTACAAATACTTGTAAGCATTGACTTATAAAAAAAGGATCCAACAATAAACTTGACTTGAACCCTTACAGACTTCACTACACCTTGCACCTATCAGACCCTGTTGCATATATCTACTGGTTGCGATTGAAAAAGTCTCGAGTGTCTTTGACACCTTTACATGTGGTGTATGTTGTCCCTGTTTTAGCCATACAGGTTTGGAAACTTTGTAAGTTTGAATGTAGAAGATGTATGTATTTAGGAAAGTCTGTCTTTAACCTATGTGGGGCTTTTGAAATAATGACCTCTCTATTTGAAAGTAAGCCGTCAGCATCAGGACTGTGTGTGGTTTAGGCATCCAGTACCCCAATGACAGTGGCAGATCCAAAAGGTTGAATGTTGAAAGGAATGTTTTCTTATTACTGCCAACTAGTTAAATAGTTGTACCTAGGGTTACTGGATAGCAGGATTGGAAGTTAATGCATATTCATAAAGTCTGTCCCGTAGACATTTAGGTTGCCATTTAGGTAGCCATTTTGAACTTGAAAACTATCTAATAATAATATCCTTTTATGTTCTTTTCAGAGAAAACAAAAAGATGTACAAAAAGACAATGAATTTTATTTTCAACTAATTCAACAAGCACTGCCTCTAGAATTACAGAATGTAGAAAAACCGAAAGGTTCGTACAGCTTACTATGTTTCAGATAGCATTTGACACGTTATGTAGTTTGGTTAAAAAAGTTACCAGTTTTGAAGGGCTGCCTTCAACAATTCAGCTGTTCAATCACCCTTTGATATTTAACTTTTCATAGTACTTAAGAAAACCTGTGTGTCACAGGGTTTGAGTCGGCCAGGGGAGATTGTTTCTCTACAAGTTTATGTGCAGCCAGGTATTGAGTTACAGCACCCAGGACTATCTAACATGTACAGACACTGCCCTCATAGGTACCAGTTCAAACTTTGGTTGTGTCCAGCATTGTGGGTTATTCTTGTTCAGAGAAATTAAACAGTGGTGTAGACAGGGACCGCTTGGCCACTGCTCCCCATTATCATGTGAATGGAATAATGTTGGTATTCAATTTTATTGGATGGACAGGTAGTAATACAGTCTCTTTGTAATTTGAATTTGAAGATTGAAAGGGGCAGTTTATACTTACCCCTACCCGATAACTTCATATGTCCGCCTATCTACCTGCCTGTCTTCCCTTTAAAATCTGGTTAATGTGACTTTCAAACATTGACATGAAACTTGGAACAAAAAATTAAAAATGAAGTAGTTTTTAGAAAGGGCTAATCTTAAAAACATATTTACATTTAAGAACACTCATTATTGTTCCCATATCAAACCATTCTGCTTGTCAGGATGGTCCTTTAAAGTTTTGTATAAGTCCAACTTTTTATCAACTATAACCTAAAAGTATGCGTCAGTGATTATTATCAACATCACGCTATGGGACATATGTATGTGGATGGGCCATAAAGGTTAGCCCAGGTTTTATGTTCAGTGTACTTTCTATGGTTTTTGACACAAAATCTGTTGATCAAGGATGGTAAATATTTTTGAATGCCTTAACACAACCCTTCTGTATTTTTTCACAGCTTTACCTGCCAAATCAGACGAGGAAGTAATCTCAAATGGGAGTCTACCTGTTGATAAATCATCCGTAGTTTCATCAAGTTCGTCAGCCAAATCAACGTCTAAAGAAGAAAAGGAAAGTAAAAAGTCAAGTAAAGAGACAGAAATAGATGATGAAATACAGTATATAGAACAAAGTCTGCCTAAAAAGACTACAGACATAAATAACTTTGATGAAAGTGTTGAAAATTTCGCCAGTGAACAGCAAACTAAAACATATAAACAGAATGGTATTGGTAAAGTTTCGAGCTCAAAGCTGAACAGTAACAATAAGGAAAACACATCTAAAAAAGGCAAAAACTACAACAAAGCCGATATATCAACATCAGCATTTGCTAATAACAAAGATGAGGCAGCGTATATACAAAGGTATTGAACTGATTTTATTTTTGCTGAATTTAATTTTTGTCTTACAGCTTTTTAAAAGAAAAGCTCAATAAACAGTAATTTTGGTGAATTAAAAAATTTTTTTTCAAGAAAAAATGTTTTGATCTGGTAAAGGCTAGTTATTTTTGGAATGTGTTCAAAGCTCTTGATCTATCAATCATGTAAACTTCCCTCTTGGGCAAGCTATATTTAACAGTATTTTTCCCCAGTAGATGTTTTCTGAGTCCAGTTTGACTTGTCCCCTTTTTCTCCAGTATGTATGGTGTCTATCTAAATCGCATGCTCCTCTGCAGGTTTGAATGTCACTGAGTTGCAAAACTTGTATTTTGGGTAGCTGTCCAGCTGGAGTGGTGATAGTTGGTAGTTTGACCTATAGATGTATACTCATGCCTATGTACTCACTTGTTATATCCGGCATAAAGCTAGAAATTGTGTCTACAAGATACGTTATGTTTACTGTATGTGACTTTGCCTAATTAAAATACTATTATCCTTATTTACACATTGAGGGTTGCCCACATCACTGTACATAGTAACTGCTTATAATTAAAGAAGGACTTACTACAGTCTTGCAGGCATTATTATATAATGCGTTTTTTGCATATTTCAGATTAGAGAATGATGTTAAAAGATTGAAGACAGATTTACAGATTAGTCGAAACACAGAGCAAGAATGTAAATCACAGATAAACAGTTTTATACTTGGTGATAAAAACACTCGATCTGAGCTTTATCAATTACAACAGGATAATGAAAATTTACAGAACAAGTAAGTTACGATTTGTTGCTCTTTATTTTAGTTAATGATTTTATCCTGGTCTCCCAATTGTTGAAATTGTGGAAATTGTGTTAAGATGTAAGGAACCTATTGTGCTAAAATGTAGCCTGATGTCCTACCGTTGCTATTTTTGAATTGACTTCTTGGTCCATTAATTTACCTTGTGCATAGCACAGATATACTCAAGGCTACCAACCAGTTATACTGGAGTTGGGTGAGAAACACAGAAAAATATAAATTTCAGAAGTGACCAAGTGTTTTGGCCAAGTTTCCTATCGGGGTCCTCTTAATCTGTAGTCGAGAGTGTTACCTACTTTCGTGTCATCCTTAGCTTTAAATCACTCCTTATTCATCTAAATTGCTAAATTGTTGCAGACAATCTATCTAGTCCATCTGTATTTGTCCATGATTGATATTTTATCATGGTTATAATTTCACAACCAAATAATAATATAATGTACACATGAGACATAATTTTTTTACAAGAAATTTACTGTTACTGATTATGTAAACAAAAGGGACGGATTAACTTGAATTGATACTTCTATATGTATGCTATGATGGTTTCAGAATTACTGCTTTGCATATTTATGTAGTTGTATTCAATTTGTCTTAAATTTTTGTTTAATATGACATATGAGTGTCTATATCAAAAGAAAACATCCCTATGGTGTCTGGTGAGCATTTAATTATGTTGCGACAAGTAAAACTTTAGTAAAAAAATTGTATTTTATCCTTGTCAATTACTTTTGACTGAGAAAATAAAAGCGAATACTTTTCAATGAGGTCTCTTACATATAGTAGGGGAGACATATCGATTTTGTGCTGTCTGTATGTATGCCTTGATGTCATAAAGTTTGTATGACCTATTTCTCTTAGTCTAATTTCAATTAAACTTCATGTAAATACTTGTAACTATGCCTAGTTGTGTATATTGACATGAGCAGTTGTAGCCTTTTTTGGGTCAAAAACCCCATTTCAATGACATAATGTTGGTATATCAGTTGATGAATAATTCAACTTTTCTCATTGTAAGCTGTTCTATCTTCAGACTACATAATTTGGTGACTAGTCGTCAAAAAGACAAGGAAAACTTATCAGCTGTAGAGCGTAAATTACAGGAAGAAAAGAAAGCAAAAAGTGCATTAGAACAACAACTATGTGCAGAAAGAAAAGCTAAAAAGGCTGAAGATGCCGCGGCTGCACGAGCTGTTGCTTTAGTTACTGCCAGGTTTGTTCATTCTCATTGTTTACCAGTATATCATATAGTCAGGGGTCCTACATGTACCGGAGATTTAAATTTAGGAATTGCTGCATCAGAAAAATAAAAGGTTCTGCAGAAAATAGAAGTTAATTGATGAAAAATATTTGAACAAGTATTAACAAATTAAGCTTATTTGAAATTTCATTTGCTTAATTTAAACAATAGAACATTTGAAACTTGAATTTGTGTAGGGATGAGTGCTGATGGCTTACAGAAACAGACTTGCATCATATTTTATGGATTGAACACTGTGTCTTAGCAGGACTTCTGTTATTATAAAACTTTTATTGTTGTAATGGACCATAATGGAAATTGTTTTGCCAATTATGTCATTTACAAAAGTAAAGTCATTTAATGACATTGTTGTGCCCCAATCTTCAATGATGGGGTATATTGCTTGCACAAAGAATGTAATTTCAATCATATGATTTCTGTTACATTGTTTCATCATATGAAAAAGTTGTATATTTAATCTTTGTAGTTAATTGTTAGCTGTTACAGTGCACCCTGGATAATGTGATATTCACAAACATTGACCTGAGTTGCCTACTGTTGAAAATTTGGTTTCATAAGCGAACACATATGGTGGTCAATTCTATACTAAAATAAATGCTGGTAAATTGTGCACACTTGGTTAAACCACATATGTAGGTTATACCAAAATTTCCCTCCTTTCATGTTATCCTAGCCTAGGAACACTATATTACATTTATACATGGATGTAATTATGTGTATTTATACAGGGGTGATAGTTGTACAGATGTATGTTTATCACGGAGACGTGATACAGAAAATGATATACAAAAATTGAAGTGGGAAGTTCAGAACAAAGAAGATAAACTCAAACAGCTTGATAAAGAAGTACAGGTAATCATTATACTCTCCGATTTACACGGGTATATTATAACCAAAATATTGATCAGGGGTCCTACAATCCGGAATAAGCTGGAAATTGTGCTGCATTAGAAAGAATGTCCTACTCCGCCAAAAATAGAAGTTATTTGTTGAAAATATTCAAATAATTGTCAAAGTTATGGTCATCTGAAGTTCCATAAACTAAATTTTAACAATAAAACAGTGTTTAAAGCCTTGTTAAGGTGTTGGGATGTGTTCTTATGGCGTCTAAAATCTATTTGCGACTCGTTTTCAGGATTAGGAATTTTGCCATAGTAGAATCCCCGATTGATTCTAATTGGTTTAGAGTGATAAAAAGTTGCTTCAGCTGAGTTATCAGAAAAAGAAACATAGATTTATGGGCAAAATACCCATGATTTTAAGAGAAAATGTCAGTTTAAACCAAAACTTTGACGGTCAAGACTGGATATTTGGAAATTTCTAGTGTCAAAACCACTACTCCCGAGTCCAATGGAGCCCCTGACGGTACATAGATTTTGTAATCCCGGAGGGTACATAGATTTATCATTACGACATTGGTATATTTCAGTCTCTTCGACAGTATAAAGATCAACAAAATGACACAGAAGTATTGATGTCAGCACTATCTGCAATGCAGGATAAAACCACACACTTAGAGAACAGCCTTAGTGCAGAGACTAGACTTAAACTAGATTTATTTTCTGCTCTTGGGGATGCTAAAAGACAGTTAGAAATATATCAAAGTAAGTATGTCTATGTCTTTATGTTATAGTTTGTATAGGCTTGGTCAGACAAAACTTCTCTTGAATAGTTGGTATCAAGTCTGGTTGTGTAGAATGGTTGTTTGAATGATATTTGTTTTACTTATTTCCCTTTAAATATAAAAAAATAGTAATATGACCCAATGGCCTTGGCTATAGGTGACTTTAGAGGGACTGTGAAAATTCTTCTAGAAAAGTTAGTGTAAACTCAAAAGTCTGGAAAACAATTTTGTCAACAAAACTTCAATGTCAAAATATTCTCTCTGGAATTCAAGTTTCCAACTTGAAAATGTCAAATATTGGAAAATCAAGCGTCCACGACCAAAATAACTCACAATAAATTAGAAGCAAAAATCTTTCTCATACAATTTTTGTTACCAATTTATTATGAGTTATTTTAGTTGCAGATGAAACATACAGCATCTTTGGCTAGTTAGATCAACTTATTGGTGTCGCTGATGAACTTACACAAAGTAAACGTTTCATTTTGGTCTTGATACTATAAGTCCTTTCCCATTGAACGAAAATGAAAATGAAATCAGTGGGAAAGAATAAAAAAACCAAATACTGTAAAATCATTAATTTTCGTGGGGGATAAATTTCCTGGATTTCGTGGTTCACTTTAACCACAAACTTAAATCCCAACGAACATTGATTTTGACCCTTGTTTTGTTACCTGAAATGCAAAATCCACGAATTCAAGTTCCAACGAAAGTGTCTTTTTACCAAAACCACGAAATTTCGTCCCAACGAAATTAAATGATTTTACAGTAACACTAGTTTCTATTACATGTTCAAATGCATGTAGTGTGTGATGATAAAATTTCAAGTTTCTTTATTTCGTAAATAAAGCGACTGGCCAAAATACATTACATATACATATTCACAAATTAATTTAGATACACATATATATGATCAACTTATTTGTTTGTTTGTAGGTCGTATACAGAAACGGGATGACGAGATAGTGGATTTGAAATCTAAAATGTCTGAAGTAATGGCATTGATGCCACCGAGTTCTGCTGATGCCATCACAATGCCTAACTCTGGAAACTCTTCCCCATCTCCCCTTTATTCTACTTCGTCTGGACAGTCACAGAGCACGACAGAGAACGGGATGATCAAACCCAAGCTGAATCCTCACGCTAGCGAATATAAACCTAAACAAATATAAAGGACACTTGTGTGACCTTTGACCCATACTTACGATTTTCTTGGCATATTTTCTGCAGGAATTTACAAATCTGGTTGATATTTTTACAGTTTTACCTACCAGTACCTTTAGACAAAAGGTCGTGTTAGATTTGTAGAGTCCTTCAGAAAGTATGTTTGTGTGTTTTTTTGTTGTACATTTGCTATAATACTTTGGAGTCTAGCTATCTGTGTATGTTTTTAGTCTGTTCTTGTCTGATCTGTAAAATGAAATCACTTGACTGTCAACATGTTGCATATTGATTAGGGCAGTAACTTGTGCCTACATGTACAAGGTTAGGGTCGTCGGTTCAAGTCCCCAATTGTCACCAAATGTAATAGAATGAGACAAATGAGCAGCTAGTTTAACATAACTGCTCATACACTACATGCCCAGATTTTGAGTTCAGGTTTGTAGCCTTCTCTGTACTATATATTGTTGGAAGATTATGGAATATGTTTTATCTGGTGACATGTTCAAGATTATTGTTGGTTTTTAAGGTATGTATTCATTAGAATATCTAATGTTTCATAAAGAGAAAAACATCTGAATTTTACGAATCAGAAAACTAGGTCAGTATGTCAGAGTATACTTGGAATGGTTAACATAATACCAATCTCGTTTAAATCAGACCCACGATATTATGCTCCACTACTTTACACTGATATAGGATCTGATCACACTGTGTATGTGATCATGTTGATGTGAACTTTACGTTATGTAATATGATCGCTTCTTTCACAAATCTAAAAGTGCAGAGAATCTCTGCTTGCAGTGAGAGAGATATTTAAACTTTATACATAGAGAGCTAAGCATAGACTGTCTTTAGTACACCCTCTATAATACAGGTGATTAGCCCATAACACTAGGGAGGTCATTTGAACGTGACCTCTTGCGGAAAGTAGTCAAATGTATAGCAGCATAAAGGAATGGAGCATATTTTAGGATATGATTTAAATGAGATAAAATAAATACTGGGTTGCTCCTAAAACTAAACATGAATAATGTTGCCTAGGGTAACTTAAACTAACTTTGTGTTTGTATTTATTGGTGGAAAGTAGTCAACATGCGACATATTGACAGTCTGTGTTTAGATAGACAGCATAATATCCATGACATTTCACTGTTATCTATTCCTCGCTCTCTCTCTCTCCCTCTCTGTCCTTTCTGTACAACTCTCTGATTGATTCAGTTTGTGCGTTCTTGTTTGTATCTAGTCCAACCCTTTACAAACTTCCTAATAATTCAAGTGCAGTTTTATGGACCTGTCACTGTTAAAGAATATATTGTTACATGGTATGTCACATAATGTGAAACTGTAATCATGGTTATTTTGACTGGTCTCCTTGATATTAACCACGTCAAAAAGGGAAGGGATGCCATTAATCCCCTACCACGAAGGTGGGAATTATATTTGAGCGTTCATAATTGAACTTATATGGACTGGCATACATGCAGAGTCATTTGACAAAATTATTAATGATAAGTATCACATGTATGAACACCATGCTGTATTTTGATATTAGAATTGATCAGTTTGTTTCATACAGTGTTATAATGATATGATGTATTGGATGGTCAGTAATTACCTGTATATGTTTGTACACAATCTCTGGTTGAATGGGTTATATTAAGTACATGTATAAGGTAATCAGTTACAGGTGAGGTTCATGTAATTATGAGCTAGGTATTTATTTGACTTACACAAATCTCCTAGGATACGCTGGGAGTCTTGTTACAGGGTATACTCTATCTTTGACTTACTTGTTTGACTTCATTTCTCAGTCTTACGGAAAACAGGATCGTACTCGTCTCAATGCAAATTGTAATAGATATACCAATAATGCCAGTGTGTCTTTATGGAGTGTAAGGTTGACAAGGTCAACTTTGAGTCAGATATTTTGCTACATAAAATGAATACCATTACAGAGCTTATCTCCAGTAATTATGTGAATGATAGACTTTGGAGGTACAAATATACTCAAACATTTATTTGGTGAATAGGTTTAAAAACAAGTAGACCTTGTGAATCCTGTGGCATCTTTCTAATATTTAATAAGTTTCTCTTTCTCGCTTTAATTACTATGATTGTTCCTGATGTTATGCCAATAAGTATTTCAAAGCTGTTTCAATAACTCCACATTTTTATTGTTAACTACTTAATTTACAGTGACAATTTGTGAAATTATACATGACAAAGGAATTGCTTTCACAATGTCTAACTATTGTCTGCTAGACAAAGATATATACAGTTACCACTATTGTCTGCTAGATCAAAATATATACAGTTACTTCCCTTGGTTACTCACTATTGTCTGTTAGACCAAGATCTATACAGTTACTTCCCTTGGTTTCTTGTTGATATAGTTTTACAGCAAATAGCTTTATTATGTTAACTTATATATTTTATTTGATTCATTTTAATTAATTCCAACTTATAATTTGATTTACGTTTGTTTAAGTCATTCAGTTGATTTTACTAAGTATTACATTTTACCATACTAGTTTGAAATCATATCCGTACAAAACACCAATCTAGTCTATGAAAATACTCGCTATGTACTGCCAGTCATTAATAACTATAAACATTTTCATTTTTAAATTACTTTAAGATTAAAATGTTGTCCAGTCACAATGAAGTACTTAAGTATATACATGGCATTGCACTTATTTATTCATAAATAGAAATGAGATATTAATCACAATAATGCAACAAAATTTGTATGTATCTGAAAATCAGAAGTGTAATCCCTTTTTGGTCCCAATAACTCTCCTATCTACATATCAACATAGAACAAAAAGAAAAAGAGTTGTTGACATTTTCTGTAATTGTTTATAAGAAATTACTCAACCTTTGAATCAATTTTACTGATATACTGTGCATTTGTGTTTTCTGATTAGGATTTCAGACCCCTGTGCTTTTATTTATTACCAGTTTACTTGCCATTTGATAAGTACCGGTATATTATGTTAAAAGATCTCTGAATACGGTTAATTTACTATTAAGATCATTGTGGATTCTGTTGTGTCTAAAAGTCAATGTTTATTGTAGAGGATTTTTAGTTTCTTGCATAATTTGCTTACTGTTGTAACAGACAAACAAACCAATTCACCCCATTACTATAGAGGTATCCATCATCAATTATATTCCAATTAGATTTATGTAGATACAGTAACGTTTCTCAAATTAGACCAGTCAGCTAGAACAGTGGTAGTAGGCTGGTCCATTTTTGTGGACCAGACTTCGACATACTAGGAATTTGAATTCTCACTTTTAATGCCCCCACAAAATATTTAGAGTGGAGTCGTATAGGTTTGTTTCTAATCTACTGAAATTGTACTGTTGTTAAGAATTTTACTGATGCACTTTGTTCTTTTGCAAAAAATTGCAAAAACAGCGTGTCTTATTTTTCTAGAGGATTTACTGTCTTAAAGTGTACCCAGGATATTGTGAAAAGTGGGAAAATGTGAAATGAGCCACAGAGGTAGATTACTCGAGTGTGCACGATTTTTCTGTGTTATTTTAATACAGAATTTACAGACTTACTACAGTAGGCTAAACCGGTCAATGTTTATAAACACCTCATTATCTCATTATGGGTGCACTATATACATAATACATGAGAACACTGACAGTGAAGGGGTCCTATATGTAGAGATGGGTTAACTGTGCAAATGTAGGACATTATGATATAAAAAATTTGAGTTATTACTTTTTCCCTATCTATTCAATTCATACTGTGGTTCAGGATATAACTGATATACTATGTTCTTTGATGTGAAGGTATTGACCAAAGTTGTAGTATTGATATTAATTCGAAGTTTTACAGAAAGGGGAGTGGCAGTTAAATGTAATGTATAGGGAATACAACATTGTGTTTATAGAGTTGCTACGACGTCTGAGAGCCGTGGAATAGAGCAGTTTCTGCTGTTGTTGACAGACAAATAAACAAAGAAAATGAATCATGTTTTGTTATTATATCCTGTTTATCTGTTGATTAAATTTTTAGCTTGACTTTTCAAAGAAATAAAGTTGAGCTATTGTATTGATAGGATCATCAGCATGTGCGTTTATTGTAAAAGACTATGAAAGGTATCCACTTGAAACTTAACATAGTTATTCACTATCACAAAGAGTCCTTACTGACATATATTTATTGAGTTATCTGCCCTTGTGACTTTAAAAAATGAGAAAGTAGAGTGTCCAGTACTCATAGATGGTGCTCTTGTTGTTTGTATATAGCGGCTGATACATCTAACCTGTTAACATGCACAGTATCCTCACCAGCAACCAGCAACTTCTCTACATGTGGAAGAACATATACAATGATTGTCAAATTTTACGTCCCGGTAACCGGCATCTACTGATCCAATGGCATATAGGGCTTTCTGTTTGTTCATTCACTTGTTGAAACTCAAAATAATTTCAAAGTGCATCAAGGCAATGCTTTCAAACTTGATATGTATACATGTTAACCACCTTAAACACATTATATTATCAAAGCCGTGTTACACTATCAAGCATTTATACTGAATTATGACCCCTAATTGGCTTAGCTTGTTATTAAGCTCAATGCTTCCACCGGGGCTCAAACGTTTATTGAATGCAGTCTTGTTATTGAATACTAGTATAGCTTGACCAGATTTAATTGACACTCATCAAAGTCTGTAAAGCTTGTCCGACAATGCTCGGTTGTATTCGATTTGTATGTTAATTTACTATATACCGTTATTTCCGGACTTCAACGAATTATGCAAAGAGTCTCAGTTTAATCTGGTATGACTATAGTACAACTACCACAACGGGTCACTGGTGTCCGTTGCCTAAGCAAAGTGCTACATAGTGTTTTCCACGGGAGGTAATTCATGTCATATATTTTTAATAGTTGATATCCGGAAATTTGTACAATGTGGGTTTCCCCTTAATTCACATGTAGGTACAAACAAAGCTTGCCTAGTTAGACTGGTTTTGTATTCATATGCAAATACAACTGACCCCACTCTTTTGTCCAGATATGAATATTCAAGTGTCCCAAGGTTTATAATGGTAAAAATCTATATAGTACACACATGTTCAATTGTTTACTATTAAACTATGGTACGTTAGTCCGAATTGTTGTTACATCAAGTGACATGACCTCGTCACATTGTATTCCATTATTGAGGAAGATTATGTTGCCATTGTTTTATATTGTTTCACGAAATCAAACATAATTTAAATATACATATACTATTAACTAACTTACTTGTCTACTTACTTACTTACTTACTTACTTACTTACTGGCAAGTTACTTGTCCGTTATGCCCTCTGAAATGTATCTTCGATCTTTATTTATCTACTGAAATAACACTTAAGATCATTAAAAGTTTCTTGCAAAATAATACATGTATAAATATTCAAAGTTGACACGTGCAACATAGTTTGTGGTCTAATGACTTTTCATGAATTGTCGTTCATAAATAAATACATATAACTTTTTCCAATCTCGACACAATACGAGAGATGTTCAATTTATATAAACAGAAGTAGATTTTTAATGACAGAAAAGATAAAACAAATGTGTACTCTATGTACATGTATATATCATTTTATGTGCTTTTCGTAGAAGAATTATACAATCTCAAAACATAAACCATTTGCATTGTATTGTATTAGATGACATTGTAGTACATTAGTAACATGCGTGTTCTTCAATTGTTGGCTGACCCTTGGGATTCACAATCAACATCTTACAACGTATTCTAACATTTGTGCTTTAGTTTATCATAAATGTCATCATCATAACTACCAGTGTTCGGACTAGGTCTACTGACAAGTTGTACCTTCGTTGATTTATCATACTCAACACAGTCGTAGTCATTCAAGTCTTTGAAGTTATTCTCATTGCACGTCTGTGCATTACCACCAATGTGAGAATAATCACTTTCTAAAATGGCACAGGCTCCATGTTGGTTTGTTTTCATATGAGAATACGTTGGATCCTCGTATCTACCAGGGAGTTTCAGCCGGCTGTAGTCATCCTCGTCACTTGTAGGTGCTGGTTTGGCCCGACATGTTGTTGTGGTGTCATATTCCGTGTCTACCTCAATCTCCCTGTGGTTTCTCACATCAGCTTCACTGTGGTACACGTTTGTATTGTTAATAGCACGTTGTGGAACCATTCTTGTTTCGGAACTTTCCAGTCGTTTCCGTCTTAAACGCCTGGAAAATAAAACAATATGTGAATTTTTATTTTACTGTAACTGTACGGACCCACACATAACTGCATCGTAAATATAAAAAGTATAATGAAAATAAAACAATATACAAGTATACATTTTAATCATTAAACTTCAAGAGACACCGGGAGCAGGTGATCTATATTGATCTAGGGGAATCTTCTGTGAAACCATGGGGCATTATGTGACACTGGGAGGAATCTTGAGGCACCATGTGCCATCGGAAGAGCTTCAGAAGTGCTCCAGACTTCATGTCTGCACAGGCCTAAGAAATTATGTCACAAAAACAGCGTTTGAAATTCCCAATTTTCACCCATTCATAAGAGAAAATGATATTTTTACTATATGGAATGGATGGACAATTTGGGAAACAAAAACTGTAGTTTGTGATATAATTTCTTAGGCATGTGGTCAGTCACACTACCGTGCGGATGCAACCTCGATGTTAATAAGAACTTCGAGATGCACCGGGAACACGTTCCACAACGTTTCAGCGAAGTGTAAGAAAACAAGCGTGTAATCAATACCGGTAGCATCTAGACAACTAAGCAAGGTGATCTGACATCTATAGCACATTAACCCTCAATATTGAATGTTATAATTACTCACCTTGCTACTAGCACACATACTACAGTGTTGACCAGTACAACCACAGTGACAGCTACAACTATAAGTACGATATAGGTGATAGGTAGAGGAGCCCGGTCATCACCTAAAAATCAAAATATTTAATTAGATATACAAAAAATGTACAATGATTCACTCTTGAAAGAAATAGAACATGAGTTATTTTTATTGCAATAGTTTGTTATAACGATACAGCGCACATATTTATTTTTCCTTATAATTATATCAGCTTACAACTAACACAATGTAACCATTGGAAAACATTTAGACAGTCGAAGCAGAGCGGCAGTCATTTAAGCAGTTAGGGCCGACAGAAACAGTTCTTGAGCGTTCACTAAACGGCGATAATCGATCTAAAGTTACGGGATGGTTCGAGTACTGTGTGTTACGTCTAAAGCAAATAGCTACCCCCACCACAAAATGCATTGAACAGAAGCTATTTACATCAATACAGTACTTCATGGTTAGTAAGTCATTACAAATGTATTATACCTTATAGGGCATTGACGTGAAAATAAAACATCAATGTACGAAATATTTGCATAACAACGCTTAATTAGCCTTTCAACCAGAGATGGCAGAACAAGTTAGGAACACAAATAACACAGGAAAACGTTATGTACATCAAATATCACACACGCACATGTCACAAGCAACAACCAGACAATGAAGTTTTAGGCACACAAATAACACAGGGACTATCACACACGCACAAGTCACAAGCAACACTTTAAATGAACAATAAGAAACGAATCTGAACAGCTACAAAACACGACAACCTTAATAGGACAACCAAAGCACTGTTAGTCAAAGATTTAGCAGTACATAGCAGCACAGGCCTAAGAAATTATATAACAATACACAGTTTTTACTTCCCCATTCTTTCATCCATTCAATATAGTAAATATTCTTTTATCTACTGAATGAAAGAAGAGATTGGAGGATGTTAGACTCTTGGCTTTTTGCGATATAATTTCTTAGGCCCATGGTAGCAGTTATCAAAATCCACTATGCAAAGAAACTACTAGTATGAACAATGCATTTACCTGATGATGTAATTTGTGTAACATTTTCGATTGATAAAGTTTTCGTAGTTTCATCAGTTGTATTATCAGGTTGGTTTCTTGCTGTTCGTATAACACATAGAGCTATTGTGCACCCAGGATAATGTGATATTTATAAACATTGACCGGTTTAGCCTACTGATGTAATCAACCTCCGTGGCATATACCAAATTTTACCGCCTATCTCATTATCCTGGGTGCACGTTAGAATTATTCATGTACATGTATGAGTAATTTCTTGTTACAAATACACCAGCTACAAGAGGGCACTTGTTGTTACTACACATAGAGCTATAGTGCACCCAGGATAATGTGATGTTTATAAACATTGACCGGTTTAGCCAACTGATGTAATCAGCCTCCGTGGCATATACCAAATTTACCGTCTATCACATTGTCCTGGGTGCACGATAGAATTATTCATGTACATGTATGAGTAATGTCTTGTTACAAATACACCAGCTACAAGAGGGCACTTGTTGGTACTGTTTCGCACTCAGTTATTTGCACTGTAAAGAAACGTTGCAAGGTGAAATCACTTTTCAATAATCATGACTGATTGAAACAATTATCGATAGAAAGTGAGGTTTAAAGTACATGACCTAGATCTAGGTGTTAATAGTCCAAATACAGTCAGGGCGTGTGGATATGACAAAAAAACAACAACAAATAAATACAAAAAATGTAATACATAGAGATCTGAAACATGTCTATTTATTGTTTGTTTGGTCATATCCACATGTCACCTGTGATTTCAATACGGGTTAGGACAGAGTTAGTAAACGTTTCGTCAATACAATGCAACGTTTCGTGTAAATTTAAATTTTAACATTAAAGTGTTGATTAAGAATCAATCCCTGCATAAACATTTAAAACAATACTTACTTTTCTCAGTATTGACTGATGTGATGTTAACAGTAGAGGACAAACTTGATGTTGTAGATGTTGTAGTAGAAGTTGTTGTTGTTCTTGTAGTTTGGGTTGTAGTAGTTTCTAAACGAAATAAACGTACCTAGTAGTTTCTAAACGAAATAAACGTACCTAGTAGTCTCTAAACGAAATAAACGTACCTAGTAGTCTCTAAACGAAATAAACGTACCTAGTAGTTTCTAAACGAAATAAACGTACCTAATAGTCTCTAAACGAAACAAACGTACCTAGTAGTCTCTAAACGAAATAAACGTACATAGTAGTCTCTAAACGAAATAAACGTACATATCTAAACGAAATAAACGTACATAGTAGTCTCTAAACGTAATAAACGTACATAGTAGTCTCTAAACGAAATAAACGTACATAGTAGTCTCTAAACGAAATAAACGTACATAGTAGTCTCTAAACGAAACAAACGTACCTGGTAGTCTCTAAACGAAATAAACGTACATAGTAGTCTCTAAACGAAATAAACGTACATAGTAGTCTCTAAACGAAATAAACCTACATAGTAGTCTCTAAACGAAATAAACGTACATAGTAGTCTCTAAACGAAATAAACGTACCTAGTAGTTTCTATACGAAACAAACGTACCTAGTAGTCTCTAAACGAAATAAACGTACATAGTAGTCTCTAAACGAAATAAACGTACCTAGTAGTTTCTACACGAAACAAACGTACCTAGTAGTCTCTAAACGAAATAAACGTACCTAGTAGTTTCTATACGAAACAAACGTACCTAGTAGTCTCTAAACGAAATAAACGTACATAGTAGTCTCTAAACGAAATAAACGTACCTAGTAGTTTCTAAACGAAATAAACGTAAATAGTAGTCTCTAAACGAAACAAACGTACCTAGTAGTCTCTAAACGAAATAAACGTACATAGTAGTCTCTAAACGAAATAAACGTACATAACGTTAGTAGTTTCTAAACGAAATAAACGTACCTAGTAGTCTCTAAACGAAATAAACGTACATAGTAGTCTCTAAACGAAATAAACGTACATAACGTTAGTAGTTTCTAAACGAAATAAACGTACCTAGTAGTCTCTAAACGAAATAAACGTACCTAGTAGTCTCTGAACGAAATAAACGTACATAGTAGTCTCTAAACGAAATAAACGTAAATAGTAGTCTCTAAACGAAATAAACGTACATAGTAGTCTCTGCACGAAATAAACGTATATAGTAGTCTCTAAACGAAACAAACGTACCTAGTAGTCTCTAAACGAAATAAACGTACATAGTAGTCTCTAAACGAAATAAACGTACATAGTAGTCTCTAAACGAAATAAACGTACATAGTAGTCTCTAAACGAAATAAACGTACATAGTAGTCTCTAAACGAAATAAACGTACATAGTAGTCTCTAAACGAAATAAACGTACATAGTAGTCTCTAAACGAAATAAACGTACCTAGTAGTTTCTATACGAAACAAACGTACCTAGTAGTCTCTGCACGAAATAAACGTATGTAATGTAGTGTATGCTCTTTGGACTACCGGTGAAATATTTTGTTTGGAATATTTAAAAGAGGTATTTGACTATAGCGCTGACTTAGAATGGGAAGGTCGTAAGTACAAAATCGATATTTTGAGAAAACAAGAAATAAAACTTTCAGATTTTCATGAAAATAGGCACATAAGAGGCGCCTTAAGTTATGATGCAGATTTCAAATATGTCTCATTCTAGGCCAACGATATATTCAAATTGGAGATATCGGGACCTGCATTTATCGATGACGATTATCACGCAGCCCAATTTCTGGAATAGCCATACTGTTGTATTTTTATTCAAATCATTATCAACAGTGTTCAGTCGATTACAAAGGGCATTTTACTTACAATGGTAGCTGACTAAACCACTTGTAGGAATTGGGGACATGAATCCATCGATGTCACAGGCAAATATAATTCTGGACGACGCGGATGTAACGCCATGATCAACAACACATAATTTAACGTTGAAAAACTGATACAATCATCAGGTAAGTTAAGTTGCTAGGTCATTTGACAGTCGGTTTGATGATCATTGTTATCACAACTCATGTACAGGCTATGCGTTTACTTCTCTTATCAATAGAATGATTATGTATGTTACTATATAATTTACAATAAAACTTTTATATTAACGAATTAACCTTACTTTGAGCATCATATATCGTAAATGTACCCATTCCACCACAAAGTTCACCAGGTACAGTTTGATCTGGACATTCAAGTGAACAATCGTCTTCTTGTACTTTCTCTTCAGGTAGACTTTCCTTGATACAATAGCAATGTGTAGACTGTGGATGTACAGAAACATAGACTTGACGTACATGTATATGATACGGAAATAAATATATGAATCATTAACTGATTAAAGTCTTGAAACATTTATTATTTCATTTTTCTGCAGTAAAACACGGAACAGATAATTCGAAGTCGCACAGAAACGGCGGGACCATCTAAGCACCACCCACACACGAGACAAATACAAATTATACCATCCGTATGGGTTCCGAATGGATACCAAAAAATGAGGCTTTTGCAACTGAAACCTGGCATTAAAATGAAGAACGAATTGTCATTTAAAACCATACCCAAGCCCAGCCTTAGATAACTTAATTGTTCCAGCGGTCATTATCAATTAGGTATACATGTACACTTCTTTCGTGTCATTTTAGGATACATATTATTTTGTAATGAATACCACCTATTGGCCAAAAAGTACATAAAAAGTAAATGATCTTACTGAAGTAGCGGCATATCTGTACTCCGGGAAGCAATGCCTCTTGCATGCGTTTCCATTATTGTGTTCAATGCACATGTTACTCTGATACAGATCTGGTCTCATCTTATAACATCCTATATAACCATCGGAATATATCGCATTCACTCCTTTAAAAGGCATAAAATGTATACAGTATATTAGTTTAAAAAAAAATAAGAAAAAGTAAATACAGGATCCGGTATGAGTGCTCATTACATACGAGTTTTATTAAACGATTTGACAAACAAGCAGAGTGCCATATTGTTTTTGCCGACAAGTTTAATAGAACTAGTATGTAATAAGCACGAATGTAATATTCTATTTATCATGACTAGTAGCCTTAGTGAACGCCAACTAATTTAAAAATAATGCTGCACAGGTTTCAACCAAAATTTAGCGGTACTTGGAGCTTGTCAGACGTACGGACTTCGAGTTTGGACCAAATCATGGATTGGCTAGCTTCGCTTCAAGCTAATTTGCAATTGCAAAATATCCAGTCTGGGAGTACCGAACGACACTTCCGGTATGGCTTTACGGCACTCCCAGACCAAAGGTTATGTGATAAACAACATTACGAGCTCGTGTCTAATTTTGTTCTGAAATAAGTCTACATAATAACACAAGCCCATACCTTGTAGTCCAAAATAAATCACTAAAACATTCACCCACATACGATGCATGTTTTGTAAAGCAAATACTATCCACATATCTACAAGTTTACACATTACATAGAAGCAGAGAATATGTCCAGAAGTTTTCAAATTACAACGCGTCTGAGGAAATAAACGACAGTTCAAAGTTTCAATTGTTCTTAATAGTGTACAGGAAATGATAGTAATTAATGTACTTGAATTTGAAATACATACATGTTGTGTGTTAGCGTTGCATTGAAGCATGTCACCAAGCATTCAAATACTATAGTTCGATTTCGAGCATTGAGCCGTGACTGCAAGTTTTACTTGTTACGGCATTGACTAACTGTGTTAAATTGCCAATTGATAAATTACACATATTAGTAAGTATCATATCTTTAAACCATGACTATTGAAGTCAATAAATCACGGGTTATCCGCCCAAATAGAATCATCTTTAGAAAAGGTCATGGCTCAAGGTTCAAAATTGAACTATATGCGGTTTTATTAATATAATCGGCATGTGAAATGTCTTTGACCGTGGATTAGATCACATGATCTGTCGCAACCATGGACTTTATATAATAACTGAATGAATGTTGTCATTGTTTAAAGAACAAATCCATTTAGTTTCCTCACATGACACGGAACAAAATTGTTCTCATCGAATTATTTTCCCTACCTAGAATTGATATACAAACGTATGGTGGAGCGGTTATGGCGTCCAGCGGAAGTTGGGTTATAACTGATGCCATGTCCACACTGATGAACGGTATCGAACATTATCAGAATATTTAGTTCCTGATACAATCTCGTCGTTCACATCTTTTCGGGTTTGTATTCTCTAGCAGTTTGTCGGTGCCAATCTGTCATTGAAAATCCAGCGTATAGTTTAGAAATGAAATTTTGATCTGGAAGTCGATCTGCAATCAAATCTGACTTAGTGGGCTCAGGGATTCTATATATATATATATATAGAAGATCCTGGTGGGCTGAACCTCACAAATTAACAAGAGCATAAAAAGGCAAATATTGTTATTCTTATATTCTTCTATATGGCCAAATGCATTTCAAACGCTGATTATATTAAGAAAATGTATTTATCACAGGGACAGAAATTGCGTAAACGATGAGTATAATATAAGGACAAGGTCAGTTTCCAACGAGTTATCTCCCTTTGACCATACTAATCAAATTGTGCATTTTTAAAAGTTAACAAACATATTTCTGAGCGAACAATCGCATTGTACGCAACATTTGTGTATGTGACAAAATATTTGTTAATTGTAGTTATATATTAAATCATGTAGGGTGTCTGAATATTGTACGATGCATGTTACTGGTGTATACTGAAGTTCAATTCATATCATTTCTATAATTGATGTATGGTTAGAATACGAGGGTAGTCCAATATATTTGTAGACACTCGTTCTCATTTTTGAACAGGGAGCTTTAGCGTCCTGGTCCACACCGTTCAACCCGATACATAGAAAACAGTTGGCACTTAGAAGACAGTTGTCAGTGTTTATGTATGCAAAACTCGCGGAAGTAAGTAATGCTTGTTTTTATATTCCTTTTGCAGGGTCTGAACAAAACAAAGTGTGTACATTTATTCGCAGTTAAAAGAGGTATCAGTACACAAAATTCTGAGCAAAACCGTGAATTATTTAGGGAGAAATCATGAAAAATGTATGCGATTTCTAACAAAAAACGCGTTATTTGAAACTTTGATCCCCAAAAAGGTATTTTTTGACAAATCCTTACCCTTTAACTTATAACATGACAAAATTACATCCGTCCCCCGTCTATATGCAGATTAACACACTTTTATTCGTCCTTTTCGCCGAGATATAAGAGTTTAAACATGACATGGTGTTATATTTTTGAGAACAATGGAGACAGTTGATGATTTAAAAAGATTACATAGAAATCAGTCGCAAGGGTATAGATGATAACAATGAAGACAGTCTGAACGCAACGTTTTTGGAGCGCAATAACATTGAAATAATTACGGTATACTTAAGTGCCAATGTGTATAACTGGCTTTTTATAATGCGCTACCAAACTACCAATAATTTGTTTTAATAAATCCCATTCACACTATTACTGACCAAGTTCGTCATCACAGACCTGACTCAAAGTATGAATCGGGACGCAATATATATATACTTGTTTTGAACATGTTTAAAATAAACGTGGAAAGGTCGGAGAGCTTCCTGACCAACGCAATTCCGTCACGTTTTTGTCCACGTTCACAAATATCCTCTCCGATTGACGACGATTTGTCATGATTTGGACATTTTTAGATCTATTTAGAAGCGTATGTAAATTTGACCTTTAAATATATCAAAAACGTCTATCGGACATGAAAGTCGAACCCCTTTAGGAACATTTTTCATACATGGCACCATGAACAAGATTGCGTGTTTTTCTATGTCGCTGTTGGAAAGAAGCCTGTGTTTTCGCCTCTGTATTTTACGTTATGATAGCATGTACAGCATACGTACTACCCTAGAGAACACAACAAAGAAGTTAATTAATGGTTGTGTTATTTTTTTAACTCCAGTACTACATATTTACACATACCAACTCTCCGAAAACGATATACTATCAATACATTTATGAAACCGGTATGTACATCATAACATGATATTTCGTTTATACTATATTTTACTTTCATGTACATTGTATCTTAAATCATTTTTGAATTAGAAGTAGAAAAGTGTGTGGGTATTAATGTTACTTTCATATAATAACTCTGGATTTTTATTTGTATTTTACGTGACGAAAGTTATACGCTTATCAAACACATGATTGCTGTCATAATTTACTTTTTTTTGCCAAGGTGTGAAAGCTAATAACTTAATTTATATTTGATAAATGTAACAGCTAGCATTGCCTCTCATCAAAATCAATAATTGCAGTAATTTAGTACACTTTATGTAACTGCACAGACTAATTATACACATTTTTACGCTTCTAATATCAAATGTCAAATAGTTAGCTTGATTTACATGTAGATTGCACAAATACTAGTTGTTTAAAGGTAATACACTCAAAGACCATGTTATAAGTCATCAAATGTAAAAAAATCAAACGTAGGTTCATAACGAAATCAAGATATTGAAATTAAATTTTACGGGACACTAAATTGTATTTTACGTGACGAACAAGATCATGCTGACCAAGCAATAGACATACGCTATCGGAATAATTCTAGAATATAGATTGATTTACACCAATGTCTTTGAAGAATAAATATTTATTATGCCCCATATGTCAATGGTTGACCATTTCTGTTGATGAGCAAATAATAGACCATTCGTGGTATATGTACCGTAAAATTTCAATGTCATTCTAGTTATGTGGTATATACATGTATATATTGACTGTAAACATCAAATGTGTCACAATGGCACAGAATAAGATATATTCCTTATCATTTTTATCGTTGTTATCACGTTTTTTTAAAAAACCGTCACGTAAGTATACAGTCACGTAAAACTTTTTTCGCACTAAGATGCATTTTTTTGTCTATTACAGATGATGAGCTTTTCTATATAGTTAAATCCGACATGTGTCAGACATATTACAAGGAATAAATGACCATTCCTTAATAAATAAGCGAGTTGTGACTGTCACGTAAGAATACAACATAAATGTCCCGGTAAGGTACATGCTTGAAATAGACTGACGTATAGTTTTTGTTCGTGTATTTTGGTAAAAAAACATGTGTATTTATCGATAGTGCTTATATCAATAAACAAACTGGTTCAAATAATTTATAAATTACCACAAGCGAAAGCGTTGCTATCACATCTACAAAACAGTGTCACGTAAAATACCTCTTGTGGGTGGCACGAACTCTGTCGAAAAAATACCAAAGCAACAAAATCATAGAACACTTGCGCATTTATGGGCTCATTTTCCAACTTATTTGCTTACATATAAACAACACATTTAAGATGTTTTGACTAGTTACTAATTATGAGAAGCATTTGAATTATATATTGTGTGTGAGTGACAGCCGATTTTGAGTAGGGTGTCATAACTTGGGGGCTTGTATATTTTTACAGGTTCATTATTTCTAATATTATTTGTATTAAGTTTTGAGCAACTACATAGTATTAGTGATAGAAATTGATTTAAGACACCTCATACTCGATAATTCGTTTTTATAAAAATTATTACAGTGGTGACAGGCAGTTGGCTCAAATTTTGAGAATGCGTGAAGAGTGTGAATGGGAATTATAAAAAAAAAATTGGTAGTTTGATAGCGCATTATGGTAGAGGAACAAATGCCAGTTTAGGCCTCTATTTTTGGAGTTACCCTACCATTGAATTTAACAAGCTGAGTCATGCCTTAAAATGTTCCTAAATGTTTGTACTTTATGAAAAGGGTAATTTTTTACCATACTCATGGTGGCATTTTGAGAAATCCAAGATGGCGTCCAAGATGGCCGCCAAAAAAGTAAACATCACCTTTTGTCAAATTACAGCCTCTGGGACATTTGATATGGCATTTATTATGGGAATAAGTTGTTTTTACAGTAGAATGTATGTTGTTCTTGTCATATTAGGTGATTTTGGTGGAACATTGGGGTGATTTAATTTTTTTCATCATATTTATCGTCAAATAAAGGCAAAAAATAGGGGGGTAGGGGTAAGATTTTTAACTACCCAGGAAACTTTTGACAGATATATTGCATTTCTGTTGTTAAGTTTATGCTATATAGTTGGGGGGATATCAATATTTACAATTTACGTAAAATAAAAGTATTTTGATGATGACAATTGACGATCAAAGTGGGTGGGGTACGATTTTCTTAAAATCTGAAAAGTGGTAATATTTTACCTTTGATACATTTTTGAGGCACTTTACCATAAATTTGTTAAGTTTTCACACTCCTTCAGTTAGGAAAGTTGGCATTATGTATTATTTATGTATTGTTAACTAATATTTGATGCATTTACTCAATATTTTTCTTGATTTGGTTCCAAAAAATGACAATTTCCTTAGGGGTAGGGGTAATTTTGGTAATAATGAAAACCCTACCAGCGATGACACGAACTGAACTTGTTAACTAACTTTATGAAATTATAAAGATGAATTTTAGCATTAATGAACTAGTTACAATATTTGTAACAATATGGCCTTTGTCAATATTAATGTCAAGGTCATATTAGAGGTCAAATGTCAAATTCTGAAGGATTTTCAGAACTTGCAATATGTATATATTACCACAAACAGGTACATGTAAATGTACAGGCAGGAATAAATTATATATTTAACAAAAATAAAAAATAACAAAATACAAACACAGCTTGGTTCTTTGATAAAGGAAAACATTGTTACATTGTGTATCTATTGCACCTGGAAATATGGCTTCCAATATGGCCGCCATCATCTTCACATACAAACAATATAAAAGACATAATTTATAATCAAGCCAAATTCGCATTGAAAGTGAAACTAACTGCAACAGACACATGTTTGCGTTTTAAAAAAAATATTCAAAAGCTGATCAACAGAAAAAAGACCTTTAAACTGCAGTGGGGAAAGGTGAAAAGTCCAAGATGGTGTCCAATATAGTTGCCACGAATGCTGAAATGCATAAACTCTAAATAGTAAACGCCAATGTGATAATTTCATAAATAGATATAATGACACATACATGGATTGCAAATGTTTATTAACTGTGTCATCATATTGAATTTCAACAGTAACTACTGTAAGTGCAAGGTCAATGACTTTTCAAGGTCAAAATGGGAAAAACTTAAGTATAGATAAACCATGTTTTTTGAGTGGTGACTAATGCATGCAGGAAGGTTGATTTGCCCTCATAGGATAGATGTAGGGTATGTATTAAGGCTTAAGCAATATATGTGATCAATGACAGTAACCAATCCATGGCCCAAAGAGATTTTAACCAGATATAGCTTGGCCAATATAACACAGGCCTGACCTTTTGATTAGCATAATTTAACAGTCGATACATTGCCTACGTTTACAAAACCGACTGTATGTTTTCATAATCGGGGAGTATCATGAAGACACTCGAGATGCAATACAAACGTGTTGGAAATAGTTATACAATCCCATATATGGGGACTCAAAGTTCCAAAAAGAGTAGATGTTATGAGGGACTTGCCAATGTTGGAAACTGTCACTATGGGGACTCACCAGTGTAGCAAGCAGTATTCCAAGGTCCTATGAGGGACTCGCTAGTATTGAAAGTTGTCATCCTTGGTTCTATGGGGGACTCTGAGGTTACAGAACAAGTTATCGTATGCCATATTGGCAAATCGCAAGTGTTGGCACTTGTCATTTCAGGCCCTGCGGGGACTCGCCAGTGTAGGCTACTGTTATCTTAGGTCTAATGAAGGTCTCAACAGCGTTGAAAACTGTCATTCGGGTCTATATGGAGAACCCATCAGTGTTGGCAACTGTCATTCTAGGCGCTATGGAGGATTCTCCAATGCTGGGAATTGTCTTCCAATGCCCTATGGTGGACTCTTCAGTGTTAGGAACTGTCATTCTAGGCTCAATGGAGATCTCAACAGCGTTGAAAACTGTCCTTCTGTGCTGTATGGATGACCCATCAGTGTTGGAAACTGTCATTTTAGGCCCTATTGAGGACACTCCAGTGCAGGGAGCTGTCTTTCAAAGCCCTATAGAGGACTCCTAAGTGTTAGGAACTGTCATTCTAGACCCAATGGAGGTCTCGACAGTGTTGAAAACTGTTATTTTATGCTTAATGGAGGTCTCCACAGCGTTGACAACTGTCATTCTAGGCCCTATAAAGAACTCTCCTGTGAAGGGAACTGCCTTGCAATGCACAATTGAGGACCCTCCAGTGTCGGGAACCATAATTATAAACTCAATGGAGAATTAACAGTGTAGGGAACTGCCTTCCAGTGCCATTGGAAGACTCGTCTTTGTTGTGAACCGTCATCCTGTGTCCTATGGAGAACTCTTCTGTGTTTGGGACTGTCAGCCGAAGTATAACGCGAGACTCACTATTGATCGAAACAATCATACTTTTTATTGGTGTAACTCACCAGTGTATGGAACTGTCATCTTAGGTAGATAACTGTCCTAGGTAATATGGTGAACTCACCCATGTCGGCACTGTCATCCTAATATTATGTACTTGAGGAAAACTGTCACTCGTAGTCTTATGGAGGACCCATCGGTGTTGTTAACTCCGGAGAATCTCGGGTGGTGGGTACTGTCATCCAATGCACTATGGGAGACATGCCAGTGTAGGGAACTGTCATCCAATGTACTATGGGAGACATACCAGTGTAGGGAACTGTCATCCAATGTTCTATGCGAAACGCACTATGTTGGGAACTGTATATTTGGCATTTGTGGAGAGAGGTCCGTTTTGGGAACTATCATCCAATATCCTATAAATGGGAGACACACCAGTATATGGAACTGCCATTCTATATATTATGAGGGACTCTCCAGTGTATGGAACTACCACCCTATGTCCTATGGGAGACACACCAGTGTAGGGAACTGTCATTCTATGTATTATGAGGGACTTTCCAGTGTATGGACTATCATCCCGTGTCCTATGGGAGACACACCAGTGTAGGGAACTGTCATTCTATGTATTATGAGGGACTTTCCAGTGTATGGACTATCATCCCATGTCCTATGGGAGACACACCAGTGTAGGGAACTGTCATTCTATGTATTATGAGGGACTTTCCAGTGTATGGACTATCATCCCATGTCCTATGGGAGACACACCAGTGTAGGGAACTGTCATTTTATATATTATGAGGGACTCTCCAGTATAGCGAACTATCATCCCATGTCCTATGGGAGACACATCAGTGTAGGGAACTGTCATTCTATGTATTATGAGGGACTTTCCAGTGTATGGACTATCATCCCATGTCCTATGGGAGACACACCAGTGTAGGGAACTGTCATTCTATGTATTATGAGGGACTTTCCAGTGTATGGACTATCATCCCATGTCCTATGGGAGACACACCGGTGTAGGGAACTGTCATTTTATATATTATGAGGGACTCTCCAGTATAGCGAACTATCATCCCATGTCCTATGGGAGACACATCAGTGTAGGGAACTGTCATTCTATGTATTATGAGGGACTTTCCAGTGTATGGACTATCATCCCATGTCCTATGGGAGACACACCAGTGTAGGGAACTGTCATTCTATGTATTATGAGGGACTTTCCAGTGTATGGACTATCATCCCATGTCCTATGGGAGACACACCAGTGTAGGGAACTGTCATTCTATGTATTATGAGGGACTTTCCAGTGTGTGGACTATCATCCCATGTCCTATGGGAGACATACCAGTGTAGGGAACTGTCATTCTATGTATTATGGGGGACTCACCAGTGTATGGACTACCACCCTATGTCCTACGGGAGACACATCAGTGTAGGGAACTGTCATTATATGTATTATGAGGGATTGCGGTGTATGGACTATCATCATATGTCCTATGGGAGACACACCAGTGTAGGGAACTGTCTTCCTATGTATTATGGGGGACTCACCAGTGTATGGACTACCACCCTATGTCCTATGGGAGACACATCAGTGAAGGGAACTGTCATTCTTCGTATTATGAGAGACTTTCCAGTGTATGGACTATCATCCCGTGTCCTATGGGAGACACACCAGTGTAGGGAACTGTCTTCCTATGTATTATGGGTGACTCACCAGTGTATGGACTACCACCCTATGCCCTATGGGAGACACACAAGTGTAGGGAACTGTCATTCTATGTATTATGAGGGACTTTCCAGTGTATGGACTATCATCATATGTCCTATGGGAGACACACCAGTGTAGGGAACTGTCTTTCTATGTATAATGGGGGACTCACCAGTGTTAGAAACTGTCTTCCTATGCATTATGAGGGACTCGACAGTGTAGGGAACTTTCTTCCTATGTCCTATGGGAGACATACCAGTGTAGGGAACTATCTTCCTTTGCATTATGGGAGATTCATCAATGTACCAACTGTCATCCTGTGTGATACGACAGACTCACAAGTGTAAGGATCTGTCTCCCTGTGTATTATTGGAATTTATCAATGTTGGCAACAGCCATTTAAAGCAATATTGGGATTCACCATTGTTAGGATATGTCATCCTTGACCATAAGGACGACTGACAAGTGTGGTAAGAAGTCAACCAGTGTCATAATCTTGCACAGACAGAGAGGGGGCAATAAAAACATGAACAGTTACTGTTGCAATTACCTTCATATTAAATGCTAATTTGGCTGGATTATGAAGAATATAATATATACATGGAGATGATGACCGCCATATTGGAAATCACATTTCCGGTTGCCATGGCTAAGAAATTTTTTCTTTTATCAAAGAAACAACCTGTACTTGTACTTTGTTAAAGAAAGTGATATGAACATAAGATATTTATTCCTGTACATTTTACCTGTTCGTGTGTATGCATACATATTGCAAAAATTCCTTCAGAATTTGACATTTGACCTCTAATATGACCTTGACATTAATGTTGACAAATGTTGTATTGTTACAAATATTGTTACAAGTGCACTAATGCTAAAATTCATCTTCATCATTAACACGTCCAGTCTATGCCATCGCTGAAAGGGTTTTCATTATGAACAAAATTACCCCTACCCTAAAAAATTGTCATTTTTTGGGCCAAATCAAGACAAAATTGAGAAAATGCTTCGAATATTGATTGAAAGATGCATAAATAAAATGTAGATCAACTGTCCTAACAGAAGGAGTGAGAAAACGTAAACAATTTATGGTATAGTGTCTCAAATATGTATCAAAGGTAAAATATTACCACTTTTCAAATTTTAATTAAATCGTACCCCACCCACTTAGATTGTCAATTGTCATCATTAAAGGACTTTTATATTGTATATTTGTAAACATTTTCATTTCCCCCAGTTATATAGCATATAGTTAACAACAGAAATGCAATGTATGCAGTCAAACTTTTTCTGGGTAGTTAAAAATCTTACCCCTACCCCCTATTTTTTGCCTTTATTTGGCGATAAATATGATGAAAAAAATTAAATCACCCCAATGTTCCACCAAAATCACCTAATATGACAAGAACAACATATATTCTATTGTAAAAACGACTTATTCCCATAATAAATATCATATCCAATGTCCCAGAGGCTGTATTTGATAAAATGTGATGTTTACTTTTTTGGCGGCCATCGTGGACGCCATCTTGGATTTCTCAAAACGCCATCACGTGACTGGTAAAAAATGTCATGGATCGTAACGCACAATCATTTAGGAACATTTTAAGGTATGACTCAGCTTGTTAAAATGAATGGTAGGGTTCAACCATTTTTACCAGAAATTGTTCCCCTACTATTATAAAAAGCCAGTTATACACATTGGCACTATGTATACCGTAATTATTTCAATGTTATTGCGCTCCAAACAACGTTGCGTTCAGACTGTCTTCATTGTTATCATCTATACCCTTGCGACTGATTTCTATGTGATCTTTTTTAATCATCAACTGTCTCCATTGTTCTCAAAAATATAACACCGTGTCATGTTTAAACTCTTATATCTCGGCGAAAAGGACGAATAAAAGTGTGTAAATCTGCATATATACGGGGGATGGATGTTATTTCGTCATGGTATAAGTCAAAGGGTAAGGATTTGTCAAAAAATACCTTTTTGGGGATCAAAGTTTCAAATAACGCGTTTTTTGTTAGAAATCGCATACATTTTTCATGATTTCTCCCTCAATAATTCACGGTTTTGCTCAGAATTTTGTGTACTGATACCTCTTTTAACTGCGAATAAATGTACACACTTTGTTTTGTTCACCCTGCAAAAGGAAAATAAAAACAAGCAATACATACTTCCGCGAGTTTTGCGTACATAAACACAGACAACTGTCTTCTAAGTGCCAACTGTCTTCTATGTATCGGGTTGAACGGTGTGTGGTCAGTGTAAGCGTTAAAAATATACTGAATAAGATTGCAAGCTAAAAATAGGTCCAATCGCACATTCCGCGGAATGACTTCGGACTTCATCGCCTAATCTTTAGCCGAGACAGTGTTTATAATGTTGTATGATGACTTAGCACTTATTGCAGGAAACTTGGTAAATATATCGAGACAGCGACTGTATTATGTAACGTAAGCTAGGTTACCATCCAGTCAGTGATAAACGCTCAACGTTTAAATACAGCGAGTAGTATAGGCAGTAGAGGTAATAATGTATTAACTAGATGCTGGAACATACATAATATTATGGCGTTGGGGTGGCATATGCCCTCATATGCTTTGTGACTGGAAAAATATTTTTCTGACGATAGGAGCAATCCCTGTTCTTCCAGTGCCATCGGCGCTTTGATATTATTTGTTATACATTGGTTAGGTGTACTTATACATTGTACACTCATTAAATGTTATAACTACACCTACACATTACAAAGCGATACGTGCAAATAATGCATGTAAAGTTGTTTCTAACCTGAAATATGACAAAATATAGAACTGTGTACTATGGTCATGACTTATTGTGCTTAAACATCTTACACTTTGGATGTATTTGAAGTTTTATGTCTGGTATAGATATGTCGTTATGTACAACGAATGAGTGCTGATCGGTCGGTCGACATGCCGAATGTCTTTTCAACACTAACCCCAGAACGGGTGGGACTAGGATTCTAAAATATCGTTCATCTTTAGCCCGACTCTATTTCAAGGTAATTTTGATCAAATGTAAACTCACAATCACCTCTGAATGCACAACAATCTCTGGTCCACAACGACACAAATATAGTTTCTTAAATCGTAAAACTTTCCAGAGAGGTTGCTGATCATCAGTTGTAGACTCCTACAAATTTTGAGGTCATATGTCAAGGTCGTGGTGACCTTAATTACACTAGACTATTTACTGTCCTGAGACATGTATGTTTTAGAAACCTCTCTTGTACTTTCTGTTATTGGATTTCTTCCGGTTTTGAGTTTTCTTGGTGTGGGTATTGATGGACAATTTGTAGGTAAAATGTTTAGACCTCGTGCGAAAAACATTTGTTTTGCACGCGCATTTTTCATAATGTATAAATGCACGGTTCAATGCTTGCAGCGGGCAAATTACGATTATCGAATTATCGGATAGTGTTGGTATACAACTCGCAAGAAGACATACAAGAAATGAACATGATATGATAATTATATAATAAAAAAGAAAAACACATCACAAGTTGGTGTACTTATAAGATTTAACAAGTATGTATTAAAACATGCAGGGTAAACGTTGTGTCTGAATATTGTATTATGTATGCTAATGGTGTATCATGAAGTTCAGTCATATTTAGTGCTACTTTTGTATTTATAATCGTTATGTACGGTTAGAGTACACGTAGTTAGCTAGCGTGCTTGTTGGATAGTGTATATATGATGTAGCGGTGTCTTTACAAGCTTACTTGAGTAAAGTATGACACGAGTGCAACATAACCTACTGCTATAATGTGTAAGGTTCTTTCATTAATAAAGCAATGCTTTGATTAATCTTTTAAATACAACGCAGAATGCCTACATTCAGCTTTCTTTTTTGCTTATTAGTCCCCTACCGGTGAAACCGGAGGGGACTTATGGTTTGCGCTCCGTCAATCTGTCCGTCAGTCTGTCAGTCCGTAAGTCCGTCAGTCCGTCACAAAAGTTTGTCCGGAGCATAATTTCAAAACTAAGCAAGCTATGACTTCGAAATTTCACATGTGTATAAATATCAATTAGGAGAAGTGCAATGCACAAGAACCATAACTCTGCCGTACTTAATTTTTGAGTTATTCCCCTTTGTTAATTTTCATACTTAAATTTTGTCCGGAGCATAACTCCATTACCAAAAGAGATATGATTTTGAAACTTTACATGAGGATAGATATCAATGAGGAAAAGTGCAGTGCACAAGAACCATAACTCTGCCTTACTTAATTTTTGAGTTATTCCCCTTTGTTAATTTTCATACTTAAATTTTGTTCGGAGCCTAAAACGTAAAACAAACAAAAATACTTCGAGGGTAAACACCTTGGAACGGTCTGGTGAGAACTGTAGGAGGCTTAAACTAGTTTAACGGCGCCAACCTAACACTATCCTGTTACAATTGGCTACCGGCATAGTAGGGGACTTTCATTGCTTGGCAATAGTCTTGTTGTACATGTATATATTTCCACTTTCTAGTTAAAACAGAGAATCAAGAAAATCCATCAAAATTCGTTATACAAACGGCAGCTAAAGGTATGTATGATTTGTAGTCGTCCTTGTTATACTTCATGACCAGCAGTTGAATGACCAATGTGGCAGCATGTTGGAGGTGGTGATGTGCTTTTGTCGCTGTTTAGTTATATTATCTGTATTCAGTTTTATAGGTTTGTTTGTGACATGAGCTTGTAGTATGTGCATTGTCTTTTAATTAGTTTTTTAATAAATATATTTTGTTTTTGAAATGCGCTGGCTATAAAATGTCCGTACAAAAGCTAATATTGGCATCTTCCCTATGTCTTCTACAAGGGGTAATGCTTGTGCCGTTTGTAATGATATGACACACTGTGCAATGTAACAAAGAACTATGAGGAAATCGGATAGGTAAAGCAGCACTCGACTTAACTAGCGGAGCACACAAAACAGTAACACCACACCACAACACAACTTAACGGAGCCCAAACTCTAAACCCAAAGAAATGATTAAACTCCCTAAAATGCAGGGTGATCCAATTTCACAAAGCGATAACAAAATAACGGAGATGCCAAGTAACCAAGTGAAACGCAGCTAAGATCAGACATAGTTCCCCAAGTCCCCGCTGCGGGACAATTCTGTTATTCAATTAATTTTGTGACATAATCCCTTCCAACGTACTAAAACGGTGAAAGCGATTTTAAAATAAATACAACTATACATTGTTTCAAGTAATAGTTTATTCAGAAATACATGTACATATAATATAAAATGTTTAACTTAATTGACATTACGCCAGAGCAGAGAACGCTCCACCTGCTTGTTTGTCGAAGGCTTTTTGGCGAAGGGTCATTGCATTGGACCATGTGATTATAATTTACCGTTAAATGATCTAAAGGGTATTAATTTTGAAAACTGGCGTAATGTAAATTATTAGTCTACGGTATATACAAACATAAATGCACGACGGCATTGAAACATGCTATAACTTCGAATGGTTCTTAAGATAAGATAAGATAAACTTTATTTAACGTCGATTATAGTTAACATAATAAACATAAGCTACAAGCTTGTATTCGACATAACAAAGAAATCAGATATTTAAATATAAGCAATAACATTTATACCAGACATATAATAATATATACAAACAATGTTACACGATAATTTATTAACAAATGAAACTACAAATAGGCAAGACAAACTAAAAACAGAAATGAAAATGCTAAACTATACGGACAAAATTATCTTAAGCTATATGCATGTTTGATATGATTTATCAGGATCAACAGTGGACAGAAAATACAGTGAGTTGACAAGAGAGTTGCTGGCTCTTACATTGTGTATAGTTATGTAAATTTAGTAATAATAGGATTTCTGAAACTTCATTATTAGTTGAAGATGATATAAATTAAGATTTTGAAGGACACTACTTATATTAGGTTGTCATATATCACATGAAATAACCATGCTTTGTATATGGTCATGAAGGAACTAACAAAATTTGTAGAAATAAAACAAATATAACAGTGTTGCACAATGAAGTTATTTCTGATTGACATCGCCTTCGCCAATAAGTGGAAATATGTATTAGTTTCCAGGCTCCACGCTGCCCGAGTAAAATGACTTCACACCTCTAAATACACCACTAAATGTCATACATTGCACAATGATTGGTATAGGCCTAAATTTATACCTTGATCGAGAATGAAAAATAGTCAAAGACAAGTCAAAGCATGAAACAATAAAGTCCATGGATAATTCTGTATTGAGACACATAATAACCATGTCGATACGATATAAATAAAATTATGTTATTTTCAGTACACACATATACCCTTTTATTTGACAATACTTTGACTAGTTCACAATGTTGGTTTTAATCAGTAACAATGACAGTAAACATCGCTTGCTTAGAATGAGAAGGTCGTAACTACAAAATCAATATTTTTAGGACTAAAGTAAAACTTTCTGCCAATCACTCTTTACTTATGGTAAGACAAGCTGTTTCAACTTCAGTTTGGTCAACATAACATGTTCCGATATTCTTGTCATAAGAAGAGCATTATGATGTGTATTTCAAATATGCATTACCGTAGCATTTTAAGGTCGTAAGTGCCTTGTAGGACAGCGACTTTATGTCAATGCATCATGTTTATATCACATCAATGTATTGACTTTCAGTGGTAATATTACCGCCCACATGATCATACATATTTACACTCGTGCCAGCAATATTCGTAGTGTCCACATTCCTCACAGTAAGCACGTGGTCATCTGGTGTAGTATCGCTCAAGTCAATAACATTTACTGGACTGCAAACAATAAAATATACATTAGATCGATTAAGTGTAACGAGCCTTGATTGCGCTTGATAACTTCTGATGTTACTCCATGCAAAATACCAAAACTGTAGGACGTTTGGTTTCAGGAAAGACCATTGTTTATGTCTTCACTTTTGAAAATATAGTTATCCTGTTAAGATTTTAGCTATTTCTGTCAATTGGTTAAGGAGGCGAAGTCATGTGAAGACATTGCTGATGGACGACGCGCATCATTGCAGCTCTCAGGTAAGCATGCCATTTTCTCCAGTGTACTATAATTAAATACTACATGCGTTCCGGTTTTTCATTTCAATTCAATTCAAGTCTTTATATCCCTCTGTGAAGAGGATATGGAACAAAATATGTACAAAGTAACAGAGTAATAAGTGGTTATACAATTTGGAACATGATACTACAAATGTAAATACAAAATGTACATGTACACGGATAGGCATTACATGCCTCAAAACGTTAACGGTCAGCTATTTGACCGTTCAATTCTACGTCCCAAGACTATAATGGAAGTAATAATTATAACATGGATCAAAATAACAGAATCAGCTCAGCAATGACTTAAGATTTTCATGGAAGTGGGGCCAGTACATTATAATTAAATACTACATGCGTTCCCGTGATTGTGACATCGATCAAGTAGCTAGAAAATGTAAGTAAGTTTAAGTTCTGAATGAAATACTAGTAACGTACTAGTTAGTAATCCTTTTACACAAAAAGATGTTTATATGTTTTCACTAACCTTATATATCCATAACCATCAACATGAGTTTTAGTTCCTGAAATATAACACACCGCAATATATTGGTGAATGAAAACATACGAGTACTTTGTATAGAATGATGCAGAAAATATTCTGTTGCAGACATAAGATAACACACAATTTGTATACTGGAACAATTTCTGCGTACGCCTTTCGTACGAATGACGTATAATTCGCGTATGCCAAAAGGCGTAAGCCAGGCGTAAAATGGCCCATGTACGTATTTGTATACGACTATTAATTTAAGAAAATGCGTCAATGATGGCATAGTTGCAATTGTAAAAATTGATACCGGGATTTTGATGATAGAATTTCTGAAATTTGTGAATTTCAAACCTGTTTTTGATCGTCTGATTTTCTTGTAGACACATAAACCAATATTGTTAATGATCACCAGACCCACAGTGGCTGCTACACACATTACCAAACACCCTGCAATAAACATTGTATAATTCTCAAATTGAAAACTGAAACAAAAAACTTCAATTAAGCATTTATAAATACATTACGAATTTTGTCAATACTTAAAATTAGTACTGTATGAAGACAGCACAAATAATTTTATACAAGTACACGTACAATGTATAAGACATTAAAGTCACAGTTAAACCGCATGTATAATATGTCGCTTCATATAATATACATTTAACTGTATTGTTTAAGAAACACAATGATTCATTAATACAAATGTTGCGCATGATTTCTAGCGAGCTAGATCAGTAAGGTTGTACAATGTTTATAGTCCCTTGAGAGAATTTGAAATGAGTTGAAAAATCTCCATTTCGAACTGGCTGTGTGTTTCATAGAACACGTTTATGATCAAATTGACTACTCCATATATAACAATATTCTTATATTCATGTCATTCATCTCATTATTAGGTAATACACCAAGTTTTTATAAATGTCTCATATACATAATTATATACATTCTTTATCACCCAAAATGCGATGGAACGTAATTTGAAATCGTACTGATTTATATACCAATTTTCTATCTATCACGAACACGAACAATTACCGAAAACCAAATTCAATCAGAAGGTAATGTAAAACAAATGTAATGTGTTTCAACTATTTACTTATTTCAATATTGACTGACTCTGACGTGTTGTTAACAATAGATGTCACACTTGGTGTTATAGATGTCAATGGGGTAGTAGAAATTGTTGTCTTTCTCGATGTCGATGTGGAAGGAGAAAGAGTTGTCGTTCTCGATGTCAATGTGGTAGTAGAAGTAATTGTTGTTCTTGTAGTTTGGGTGGTAGTTGTTTCTAACCGAAATAACAAAGATGATGTAATGAAGATTGGGTGAGTTCGAAAAGTTTCATGTTAAACTAATACTTAAGGTTCTTATATGCTCATTTACATTTGAGTTTCAGGTATGTATCAAGGCAATGGTATAGCCCCATATGTGTATATACATTTCCAAGTGTCTAATAGCTAAACTGATGTATTTTGAAGTCGTGATAGATTGTCATTAACAGAAGCAGCTAGACGACATTAACGAATGGCGACTGACTGACTAAAACACAACTACAGCCAATATATTACTTGTTTAACGCAGATCTGGCTTGGACAAGAATATAAATGATCTAGCTTAGACTAAATGTATCCGTAAATAAAAATTGAATAGGACGGTCCGAAATTTCGAAACTCTCAGAGGCAACAAGATGAAGTCGATGCACGAAGTTTGTCAGGTAAGCGCAGTACAGACACTGCATATAATTTACTGTCGGATCATCATTGCGTTGAAGATCAAAACCGTGTTATGTATCACTTCTTTTATGCCATTTTACTGATTTGGTGCAACCTCAATTCTGTAGGAACAAAATGTCAACATCCAGCAGCGAAATCAAATTGAAATAGTACACAACCGTCCAAATTGTCTCTATAAGATTTTGTATAATGCACCGAGTTCTTCATACGCTATAAAACAGCCCACGTATTTTATTGAAAAATAAGCAGTATTGTTTTCATGTTTGTCAATAATTTTGTTTCATTATGTATCGAAGGTACGGTATATGGAGTAATGATGCTTGTTTCCCTGACTGCAAATTAATTTAAATGATCGGATAATGTTTCAGAATAATTTAATATATCCAGTTTGTGCATTTATTTCAAATGTGCAACATGATTGAGCTACCATGTTGTTATGGTTGACAGATGCATTCACCGTCCAATTTGACATTGCATCTTATTTGTTTAGGGGTTGATTGAACCAATATAAAAGCTGGGACAACGTTCAAGTGAACTTTATTGAAATCATGAATCAGCAATCATTGAACATTGTCAAATGGCACTGGTATATGCGTTCACACCCCTAAACACTTGACTGCTAAATATAATCATATAACAAATAACTTCATTGATAAACATACTTTGATCTTGTAGTTTGGGTTGTAGTAGTTTCTAAACGAAATAAACGTACGGAATGTAGTGTATGCTGTTTGGACTACCGGTGCAATTTAGTTTGGAACATTTAAGAGCAGTATTTGACTATAATATTCACATTTGAGCTCTACATTTATCGATGACGAATATCAAGCTACACATTTTTATTTTGATTGTTTGACATCATTATCAGAAGTGTTCAGTGGTTAACGAAGGGCGTTTAACTTACAATGGCAGCTGACTAAACATCTTGTCGACATTGAGGACATGACTACAGTCGATAGTACAAATAAATATAATTCTGCACACCGCAGATCTTACGCCATAATTAACAACGCATAATTTAACGTTGTAAAACTGGTTCGTTCATCAGGTAAGTTAAGTTGATAGGCCATTTGACAGTCGGTTTGATGATCATTGTTATCACAACTCATGCACATGCTATGCGTTTACTTCTCTAATCAATAGAATGATTATGAATTTTACTATATAATTTACTATAAAACTTTTGTATTGACGAATTGACCTTACGTTGAGCATCATAAATTGTAAATGTACCCATTCCACCACAATCTTCACCAGAAATGGTTTGATCTGGGCATTTAATTGGACAATCGTCATCTAGTACTTTCTCTTCTGGTAGACTTTCCATGATACAAGAACAATGCGTATACTGTGAATGTACAGAAACATAGACTTGACGTACATGTATATGATACGGAAATAAATATATGAATCATTAACTGATTTAGTCTTGAAACATTTATTATTTTATTTTTCTGCAGTAAAACACGAACGGATAATTCGAAGTCGTACAGAAACGGCGGGACCATCTAAGCACCACCCACACACGAGACAAATACAAATTATACCACCCGTATGGGTCCCGAATGGATACCAAAAAATGAGGCTTTTGCAACTGAAACCTCGCACTAAAATGAAGAACGAATTGACACTTAAAACCATACCCAAGCCCAGCCTTAGATTGTTCCAGCGGTCATTATTAATTAGGTATACATGTACACTTCTTTCGTGTCATTTTATGATACATATTATTTTGTAGTGAATACCACATTTTGCCCAAAATGTACATAAAAAGTAAATGATCTTACTGATGTGGCAGCGTATCTGTTGACCGGGAAGCAGTGTCTCTTACAGGCGTTTCCATTATTGTGTTGCATGTATACGTTACTCTGATACAGATCTGGTCTCATCTTATAACATCCTATATAACCATCGGAATATATCGCATTCACTCCTTTAAAAGGCATTAAATGTATACAGTATATTAGTTTTTAAAAAAAAAATAAGAAAAAGTAAATACAGGATTCGGCATGAGTGCTCATTACATACGAGTTTTATGAAACGAGTTGACAAACTAGCCGAGTGCCATATTGTTTTTGCCGACGAGTTTAATAGAACTAGTATGTAATAAGCACGAATGTAATATTCTATTTATCATGACTAGTAGCCTTAGTGAACGCCAACTAATTTACAAATAATGCTGCACAGGTTTCAACCAAAATTTAGCGGTACTTGGAGCGTTTCAGACGTACGGACATCGAGTACGGACCAAAGCATGGATTGGCTAGCTTTGCTTCAAGCTAATTTGCAATTGCAAAGTATCCAGTCTGGGAGTACCGAACGACACTTCCGGTATGGCTTTACGGCACTCCCAGACCAAATGTTATGTGATAAACAACATTACGAGCTCGTGTCTAATTTTGTTCTGAAATAAGTCTACATAATAACACAAGCCCATACCTTGTAGTCCAAAATAAATCACTAAAACATTCACCCATATACGATGCACGTTCTGTAAAGCAAATACTATCCACATATCTACAAGTTTACACATTACATACAAGCAGAGAATATGTCCAGAAGTTTTCAAGTTACAACGCGTCTGAGGAAATTAACGACAGTTCAAAGTTTCAATTGTACTTAATAGTGTAGGAAATTATAGTAATTAATGTATTTGCATTTTTAAAAAAAACCATACATGTGCATGCTATACATGTATGTGTTAGTGTTGCATTGAAGCATGTCACCAAGCATTCAAATACTATGCAGTTTGATTGGTATAATCGGCATGTGAAATGTCTTTGACCGTGGATTTTAGCCGCGTGGATTGCATGATCTGATGCACCATTGAACTTTGTATAATAATTGAATGGATGTTGTCATTGTTTCAACAACAAGGCAATTTAGTTTCCTCACATGACGCGGAACATAATTTTTCTCATCGAATTATTTTCCCTACATAGAATTGATGTACAAACGTATGATAGAGCGGTTATAGCGTCCAGCGGAAGTTGGGTTATAACTGATGCCATGTCCACACTGATGAACGGTATCTAACATTATCTGAATATTTAGTTCCTGATACATTCTCGTCGTCCCCATCATTTCGGGATCTTATTCTCTAGCTTTTTGTCGGTGCCAATATGTCATTGAAAATCCAGCATATAGTTTAGAAATGAAATTTTGATCTGGGAGTTGATCGGCAATCTAATCTGTCCTAGTGGAATGAACATCACAAATTAACAAGAGCATGAAAAGGCAAATATTGTTATTCTTTCATTCTTCTATATGGTCAAATGCGTTTCAAACGCTGATTATATTAAGAAAATGTATTAATCACAGAGACAGAAACTGGGTAAACGATAATAAGAATATAAGCACTTGGTCAATTTCCCACTAGTTATCTCCCCTTGACAATAATAATCAAATCGTGCATTTTTTGAAGTTAACAAACATATTTCTGAGCGAACAATCGCATTGTAGCCTACGCAACATATGTTTATGTGATAAAATATTTGTTAATTGTAGTTATATATTAAATCATGTAGGGTGTCTGAATATTGTACGATGCATGTTACTGGTGTATAATGAAGTTCAAATAATACTATTTCTATAATTGCTGTATGGTTAGAATACAGTGGAACTCGGTTATAACGAAATCCTTGGGACCTTGAGAAGTGTTACGCTATATCCGATACTCGCTATATCAGTACAACGAAATTTCGTTATATGTGTACGGATATAACATATTTCGTTATACCATGTATACATATATAGTCCTGTCGTAGAACAAAGTTATGTTGTACTAAACGGTTGAAAAGTATTTTAATATGAAATACATATCGCATATAGTTAATGTGCACATGTAATATTATGTTGATTAGCAGTGTAAGAAAGTACACTTTTATGATTAAGTTTCAAAAGAAACTAGTGTATCTAGTTTTTACGTTCAAAAAGTCTCTGATTTTCATTTGTTTTGATCCAAGTGAGTTTGCATCTTGCAGAATTTCAAATTTAGTTTCATATGAAATCGCATTTCGTTGTTTTATTTTCCATTTTGTTATAATTATGTTAACTAGCTTACATGTACACCGACGTGAATGAATTACACACACAATAATGATAGTGTAACTGTGTTCCCCATCGTGTAAGTATTAATATATTCAGGAGATTAAAGGGTAATGTTGAGTTGATTTGGTATTTAAGTTCATATTGTGAAAGCTGTGTTACTGTGATGAATAATTTTAACTGTTACGTGAAAGATTATAATAAAAGGAAAGTTATATCGCAAATGTGTATGTCAACGGCGCAAACATTTAACACCTTATTAAGATTGTTTGCACAAACACATCGCTCAGTTACACCTAGTCACAACAATTTAATTGCCTTTGTTATAAGCAAGCATAAATGCACACAAAATACTTTATCGGGCCCTAGAAATCATTACGCTATAACCGATTTTTCATTATATCCGATTACGTTATAAGCGAGTGGTGTTACAGTTAAATAAAGAAGGGACTCGGTCGGGGATTTTTTTTGTTACGCTATAACCGAGTTTTCGTTATAAGCGAGTTCGCTATAAGTGAGTTCCACTGTACGAGGGTAGTTCAATATATTTGTAGACACTCGTTCTCATTTTTGAACAGGGAGCTTTAGCTTCCTGGTCAGTATAAGCGTTAAAAATATACTGAATAAGATTGCAAGCTAAAAATAGGTCCAATTTCGCATTCCGCGGAATGACTTCGGACTTCATCGCCTAATCTTTAGCCGAGACAGTGTTTATAATGCTGTATGATGACTTAGCACTTTATTGCAGGAAGCTTGGTAAATATATCGAGACAGCGATTGTATTATGTAACGTAAGCTAGGTTACCATCCGGTCAGTGATAAACGCTCAACGTTTAAATACTGCGATTTGTATAGGCAGTAGAGGTAATAATGTATTGACTAGATGCTGGAACATACATAATATTATGGCGTAGGGGTGGCATATGCCCTCATATGCTTTCTTCCAGTGCCATCGGCGCTTTGATATTATTTGTTATACATTGGTTAGGTTTACTTATATACATTGTACACTCATTAAATGTTATAACTACACCAACACAGTACAAAGCGATACGTGCAAATAATGCATGTAAAGTTGTTTCTTACCTGAAAAATGACAAAATATAGAACTGTGTACTATGGTCATGACTTATTGTGTTTAAACATCTTACACTTTGGATGTATTTTAAGTTTTATGTCTGGTATAGATATGTCGTTATGTACAACGAATGAGTGCCGATCGGTCGGTCGATATGCCGAATGTCTTTTCAACAATAACTCCAGAACAGGTGGAACTAGGATTCTAAAATATCGTTCATCTTCAGCCCGACTCAATTTCAAGGTCATTTTGATCCAATGTACACTCACAATGACCTATGAATGCACAACAATCTCTGGTCCACAACGACACAAATATAGTTTCTTAAATCGTAAATCTTTCCAGAGAGGTTGCTGATCATCAGTTGTAGACTCCTACACATTTTGAGGTCATAGGTCAGGGTCGTGGTGACCTTAATTACACTAGACTATTTACTGTCATGAGACATGTATGTTTCAGAAACCTCTCTTGTACTTTCTGTTATTGGATTTCTTCCGGTTTTGAGTTTTCTTGGTGTGGGTATTGATGGACAATGTGTAGGTAAAATGTTTAGACCTCGTGCGAAAAACATTTGTTTTGCACGCGCATTTTTCATGCTTGCAGCGGGCAAATTACGATTATCCAATTATCGGATAGTGTTGGTATACAAGAAGACATACAAGAAATGAACATGGTATGATACATAATAAAAAAGAAAAACACATCACAAGTTGGTGTACTTATAACATTTAACAAGTATGTATTAAAACATGCAGGGTAAACGTTGAGTCTGAATATTGTATTATGTATGCTAATGGTGTATAATGAAGTTCAGTCATATTTAGTGCTACTTTTGTATTTATAATCGTTATGTACGGTTAGAATACACGTAGTTAGCTAGCGTGCTTGTTGGATAGCGTATATATGATGTAGCGGTGTCTTCACCAGCTTACTTGAGTAAAGTATGAAACGAGTGCAACATCACCTACTGCTATAATGTCCGGTTCCTTTATTATTAAATCAATGCTTTGATTAATCTTTTAAATACACCGCAGAATTCCTACATTCAGCATTCTTTTTTGCTTATTGTACATGTATATATTTCCACTTTCTAGTTAAAACAGGGAATGAAGAAAATCCATCAAAATACTTTTGTTACTGGGTTTCTTCTGTATGTGCACTTTGGAAATTTCGGTATACAAACGGCATGGTCAATTTCCCACTAGTTATCTCCCCTTGACCATAATAATGAAATTGAGCATTTTTTAAAGGTTTCTGAGCGAACAATCGCATTGCACCCAACATATGTGCATGTGACAAAATATTTGCTAATCATAGTTATATATTAAATCATGTAGGGTGTCTGAATATTGTACGATGCATGCTACTGGTGTATAATGAAGTTCAATTCATATCATTTCTATTGCTGTATGGTTAGAACAGAGGATCGTTCAATATATTTGTAGACACTCGTTCTCATTTTTGAACAGGGAGCTTTAGCTTCCCGGTCAGTGTAAGCGTTAAAAATATACTGAATAAGACATGTATTTCCTCGTGAGCAGCTGACTTACGCCACTCGTGAAAATATTACATCAGCTGCTCACTCGGTGAATTATCAGCCGATCATACACGGAAAAATACAAATATCCTCTATACATTGTTTCAAGTACTAGTTTATTCAGAAATACATGTACATATAATATAAAATGCTTTACTTAATTGACATTACGCCATAGCAGAGAACGCTCCACCTGATTGTTTTTTAAAGGCTTTTTGGCGAAGGGTTAATGCATTGGACCATTAGATGTGGGGCAATCTGCTAGGAGATTTTTTATTTCGAGATTGTTTGACTAATTGGACCATGTGATTATAATTTACCGTTAAATGATTTAAAGGGTATTAATTTTGACAACTGGAGTAATGTCAATTATTTGTCAAACGGTATATACAAACATAAATGCACGACGGCATTGAAACATGATATAACTTTAAATGGTTCTTGCACAATGAAGTTATTTCTGATTGACATCGCCTTCGCCAATAAGTGGAACTATGTATTAGTCTCCAGGCTCCACGCTGCCCGAGTGAAATGACTTCAAACCTCTAAATACACCACTAAATGACATACAATGCATAATGATTAGTATAGGCCTAGATTTAAACGTTCATCATGAATGAAAAATAGTCACAGACAAGTTATAGCATGAAACAATAAAGTACATGGATAATTCTGTATTGAGACACATAATAACCATATCAATACGATATAAATACAATTATGTTATTTTCAGTACACACGTTTACCCTTTTATTTGAAATACTTTGACTAGTTCACAATGTTGGTTTTAATCAGTAACAATGACAGTACACATCGCTTGCTTAGAATGAAAAGGTCGTAACTACAAAATCAATATTTTTAGGACTAAAGTAAAACTTTCTGCCAATCACTCTTTACTTATGGTAAGACAAGCTGTTTCAACTTCAGTTTGGTCAACATAACATGTTCCGATATTCTTGTCATAAGAAGAGCATTATGATGTGTATTTCAAATATGCATTACCGCAGCATTCTAAGGTCGTAAGTGCCTTGTAGGACAGCGACTATATGGCAATGCATCATGTTTATACCATATCAATGTATTGACTTTCAGTGGTAATATTACCGCCCACATAATCATACATATTTACACTCGTGCCAGCAATATTTGCAGTGTCCACATTCCTCACAGTAAGCACATGGTCATCTGGTGTAGTATCGCCCAAGTCAACAACATTTACTGGACTGCAAACAATAAAATATACATTAGATCGAAAACGTGTATCGAGCCTTGATTGCACTTTTAATTAAAACAAACTTCTGTTGATACTACATGCACATTTACCAAAAAACTGTAGGACGTTTAAAATATTGTTTATGTCTTCTCCTTTGGAATATATTTTAGTTAGGAACACTTTTGTTACAGCTTTGAAAGAGGACCATTCCATTTTCATTGAATTATCTTGTTAAGATTCGTCTATTTCCTTTAATTGGTTAAGGAGACTAAGTCATAACTATGTACAAATTACTGATGGACAACGCACATCATTGCAGCTCTCAGGGAAGCATGCCATTTTCCACGGTGTACTATAATTAAATACTGCATGCATTCCGGTGATTTCATACAAAAAATAACACAATTTACTATTATTTAGTACTAAACACATATTTTCTAGTCTTCGTCCCAAGACTATAATGGAAGTCATGGTTATAATATGTATCCAAAATAACAGAATCAGCTCAGCAATGACTTAATATTTTTCATGGAATTGGGATCAGTGCACAATAATTAAATATAACATGCGTTTCCGCGATTCTGACATCGATCATAGCTAATTTAAATCCTGGATGAAATACTAGTAACGTAATCCGTTTACACCAAAATATGTGTTATATGGTCTCACTAACCTTATATATCCATAACCATCAACATGAGTTTTAGTTCCTGAAATATAACATGCAGCAGTATATTGAGGAATGAACACATACGAGTACTTTGTATAGAATGATGAAGAAAGTATTATGTTGCAGACTTTAGACTTGGATAAAGGAAACATTTCTGCGTACCCCCTTCGTACGAATGGCGTATATTTCGCGTACGCCAAAATGCCAAAACGCGTAAGCCAGGCGTAAAAAGGCCCAAGTACGTATTCGTTTAAGACTACTTATTTTAGAAAAGCAACTATCATGGCATAATTGCATTTATAGAAATGGATACCGGGATCTTGATGATAGTATTTCTGAAATTTGAGAACTTCAAACCTGTTTTTGATCGTCTGATTTTCTTGTAGACACATAAACCAACATTGTTAATGATCATCAGACCCACAGTGGCTGCTACACAGATGAACAGACACACTGCAATAAACATAATACAATTTATCAAATTAAAAACTGAAACAAAAACTTCAATTAAGCATAAACACGTTTCGAATTGTGTAAATACTTCCTATTAATACTGTAAGAAGACAACACAAATCATTATAATACAAGTACACGTAAATCTGTTAGACATTAAAGTCACAGTTAAACTGCATACTTAATATGTCGCTTCATATAAAATACATTTAATTGTATTGTTTAAGAAACACAACGATTCATTAATACAAATAGCTCCACGTTGAAGTTGTGCATGATTTCTAGCGAGTTAGATCAGTAAGGTTGTACAATGTTTATAGTCACTTGTGAGAATTGGAAATAAGTTGTAGAGACTCCATTTCAAACTGGCTGTGTGTTTCATAGAACACGTGTATGAACTTAACTTACTGACTACTACATATCGCTGGCTTAGAATGAGACTCACACACATTTGCAATCTGCATTCCAAGGTGCTTCTTATGAGCCTATTTTCATGCAAATCGGAACTTGTCATGTTGACCAAATTGAAGTTGAAACAGCCTACTAGTATTTTACAAGATGTGAAGAGTAGTTTTCGGTCAGTTTTTTCTTGTTCTCTCAAAATATTGTTTTTGTACTTTCGACCTTCTCATTCTAAGCCAATGAAATACACCATTATTCTTATATCAGTATCACTGATTTCATTATGACGTTATTAGGAAATATAAGTTCATACATTAATTTCATCTACTGCTATACATTCTTTATCACCAAAAATGTGATGGAACGTTATTGGAAACCGTACTGATTTATATACTAATTTTCAATCTATCACGAAAACTTATTTCAAATGACTAAATTATCGAACACCAAATACTATCAGAAGGTAATATAAAACAAGTGTATTGTGTTTCAACTATTTACTTATTTCAATATTGACTGTCTCTGACGTGCTGTTAACAGTCGATGTCACACTTGGTGTAATAGATGCCAATATGGTAGTAGAAATTGTTGTCGTTCTCGATGTCGATGTGGTAGTAGAAGTAGTTATTGTTCTTGTAGTTCGGGTTGTAGTTGTTTCTAAACGAAATAACAAGGATGATGTAATGAAGATTGAGTGAGTTCGAAAAGTTTCATGTTAAACAAATACTTAAGATTCTTATATGCTCATTTACATTTGAGTTTCAGGTATGTATACATGGCAATGATATAGCCCCATATGTGTATATACATTTCCAAGTATCTAATAGCTAAACTGATGTATTTTGAAGTCGTGATGGATTGTCATTAACAGAAGCAGCTAGACGACATTAACGAATGGCGACTGACTGACGAAAACTCAACTACAGCCAATATAGTACTTGTTTAACGCAGATCTGGCTTGGACACGAATAAAAATGATCTAGCTTTGACTAACTGTACCCGTAAATAAAAATGGAATAGGACGGTCTGAAATTTCGAAATTCTCAGAGGCAACAAGATGAAATCGATGCACGAAGATTGTCAGGTAAGCTCAGTGCAGATACTGCATATAATTCACTGTCGGATCATCATTGCGTTGAACATCGAAACTGTGTGACGTATCACTTCTTTTATGCCATTTTACTGACCTGATGTAACCTCACTACTGTTGGAACAAAATGTCAACACCCAGCAGCGAAATCAAATTGAAATAGAACACAACCGCCAAATTGTCTCTATAAGATTTTGTATACTGCATCGAAATCTATATAGTGCGTTAGCGTCTAAGCTGGACCCCCATAAACCTTAAATATCTTAAAAAGTAATTATGCAATTTTATTGAAATTTGGCACAGTTCAGTAAATTACCTTTACCAACTCTGTGTTTAAATTGCAGATTTATTTACTGTCTAATTAATCTTTTCCCCAATGGGTCTAATGTAATATAGCTTAGCCAGGCGAGACATAGAATAGCCAGGCGAGACTACAATACCATATATGGACAAACTGCGTCAAGGACATCATAGACTAATTATAACAAATTAAATACTGACAGCCGTATATGTAAACACCAGATATACTTGACAAATGATGGATGAGCTAGTGCGATTTTAGTGGAACTTTAAGACTAAATATGTTGGGGCACAACAGCTCGTGATGAAGGCAAATTAATAATAGATAATGAGAGTTTAATTACGTAAATATGACGCACGGGCAGTTTGGCTTAAAAGCTCTGAGATGAACAAGCCAAGTTGGATAGTCCAGTCCACGGACTAGCTGGTCACTCGGCGGATGCCGCAGTGTGGATATTATGTTACGAATACTAATGACACTTATGAACATATTGCTTAGAGAACTACATTGAATGTTTCGTGAGAACTTTGTAATAGCTATTTAGTTGGTGATCGGGAATAAAATACTTATAAGTTTATACGAGTATTTGGACTTATATTTCATACTTTGAAATACTATAGACTATATAGTTTATAATAGACTTGTCGATGTTTACAACAGTACATCACTCAACTGTTGAATACCAGTACAGTACTACACTACACTGTTGATTTGGTGTCGAGGACCAGATTACGACATTTTAAAAAAGGGGAACATCGTCGCGGAAATAATTCGAAAACTACACATTAGATCACGGATACGACCAGTCGACCAAGTTTGAGGTGAGTGGTACCTAAATTGTTTTTGTTTATACTTGAAAAATGGCTAATCCAAGTGCAGTTATTTGAGCAATAATTAACGATTTATTAACACAAGTATCTAAAGTTTCAGCTCATGTTGGTAGACAGTCAATTGCAAAATTAGTAATACCTTTGAGAGAGTTCCGACATCATTTTGATCATTGCTAAAATCTATCCAACAGTATGCACCATATGTATAATTGACAACCTTATTGGATGACAACAATTAGTATATCAAAGCCCCTGAGGCGCTGTAAGCAATTGTATATATATCATTATATGGCCGAATATAATTATCATACATGTCAATAATAGTAATGCGCGAAGCTCCAGTGACATTCGTCGCAGCCGTTTGCTGCGCTATGAAGGAACAAAATGTAAGGAGTAGATTAAATTTTAGATCAGGCAAAACACAGTAGAATTTTTCGGACTATAGTAGGGCAAAAAAGCGTGCCAATGTATATAGACCAAGTACGTCATATAAGATGTTTAGGAAATTGTATCAGGCGCGGTCATATTGAAAACAATTGCATGAAAAAGTAGGTAAACGCCGTAAGGCAAAAATAGTCTGAATAAAAAGCTAGTAAACATTGTTTTAATTGCGAGTAATCGGGCCATTGTAGGTGGGAATTAACAAGCACAGACAGCGATAATGATAATAATAATAACGACTTTATTTAATGATTTTGTTTATCAGAATATTTGTTTGTAAATTATTATCGGAAAAGATCGTACATGAAAAAGTAGGTAAACGCCGTAAGGCAAAAATAGTCTGAATAAAAAGCTAGTAAACATTGTATTAATTGCGAGTAATCGGGCCATTGTAGGTGGGAATTAACAAGCACAGACAGCGATAATGATAATAATAATAACGACTTTATTTAATGATTTTGTTTATCAGAATATTTGTTTGTAAATTATTATCGGAAAAGATCGTACGATTAGTAGAGATGCATGTCAACATATAATTATAATTTCAGTAGCGGTAGGTTTCTTGTTAAAAAAAATATATATAGAAAATATAGGGCTGTATTAAATACCAATGCATAAGCAACTGTATGCATATTAAGTATCAAAACATAAGCCGGCACTCACGCGACGATGAGTAAATGCACTCTCAATTAATTGAAATAGCTTACATGTTAAAGGAATAAGTGTACAACCCCTTAAAATGCATGATTATACTGCGCGGGGATTTCCTGACAAGGAATGGGTTAAGAGTTTATTTTGATTGGGGATGTCTGAGACTATATTTATTATATAAGTAATGTGTGCCGATGAACAGGCTATGTATTGCATCGCTTAGGATGATAAATCAGTGATGAACCGTAATACCGCGTTCATACGGCGGTTGTTTGTTTGGGTTAAGTAGAACACCCGAGCTTACTTATTTGTCCCGCACATATAAGGTTGCGAGGAATATACTCTGGTATTGTAGGAATTGGACCAGGAATCTGTCTCACTGATAGCGTTGCTAAATTAGGAAAGAATAGGCGTAAAGTTAAAACATCCCAATCAAATACCCATAATATGTGCACTGTAATTTATACCTTACATGAGTTGAAACAAGGACAAGTTATTTATTATTGTTTGTAAAAAGGGACTGGGTGAGGCTTTTAGAACTGTTGTGAAAATAGGTACAAAATGCACTTTGGTTTGCCAAAAATAAAGTATTAACAAGACATGCAAGGGGCTACTACCTCGTTATAAAGTTGACACCAGCGCCGAAATAGAAAAACAGGAAACCACAATGGAAGCAGGCCTTACAACGCTGATATCCTGAAAAACCGCAAGACATGGTTTCGACTATTACCAAAAAATAAACATTTCTGCGCACGCACCATCAATTTACCAACTCGTTATTAAAACAACAACAAGGCTCAGGATAAACGTACCAACAAGTAATTAGAGCAAAAACAAGTCTGGACAAACGTAAACAGATTCTACAAGATAGACATAGCTCGTTCAGGAGATGACAAATGGTTGTAGCTAGGCGCTTGTCATCTCATGACGTTCATAAAAGTGAAAATTATAGAATCAAGGAGATACGATTGTGTGGAAAACGGTCCAAACGTATGGACCTCAGGTAGTTACCAGTTATACATAGTAAATCATGAACTACCACAATGATGTCTCAATACAGTGAGGATTTATCAACGTTTTATTTGCTGAGGGCATTAATTGCTGGAAAGTTAATTTCAGTGCAGAGATTTCCAGCACATATGGCAGAACATTCATGAAAATCGAAAACGAGGAACCAGACGGGTAGTGTGGAGGATAACAATGGATACTATATACTAGGGGTGTAACGGTACGATCACCTCACGATATGATACGTACCGTCAATTTTTCTAACGGTTCGGTATATTTCGGTATGATACAATATTCTCTAACAGCAGCTTAAATACTTTAATTTTTAAGATATAATGATTTTGTTGCTTCTATAACAGCAAGTATTATGCGCATATCAACTCTTTTAAGTGAATTTAGACAATATGAAGCATATCTTAATACAATTAAAACGAGTGATACATGGTAATTATATTTAATCAGAAGACTGCCAGGTGTTTTCGTTGTCTGGATATTATTTTGCTCATAAAAAGCTTATACCGAACCGTACCGAAATTTAGAAGTCTTGTATCGTGAACCGTGTGGGACTCAAGTCCGCGGTATTTCGTATACCGCGGTATACCGTTACGGCCCTACTATATACAGACATTTTTCTTCATGGTGGATGTGCATTGCTCATTTGCGCGTATTCATGTGCGTCTGAAGAATTATGGATTGCGTTTAATCAGTGCGATCTTTGACATTATTATGCAAATTTACTATATTTTTTTTTCAGAGAAGGTGTTGGTGTTCATACAATATATATTTATATTTCTATGTGTTTCGTTTATTTTAAGATCTTATTTGTCATTGTATGTATTTCAATGAAACACGTTGTAGTTGTGTTTCGAAGTTAATGTTGCAAGGATAGGATTAGTGGCATATTATACATATCACTTAGCTAAGAAATTAGATTATTCTTGAATTAATTGAATTTCTTAATCTTCACTAAGAAATCAAATTCTTCTTGAATGAATTGAATGTCTTAATTCGAATGGGGGACGTGTAATATAATATCCTAAGGCTGGATGTCACTCCAAACTGAATCAGTAAAGACTAAAAGTAGAGCAATCACATCAACTTTAGGTGACACTTATCAAGATTTATGCACCAACTTTATTCCAATTAACGGAAGGAAACATCAACTAAGAAATTATTTGTTTTGTTAAACAACTAAGTTTCTTAAAAGCACAGGGGGAGATGTAATATAGCTTAGCCAGGCGAGACATAGAATAGCCAGGCGAGACTACAATACCATATATGGACAAACTGCGTCAAGGACATCATAGACTAATTATAACAAATTAAATACTGACAGCCGTATATGTAAACACCAGATATACTTGACAAATGATGGATGAGCTAGTGCGATTTTAGTGGAACTTTAAGACTAAATATGTTGGGGCACAACAGCTCGTGATGAAGGCAAATTAATAATAGATAATGAGAGTTTAATTACGTAAATATGACGCACGGGCAGTTTGGCTTAAAAGCTCTGAGATGAACAAGCCAAGTTGGATAGTCCAGTCCACGGACTAGCTGGTCACTCGGCGGATGCCGCAGTGTGGATATTATGTTACGAATACTAATGACACTTATGAACATATTGCTTAGAGAACTACATTGAATGTTTCGTGAGAACTTTGTAATAGCTATTTAGTTGGTGATCGGGAATAAAATACTTATAAGTTTATACGAGTATTTGGACTTATATTTCATACTTTGAAATACTATAGACTATATAGTTTATAATAGACTTGTCGATGTTTACAACAGTACATCACTCAACTGTTCAATACCAGTACAGTACTACACTACACTAATGTATTATTTTGGGTATTTTAATCGACAAATAGACAGGGAGTAAAATAAGCTATTACGATCAGCTAGTTAGAATAATGCTATTGTATTATGTAACAACTATAACGGGATAATTGTATAACTTTGACCAACATTTGTCTGGTCATCAATGTGTATATAGTTGAGGCCCATCTTCTGATTGTAGTGATCATTTGTACAAACAAAAAATACAATGTTTTTCTTGAAAATATTTCTACAAAGTTGCTTCAGTTATACAAGCTAAGATAAACGTTCATGTATGGGCCTCATTATATATTTTCAACAGTCGCTGATGTGTGACTTAATGTACAGTTATACTGGATCAAATTTTTGACCTTTGCTGTTCCGGTCACTTCTATCACCCATACGTATTTACCCTGTTTTAGACTTAACATTTTGCATTAGGTGTCTATGCAAAGTACACTTTTCCGTGGACTAAAAATTCTGTTTTATTTTATGAGAGTTGGTAAGGGTGTTTTACGAAGACATACCCATTCTCGTTTTAATCGGCATAGTACTTTTTAAGATATTTAAGGTTTATGGGGGTCCAGCTTAGTCGCTAACGCACTATACACGCTATAAGACGGCCATAAGACAGCCCACGTATTTTATTGAAAAACAAGTAGTATTGTTTTCACGTTTGTCATGATTTTGTTTCATAATGTATCGAATGTACGGTATATCGAGTAAATATATGGGTTTCCCTGACTGCAAATTAATTTAAATGAACGGATAATGTTTCAGAATAATTTAATTTATCCAGTTTGTGCATTTATTTCAAATGTGCAACATGAATGAGATACCATGTTGTTATGGTTGAGAGATGCCTTCACCGTCCAATTTGACATTGCGTCTTATTTATTTAGGGGTTGATTGAACCAATATAAAAGCTGGGACAACGTTCAAGTGAACTTTATTGAAATCATGAATCAGCAATCATTGAACATTGTCAAATGGCACTGGTATATGCGTTCACATCCCTAAACACTTGACTGCTATTATATAAACTTATATCAAATAATTTCATTGATAAACATACTTTGAGCATCATATATTGTAAAGATACCCATTCCACCACAAGTTTCACCAAGTGCAGTTTGATCTGGACAATCAAGTGAACAATCTTCATCTGGTACTTTATCTTCAAGTGAACTTTCCATGATACAAGAACAATGTGTAGACTGTGAATGTACAGAAACATTGAATTGTAGTATAATATATAGATGTATTATGATGACTTTTAATACATTCAATAAATGATTAAAATACTTCAACATACTTAATTTTATGTTTCTGAAGTAAAATTAATGTATCATAATTTATTTTGTTACAATACGGATAAACAGCCGTGTAGTTATTGAATGTTCTATACATCAACTGTAATGCCTAGATGCTATTTCCTGTTTTGATCCATATCTTTTGTGTCATTACATACACTGTATGGGACTATATTGTAGAGGACACTATACCGTTTGCTTTTTCGTCAAACACAAATGGCAAGAGCTTATTTTATTATTTTGTTTTACCCTCCAAGCTGCATTATACACATTGAACAAGTAATGATCTTACCGAAGTAGCAGCGTATCTGTATTCCGGGAAGCAATGCCTCTTGCACGCGTTTCCATTATTGTGCTCAATGTATACGCTACTCTGATATATATCTGGTCTCATCTTATAACATCCTATGTAGCCATCGGAATATTTCGCATCCACTCCTTTAAATGAAACACGTAAAGCTTGTCATTCAGGACGAATAAAAGTTATCCCAAGTATCGTTGAAAGGTACATGAGAAGGTCTATATAATATGGAATAACTTGTACTAGATCAAGATTTAATAAAGTTTGTTTTCATATTGTAATAATATATCCCTAAAATCCCAGTTTCGTGAATGTATGATAACGCGGGTCGTATGAAAATAGTACTGCAGAAAGCTGTTGGGATTAAAAAGGGCATGAGGAAATCAGATAGGGAAGGTAGCACCCGACCTAACCAGCCGAGCACAGAAATCAGAAACACCACAACACAACTACACTGAGCACTGTCCACACATAAGCCAAAGAAACAATTAAAAGTCCAAGTCCCCGCCGAAACAATGCAGAATGACCCAATTTCACAAAGAAATTATAGAATAGCCATTATTGCATGAGACCGAATGAAACACAGCCAGGTGATTTAAAACACAAAGGAAAAAGGGCGGTAACTATAAATGGTAAGAATGTGCAAATAACACACCATTAACACACGCCTGTCTAACCTTTGTGCTAACGATGGTTTCAAAAATTGGACGGAAGAGTTTAACTGTTTTATTCTTGGTCTCATATATTCATACAACTTCACGAGATCTGCTAATAGAGGAACGGACGGACATCCAACACACAGTTATACCTTTCTAGAGCAACACCTTTTGGGATCTGCAAATACTGGCCGTTGCCTAGAGGAGGATGCTCAACAGAGGCTATATTTCAGTAAATATTATATAATGGAAATATTGAATGTCTTGTTTTTACAGAGGTGGTTGCTCTACAGAGGACCGCTCTAAAGAAGTTTATGAAAATATAACAACTTACCTTGTAGCCCAAAATAACTCACTAACATAAAACATATACAATACATGTTTTGGTATCCGAACAATTATACAAATTTATATATTTTAAGTCAGCAGAAGATAATTCGGAGAAAACTCAAATTAGCCGAGTACAATCATACTGCTGAAAGCCTGAAACTAACGACAGCCATAGTTTCAATTGTTCATATACCGTACAGGACGTTATTGTAATTACTGTACTTATATCTTAAGTTATTGAAGGGAACATACAGTGTCTGTGTTTGCATTGTATTCAAGCCGGTCACCACTTCAAATATCTAGTCAACACTTGATGATACAGTTTTTGTGCCGTTTATTGTCAAGAATATAGGCCATTGTCAGGTGAATCATATTCACTTCGGTCCATGAACATTAAACACCACTGTGGCTGACTAACCATACAATATCACAGATATGAACTATTTCTTAAATATGTACGTGCATCTACTCTTACTTACCTTGTACCAATTGACATTACGCCAGAGCAGAGAACGCTCCTCCTGGTTGTTTGTCGAGGGCTGCTTGGCGAAGGTTTTTAAGTTGATTCATTGGACCATGCGATTATAATTTACCGTTAAAATTGATTTAATGGGTACCTGATTGACAACTGACGTAATGTCAATTGTAAGAAATAATCATTGAACTTTAGATCATAACTGACCAGACTTGACACAAACAAACACATTTAGTTTCCTCAAATGAGGCGGAAAATAATGTTACAGACAAACAATATTGAACATCCGTTACACCATGGTTATTATTCATTCATATCACCTCTATCTAAACACACCGTTCAACCCGATACATAGAAAACAGTTGGCACTTAGAAGACAGTTGTCAGTGTTAATGTACGCAACACTCGCGGAAGTAAGTATTGCTTGTTTTTATATTCCTTTTGCAGGGTCTGAACAAAACAAAATGTGTACATTTATTCGCAGTTAAAAGAGGTATCAGTACACAAAATTCTGAGCAAACCCGTGAATTATTTAGGGAGAAATCATGAAAAATGTATGCGATTTTTAACAAAAAACGCGTTATTTGAAACTTTGATCCAAAAAAGTTATTTTTTGACAAAACCTTACCCTTTGACTTATTCCATGACGAAATTACATCCATCTACATGCAGATTTACACACTTTAATTCGTCCTTTTCGCCGAGATATAAGAGTTTAAACATGACATGGTGTCATATTTTTGAGAACAATGGAGACAGTTGATGATTAAAGAAGATCACATAGAAATCAGTCGCAAGGGTATAGATGATAACAATGAAGACAGTCTGAACGCAACGTTTTTGGAGCGCAATAACATTGAAATAATTACGGTATACTTAAGTGCCAATGTGTATAACTGGATTTTATAATGTGCTACCAAACTACCAATGATTTTTTTTTATAAATCCCATTCACACTCAAAGTATGAATCGGGACGCAACATATATGCTTGTTTTGAACATGTTTAAAATAAACGTGGTATGGTCGGAGAGGTTCCTGACCAACGCAATTCCGTCACGTTTTTTCCACAAACACAAATATCCTCTCCGATTGACAACGATTTGTCATGATTTGGACATTTTTAGATCTACAAAATGTATGTAGAAGCGTATGTAAATTAAATTTGACCTTTAAATAAGTTAAGTTAAGTTACCTATTTTCTAGGGCTCTTTTCAGCTGTTAGGCCGCTCAAGCACCCTTTGACATTTCAACTTCCCATTGTCATTGGGCTACATATGGAAACCTACACTCGAGTCTCCCTGGGGAGACTATTTCTCTCCTGTGGTGTGGCAGCGAACATCGATCTGCGGCGCCCAGGAATAGACACTGCCCTCACAGGTACCATTTTACACAATGGTGGAGTGGAGCTGTGGGTCTTTCTCAGAGAAGTTAACCAGTGGTCCAGAGGGGGATCGAATCCGGGACCTCACGATCCCGAAGCGCGCGCCCTACCTCTAGGCCACCGATCCCCGACGCTAAATATATAAAAAAAACGTCTATCGGACATGAAAGTCGAACCCCTTTAGGAACATTTTTCATACATGGCACCATGAACAAGATTGCGTGTTTTTCTATGTCGCTGTTGGAAAGAAGCCTGTGTTTTCGCCTGTGTATTTTACGTTATGATAGCATGTACACCATACGTATTACCCTAGAGAACACAACAAAGAAGTTAATTAATGGTTGTGTTAGTTTTTTAACTCCAGTTATACATATTTACACATACCAACTCTCCGAAAACAATGTACTATCAATACATTTATGCAACCGGTATGTACATCATAACATGCTATTTCGTTTATACTATATTTTACTTTCATACATCTTCGTATCAGGATTGTAATACGCAGTAGAATACTAGTACATGCATGCACAAACAAAGGTACACTAAATTCGAGTTAAATATTATTGTCACAATCACATTTTGTGTAAAAAGATTTCTAACTTACATCAATCATCCTCAACACCTAAATACTGGTATTATTTATCGCCACGAGGGTATGAGAGAATAGAAGCCAGATTTTCTTTAATGCTCTGCGTCAAACAAGGGAATTACAGTAGGCACCATTTTTGTTTCGTCTTTGGTATATATGCGAACGCCCTACGACATGGCTATCGAGGAGGCAGTTCAAGAGTTTTATATTGATGCCATAGTAACATTGTCAGCTATCATGACTAGACAGAAGGACATTGCTGATTCAACCTTTACCCATTGCTAGATCCTTTCGGACTTGGTTCTAATTAGCTTTTCCACATAACTGTATGTATGTGTGCCCGCTTTACATTCTGTTAAAAAACCTCATATGTGGGGTTATTTTGAAACTCTTGGCGTGATAGCAGAAGACTCCCCTACCTTTGTTTCCCAAACACGCTGGTGGACGGTTGAAGTATCACAACCATTTCCATATCTCTTGTCATGGTATCAAAATCGACACACAGTACGGTTGCAAAGCGTGGTTTCAAAATGTAACGGAGCAGACCCGGACCGTAATACTTTTAGAGTAGTAGCTTTACCCATCCATAAATAGGAAGAGGCGGTGTCCCAACTTAACAAAGCATGTGACGCTTGAATATCTGGAGTTTAAAATATGACTTCATTTTGTAATGCTGTTTCTCTTATGTCGACTGAAGCACTATATTTGACTTGGAAGCGACGCGTGGTAATAGGTCGAAACAAATACATAGGTAAATTCATCTGTTGTCAATAACCATGCTACTACCAAACAAAAAGTAACTATGGCTGTAGATGGCAACAAGAAACAATTGTTGAACAGTAAGAAGTACAAACACTGTCAAATGAAGCACTACATCATGCTTTGGTGTAACTGCACCAAACCATAGACCCATTAAATTGGACAAGAACATCAGGATACTATACCAAGATCTCAAAACATCTGACGACGAGGTACACGTTTTTAGCAATATATGGTTTCTTGCGCACATCAGGGGAAAACTGAATAAAATATGATAATACATAGTCACATTGCCTCTAAAGTATTATATACACAAATAACTAACTTCCTAGTCAGAAATCGCGCTTCAGTTGACATTACAGAAACAGCATTACAGAATGCAGTCATAATTAGAGATCTGATAGCGCCAATTCAGAGATAGGAAAATGTATGTAAGAATTACTGCTCTCAATGTATTACATTCTAGTCTGGTCAACCACATTAGGCTACCCTACAGCCAATGTTGATGCAATTATGAAGGAAAGCACTTATAATGACAACAGACAATGTGACTATGTTACTACCAGACTTGAGCTGATCAAGTGTGCAGTCATGTCTAACTGGTAATTGTAGATGTTACCGTGCTCGAATGTACTGCACATTATTTTGTGCATGTATGGGTCTATCACTTGTAATAATCCCGAACCTATGGTTTATTAAACAGCTAGATGCTTGAAAATTATCTTGTCAAGCTGTAGTGATGTTCCTGTGAGTTTCGCTCGAAACTATGATTATAAAAAAACGTTTAGTTCAGATATATATTGATTCAAATAACTAGACAAACTGTGGTGATTTGATATATATAGTCAAACATGTATGTGGAAATGAAACATGTGGTTACGTTTTACAAATATAACTTACTATAGTTATAAGAATCCCCGATATACATCAAGTTTGCTATTGATACGATGTCGTTGACAATCTTGATCGATTCTTGTTGATTTTACAGTGAACATTGGAGTTTTGCATAATGTCGCGTAAATCACTATATTTGTATTTCAAAAAGAAATCAAGTTACAGTATTGCTATGCGATAGTTTAAAACAGATATATCGTAATAAAGCATCGATCATCTTACTCAAATTCAGAATGAGTATAATATTCAAGACTTAAATTACTCAAACACTTTGATGGAAACATATATTACATTATACTATGTATTTTTAATGTATTTTCTATGTGGTAACGTATGGTCACGTAAATCACATTTTGTGTAAGAAGTTCAATTACGTGTCACATATTTTTAAAAGATGTCTACCAAGAGAAAACAATGATCATATCAGTTTGATAACACAGAATGAATAGAAAAACATAATGGTACATACTTTGCATATAAATAATTTAATGGTAACGTATATTACACATACTGTTCTACATGCAACGTTGTTGTGTACATTGTTTATCACTAACCATTCCTTTAAACCTCCTTTATTTTAATGTTCATGTTTGATATAACATTAAACAGCTATTAGTACCGATTATTCTTGTATGTTATCATTTTGGTCACGTAAATTACACATAAACTGTTGAAAATGTGTATTTTTTTGAAACCCAGCTAATGTATACAGTTCCTTTATTAATCATGTTTATTCCATTTCAACTAAAACATAGATGTGCTGATATTTTGACAGTAGTACAAACGTTATATGGAATTATAGTCCGGATTAATTGTTAAAATCGCCATTTTGGAGGCCATCTTTAACCCCAAATAAAAAAAGTTCCCCAATGATGACAGAGTGTCATCAAACGGTTTTGAGACCTTTAATACCTTGACAACACAGAACAACAATACAAAAACTTAATACTATATAGCAAGGTTAAGCGAAAAATCACCAATTTTCGTCTGGACTAAATGGTAAACCATCGAGAACAGGTCACGTGCCCCTTCATGGATTTTTTTCTTGCTGCTTACAAATATAACCTCAAGGCTCAAGGCCGCAGGTTAATAACTACACCAACACAGTACAAAGCGATACGTGCAAATAATGCATGTAAAGTTGTTTCTAACCTGAAAAATGATAAAATATAGAACTGTTCATGACTTATTGTGTTTAAACATTTTATACTTTGGATGTATTTTAAGTTTTATGTCTGGTATAGATCGGTCGGTCGACATGTCGAATGTCTCCAGAACGGGTGGGACTAGGATCATTCTAAAATATCGTTAATCTTCAGCCCGACTCAATTTCAAGGTCATTTTGATCAAATGTACAATCACAATGACCTCTGAATGCACAACAATCTCTGGTCCACAACGACACAAATATAGTTTCTTCAATCGTAAAACTTTCCAGAGAGGTTGCTGATCATCAGTTGTAGACTCCTACAAATTTTGAGGTCATAGGTCAAGGTCGTGGTGACCTTAATTACACTAGACTATTTACTGTCATGAGATACGTAACTTTCAGAAACCTCTCTTGTACTTTCTGTTATTGGATTTCTTCCGGTTTTGAGTTTTCTTGGTGTCGGTATTGATGGACAATGTGTAGGTAAAATGTTTAGACCTCGTGCGAAAATCATTTGTTTTTCACGCGCATTTTTCATAATGTATAAATGCACGGTTCAATGCCTGCAGCGGGCAAATTAAGATTATCGAATTATCGGATAGTGTTGGTATACAACTCGCAAGAAGACATACAAGAAATGAACATGGTATGATAATTGTATAATAAAAAAGAAATACTCATCACAAGTTGGTGTACTTATAACATGTAACAAGTATATATTAAAACATGCAGGGTAAACGTTGTGTCTGAATATTGTATTATGTATGCTAATGGTGTATAATGAAGTTCAGTCATATTAAGTGCTACTTTTGTATTTATAATCTTTATGTACGGTTAGAGTACACGTAGTTAGCTAGCGTGCTTGTTGGATAGTGTATATATGATGTAGCGGTGTCTTTACAAGCTTACTTGAGTAAAGTATGACACGAGTGCAACATAACCTACTGCTATGATGTAAGGTTCTTTCATTAATAAATCAATGCTTTGATTAATCTTTTAAATACAACGCAGAATGCCTACATTCAGCTTTCTTTTTTGCTTATTAGTCCCCATACCGGTGAAACCGGAGGGGACTTATGGTTTGCGCTCCATCAATCCATCAGTCTGTCAGTCCGTAAGTCCGTCCGTCAGTCAGTCACAAAAGATTGTCCGGAGCATAACTTCAAAACTAAGCAAGCTATGACTTTGAAATTTCACATGTGTATAGATATCAATTAGGAGAAGTGCAGTGCAGAAGAACCATAACTCCACCTTACTTAATTTTTGAGTTATTCCCCTTTGTTAAGTTTCATACTTAAATTTTGTCCGGAGCATAACTCCATTACCAAAAGAGATATTATTTTGAAGCTTTACATGAGGATAGATATTAATGAGGAAAAGTGCAGTGCACAAGAACCATAACTCTGCCTTACTTAATTTTTGAGTTATTCCCCTTTGTTAATTTTCATACTTAAATTTTGTCCGGAGCATAACTCCATTACCAAAAAATATATGATTTTGAAACTTTACATGACGATTGATATCAATTAGGAGTAATGCAGTGCACAAGAACCATAACTCTCCATTACTTTATTTTTTAGTTATTCCCCTTTGTTAATTTTCTTACTTAAATTTGTCCGGAGCATAACTCCAATTCCAAAAGAGATATGATTTTGAAACTTTACATGAGGATAGATATCAATGAGGAGAATTGCATTGTACAGGAACCATAACTCTCCCTCACTTAATTTTTGAGTTATTCCCCTTTGTTAATTTTCATACTTAAATTTTGCTCGGAGCCTAAAACGTAAATTCTAACACTGTCTATTTTTAGCACCGTGTAAACGTATAGGACTGTACCGTGGTTAAATTTCCGGTATATCACAGTTTTTGCCGTACTACTTTTTGGCTGTTGAATTACCTCCCACGTATAAATAACGCTTTTTATGAATGGAATTTACGTCTTGTTTATCAAATGACGTCATGGATTTATGACGTTTATTTGGCGTCAACGTAAACGTGACGTTGTGCGAACTTTTATTTGCGTAGCGTTCTTTCTTAATTTATTTAATTATATCCGTATTATTGCAACAGCAATTGCATTTATCGATTCATTTTAGTTTTTATGAAATACATAGTTTGGAATGAGTTCTAGTTATGCCTCTGTTTAAATGAAATGAGCAAAAAACAATATTCCAGCGGTGGAGGTTTTATACTTTAAACAGCGGAAGTTGTCTATAGCAACACGACAAACAACGCATCACTCTGCAATAAAAATGAGTCCATATGAAATTGCGCATATTACACGTGTTAGAATGCAAATAGATCTTAGTTTTCCGTGATATACCGGCCAATATATCACGGTTTGTCGTTCACATGCATAGTTATTCTAAAAATCACTCAGGCCTACGGCCTTCGTGATTAATTCCTACGCATATGAACTCCAAACCGTGATATATTGGCCGGTATATCACGGAAAACTAAGATCTATTTCCTAAACAAACAAAAATACTCCGAGGGTAAACACCTCGGAACGGTCTGGTGAGAACTGTAGGAGGCTTAAACTAGTTTAACGACGCCAACCTCACACTATCCTGTTACAATTGGCTACCGGTAGGGGACTTTCATTGCTTGGCAATAGTCTTGTTGTACATGTATATATTTCCACTTTCTAGTTAAAACAGAGAATCAAGAATATCCATAAAAATTCGTTATACAAACGACTGCTAAAGGTATGTATGATTTGCAGTCGTCCTTGTTATACGTCATGACCTGCAGTTGACTGACCAATGTGGCAGCATGTTGGAGGTGGTGATGTGCTTTTGTCGCTGTTTAGTTATATTATCTGTATTCAGTTTTATAGGTTTGTTTGAGACATGAACTTGTAGTATGTGCTTGTCAATTAATTAGTTTTTTTAATAATATATTTTGTTTTTGAAATGCGCTGGCTATAAAATGTCCGTACAAAAGCTAATATTGACATCTTCCCTATGTCTTCTACAAGGGGTAATGCGTGTGCAGTTTGTAATGCTATGACACACTGTGCAATGTAACAAAGAATTGAGGAAATCGGATAGGTAAAGCAGCACTCGACTTAACTAGCCGAGCACAGAAAACAGTAACACCACAACACAACGCAACTAAACGGAGCAATGCCCACGCACTTGAAACCCAAAGAAATGATTAACATCCCTAAAATGAAGGATGACCCAATTTCACAAAGAAATAATAAAATAAAGGTGATGCCATGTGATCGATGAAAGGCAGCTTAGATCAGACCTAGTTTCAAAAGTCCCCGCTGCGGGACGAAGCTGTTATTCAATTATTTTTGTGACATAATCCCTTCCAACGTACTGAAATGGTGAAAGCAATTTTAAAATATATATAACTATACATTGTTTCAAGTACTAGTTTATTCAGAAACACATGTACATATAATATAAAATGCTTTTCTTAATTGACATTACGCCAGAGCAGAGAACACTCCACCTGCATGTTAAGGGTTAATGCATTGGACCATGTGATTATAATTTATCGTTAAATGATTTCAAGGGTATAAATTTTGACAACAGGCGTAATGTCAATTATTTGTCAACGGTATATACAAACATAAATGCACGACGGCATTGAAACATGCTATAACTTCGAATGGTTCTTGTACAATGAAGTTATTTCTGATTGACATCGCCTTCGCCAATAAGTGGAACTATGTATTAGTCTCCAGGCTCCACGCTGCCCGAGTAAAATGACTTCAAACCTCTAAATACACCACTAAATGTCATACATTGCAAAATGATTGGTATAGGCCTAAATTTATACGTTGATCATGAATGAAAAATAGTCACAGACAAGTCAAAGCATGAAACAATAAAGTACATGGATAATTCTGTATTGAGACACATAATAACCATATCAATACGATATAAATAAAATTATGTTATTTTCAGTACACACGTTTACCCTTTTATTTGAAATACTTTGACTAGTTCACAATGTTGGTTTTAATCAGTAACAATGACAGTAAACATCGCTTGCTTAGAATGAGAAGGTTGTAACTACAAAATCAATATTTTTAGGACTAAAGTAAAACTTTCTGCCAATCACTCATTACTTATGGTAAGACAAGCTGTTTCAACTTCAGTTTGGTCAACATGACATGTTCCGATATTTTGAAAATAGACTCATAAGAAGAGCAATATGATGTATATTTCAAATATGCATTACCGTAGCCTTTTAAGGTCGTAAGTGCTTTGTAGGACAGCGACTTTATGTCAATGCATCATGTTTATACCATATCAATGTATTGACTTTCAGTGGTAATACCGCCCACATAATCATACATATTTGCACTCGTGCCAGCAATATTCGTAGTGTCCACATTCCTCACAGTAAGCACATGGTCATCTGGTGTAATATCACCCAAGTCAATAACATTTACTGGACTGCAAACAATAAAATATACATTAGATCGATAACGTGTATTGAGCCTTGATTGCACTTTTAATTAAAACAAACTGATACTACATGCACATTTATCAAAAACTGTAGGACGTTTAAAATATTGTTTATGTCTTCTCCTTTGGAATATATTTTAGTTAGGAACACGTTTGTAACAGCTTTGAAAGAGGACCATCCCATTTTCATTAAATTATCCTGTTAAGATTTGTCCTATTTCCTTTAATTGGTTAAGGAGACGAAGTCATAATTATGTGGAAATTACTGATGGACGACGCACATCATTACAGATCTCAGGTAAGCATGCCATTTTCCACGGTGTACTATAATTAAATACTGCATGCGTTCCGGTGATTTCATACAAAAAATAACACAATTTACTATTATTTAGTACTAAATACATATTTTCTAGTCTTCGTCCCAAGACTATAATGGAAGTCATGGTTATAATATGTATCCAAAATAACAGAATCAGCTCAGCAATGACTTAATATTTTTCATGGAATTGGGATCAGTGCACAATAATTAAATATAACATGCGTTTCCGCGATTCTGACATCGATCATAGTTAATTTAAATCCTGGATGAAATACTAGTAACGTAATCCTTTTACATCAAAAGATGTGTTATATGGTCTCACTAACCTTATATATCCATAACCATCAACATGAGTTTTAGTTCCTGAAATATAACATGCAGCAATATATTGAGGAATGAACACATACGAGTACTTTGTATAGAATGATGAAGAAAGTATTCTGTTGCAGACTTTAGACTTGGATATAGGAAACATTTCTGCGTACCCCCTTCGTACGAATGGCGTATATTTCGCGTATGCCAAAATGCCAAAACGCGTAAGCCAGGCGTAAAAAGGCCCAAGTACGTATTCGTTTAAGACTACTAATTGTAGAAAAGCAACTATTATGGCATAATTGCATTTATAGAAATTGATACCAGGGTTTTGATGATAGTATTTCTGAAATTTGAGAATTTCAAACCTGTTTTTGATCGTCTGATTTTCTTGTAGGCACATAAACCAACATTGTTAATGATCACCAGACCCACAGTGACTGCTACACAGATTAACAGACACACTGCAATAAACATAATACAATTTATCAAACTAAAAACTGAAACAAAAAACTTCAATTATGCATAAACATGTTACGAATGGTGTAAATACTTCCTATTAATACTGTAAGAAGACAACACAAATCATTATAATACAAGTACACGTAAATCTGTTATAAATCTGAAATAAGAAACGAATCTGAACAGCTACAAAACACGACAACCTTAATAGGACAACCAAAGCACTGTTAGTCAAAGATTTAGCAGTACATAGCAGCACATGCCTAAGAAATTATATAACAATATACAGTTTTTACTTCCCCATTCTTTCATCCATTCAATATAGTAAATATTCTTTTATCTACTGAATGAAAGAAATGATTTGAGGATGTTAGACTTTGGGCTTTTTGCGATATAATTTCTTAGGCCCGTGGTAGCAGTTATCAAAATCCACAATGCAAAGAAACTAGATTACTAGTATGAACAATGCATTTACCTGATGGTGTAATTTGTGTAACATTTTCGATTGATAAATGTGTCGTAGTTTCATCAGGTGTATTATCAGGTTGGTTTCTAGCTGTTCGTATAACACATAGAGCTATAGTGCACCCAGGATAATGTGATATTTATAAACATTGACCGGTTTAGCCTACTGATGTAATCAACCTCCGTGGTCTATACTAAAGTTTTACCGTCTATCACATTATCCTGGGTGCACGATAGAATTATTCATGTACATGTATGAGTAATGTCTTGTTACAAATACACCAGATATTAGAGGGCACTTGTTGTTACTGTTTCGCACTCAGATATTTGCATTGTAAAGAAACATTGCAAGGTGAAATCACTTTTCACCAATCATGACTGATTGAAACAATCATCGATAGAAAGTGAGGTTTAAAGTACATGACCTAGATCTACACTTGAAGACACTTATAACTGTGCACTTCGACAAATCCCACTATTTCAGTACTTTGTCAACATATCTCGTTGAAATGTGCACTGTATGTAGTTATAAGATGTGTGGTCATGGTTTTAAAATAATATTTAATTTCATAATACACAATATTAAAGAAACACAGGCAATTAATTAAGGGATGCATAAAATGCGAATTCACGAAGTCTGCTCCGGCTTAAAACGCGCAGTTTTCCAATTAGCCAGAACATGCCCTATGAGACATTTGGGCTAGAAAACTTTGTCAAAGTTGGTATCATTTTTGAATGACAATCCCAGTGATAGTTAACCGATATATAAAAAGCCGCTTGTATGAATTTATGTTAAATGCCGACACGTCATTGTGGAAACAGTGAATGGAGGGATGGACCGATGGAAAATGGCTACAAATACCTGTTGTGGTTCCATGATTGCATTACACATAAGTTTACTTATCGGAATGCCAATTTTTTTTTTTCGAACAAAAATAATATGAACTAAGGCATTGCCTATATGGGTATTTAATAAATATTAGATAACCGCTAGGCTATGTTTGTAGATATAGACACGGGCCCCAGTTGCTATGCATTATCCAAGGGAGATAACAAATGCATGCAATCATTGTGAATTGTAATCTTTATACAGCACACAAGTCAATCAATCAAATTGTCATAATTTGATTCCAATTCAATAAAATCAAAGACGTACCTTGTTGTACTGTATTGTAGTATTGTAGGCCTACTTTAAGATGGTTTATTTATATTCCGAATATAGATAATTTACAGCCTCTGATGTTTGTCTTTCGTCCTTATCCGCTTGGAAAATCGAAGATGTTATTACATAAGCAACAAAATATGGACCCTCCTAGTACACAAGTTTGTCCACCACAAATAATTAATGCACCAGTCAGTTGCATCCCCAGTTCCCCCGACCACAGGGATCCATGGCGGATAGCCAGGGAGACAGCCGTGTTTTTACCATCCAGCTTCTCCCGCAAGGCGTGGGAAATTTAGGATTTATTCTGCGAAAACCAATAGCCTAAAGACAATATTTACCGGTAGATGTCAGGGGAAATGCGGGAGATATTACCATCAGCTTCCCCCGCTAGCCGTAGAAGGGCTGTTGTTTTTGACAACTCAAAATTCCAGAGCGCCCTTCCCCCGGGGCTGGGGTGCTGTGGATGAAACTAACTGGTACATAAGTCTTATACACACTGACAGTAACAAAATAATCTCATAAACATTGCTTTGACAAGCTATACATTGAGACATAGAATTGTTGATTTGCATTGTTCAGTTGTTGACATGGAACGAATTGTAGCCTACTTACGTTCAAGCATCTGGTGTGATCTGAGTGTTGATATCATTGTAAAGCTACGTAGAAATGTCTATTAAAGACCAATTTCCTCGGAGATCGAGTACTGTCATGATAAATCGGCTATTTAAATGAAAATTTCACCTTTACTTTTTTATATTTCTTAAAACATCTTCCATGTGCAACGGGCGCATGGAAATCTCGCAAACGCTTGCAATTAATTGGCTAGTGACACGGTCCACGGTCATGGGGAGTAGAGGTATTTCTTACCTCCCTTTGTTTTTTAAAAATAGTTTGTTTTATTTATTACACATTTTTAAAAAAATAATAATTAATTGAAAGAGAACGATAGGCTCAACCGTTTACAGCTTACTATTTTTTTATATTCCAAGGACCATTCACCTCGGAAAACTACCTGAAATTTTTGACCGGAAATAACTTTTTTTGAAAGCATTAGTACCTGCTGAGACTCAACGAAGATACGCATGTCACCCCTATTACCGGTCTGGATATTTTCAATAGCCTGCGCTACGCGCAGGCAATTAATTCCCCTTTTATAAAATATCTTGACGCCAGTTTTGATAAACAAGACGTCATGGTGTCAATTAAGTTACACACATTATTTTGTGTTTTTTTTTTTGGTGTTTATGGGCCAGGAATTTAATGGAAATGACAATGTGTGGTTTTATTTCCCGCTGTTTCATCATTTTTTCGTGCAATTCGTTAAAATGTAATTTTAAAAGTACAACTGGCGATGTTCACTGAACCGTGAAATATGGATATTGGATTAAGTTGTGAGTCCACTGACAAAGAAAAAAACAAAATTTCGTTAAAAGATATTCATAAACAAAAAACTTATTAGGAATTAAAAACTGCACAGTTATACTAGTAAGTGGCTCCAAGTGTATGTGTTAATAGTCCAAATACAGTCAGGGCATGTGGATATGACAAAAAAAAACACAACAAATAAATACAAAAAATGTAATACATAGAGATCTGAAACATATTTATTGATTGTTTGTTTGGTCATATCCACATGTCACCTGTGATTTCAATACGGGTTAGGACAGAGTTAGTAAACGTTTCGTCCATACAATGCAGCGTTTCGTGTAAATTTAAATTTTAACATTAATGTGTTGATTAAGAATCAATCCCTGCATAAACATTTAAAGCAATACTTACTTTTCTCAGTATTGACTGATGTGATGTTAACAGTAGAGGGCATACTTGATGTTGTAGATGTTGTAGTAGAAGTTGTTGATGTTCTTGTAGTTTGGGTTGTAGTAGTTTCTAAACGAAATAAACGTACGGAATGTAGTGTATGCTGTTTGGACTACCGGTGCAATTTAGTTTGGAACATTTAAGAGCGGTATTTGACTATGATATTCAAATTTGAGCTCTACATTTATCGATGACGAACATCAAGCAACACATTTTTATTTTGATTGTTTGACATCATCATCAGAAGTGTTCAGTGGTTAACGAAGGGCGTTTAACTTACAATGGCAGCTGACTTAACATCTTGTCGACATTGAGGACATGACTACAGTCGATAGTACAAATAAATATAATTCTGCACACCGCGGATGTAACGCCGTGATCAACAACACATAATTTAACGTTGGAAAACTGATACAATCATCAGGTCAGTTAAGTTGCTAGAATATTTAACAGTCGGTTTCATGATCTTTGTTATCACAATTCATGCACCTGTTATACGTTTACTTCTCGATAATGAATGTTACTATATAATTTACAATGAAACTTTTATATTAACGAATTAACCTTACTTTGAGCATCATATATCGTAAATGTACCAATTCCACCACAATATTCACCAGGTTCAGTTTGATCTGGACAATCAAGTGAACAATCGTCTTCTGGTACTTTCTCTTCAGGTAGACTTTCCATGAGACAAGAACAATGCCTATTCTGTGGATGAACATAAACATAGATTTGTAGTACATGAACACACATAATTATTATGTTTCATTCACTGGTTGAAATCTTGAAACATTTATTATTTCTTTTTTCTACAGTAAAACATGAATAGCCAATCGAAGGTATACGGAAACGGCGGGACTATCATGGCACCGCACAGATAAGAGACAAATACAAATATATACCGGGCCATCCGCATGGGTCCTAAAAGGTATGCATTTCACAATGTATGACTCACTGTCTGGCTTCTTACATTATTAAGTATCGTATAACCATAAAATAAGACAATTACAACTGCAACCTGACACTGAAATCAAAGACCTAAATTACAATTTTGGTCTTTGCTGAAATGAAGAACGAATTGACATATAAAAACATACCCAAACTCAGCCTTAGAGAACAGTTTGAAATTCCTGGAATTCTGAAGTTTAAACTTTGTTGTGTACTGGTCATACTACTATCGATCTATTTATAGTATCAATATTCTAGTGTGTATAGGGTTATACCATTCGCGATCCAAAATTCGTCACGCTTGACTGGACCGCTTGGTAACTGTGTATCGAACAGATTAGTGTCAACTCTGTTTATAGTTAGTGAACATAGTCTAATACACGTCACGAGTGGAATTTCGTTACGCAAGACAGAACCGCTTGATAATGGCTAGTAATCAAAGTACTGAAGCAACGGCGAATGACGCATTGGAATTTGTTGAATCCGTCATGGGTTCTCAACGCATTATCCGTGTTGACACACCTGTTGCTTCTGGGAGGAAACGTCATGCTTCTGATCCTTGTGAACAAGAGTCTACGGTGAAAAAATCGCGTGTGACTGCTAAAGCCAGGCGAAATCTTTATAATGGTAAATCGCCCCAAGAACCGCGCAAGGTTGTTGTGACAGAAGCGGACGTCCACATCGATAGTAGCCCAACAGTAGAGCAGTTGATTGGAAAGCTGTCAGCTGACATGCACATGATGTTCTCATCACTGACAGAACGCATGAACAAACTTGAATCCGGGCTAGAACAACGTATAACCAGCAAAGTGGCTCAACTCCTGGATAAGAGAGTCAACTCTGAAATTGGCCGCATTAGAAAGGACGTCGATGAACGTTTGGTGTCGTTTAAGGAGTCTATGAAAGCAGAGATTGTTGCTGATCTGGACGAAATGAACAGTAAAATCGACCAAGTCAGTTCAAACTCCCCAGATCAAACGACTTCGGACATATCTCTGAATGTGGTTATTCGGGAACTGCCAGAGTCTAGGAACGAGAACATTAGTAGCAAAGTGAATGCGTTAATTAAAGATGGCATTAAGATTAGTTAGTGCTGAACGCAAACCGCCAAATAGTGCCCGACCGGGTGTAGTAATTGCTCGCTTTAAGTGTCACGACGACAAGCGAAAGGTCATGATGGGTAAAGATCAGCTTAGAAAGCGTAAGCAATATGAAAAAGTATTCATCAACCATGATCTTACTCATGCCGAACGACTGATGAGTAACAACTTCAAGACCATTCTCGGCGCTCTTAAGCAATCCAATTTAACCATTCGTGGCTCAAGAGTGGTTCATAAGGCCAACGCGACAAACAAAAGGAACGACAACCATAGTCGTGATAGTCACCATGGTCAAGACAGTGGTAATTCACAGAACAGTGATTCATGTTGGAACAGGGTTGGTGGTCGTGGTCGCCACGGTGGTGGTAATCGTGGTAGTAATCGTGGTGGTAATCGCGGTGGTAATCGTCAGCAAAATCGTCGTACTAGATAATTGTCAGCGGGGTTTTGGAATGTCCGTGGATGGAATTCTGACATTAATTCTGACAATCATCAGTTACGTTCTGCCTGTGCCAACTTTAGTGGATGTGACATTCTTGCCATAGCAGAAACTCATCTTTTATATGACAATGTTTTACATGTAAACGGTTTCACGTGGTTTGGTTTAAACCGTGTTAACATTCATAGACATGCAAAAAACGGCTCCGGTGGAGTCGGTTTTTTAGTTCGTAATGATATATGTAATGAATATGATATTACTGTTTTAGATAGTCCATTTGAAGGTATTTTATGGTTGAAAATGTGTCGCAAAGTTGATAATTTTGTCTTGCTGCCTTGTGTCTGTTATTTACCACCTGAAAATTCGTCCAGATTGATTGATGTTAATACATTTTATGATAATTTGTTAACAGATGTTTATAAATACCAGAACGATGGCCTGATCTTTTTGTGTGGTGATTTCAATAGCAGATGCGGTCAGCTGGACGATTTTATTAGTGGTGTAGATCAGATACCTGCACGCAATGTTGTTGATTTTAAAACGAATGCATATGGTGAAATTTTTATTGATTTTCTTATAAATGTAAACATGTGTATCTTGAATGGTCGAAATTTCACCAACAATGATTTTACATCTGTATCAGTGAAAGGCGCCTCTGTTGTTGACTATTGTGTAACATGTTATGACGACTTGTCTCTTTTTAAAGAGTTTTCAGTGGTTACAACGACTGATCTCATCAATCAAGTCGGAATTATTAATAGTTTGGTGTGTAGTAATATACCTGATCATTCTTTGATAAAGTGGAATATTGATGTTGGCTCTATGTCTACATGTTTACAAAACCATGATACTGTTCATTGTTCTTATGCTAAATTTGATTGTTCAAATATACCAGAATCGTTTTTACTTAGTAATGATGTTATTACTGAAGTCTGTAAAACCATTGATGATATTGAGCAGGGTATGCGAACTCAAACCGATATTGATATCGCATATGATTCGTGGTGTACGATTTTAAAAGATAACATGTTCAGTTCTATTCCGTATAAAACTATTACTCCTGGTGCTAAGAATAAGTCATTTAGACCCGGTAAACCCTGGTGGAATACTACTCTATTTGCACTATGGTCATCGGTATCAGTAGCGGAAAGGAAATGGTTGTCTTGTTCCAACACTTGTTTAAAGAAAAAGTTTAAATCAGATTATTCTATCATTCGTAAACAATTTGACCGTGAAGTCCAGAAAGCAAAGAGATTTTACTGGTATTCTATGCAAAATGATTTATTACATGAGTGTAATGTTGACCAAACTAAATTTTGGAAATCCGTCGGAAAAATCGGTGTTTGTAAAGCCAAGGTTAGGCAAATTCCTATGGAGGTTAAAATGCCGGATGGTTCAGTTTCCCAGTCAGTTCCGGACATCCTCAACAAGTGGAAAAGTGATTTCAGTTCACTATTAAACAAATCTCACCAGTCTAACTCTGTCAACATAGATGATGATGATGTCCGTACTGGTCATATTCATGAGTCTTTTAATGACAATATTTCTATATTTGAAGTTAAAAAAGCAGTTGATGATGCTAAACATGGTAAGGCATGTGGTGTTGATGGCATTCCGAATGAAGTTTTGCAAAATGACACTTCAGTTTTATTTTACACATTGTTTAATGCTTGTTTCATTAGTGGTTATGTACCATCAGTTTGGGGGAAGTCGATCATAAACCCGATCCCTAAATCATCTACTACTGATCCGAGAGACCCTCTTGCTTATAGAGGCATTTCACTGGCCTCATCTATGTACAAAATTTATTGTAGCGTACTTAATTCTAGACTCAGTGTATGGACAGAAAATAATGGCAAAATCGTAGATGAACAAAATGGCTTTCGCAAGAATCGTAGTACTATCGATCATATTTCATCATTGTCTAGTATTTTGGATTGTAGAAAAAAACGCAGATTATCTACCTTTTGTGCATTTATTGATTTTAGCAAAGCTTATGATTTTATAAATAGGGACAAGCTTTGGAACCGACTAAAAGCTTCTGGTATTACTGGAAATATGTTTCGAGCTATAAGGAATCTTTATTCGTCAGTTTCGTCATGTGTCAGGGTGAATCATTTCAAGACAGAATGGTTTGACATTCATTGCGGATTAAGACAAGGCTGTGTCTTATCACCTATTCTGTTCAATTTGTACATAAATGATCTTGCCATATATTTGAAGTCGTTCAACATTGGATTAACTATTGATGACTGTTGTGTATGTATTCTTATGTATGCAGATGATATTGTTTTATTAGCTCAAACCAGTACAGATCTTCAAGTTCTGTTGAATGCTCTAAATGACTGGTGCTCGTTGAATGACATGGCTATAAACAGCACAAAAAGTAATGTTGTACATTTCCGACCGAAGTCTCTTGTAAAAACTGATATGATTTTTAAATGCGGTGATAATTTGTTAAATGTTGTTGATAAATATACATATCTTGGTATATTATTTAACGAATACATGGACTATGAAATTACGGCTAAGGCTGTTGCCCAGAGTGCCAATCGAGCGTTAGGCCTTGTCATTGCTAAATGTAAGCTCCTAGGTGGTGTTCCATACAATGTATTTTCTAAGCTCTACGACTCATTAGTTTGGCCAGTTATAGGTTATGGCGCCGCTATATGGGGTCATAACAACTTGTCCTGTATAAATGCCGTACAGAATAGAGCGATGAGGTATTTTCTTGGTGTTGGTAAATATACCCCCAACGCAGCTGTCATTGGTGAAATGGCATGGAGACCCTCGTCTGTCCGACAGTGGAGTTGTATTTCTAACTTCTGGTGTAGATTGTGTAATATGGACGTTTCTAGGCTTAATAAGCGCATAGCACTCTGGGCAAACAGGCTAGCGGGTACAGCTTGTAAAAACTGGTTTTATTCTGTTAAGCACAAGTTATCGTCACTTGGTTTAACTGATCATATTGACATTGCTTTGCCAATTCCTAAATTAAGTTTTAAGAAATCAGTTGAAGAGAGTATGTTGAATCTTTTTTAAATTGATTGGCTCCATTCAATACAAAATGTATCTAGTACAAATGGAAGGGGTAGAAATAAACTCCGTACATACCGTTTATTTAAAAACACATTTACTGTTGAACCTTATTGTACCATGATTTTATCTTTTTGTCATAGGTCAGCATTTAATAAATTTAGATGTGGTGTAGCCCCCATCCGACTCGAAACTGGAAGATACGAAAACTTGCCAATCAGCGAAAGGAAATGTCCGTTTTGTAATTCCGTAGAGGATGAATGTCATGTTATTTTAGATTGTAATTTATATAATGATATTAGGGTGAAAATGCTGGCAAAAGCAATAGCAATCTGTGATACATTTGAAAATCTGCCAAATACTGATAAACTTGTCATTTTATTTACACATCCAGCTCTGATTAGGTTATGTGCCAAAACCTGCTTTGATATTTTAAAACGTAGATCATTTTACCTTTGTAAATAATGTAACTTATTTATTTATTCATATTTCCTGTTTTACAGATCCTATGTAGCAATTGTTATTCAGTTTATTTTCGATCTGATCGAAGGTGATAAATTTATTTTAAAACGTTTCGTAACTATACACATTAGTGTGATTTTGATTTTCAGTGTTTTATTTGATAGATATTTTAGGGCAGTTCTTATAATTAGAATAACAATGGTTACATAGATTTATATTGTAAATGTTTAATGGAATTGTGCTTTGATAGTCTCTTATAATTCTTTTAGAATGGCTTCGTACTGTGATATATGTTTTGTAAATTGTATAGTTTATGTGTACAGAGATGAGACTTAAATAAAGATATATATAAAAAGTAAATGATCTTACTGAAGTAGCAGCATATCTGTTGCCTGGGAAGCAGTGTTTCTTACAGGCGTTTCCATTATTGTGATCAATGGTCTGAGACTGATTTGTTTCCATCTTATAACATCCTATATAACCATCGGAATATATCGCATCCACACCTTTAAAATGCATAGAATGTATAATATTAGTATGATTGTGGAGTGTATTTAACGCATATATTTATGCAAAATTAGAATGAAACTATCAATCATTTTACTTGCTGAAATCAAAGCAAGATGCATCGCTGGCTTAGAATAAGACTGATGCACATATAAATTCAGCACCACAAGATGCTTTTTATGAGCATTTTTTTTCAAGAACATCGGAACTGTTAACTTAGTAATATTGTTTTGAGATTCATGGCATAGTCCTAATACGCTATTGTTTTCGACCAATTATTCATTACTCTTCCTAACATGTGACGGTTTTGGCCCTTCGCTGAAAACGTGATAAAATCACTTCATAGTTTAGTGTTGCTTGACTGCCAGAAGTATTGTCCCCAGTAACACTATATAAGCCGCTCTGTACAACCTTGTAATTCATGGCCTTAACAAGGATTTTTCAAAAGAGGGTGCAACCCCGGTCTTGAAGAGGTGGCATTGGTGTTTAAAGGGGGGGGGGGGATAAAGTTTGACAGGGACCGCATAACACAGTTCTCCATACAATGCTCCATAAAGATTTCCGTAGATAAACTATCGCACTATTTTAATCCACCTTTGGCGCATGAATACATAATTGCTACACTGCCCGAAATTTGTAAACACACTAGATTAAAACTGCAGAAATTACACAGGTTTCTCTATTACTATCATAAGATAGTTTGTAAAGTTGATATATTACGAACTTCATAAAGTTTCATTCCATTTGGTAATCGACGTTGTTGATTACTATGTTTGAAACGCATGTATCAGTACGTTTTCTTCGGTGACAAGGGGGTTCAAATATGGCGAACTCCTTGTCGAAATATTCAGTGGACATGAAGCTACTATTCTCGTAAACGAGACACCGACACTTAATTTCAAGTCTGGCATGCCCTTGCCGCGATCGATTATAAAGCATTTCCAGTGATTTCGTTTTAAAGAATGCCATTTGAAAAAAATGCTGATTTGATTCTTAAAATATCACCTTTATTTTAGTGCTAGCATTTGAATTCAGCGACCATATGTCACATATTACATTACACACAAGTGCTACAATAATTTTCTATTATAGTGTATCCAAACTAGTTATTTTCTACCAGATCTATCATGGTCTTGAAGCAGTCACATTACCCAGTTACCTAGAAGTCCCAACCAGGTTAACAAAGCATATGCATCCCTATACTCTCCGCCAAATACATGCCAACTCGGACTTCTTTAAGTATTCCCTTTTCCCGCATACCACAGTCCTGTGGAATAGGTTACCCCCGCATATTGCAGAACTGTCTGGTCTAGAACCATTTCAACAGGCAATGGCCCAACTCCACCCTTTGTTTTTATATATACATCAGTTGTTTTTGTTTGTTCTATGTTCTTTGTTCTTTCCTTCGTTTATCATTTACTTTTTTCTTTCTTAAATCACCCGGCCTGCCAATAATACACGAGGTGTTCGGCAGTAAACAAAGATAGCAAGATAGATAGATGATATGATCGGACGACATATTCTGTTTGAAATATGTTTTTTTTCAAGTGTGTGTGTGTTTTCAAGATTTTCAACAGGTAGGATATACCTTAATAAAACTCGTATGTAATGAGCACGTACTATTTATCATATAACCTTAGTGAACACCCAATATCACTGGTAAGGAGCGATGTCAAAGCGTAACGCAAGTCCACACGACAGCCTGTTATAGACTCTTTAAGACATTAGCTAGCACTTCTTAGTACGAGGGTTGTTCATTTAATTCCCGGACGATCGCCATAGCGCTCGATTGGAACATACGATTGCAGTAAAATTTCGTTTCATAACACTTAGTTACCAACTTGGTTATTTGACAAAACATGAAATAATTTTATCCAACCAAACACAAACTATTGTTACTATAGTAACCCCACAAACGACTACCCGGCCCAACCTAATTTTGTAGTGGTATGTAGAGTGTAAATTTTGTAGGGGTCGTGGTGTTATCGCATATTTTAAGCAGAAAACGTCAGACAATACTATGTAGGCATCTAGGTCGTGTAATATAACATTTGATGTCAATTTCATATAGCATTTTACGTCATAATGACAAAGAGCGTGCTACTGTGAATATCGCAATAAACTAGGACTTGTTTAGGGAAAACGGGTAGTGAAATAATTTTATGAAAATGTTGGCCGTTTACCTGTAAAACGCAAGTCTCTTTTATAGAAAACCCCTTTAGACGATTATCGTAAATGCAGACCGTTGTTTATATATGAAATAAACCATTCTACGATGACATGGCCACACCACATGATGATCAAATGCCGAGCAAATCTGAATTCATCAACAGAAAAAGACGTAGATTCAAGGCCTGTTGGGCGGTAGACACGAATAGAATAATAACTGCCGTATAAATTGCAGCTACTTGAGATTTAACCGTAGTTATAACATATTACATCACTACTGAACTCTTAACACGGCGAACATATGTGTTCGGGCATTTTCGTGAACCCTAAATAATGATTAAATGATGCAAAAAAGGAGCGTTTCAGATGCGAAAACGGCGTAACGTCGTTATTTTTGACGTCGACTTGGGCCGACTAACGTTACATGAACTTACTAAAACGCTGATATTATGAAAACCCTTTATTGTATCAAGTTGAAATTTTGTATGTGAATAAAGGAATGATTTGAATGTACTTGTGTGTGTTTTCATTAATATCCGTCCAATGAGTTTTTAGCAATATCGATCGTCCGGGAATTAAATGAACAACCCACGTACATTGGGGCGGGCAAAACAAGTTTAAAGGGTATTTTCAGTCAATAGTGAAATGCAAATAATAATGATTTTGTTTTGTTGATAGACTTAAAATATTAGATACTTTGTATAACATGTCCATAATAGGTTTGTCAAGTGGGGATACTATCAGTCCAGTGAAAATGTGAAAAATGAATTTGATACATTTTGACTTAAAAGTGTTTAATGTATTGGCTTTTCTGATATCTCCAGGAAGAGAATTCCATAGCTTTGGTCCAGCATAAGAGATTGACTTTCTGAAAATTTCGAAATTGGGTTTAGGCATGAGTAGGAGATTATTTGCAGCTGACCTTAATGTTTGATTGGGATAATTTGTAATTTGAAATTTTGAACACAGGTATTCAGGAGCTGCATTGTTCAAATACAAGAATAGCTTTTTATATTCAATTCTTTCATAAATTGTCATGGTTATGTGATAAGCAGAATAACGGACTCGTATCTAATTCTGTTCTAAAATAACCCTACATAATAACACAAAAGCCCATACCTTGTAGTCCAAAATAAATCACTAAAACATTCACACATATACGATTCATGTTTTGTAACACGAACAAGTTTACACATTACATTCAAGTAGATAATATGTCCCGAGGTTTTCAACCGGTCTGAGGAAATTAACGGCAGTTTAAAGTTTCAATTGTTCTTAATAGTGTACAGGAAATGATAGTAATTAATGTACTTGCATTTGAAATACAAACATGTTGTGTGTTAGTGTTGCATTGAAGCATGTCACCGAGCATTCAAATACTATTCGGTTTTATTGATATAATCGGCATGTGAAATGTCTTTGACCGTGGATAAGATCACATAATCTGTCGCAACCATGGACTTTATATAATAACTGAATGAATGTTGTCATTGTTTAAAGAACAAACAAAGCCATTTAGTTTCCTCACATGACACGGAACAAAAAATTTCTCATCGAATTATTTTCCCTACCTAGAATTGATATACAAACGTATGGTGGAGCGGTTATGGCGTCCAGCGGAAGTTGGGTTATAACTGATGCCATGTCCACACTGATGAACGGTATCGAACATTATCAGACGATTTAGTTCCTGATACATTCTCGTTGTTCCCATCTTTTTGGGGGTTTATTCTCTAGCTTTTTGTCGGTGCCAATATGTCATTGAAAATCCAGCATATAGTTTAGAAATAAAATTTTGATCTGGGAGTTGATCGGCAATCTAATCTGACCTAGTGGAATGAACATCACAAATTAACAAGAGCATAAAAAGTTGTTATTCTTTTATTCTTCAGTTTCAAACGCTGATTATATTAAGAAAATGTATTTATCACAGAGACAGAAACTGGATAAACGATAATAAGAATATAAACACTTGGTCAATTTCCCACTAGTTATCTCCCCTTGACAATAATAATCAAATCGTGCATTTTTAGAAGTTAACAAACACCTTTTAAAGCGAACAATCGCATTGTACGCAAAATATGTTTATGTGACAAAATATTTGTTAATTGTAGTTATATATTAAATCATGTAGGGTGTCTGAATATTGTACGATGCATGTTACTGGTGTATAATGTAGTTCAATTAGTACTATTTCTATAATTGCTGTATGGTTAGAATACGAGGGTAGTTCAATATATTTGTAGACACTCGTTCTCATTTTTGAACAGGGAGCTTTAGCTTCCTGGTCAGTGTAAGCGTTAAAAATATACTGAATAAGAATGCAAGCTAAAAATAGGTCCAATTGCGCATTCCGCGGAATGACTTCGGACTTCATCGCCTAATCTTAGCCGAGACAGTGTTTATAATGTTGTATGATGACTTAGCACTTTATTGCAGGAAGCTTGGTGAATATATCGAGACAGCGATTGTATTATGTAACGTAAGCTAGGTTACCATCCGGTCAGTGATAAACGCTCAACGTTTAAATACTGCGATTTGTATAGGCGGTAGAGGTAATAATGTATTAACTAGATGCGGGAACATACATAATATTATGGCGTTGGGGTGGCATATGCCCTCATATGCTTTGTGACTGGAAAAATATTTTTCTGACGACAGCAACAATCCCTGTTCTTCCAGTGCCATCGGCGCTTTGAAATTTTTTGCTATACATTGGTTAGGTGTACTTATACGTTGTACACCCATTAAATGTTTTAACTACACCAACACGGTACAAAGCGATACGTGCAAATAATGCATGTAAAGTTGTTTCTAACCTGAAAAATTATAAAATATAGAACTGTGTATTATGTTCATGACTTATTGGGTTTAAACATCTTACACTTTGGATGTATTTTAAGTTTTATGTCTGGTATAGATATGTCGTTATGTACAACGAAGGAGTGCCGATCGGTCGGTTGACAGGTCGAATGTCTTTTCAACAATAACTCCAGAACGGGTGGGACTAGGATTCTAAAATATCGTTCATCTTCAGCCCGACTCAATTTAAAGGTCATTTTGATCCAATGTACACTCACAATGACCTCTGAATGCACAACAATCTCTGGTCCACAACGACACAAATATAGTTTCTTAAATCGTAAAACTTTCCATCACCTACAAGTTTGAGGTCATTGGTCAAGGTTGTGGTGACCTTAATTACACTAGACTATTTACTGTCATGAGATATGTATGTTTTAGAAACCTCTCTTGTACATTCTCTTATTGGATTTCTTCCGGTTTTGAGTTTTCTTGGTGTGGGTATTGATGGACAATTTGTAGGTAAAATGTTTAGACCTCGTGCGAAAAACATTTGTTTTGCACGCGCATTTTTCATGCTTGCAGCGGGCAAATTACGATTATCGAATTTTCGGATAGTGTTGGTATACAACTCGCAAGAAGACGTACAAGAAATGAACATGGTATGATACATAATAAAAAAGAAAAACACATCACAAGTTGGTGTACTTATAACATTTAACAAGTATATATTAAAACATGCAGGGTAAACGCTGTGTCTGAATATTGTATTATGTATGCTAATGGTGTATAATGAAGTTCAGTCATATTTAGTGCTACTTTTGTATTTATAATCGTTATGTACGGTTATAATACACGTAGTTAGCTAGCGTGCTTGTTGGATAGTGTATATATGATGTAGCGGTGTCTTTACAAGCTTACTTGAGTAAAGTATGAAACAAGTGCAACATAACCTACTGCTATAATGTAAGGTTCTTTCATTAATAAATCAATGCTTTGATTAATCTTTTAAATACAACGCAGAATGCCTACATTCAGCTTTCTTTTTTGCTTATTAGTCCCCTACCGGTGAAACCGGAGGGGACTTATGGTTTGCGCTCCGTCAATCTGTCCGTCAGTCTGTCCGTCCGTAAGTCCGTCAGTCCGTCACAAAAGTTTGTCCGGAGCATAACTTCAAAACTAAGCAAGCTATGACTTCGAAATTTCACATGTGTATAAATATCAATTAGGAGAAGTGCAATGCACAAGAACCATTACTCCGCCTTACTTAATTTTTGAGTTATTCCCCTTTGTTAATTTTCATACTTAACTTTTGTCCGGAGCATAACTCCATTACCAAAAGAGATATGATTTTGAAACTTTACATGTGGATATATATCAATTAGGAGAAGTGCAGTGCAGAAGAACCATAACTCTGCCTTACTTATTTTTTGAGTTATTCCCCTTTGTTAGTTTTCTTACTTAAATTTTGTCCGGAGCATAACTCCATTACCAAAAGAGATATGATTTTTAAACTTTACATGAGGATAGATATCAATGAGGAAAAGTGCAGTGCACAAGAACCATAACTCTGCCTTACTTAATTTTTGAGTTATTCCCCTTTGTTAATTTTCATACTTAAATTTTGTTCGGAGCATAACTCCATTACCAAAAGAGATATGATTTTGAAACTTTACATGAGGATAGATATTAATCAGGAAAAGTGCAGTGCACAAGAACCATAACTCTGCCTTACTTAATTTTTGAGTTATTCCCCTTTGTTAATTTTCATACTTAAATTTTGTTCGGAGCCTAAAACGTAAAACAAACAAAAATACTCCGAGGGTAAACACCTTGGAACGGTCTGGTGAGAACTGAAGGAGGCTTAAACTAGTTTAACGGCGCCAACCTAACACTATCCTGTTACAATTGGCTACCGGTATAGTAGGGGACTTTCATTGTTTGGCAATAGTCTTGTTGTACATGTATATATTTCCACTTTCTAGTTAAAATAGAGAATCAAGAAAATCCATCAAATTCGTTATACAAACGGCTGCTAAAGGTATGTATGATTTGTAGTCGTCCTTGTTATACTTCATGACCAGCAGTTGACAGACCAATGTGGCAGCATGTTGGAGGTGGTGACGTGCTTTTGTCGCTGTTTAGTTATATTATCTGTATTCAGTTTTATAGGTTTGTTTGTGACATGAACTTGTAGTATGTGCATTGTCTATTTATTAGTTTTTTAACAAATATATTTTGTTTTTGAAATGCGCTGGCTATAAAATGTCCGTACAAAAGCTAATATTGGCATCTTCCCTATGTCTTCTACAAGGGGTAATGCTTGTGCCGTTTGTAATGCTATGACACACTGTGCAATGTAACAAAAAATTGAGGAAATCGGATTGGTAAAGCAGCACTCGACTTAACTAGCCGAGCACAGAAAACACCACACCACAACACAACTTAACGGAGCAATTGAAACCCAAAGAAATGATTAAAATCCCTAAAATGCAGGGTGGCCCAATTTCACAAAAAACGGTGATGCCAAGTGACCGAATGAAACGCAGCTAAGATCAGACCTTGTTCCCCAAGTCCCCGCTGCGGGACGAATCTGTTATTCAATTAATTTTGTAACATAATCCCTTCCAACGTACTGAAACGGTGAAAGCGATTTTAAAATATCTATACATTGTTTCAAGTACTAGTTTATTCAGAAATACATGTACATATTAATATAAAATGCTTTACTTAATTGACATTACGCCAGAGCAGAGAACGCTCCACCTGCTTGTTTGTCGAAGGCTGCGAAGGGTTAATTCATTGGACCATGTGATTATAATTTACCGTTAAATGATTTAAAGGGTATAAATTTGACAACAGGCGTAATGTCAATTATTTGTCAACGGTATACACAAAGATAAATGCACGACGGCATGGAAACATGCTATAACTTCGAATGGGTTTTGCACAATGAAGTTATTTCTGATTGACATCGCCTTCGCCAATAAGTGGAAATATGTATTAGTCTCCAGGTTCCACGCTGCCCGAGTGAAATGACTTCAAACCTCTCAATACACCACTAAATGTCATACATTGCATAATGATTGGTATAGGCCTAGATTTATACGTTGATCATGAATGAAAAATAGTCACAGACAAGTCATAGCATGAAACAATAAAGACCATGGATAATTCTGTATTGAGACACATAATAACCATATCAATACGACATAAATAAAATTATGTTATTTTCAGTACACACGTTTACCCTTTTATTTGACAATACTTTGACTAGTTCACAATGTTGGTTTTAATCAGTAACAATGACAGTACACATCGCTTGCTTAGAATGAAAAGGTCGTAACTACAAAATCAATATTTTTAGGACTAAAGTAAAACTTTCTGCCAATCACTCTTTACTTATGGTAAGACAAGCTGTTTCAACTTCAGTTTGGTCAACATGACATGTTCCGATATTCTTGTAATTAGGCTCACAAGAAGAGCATTATGATGTATATTTCAAATATACATTACCGTAGCCTTTTAAGGTCGTAAGTGCTTTGTAGGACAGCGACTTTATGTCAATGCATCATGTTTATACCATATCAATGTATTGACTTTCAGTGGTAATATTCTCACCCACATAATCATACATATTTACACTGGTGCCAGCAATATTCGTAGTGTCCACATTCCTCACAGTTAGCACATGGTCATCTGGTGTAGTATCGCTCAAGTCAACAACATTTACTGGACTGCAAACAATAAAATACACATTAGATCGAAAACGTGTATCGAGCCTTGATTGCACTTTTAATTAAAACAAACTTCTGTTGATACTACATGCACATTTACCAAAAAACTGTAGGACGTTTAAAATATTGTTCATGTCCTCTCCTTTGAAATATATTATAGTTAGGAGCACTTTTGTTACAGCTTTGAAAGAGGACCATTCCATTTTCATCAAATTATCTTGTTAAGATTTGTCCTATTTCCTTTAATTGGTTAAGGAGACTAAGTCATAATTATGTACAAATTACTGATGGACGACGCACATCATTACAGCTCTCAGGTAAGCATGCCATTTTCCACGGTGTACTATAATTGAATATTGCATGCGTTCCCGTAATTGCATACAAAAAATAACATGATTTACTATTATTTAGCAACATATACATATTTTCTAGTCTACGTCACAATACTATAATGAAAGTCATATAATGTATTCAAAATAACAGACTCAGCTCAGCAATGACTTATTATTTTCATGGAATTGGGACCAGTGCACTATAATTAAATATAACACGCGTTTCCACGATTCTGACATCGATCATAGTTAATTTAAATCCTGGATGAAATACTAGTAACGTAATCCTTTTACACCAAAAGTTGTGTTATATCTTTTCACTAACCTTATATATCCATAACCACCAACATGAGCTTTAGTTCCTGAAATAGAACACGCCGCAATATATTGAGGTGTGAACACATACGAGTACAGTGTATAGAATGATAAAGAAAATATTCTGTTGCAGACTTAAGGCTTGGATCTAGGTAACATTTCTGCGTACCCCCTTCGTACGAATGGCGTATATTTCGCGTATGCCAAAATGCGTAAGCCAGGCGAAAAAAAACCCAAGTACGTATTCGTTTAGGACTACTAATTTTAGAAAAGCAACTATTATGGCATAATTGCATTTACAGAAATTGATACCGGGATTTAGATGATAGTATTTCTGCAATTTGAGAACTTCAAACCTGTTTTTGATCGTCTGATTTTCTTGTAGACACATAAACCAACATTGTTAATGATCACCAGACCCACAGTGGCTGCTACACAGATTAACAGACACACTGCAATAAACATTATACAATTTATCAAATTGAAAACTGAAACGAAAAACTTCAATTAAGCATAAACATGTTACGAATTTTGTAATTACTTCAAATTAGTACTTTATGAAGACAGCACAAATCAATTTATACAAGTACACGATATATATCGATGGCTTAGAACAAGAAAATAAACAAATGACACATGTCACAAGCAACAACCAGACAATGAAGTTTTAGGCACACAAATAACATAGGGAAACGTTATGTCCATCAAATATCACACACGCACATGTCACAAGCAACAACCAGACAATGAAGTTTTAGGCACACAAATAACATAGGGAAACGTTATGTCCATCAAATATCACACACGCACATGTCACAAGCAACAACCAGACAATGAAGTTTTAGGCACACAAATAACACAGGGAAACGTTATGTACATCAAATATCACACACGCACATGTCACAAGCAACAACCAGACAATGAAGTTTTAGGCACACAAATAACATAGGGAAACGTTATGTACATCAAATATCACACACGCTCATGTCACAAGCAACACCCAGACACTGAAGTTTTAGGCAAACAAATAACACAGGGACTATGATACATGCACAAGTCACAAGCAACACTATAAATGAAAAATAAGAAACGAATCTGAACATGAACCTTAGTAGGACAGTCAAAGTACTGTTAGTCCAAGATTAAGCTGTACGTAGCCGCACAGGCCTAAGAAATTATATAACAAACTACAGTTTTTACTTCCCCATTATTTCATCCATTCAATACAGTAAATATTCTTTTATTTAATGAGTGAGAGAATATTTGGGGATGTTTGACTCTGGGCTTTATGCGATATAATTTCTTAGGCCCATGGTAGCAGTTATCAAAATCCACTATGCAAAGAAACTACTAGTATGAACAATGCATTTACCTGATGATGTAATTTGTGTAACATTTTCGATTGATAGATGTGTCGTAGTTTCATCAGTTGTATTATAAGGTTGGTTTCTAGCTGTTCGTATAACACATAGAGCTATAGTGCACCCAGGATAATGTGATATTTATAAACATTGACCGGTTAAGCCTACTGATGTAATCAACCTCCGTGGCCTATACCAACTTTTACCGTCTATCACATTATCCTGGGTGCACGTTAGAATTATTCATGTACATGTATGAGTAATTTCTTGTTACAAATACACCAGATATAAGAGGGCTCTTGTTGTTACTGTTTCGCACTCAGTTATTTGCACTGTAAAGAAACATTGCAAGGTGAAATCACTTGACACTAATCATGACTGATTGAAACAATCATCGGTAGAAAGTGAGGTTTAAAGTACATGACCTAGATCTAGGTGTTAATAGTCCAAATATAACTCTAACGCGGTATTGGGACCTGTATCACTTAAAGTAAACAGGCAGATCAGGTACAACAACATATAAGGATATTGGAAAAGGGATTATCTTTTTATATATATATATATTGTGTATAGCTTGGCTATTGTGACCTGAACCTGACCTTTATGCAAGAATATATTACAAGATTTTTGCTTTGATTATATCCATTTCCGCAAGCAAATCGTGCAATATCGGTATTTCAGATTTGTGTTTGTATTACATCTTGAGCGTCTTCGTGATACTCCCCGATTATGAAAACACACACTCGGTGTTGTAAACGTAGACAGTATATCGACTGTTAAATTATGCTAATCAATAGGTCAGGCTCATCTCAATGTGGCCAAGCTTTACCGTTATTTTAATTTACTTGGTGAATAGAAGTGAGCAGGTAAAATACACTTCCGCTCTCCCTAAATCGATGTAATGGTCAGTGATTTCTGTTTATATTAACATTGCAGAATATCGCGTTAGACTTATACAGTCAGGGCATGTGGATATGACAAAAACAACAACAACAAATACATACAAAAAATGTAATGCATAGAGATCTGAAACATGTTTATTTATTGTTTCTTTGGTTATATCCACATGTCACCTGTGATTTCAATACGGGTTAGGACAGAGTAAGTAAACGTTTCGTCAATACAATGCAACGTTTCGTGTAAATTAAAATTTTAACATTAAGGTTCATTAGATGTGACAAAAATGTGTATTTTTATTTCATGAATTAAATACCTTTCTTTCAAAGTAATCCTTAACATTTATATATCATTTTGTTCCTTTAAGTTTATAGAATCCATTTATGTAATCCTTTTTGTTATGAAAGGTAGTCATAAGAAAATATTGATAAAAAACTGGTTACATAATAACAACACATTTTTCGAAATGTGAGACCAAGTTACATGTTTACAAAAACATTTAAATAGTAGACAAATCATTAGTCAACTGATTGTTCAAGGTCATGCCAAGTCAATATTTTTATAACAAACTGTTAAAATACTAGTATTTTGAAGAAACAAATGTATCAATATTTACTAAATATCTAAAAATCAATCTCGGTATATAGGTCACCGGACTACTTTTTAGAAACTTATATCATTGTATGGTGGACCAAATGGCCATCTTGTGTCATAATATTATTGCAAGTCTGTGATATAAAAACTTTAAATTCTAAATTGAAACAAATTTTATGCTGCTTACACAGCAGGTTTTAGATTTAAAACCCATGCTTCCCAACCTTTAGTGATCCCCAAATGGGGTTTTCCTAATTTCTAAATGGGAGATTTGGATGTTCAAGTGGGAGGTGTTTCGCGGGTATATTTTTTGCAACATCGGCATCAAAATTATGGTTTTAACTGTATTTTGATTGTTTTCTTTCCTTATTTGAATTATTGGTGTCTTTAGTTTGATATAAAGATCTAATAGGAATTATAAGCAACTAAAACATTTACACCTTTATTGCATTTATTAAAATAAACATATACCACTGAATTACAATCATCATTCATACAATCAAGTAAAATCATCATACATAAACAGAGCTAAAGATAAGCTGTGTATTAGGATAATTACCCAATTAAATTTCTAAAAAACCCAATTGATTTTGAGAGAAGGAAGTAAGGAAAAGCAGTGACAATAGGAAAATGATGATATAGTGAAAAACAGTACATAAAAGCTCACTTATCCTATAACACATGGACTAAAACCTTTTCTGTAGCTCTGCACTCAAGCAAAATCATCACATAAACAATAAACATCTATCATCACACAAGTATGCACTCAAGTAAAGTCATCGTACAAGTATGCACTCAAGTAAAGTCATCGTACAAGTATGCACTCAAGCAAAATCATCACACAAGTATGCACTCAAGTAAAGTCATCGTACAAGTATGCACTCAAGCAAAATCATCACACAAGTATGCACTCAAGCAAAATCATCACACAAGTATGCACTCAAGTTAAATCATCACACAAGTATGCACTCAAGTAAAGTCATCACACAAGTATGCACTCAAGCAAAATCATCACACAAGTATGCACTCAAGTAAAGTCATCGTACAAGTATGCACTCAAGCAAAATCATCACACAAGTATGCACTCAAGCAAAATCATCACACAAGTATGCACTCAAGTTAAATCATCACACAAGTATGCACTCAAGTAAAGTCATCACACAAGTATGCACTCCAGTAAAGTCATCACACAAGTATGCACTCAAGCAAAATCATCAGATAAGTATGCACTCAAGTAAAGTCATCACACAAGTATGCACTCAAGTAAAGTCATCACACAAGTATGCACTCAAGCAAAATCATCACACAAGTATGCACTCAAGTAAAGTCATCACACAAGTATGCACTCAAGTAAAGTCATCACACAAGTATGCCACTGATGATAAAAAAAAGTCAATAACTCCCAGGCTGAAAATCACATTACACAATCACTACACAAACGCTGACCGACATTGTTCTTTATAGGACACACTTTCACACTAAGCAGTTTTTGCAAAGTTTGATGGTTTAGTTGTCCCCTATAATCCTATTGAACATTGCATAATCTGGAAAAGAGGCGTTCTGTGTCAGCATTACTATGTAGTAACAACAGGCATGAAAATACCAGCACACATACATCTGGAAATCTTGATTGTCTATAGGGAAGAGTGATTAAGGAAACTTCATTCCAATACATGTCTAAGGACGTTTTGCCATATTAAAATTTACGAAGTTCATTGGCATCTGCTAAGCACAAATCGGAATACTTTTCCTCCACATTCAGGTGAACCAAATCTGGGGTGAATCACTCACTGAGTTGGGAAACTGAAAATACACAACGAAATACTTAAGTACAAATTATAATTATATAAAATATTAATTTTAAAACACTGATGGTCTTGCATCTACCAGCCATATCACCTAACTTGATGCCAAAATTCTGTTACACAACAGAGTCAACATCATATTTGAGGTGGTTATCAAAAGAAATATCAATAACTATTTTTGTAATGCCGACAACATAACCTTATAACATAAAAGATGTTTCCCTGATTGAGTCAGTAATCGAAAAAATATGTAATTAAACAATTTTAGTTATGCTAATTAACAGTACAATGCAGATAAAGAACATATATTGAACTAACCAGAGCCTGGACTAACATCCCCTCTCAAGTCTGGATTCAGAAAGGCCAAGGTTTTCAGGGTTGTGTATTCGAATGGGAATATCTGTACAACTTTTTCAGACAGCTCCATGTAGAACTCTCGAGCACTCCTAAAGAAACAAAAAACAGCATAAATTTATTAACAATTATTATTCCAATTCAGGAAGATGAACAGTCAGTTCAGAAACTCTTATTATTAAGTATTTCAATTTGGATATTGATCAACAACAAAGCAGAATAAGCAATCAGTACTGAAAGTAGACAAGTATTTCATTGGGATATTATCATGTACTGAATACTTATATGTATTTCATTGGGGATATTTATCTGAATCAATTATTACCAACAGTAAAAATAAGATGAGAATGCTTTTGTTATAATGTACTTTAACAACTTACTTAAAGAAGGTGTCAACAGCTTTGGAGTCAAGGTCAGGGTTGGAGTCAATGTGTCGCCACACCCCCATACCAACAGCCAGGTTGTCATTCTCATGCTGGTTGTCAGGATTCTTGAAGTCTACTTTGGTAATGTCTGTAGCACTGATTATGATTTTGATTTTCACAAACTTGCTGTCTAAGTATCGTCTTCACAAAATGCTTCATCTCTGGATGTAGGTATCCCACCATTGCCTCATTGGCCTACAATAAAATGAAATAGTCAGTTTATGCACTTTATCATGTCTCACTGACTATTTACAAAGTTAATTGCATACTCATTACTATTTTATATATTAAAAACCAGTTCATGAGATTAAAAATCTAAAGATCCTTTGTTAAAAATCTATGATGGAAATTACTAATGTTTAACTTTATTAATTCTATATTAGCCCATAAGAAATCAATAAACATTTAGATTTACTGGAATAAAGATGTACTATATCTTACCTGAAAGGTGGTGTTGAAGCCAACAAGAGGTATGTAAGGTATAGGACGTCATCATCTAGTTGAGAGGAACATTGGTGTACTCGGGACCCTTTCTTCTCAACTTTGGGCTGGCTGTTAAAGTATGACTTCAGTGCTAGCCAATGTACAAGGGACCTTTTCACACACTTGTGTAGGGATAACCATCTTGTTGGACAGTGTTTCAAAATCTTTCCCGGGTCTTCAAGTTCAACAAACTCTGAGCCTTGATACTCTTTCTTTCTCTTGGAACTAAAATAAAAACAAGAAATGTTTGTAAAAGTTAAACATGTATGCCCCTGTGAGAATCCGCTTCTGACTTGATTCCTCTGAGCTGTGGTTGCCTATGACACATATGTAACAGAATCCTTTATAAATCTGTATTTTCAAAAATATATGATTTTATTCATAAATAGCTCATTTATAATAAGCCAAGTTCCATTCATTTAAAAAGGCATTCATTTTAAACATTTCAAGAGTGCTAAATTGACTAGGATCACATCACCATGCCTAAACGTACAATAAATTTATTGTTCTGAAGCTCTTTGTCTGTTAAATGCAACAGGGTCAGAAAAATGTACGACCAGACCGGGGCTTGAACCAGGGACCTTTGACTAACAGGACAAATGCTCTACCAAATGAGCTAGACAGCTGCTTACACAAGTAAAGGTGAGAAACTTCAAGTTCTCACCTAATAGTAGTTAAATTTTATCCACACAACTACATACAACAGACTGGCTCCATTTGTGTTATGCCCACTTCTAGACCCCAATACTACCCAGGTACCCACTACCAACCCAATCATGCTATGTTGATTTGTATACTTATCACATCAAAAAAGCTATATTACTTATCTAACACAACGCATAGTGTGAATAAATTGACCTGGTCCACCAATCTATTTTAGTTTGACTAAGTTTAATCCATTCGCAGATAAACTGTAAATGGATAAATTACACACAGTAGTAAGTAGCATATCTTTAAATATTGACTATTAAATAAATCACGGGTTACCCGCCCAAATAGACTCGTCTAAAAGTTTATGGCTCAGGGTTCAAAATTGAGCTATAGCAAACAGTTATCTTACAGTTTATTTTATTTGGACCTTTGTTTTGAAAATCAGAAAGTAATAAAAATAAGTTAACAGTGAATTTTAACACTAATCAAATTGTACAATTGTCATGGACTGGATATATAACCCATAATATGATTCAACAGGTAATAAATTCAAATAAAATATAAAGGATGATGAACTGTATAATTTGTGCAACTATGTCGCTGGCTTAAAATGAGTAGATTGTTACTACTTCTTATAACCTTATAATTTAAAAACTCTTTATGAGTCACTTGCATGTTTCTATTTTGCATCACAATGTGTTCCTCATGAGCCTTTTTTCATGACAATTGGAACATGTCGTGTTAATCAAACTGAAGTTGAAATAGCTTGTTTTTACAAAAGAAAGTTACATGTAATTTTCAGACAGTTTCTTCTTGTTTTTGCAAACAGGTAAGCATTTTGTACTTACAACCTTCTCATTCTAAGTGAGCGATATATCATATATGGTATATACAATGAAATTGGTATAAAATCTTACTTTAACAATCCTCAAACTTCACTTGTCCTGCTTTGAAATCTTCTATCAGGTGATCTACCTGCAATGGTTCTGTCTCATGTTCATACTGTACTTCATATACAGCATCTTTACCATCAACACCACTCACTACAGATAAAACTGTTCCACTAAACCATTTTCGACGACCATTTACTTTCCACTGGTGAGAAATTGTTCTACCAAGAAACTTGGTGGTCTTCTCGCGAGTTGTTCTGGATAAAAAGCAAGAAGCAAAGTGTTTATAGACATCACACTTAAATGAAAAATGGATAGCAGGTACATGTATATATACATATTATGAAGTGAACCTGTGTACATTACATAAGTTGTTATATTAAATTGACAGAATAAAATATATTACCGGTACTGTGAAATCTCTTTATATTCATATGATACTTATTTCACAAATTTCTAAGACAGGCTTCTTTGGCAAACATATAAAAAGTATCAAGTATGGTATACATGTCATATTTAATAAGTTTGGATGATACAGATTGATGAACACTAACTGGTATAAGAATGTATACCTTCTTCTGCACTGTGGTTGATTTACAGATGTAGCTGTATGTTCTTTGGTATTTGTGGGTCTTTCTTGTTGGGGTTTTGCCGCAACAGGATTGTCAAACTGAAAGTACATAAGTGTTAGAAATTTACAACAGACAAGTGGACAAAGTGGTTAGCTGAAACATATATGAACAGACTGGGTGTTATAAAGACATAGTGATTGAGAGGATAGCCTGCTCGGCTTCTGATCAAATGGTCCCTTGTTCGATCCTTGGACGGAGCACATGGTCATTTGTGAAACGCGAGCTACAACAGAATGTCTGTACACCTTGTATCACTCAATTGTCTCCTGTAGTTGCTGTCCCTTCAGCCAAAGCCAATTGGAAAATTCCGAAATAGGTGCATGCACTTTTATGGTTTATCCTTGACCAAAAGGTTTGAATTTATATACAGACAGATAGTTGCCAAAGTGTGACAGAGGAGCAGACACAAGTCTATTTACTTTGAATCTGCCCAATCTAAGGAAGCAAAATATTTAGTTTGACTCATTTATGTGTACAAATTTGAGGAGATGCCATTTACCTACAAAAGATCACCATTTTCATACTAAACTAAAATGTATCAAAGGCTGTAAAAATTAGCACATAGGAGGAACAAGAACGCGACATACTAGTATATTATATAATTGTCATTCTTACAAATTATTCTTGTAACAGAAAGCGACTCTGGGGACGAAGCGTTATCTAATGCCTTGTTATAATGTCATGTGTAGATGTAAGTAAATAAAAATAGCTAATAAATATGATTTATGACATGATACTGGTATAATATACACATATACATGTTGTATGTAATTAAACTAGGTTTTTAGAACAAAAATCCAGGTAATTAGATTGGGGTACTGCATGGCGGGTGTGCTGGCAGACAGCCACTTCAAACAGGTTCTTTCCAGTCAATATATATGCTTGAGTTTGGATTGATCCATCCTTATGAAACTTGTGTATAGCCAGCTGGCATGAGACCTAGCTTGGAATTGTGTTTGGGGCCAGTGGGACAAGGTCACTGTTACTACAAATAGAAAAAGGTTTGCATACACTGCCTCATAAGTTGACAGGGCAAATGAGAACTTGTATCGCGGCAGCGCATGTCTTGTATTTCAAATACAAGAATAGTTCTTGCATGTTATATTTACCCATTTGTTTTTAAGCTCCCGTATTCCTGGAATTTTCCCATATCTGGGTACAGCTAACTCAGGCAGGAGTACTTTAAAGTAAAACGCCTTCAGTTTTGGAAGCCATGTATGAAATAAATCATTGTCCCTTTTAATCCGTTCAATATGAATGGCATATGGATTTTCTGTTCTTACAATAAAGTCTAACCAAGGGTAATTGGTCACATTTAACAATCCTTGACACTGAAAATAGTAGTTGTGGTTTTTCTTTAAGTGTAGATCACCATCCTGCAGAATTTCCAAACAAAAATTCTGACTTTTCTTCTGGGTTGCTGCATCTCTAAGTGTTATGTTTTTATCATACAAAATGTTTTTAATTTCAATAAGCCCATAATCTCCATTTTTGTATGTCACTTTTCCATCTGGGCTTGCTGCTAAGAATTTATGATCTTTACAAATGCAAAGACCCATTTTTTCCACTTTCATGATGTCTGATGAAGATTTCATATAGTCTTCAATAGCCTTTGGCTCATTGTCAATTCCAATTTTTGTATATTTTGTTCCAGTAAAGGTTGAATATAGAATTGATTTAACAATAGGAGTAATTTTTATTTTAGGATTTCTCTTTAACACATTTCCAAATACTGAGGAAGTAAGCCTTTTTTGCCTTTCCTGTAACCAAGTGTCTGATTTGGATTGATCTAATGTACTCTGCTGAATATTATCAATTTCAGTGGTATCTATGTTTATGTTCTTTTGTAAATAAAGTTCCATAGCAGATTTCAATTCACTATCTGATAAGTCTGGTGTCACATCTACTGCTTCTGGTCCATAACTCTGTCTTGCTTTTTTGGTTTTTGACTGTTTCACTGATGCTGTTTTCTTAGCCCATCTTTTTCTTTTTGTTTCAGGTTTTGCTTTTATCTCATTATTTATTTCAAGAGTTCTTTCTTTCCTTTGATAATGCTTACTGCATATGTGTCCAGCAGCTGAATTTGTTTTTTCTTCCCATATATAGGGCACCCACTGCGGTCCAATGTTGGTTCTAAGAGCGCCAGCATAGCACCGGGTGTTCCACGAAAACCTATTACAATGGTTGAACACCTTACCACCATCAAATTTAGTTCTTACGTGCATCCATGATTCACACAAATTGGAAGTGAAGTTTCCTAATAATCTTTCACTTTTTTCTGACACCCTGTTCAATATTTTTTGAACAGAAAATATCATTTTTTTATGATGGTCTGTCAAACACAGATTTGTTCCTATCCTTGATTCTTCCTGTTCACATATGGAAGAACCATTTGTCCAAAAGTTGATTTGATCAGTTAGAATATCATCATTTGTCTTTGTAGTTGTGTCTTTGGAAATATCTATCATGTTGTCATTGGATTTAGCTTTACAAAAATCTGTGCTACAATTGTCATGCACACCAAAAATGTGAAACACACTGTTTTTTATGTCCTTCTCAAGTAATCGTTTAGCTTGACTTTTATTTTCCATAGAAGAACGCATCCTTATTGCACAGCGAACAGCACTTACAATTCTTATCCTCACACTCTGTGTCAAATTTCCTTTGCCTTTAAATGAAGGATTTTCGTCAACTAATTTTTCGAGATTAGATCGCAAACATTTACACATATGGTTTGCACATTCCTTTTTCATCACATACTGGCCCCATATGGGTACTTCTTCTCTTATTTTCGCGAACACTGATGAATCTCCATCACCGATTATGTTCATGTACCTTACTCCCATCTTATCAGCTTTTTTAAATCCTTCAATTATGATGTCAGCTTCCATGGCTTGACTAGACTGGCTCCAATTTTTGAAACACACATGAGGTTTAGCCTCACATCCAACATTTTTGGCACGAGTACAAATGTAGCAAAACTTGTTCCTAACACCAATATGTAGAATTTTCTTAGTATTTGCACCAATTACGACACCAACTCCACCAAGAGCATTATAGGAATGTTTGTGAGAGCGCTTGCTCCAGCCTCCATCGCATATCACTGTAATTGCTGGAACACCTGAAATTAAAATTATGCTATTTATTTTGAAGTATATTAGGTCCAAATCTGCATGTAACCCCAAACAGCATATATACAAAATCACTGTATAGCTTATTGGGATACTATGAAATTCAACTGTTATCACTTATTGCTATTGACAGCACATGTAACATCTGATCACTGTTTGACTAATTGGATACAATTTAATGTGTATGCCTTATTGCAATAAACAGATTTCAACTCGTTTATACACAGAGGTTAGAATGATAGCTTTGGAGTTTTGTGAAGTTTATTCAAAATTCAATGAATGTTAAGTGACAAATGTCTTAATTTGAGCTGAAAACTAAAATTAAAAGGGGCAATAACTCTGTGATTTGTAAGCAATTAACAACCTAATGGTGTGCATGCACAACCAACATATAGTAAAGAGATAATTGCTAAGACCAGAACCCAAGCATTTTATATCAATCAGAACCCACGAACATGGTCATATATAAAAAGCTGGGGTGTAATAACTAATAATGCAAATTAAGATGAGAGTGTTATTATGCAAATTGAGATGAGAGTGTTATTATGCAAATTGAGATGAGAGTGTTATTATGTAATGCTGTCTGTTGCTTGAGGTACATACTAAAAATATCAATATGTAGGTAATATTAACTAAAATTGAATAAATCTATGAAATAACAAGAGCATAATTACCTTGATGAAAACATCCATTCTTTATAGCAAGTTGCTTCTCTTCCTCTATCGCTTCCTCCAGATCCTTCTCAACAGTATCCTTCCACCACTGGTTGATCTTATATTCTATTGCAGAAAAACACTTGCCAGTAAGTCCTGGTGAGAAATAAAGATAAAGTTTATTCACCAAATTCTAGTCCTTGTGGCCAGAATAGTAAAAAAATAAAAATCATTACTAGATATAGTAGATAATATAAGGATTATAAATTAAATACAAAATGCAAACTAAAGTAAAAAGTACATTGGTCAATTTTGTTATAAATATATACTGTATATAATTTATAAGTATAGGTTATAGATCTTATATAAGATCTTTATAAACAAATTAGTGCAAAGCAGCTATAGCGACCGCAGTACTAATTTGTTTATAAATAAAATATGTGATCTATAACCGGCTTATAGTTTACCTGCCCACTTTTAGTGACCCTTAGTATGCAAACAATAGCATGCCCATTTATAGGATTTATATAATGAGATTAAAATTGCACAAAATTGCTTTTATGATTGCTGATAAAATAACAGTAAAATTATGAGGGTAGCCGGGTCTAGTTGGAATACGCAAAATTGTCCTAATAAACAGATTTACAACAGTTATTATGCCCATTGCAAACCTAAATGAATAAGTGGTCCTAAAATTTAAAAATCCCTGGCTTTTGATTGGACAAAGATGTAGGATAAACTGTAACAACAACATAAATAAGTTGGTCTATCAGGGGTTGACACTAACTATTTTTGATCACTGCATGGCCCTACAGTTATTAAGCGTAAATTTGTAAAGAAAACAGCTGCTGGTCATTCAAGATTTCAATGACCCAGGGCCAGGGGACCAGTGTTAGTGTCAAGTTCTGTCTATCAGTAGCTTTTTTGGATGTTTGATAAAATAAGTTTAATTTGATGTTATGTTGGTATTGAAAAAATGGCAAAATTGGTTACCTGGTGTATCCATCAAGGCCAGCAGTTCATTCAGGTGTGACGAGCCATTTCCTGTAACAAGTGTTCCCCATACAGCCCTCATGTTGACTTCAAAATTCCCACAGTCAAGAGTAGGGCTTGATTCGAGTCTGAATGACTCCTTACAACCATTACATTTAGCCGAATATATGCCAGCTAATCCCTTAGATTGAACCTCACTGGTTAATTGCACTGGTGAACACCCCCCCTCAGCTACCAAAAGAGCCTTGCCACAAGTTGATGCGTGGAATGTCATTCGTTCAATGAACTCTTTCAAAATATCAATGTTAAAAAGTCTATATCCATTGTTTTTCTCACCTAATTTTCTGTTTATAGTTCTCTTGTACAGTATTCCATTGTGCCTATATATTTCATACAGTTTTTTCACTTTTTTGATTGACAATTTTCTACAAATTTTCAGTTTCAGTGGATTTGTCTCAACACATGAGTAAGAGTAACCCTTCCTGCCTGTCTTACCAGTATTTCTCTTCCTTCTTCCCTTACAATATTTACCAGAGGGTAATCCAAACTTGCTTTTACGCCCTTTACAACTCCCCATGGCAACTTTTGAACAAATATTTAACGATTTTAAAAATAGCTTTTCACGGCAGAAACATTGCACCATACAAAAAACTGACCGACCACGCCGGAAAATATGCACGAGAAATTCGTGCATGGGGCAGTTGGGGGAATGATTTTGACAACTCACTGAACCTTGGTTTTTGCGCAATTACAGAACATCAAACACATATCATAGCAATCGTATATTATGATCGAAGAGAAAAACATATACTTACCCCGTAAACAGCATAAATTGCAACAAAATTAATATTCCAAGCTAATATTTAGCTAAAGTTTAGTTTGACAGATGACCTAACAGCACCTAGAACGGATGTTCTTACGCAAACCGGTGTCGACATACAAATCTCACAAAATGTGGAATATATGGAAAATATGACTATTTATCCAACAATTTGTTGGTATTATTACACCAAATTGTTAAATGATATTACTTGACGTAAAAAAACATAAAATATTGACAAAAACACTCGATGTTTTCATGAGCAAAACCTTGCACTACATTTAGCGCATGAATACAATTTTAACCAATTTGGCAACAGCGGTAAATTTTGTAAACAATGTGAATGACAGCTAGAATAAAAATCAAGATCGTTGCTTCAATATTGTATGATCGGTTGTGACAGTTGTGTAATTCGAGAGATATTAAGGTACTCTTTTGATTTGATACTCGATTCTATCGTTCGCTGTTGTATAAATGCTTTTATATTGCTTTTATTTCCGACACATGTGTGAAACCCAAAATGGCGACCTCCTTGTCAAAAATTTATCAAATTCACTGAGCTCTTCTGGTAAACACATCGTCAACTAGGTAATTGAAGCCTGGCATGCCCTACATTGTATCAAGTTTTAAGTATAACCAGTGAGTTTCTTCGACATTAAGCAAAAATGACAACGTTCTACATTTTGAAAAAAATGTTGTTTTTTTCAGGTGAAAATCGCATTTATTTTTGTGTTAACATTTAAACTAGGCGAATATATGCCAAAATTAGCACCATGCTTACATGCTATGTTTGTTTTCTTTAATAATTGATAAAATCAGATGGCATAAACCGCTTTAAACAGCTTTTTTCAAGTATGTGTATTACAAGCATTTGGCCCACCCCACATGAACCTTAAAGTGTTGATTAAGAATCAATCCCTGCATAAACATTTAAAGCAGTACTTACTTTTCTCAGTATTGACTGATGTGATGTTAACAGTAGAGGGCAAACTTGGTGCTGTAGATGTTGTAGCAGAAGTTGTTGTTGATCTTGTAGTTTGGGTTGTAGTAGTTTCTAAACGAAATAAACGTACGGAATGTAGTGTGTGCTCTTTGGACTACCGGTGCAATATTTTGTTTGGAACATTTAAAAGAGGTATTTGACTATAGCGCTGACTTGGAATGGGAAGGTCGTAAGTACAAAATCGATAGTTTGAGAAAACAAGAAAAAAATGTCCGATTTTCATGAAAATAGGCTCAGTAAGAAGCGCCTTATGATGCAGATTTCAAATATGTCTCATTCTAGGCCAGCGATATATTCAAATTGGAGATATCGGGACCTGCATTTATCGATGACGATTATCACGCAGTCCAAGTTCTGGAATAGCCATACTGTTGTATTTTTATTCAAATCATTATCAACAGTATTCAGTCGATTACAAAGGGCATTTTACTTACAATGGTAGCTGACTAAACCACTTGTAGGAATTGGGGACATGAATCCATCGATGTCACAGGCAAATATAATTCTGGACGACGCGGATGTAACGCCATGATCAACAACACATAATTTAACGTTGAAAAACTGATACAATAATCAGGTAACTTAAGTTGCTAGAATATTTGACAGTCGGTTTGATGATCATTGTTATCACAACTCATGCACAGGCTACGCGTTTACTTGTCTAAACAATAGAATGATTATGCATGTTACTATATAATTTACAATGAAACTTTTATATTAACGAATTAACCTTACTTTGAGCATCATATATCGTAAATGTACCAATTCCATCACAATATTCACCAGGTTCAGTTTGATCTGGACAATCAAGTGAACAATCGTCTTCTGGTACTTTCTCTTCAGGTAGACTTTCCATGAGACAAGAACAATGCCTATTCTGTGGATGAACATAAACATAGATTTGTAGTACATGAACACACATAATTATTATGTTTCATTCACTAGTTGAAATCTTGAAACATTTATTATTTCCTTTTTCTACAGTAAAACATGAATAGCCAATCGAAGGTATACGGAAACGGCGGGACTATCATGGCACCGCACAGATAAGAGACAAATACAAATATATACCGGGCCATCCGCATGGGTCCTAAAAGGTATGCATTTAACAATGTATGACTCACTGTCTGGCTTCTTAAAAAAATTATTAAGTATCGTATAACCATAAAATAAGACAATTACAACTGAAACCTGACACTGAAACCAAAGACCTAAATTACAATTTTGGTCTTTGCTGAAATGAAGAACGAATTGACATATAAAAACATACCCAAACTCAGCCTTAGATAACTTAATTATTATCACAGTCATTAGCAATTAGGTACTTACAATCACTTACAGTGTATTTCGTGTAATTTACATGTTGTGTATTGAATACCAAATGTTGTGCAAACTTACATAAAAAGTAAATGATCTTACTGAAGTAGCAGCATATCTGTTGCCTGGGAAGCAGTGTTTCTTACAGGCGTTTCCATTATTGTGATCAATGGTCTGAGACTGATTTGTTTTCATCTTATAACATCCTATATAACCATCGGAATATATCGCATCCACACCTTTAAAATGCATAGAATGTATAATATTAGTTTGCATTGTGGAGTGTATTTAACGCATATATTTATGCAAAATTAGAATCAAACTACATGTATCAATCATTTTACTTGCTGAAATCAAAGCAAGATGCATCGCTGGCTTAGAATAAGACTGATGCACATATAAATTCAGCACCACAAGACGCTTTTTATGAGCATTTTTTTCAAGAACATCGGAACTGTTAACTTAGTAATATTGTTTTGAGATTCATGGCATAGTCCTAATACGCTATTGTTTTCGACCAATTATTCATTACTCTTCCTAACATGTGACGGTTTTGGCCCTTCGCTGAAAACGTGATAAAATCACTTCATAGTTTAGTGTTGCTTGACTGCCAGAAGTATTGTCCCCAGTAACACTATATAAGCCGCTCTGTACAACCTTGTAATTCATGGCCTTAACAAGGATTTTTCAAAAGAGGGTGCAACTCCGGTCTTGAAGAGGTGGCATTGGTGTTTAAAGAGGGGAGGGGATGATAAAGTTTGACAGGAACCGCATAACACAGTTCTCCATACAATGCTCCATAAATATTTCCGTAGATAAACTATCGCACTATTTTAATCCACCTTTGGCGCATGAATACATAATTGCTACACTGCCCGAAATTTGTAAACACACTAGATTAAAACTGCAGAAATTACACAGGTTTCTCTATTACTATCATAAGATAGTTTGTAAAGTTGATATATTACGAACTTCATAAAGTTTCATTCCATTTGGTAATCGACGTTGTTGATTACTATGTTTGAAACGCATGTATCAGTACGTTTTCTTCGGTGACAAGGGGGTTCAAATATGGCGAACTCCTTGTCGAAATATTCAGTGGACATGAAGCTACTATTCTCGTAAACGAGACACCGACACTTAATTTCAAGTCTGGCATGCCCTTGCCGCGATCGATTATAAAGCATTTCCAGTGATTTCGTTTTAAAGAATGCCATTTGAAAAAAATGCTGATTTGTTTCTTAAAATATCACCTTTATTTTAGTGCTAGCATTTGAATTCAGCGACCATATGTCACATATTACATTACACACAAGTGCTACAATAATTTTCTATTATAGTGTATCCAAACTAGTTATTTTCTACCAGATCTATCATGGTCTTGAAGCAGTCACATTACCCAGTTACCTAGAAGTCCCAACCAGGTTAACAAAGCATATGCATCCCTATACTCTCCGCCAAATACATGCCAACTCGGACTTCTTTAAGTATTCCCTTTTCCCGCATACCACAGTCCTGTGGAATAGGTTACCCCCGCATATTGCAGCACTGTCTGGTCTAGAACCATTTCAACAGGCAATGGCCCAACTCCACCCTTTGTTTTTATATATACATCAGTTGTTTTTGTTTGTTCTATGTTCTTTGTTCTTTCCTTCGTTTATCATTTACTTTTTTCTTTCTTAAATCACCCGGCCTGCCAATAATACACGAGGTGTTCGGCAGTAAACAAAGATAGCAAGATAGATAGATGATATGATCGGACGACATATTCTGTTTGAAATATGTTTTTTTTCAAGTGTGTGTGTGTTTTCAAGATTTTCAACAGGTAGGATATACCTTAATAAAACTCGTATGTAATGAGCACGTACTATTTATCATATAACCTTAGTGAACACCCAATATCACTGGTAAGGAGCGATGTCAAAGCGTAACGCAAGTCCACACGACAGCCTGTTATAGACTCTTTAAGACATTAGCTAGCACTTCTTAGTACGAGGGTTGTTCATTTAATTCCCGGACGATCGCCATAGCGCTCGATTGGAACATACGATTGCAGTAAAATTTCGTTTCATAACACTTAGTTACCAACTTGGTTATTTGACAAAACATGAAATAATTTTATCCAACCAAACACAAACTATTGTTACTATAGTAACCCCACAAACGACTACCCGGCCCAACCTAATTTTGTAGTGGTATGTAGAGTGTAAATTTTGTAGGGGTCGTGGTGTTATCGCATATTTTAAGCAGAAAACGTCAGACAATACTATGTAGGCATCTAGGTCGTGTAATATAACATTTGATGTCAATTTCATATAGCATTTTACGTCATAATGACAAAGAGCGTGCTACTGTGAATATCGCAATAAACTAGGACTTGTTTAGGGAAAACGGGTAGTGAAATAATTTTATGAAAATGTTGGCCGTTTACCTGTAAAACGCAAGTCTCTTTTATAGAAAACCCCTTTAGACGATTATCGTAAATGCAGACCGTTGTTTATATATGAAATAAACCATTCTACGATGACATGGCCACACCACATGATGATCAAATGCCGAGCAAATCTGAATTCATCAACAGAAAAAGACGTAGATTCAAGGCCTGTTGGGCGGTAGACACGAATAGAATAATAACTGCCGTATAAATTGCAGCTACTTGAGATTTAACCGTAGTTATAACATATTACATCACTACTGAACTCTTAACACGGCGAACATATGTGTTCGGGCATTTTCGTGAACCCTAAATAATGATTAAATGATGCAAAAAAGGAGCGTTTCAGATGCGAAAACGGCGTAACGTCGTTATTTTTGACGTCGACTTGGGCCGACTAACGTTACATGAACTTACTAAAACGCTGATATTATGAAAACCCTTTATTGTATCAAGTTGAAATTTTGTATGTGAATAAAGGAATGATTTGAATGTACTTGTGTGTGTTTTCATTAATATCCGTCCAATGAGTTTTTAGCAATATCGATCGTCCGGGAATTAAATGAACAACCCACGTACATTGGGGCGGGCAAAACAAGTTTAAAGGGTATTTTCAGTCAATAGTGAAATGCAAATAATAATGATTTTGTTTTGTTGATAGACTTAAAATATTAGATACTTTGTATAACATGTCCATAATAGGTTTGTCAAGTGGGGATACTATCAGTCCAGTGAAAATGTGAAAAATGAATTTGATACATTTTGACTTAAAAGTGTTTAATGTATTGGCTTTTCTGATATCTCCAGGAAGAGAATTCCATAGCTTTGGTCCAGCATAAGAGATTGACTTTCTGAAAATTTCGAAATTGGGTTTAGGCATGAGTAGGAGATTATTTGCAGCTGACCTTAATGTTTGATTGGGATAATTTGTAATTTGAAATTTTGAACACAGGTATTCAGGAGCTGCATTGTTCAAGCTTTTAAATACAATAATAGCTTTTTATATTCAATTCTTTCATAAATTGTCATGGTTATGTGATAAGCAGAATAACGGACTCGTATTTAATTCTGTTCTAAAATAACTCTACATAATAACACAAAAGCCCATACCTTGTAGTCCAAAATAAATCACTAAAACATTCACACATATACGATTCATGTTTTGTAATACGAATACAATCCACAAATCTGGTTACACATTACATACAAGCAGAGAATATGTCCAGAGGTTTTCAACCGGTCTGTGGAAATTAACGGCAGTTTAAAGTTTCAATTGTTCTTAATAGTGTACAGGAAATGATAGTAATTAATGTACTTGCATTTGAAATACAAACATGTTGTGTGTTAGTGTTGCATTGAAGCATGTCACCGAGCATTCAAATACTATTCGGTTTTATTGATATAATCGGCATGTGAAATGTCTTTGACCGTGGATAAGATCACATAATCTGTCGCAACCATGGACTTTATATAATAACTGAATGAATGTTGTCATTGTTTAAAGAACAAACAAAGCCATTTAGTTTCCTCACATGACACGGAACAAAAAAATTCTCATCGAATTATTTTCCCTACCTAGAATTGATATACAAACGTATGGTGGAGCGGTTATGGCGTCCAGCGGAAGTTGGGTTATAACTGATGCCATGTCCACACTGATGAACGGTATCGAACATTATCAGACGACTTAGTTCCTGATACATTCTCGTTGTTCCCATCTTTTTTGGGGTTTATTCTCTAGCTTTTTGTCGGTGCCAATATGTCATTGAAAATCCAGCATATAGTTTAGAAATAAAATTTTGATCTGGAAGTTGATCGGCAATCTAATCTGACCTAGTGGAATGAACATCACAAATTAACAAGAGCATAAAAAGTTGTTATTCTTTTATTCTTCTATATGGTCAAATGCGTTTCAAACGCTGATTATATTAAGAAAATGTATTTATCACAGAGACAGAAACTGGATAAACGATAATAAGAATATAAACACTTGGTCAATTTCCCACTAGTTATCTCCCCTTGACAATAATAATCAAATCGTGCATTTTTAGAAGTTAACAAACACCTTTTAAAGCGAACAATCGCATTGTACGCAAAATATGTTTATGTGACAAAATATTTGTTAATTGTAGTTATATATTAAATCATGTAGGGTGTCTGAATATTGTACGATGCATGTTACTGGTGTATACTGAAGTTCAATTTATATCATTTCTATAATTGATGTATGGTTAGAATACGAGGGTAGTCCAATATATTTGTAGACACTCGTTCTCATTTTTGAACAGGGAGCTTTAGCGTCCTGGTCAGTGTAAGCGTTAAAAATATACTGAATAAGATTGCAAGCTAAAAAAGGGCCAATCGCGCATTCCGCGAAATGACTTCGGACTCCATCGCCTAATCTTTAGCCGAGACAGTGTTTATAATGTTGTATGATGGCTTAGCACTTTATTGCAGGAAGCTTGGTAAATATATCGAGACAGCGACTGTATTATGTAACGTAAGCTAGGTTACAATCCGGTCAGTGATAAACGCTCAACGTTTAAATACTGCGAGTAGTATAGGCAGTAGAGGTAATAATGTATTTACTAGATGCTGGAACATACATATGGCGTTGGGGTGGCATATGCCCTCATACGCTTTGTGACTGAAAAATATTTTTCTGACGACAGGAACATCGGCGCTTTGATATTATTTGTTATACATTGGTTAGGTGTACTTATACATTGTACACTCATTAAATGTTTTAACTACACCAACACAGTACAAAGCGATACGTGCAAATAATGCATGTAAAGTTGTTTCTAACCTGAAAAATTATAAAATATAGAACTGTGTATTATGTTCATGACTTATTGGGTTTAAACATCTTACACTTTGGATGTATTTTAAGTTTTATGTCTGGTATAGATATGTCGTTATGTACAACGAAGGAGTGCCGATCGGTCGGTCGACATGTCGAATGTCTTTTCAACAATAACTCCAGAACGGGTGGGACTAGGATCATTCTAAAATATCGTTCATCTTCAGCCCGACTCAATTTCAAGGTCATTTTGATCCAATGTACACTCACAATGACCTCTGAATGCACAACAATCTCTGGTCCACAACGACACAAATATAGTTTCTTAAATCGTAAAAATTCCCAGAGAGGTTGCTGATCATCAGTTGTAGACTCCTACACATTTTGAGGTCATAGGTCAGGGTCGTGGTGACCTTAATTACACTAGACTATTTACTGTCATGAGACATGTATGTTTTAGAAACCACTCTTGTACATTCTCTTATTGGATTTCTTCCGGTTTTGAGTTTTCTTGGTGTGGGTATTGATGGACAATTTGTAGGTAAAATGTTAAGACCTCGTGCGAAAAACATTTGTTTTGCACGTGCATTTTTCATAATGTATAAATGCACGGTTCAATGCTTGCAGCGGGCAAATTACGATTATCGAATTATCGGATAGTGTTGCTATACAACTCGCAAGAAGACATACAAGAAATGAACATGGTATGATAATTGTATAATAAAAAAGAAATACTCATCACAAGTTGGTGTACTTATAAGATTTAACAAGTATATATTAAAACATGCAGGGTAAACGTTGTGTCTGAATATTGTATTATGTATGCTAATGGTGTATAATGAAGTTCAGTCATATTTAGTGCTACTTTTGTATTTATAATCGTTATGTACGGTTAGAGTACACGTAGTTAGCTAGCGTGCTTGTTGGATAGTGTATATATGATGTAGCGGTGTCTTTACAAGCTTACTTGAGTAAAGTATGAAACGAGTGCAACATAACCTACTGCTATAATGTAAGGTTCTTTCATTAATAAATCAATGCTTTGATTAATCTTTTAAATACAACGCAGAATGCCTACATTCAGCTTTCTTTTTTGCTTATTAGTCCCCTACCGCTCCGTCAATCGGTCAGTCTGTCAGTCCGTAAGTCCGTCAGTCTGTCAGTCCGTCCGTCAGTCCGTCACAAAAGTTTGTCCGGAGCATAACTTCAAAACTAAGCAAGCTATGACTTTGAAATTTAACATGTGTATAGATATCAATTAGGAGAAGTGCAGTGCACATGAACCATAACTCCGCCTTACTTAATTTTTGAGTTATTCCCCTTTGTTAATTTTCATGCTTAAATTTTGTCCGGAGCATAACTCCATTACCAAAAGAGATATGATTTTGAAACTTTACACGAGGATAGATATCAATTAGGAGAAGTGCAGTGCACATGAACCATAACTCCGCCTTACTTAATTTTTGAGTTATTCCCCTTTGTTAATTTTCATGCTTAAATTTTGTCCGGAGCATAACTCCATTACCAAAAGAGATATGATTTTGAAACTTAACACGAGGATAGATATAAATGAGGAGAAGTGCAGTGCACAAGAACCATAACTCTGCCTTACTTAATTTTTGAGTTATTCCCCTTTGTTAATTTCCATACTTAAATTTAGTTCTGAGCATAACTCTATTACCAAAAGAGATATGATTTTGAAACTTTACATGAGGATAGATATTATTCAGGAAAAGTGCAGTGCACAAGAACCATAACTCTGCCTTAATTTTTGGGTTATTCCCCTTTGTTAATTTCCATACTAAAATTTTGTCCGGAGCATAACTCCATTACCAAAAAAGATATGATTTTGAAACTTTACATGAGGATTTGATATCAATTAGGAGAAATGCAGTGCACAAGAACCATAAATCTCCATTACTTTATTTTTTGGTTATTCCCCTTTGTTAATTTTCTTACTTAAATTTTGTCCGGAGCATAACTCCAATTCCAAAAGAGATATGATTTTGAAACTTTACATGAGGATAGATATCAATGTGGAGAAGTGCATTGTACAGGAACCATAACTCTCCCTTACTTAATTTTTGAGTTATTCCCCTTTGTTAATTTTCATACTTAAATTTTGTTCGGAGCCTAAAACGTAAAACAAACAAAAATACTCCGAGGGCAAACACCTTAGAACGGTCTGGTGAGAAATGTAGGAGGCTTAAACTAGTTTAACGACGCCAAACTCACACTATCCTGTTATAATTGGCTACCGGTAGGGGACTTTCATTGCTTGGCAATAGTCTTGCTGTACATGTATATATTTCCACTTTCTAGTTAAAACAGAGAATCAAGAATATCCATAAAAATTCGTTATACAAACGACTGTTAAAGGTATGTATGATTTGTAGTCGTCCTTGTTATACTTCATGACCTGCAGTTGACTGACCAATGTGGCAGCATGTTGGAGGTGGTGACGTGCTTTTGTCGCTGTTTAGTTATATTATCTGTATTCAGTTTTATAGGTTTGTATGTGACATGAACTTGTAGTATGTGCATTGTCTAATAATTAGTTTTTTAATAAATATATTTTGTTTTTGAAATGCGCTGGCTATAAAATGTCCGTACAAAAGCTTATATTGGCATCTTCCCTATGTCTTCTACAAGGGGTAATGCTTGTGCCGTTTGTAATGCTATGACACACTGTGCAATGTAACAAAAAATTGAGGAAATCGGATTGGTAAAGCAGCACTCTACTTAACTAGCGGAGCTCACAAAACAGTAACACCACACCACAACACAACTTAACGGAGCCCAAACTCTAAACCCAAAGAAATGATTAAACTCCCTAAAATGCAGGGTGATCCAATTTCACAAAGCGATAACAAAATAACGGAGATGCCAAGTGACCGAGTGAAACGCAGCTAAGATCAGACCTAGTTCCCCAAGTCACTGCTGCGGGACGAATCTGTTATTCAATTAATTTTGTGACATAATCCCTTCCAACGTACTGAAACGGTGAAAGCGATTTTAAAATGAATGCAACTATACATTGTTTCAAGTAATAGTTTATTCAGAAATACATGTACATATTATATAAAATGCTTAACTTAATTGACATTACGCCAGAGCAGAGAACGCTCCACCTGCTTGTTTGTCGAAGGCTTTTTGGCGAAGGGTTAATGCATTAGACCATGAGATTATAATTTACCGATAAATGATTTAAAGGATATTTATTTTGAAAACTGGCGTAATGTCAATTATTTGTCAACGATATATACAAACATAAATGCACGACGGCATTGAAACATGCTATAACTTCGAATGGTTCTTGTACAATGAAGTTATTTCTGATTGACATCGCCTTCGCCAATAAGTGGAAATATGTATTAGTCTCCAGGTTCCACGCTGCCCGAGTGAAATGACTTCAAACCTCTAAATACACCACTAAATGTCATGCATTGCATAATGATTGGTATAGATCTACAACAAGCACTCGGGCGTACATGTACTTTAAACTGTCGAGTAATCAAGGTTATAGGGGTGTATTTACTAATAAAACATACATTAAGAATTGACATACCAAGTAGAGCGCATAGTGCAGTCGGCTAAGCTACTGTGAATACGTAAACTTCAAAACTGAACGAATGTGTTCGAATCCCATTCCACTATATATTTTTTTAAATTTTACTCGGCAAACATATTTCGTGCTTGTCTATTTACAAAGAGATGCATAATTATAAAAGTTTCAGTGCGTAAAAAGCACATAAGAAATATGTCATAGCTGGTACATAGATATAGCGACGACGCGAAAGATCTCATCGAAAACGTACATAGGTTTTGTATGGAGGAGAAGGAAATAGGACTGAAGTTTTCGCTTGTCAGTGTGTGAGAGGGGGTTGTCAGACTGACAAGAGCTAACATATATACTGCATATAAGGTTGTCTCAGCGTCGTAACTTGTAATTCAATTGATACTTACACTGATTTAGACACATTGTATAATTGATATAATGAATATTTGAAAAAAGAACAACGCAAACTATGAATAGAAAAAATATAGTGATATGTGATCATAATCAGGTAATACAATGGATGCATATAGCATCAATGAAAGCATAAGTTTATTAAATAACTCTCACTGGAAAGAACAAAATAGACGATTGAAAGTGATGTACTATGACCGCTGCACCTCACAGACAACTGACAACATACACCATTAGCTAATTCTGACGTTTCTACTGAAAATTCTTAAAATGGTGATTTCAGCGAAGCCAATGACGCAATAAATACAATATCCAGACTAAATTTATGACAAGGAAACAAAGCGTTTTTATTAGTTATAAAACGTAAAATTAATCAAATATTAAGAATTAATATATAAACGAAAAACGATAAAAATATTGAAATAGAAATTTAATTATTGAAAATGAGTATAGCAGCGGACTCGAACCCACAGTCTATATAAAAGTATGTTTCTGACAAGAGAACAGTTTATCCACTAAGCCACGTTGCCAACTAGAAGTAAAGTGAGATTTTTTTAAACATATCCGTATTTTTCATAAAATAACGGTATATATCGTTTCAACATTGGTATATGGACTGGTCCAGGGGTCACATTTCGAAGGTCGTTGTAGATCTACGTATATAGGCCTAGATTTATACGTTGATCATGAATGAAAAATAGTCACAGATAAGTCATAGCATGAAACAATAAAGTCCATGGATAATTCTGTATTGAGACACATAATAACCATATCAATACGACATAAATAAAATTATGTTATTTTCAGTACACACATATACCCTTTTATTTGACAATACTTTGACTAGTTCACAATGTTGGTTTTAATCTGTAACAATGACAGTAAACATCGCTTGCTTAGAATGAAAAGGTCGTAACTACAAAATCAATATTGTTAGGACAAAAGTAAAACTTTCTGCCAATCACTCTTTACTTATGGTAAGACAAGCTGTTTCAACTTCAGTTTGGTCACCATGACATGTTCCGATATTCTTGAAAATAGGCTCATAAGAAGAACATTATGGTGTATATTTCAAATATGCATTACCGTAGCCTTTTAAGGTCGTAAGTGCCTTGTAGGACAGCGACTTTATGTCAATGCATCATGTTTATATCACATCAATGTATTGACTTTCAGTGGTAATATTACCGCCCACATGATCATACAAATTTACACTCGTGCCAGCAATATTCGTAGTGTCCACATTCCTCACAGTTAGCACATGGTCATCTGGTGTAATATCGCCCAAGTCAACAACATTTACTGGACTGCAAACAATAAAATACACATTAGATCGAAAACGTGTATCGAGCCTTGATTGCACTTTTAATTAAAACAAACTTCGGTTGATACTACATGCACATTTACCAAAAACTGTAGGACGTTTAAGATATTGTTCATGTCCTCTCCTTTGAAATATATTATAGTTAGGAACACTTTTGTTACAGCTTTGAAAGAGGACCATTCCATTTTCATCAAATTATCTTGTTAAGATTTGTCCTATTTCCTTCAATTGGTTAAGGAGACTAAGTCATAACTATGTAGAAATTACTGATGGACGACGCACATCATTACAGCTCTCAGGTAAGCATGCCATTTTCCACGGTGTACTATAATTGAATATTGCATGCGTTCCCGTAATTGCATACAAAAAATAACATGATTTACTATTATTTAGCAATATATACATATTTTCTAGTCTACGTCACAATACTAAAATGGAAGTCATATAATGGATTCAAAATAACAGACTCAGCTCAGCAATGACTTATTATTTTCATGGAATTGGGACCAGTGCACTATAATTAAATATAACATGCGTTTCCACGATTCTGACATCGATCATAGTTAATTTAAATCCTGGATGAAATACTAGTAACGTAATCCTTTTACACCAAAAGTTGTGTTATATCTTTTCACTAACCTTATATATCCATAACCATCAACATGAGTTTTAGTTCCTGAAACATAACATGCAGCAATATATTGGTGAATGAAAACATACGAGTACTTTGTATCGAATGATGAAGAAAATATTCAGTAGCAAACTTAAGACTTGGATATAGGAAACATTTCTGCGTACCCCCTTCGTACGAAAGGCGTATATTTCGCATATGCCAAAACGCGTAAGTCAGGCGTAAAAAGGCCCAAGTACGTATTCGTTTAAGACTACTAATTTTAGAAAAGCAACTATTATGGCATAATTGCATTTATAGAAATTGATACCGGGGTTTTAATGATAGTATTTCTGAAATTTGAGAACTTCAACCTGTTTTTGATCGTCTGATTTTCTTGTAGGCACATAAACCAACATTGTTAATGATCACCAGACCCACAGTGGCTGCTACACAGATTAACAGACACACTGCAATAAACATTATACAATTTATCAAATTAAAAAGTGAAACAAAAAACTTCAATTAAGCATAAACATGTTACGAATTTTTTTAATACTTCCTATTGATACTGTATGAAGGCAACACAAATAATTATAGTACAAGTACACGTAAATCTGTTAGACATTAAAGTCACAGTTAAACTGCATACTTAAAATGTCGCTTCATATAAAATACATTTAATTGTATTGTTTAAGAAACACAACGATTCATTAATACAAATAGTGTCACGTTGAAGTTTTGCATGATTTCTAGCGAGTTAGATCAGTGAGGTTGTACAATGTTTATAGTCCCTTGAGAGCATTTGAAGTGAGTTGAAGAAACTCCATTTCAAACTGGCTGTGTGTTTCATTGAACACGTTTATGAACTTACTGACTACTACATATCGCTGGCTTAGAATGAGACTCGCACACATTTGAAATCTGCATTCCAAGGTGCTTCTAATGAGCCTATTTTCATGCAAATCGGAACTTGTCATGTTGACCAAATTGAAGTTGAAACAGCTTTCTAGTATCTAATTTTACTCTTATTAAAGAGGTGAAGAGTAGTTTTCGGTCTGTTTTTTCTTGTTCTCTCAAAATATTGTTTTTGTACTTTCGACCTTCTCATTCTAAGCCAATGAAATACACCATTATTCTTATACCAGTGTCATTGATTTCATTATGACGTTATTAGGAAATATAAGTTCATACATTAATTTCATCTACATCTAATAATAATAATAGTCATCTATACATTCTTTATCACCAAAATGTGACGGAACGTAATTGGAAACCGTACTGATTTATATACTAATTTTCAATCTATCACGAACACTTATTTCAAATAACTGAATTATCGAACACCAAATACTATCAGAAGGTAATGTAAAACAAATGTATTGTGTTTCAACTATTTACTTATTTCAGTATTGACTGTCTCTGACGTGTTGTTAATAGTAGATGTCACACTTGGTGTTATAGATGTCAATGTGGTAGTAGAAAGTGTTGTCGTTCTCGATGTCGATGTGGTAGGAGAAAGTGTTGTCGTTCTCGATGTCGATGTGGTAGGAGAAAGAGTTGTCGTTCTCGATGTCGATGTGGTAGTAGAAGTAGTTATTGTTCTTGTAGTTCGGGTTGTAGTTGTTTCTAAACGAAATAACAAGAATGATGTAATGAAGACTGAGTGAGTTCGAAAAGTTTATGTTAAACAAATACTTAAGGTTCTTATATGCTCTTTTACATTTGAGTTTCAGGTATGTATACATGGCAATGATATAGCCCCATATGTGTATATACATTTCCAAGTATCTAATAGCTAAACTGATGTATTTTGAAGTCGTGATAGATTGTCATTAACAGAAGCAGCTAGACGACATTAACGAATGGCGACTGACTGACTAAAACTCAACTACAGCCAATATATTACTTGTTTAACGCAGATCTGGCTTGGACAAGAATATGATCTAGCTTAGACTAAATGTACCCGTAAATAAAAATTGAATAGGACGGTCCGAAATTTCGAAATTCTCAGAGGCAACAAGATGAAGTCGATGCACGAAGTTTGTCAGGTAAGCGCAGTACAGACACTGCATGCAATTTACTGTCGGATCATCATTGCGTTGAAGATCAAAACCGTGTGACGTATCACTTCTTTTATGCCATTTTACTGATTTGGTGCAACCTCAATTCTGAAGGAGCAAAATGTCAACATCCAGCGGCGAAATCAAATTGAAATAGTACACAACCGTCCAAATTGTCTCTATAAGATTTTGTATAATGCACCGAGTTCTACATACGCTATAAAACAGCCCACGTATTTTATTGAAAAATAAGCAGTATTGTTTTCATCTTTGTCAATAATTTTGTTTCATAATGTATCGAAGGTACGGTATATCGAGTAATGATGCTTGTTTCCCTGACTGCAAATTAATTTAAATGATCGGATAATGTTTCAGAATAATTTAATATATCCAGTTTGTGCATTTATTTCAAATGTGCAACATGAATGAGATACCATGTTGTTATGGTTGACAGATGCATTCACCGTCCAATTTGACATTGCGTCTTATTTATTTAGGGGTTGATTGAACCAATATAAAGCTGGGACAACGTTCAAGTGAACTTGAAATCATGAATCAGCAATCATTGAACATTGTCAAATGGCACTGGTATATGCGTTCACACCCCTAAACACTTGACCGCTATTATATAAGCTTATATCAAATAATTTCATTGATTAACATACTTAGAGCATCATAAATTGTATAGGTTCCCGGTCCACCACAAGTTTCACCATGTACAGTTGGATCTGGACAATCGAGTGAACACTCTTCATCTGGTAATTTCTGTTCTGGTAGAATTTTCATGATACAACAACAATGTGTAGACTGTGAATGTACAGAAACATTGAATTGTAGTATAATACATACATGTATTATGATGACTTTTAATACATTCAATAAATGATTGAAATATTTTATCATACTTAAGTTTATGTTTCTGAAGTCAAACTAATGTATCATAATTTATATTGTTACAATACGGATGTACAGCCGTATACTAGTAGTTATTGAATGTTCTAACTTTAATGAACAGTAACTGTTATTCCTAGATGCTCTTTCCTGAATTGCTCCATATCTTATCGTGTCATTTTGTATATTGTACTGGACACTATACATTTTGCTTTTTCGTCAAACACAAATTGCAAGAACTTATTTTATTATTTTGTTTTGTTATGTTGTATACATTGAACAAGTAAATAATCTTACCGAAGTAGCTGCGTATCTATGTTCTCGGAAGGTAGCGCCGTTTCTGTGTTCTCGGAAGCAGAATCTCTTACATGCGTTTCCATTATTGTGTACAATGTTATTGTTTATCGGATACTGATGTGTACGGACTCCGGTTAGTGCCATATGAATTATCGTGCCTCGCATCAAGAGGGCGAGGGACGAGAATTGCGCGAAACACGAAGCAACACACGACAATCGGGCGATACACGAAGCGAGGCGCGATATTCAAACACGAGATCTCGCTCTGTCTCAGTATCTAAAACCACGAGATTTCGCGGTGGAATATCGTGCCTCGTTTCGTGTGTCGCTCGATTCTCGCATGTACGCTTCGTGTTTGGCCTACAGAAAAACATTTTCTTACAAAGGATGTAACACATTTAAGAACACAGTTCTTTGTGAAAAAGATAGTTTAATTAATGACCTACGAGATGTATGTAACATATTTAATAATTTCTTTGTAAATGTTGCTAAAAATATTGGCAATGATTGTCTACCAGTCAATAATAACCATCCTCGTATTATTGAAATAGAAAAACAGACTGAGACTATTGACCAAACAGAGTTTGATTTCACTCCAGTTAACACAGATTTTATTAGCAAACAGATAAATAAATTAGATTGCAAAAAGGCTACTAATATTGGTGGCATTTCTAGCAAATTGTTAAAACTAGCCAAACCTTCAATTGTGACCCCTGTTACTCATCTCATCAAGCAAACCTTTTCTACAGCAGTTTTTCCAGATCAACTTAAAATAGCACAAGTAACCCCTCTTCATAAAAAGAACAGTACATAAGAAAAGAGTAACTATAGACCAGTAAGTATTTTTCCTGTCATGTCCAAATTATATGAAAGAGCCATCAATGGGCATACACTACGTCTGTATTACCGGTATTTTGGGGGTTACAAAGCATGGTTTGGGCTGTGCACGGGCTCGAACCCTTTAAAGTCGCCTATTGCATACCGCTTTTGTGGCTACTTTGGGGGTCTGGCCCCTCTTTCAGCCCCAAGATAGGGGCCTAGCAAAAGTTTAGTTCGACTCCCTTCAGCCTGACCTACATATACATATCCGGCCTTCCGGGGTCAAAGAGCCTGGTTGCCTCAGTACGCTCCTTTTTATCAAACCAAGTCTGATTGTTTGCTAGGAAATGCAGTGGTAAAATATACGTTTACACCGTTTAAGAGCGACTGCGACAATCGAGCGATATTTGAGCGATCTAATGTCGCGCCTCGCTTCGTGTGTCGCTAAATTATCGCCTGTCGCTTCGTGTGTCGTGTCTCGCGGTTTGAAAATTTTATACGACAACGACAATCGAGCGATATAATATCGCACCTCGCTTCGTGGGTCGCCTGATTCTCGCGTGTCGCTTCGTTTCTCGCTTCGCATCTCGTGCCTCGACCTAGGAACTCGAGACACGAGAATGGCGCGAGAAACGAAGCGAGGCGCGATATTTCATCGCGAGACACGAAGCGACATGCGAGAATCGCGCGACACACGAAGCTAGGTGCGATATTCTACTGCGAAATCTCGTGGCTTGTGATAATGCGACAGAGCGAAATCTCGTGTGCGAATATCGCGCCTCGCTTCGTGTGTCGCCCGATTCTCGCGTGTCGCTTCGTGTGTTGCGCAATTCTCGCCCCTCGCCCTCTGAATGCGAGGCACAATCATTTATATGGCACTAACCGGATTCAGCCAATATGGTTGCATCTTATAACATCCTATATAACCATCGGAATATATCGCCTCCACATCTTTAAATAAAACACGTATAGCTTGTCATTCATGATATCGAATAAAACGCAGCCAAGTCATTTAGAACACAAAGGAAAAAGGGTGGTAACTATAAAAGGTAGGAATGAGCAAATAACACACCATTAACACACGCCCGTCTAACCTATGTGCTAACGGTGGTTTCAATAATATTCGGCGGAAGAGTTTAACTGTCTTATTCTTGGTCTCATATATTCATACAACGATAATGATAGTCGAACTTGGAAGACGATCATAACATATGTATATATCACTGTAAGAAAAGTTATCTTCACGAGATCTGCTAATAGAGGAACGGACGGACAACCAACACACAGTTATACCTCTGTAGAGCAACACCTTTTGGGTACTGCAAATACTGGCCGTTGCCTAGAGGAGGATGCTCAACAGAGGCTATATTTCAGTAAATATTATATAATGGAAACATTGAATGTCTTGTTTTTACAGAGGTGGTTGCTCTACAGAGGACCGCTCTAAAGAAGTTTATGAAAATATAACAACTTACCTTGTAGCCCAAAATAACTCACTAGCATAAAACATATACAATACATGTTTTGGTATCCGAACAAATATACAAATTTATATATTTTAAGTCAGCAGAAGATAACTCAGAGAAAATCAAATTAGCCGAGCACAATCATACTGCTGAAACTAACGACAGTCATAGTTTCAATTGTTCATATACCGTACAGGACGTTATTGTAATTACTGTACTTATATCTTAAGTTATTGAATGGAACATACAGTGTCTGTGTTTGCATGGTATTCAAGTCGGTCACCACTTCAAATATCTAGTCAACACTTGATGATACAGTTTTTGTGCCGTTCATTGTCGAGATTATAGGCCATTGTCACGTGAATCATATTCGCTTCGGTCCATGAACATTGAACACCACTGTGACTGACTAACCATATAAGATCACAGATATGAACTATTTCTTAAATATGTACGTACATCTACTCTTACATACCTAGTACCAATTGACATCACGTCAGAGCAGAGAACGCTCCTCCTGGTTGTTTGTCGAAGGCTGCTTGGCGAAGGTTTTTATGTTGATTCATTGGACCATGCGATTATAATTTACCGTTAAAATTTATTTAATGGGTACCTGATTGACAACTGACGTAATGTAAATTTTAAGAAATAATCATTGAACTTTAGATCATAACTGACCTGACTTGACATAGTCACTGAGTCAACAACAAACACATTTAGTTTCCACAAATAAGGCGGAAAATAATGTTACAAACAAACACAATCGAACATCCGTTACACCATGGTTGTTATTCATTCGGATCTCCTCTGTCTTAAGGGAACGCTTCGAGAGTGGGTGTGTGTTGGTGGAAAACAACAATTCAGTTTATCTAAGAAAATGATAGGACTGAAGTAGACAGACTTGTATTGTGTATATTCTATCTCTCTAACAGAATACCAACGTCTTGTTAAAACGCTGGTCACCTTTATTATAAGGTTTGTTTGAAAGAGTATGCATACCTTTCAGTACTCGTTAACAAACACACAAATTGGAAAATGTCACGAGTCGAAAAAACATACACTATTTATATTAAAACTCCAGGGTACATACTTTTATTTAGTTTTTGACTAAAAACATATACATTAAGAAATATTAAAAAAACATTACCTTGTTTCTACTTTCGATTTGCAAGGTCATTGAAGTTTCGCATGTTACTTGACAAGGTCATAATGTAGAGTGCAGGGTCCCCAAGTAATACTTTACACCAATGCCAGAGAATATAGCTTTAACTGACTAGTTTCAACTACTAGTCATCTTTACAAGAGTACGAGAAACACGCTACATCAACCTTCCACTACAAACGTTCAACCTCCGTTGTTTTACAGCCAATACGCCAACCTAACGTTACTTCTCTGGAACAATGCGACGAAACCCGCTTCAGCATGAACCAAACACTGGACAAATCCCTCAGCAACTCCGTCAATTCCAAGCTTTGACTATGGCTAGCTCGACGCACATTATGCCTAATCAAACACCCTTGCGAGTAGGACGATTCCGTATATACACAAGCCACAGTCAAGCTTACAGTTTCCGTCACTTCATTCATTCTATTCATAAACTACAACCCGGTAACACTCATACGAGGTGTGTACCAGAATTACGGAGACTTTTGTCATAACTTTATTATTTAGGCATGTATTATCACCAAATTTACCGTAAAAAACTTCATACCTTTTCAAGAGAATCGTTAAAAATATTTTCTAACAGAATGTTAGAAAGTCATTTAATCTGTCGCCATAGTAATCAATAGGTGGATAGGTGGGGCATCGACTTTTAAAAACATTTTTGGCATTATTCAACTGCTTATACCTCACAGAAATGAAGTCTAATTTTAAAGCGACCTCGTGACATATAAGTGCAATATTCTTGGAATTTACGCCATAAATTTCGACTTTATAAAGGTTACAGTCGTTGATTTATGGAACATAACTAGCAACAACTGCTGAGTGTCACCGGTGAAAATACGACGTTAACGAAATACGCTGGAAATCGTATCGACATGAAATTTTGTGTGAACCTCGGGAAGACGCCGGAACATACGTTTTAAATGTTGGAACCTGCTTACTCTAAATCTCTTGTATCGAGTTACCTGATTTTCAAACCACACTAGCGCATCAATCGTGGTTGAGACCGAATAAAACGACATGGACCGACGGCGAAAACCAAAGGCGAATGCAACGTCACCAAGCGTTTTCTAGGTAATATGCGACATTACTTGTAATTTATTTAGGAAATATATCTTAGTTTTCCGTGATATACCGGCCAATATAATCACGGTTTGGAGTTCATATGCGTAGGAAGTAATCAAGAAGGCCGTAGGCCTGAGTAATTAATGACTATGCATGTGAACGACAAACCGTGATATATTGGCCGGTATATCACGGAAAACTAAGATCTATTTGCATTCTAACACGTGTAATATGCGCAACTTCATATGGACTCATTTTTATTGAAGAGTGATGCGTTGTTTGTCGTGTTGCTATAGACAACTTCCGCTGTTTAAAGTTTAAAACCTCCACCCCTGGAATATCGTTTTTTGCTCATTTCATTTAAACAGATGCATAACTAGAGCTCATTCCAAACTATGTATTTCATAAAAACTAACATGAATCGATAAATGCAATTTCTGTTGCAACAATACGGATATAATTAAATAAATTGAGATAGAACGCTACGCAAATAAAAGTTCGCACAACGTCACGTTAATGTTGACGCCAAATAAACGTCATACAATCCATGACGTCATGTGATAAACATGACGTAAATTCCATTCATAAAAACCTAAAATCAATAATGGAATCGACTTCAGCAATAGTGAACAGCAAAGAATAATATTACAGCTACAGAGTGGCCACAACAGCCTCAAACACCATATGTACCGCATAGGGGTTGAAGTTGATCCAGCATGTCAGTGTGGAGAAGCTGAAACCGAGGAACATTACCTTCTCCAGTGTGTTTTGTATCAAAAAGAAAGGGAGGAGCTGTTTGCTAACCTTCACAACATGTTTGGTATCAGGCAAACAGAGGTGACCGAAAAACTCTTACTCACTACTGGCCCTGATGATCCGTGGAAGGATTTCCGCCATACAATAACCAGTGAACTTAGCCGATTTGTGACAGCAACCAATAGATTCAAGACTCAAAAATAACTATCAAGGCATACCCAAACAAATCCAATCATCATACTTCACCTCCGCTTAAAATAAGTACTTTTTATGTAAACTACCTGCGAGACGTTATTTGTCAACTACCTGCGATGAGACAAGTACCTGTGACGATATTACGGCTATAGAAGGCCGAGAACCAACCAACCAACCAGCGTTATTTATACGTGGGAGGTAATTCAACAGCCAAAAAGTAGTACGGCAAAAACTGTGATATACCGGAAATTTAACCACGGTACAGTCCTATACGTTTACACGGAGCTAAAAATAGACAGTGTTAGAATTAAGAAATAAAAATCTGTTCGCGTTTATTGTCGGTGAATAAAACACGGGCAGAAGTTCGGATGCGGAAAAATTAAATCACGAGTGCGTACACCGACAATATACAAGAACATAGTTTTTATTTCGATTCTAAATACGATAATATCCCGCACTATTTAACTGCGCGCATTCCATTTTCACCCATTTGACATTGAACATAATTCCACGCTGAAATTGAGTGGCTTATTAGCTGGTACATTTACCTCCCTCGTTAATGAAAACGACCTTCGTAATTTTCTGAAGGAAATACCACAATTTAAACATTGAAACAATTTTAATAACACGAGTATATGGTATCTATTTCATAAAATGAAAAATATAAATGGATTGATTATCAGAAGCTTAATAAAACTTGGTTTCTAGAGTATATTGGAGTTTCTAAAAATAGATGCGTCATAGATGTAACACTGGATTCTTGTGCAACTCGCCTTGTCATCGTGACTCGTAGTAAATTTTACTATAAAGTTTACGTTCATTCATTCATAAATATGTCAAGTGATACTGGGCGTATTTGATAGGTATGTTTTATGGGGGCAATAAAACATGGTTCGGTTCGTTCTTTGTGTATTGGATTAATCCGCGAATCGTGTTAGAATGGAACTTTTATCACAGTTAAGATATTAAACATACCCACAGGAGGTAATACCAAAGGTAAACCATCGGATCCGCTCCAGGTTAATACATCGCCAAGACATACACATAGGAGTAGGTCAGTTAGTTCCACGAGGACCACGGACCGTGTTCAACAGTCGATAATTCGTTTCATTGACAATAACCGTGGACAATACACACCGAACAAAGGTAGACAATCCGTAGCTCCTGTTAGATCGCCGCCAACACCAGTGGACGAGCTGCATAGTCGAACACAACGGTCGGACAAGAAGGCTAAGAACTATAACGTGAATACATAATTCCATGATTCATTATAACACTTACCTTTACATGAAAACCATGAACTGCAAAACGGACTTTGATTATAGAATTTGTGATTTATACAAACGTTTTGAAAATATATTTGCTATTTTGATAGCAATATACTTTGTAGAACATATAGGCATATTGAAGATGCCACATATACACTTACACAGAAGTAACGACTTCTTAATTATTTAGCAATTATTCTATGTTCCATATATTCAAACAATCGTTATTATAGTGAATCTAGATATAATTATTCAATACAATTAAACCTAAATATATTTATATACAACTATAACCCGTTTTCGCGATCATTACTCATTGTATTGACGCACAGTAGATACCATACTAATGGTTACTATTATTCTGTACTTATACTGTCTTTAAAAAAGTTTGAATGTGATATGCATACCTGTTGCACAGTATGTGTAGTCAGCATGCTATGTTTCCATAGCATGACGATTCCGCATACTTTGTCCACCCCATACATGTTTTATTGAATATCGTTTTTTTCAATGTCTTTAATATCATATCATCTCCTACGTATGTCTTTCATATCATCTTATTGTATGTTCTATACTATCTCATATTGTCGTTCGCATTTCTGCATTTATTCCATTTTTTACACATTGCTAGGTTTAATGTCATTATCCCAATGTGTCTTTCCACATTGCTTTGTCTTTCTATCTCCATATCAAGATTTAAATAACTATAATATACAATTAACATGACGTCATCTAAAATACATTTCTTATCGCTTAACACCCAAGGATTAAGAAACATAAACAAACGAAATAGACTAAAAGAATACATGAATCAACAGAAAGTAGACATACTATTTATGCAAGAAACACACTACACTGCAGAAATAACAAATAACTTTAACGTTGAATTTAATGAATGGGATTCATTTAATGCTTACGGTACCTCGTCAAGTGCTGGATGCTCTATTCTTATTAACAAAAAATTAAATTACGATCTAATTGAATCTAAAACATGTATAAATGGAAGATACGTATTTATGAATATCTCAATTGAAGACAACATATACACTTTAATCAATATATATGCATATAACAACAAAAATAACAGAAATAAGTTCTTTGAGAATATACACCAATTAATAAATGACCATGGTCAAGGTTTCATCATCATTGGAGGTGATTTCAACGAAACACTCACCAGTAAAGATAGGATATCTAAAACAATACAATCGAAACCATGTAAAACACTAACTAATCTTATAAATACTTTAAAATTAAGCGACATATGGCGGGTTTTAAATAAACATAAACAGCAGTATACTTGGAGAAGAACAAACGGTTACGAAAAAGCAGGATCGATCTATGGTTAACAGACGAAAACTTAACCCCAACTGTACTTAGTTCAGATATAAGACCTGCTTCTATAACATTCACAGATCACCAAGCAATATCATTGAAACTAACTCCCCAATCGAAACGTGGTCAAGGATACTGGAAATTTAATAACAGTTTCTTAGAAGACAATGAATACACTGAATATATTACAAAAGTCATAGATAACTACACCAAACACATTGAACAAGAATCACAACAAACTGTGTGGGAACTCTGTAAGATTGACATCCAAAACAAAACCAAAGACTATGCAAAAAGGAAATCAAAATACAAGAACAACAGAATTATAAATCTTGAAAAAAAACTCTCAGATCTATACGAACAAGATCCAAATACTAACATCATAAAAGAAAATATAAGAAAAATCGAATTAGAGTTACAAACATACTACGATGATAAAGCAAAAGGCGCACAGATAAGATCTAAAACATTTCAACTTAACTACTCAGAAAAAAATACAAAATATTTTTTGAATCTTGAAAGGTCAAGACAATCAAGGAAAACACTCCATACACTAAAAGTAAACGATCGTATTATAACAGACACTAAAACGATACTACAAGAAGAGGTCAACTTTTACAAAACCCTTCATTCCTCAAATAATAAATGTCAAGCAGTTATCGATGATTATCTCATCACGACAAAACCAGAATATATACTAAATGATAATGAAGCGAATCTCAGCGAAGGTCTTCTTAGCTTAAACGAATGCGAACATGCAGTAAACAATATGCATAATAATAAAAGCCCGGGTCTAGATGGACTTACCTGCGAATTCTATAAGCATTTCTGGAATAAGATCGGAAAACTAGTAACAAACTCTCTTAATGAAGGATACATGAAAAATGAATTATCTGCATCTCAAAAATTAGGTGTGTTATCTCTTTCATATAAAAAAGAAGACCCACATAGCTTAGAAAACTGGAGACCAATAACCCTATTAAATAACGATTACAAATTTTTTGCAAAGGTTCTAGCAACCAGAATACAAATAGTAATACATAAAATAATTAACACTGACCAACAAGGCTATATCAAAAATAGATTTATTGGAAATAACATTAGACAAATTCAAGATGCTATCGAGTATTCAGAAAAATCACAAATCGAAGGCGCTATCCTCTTTTTAGATTTTAGGAAAGCATTTGACTCCGTTGAATGGAACTTCATGTTTAGTGCCTTGAAACATTTCGGCTTTAAAAACTCGTTCATAAAATGGATTAAAACAATGTACTCAAATATAAAAACATGTATACTAAATAATGGTTGGAGATCGCAATCCTTTAATCCACAACGCGGAATAAGACAAGGGTGTCCTATTTCAGCATTAATTTTCATCATTGTTGTAGAATTACTGTCTATCAATGTAAGAAACTCACAAAATATTAAAGGTATACAACTAAATGAAATAGATAATATAAAAATATCTCAGTTAGCAGACGACACGACTTTATTCGTTAAATCCGAACAAGAAGTTTAACATTCTCTAACTATTATTGACAACTTTGGCAAACTATCAGGTCTACAACCGAATAAGACAAAAACAATAGGTGTCTGGATAGGCTCTCTAAAAAATTGCAATCGTTCCCCTGGTGGGATACAATGGCAAAACAAGCCTATAAAAGCACTAGGCGTCTACTTTGGAACGGACCAAACAGCATGTAACAAATTGAACTGGAATGAAAAAATAGAGTCATGCAAAACATCAATACTAAATTGGAACAAACGATAACTAACCTACTTTGGCAAAATACAAGCTTTATAATCACTCCTGCTACCGAAGTTCACTTATCTTTTCCATTCATTAGTTACTCCAGACAATGTTATCAAACAAATAGAAACTTTGTTTTACAATTTTCTTTGGAATGGCAAAAGAGACAAAATTTAACAAACAACGATCATTGGCGAAAAAAGACTTGGTGGGTTAGAAATGAAAGACATCAAGTCATATATAAAATAATTAAAAATAAAATGGATACAAGCTATGTGTGATAATAGCAACACCGCAAAGTGGAAATTAATACCAAAAGTTTATTTTAAACCATATGGCGCAAATTTCTTTTGTTCCACATGAATTTTGACAACAAAAAACTTCTAGACCTAAAGCTACCTACATTTTATGAAGACATTGTAAATGTATGGTTACATCTAAATAATAGACATAGTCAAAAAGTCACACATTTCCGAGAAATACGCAAGGAAATAATATGGGGAAATAAAAACATACAATATAATGGTAAAAGTCTTGTATTTACAAACTGGATAAACTCTAACATACTCTTTATCAATGATTTAGTAGACGCAGATGGACTACTTTGCTCACATCATATTCGTGACAAACTTATAAACAAACGAAACTGGATATCCGAATATAGCAAACTTCTACAATCCATTCCGAAAGGATGGAAACAATGCCTAAAATCCACAGATTCAAGACAAACCTTAGTTAATACATCACTTGAAATAAAAATAAATAATTTAAAACTTGAAAACATTAAAAGCAACAACATATATAGATACCTCGTTTCTACCAAGTTTACAAAACCATATATGCATAACCACTGGCAATCAGAACTTGATATACATATGACTGGTCTACCGTATATGGCTTTATACAATCCATCCCAGATAATAGAGTAAAACAATGCAAGTATAGAATCCTCCAAAATATATTGACTACTAATGAATTAAGATACAGATGGAAATTATCCGAAACAAAAAATTGTCACGTATGTAACATTACCGAAACATACAGCCACATTTTTATAGAATGTCCACAAACTAACAAATTATGGACTGAGATTCAAAGGATATTTAATATCTGCGGTATTAACACAAACTTGCGAACCCTTAAACACATTGTAATTGGATACAAAATATGTAACGCTAAATATTTTATATCAATCAAATACTCTCGCTAATAGCTTTCTGTATCAGCAAAGCGTATTTCCTAAGTGAAAATTGGAAAAACACAAACAATCTGTACTATATCTTCACAAGCGAATACAACACTTTCGCTGCATTTCTAGAGCAACGAAACGTCAAAGATCACTTTATAACACTGTTTAATAAACACCTATCATTAATATAAACACTAACACAAAAACACTTCCCTACGGAAGCCCTGGAGGGACATTTATTATTTAACAATTATGAACAATTATTATTTATCATTTAAAACTTATTATCTATAGTTTATTATTTATTACTTAACACTACTGTATCTGGCGGGAAATAAAATATACGACTCGTGACGATTAGTGAAAAGGATATACACAACGTAACACAAGAACAATTATGTGAAAGGCGTTCTACTCATATCCATTGCAAAGCAAAATAAGTCACTGGGGGTTAGTTATGTTCGTTGTCATTCAACTTTAATTAAGCTTTAATTTCATGGTCAATTTCCAAGGTGTTTGAGTTAGGCGAAGCTGTAAGTTCGCCAGTTAGGCGAAGCTGTAAGTTCGCAACCGCCAACAAGCTAACTGGGAACTTGGCATTGTGACTATCTTTGGATATGCTATGTCGCGACGTCGGCAACCAAAACCAAATGACGGTCCGACATCGAAATCCCGACGTTGATGTGCTCTGACGTCGGCACGGTGAATACTTGATATCATGACCTTCAATATATTATAACAATATATGATTGTATGTTTAAATTCTTGACAGGGCGATTAAAATGAGTATCCTATCAAAAACTGATAGTAATGCCAATTACCAAACGATAAACTCATATATTATTGTTAGATGTCTGTTGTTCAAAAGTATTAACACCAGAGTGATGATGACAGGCTTTATAAATGTGATTTTGTAAAATTATTATTATTAATTATAGGAAAGTTGAAAAGGTATTGGAGTGGAAGAACTGTACTTTTCTCGAAAGTGTTGATGTGGTGAATAAGTCACACAGGAGATGTGGTGCCTCGATATCTGCCATCAGAGAATTAAATACACAATCCTGGACTTAACTTGGTGATGGAATACGTTAACACTGGGTTTAAGTTTGTGAAATTGTTCTTCTAATGTTTTGTGAACATAATGTTGTTGAGAATGCGGCATTTGAAGTAAATACTTTACATCTTTGTGGATATTTACTCTTACGTCGCAAGAAAACATCAGATACTTGATAGAGAGAAAAAATATAACTCCGTAAAAAATGTGTATGTTTTAGAAGACTTAAGTATGTGCTATTCCTTGATGAAAGGCCCGAATGCCACATATACAAAACAACTGTACAAAAGGTTATGATATTTGGCACATTGGTGGATATGACGAAAGAAACAATTTGTTTATGCATTCATGCAGAAATAGAGATTGGAAATAGTCTTATATAATGATGTATGTTGTTGACCAATCCTAAATGTATCGTTATTTTGTTAATAGACATATTGAATCAATAAAAACATTGAGGCGTGTTCCTTGTATTTTCTGAGCTGACTGTGGCACTAAAAGCACGCATGTTAAGTTTTTTACAACCGTTATTTTGACAAAGCCACTGCGAGTGAAAGTGAACAAATTCAAGCGTGGTGGAGCTACCCCCAGCCATAACTTCTATAATAGGCTTTCACATTATCCATATATCAAAATTTTAATGGACTTCTTTATGAATTGCCCAAATTATGACTCCGTTATCATATTCACCCGCTTAAATGCTAACTAGTCCGAATATAAGAATGTGGGAACTTGGAATTCCCTGCGGTGGTGTCAAAATGATCTGGTGCCATTATTTGAGCAGGTTATATTGAAATGCCCATGATGTTATATAAAAAATCAAGCTATGTAGGAGAATATCCTTGACAGCACGAACACTTAAGACTTCTTATCACCTGGTGACAGGTGAGTCAGGCATTCCTCTGCCACTCTACTAGGGTCAAATATGAGACAGCCACTTGAAGATTCTTGACCTGTATAACTGATGTATCTTCGAGACAAAATACAATAAAGCAATAGACTGCTAACTATTTTATTTAATTTTTAAAACAAAAACACCATACTTGGACACATAAACACTTTAACAAAATATGCCGCAAACGCAAGTCATATGGTCAATGCTCTAAATAACCTTCTTAAAGTATAATGTTTGTCATTCTTCAATACGTTCATTCACACCAATTTTCATTATTTTTTCTCCTCCATTCCTCAATACTTCTCCGTAAAGGCCGCTAGCGTATTTGCACCTTGTATTCTAATTTCCTCTCCATCCTGATTCCACGACCACGTCTTTCATATGAACCCACGCTCTGAAAAAAAAACAGAATAATTTATTTTAAATATATAAGACTGTACCTATTTGTTATTATTATTTATCTAATACATGTATTTAAAATTTATAACTTAAAACTTATTATTTAAAAGTTATAACTTAAAACTTATAATTTAAAATGTATTACTTAATACTTATAATTTAAAATGTATTACTTAAAACTTATTATTTAAAATTTATTACTTAAAACTGATTGTTTGTGGTTGATTGGTTTAAATGGCAATTTCAAATGCTATGTCACTTAAGACAGATGAGCGGACTCCCTAACTATCTTTCCTGTGAAGGCCCAGCACCAGACCCCTTTCTCCATCATGAACTGCCAAATTATTCACATTAACAATCATGGTTTGAAGGGTTTACTAGTTGAGATACAACATTTAACCGAGTTACACAAATAATGAAGCAAAACTAAACTGATAAACTCTGCCAAATATTAACACATTGTTCTTTGGCCTGAAGCTTGATAAGGACCATCCCGGTTGTGCAAACCAGGTTTAGAAACCTATATCTAGGCCCAAGGACTTTACAGACTAATAGCACATGTGATTAACTTTTGCATCCTACATAGTCTGAGAGCGCTCCAGAACCCATCAATGAAGTTCAAAAATTAAAAGTTTCTTGGGAGCATGCCTTGGACCCCATGCACTACATTGGATGCATTTGAATAAAGCTGTGAATGGCAATGCAGTGTTAACGGTGGTACAAAAAAGTTGTAAAACGCACTAACGATGTCGTATAATTAAAAACAATCCAGTTGAGCATGCCAACGGACACCCTAAAAATGATTTTTCGTTCTCCCCAATTTCGAGCCAGAATTTATTAATTCGATTCTACATCAATTTGTAACAGTATGATTTAATATAAAATATAGATACAAATAACCTGATTTTAATACCATCTGTAACTCATGTCCGTCTTCAATATCCTTTTGGCTCATCGTGTCTGTTTGCCGCAAAATATGGCGCGTGTCAATAACTTATAAATAATAGGTTATAAGTATTAGGTAATAATGGGCAAGTAATAGGTAATAATTGTTTTATAATTGTTAAATTATAAATGTCCCTCCAGGGCTTCCGTACTTCCCCTTCACCTCTTCATAGATCAATTGTTAAATGCTTATCCTTAAGTGTTAATATTTGACCATTTTCTTCTGATTTACAACTGCACATCGAGTTATTCTAGTCTACTTTCGCTTTCGCTTTAACTAGACTAACTCAATGATGTGATGGGCTTAACACATTCAGTAATATTTAACCATGTAACTTATGATATGTGAAACAACTACATGTATTGTTTTGAACACGTTTATGTTTTAATCAAATGTCTCTTTTCATATACTGTATTTTCTTTTCAGCAACATGTATATTACAACTATTTCATAGTAGTTCAATTAAATATTGTTAAGGTAGTCATTGAAAAAGCCAAAGAGCTTGTATGTAATATTTTTTATGTGCTATTCTAATAAATTTTCCAAAACTCAAAAAAAAAAAAAAAAAAAAAAAAGATATTAAACAAACATCCGTAAGTTTTGTGTACGGTTGTGCCCATCTGTATACCTGTAATGTACACAGTTCCGCCGACGTCGTGGACGTAACGTACGCAACCGAGTACGTCCGTAATTTCGTACACTCGCTGTAAAACAGTAGTTGATACTACTTTCTATTTCACTCGATACATTACATATCATATACCAAAATATTCCTTCTAAAAGTGTCTACATTGTCGTTTTAATTTGTATTCATGTAGAATAACATGTAGCCGTAGCATTGGAGACAATGACCGACAGATGTACAAAAATCCGTGTGCAATTTGTAACACAAAATATTGCTCGTCGGCATAAAAAACAGCTGTTTTATTCAAAATGTCATTAATTTTTTGGGATACTTCACCGAGTGGCACCAGAAGTTACGTTTTTTAACGTGTCATCGTGAAAAATCACGGGTGTAAAAAATAAAAAAGTTAAATAATAAACAAGTAACACGAAAAAAGTGCAAATTTGCAAAAAAATGCCGAAAATTTTCCGAAGATGCATGATTATTACGCAATTATTTTTTCATTTTTATAAATAAAATAATTATGATTTCGTTTTTAAAATATTATTTTCGCTTTATCATCAATAATAAAATCCCAATGCATTCTATCCAATACTTATCGAGATTATTAGAATGAAATGTGTGGAGGAAAATTGTCCTACTCGCGCGTTTTAGCGATGCGTTGTGGCACAGACCATTTACGAAACTTAATAATTTAATCATAAGTTATAGTACGTACAATTAAAATAAAATTTAAAATATTATCAGAGTGAAATTTTTACTTTTAAAAATTCTAGAAGATTGCTCTTAAAATAAGCCCGACACACTTGATTCAATGTGTGGAGGAAGATTGTCATACGGCGCAATTTTGCGACGTTTTGAACGTTTAATGCGTAACGCAAGTTTTTATAGTGGACGAACTACATAACCAAAATAATTATTTTGAGCGATATTATGCATAGACGTGCAATTCATTTTGTATCCGTATATTATAGAACAATTCGGTGTTTCGTTTTTCATAAAACAGTACATAGATAAGTGTGTTAGGGGTTGAATACGTGAGTGAGTAAGATACTTGTCAGATAGACAACGAGTGACACAAGTGAATAAGCGTTAAATTGAACGAGCGGGAGAAATTGCTATCGAAAGACATCCATTTTCTAAATTAAAGAACGATGTTATTGACAGATAAATGAATTGTATTTCTCGACATTGTGAACATTTGCAGAATTAAACATTAATGATCAGATCATAAGATTATTATTACGATGAGTAAGTTATGCTGACGTAACGTGACGTTACACAAACGTACTCAATACCGTGCGTTTCGTCCGTGACGTTCCGTTGACGTGCCACGCATACCGTACACCTATCTATCACCGGAAGCTGCAGAATTTGATCCAAATAAGATACGGCTTTAAAATTTCACGTTCTTACGCCTTAAATATTAGTTGCACTCCACGCAAAATTATTTGTTTGTATGATGAATGGTATGGAACGCATGCCAAAAGGCTATGTAATTCTGGTACAACCCTCGTACGTTTAGAATCGAACACCCTTACGAGTAGGACGATTCCGTGTATAGAGTGTGTCATTCAAGTCGCTGTCAAGACTACCAGCTTCCAACCAACTAAAAATAAACTACTAGAGAAGCGAACGATACTAACTAACCGAGAACAGTCAAAAACAGCAAAACTATCATTTATATTTAACCTTAATTAAGTTATTACCTCTCAGAGAGAGCATACAAGAAATGACTGAATTCTGGCCTGTTCCAGTGTTTTATAGACTTTATTCTGGGACGTCACTCGACGTTCGGCATATTGCTATTACCATCGCTAAGGTTAATAAACTCAGGCGTATATATGTGTCATAGATTTAAAGTACAAGTTCTAATGTGATTTTCGGACTTTTACCCCAATAAAAGAAGTGTTTAATACGGAAGCCCTGGAGGGACATTTATTATTTAACATTTATAAACAATTATTATTTATCATTTAAAACTTATTATCTATAGTTTATTATTTATTACTGAACTCTATTGTATCTGGCGGGAAATAAAATATATAGGACTCGTGTCGATTAGTCAAAAGGATATAACGTTACACAACGTAACACAAGTACAATTATGTGAAAGGCGTTCTACTCATATACATTGCAAGTCGAAATAAGTCACTGTGGGTAAGTTATGTTTGTTGTCATTCGTCTTTAATTAAGCTTTAATTTAATGGTCCATCTCCAAGGTGTTTGAGTTAGACGGAGCTGTAAGTTCGCAACCGACAACTAGCTAACTAGGAACTTGGCATGGACCCGACATGTGACTATCGTTCGATATGATATCTCGCGACGTCGGCAACCAAACCCCAATGACGATACGACATAGAAATCCCGATGTTGAAGTGCACCGACGTCGGCACGGTGAATACTTGATATTATGACCTTCAATATATTATAACGATATATATGATGGTATGTTTAAATAGTTGACAGGGTCATCTCAATAAGTGGACGATTGAAATGAGTATCCTATTAAAAACTGATAGTAAAGCCAATTACCAAATGATAAACTCATATATTATTGTTAGATGTATGTTGTTCAAAAGTATTAACACCAGGGTGATGATGACAGGCTTCATCAATGTGATATTGTAAAATTATTATTATTAATTATAGGAAAGTTGAAAAGGTAAAGGAGTGGAAGAACTGTACTTTTCTCAAAAGTGTTGATGTGGTGCATAAGTCACACAGGATATGTGGTGCCTCGATATCTGCCATCAGTGAATTTAATACACACTCCTGGACTTAACTTGGTGATGGAATACGTTTACGCTGGTTTTAAGTTTTGTGAAATTGTTCTTCTACTGTTTTGTGAACATAATGTTGTTGAGAATGCGGCAATTGATGTAAATACTTTACATCTTTGTGGATATTTACTCTTACATCGCAAGAAAACACCAGAGACTTGATGGAGAGAAAAAATACAACTCAGTTGAAAATGTATCTGTTTTAGGAGACTTTAGTATGTGCTGTCGCTGAATGAATTAAAGGATCAAATGCCACATATACAAAGAAACTGTACAAAAGGTTAAAATGATATTTGGCACATTGGTGGATATGACGAAATAAACAATTTGTTTTATGCATTCATGCAGAAATAGAGATTGGAAATAACCGGAAATAGTCATATAATGATGTATGTTGTTAAAGGTTTAATGACCAATCCTAAATGTATTGTTATTTTGTTAATTATTATATTGAATCAATAAAAACTTTGAAGCGTGTTCCTTGTATTTTCTGAGCTGACTGTGGCACTAAAAACACACATGTTAAGTTTTTAAACCTTTATTTTGACAAAGCCACTGCGAACTGCGAGTCAACAAATTCAAACGTGGTGGAGCTACTCCCAGCCATAACGTCTATAATTGGCTTTTATATTATCCATATATCAAAATTGTAATGGACTTCTTAATGTATTGCCCAAATTATGACTCCGTAATCGTAATCACCCGCCTCAATGCTTACTAGTCCGAATATAAGTATATGGGAACTTGCAGTTCCCTGTGGTGGTGTCAAAATGATCTGGTGCCATTATTTGAGCAATTTAGATTAGAATGCCCACTGATGTTATATAAAAACCAAGCAATGTAGGAGAATATCCTTGGCAGCACTTCTTATAGCCTGGTGACAAGTGAGTCAGGCATTCCTCTGTCATTCCATTAGGGTCAAATGTGAGACAGCCTTTCGAAGATTCTTGACCTGTATAAACAAAATACAATAAAGCAATAGACTGCTAACTATTTTATTTTATTTTTTTAACAAAAATACCATACTTGGACACATAAACACTTTTACACAATATGTCGTAAACACAAGTCATATGGTCAATACTCTAAAAAAACCTCCTTAAAGTATAATGTTTGTCATTCTACAATACGTTCATTCACAACAATTTGCATTAGTTTTCCTCCTCCATTCCTAACTACTTCTCCTGAAAGGCCGCTAGCGTACTTGCACATTGTATTCTGATTTCCTCTCCACCAACGACCACGTCTTTCATATGAACCAACGCTCTGAAAAAAAAACCAGAATAATTTATTTAAACTATATGAGACTGTACTTATCTGTTATTATCATTTATCTAATATCTAAAATTTATAACTGAAAACTTATTATCTAAAAGTTATTACTTAAAACTTATAATTTAAAATGTATTACTTAATACTTATAATTTACAATGTATAACTTAAAACGTATTATTTAAAATTTATTACTTAAAACTGACTTTTTGTGGTTAATTGGTTAAATGCTATGTCACTTAAAAAAGTATGAGAAATCCGACAGGGAAGGTAGCACTCAACCCAACCAGCCGAGCTCTGAAACACCACGACACAACCACCCTGAGAAGTGCCTACAGAAACGCATTCCAAAACGGCGACCAAATGAGGCACAACAACCCGGGGCGTGACCCAGGTTAAAATACTAGGGACAGTGACCTAACGTTATGCAACCTAAAGCGGCACAAACACATCCTGACCTAGTTAAAAACACCAAGGACAGTGACACAACGCCAACACGCGTTAAGACAGGTGTGCAGATTCCCTAACTATCTTTCCTGGGAAGGCCCAGCACCACACTCCTTTCTCACCCATGAACTGCCAAATTATTCACATTAACAGTCATGGTTTGAAGGGTTTACTAGTTGAGATGCAACACCTGATCGAGTAACACAAAGAATGAAGCAAAACTAAACTAATAAACCCTTCCAAATATTAAACCATTGTTCTTTGTCTGAAGCTTGATTAGGACCATCCCGGTTGTGCAAACTAGGTTTAGAAACCTATATCTAGGCCCGTGCACTTTACAGACCAATCGCACGTGTGATTAGAAGACACTTTTACTAATTAACTGTTGCATCCTACATAGTCTGAGAGTGCTCCAGAACCCATCAATGACGTTCTAAAATAGAGCATGCCTTGGACCTCATGCACTACATTGGATGCATTTGCATAAAGCTGTGACTGGCAGTGCAGTGTTAAATGGTAGTACAAAATAGTTGCAAAACGCACTAACGATTCGTAGAAGTAAAAAACGGCATGCCAACGGATTTCCTAAACAAAATTTTATGTTCTTCCCAATTTCGAGCCAGAATTTATAAATTCGATTCTATATCGATTACTTAGAACAATAGTATGATTTAATATATAATATAGATACAAATAACCAGAGTCTAATACCTTCTGTAACTCATGCCCATCTTCAATATCCTTTTGGCTCATCGTGTACGCTGGCCGCAAAATATGGCGCGTGTCAATAACTTATAAATAATAGGTTATAAGTATTAGGTAATAAGCGGCAAGTAATAGGTAATAATTGTTTAATAATTGTTAAATTATAAATGTCCCTCCAGGGCTTCCGTAGTTTAATGATGCGGTTGTACTATTTAAATAGAAATCTAAGCTCGGCATGTAAAATTTATTCTGATAATAACGTAATAAACAAAATCAGCATTCTGTAACATCCCTTTAGTGCGAAAAGCTGCATTTGCCTCTCTTGCCGAAACAAAACTGAGTGGTCTAACTTACATAATTACGAGGAGACTAATACAATGTACTGTTCGTTACAATAAATATGTTTCGTCGTGATTGCTTTGTAAAAGTTTGTTCCTTATACTATTGACTATGTCCCCAACAAGATACTTTGGCTCCTAATAACTGTAACCATCGTCTTTCCAATCATCTCACACCCAAGTTTAGACTAGGGAAAGAAAAGGGACATAGATGTTTCTTATTAATATCTGTAGGTGTCCTTGTGGTCTGTACTTTTAACATGCATCTTTACTAGATCTAGTTAGTTTATTCTCGTTTTTGCCCTTTGTTTCATGCAGTTAATCCAACAGTCTCATGCAGTTAATCCAACAGTTTCATGCATTTTATCCAACAGTTCCATGCATTTTATCCAACAGTTCCATGCATTTTATCCAAGAGTCTCATGCATTTTATCCAACAGTTTCATGCATTTTATCCAACAGTTTCATGCAGTTAATCCAACAGTTCCATGCATTTTATCCAACAGTTCCATGCATTTTATCCAACAGTTTCATGCATTTTATCCAACAGTTTCATGCAGTTAATCCAACAGTTTCATGCATTTTATCCAACAGTTTCATGCAGTTAATCCAACAGTTTCATGCATTTTATCCAACAGTTTCATGCAGTTAATCCAACAGTTTCATGCATTTTATCCAACAGTTTCATGCAGCTAATCCAACAGTTTCATGCATTTTATCCAACAGTTTCATGCAGTTAATCCAACAGTTTCATGCAGTTAATCCAACAGTTTCATGCATTTAATCCAACAGTTTCATGCAGTTTATCCAACAGTTTCATGCAGTTTATCCAACAGTTGCATGCATTTTATCCAACAGTTTCATGCAGTTTATCCAACAGTTTCATGCAGTTAATCCAACAGTTTCATGCATTTTATCCAACAGTTTCATGCATTTTATCCAACAGTTTCATGCTGTTAATCCAACAGTTTCATGCTAATAATCCAACAGTTCCATGCATTTTATCCAACAGTTGCATGCATTTTATCCAACAGTTTCATGCAGTTTATCCAACAGTTGCATGCATTTTATCCAACAGTTTCATGCAGTTTATCCAACAGTTTCATGCAGTTAATCCAACAGTTTCATGCATTTTATCCACAGTTTCATGCAGTTAATCCAACAGTTCCATGCATTTTATCCAACAGTTTTATGCTGTTAATCCAACAGTTTCATGCAGTTTATCCAACAGTTTCATGCAGTTTATCCAACAGTTTCATGCATTTTATCCAACAGTTTCATGCTGTTAATCCAACAGTTTCATGCTGTTAATCCAACAGTTCCATGCATTTTATCCAACAGTTGCATGCATTTTATCCAACAGTTTCATGCAGTTTATCCAACAGTTGCATGCAGTTTATCCAACAGTTTCATGCAGCTAATCCAACCGTTCCATGCATGTTATCCAACAGTTTCATGCAGCTAATCCAACAGTTTCATGCATTTTATCCAACAGTTTCATGCAGCTAATCCAACAGTTTCATGCATTTTATCCAACAGTTTCATGCAGCTAATCCAACAGTTTCATGCAGCTAATCCAACAGTTTCATGCAGCTAATCCAACAGTTTCATGCATTTTATCCAACAGTTCCATGCAGTTAATCCAACAGTTCCATGCAGCTAATCCAACAGTTTCATGCAGCTAATCCAACAGTTCCATGCAGCTAATCCAACAGTTTCATGCGGCTAATCCAACAGTTCCATGCAGCTAATCCAACAGTTTCATGCAGCTAATCCAACAGTTTCATGCAGCTAATCCAACAGTTCCATGCATTTTATCCAACAAAGTAATATTAATGAAATCTCACAGGTAATGTACTTATTACAATGCTTACTTGTTAGTGTTACACCAGTTAATGTTTGAAGTGGTCCTTTTCAAATTACTAACCTTGTTAAGATCATTAAATATATAAGGGAACTACAAATTGTTTGAAGAACTTAATTCATTCAGAAATACATGTACAAGTTATATCACTTTTATACTTAATGTATTATGAAACCGGTTGAGGAATAAAAATGTGACACATCTGAAAACTTGACGTCAATTTATTTATATATATTTTTATTTATTTATTTACGCGTAGTAAGATATAAGAGTATGTACACAATGTATACACAAATGAATGCATGGCAGCATTGAAACATGCTATAATTTCAAATGTTTCTTGCACGATGATGATTTTTCTCCTTGACATCGCCTTCACCAATAAGTGAAAATTGTTATATTAAAACGAACGAACGAACGAACGAACGAACGAACGAACGAACGAACGAACGCACGAAGGAAATGTAAGCATGAATTAACAAAATAACAATTAATTGCCAAGAATTAGACGAAAAAATGTTCAAGAAAACCCTTATTTCCATTGTGGTCTTGTAATGAAGCCGATGTTTTGTCATCGTGTATTGTTTTCATGCATGCATATAGTAGTACATATTTCGTCTCTTCAAAGCCATGTGTGTTGTTTATTGTATTTTCATAGCTTATTGGAAAAGATCTGTCGGTCGAGGGGAAGTAGCATGAAATTAACTTCTCATAGATGTTACACTACCCAGAGTTACATTGCTAGGTATGTTTTACATGGCGAATACTCGTAAAGGGATTATGTTAGAGAATAAAAAGAAGAAGAAAAAAGACGACGAAAAAAGACAATGAAAAAGTAGAAGAAGGAGAAGACGCAGAAGAAGTAGATGGAGACCAAGGAAAATAATAATAAGAAGAAGATAAATATTAAGAAGTAGAAGACAAAGAAGAAGTAGAAGACAAAGAAGAAGTAGAAGACAAACGAAAATACAAAGAAGAGATGGAAGACAAAGAAGAAGTAGAAGACAAAGAAGAAGTAGAAGACAAAGAAGAAGTAGAAGACAAAGAAGAAATATAAGACAAAGAAGAAATATAAGACAAAGAAGAAGTAGAAGACAAAGAAGAAGTAGAAGACAAAGAAGAAGTAGAAGACAAAGAAGAAGTAGAAGACAAAGAAAAAGTAGAAGACAAAGAAGAAATATAAGACAAAGAAGAAATATAAGACAAAGAAGAAGTAGAAGACAAAGAAGAAGTAGAAGACAAAGAAGAAACATAAGACAAAGAAGAAATATAAGACAAAGAAGGAGTAGAAGACAAAGAAGAAGTAGAAGACAACGGATCAGACAAAGAAGAAAGAGAAGACAAAGAAAAAGTAGAAGACAAAGAAAAAGTAGAAGACAAAGGATAATACGAAAAATTAGAGGACAAATGAGAAGATAAATATGTAGAAGAAGAATGAGAAGGTGAAGAAGAAGACAAAGGAGAGGACGAATCCAAAAAAGTAGGAGAAAGAAGAAAAATAAATTTTATTTTAGACAACGCCATGTTTAAGTCATCGTATGGTATATGGTATGAAGTCAGTAAATGTCTTACTGAAACAAATGGACACTAAGCGGTGTGTTTCACACAACACCAGTATTTAGTATACAAATAAAAATAAGAAATTAAAGATAAATGTTTCAGAACTAAGGTATAATACGACATTGTATGTAATGGTATGGCGGAAAGATTTAGTCCACTTGCTGTCTTGTTGTTAAGCATTGATGAGTTCAGTATGATATACACTGTATAAGTTTGATGTTTATTCCAACTCTGTATAATATTGTCGTTCACTAGTATTACTGTCCACATAGTCATACATATTTGTGCTCGTGCCTGCAATATTTGTAGTGTGCACAGTCCTCACATTAAGCACATTATCATCTGATGTGCTTTCACCTTCATTGACATGTACTGGACTGTAAATAGATTAGCCAAACATTTAACTATATAATAATAAAGACTTTATTTAACGGGAAATTTATTTGACAATTAACAAAATCAATCTTCCATAAGATACTCAACAATGGACAGTGACCTAGATAAATTACTTTAGCAAAGTAAAGAATGATATTTGATATTTTGGCCCCCAATGATGTGTCATAATTATGATTTGAAAATGTTCGTCAAATATGTGTGACAGTGAAATTATTTGAAAAAGTGCTATATATATCAAAAATGAAATGTGGATTTGTTACCATCACACATTTCACAATGAATGCTGGAAAAAGTTAGATACATTTGGCAATCAAAATATTGTTTTATAACAACATTATCTTTTCTGTTGCCAACTTGATATTGTGTTCGGCTATTAACTACATTGTGGCATTAAACTCGGACCACCTTAACACCCGGAATATCACAATATATAATCCAGTTATGACATTTTGACAGTGACGTCGTGGTTTATGTGTACCCAAAATATTAAAACAATTGCTTAAACAGGTAGAGTTTAGTTTGGTATTGAACTGTTGTTTTAAGAATTTATACTTGTTTTTTACACCGAAATAGTGGATTGTTCCACTGCGTCACTGTATTCTTACCCTAACTGGACTGTATTCTGAATGTCTCATGGACACGAGCATACATTTAAGGACGGTCAGATAACCGTTTAGAACTTATTTGAATTAAATTGTTGAGGTTAAGAAAGTTGATGATAAAGCGATCTGTTTTACTAACCTTATATATCCGTAACCAGCAACATGCTCATCGTTTCCTGAAATACATCGCGTGTCAACCAATTATTGTAAAAGTTAGCAAGACGATTAAAATTTATCTATTATAAGATAAAGATGCCAGTATTTTAGACTTATGATTATAAGGTTGAGTAATTATTCTTCAACTTCTTCACAAATATTTAAATATCCATGTCAAAACATTGCAACAAAATCTACAAGTTCCAAACCTTGTTTTGGCCTTCTGATCTTCTTGCAGACACAGAGCGAATGGTGTTAATGATCACAAGACCCACAGAAGCTACTACACAGATTAACACGCATCCTGCAAAACATAATAAATAGACAAAGTAACTTAATTTGGCACATTCAAAATTCTATAATTTAGTATATCATAGCAGAATAGAATAAACTAGAGTTTATTATCCAAATTCTGGACCTTCTCGAGTATACAATTTTAATATTCACATAAAAGGCAAAGTATGAGTAGTGTAATTAATAAGTGTAAGAAGCTAGTGCAATATAAGCAATAAGCCAATTCGTTTTGCAATACAGGGCATATGCAAACGTATTTATAAAACCTAGGCGTGCATGCATACAGACACATGTATAATTCATACCTGTATTATATTTAAAAAATGTTGCTTCATGAACCATGTTGTTTGGTGGCTGTAATCTTGTTTTAAAAACTTGATTTGTTGTTGTTGTAACACTCGGGTCATCTATAGTGTTGCTATCTGAATAAGTGGACATATGCTTTGGTAGTCACAAGTAAATAAAATAACAATTAAGTGTTGTATTACCTCGCTCGGTATTGTATATATCACCAGCTGCTTGAAAATGTCTCATGTTTTTTTTTATAATAGTGCCCTTTCCATTATTGCAATACATGTAAATTTTCATGTGCATTGTAACAAAAATCAGTTCGATTCAATCATCTTTAAGCTTTGGTTGGGCTTTTATTTATTTTGCTTCATTTCTTGCATAATTGATGTTGATTGTATATCAAAAGTGTTTTCCTTTGATAACACTATTATTGAATGCAAATTTACTTTTATACATGTATGTCATGTTGTACCAAGTTCATGCTTGTAACCGATCTGACTATTTAAGGTAAGGTGTGTTTTCCCACAGAAATCCGTTCATTGTGTATGTACCATTGTCTTAAAATATGTTTAGTGAAGTATCAGTTATTGCATATTGCTACTTTTAAAACATGTTAATACATCTACCGTATATTGTATGCAATTGTTCCTAAAATACATTTCTCGAATTAAAACAAACTAAATCAATAGTGAAACACCTTTACTTACTTGTAAGATGGAAGCTCGTCATTTTGCTTACTGTTGATGTCTTTCCTTGAGATGTCTTTGCCTTTAACGTCGTTGAAGAAAAAGATACGGATGGCATATCAGCCGTGGTTGCCGTCAATCCTGGAAACAAATATGTTTGATTTCAATTCAAAGTGTAAAATTTGTGGGGAAAATACGGTCCAGTAACCCAAATTGGTCCTCAAACATAAAAAATATTTCGGTTTAAAAACATTAACTTTTTTAATTATAGGGAAAACCTTATAGTTTCCCATACAAATGAGTAGTGGTACAGAGACACATATTATACACAGTTATAACAGTGCAATATCAGAATCATTGTCTGATACACTCCTGTCGGATACGGGAAGATAGTCAAGAAATACATTTGATACAAATGAGCGAATATGCAAATTTTGTAACGTAGAACATAATGAAAACGAATATAATTTTAATATAATAATGTGTCATTATTTCGACGATTTGAGAAAAGTACATGTATATATTGAAGGTACCAGCCATAACTAGTCAAGACCAATTGGAGCGTTTCATTACCCGTAGCATCATAAATGGTAAATGTACCCATTCCTCCACAAGTTTCACCAGGAATAGTTTGATCCGGACAATTTGTCGAACAATCACTAACGTATGTCTTCTGTCCAGGTAGCTTATCCATACAATAACAACTTCCAAACTGCGAATATACCATATACACAATGTCCAGTACTTTCAAAGACAGTCAGGAATGGATGTAAATATACTATCGTCCGACAGGTAAGCTATGTTTATGTAGGTTTAACTGGGTATAAGCTATATACCCGAGTTAACGGTATTCAACGCTATTCTTTTGAATGGGATAGTTCCCTCATAAGTATTTCTTATTGAATCGACTATACGTTTTATTCTATATCAATGTATCATCAATGTACATATACAAATAATATAAGCATCATCCAAATAAATATCATTATATATCACATAACTTTGCTTGTATCCGGGTAAGTATAGTGGGTATGTTTATTCTTATACTACACATGCGACGTATAACGTTATACTACATGTCGCACATGGGTGTGGTTTTTCCAACTAAACGCATTTAGTATTTTGCGTTAAAGTGTCATATGATATCCACAACCTCAGGTCTGAAAGTATAATGACCCCCCTCGAATGCTCATTACATACAAGTTATAAATATGCATATAGGCATATGCAATGTAACGTTATTTCGCTGGCTTAGAATGACAAAGGCGTAACTAAAATCAATATTTTGAGAAAATAAGAATAACCTGTCTGTCAATCACTCTTTACTTATGGTGAAACAAACTTTTTCAATTTCAGTTGGTCAACATGACAAGATCCGATTTTCATGAAAATAGGCTCATAAGAAGCGCCTTATGATGTAGATTTCAAATATACATTGGTCTTATAAGGCACTTACGACCTTCTCATTCTAAGCCAGCGATTTGTTGTTGTTTGTATTGATTTATTCATCCATTGTACTGTATACTGTATAAAGACCGATACACCAGTAGTAATAAAAAGTTACATACATTCGTATCATTTACGCACTACTTACCGCAGTCGCGGCGTATCTGTGTGTCGGGAAGCAATGTCTCTTGCAGGCATTTCCACTATTGTGCTCAATGTAAATGCTATGTCGTGTCCGCATTGTTCTAACCTTATAACAACCTATGTAATTGTCAGAGTGCATCGACACTTCTCCTATTGAATGAAAACGTGAATGGTACATGAATAGTCTGTGGTAGACATTCTTACTTTAAAGCTGATATGTAGGATTTATACTTTGCCTAGGAAATTTTGTTGTTCGGCCTAACAAAACTGTACTATAACATTTGTAAGAAGATATTTGTGAAACAAATAGTACTCTATCTATCTAATTTGTATTTCGCCCTGCATACATTGGTAGCCTTAAGTGAGACTAGTGGACTTCTGCTGTCGGGGTTGTAGGTTCGAATCTCGGGATGGCCAAGTAAAATTTACTAATAGTCTATCGGATGAGACTTTAAAAAGGTCCCATATATGAGTGCTATACTCCTGGGATATATAACAACAAGTGGTGTCTCTGGAACGAGTACATCTCCTGTATCTCCACTATCCCATCAAACCTAAAATGACTTAACATTTCCGGGGGCCTCCTCCATATGTTCCCAGGACTATAAGCCCCATCCACCTATTGGTAGATCCCTACTATTAAGTTTAGTAGGGTCCCGTCTAGTGGGTTAAGTAGAGCCCCGCCTACTGGGTTAAGTGGAGTCCAGTTTACTGTCTTCAATATATCCCTACTACAAGGTGTAGTAGGGCCCCGTCTACTGGGTTAAGTAGAGGCCCGTCTACTGGGTTAAGAAGAGCCCCCGCCTACTTAGTTTAGAAGGTCCCACTTCTATATTTTATGTACATTATATACTGTTTTAACCATGTATTAGTCACGATTGTACAGCACTTTTGAACGTGTGTATACATGAAAAAGGGCTATATAAATATGGTATAATAATAATAATAATAATAATAATAATAATAATAATAATAATAATAATAATACCCGGTGGCGAGGATGAAAACAATCATTCAAACATATACAACAGTTTTGGTCAGATGTCATATATTGAACGGTATCGGAATAAGATAATTAGACTGATTTGTGTAATTATATTAGCTATATACATAATGGAAATTCAAATGACTAATGCTTTGATATAAGACGACAAAATTATCATTTACTATAACAATGTTAATAAAGTATACTGACCACACATGCCCGGCTTTCCAAAGTAAATCACTAAAACCATTACGCTCATCAAATTCATTATTTTGCAATTCATTTATTTAAGAGAAAAGTTTTTTCAAAAGAAATGAATTATTTCACAGATTTTAGAAAGACAACTATAAGGAAATGAACAAAATAACATACAGGAAGTGGTGGTATAATTGTACTAATCTTATACATAAAATGACTGGATTATAGTCCAGTCATTTTAACTTTTAACCTCAAACTAATTGCAAAACAAACAGTTTTGTGTTTATTTGGTGCGTAAAGCTATCCTTAGCAATGTACAAAATGTCCTAATTGAATATTCGTGGGACTTTTTGAGATATTTACAAATATATTGAATTGTCACATGTTTTCGCGATATTTGTCACTTTTGATGTAAATAAATCTTGACTTGTACCAGTGACTTATTTTTACATCGTGCTTACAGGTCGCAATTTTGGTCTGATTTTTATGAAACTTGGCAGCAATGATCATCGGTAGCTAATCAAGATAAAATAAAATTTTGAGTTAACCGGAGCCAAAATCTAGGTCACTAGGTCAAAACATAGAAAAAGCAAGATATAGTCACCAGGGGTCGCCATTTCGACCTTACACTTGTGAGGTTTTGTCACAATGATCACCTTACAAAAATCAAGGTCATGTATGAAATTGGGTTAATCTGAGTTAAAAACTAGGTCACTAGGCCAAATTATAGAACAAATCTTTAGATGGCACCCTTTTTACCTAATCTTTATGAAACCATGTCACATGGATCATGAAGACAAAATGTAGGTCAAATTCAATATTTACTTATAATGAGTTAAAACTAGGTCACTAGGTCAAATAATAGACAAACCTTCTTGCGCCAAAAAATCGCATCATTTATTTCAACCTAATGACCTACTTTTTACCCAAATAACTCAATAACGCACTTGTCTTACAAGTTTTGAGATGAGCATTGTGACCAAGTTGCATAAATATTAGACCAAAATTGTGAAATTTGTAATAACACAACGTTTTCCTTTGATTTTAACTAGCGACCTACTTTTTGACCCCGGATGACCCAATTTATAACTTTGACCTATATTTTGTTGATATTATTATTGTGACCAAGTTTCATTAATATAAGGTCAACATTATGACCTCTAGCGACTACACAAGGTTTTGCTACAATTTGACCTAGTGACCTAGTTTTTTACCCTTGATCATCCATTTTCTACATCGGCCTAAATTTTGTTGAGATGATCACTCTGACCAAGTTTCATAATCATAAAGTCAAAATTGTGAATACAAATGCAATTGTGGACGAACAGACAAAGAGAACAATCACTATTTCTCCCGAATCGATAGATTCGTGTACAATTTGTATATTGTCATTATTGTATACTGTCCAAACACAAATACCCTTTTTCCATTAGACACACATGTATACAACACATGATGTGTGTAAATTTTAAACAAATTGGATTAATATTAAAGAAATTAATAAAACTTTTGTTTCCCCTTCCAAGTGCTATTTTGAGTCATTTTGTCGACATTTGAATGGGTAGTATACCAGCACGTAGACTGGCATATATATGAAAAGTAAATTAGTCCATGTGACAGACCGAAATCCATTACCAAATTGGTGAACAGATCCAACAATGATTTTCGGTTAGCTTGATAGCTAAGCTGTCCGAAATCAGTTGATGGACTTGCGGGAAATTTTGCCAAATGACCTTTTGGCGGCCATCTTTAAAGATGGCCGCCATTATTTTAAGCAAGCATAGGGTTTAGGAAAACTTTGATTATTCCTCACTCACATGGGCTATCGGCTTGTAATATGTCTTAAAATGTTTGCAATTGAACCCCGCATGTCGTAATATATACATGTAAATATTATAATATGATTATTAATTAATAAGTATTGATTTTTTAAGGAAAATATGATATTTTTCGATTTTTGTCGTTAATTTTTCTCTTTTAAATCGGATCTGAGTGTGTATTTGACCATTTGTTGATTGTTATATGCAGTGGTTGATTCTAGGCGTCCAAAATAAACATTACATTGACAGATTTTCATTTAAAAATCCTTCATGAGCCAGGAATATTGGATACCTAAAAGTTTAATAATAGTCCTGTCTATAAATGGGATATTTAGGTTAGACCCAACATTGGATTGTATTGTAAATATTTTTTGGTTTTCTGTTAGGGAATATGTTGCAAATGAAGAATATGAATGATGACCAGCTGTCATCCTTGAGCATTTTGTGAAAATCAAGATGGCGTCCAAAATGGCCGCCAAAATCAGTAAAACAATCATAGATGCCAGAAATTAATTACACATTTCTTTCTTGTAGTTAAAATGTTTTAAACACATGTATTTATATTTTGTTTATCGTTATTCGTCGATTAAAATATTGTGGGATGACATCCATGTCGGCTAAAATCAAAGTTCGGTTACAACGGCCGCACTAATTGACATAGTGATATATTCTATTAAAACATTTATTTAAATGAGAATTGTTGATATCAGAATTAAAATAGTTAACTAACATTAAAATAAAAGTTCGATTCGACTCAAATGACCCGTTGCCTTATACAAAATGGCGTCCAAGATGGCCGCAAAAATCAGGAAATATGTCTGTGGTGCAAGAGATTAGTTACATAAATTACTATTGTTGCTAATTGGCAGTTGTGTAGATAGATGTTAAACATGGTATCTATTCAATCATAGCATTATTAATTGTTTGCAATTATTTAAGATAGCGTACTAAGAAATCAACTACCAGTTGTAATGGCCATCATAATTGCTGAATAAGCATATTTTAGTAAAATCGTATAGTGTGTTCAAATAGTTTTTACTTGTATTGATCATTATATTTATCATGCATTATGGTTTAACTTCAAAATGGCAGCAAAGATGGCAACTTAACATTACATAAGTGGGGAATAAATTGTAGATTATTTTCTTTCTGTATTGTATATATGGTCGTCCTCTTGTGCATTATCGTACCAATGATATTTAATTACAATATCGTGTGAGCAAAACAAATAATCATGATTATCCACTATAAATAAGACCCCTCATGAAGGCATAATCGCTGTCGACAATGCTCATGGATCTGGTTCTAGAGTTTCCAACCAAAGTCACCAATGATCCGCTTGATGTTGCTTGTTGTGCTAAAGTACCGTTTGACAAATTGCGTCCAATATGCTGAACTGCCTCCAAATGACAAATATTTGCCCTTATTGATCCTTTGACGAATTTGCGTATTCAATAATTGATTTGACATGTGTCTGGTAACATCGTACCCTAATCTGTTTCGATAGTTTGTTAAGTTTGTCCAGAAGAAGGCGATGCTGTTGTAGGCTTTCCTGACAATGGTAGCAACATTGGTACTTACGGATACCTCATCTATGTATACCCCGATGTACTTATCTCTGCCACAACTTGTAACGTGTCATGCTGTTGTGGATGAAAAACGGAGTCTTAACACGAGTTCTCTTCCTAGTGATGCGGGTGACCATATACTTGAAAGGATTAAAGGACATCAACCGTGGACCCTCCCATTTATTGATGTAGTCAGTCCATGTCATCTTGTTAGGCTTTAGTAATTACCCTGTTTAAGAGGTTGTTTTCAGCAAGCAGATTGTGATTAGATGTGGCATGAATTAGAATGTGGAAGATACACAACAGACAAAAGTGGTCCAATGGCTGATCCCTGTGGTACGCCTGTTGTGGTTGGTGCTGTGTTGGTGGACTGTTCTGCGACCAGTACATGTTGGGTTGTGATGGCAAGAATTATGCTAGTACTATTCATGTCCAGCAGGTTCCACTGATAGTGTAATAATTCAGTTTGCTGGCTTGCCTCTCCTTAGACCGAAGGCTTTGTTGAAGTCCCGAATGACGGGCCAATCTGATCTCCACCATCGAGGTAACAGTTGAAGTTGGTTATGGAGTGCAGCTGGTTCTTATTGAATATCTTTCTGAACCATGTTGCTAGTCAGCTAGTATCTAAAACGTGTCAAGAAGGGCCATGATCTGGCTTTAAAGTAACGGTGTGTGCTCGAGCAGTTCACTTCACACTGACTTGATTGAGATGGACCAGTAGTTGCTAGGTCGCTATAAATTGATCTCCCGTTTTGATGATGGGTGTGACGCTCTAGTCTGATGGGAGTATAGTATTCCAAAAACTTGTGTGGATGTTGTTTGAAATCGTTGCTTCATGCAGACCGTGACCAGTTATATTCTTTCTCACATCCAGTTTGGCCTCATCTCACCTCAGTCGTTCTTCCTACACTATCATCCCAGTGTCTGCGATGAACTTTCTGGTCGTCCGCAGATCATCAGCGTCTCCATAGAGCTTCTCTTGAAGAGTTGTGTCTGTGAGCCATGTTGCAGTTCGATCCTTGTTGTGTCTTCTGCATCGAAGGACGTGCTCGACAGTTTGTTCTTCTTCCCCGCATGGACAGATCGGAGACGGTATCAATTTGTACTTTCGGTACATGTGATGGTTCAGCCTATTGTGCATTGAGCGTAGTCGTCATACCATAATCACTTGTTCTGACCTGTTGAGACGATGGTAGGGATCAGTATCTTGTCTTGGTCTTGTGAAGTTCTTGAAAATGGTAACTTTCTCTGTATATCTCACCTGTACTGGTGGTTGTGCTGGCTGTGCTCCCAGTTTTGCCAATTCATCTGCTGTTTCATTTCCAGGCATTCCACAGTGGGCAGGAAACCACTGTAGGGCTAGTTTGCAGTGAGTACTAAGGTTATGTAGTATTTTGGCGAGTTCTGGTGTTTTGTTGTGAGCTTCGGTCTACGCTCTGTAGTTACTGCAGTGCTTCCCTGTGGCTCTGCTATGTATCTCTTTGTTGCCTGGTGTATATTGGATGACGATTACAGCACCTTCGTCTTTGATAGCTTTGGTGGCTGAGCCATCAGTATAGACATGGGTCCATATCTCAGGAGAGTATTCTGGGCTTATTATGGCTAGTGCCAGGCTCCTTCGAACACATTCATCTTCTCGCTTGCCTGGCTCGAGTTGAGGGACTTGGAGTCCCACAGTTACTGCAGAAAGATCATTTGCTTATGGGTTGACTATATCATCCCTGACAAGAGGTGTACTTGCTATGGTCAAATCAGGTGCAAATTATTTGTCTAACTTCTTGGTTTCGTGTACAAAAATGCTTCGCTTGATCCGATTTTTGGTGAATCCAGCTAATCTTGTTGCCATTGGGTGGTTCGGTATTGATCTGAAGTTCTCCACTTGAAGCATGACTTTGGCTTGCCTTCGTTTGTATAATGGCTGGATACCAGTGAACATTTCCATGAATTCAATCGGTGTAGACTTCGAAGCACCATGCAGTCATTATGCGCAACGCTTAGTTCTGGACCTTGTCGAGAGCTTGGCTGTTTGTATCCAGTTTGTCTGTACTGAAGTTGTGCGAAATGCCCACTTCTTCATCATAGACGTTTAACTTTTCTGATAACTACTAACAATTGTTGGAAATACCTGGGATGGTATATGGGTTTATAATTTATATGGTACGTTGGCATAGTCTCTGAAATAACATTCATAATGTGTCAATATCAGTGGTATGAGAAAAGTGCTAGGCAAGGTGAATGCTGACGCCCTGGACCATGCTTATGATGGTATATCAGCCTTCTTTCACAAAAGTGTCGTTCTTGCCGGGGTATTTCATCTTGAGCTGTGGTCCTCGCCACTATAAATACAGCGATAATGTCGCTACCCCAAGATAGTGCTGTAATGGTTATAAAGAGGATACGTTTGGTGTTTACCCCTATCGTGAAGTTGACAAATTGTTCTGAGCTTGTTTCTGTGACCATGTCTATAAATATTGGGCAAGTATGGCGATGGTAGGTGTTGGCTGTAATCATGCCAGTTTCCAAGTCGATATCTGGTAAGTTGATGTCGCCTGTTAGCCATTTTGTCGATGTTGGGTAGGCAGGGCGGAGGTGGTTGACTCCATAAAAGCTTGGTTGCTGATGGTTGTGGGTCACTGCTGGGTGAACGGTAGATTAGTGTAATGGTGAGCGGATCGCTTCCGTGGCGTATTGATGGTGCTGCTGTGAATTTGGTGTATGCGTCGAGATTGATGTATGTGCAGATTAGCTACTACTATTCTTTGACAGCAATGTGTAAATAAAACACGTACTATGTATGAAGAATATCTTATACATATACCGTACCACGTTACCAACCCATCAGTATCGGTGGTACACAATATTGATCGTACTTGACTTAAGGATAATGACAGCCAACCAGATAACACCATAGTAAACATATGGTCAGTTACAGGCGATATGACTATGTGGCTATCCTTATTCTCCAATAAGATAAGATTAGTATTGAATACCACTCCCATTTGAACATACATGGTTGGCAACCATCTTAGAAGTCACATCAAATATAATGCACAAAAAGTGTTCTTATGTTACAGCAGATCTATATTTTTAACCTATAGCAGTATTCACATAAACACATTCCATTACGATACATGTTTTAATGCAATTTTTCAGTTTGACATACCTGTATGCGGCGGCCATTTTGTCACAATTATGATTTCAGCCTATATTGATACCATTTTAAACGGGATAAGTCGATCGCTAAAAAAATATAATGTTATATTTTATACAGTGTATTCAAGTTGTAATTATGTTCGCAAAACTTACACTGCTATCGATCACAAAAGTATCAATTTGTAACTTCCTTGGACCACTAACACAATATTTAATTGGCGTTGGAAGCCATTTTGAATCAGCTTATGGTTCAATGCTTAAAACTCAAAGATTTCTTGGAGCATTTATTACATATCACAGTTCAACAATTTATTTTACACCACTTCAACTTAAATTGTGATAAAAACAAATTATTTTCTTAACAGCTTGTCATTTTTTAGCCATCTTGTTGATTCCAGTCATCACGGATGTCTTTTTACATTCACTAACTCAATCAATTATATTGAATATAAATTAATAATTATGTTTTCAACATTTAAACTACAATCAATCTGCAAAAAAGAGATTTGATCCTAATTTCTGGAACCTCTGATTGTTTTTCTGAATTTTGGCGGCCATCTTGAACGCCATCTTGATTTTCACAAAATGTTCAATGATGCCAGCTGGGCATTATTCATATTCTTCAATTACAACAAATTCCCTATCAGAAAACCAAAAAATATTTACTATACAATCCAATGTTGGGTATAACCTAAATATCCCATTTATAGACAGGACAATTAATCAACTTTCAGTTATCGAATATTCCTGGCTATGGAAGGATTTTCAAATGAAGATCTGTCAACGAAATGTTTGTTATGGACGCATAGAATCAACCACTGCATATAACAATCAACAAATGGTCAAATACACACTCAGATTCGATTTAAAAGAGAAAAATTAACGACAAAAATCGAAAAATATCATAATTTCCTTAAAAAATCAATAATTATTGATTAATAATCATATTATAATATTTACATGTATATATTACGACATGCGGGGTTCAATTGCAAACATTTTAAGACATATTACAAGCCGATAGCCTATGTGAGTGAGGAATAATCGAAGTTTTCCTAAACCCACTGCTTGCTTAAAAAAATGGCGGCCATCTTTAAAGATGGTCGCCAAAAGGTCATTTGGCAAAATGTCCCGCAAGTCCATCAACTGATTTCGGACAGCATAGATATCAAGCTAACCGAAAATCATTGTTGGATCTGTTCACCTCTTTGGTAATGGATCTTCAATTTTCAAGACCTGGGACATGGACTAAATTGTCTGATGATAAAATCAATATTTGTATTTGATAGAAGAAGGTTGTATCTTTCAGAAAATATAAGCTTTAAGGTACAATTAGTAAATATTTAACGACTTACACGGGAATTATTAGAACTTAAAATTCCCCATGTAGTATGAAATAAGGAAAATGCTGAAATTGCTACCAAAAGTGACCTTAAACATGTCGATTTTTTTTTATTTTCCCCACTGAACTCGCATATTTGACGTTTTGTCTGTAGTTGATAATAGTCTGTAGATGATGAAAATGCAAAGAAACTCTGTTTTGCAATTTGTTTGAGGTTGACCATATTTTTTAGCTTCAATGACTGGACTATTAGGAGAAAACAAACTCGAGTGTTCTGAGAAATTGCATTGTATAGAACCGTGTCATAATTAAATCTGACTAAACTAACATTATTTGCGTTAAGTAGAGCCCCGTTCAAAGTGTGGTAAGGTCTTGAAGAAAGTATGTTATTTCTTCTACCTTTATGGTAAGGTCTTGAAGAAAGTATGTTATTTCTTCGACCTTTATGGTAAGGTCTTGAAGAAAGTATGTTATTTCTTCGACCTTTATAGTAAAATCTTGAAGAAAGTATGTTATTTCTTCTACCTTTATGGTAAGGTCTTGAAGAAAGTATGTTATTTCTTCGACCTTTATGGTAAGGTCTTGAAGAAAGTATGTTATTTCTTCGACCTTTATGGTAAGGTCTTGAAGAAAGTATGTTATTTCTTCGACCTATGTAACTCATATGCTGATAGCAACTTTATGTCATTTATGAGTCATCCCCGTTTTTTTAAAGGAAGTATCATTATTCCTTTAAGGGTTAAGGACACGTGGTAATGATAACTTGACGTTATCCTTGTCCTTGTTGAGGTTCACATTCAGTTAATACCCCTACAGATAATCAAATCGTTGTACGTCACTCTTTTATTGTAGCAAAGTATTTCTTTATACCACGTCTCTTATGTTTTATCTTGCATTTCGTTTCGGCAATATGATACTGATGGGAGATTTAAAAGCTTTGATAAAAATTGTTGTTATCAAATTATGCATGGTTTGATTTTACATGACTTTTTGTATATATGCTTTATCTGTATATTTTCATGTATATTTTTGTATTTATTGTATGAGCTCTCCAACTATGAAGGTAATAAAAGTATAATAATTAGTATTTCACCCGTTTGCATAAATGAGTGGTAGAAATTTGTCCATACTTGTTTTTTTTATGTACATTATACATTGTTTCAACCATGTATTAGTCATGATTGTACAGCACTTTTGAACGTGTGTATACATGAAAAAGGGCTATACAAATATGGTATAATAATAATAAAATAATAATGTATCAGTATTACAAATTTACAGAAAGGGAATGTTATTTTAACTTCCCATTTTGTTTTACGTTAGTGCGCAATTATGTTTTATTCTGAATATACTAATTTTATCACAAACTCGTTTATTGTAATATAAATTCTACTACGTACTAGAGTGATCAATAATGACTCACAGGAATATAAACTATAAACGTGTGCTTATTGTTGTATTGTTGTATTGTTTCACAAATTGAGGAAAGTGTCTCCATTCAATGTTTGAAGTGTCTCCATTCATTGTTTGAAGTGTCTCCATTCAATGTTTGAAGTGTCTCCATTCAATGTTTGAAGTGTCTCCATTCAATGTTTGAAGTGTCTCTATTCATTGTTTGAAGTGCCTCACTTGTCAATAATAGTTAACATTGTTGGCTACTATACAACATTTTAAATACAAAGTATCAATATGAAGTCCATATTTGGACATGTCTCTGTTCAGACGAGAGACCATCCCCACAATCACTGATTAGCAAGTCAGCTATCACACTCTTTAAGATTTGAACAGTTTATTTCATATTTAATATACATAAAAGTACATACATTCATGAAGAGATATTTTACATACAAAGTACATTACATGACATGTGTACATAACACATTTGAAAAGTTCATGATACCTCACAGAGCAAATACATATTTAATATGAACAACGGTGTGGCCTATAATGCGAATTTTTTATTCATTTTTCAGGAGGCCATTGACCAGTGACAAACCAGATACCCATGAGCCATACTTATTGCGCCTTTGCAGTTATTCTCTTTTTGTTTCTTCCCCGTTTGTAAACAGTAGATGCACAAGTGCTGACCGAAAAATGCGGTATTTCTCGTAAAAGCATTTAAATTGAAATGGTTGTAGCTTCGATATCGTTTCAAAAATCAAGCGTCTAATTGGTAGAACAGACAGTCAAAGTTTTTGAATACACATCAGCCGTTTTCCAGGAAAACGTGTTATTTTGACATTATGTAATTACAGCATGAAACAATCTCGTAAAAAGCTCAAAATTAAGAAAAAATACACATCATATATTTCACATCACATTTCTAAAGAGTTATGTCAAAATCACATACTTCGTTGCCATAATGACCAAGTTTGTAAACGTACTCTGCTTGAGAAAAACAATGAGTAAGGTGTTTCAAACAGTTGAGCCTACATCTGAATGCATGTTCTATCAATGTAGATACATATTTTAAAAAACTAAAACTAAATTAAAAAACTTTATGTTAAAAATAAAAAATTGGTAAGGGCTATTTTATTTAATTGGGGGAATCTTTTAAAAGAAAATGATGAAACCCTGAATTTGGCAACCCTTGAGACATGTGCTGCACTAGTCTATGGATCACAAGTTGGTTGATAATAAAATCAAATATTTACCTCGTCCAAACTGAACATCACCCGTCCAAAGTAACGTTTGTTTCAGTTCTAAAGATAGACGATGTACCCAGTGATTTGACGCGGAAGCACGATAGCCAACATTGTATAATTATGTTTTTATCGTTTCCTTCATATGGTAAAGCAGAATAAATTATATTACAGACATATATGAGACAATCGTGTAGGGAAGGCAGCAGTCAACCAGCTAAGCACATATGTTCATTCATTAAAGAACAATAAATACATGTTTGTTTGGGCATATTTTGTGCGATAGAACACGGCACACGGAACGTTAGTCAATTGTTAGCCATATTGTAAATAAAAAACTAATTCAGTACACATGATGTACATATCATTATAGTGTGAATGATTATATTTTATAACAGTTCTGTATACTGCCTTCCTGTAGTATAACTGTCCAAACAGTCATACATGTTAGAACATGTCCCTGTAGTATGTGTGTTGTCGACGTATCTCACAGGAAACACTTTGCCGTCATAAGTAGCACCACCGTCACTGACATGCACTGGACTATATAAAATAAAACAAACATCAATTAGCAAAACATGTTACTGTGGACTAGATTGTTCGTATGGTGGTTGAGCGAATAACGTTATAAATATAATGACGTTACGCAAGATGTTGCGAGAAATGTCGAAATTACGTGAGTAGCATACGCATGAAATGTAGTAGTGCGCTTATTATTGAGAATACTTAAATAAATAAGATATCAAACTATTTAGAAAAGAAAATGTAATACAACTAATGCGTTCAAACGAGATTAATTAATTACTCTATACGTAATAATTAAGATTTAGTCGACGCGCGGGTATGGCGTACATTTTGAAATAAAATAACGTCAACGACATGTTACAGAAAGGTATCGCAGCATCGTGCGTAACGTCACACCAGTCAAACTAACTACACCAATTACTTATGCTTAAATTGCTGAACTGTGATGTCATGATTCCAAACCTTTTACAAATAACATAATTATGTCACGGTGTATACCCGTATCGGTATCCTCTCGGTGGAAAACGCTGTATCGGCACACAATTTTTGAGGACATCAGTCGACAAGAGAAGTACGTAAATAATTGGTTTTGCCAAAAACACAGATTTGTGCTAAAAACGATCGCCCCCGGAACAAACCAATGATTAACCACTATCCGGTAATTTGAATGTTTCCTGGAAGGTTAATGATTAAGGAAAGTCTAGTTTAGCATTATATAATTTGCATACCCGGTACTACATATTCACTAACCTTATATATCCATAACCATCAACATGAGCCTTAGTTTCTGAAAACAAACATCATGTAGTAGGTCCCAATGTTTCAAGATTTTTTATTCTATGACCACCTGGACCACATATATCATTTTAAAGAGGGGCATTTAAACTTCAAAAAAAACACAAACAGGGGGAATGCATTCATCTAAAGTTTTTGTGCTTCAAAGGTGGTCTTTCCGTTTTCAGACCTGTCCGGACAGATCAGTTCTGGGTTTTACCATAGTCATGTGTCTATTATACATGCGTGCCATAGTCGACTTTCACTTTGGTATCAAGAGCAAAATAGCGGAATAATACAAATATTACAGTTTTACTACATCACATGCATATTTACCAACAATTTAAACTCATTTCATCATTCAACTGCACATTTGTCAAAAATATCTCCATTTACAGGCAAACCAAAGTTTTTAAGGACTACTTGAGTAGGCATTTAGTGGTTCTTTATAGACCTATATCTGAATATTGATGCCAAAGCCTTGAAGAATAGTGGGAAACTTCAAACCTTGTTTTGGTCTTCTGATTTTCTTGCACACACAGAGTCCAATATTGTTAATGATCACCAGACTACTGTGACTGCTACACAGATTAACAGACATCCTATAATATATACAAAATGTAGTGGATGTTTGTGGGGTTTTTTTCGGTTTAAGAATGCATGACACGTGCGCAACTGAAGCAATAGTTTTGTTTTATTGGTAATTTTGAAAAACAATTAGCAACAAAACTATTGCCAAACAATGAAAATCCCCTACCGGTAGCCAATTGTAAAATTTAAGTATGAAAATTAACACAGGGGAATAAACCAAAAATTAAGCAAGGGAGAGTTATGGTTCTTGTGCACTGAACTTCTCCTCATTGATATCTATCCCCATGCAAAGTTTCAAAATCATATCTCTTTTGGTAATGGAGTTATATTTCGGCAAAATTGAAGTATGAAAATTAACAAAGGGGAATAACTAAAAAAATTAAGCAAGGGAGGGTTATGGTTCTTGTGCACTGCACTTCTCCTCATTCATATCTATCCACATGTAAAGTTTCAAAATCATATCTCTTTTGGTAATGGAGTTATACTCTGGACAAAATTTAAGTATGAAAATTAACAAAGGGGAATAACTCAAAAATTAAGTAAGGCAGAGTTATGGTTCTTGTGCACTTCACTTCTACTCATTAATATCTATCCACATGTAAAGTTTCAAAATCATATCTCTTAAGGTAATAGAGTTATGCTCCGGACAAAATTTAAGTATGAAAATTAACAAAGAAGAATAACTCAAAAATTAAGCAAGGGAGAGTTATGGTTTCTGTGCGCTGCACTTCACCTAATTGATATATATCCACATGTAAAGTTTCAAAGTCATAGCTTGCTTAGTTTTGAAGTTATGCTCCGGACAAACGTTTGTGACGGACTGACTGACGGACGGACTGACGGAGCGCAAACCATAAGTCCCCTCCGGTTTCACCGGTAGGGGACTAATAAATCTTATTTTATTGACCCGTCTAGGGCCTCAATGTTACATCGTGACGCGCGCTGACGTTCGATGTTATAGATCTGTGGTGATTGCTGATAGAATAACAGTAAAATTAAGAGGGTCTAGTTTTCCGTATTTGGAATCAGCAAAATTGTCCTAATAAAACGATTTACTAAATAGTTATTATGCCCATTACAAAAATAAATGAATAAATGGTCCCAAAATCTGAACATCCCTGGCTTTTGATTGGAAAAAAAAGTAGGGTTACCTAAATGTGCAATTTCACTCTCATTATTCCGTAAATGGGCATGCTATTGTTTGCATACAAAGGGTCACTAAAAGTGGGCGGGTAAACTATAAGCCGGTTATAGATCAAATATTAGAATTATAAACAAATTAGTACTGCGGTCGCTATCGTTCCCTTATAATTTGTTTATAAATCTAATATATGATCTATAACCTATACTTAAGAAATAAAAATCTGTTCGCGTTTATTGTCGGTGAATAAAACACGGGTAGGAGTTCGGATGCGGAAAAATTAAATCACGAGTGCGTAGCACGAGTGATTTAATTTTCCGCATCCGAACGAGTGTCCGTGTTTTATTCACCGACAATATACAAGAACAGAGTTTTTATTTCGATTCTAAATACGATAATATCCCGCACTATTTAACTGAGCGCATTCCATTTTCACCCGTTTGACATTGAACATAATTCCACGCTGAAATTGAGTGGCTTATTAGCTGGTACAATTACCTCCCTCGTTAATGAAAACGACCTTCGTAATTTTCTGAAGGAAATACCACAATCTAAACATTGAAACAATTTTAATAACACGAGTATATAGTATCTATTTCATAAAATGAAAAATATAAATGGATTGATTATCAGAAGCTTTAATAAAACTTGGTTTCTAGAGTATATTGGAGTTTCTAAAAATAGATGCGTCATAGATGTAACACTGGATTCTCGTGCAACTCGCCTTGTCATCGTGACTCGTAGTAAATTTTACTATAAAGTTTACGTTCATTCATTCGTAAATATGTCACGTGATACTGGGCGTAAATAGAAACAGCCAATTTGATAGGGGTAATAATACATTGATCGGGCCGCTCTATATTTAAACGATTAATCCGCAGATCGTGTTAGAATTATAGTTTATCCTACTTCTTTCAAGTTCTATGTCCAATCAAAAGCCAGCGATTTTCTAATTTTTGGACCGCTTATTAATTTATTTTTGCAATGGACATAATAACTATTTAGCTAGCGCTGCCTTGCTCTAATTTGTTTATAAATCTAATATATATGATCTATAACCTATACATATTTCTGATGTATAAAGAAATCGTATTTTTCGTTTCGTATAGATACGCAGTCTAGATCTTCGTATACAGCAACCACTAAAAGGCGGCTAACCGTTAATCGTGTTGAGTACTTAATCGTACAATCGTGTTTGCATGTGCTAATAATCTTTTAAGTTTCACTCAAAGTATTTACTGTACATTTGAATTACTACCGACGCAAAACAACATTAATAATCGTCGCCATTGTCCCTAAATTGGGTGATGTTTAGCTATCCATCGAGACGTCAATAGGCTTGAACTCAATTGGAGCGGTCCATGCAGTTTTAAAGCAGTCTATTTGAGTGAAATTATCGACAAAGAAATTGTCGAAGAATAATTAGCCGTTATTCCGCGGAAAACCACTGATAAGCATGTAATAAAATACATTAATTTGAAAACATGTATACTATACCTGTTTTAAGTGTCAAATATCTTGAAGCAGGTCTAACAGGTGGTTGTGTAATTGTAACTACTTCACTTGTTGCTGTATATATATATATATCTTTATTTCCCCCGTTTTCCGGAGATATACATTTGAACAATAATTACAAACAGAGACATATTATGCAGAAACATGTATACAATTTGCACACAAAAATATACATTCAAGAACATGCATAATACACTCTTGTTACATAAACAATGGAAATATCATATTATTTATAACGCAATTTAAGATTGAAATCTTGTTTATGCTTTTCCGTCGATATGCGGGACTTGATCGTAGCGCGCTATTTATATTAAAAAAACCATACTTTTCCAGGCATTACATTCGATTTACCGAAACAGATACAAGTTTCATGCGTATCGTCAGTGGTACTGCTACAAAATGACGGTCATTCTTCAGAACATGTACTTCTACTTTACGTAATAAATGCATTCATTGTTTTTAAATAGATTGTTTTAAAAAAGTGACGTTCTGTTTTTAGACACGACTTTGTTAGGCATTCACCGTATTATAATCAATTCTTACTAGTAATGCGGTTGGTTGTTCTTCTGTTAACACGTACTGATATCTTTCCTCGAGTTACGGAAGAGTCGGTCGTAGATATCTCTGTGAATCAGAGTAAGAGTAAAGTAGTTGAATATAATGTTTGTGTTAATATTACATTTGTGTACATTACAAAACTTCAAAGCAATGATTCACTAATTAGTAGAGCAGCAAAATGGCTTAACTGAAAAAAGTTTGCAAAAAATAGTAACAGGCCGTGTCATATACCAAAATGTTCCGAAGACCTTGAGTGTTACTGTTCTATAGGTAAAGGTTGCCGCCTTGAAATGGCCTTGACCTTGACATTTTTGGACTTCAAATTGGAATTGAATGTTGGCATTTGGTCATAATGCATCAAATTCAAGTTACCATTTTACTATTATATGTAAGTGTAGTGTATTAGTAAAGTTTAAGTAAACTAAGGAATGCTTCTTAATCGTAAAGTCCATTTGACCTTGACCTTGAATTTTTCAAACTTTCCACCATCTGATTTAGGATATGAAAACTATTACTTGTAAATGCAAGTATTATACACATAACACCTGGTTTAGGTGTCAAAATGAAACTATAACTTGTAAATGCCATTATGCATTGATGTAAATATTGTTTTGTGCATGTTCTTGTTCATTTCTGTATATATTTTATGTTAATGTGGACCATATTGAAAATTGGTCTACAACCAAATATGTTATCCACTATAAATAAAGTCGTTATTATTATTATTATATTATTATTATTATTATTATAACTCTGTAGATGACAACAATCTAATGCCACATTCAGACATTCAGACATATACGTACTCGACGGATTACTAACTAATGTTAATAATGACTTTGAAACGTTTTTGACAATATACTAAATCAATCTTCCATAAGATCCTCCACAATAAACAGTGAACTAACACATTAAACGTCTTAGTCGCATATAAGGGTGCATGTATGTATACATAAAACCATAAAATATCTACCATTTATCGACCGTGTTTTAGTTATATTATCAGATATTTTCGCTGGTCAACACTATTAGATTACTTGAACTCTGGTGAAAACCTCTCTCTATATATGTTCGACGTACATTAACTAGTAGGTTTGCAACGTTTTAGTACGCTCGTCTTGCTAGCATGTTGTTGCAATACGTTATAATTATAGGATGACTACACCCTTCAATAAAACTTCTTACTTTGAGCATCATAAACTGTAAATGTTCCTTGTCCCCCGCAAGTTTCACCTGGATTGGTTTGATCAGGACAATGTCGTGTACACGCAATGTCCTGAAACTTGTGTCCGTATATCGTAGCCATGCACACACAATGTACATTCTATAAATGATTAGAAGACAGAAATGTCATTAACAGTCAATGATTGGCTCAGTAAAGATGGTGGCTTTTCGAGTTTACGTTAATTAGTTCTGTAAAGATAGGTATTTTTATCACTTTCGTGTCCTCTTAGTTCTGCTTGAAAAAGACACAGCTTCTGACATGCTTCTTTTTTATTCCCTTAGAAGTAGAACTAGTTTCGTTTCCAAATGTTGAAAATATTTCGTCTTGGAGTTGATGCCTTTTGCGACGTCAAAGTCACGAGTCGTTTTGGATTCGAAACCATTATTTGTTTGATATCACTTTTGTAATTTAATATGTAGGTATAATGATTCATATTTGGAATGAAAATGTTCATTAGTTAGTGTCCTTCACATTTACTCACAACAGTGACCATATGAAAGCCAATGCCAAGGTCATTTAGAGGTCAAAATGTGAAAAGCTTAGTTAGTCTTACAAATGATACAAATAAATACTTAGTATACTTACTTATAGTGAACTTAAAACCAGAATCAAACAATGACCATTTGAAGCTCAATGTGCATGTTTAAAAGTCAACGTTTTAAGTATATCGATTTTATTAGAGCTCTAAGTGTAATATTTACGTTATGTAGAACTCATGTATGTTGGAAATACTCATGGGGTTCTTCAGTTTGAAACAGTCATAAATGACATAACAAGGGACTCATCAATGTTGAGAAATGTCACCCTAGGTACTGTTAGGGACTCGCTATTATTGGGAAGAATCGTCATCAGCACTATGGGGTACTCACCAGTGTTGGAGACCGTCATCGTCAGTAAGAATCAGGGACAAAACAATGGCACAATAGTCACCATATGTCCCACCCTGAGCATACGAGACAGTCATCCTTTATTCCACGGAGGTACGGAACTGTTATCCAAGATCTTAGGTACTAAGTGGGACTCAACAGTGTAGAGAACTGTCATCCTATGCACTATTGGCCATTCCGCGGACTAGATAACTGCCATCTTGTGTTATATTAGGGACACACTAGTGCAGTGAAATGTCATCATAGGTCACCCCTTGAAAATAGTCATCTTAAAACCTATTTGCAGTTGCCATAAGGAACTCATCAGTGTTTGCATCCGTCCAAATAGGGCCTGTGGGAACTGAGCATATTCCCATAAGAGGACTCACTAGTGTATGGAACTACCACACTTAAAAGGACTCACGAGGGTTTAGAGAAGTCATCATATACCCTTAGGTGAACTTACCAGTGTTTCGAAAAGTAGTCATCCAAGGCTTTCTATAGACCAACTAGTGTATGAAAAATCAATGAAGGTCATATGAGGACCTCGTCAATGCTCAATAGATTGGACAACGCCCTATGAAAGGCTAAATAAGCGTTGATTCACTTACGAGAGTCGTATTAAGCTCTGCGATGGACTAATCGGCATTGGTAGTAGTCATAGTTGGGCATCAGTGTTAGGAACAAATAATGAAGGCATTACGTGGGGGGACTCGGCAGTGCTGGGAGAAGTCATTCAAAGACGCTTTTGATTTAATTAGACCCTAATAATGTGATGCCCAGGCATATAGCACCTGTCTGTATGTTATTTAATTATGCCTTGAGCTGGTTAAACTCTGTTTCATGTTATTTCTAAGTCTAGCATTTCAGCTACCATACAGTCTGCATTGTGCCAGTATAGATCCTTAGTATCTATTTGAGTCCGAGTCGAATGCTTTATTTATGTCTGAGAACTTGTCTGTGCGTAAACAGTTTTCGCGACTCTACCGTATTTATTTCATGCATTTTTACTTTTAAATCACTGTTTATGTGTTAAATCATCTAAGAACTACTTATTGTTGTTCTTACTGGTGTTAGGGACTCATTTCATTCGTCTGAGCCTAGCTTCTCGACAACGTCTTGCTGTAACTTCTGTATAAGAATAAAGGAAACATAATTAAACAACTGAAAGCAATTGTATTCAAACATTATTCTGAACCAAGGTTCCAAAATGCGGACAAAAATTTGTTCTAGAATGTACAGGACTGGTTTAAAACTGATCCGTGATTTGTATCACAAATGTGTTTTTCCGTGGAGAGTATCATTTCAATAATTTGCCATTTTTGCAAGAAATCCCTTAAAATCACCGATAAAGGACGTTATCAGTCATTATATTTCAACGAGAAGCCTTTTCCGAATACAATTTAGCACATAGCACCTGGCTGCGACATAATAAATTGCCTTTAAATACAGTTTTTTTGTGTAGTTTATACACATTAACGTAGACTTGTTGACAAAATATTCCACTGGTTCGCATTAAAACCTCGAAGGTATCTCAAAAACCAGAGAGAGTACAGGAATGACACGTGTTCCATTAGAAAGCGCGTTAAATTTCGCATAGCCTGCACTATATAATTAGTAAACATAATCAAGGAGTACTTACCAAGAATCGAAAAACTATCCAAATATCCAGATTTTCGCGATCTATTTCATAGTGCTGAGTACCATTTTAGTCACGTGATTCCCCACACTGATAAAGGAAACAATGTAAGCTTTTCGTGATATGTAGGATTTATACTTTTCCTTGGACAATTTGTTGTTTGGCCTAACAAAACTTTACTATACTCAGTAACTCTTTTAAGAAGATATTTGTGAAAAAATAGTGCTCTATCTATCTAATTTGGTTTTCGCCCTGCATAAATTTGATGTCGGGGTTGTGGGTACGAATCTCGGGATGGCCAACTAAAATTTACTACATGTGTAATAGTCTTTCGGATGAGACTTTAAAAAGGTCCCATATATGAGTGCTATACACCTGGGCTATAAAACAAACTCCTGTATCTGCACTACCCCATCAAACCTAAAATGACTAAACTTTTCCGGGGGCCTCCTCCATATAGACTATCCGGTGGCGAGGATAAATACAATCATTCAAACACATACAACAGTTTTGGTCAGATGTCATACATTGAACGGTATCGGAATAAGATAATTAGACTGATTTGTGTACTTATTATATTAGCTATATACATAATGGCAATTCAAATGACTAATGCTTTGATATAAGACAATAAAAATTATCATTTACTATAACAATGTTTATAAAGTATACTGACCACACATGCTCTGCTTTCCGAAGTAAATCACTTAAGCCATTACGCTCATCCAATTCATTATTTTGCAATTCATTTATTTAAGAAAATTTTTTTTTAAAAAGCAATGAATTATTTCACAGATTTTAGAAAGACAACTATAAGGAAATGAACAAAATAACATACAGGAAGTGGTGGTAATATTGTACTAATCTTCTAAATAAAATGACTGGATTAGGATAATACAAACTCGAGTGTTCTGAGAAATTGCATTGTATAGAACCGTGTCATAATTAAATCTGACTAAACTAACATTATTTGTGTTAAGTAGAGCCCCTTTCAAATTGTGGTAAGGTCTTGAAGAAAGTATGTTATTTCTTTGACCTTTATGGTAAGGTCTTGAAGAAAGTATGTTATTTCTTCGACCTTTACGGTAAGGTCTTGAAGAAAGTATGTTATTTCTTCGACCTTTGTAACTCCTATGATGATAGCAACTTTATGTCATTTATGAGTCATCCCCCTTTTAAAGGAAGTATCATTATTCCTTTAAGGGTTAAGGACACGTGGTAATGGTAACTTGACGTTATCCTTGTCCTTGTTGAGGTTCACATTCAGTTAATACCCCTACAGATAATCAAATCGTTGTACGCCACTCTTTTATTGTAGCAAAGTATTTCTTTATACCACGTATCCTAAGTTTTATCTTGCATTTCGTTTCGGCAATATGATACTGATGGGAGATTTAAAAGCTTTGATAAAAATTGCTGTTATAAAATTATGCATGGTTTGATTTTACATGACTTTTTGTATATATGCTTTATCTGTATATTTTCATGTATATTTTTGTATTTATTGTATGAGCTCTCCAACTATGGAGGTAATAAAAGTATAATAATTAGTATTTCACCCGTTTGCATAAATGAGTGGTAGAAATTTGTCCATACATGTACTTGTATATTTTATGTACATTATATATTGTTTCAACCATGTATTAGTCATGATTGTACAGCACTTTTGAACGCGTGTATACATGAAAATGGGCTATATAAATATGGTATAATAATAATAAAATAATAATGTATCAGTATTACAAATTTACAGAAAGGGAATGTTATTTTAACTTCCCATTTTGTTTTACGTTAGTGCGCAATTATGTTTTATTCTGAATATACTAATTTTATCACGAACTCGTTTATTGTAATATAAATTCTACTACGTACTAGAGTGATCAATAATGACTCACAGGAATATAAACTATAAACGTGTGCTTATTGTTGTATTGTTGTATTGTTTCACAAATTGAGGAAAGTGTCTCCATTCAATGTTTGAAGTGTCTCCATTCATTGTTTGAAGTGCCTCACTTGTCAATAATAGTTAACATTGTTGGCTACTATACAACATTTTAAATACAAAGTACCACTATTAAGTCCACATTTGGACATGCATTTGTTCAGACGAGAGACCATCCCCACAATCACCGATTAGCAAGTCAGCTGTCACACTCTTTAAGAATTGAACAGTTTATTTCATATTTCATATACATAAAAGTACATACATTCATGAAGAGATATTTAACATACAAAGTACATTACATGACATGTGCACATGACACATTTGAAAAGTTCATAATACCTCACAGAGCAAATACATATTAAATATGAACAACGGTGTGGCCTATAATGCGAATTTTAGATTCATTTTTCAGGAGGCCATTGACCAGTGACAAACCAGATGCCCATGAATCTCCACGAGCCATACTTATTGCGCCTATGCAGTTATTCTCTTTTTGTTTCTTCCCCGTTTGTAAACAGTAGATGTACAAGTGCTGACCAAAAATACAGTATTTCTCGTAAAAGCATTTAAATTGAAATGGTTGTAGCTTCGATATCGTTTCAAAAATCAAGCGTCTAATTGGTAGAACAGACAGTCAAAGTTATTGAATACACATCAGCCGTTTTCCCGGAAAACGTGTTATTTTGACATTATGTAATTACAGCATGAAACAATCTCGTAAAAAGCTCAAAATTAAGAAAAAATACACGTCAATTTATTTCACATCAAATTTCTAAAGAGTTATGTCAACTTAAATCACATACTTCGTTGCCATAATGACCAATTTTGTAAACGTACTCTGCTTGAGAAAAACAATGAGTAAGGTGTTTCAAACAGTTGAGCCTACGTCTGAATGCATGTTCTTTCAATTTAGATACATATTTTAAACAAGAGGGCCATGATGGCCCTATATCGCTCACCTGATTATAAATGAAACCCTGCACAATTTAGACTAACAAAGGTAGAGCGTAAATATAGAAACTGGTGACCCCCGGGGCGGGGTCAATTTTGACCCAAGTGGCATAATTTGAACAATCTTAGTAGGGGAACACTAGATGATGCTACATACCATATATCAAAGCTCTAGGCATTGTAGTTTTAGAGAAGAAGATTTTTATATGTCTTCCCTATATAAGTCTATGTAAAACGGTGACCCCCGGGGCGGGGCCAATTTTGACCTCAGGGGCATAATATGAACAATCTTGGTAGGGGACCACTAGATGATGCTACATACCAAATATCAAAGCTCTAGACATTGTAGTTTTAGAGGAAAAGATTTTTATATGTTTTCCCTATATAAGTCTATGTAAAACGGTGACCCCCCGGGGCGGGGTCAATTTTGACCCCAGGGGCATAATTTGAACAATCTTGGTAGGGGACCACTAGATGATGCTACATACCAAATATCAAAGCTCTAGGCATTGTAGTTTTAGAGAAGAAGATTTTTATATGTTTTCCCTATATAAGTCTATGCAAAACGGTGACCCCGGGGCAGGGCCAATTTTGACCCCAGGGGCATAATTTGAACAATCTTGGTAGCGGACCACTAGATGATGCTACATACCAAATATCAAAGCTCTAGGCATTGTAGTTTTAGAGAAGAAGAATTTTATATGTTTTCCCTATATAAGTCTATGTAAAACGGTGACCCCCGGGGCATGGCCAATTTTGACCCCAGGGCCATAATTTGAACAATCTTGGTAGGGGACCACTAGATGATGCTACATACCAAATATCAAAGCTCTAGGCATTGTAGTTTTAGAGAAGAAGATTTTTATATGTTTTCCCTATATAAGTCTATGTAAAACGGTGACCCCGGGGACGGGGCCAATTTTGACCCAGGGCCATAATTTGAACAATTACTAAATCCCCCAATGCCACGTACATCCTGGCAAAATTTCATCAAAATTGGCCAAATGGTTTCAGAGGAGATGTCGTTTGAAAGTGTGGACGGACGGACGGACATACAGACGGACGGACGGACGACGGACGGTGAGTGATCACAATAACTCACCTTGAGCACTTTGTGCTCAGGTGAGCTAAAAACTAAAACTAAATTGAAAAACTTTATGTTAAAAATGAAAAATTGGTACCGGCTATTTTATTTAATTGGGGGAATCTTTTAAAAGGAAATGATGAAACCCTGAATTTGGCAACCCTTGAGACATGTGCTGCACTATGGATCACAAGTTGGTTGATAAAAAAATCAAATATTTACCTCGTCCAAACTGAACATCACCCGTCCAAAGTAACGTTTGTTTCAGTTCTAAAAATAGACGATGTACCCAGTGATTTTATGCGGAAGCACGATAGCCAACATTGTATAATTATGTGTTTATCGTTTCCTTCATATGGTAAAGCAGAATACTAGTAAATTATATTACAGGCATATATGAGACAATCGTGTAGGGAAGACAGCAGTCAACCAGCTAAGCACATATGTTCATTCATTAAAGAACAATAAATACATGTTTGTTTGGGCATATTTTGTGCGATAGAACACGGCACACGGAACGTTAGTCAATTGTTAGCTAGCCATATTGTAAATCAATCAAAGTACTGAGGTACTGACAGGCTGGCGAACTGCAAAGGGTCAATAGCTTTTCAAGTAATATAACATCAAGTGGTTTTCTAAGTCAAAGAGAGGTAAGTGCTCGACGAAAAATAAAAATAATATAATTTAAAAAAATATAAAAATCTTGGAACCGCCGTGATTCGATCGCTGGACTTTAGCATACAAAATTACTAATCGAATTGCTTAACCACTCGGCCACGATCTCGTTAGAGAATATTGACCTAAATAATTTAACATAATAAAATCATTGATGCGCGCTCTATATCGCGTTTCGTAACGCCAGGATCTAGTTTATATAAGATCTCTGGTAACGCGTAGTAATAATTATCAACGCATTTAAGGTCACAAACCACCAAATAGAGTTGTTCTTTAACTCAATGTAAAGTGACCTAGGTCAGCCAAAAAAAAAGTCAACTTTTTGTCCATGGGGCCCTCTCAAAATCTTTTAATCAATAGAAATAGCATCCAGCTTGAGGAAAATGAAATAAAAGCAGGGGGTCATGCATCATATAAGAAAAATTTGGTTCGTCGAACGCGGTGAACAGATTTTCTCACATGTACGGATTTACTCACTGTCCGTTAGCCCCAACCTTACTTTCACTTTCATATTTAAGCCAGAATACAAAATATTTCTGAATAAAACCATTTCACTACATCACATACATGCATACAAAGCATTTAACACCAATTTCATTATTCTGATGCTGATTTGTCAAGACATACCCCCATTTCCAGTCGCTTTAAAGTTTTTTAACGGACTATTTGACTGTATCTGAATTTGGTCCGCGTAGGCATTTAGTGGTTATTTACCTTAAGCACATATTTTTTTAATTTCATTCAATTTCCTTCCATTACAAGAAGAAACTAATATATTAAAATCGAACAGAATAAATGAAACAAGGAAAGTTGAATGTTCTTATCTTGCAAAACTGATTAACGAGGAGGAACTATTTGCATCGAGTGTATAGATTCTGTGTTGTCAGTTTCGGGAGTAAATTCATCTTAGTGGATTTCATTTTTTGTGTGGCGATAAAGCCACACAATGTAATAACTATCTTTTTTTTTTTTTTTTATTTATATATACTATGAAGTTAACGCCTTTATGCCTACACCAATAAATAGGTCTATGATTTGAACAATATTACAAGCATGCTACACAGGTTACACGTATCATTGAACCCGATTTGTTTACATTACCAACATTTATTAATATTAAGACCAACAATTACATCAGACTTTTATTTTTTGAGGATATTTTAATTTTATAGCAAATCATTCCGCATGGACTATATTCCTACTATCAAAGGCCTGCGAACCGCCAAGGACCGTCAAGAAGGTTGAGAAAGTAATCCCACGGTTTCATGTTTACATATCGGGGCATTCATATGCAAATTGATATACAACGAGCTATTGGTCAGTGACTAGTTTGTATTGTTTATTCAGCCAATAGATTTCTGGTGGAACACGGGTGAACTGAAATGTGTCTATTAAAATCACTCCGCCGCTGAACATTTGTAGATGATGACCTAATTATGTTGTTTACAAACATTGATGCTATAAATAGAAACAACATGTTTTCACTGGTAATTAGTTCAAGGACAGTATATACAGTCTATCTAACCGCTAGCAGACGATCGATACACTAACTTGATCAGCTTAGACAGGATCTACTACTAGTATATTAATAGATCTCTGGTTCAGCAGTACTGTCACGCAATATTCAATTAATTGCAGTTCCGTCAATTACTATCGGATTTTGACAACATAAATTTTGTCAATACCATGAGATATTTCAATTTATTAATATCAAATTAAATTTAAATTATAAAATAATATGAATTCACATTGACGAGTTAAAAAGCGAGTCCCTAGATTTACTATTCGCGAATTGCGCAAATTTTCGGAACTACCTGAGGTTTTAAATCGTCAGTAACAATTTTGTTTTCTAATTTACATTAACAAATAATACCTCACTGAAAAGAGGAAACTTTCAACTTCAAGAAAATGTGCAACATTTATATCGGTCTCAATTAATAAGCACATGACAGCGAGTTAAACGCGCATCGTGCGAACTAATTGTGCTATTCATAGCGGCTATTTTCAACACGTAACGCTATTTAGGATTTGAATTGAGAAAGAATAATTAAGCAATAAACGAGAATTCAGTAAAGTATTTTCGGATTAAAAGAAATTGTCAATACTATGACATATTAAAGATCACTTATACCAATTTAGTTTGCGGTTATAAAATGTATGAACTAATGCTGACGAGTTAAACAGCGAGCACTTACATTTTCTATTCATGAATTGCGCGATTTTTAGCAACAACCTGGTGTCGTAAATCACCAATTATATTTTTACTTTCCAAGTAACATTAACAACTTAAAGCCATTTTAAAGACGATACGTTCAGTTTCATTAAGATGTGCGACTTTCATATATATCTCATTTAATAAACACTCTACGGCGAGTTTAAACGCGCAACATGCGAACTAATATGCCTTTTAAAGCGGTAATATATTTTCACAAGGTTTCGAATTGAAAAGTTAACGGTAATTGGATTAAAAGGCCGTTAATTAGTATATACACGTTGGGCAAACCAAATTCTTAACCAAAGACCTAAATTACAGGTCTTTGGGCAAACATACTTCAATAATTATAAATAATTAATAAGCTCCTCCCACTTAATGTGCAGTTATAAAGCCCATTAATGCATATCTAATTAGCTCCTCCCACAAGCCACGTTGTGCAATATTATCTATGCATTTTTTAATTAGCCCCTCCTTATTATGTAACATTACATAATCCTAGCTAGATCTATATTTTGACAAGAAATTTGTAATCAATTATTGAAGCTGCATGAGGCAGAAAATTGACCATACAATCTGGTAAACTTCAAGGGGTTGTATATTGGTAGGTCGTTAGTAACTTGTTTTGGGACAGTTGGGGGTCATGTAACACAGGGATCTATGCTTTTACAAGGGATTGAACACACCATGAGACAGGAAATAGACCGTTAAAACTATTTTTAATTGAATGGGTTTTATATCGGGTTCTTGTTAGTTGATTTGGAGACAGCTGCAGAAGTAAGGAATTTAGGGTCATAAAATTTACTGGTATAAAAAGGGTTTACAACTTTGATACTCAGAATTTAGAAGTTAAATACATTTTCTTGATATGGATTTAATAAGAAATAATATATTTGAAAACTATCAGGGATGGGACCATGGTCGCACACTGACTGGTGCATAAAAATATGCTAAATACAACATAATAGCTATAATAAATATCACCCGCTGATTAGCGCGAGTTCATATTTCGGAACAGAATACGCAATATTTAAATAATAACCAATACATAAATAATCGTCAGATTTTCAAAAAATAACTTCTAGTATATTCCAAAATATGTAATTGACCTGTTTTAAATACGATTTTATTAACATATCGGACAGAATGCTATAGAATTTACGCTGAGTATGGTCCGAAAGTCTGTTCGTAAGTTTAGTTATGTAACTCCGAAAAACATTTCTGCTCTTTATCCGGCGGGAGTACGGACAACCTTCATTATAATCATATCAGTAGTCAATAGCCCTTACCACTGGACCACTTGTCCACCTAAATTCAATTGATCGACTTTAAATATATATATATATATATATATGGCATCTAAGAGAAGTGATGTGACATGAAACCATAATTCTATCTGGTTCCGTCCTTGAATTATTTCATTCAACCAAAAAAAAGTCATGATATTACCATTGATATCATTTTCTTATATTTTCCTTCTACTGAAATCTGGTTCTATCTTATCAATTACCTCCCTTTATTTAATTTTCCCAACATATTTCTACCTAGTCCTGTTTCCATAGCGGGGGGGGGGCATCTCGTTTGTTGTGTTTTAATTCCCAGTTCATCAGTTGTATGGAGACTACCCAGTCACTCATCTTGACACTGACGCTTGGTGTCTTGAGAGCAGCACAAACATTCGAGTGAGTCTGGGCTTATCAGAACTCTGACACAGCATGTTGGTGCAGTCTTTATTTGAATGGTCAAAATGACATCAGTTCGCCACACATCAGTACTTTCAGTGCTTTGATTAGGATTGTAATAGTCTGGCGCGAAATCGCCAGCCTAAAAACTTATTCAGTACACTTGATGTACATATCATTATAGTGTGAATGGTTATATTTTATAACAGTTCTGTATACTGCCTTCCTGTGGTATAACTGTCCAAACAGTCATACATGTTAGAACATGTCCCTGTAGTATGTGTGTTGTCGACGAATCTCACAGGAAACACTTTGCCGTCATAAGTAGCACCACTGTCACTGACATGCACTGGACTATATAAAATAAAACAAACACCAATTAGCAAAACATTTTACTGTGGGCTAGATTGTTCGTATTGTGGTTGAGCAAATAACGTTATAAATATATAGACGTTACGCAAGATGTTGCGAGAAATGTCGAAATTACGTGAGAAGCATACGCATGAAATGTGGTAGTGCGCTTATTATTGAGAATACTTAAATAAATAAGATATCAAACTATTCAGAAAAGAAAATGTAATACATCTAATGTGTTCAAACGAGATTAATTAATTACTCTATACGTAATTATTAAGATTTAGTCGACGCGCGGGTATGGCGTACATTTTGAAATAAAGTAACGTCAACGTCATGTTACAGAAAGGTATCGCAGCATCGTGCGTAACGTCACACCAGTCAAACTAACTACACTAATTACTTATGCTTAAATTGCTGAACTGTGATGTCATGATTCCAAACCTTTTACAAATAACATAATTATGTCACGGTGTATACCCGTATCGGTATCCTCTCTGTGGAAAACGCTGTATCGGCACACAATTTTTGAGGACATCAGTCGACAGGAGAAGTACGTAAATAATTGGTTTTGCCAAAAACACAGATTTGTGCTAAAAAAACGATCGCCCCCGGAACGAACCAATGATTAATCACTATCCGGTAAGTTGAATGTTTCCTGGAAGGTTAATGATTAAGGGAAGTCTAGTTTAGCATTATATAATTTGCATACCTGGTACTACATTTTCACTAACCTTATATATCCATAACCATCAACATGAGCCTTAGTTTCTGACCATTTAGTAGGTCCCAATGTTTCAAGATTTTTTATTCTATGACCACCTGGACCACATATATCATTTTAAAGAGGGACATTTAAACTTCAAAATAACACAAACAGGGGGGAATGCATCGTCTAAGAAAGTTTTTGTGCTTCAAATGTGGTCTTTCCGTTTTCAGACCTGTCCGGACAGATCAGTTCTGGGTTTTACCATAGTCATGTGTCTATTATACATGCGTGCCATAGTCTACTTTCACTTTGGTATCAAGAACAAAATAGCGGAATAATACAAATATTACAGTTTTACTACATCACATGCATATTTACCAACAATTTAAACTCAATTCCATCATTCAACTGCACATTTGTCAAAAATATCTCCATTTACAGACAAACCAAAGTTTTTAATGACTACTTGAGTAGGCATTTAGTGGTTCTTTATAGACCTATATCTGAATATTGATGCCAAAGCCTTGACGAATATTGGGAAACTTTCAAACCTTGTTTTGGTCTTCTGATTTTCTTGTACACACAGAGTCTAATATTGTTAATGATCACCAGACCCACAGTGACTGCTACACATATTAACAGACATCCTATAATATATACAAAATGTAGTGGATGTTCGTGTTTTTTTCGGTTTAAGAATGCATGACACGTGCGCAACTGAAGCAATAGTTTTGTTTTATTGGTAATTTTGAAAAACAATTAGCAACAAAACTATTGCCAAGCAATGAACATCCCCTACCGGTAGCCAATTGTAGAATTTAAGTATGAAAATTAACACAGGGGAATAAACCAAAAATTAAGCAAGGGAAAGTTATGGTTCTTGTGCACTGCACTTCTACTCATTAATATCTATCCCCATGCAAAGTTTCAAAATCATATCTCTTTTGGTAATGGAGTTATGCTTCGGAAAATTGAAGTATGAAAATTAACAAAGGGGAATAACTCAAAAAGTAAGCAAGGGAAAGTTATGGTTTTTGTGCACTGCACTTCTCCTCATTGATATCTATCCACATGTAAAGTTTCAAAATCATATCTCTTTTGGTAATGGAGTTATACTCCGGACACAATTTAAGTATGAAAATTAACAAAGGGGAATAACTCAAAAATTAAGTAACGCAGAGTTATGGTTCTTGTGCACTGCACTTCTCCTCATTGATATGTATCCTCATGTATAGTTTCAAAATCACATCTCTTTTGGAATTGGAGTTATGCTCCGGACAAAATTTAAGTATGAAAATTAACAAAGGGGAATAACTCAAAAATTAAGTAAGGCAGAGTTATGGTTCTTGTGCACTGCCCTTCTCCTCATTAATATCTATCCACATGTAAAGTTTCAAAATCACATCTCTTGAGGTAATAGAGTTATGCTCCGGACAAATTTAAGTATGAAAATTAACAAAGGGGAATAACTCAAAAATTAAGCAAGGGAGAGTTATGGTTCTTGTGCACTGCACTTCTCCTCATTGATATCTATCCACATGTAAAGTTTCAAAACCATATCTCTTTTGGTAATGGAGTTATACTCCGGACACAATTTAAGTATGAAAATTAACAAAGGGGAATAACTCAAAAATTAAGTAACGCAGAGTTATGGTTCTTGTGCACTGCACTTCTCCTCATTGATATGTATCCTCATGTATAGTTTCAAAATCACATCTCTTTTGGAATTGGAGTTATGCTCCGGACAAAATTTAAGTATGAAAATTAACAAAGGGGAATAACTCAAAAATTAAGTAAGGCAGAGTTATGGTTCTTGTGCACTGCCCTTCTCCTCATTAATATCTATCCACATGTAAAGTTTCAAAATCATATCTCTTGAGGTAATAGAGTTATGCTCCGGACAAATTTAAGCATGAAAATTAACAAAGGGGAATAACTCAAAAATTAAGCAAGGGAGAGTTATGGTTCCTGTGCACTGCACTTCACCTAATTGATATATATCCACATGTAAAGTTTCAAAGTCATGGCTTGCTTAGTTTTGAAGTTATGCTCCGGACAAACTTTTGTGACGGACGGACTGACTGACGGACGGACTGACGGACGGACTGACGGAGCGCAAACCATAAGTCCCCTCCGGTTTCACCGGTAGGGGATTAATAAATCTTATTTTATTGACCCGTCTGGGGCCTCAATGTTACATCGTGACGCGCGCTGACGTTCGATGTTATAGATCTGTGGTGATTGCTGATAGAATAACAGTAAAATTAAGAGGGTCTAGTTTTCCGTATTTGGAATCAGCAAAATTGTCCTAATAAAAAGATTTACTAAATAGTTATTATGCCCATTGCAAAAATAAATGAATAAATGGTCCCAAAATCTGAACATCCCTGGCTTTTTATTGGACAAAAAAGTAGGGTTACCTAAATGTGCAATTTCACTCTCATTATTCCGTAAATGGGCATGCTATTGTTTGCATACAAAGGGTCACTAAAAGTGGGCGGGTAAACTATAAGCCGGTTATAGATCAAATATCAGAATTATAAACAAATTAGTACTGCGGTCGCTATCGTTCCCTTATAATTTGTAATAATTTCTAATATATGATCTATAACCTATACTTAAGAAATAAAAATCTGTTCGCGTTTATTGTCGGTGAATAAAACACGGGCAGGAGTTCGGATGCGTAAAAATTAAATCACGAGTGCTTAGCACGAGTGATTTAATTTTCCGCATCCGAACGATTGTCCGTGTTTTATTCACCGACAATATACAAGAACAGAGTTTTTATTTCGATTCTAAATACGATAATTTTCCGCACTATTTAACTGCGCGCATTCCATTTTCACCCATTTGACATTGAACATAATTCCACGCTGAAATGGAGTGGCTTATTAGCTGGTACAATTACCTCCCTCGTTAATGAAAACGACCTTCGTAATTTTCTGAAGGAAATACCACAATTTAAACATTGAAACAATTTTAATAACACGAGTATATAGTATGTATTTCATAAAATGAAAAATATAAATGGATTGATTATCAGAAGCTTAATAAAACTTGGTTTCTAGAGTATATTGGAGTTTCTAAAAATAGATGCGTCATAGATGTAACACTGGATTCTCGTGCAACTCGCCTTGTCATCGTGACTCGTCTTAAATTTTACTATAAAGTTTACGTTCATTCATTCATAAATATGTCACGTGATATTGGGCGTAAATAGAAACAGCCAATTTGATAGGTATGTTTTATGGGGGTAATAATACATTGTTAGGGCCGCTCTATATTTAAACTATTAATCCTCAGATCGTGTTAGAATTATAGTTTATCCTACTTCTTTCAAGTTCTTTGTCCAATCAAAAGCCAGCGATTTTCTAATTTTTGGACCGCTTATTAATTTATTTTTGCAATGGACATAATAACTATTTAGCTAGCGCTCCCTTGCTCTAATTTGTTTATAAATCTAATATATATGATCTATAACCTATACATATTTCTGATGTATAAAGAAATCATATTTTTCGTTTCGTATAGATACGCAGTCTAGATCTTCGTATACAGCAACCACTAAAAGGCGGCTAACCGTTAATCGTGTTGAGTACTTAATCGTACAATCGTGTTTGCTTGTGCTAATAATCTTTTAAGTTTCACTCAAAGTATTTACTGTACATTTGAATTACTACCGACGCAAAACAACATTAATAATCGTCGCCATTGTCCCTAAATGAATGAGTTGACTAGAGAATACCAGCCAACAAGGTCTTTAAGATCAGACACTGCTATGCTTTTAAACATTCCTAAAGTAAGAACCAAGAATTACGGTGAAAGGCGGTTCGACAAATGTGCTGCCACCTTATGGAACAGTCTTCCTGTGGAAATCAGGCGCATTGACTCTCTGACAGTCTTCAAAAAGACTTTAAAAACACGTCTATTTAAAAGTGCATATCAGTGAATCAAGTGAAATTGTTTTAGACTTTTAATGAACTGTCAACTGGCTGACTTTCGCGTGTTAAGCGCTTTAGAGACTTGTTATATAAAGCGCTATATAAATATTTTCAACTAAATATTTTCAACTAACTAAATTGGGTGATGTTTAGCTATCCATCGAGACGACTCAATTGGAGCGGTCCATGCAGTTTTAAAGCAGTCTATTTGAGTGAAATTATCGACAAAGAAATTGTCGAAGAATAATTAGCCGTTATTCCGCGGAAAACCACTGATAAGCATGTAATAAAATACATTAATTTGAAAACATGTATACTATACCTGTTTTAAGTGTCAAATATCTTGAAGCAGGTCTAACAGGTGGTTGTGTAATTGTAACAACTTCACTTGTTGCTGTAATAACACACTCTTGTTACATAAACAATTGAAATATCATATTATTTATAACGCAATTTAAGATTGAAATCTTGTTTATGCTTTTTCCGTCGATATGCGGGACATGATCGTAGCGCGGTATTTATATTAAAAAACCCATACTTTTCCAGGCATTACATTCGATTTACCGAAACAGATACCAGTTTCATGCGTATCATCAGTGGTACTGCTACGAAATGACGGTCATTCTTCAGAACATGTACTTCTACTTTACGTAATAAATGCATTCATTGTTTTTAAATAGATTGTTTTAAAAAAGTGACGTTCTGTTTTTAGACACGACTTTGTTAGGCATTCACCGTATTATAATCAATTCTTACTAGTAATGCGGTTGGTTGTTCTTCTGTTAACACGTACTGATATCTTTCCTCGAGTTCGGAAGAGTCGGCCGTAGATATCTCTGTGAATCAGAGTAAGAGTAAAGTAGTTGAATATAATGTTTGTGTTAATATTACATTTGTGTACATTACAAAACTTCAAAGCAATGATTCACTAATTAGTAGAGCAGCAAAATGGCTTAACTGAAAAAGTTTGCAAAAAATAGTAACAGGCCGTGCCATATACCAAAATGTTCCGAAGACCTTGAGTGTTACTGTTCTATAGGTAAATGTTGCCGCCTTGAAATGGCCTTGACCTTGACATTTTTGGACTTCAAATTGGAATTGAATGTTGGCATTTGGTCATAATGCATCAAATTCAAGTTACCATTTTACTATTATATGTAAGTGTAGTGTATTAGTAAAGTTTAAGTAAACTAAGGAATGCTTCTTAATCGTAAAGTCCATTTGACCTTGACCTTGAATTTTTCAAACTTTCCACCATCTGATTTAGGATATGAAAACTATTACTTGTAAATGCAAGTATTATACACATAAACACCTGATTTAGATGTCAAAATGAAACTATAACATGTAAATGCCATTATGCATTGATGTAAATATTGTTTTGTGCATGTTCTTGTTCATTTCTGTATATATTTTATGTTAATGTGGACCATATTGAAAATGGGTCTACAACCGAATATGTTATCCACTATAAATAAAGTCGTTATTATTATTATATTATTATTATAACTCTGTAGATGACAACAATCTAATGCCGCATTCAGACATTCAGACATATACGTACTCGACGGATTACTAACTAATGTTAATAATGACTTTATTTCACGAGGAAACTTATTTGACAATGTACTAAATCAATCTTCCATAAGATCCTCCACAATGAACAGTGAACTAACACATAAAACGTCTTAGTAAAATTAACAAATCGCATATAAGGGTACATGTATGTATACATAAAACCATAAAATATCTACCATTAATCGACCGTGTTTTATTTATATTATCAGATATATTCGCTGGTCAGCTGGTCAGCACTATTAGATTACTTGTACTCTGGTGCAAACCTCTCTCTATATATGTTCGACGTACATTAACTAGTAAGTTTGCAACGTTTTAGTACGCTCGTCAAATTGCTAATATGTTGTTGCAATACGTTATAATTATAGGATAACTACATCATTCAATAAAACTTCTTACTTTGAGCATCATAAACTGTAAATGTTCCTTGTCCCCCGCAAGTTTCACCTGGATTGGTTTGATCAGGACAATGTCGTGTACAGGCAATGTCCTGAAACTTGTGTCCGTTTATCGTAGCCATGCACACACAATGTACTTTCTATAAATGAACGGAAGACAGAAATGTCATAAACAGTCAATGATTGGCTCAGTAAATATGGTGGCTTTCCGAGTTAAAGTTAATTAGTTCTGTAAAGATGCGAGGTATTTTTTATTACTTTCGTGTCCTCTTAGTTCTGCTTGAAAAAGACACAGCTTCTGGCATGCTTCTATTTTATCCCCTAAGACGTAGAACTAGTTTCGTTTTCAAATGTCAAAGTCATGACGTATTGTTACACTGAATTTGTCATGGTACTTTTCCTATATTTGCGCATAAATATATCGCTTTCTCGCTATGTTGCTTTTTTAAAGACGCTAAATTTTAAGATTTGCATAAAGTAGAGTAATAATGTTATTATATTTACAGAAGTGCCAGCGTATCGGTAGCTCGGAAAGCAATGGTTCTTGCAGGCACGTCCACTGTTGCTAGCTAGTTCAATAATGGTATCCAAGTGTAAACCCAAGTCTAATCTCACATAACATCCAATATAGCCAGCGGAATGCGTCAAACATACACCTTTCAAATAAAAACATGTATGTTAGTTAGAAATGAACATAAACACATCTATCATATCTACGAAATTGAATATGGACATTAAATAAATATTTTAAAAACCGGATTTAGTGACATTGTACAGTACTTATGTAATCAGATTTACAAAAAGGTCTAAAATGAGAACAAAAGTCATATCATGCCATTTAATTTCATTCTTAAGTAATTGGATAGTATAGTTCGATATATAATCCATTAGGCTCAAATATTCTCAAAGAAAAGTATAAAACATTGTATGTCGTTGCTGTGATGACCAGTTTCTTAAAAGTACTCATATTGAGAAATGTAAGGTATATGTGGTGACACACACTAGCTGTCTGCTCTGTAAGCAAACACTCACAATTTAAACACGTTTTATTAAAATAAGAATATGATTCTAAAATGTGACGCAATTTAGATACTGGATTTAACAACATTTAACAAGTAAACAACAAAGATGGAACTTATCGGCATTCTAGAGAACAATTGATTAAAACATTTCTGAGGATGTTTGTCAGAATAAGTTCACCATATACTCATACCCTGCTGACCGAAATAAATCACCAATATCCATATCCAAGTCATGTTTCTTTCAGCCGATATTCACTAACTCTGTGTTACGTCTGTGTATTTGTATCAAGTGAAATTCTACTCTCAGTCATTCAAATTACACAAACAATACATTAACTACTTATGAATCCAGCATAAGTTTTATATCAATAATAGAGTAGAGGAAGTATTACTGCACACTGTACAAGAACTGCAACAAAGCACGTATACTGTGCAGCATTGTGTAGAACTGATTCATCATTGAACACGATCAACATTCCGGCTGATTGGACAATGTTTTGTTCGTTCTTTCAGAAATGTACTATAACCATTTGTTCAGTCAAATTAACATTTAAGGTAAAACAAATTGCAACAGAAGCTATTTTTCGATTTTTAGCTAGGTAATCATATGCTGATCACCAGAAAAAAAGTCCTGAAAAATATTATGTGTCTAAAGGTGAAAACTCCAAGATGGCTTCCATGATGGCCGCCATGAATTTTATAACCTCGAAATATCAGTGTGGTCGTTTTATATATAGATATAATTCTTCATAATTTGATTGATAATGTTCATTCAGTAGTGTCCTTCCAGTTTTCTTGCAACAGTGACCACTTTTAAGCCTAGATCAATGCCATTTCAAGAACGAAATGCGAAAAAAGCTTTAAAATCTGTTGTTTCCCTCTTATTTTCCTTTCCGTATTATGGATGTTCACCTTTCCCTATCATTATAAAGTTGGTATAATGATTGTTCAGCATGTATTGATTCAATATGAATAATATTTTTAATTCAGAACATTACAGTTCGGTTAAAACAGCCACTTTTAGTCAGGTATATGGTATCCGAGTCGTTTTGGATTCGAAACCATTATTTGTTTGATATCACTTTTGTAATTTAATATGTAGGTATAATGATTCATATTTGGAATGAAAATGTTCATTAGGTAGTGTCCTTCACATTTACTCACAACAGTGACCATATGAAAGCCAATGCCAAGGTCATTTAGAGGTAAAAATGTGAAAAGCTTAGTTAGTCTTACAAATGATACAAATAAATGCTTACAATTAAGACTGCTTAGTATACTAACTTATAGTGAACTTAAAACCAGAATCAAAAAATGACCATTTGAAGCTAAATGTGCATGTTTTTTAAAAGTCAACGTTTTAAGTATATCGATTTTATTAGAGCTCTAAGTGTAATATTTGCGTTATGTAGAACTCATGTATGTTGGAAATACTCATGGGGTTCTTCAGTTTGAAACAGTCATAAATGACATAACAAGGGACTCATCAATGTTGGGAAATGTCACCCTAAGTACTGTTAGGGACTCGCTATTATTGGGAAGAATCATCATCAGCCCTATGGGGTACTCACCAGTGTTGGAGACCGTCATCGTCAGTAAGAATCAGGGACAAAACAATGGCACAATAGTCACCATATGTCCCACCCTGAGCATACGAAACAGTCATCCTTTATTCTACGGAGGTAAGGAACTGTTATCCAAGATCTTAGGTACTAAGTGGGACTCAACAGTGTAGAGAACTGTCATCCTATGTACTATTGGCCATTCCGCGGACTAGATAACTGCCATCTTATGTTATATTAGGGACACACTAGTGCAGTGAAATGTCACCATAGGTCACCCCTTGAAAATAGTCATCCTAAAACCTATTTGCAGTTGCCATAAGGAACTCATCAGTGTTTCCAGTCGTCCAAATAGGGCCTGTGGGAACTGAGCATATTCCTATAAGAGGACTCACTAGTGTATGGAACTGTCACACTTAAAAGGACTCACGAGGGTTTAGAGAAGTCATCATATACCCTTAGGTGAACTTACCAGTGTTTCGAAAAGTAGTCATCCAAGGCTTTCTATAGACCAACTAGTGTATGAAAAATCAATGAAGGTCATATGAGGACCTCGTCAATGCTCAATAGATTATACAACGCCCTATGAAAGGCTAAATAAGCGTTGATTCACTTACGAGAGTCGTATTAAGCCCTGCGATGGACTAATCGGCATTGGTAGTAGTCATAGTTGGGCATCAGTGTTAGGAACAAATAATGAAGGCATTACGTGGGGGGACTCGGCAGTGCTGGGAGAAGTCATTCAAAGACGCACTTGTTTTAATTAGACCCTAATATTAGACGCACGTGTACTGGAAGCAAACCTATAAGGATCTATAAATGACTCACCAGAGTTGGAAACAGTCATGCAAAATCCTCTGAGGTACTTGTCTTACATGTAGACCCTATGTGATCCAGGCGCGTTGACAGCAGACTTATAAAGGTCCATTGAAGACTTATCAGTGTTCGTTACAATCATATAACACATGTATATGAAGGACTCCCTAGTGTTGTAAGCTGTAATCAAATGTCGTCTCGGACTCATCAGTGTGGGGAACCACCAATGAAAGTCTTATGGGAGACTCATCAGTGCTTGCAGAAGTTGTCATAGTCTCTGTGGAAACTCATCAGTGTTGGCTACATCCGTTCTATGTCATGTAGGGGACTCATCAGGGCTGATAACACTTATCCTAGTCCCTGTGGGGACTTGCAAGTGTTGATAACAATATTCTATCGATGACTTATCAGTGTAGGGAACAAACACAAGGTACTATTATAGTACATTAATTAGTAGATTCAATAATGTTGTGGAACTAGTATTCTATGTACTGATAGGTCTCACTATTACACGGAGCATTCATCTTAAGCACATATTATCTGATTTGGGAACCATTAATGTAGTGTCAATAGTGGACTTATCAGTGCAGGGATTATCATTCGCCCGACCTGGTACTAGCCAATGTTGGCAACATTTTATGTATCAAAGTCCTTGTAGTTAGGCCTTGTTGATATAATGGAATCTTTGGGTGTTGAGAATAGTTATTACATACCACATAGAGGAATCATCAGTGGTTACATTGCTAACAACAACCACACAAGGTCCAATTGAACATCAGAACTGTTGTTTACAGCCATTCAATAATTCAATGCTCTAATTGTAGGAGCAAGCCTGAACAGTCATCATCGACCTCATGGCAGTATTCAGTTTTGACACAGTCAGTGTTGGAACTATGTGATGCTCATCAATGTACTGAACGAATATCATAGGCCCTATGGGCAACCTACAGGGTTGGAATATTCATCCTCGTTATATGAGGTACCACATTACTCACCCACCAATGTTCCAAGCACACATGCAACCTACTGAATATAGTTTTACTCTAAGCAACACTACAAGAGAAATATCTTACCCTTTGAAAAAATACAGTGTGGAAATACCATTGCATTGTAACTGTGTATTTTTGTATCCTGGACGACCTTGGCCCTTAATTGGTTAGTGTTGTAGATTATACCAACTACTTTTATGCTTTAATAGCCTTAGAAAATATGAAATATATCTTACATCAATGACAATATAGCATAATAATCTTTTTTCCTGTAATTTGACCTTGAAGTGGCCTTGACCTTGTCCTCAAAGTGGTCATTGTTGCAGACAATTTAAAAAACCTTATTTAATTTACAATATTCACACAGACATTTAGTTATACCAATGAAAATTCTAATGCTACAACTGATAATAATATGTAGCGAAACCCTTCGTCGAGCGTTGGCCGTTTAACTGTAACAAAATTATAATTATAATTTTGTTTTTTTTGGTTGATTGCTGAAATACTTGGCAATAATTTCACAACACCTAAGTTGTCGCCTGTCATGTTGATTAATTTGTTTATTAAAAGAAAACCACCTTACGAAACAATTGTTGACAGATACGTGATGTGCATGACAATAAAACTGTCAACAGAAATGATTAGGTCGCGTGCTTAATACACAAACTACCATGTTTGGAAGTTTTTAATGTCACGAAATGTGATTATGTTGTTAAATATAGTAACAGGTTGACAGAATACTGACATGTGGTATGCATGCTCATTAATGCATATGCTAATTAGCAATGACGAGGGTCAATTAGGAAGCTATATAAACTGGGACGATAAGAACAGATTTTAGAACGGTCGGGGGACCAGAAGCTAGCGGTCATAACTTGTTGTATGCTTGTAAATAGATTATGTTTAGTGTTATATGTTGAAATAAACTTTGGAAGCATTTACTGACTGTTCTCGTTGCTTCAACCCACGACTACGACTTCGTTACACGTTGTTGATTTGGTGTCGTGACCAGGATTACGACATTTCAAAAAGGGGAACATCGTCGCGGGAATAATACGAAATACTACACGTTAGATCACGGGATACGACCAGTCGACCAATTTGAGGTGAGTGGTAACCTAAATTGTTTTTGTTTATACTTGAAAAAATGGCTAATCCGGATGCAGTTTTTGGGGTAATAATTCGAAATTTATTAGCACAAGTTTCAACTCATGTTGGTAGACAGGCACAAGTAGAAATACCTTTGAGGGAGTTCCGAAATAATTATTTTGAGCATTGTTAAAATCTATACAAAAAGTATGCACTATTGACAACCTAATTAGATGACAAATTAAACCTAGTAGTAGTAGTATATCTAAGCCCCTGAGGCGCTGTCAGTTATTGTATAAATCATTACATGGCCGAATAATAATGATCATACATGTCAATAATTGAATACTGAGTTAATCAATTGTTTTGCGGAAAGTACAGACCCATAACACGCGTTCATGCTTCTAGGAAATATAAACAAAATGATAAATAAACCGTACAAGTACTTGGAGAACGAGTGCTTACATTTTAGCACGAGCTATGTAGGTGCTATTGAACTCATTGGATTTTTTCGGTCTATGGTACGATTGGCTTAAGCATACAGTAATGCGCGAAGCTCCAGCGACACTCGCCGCAACCGTTTACTGTGCTATGAAGGAACTTAATTTAAGAAGCAGATTAAATTTAAGATCAGGCAAAACGCATTCAGATTTTTCTGACTATAATAGGGCAAAAAGCGAGCTAATGTATATTGACCATGTAAGTCATATAAGATGTTTAGGAAATTGTATCAGGCGCGGTCATATTGAACACAATTGCATGAAAAAGCAGGTAAACGCCGTAAGGCAAACACAGTTTGAGTAAAAAGCTCATAAAATAAGGTTTTAATTGCGAATAATCGAGCCACTGTAGGTGGGAATGCAGACAGCCTATAACAAGCGCACACAGCGATAATAATAATGATAATAATAATAATGATAATAATTATAACGACTTTATTTAACGATATTTTCATCCGAATAATTGGTTATAAATTATTATCGGAAAAGAGCTTAAGATAAGAAGAGGAGCATGTCAACATATTAAAATTGCAGTAGCGGTAGGTTTCTTGTAAAATATTTTATATATATATATAGAAAATAAAGGGCTTTATTAAATACCAATGCATAAGCAACTACATGCATATCAAAACATAAGCCGGCACTCACGCGGCAAAGAGTAAATGCACACTCAATTAATAGAAATAGCTTACATGTTAAAGGAATAAGTGTACAACCCCTTAAAACGCTTGATTATACTGCGTGGGGATTTCCTGACAAGGAATAGGTAAGAGTTTATTTTGATCGGGGATGTCTGAAACTATAATTATTATAAAAGTAATGTGTGCCGATGTACAGGCCATGTATTGCATCGCTTAGACGGATAAATCAGTGATAAACCGTGAAACCGCGTTCTCACTGAAAGCGATGCTAAATTAGGAAAGGATAGGCGTAAAGTTGAAACATCCCAATCAAATACCTATGTGCACTTTCATTTATACCTTACATGAGTTGAAACAAGGGCAAGTTTTTTATTAATGACTGAAAAAGGAACTGGGTGAGGCATTTTATAATTGTTTTGAAAATAGGTACAAAATGCACTTCGGGTTGCCAAAAATAAAGTATTAACAAGACATGCAAGGGGCTACCACCTCGTTATAAAGTGGACAATAACGACGAAACTTGAAAAACAGGAAACTACGATGGAAGCAGGCCTTAACAAAGCTGGTATCCAGTAAAACCGCAAGACATCGTTTCGACAATGGCCAAAATAAAACATTTTTGCGCACGCACCATCAATTTACCAACAAGTTATTATTATAATAACAATCACAACGTCTGGATAAACGTACAAACAAGTTATTAGAGCAAAAACAACGTCTGGTCAAACGTAAACAGATTCTACAAGATAGACATAGCTCGTTTAGGAGATGTCAAATGGTTGATAGCGGAGCGATTGTCATCTCATGACGTTCATTAATGTGTAAATTATAGAGTAAAGGAGAAACGATTGTTTGGAAAAGGGCCCAAATGTATGGACCTCGGAAAGTTACCAGTTATACATTTTAAATCATGAACTACCACAATGATGTCTCAATACAGTGAGGATTAATCGACGTTTCATTTGCTGAGGGCATTGCTGGAAAGTTAATTTCAGTGCAGAGATTTCCAGCACATATAGCAGAAAATTTATGAAAATCGAAAACGAGGAATCAGACGGGTAGTGTGGAGGATAACCATGGAGACTATATACAGACATTTTCTTCATTGTGGATAGCATTGCTCATTTGCGCGTATACATGTGCGTCTCGAGAATTATGGACCAAGTGAATGGACATTAATTATGACATTGTATTACTACTGTTGTTTTTGTTTATTGTTTTTTAAAAAAAAAAGTTTATTATAATCATTTTATTAGTAGCAATAAGCTAAAAATATTATTAAATGTATTGTTCAGTTATTTTGTCTTATGTTATTAGAGATATGATAATAAGGGAAATAGACTATAGAGATTTTTTTTGTTTTGACAAGGTTCAAATTCTAAAGAGACTTAAAATTGTTTACTCAACAGGTTTCATGCTAAGGAAAATTTTAAAAATCAAAGAATACGTAAATGAGATGTAACAAAATTATAATTAGAAATAGACTATAGAGATTTTTTTTGTTTTGACAAGGTTCAAATTCTAAAGAGACTTAAAATTGTTTACTCAACTGGTTTCATGCTAAGGAAAATTTTAAAAATCAAAGAATACGTAAATGAGATGTAACAAAATTATAATTATAATTTTGTTTTTTTTTGGTTGATTGCTGAAATACTTGGCAATAATTTCACAACACCTAAGTTGTCGCCTGTCATGTTGATTAATTTGTTTATTAAAAGAAAACCACCTTACGAAACAATTGTTGACAGATACGTGATGTGCATGACAATAAAACTGTCAACAGAAATGATTAGGTCGCGTGCTTAATACACAAACTACCATGTTTGGAAGTTTTTAATGTCACGAAATGTGATTATGTTGTTAAATATAGTAACAGGTTGACAGAATACTGACATGTGGTATGCATGCTCATTAATGCATATGCTAATTAGCAATGACGAGGGTCAATTAGGAAGCTATATAAACTGGGACGATAAGAACAGATTTTAGAACGGTCGGGGGACCAGAAGCTAGCGGTCATAACTTGTTCGATGCATCGAGTATGAAAGGGTGCAACCAGATGTCCCAGGAGGATACAAGATTTGATTGGTTATAACGCTGTTGGACTCGCCCGTCAGGGGTAAAATAGGATGATAAATATTATAGCAAAATTTTATATAAAAATATTTTTAATATTATTATCACAAGATGTATGTAAAATGATTATACACTCATTTATTTCCGGCTTATAATTTTTTTTATTCGACTTTTATAAAAACAGTTTATCTCATACCTTAAAATTGAATGACTACCAGGGCAATGTTGTTCGGTAGGTACTAAAGTCCAAATCAGTTCGGAACGGGTGTTTATATAACGGCTACATATGTTGCAATTTGCGGGTCTTAGCAGGGGCTATTAAAAAGTAAAAAAAAAACTATTTGCGCGGAGCGGCGATTTTCCTTTCGAACTTTTATGGAACATGTTAAATACTTTCATGTCTGTCAGATATTTTTTAGTTATGATTTTCGATTTTTTCCAGTTCTTAGGTTTTGTCTTAATCTAAATTTGATAAATGCAAGTGTTTTTTTAATCTCTATGTTTCTTTATTTATGTATGTCAGAATAGTTTGTTTTGCCAAAATTTAAACGGGTAAATATAGCTTGCCAACATTGAACTGACACTTCTTATTTACAAAATATTCATATGCGCTCCTATACTCCTGCCAAATGGAACTAGTTCTATGCATATTTTAAACTATGTTGAACGTATTAATTCGCAATAAATTTACTTATCAAGCTCACAAACCACGAAATAACAATGTCCTTTAGTGTCAGTTTCACGTTGTCAGGCTATACCACGTTATTGGAATACATAGAGGATCTTACATGAGTGACTTTTCATATTGAATTTATTAAACGAGTTGGATAAAAGTGATAAAATACGAGGCTCTGCCGAGTATTTTATTACTTTTATCTAACGAGTTTAATAAATTTAATATGGAAAGACACGAATGTAAGATTCTTTTTATCACATAAACAAAATAAGCTATTTAAATGTAGAAAACTAAAAATGGTAGACCCGCTTCCCCTATAGAGAGAATAAGATTGAGGTGAGTAATGCGGTTAAGAATAAATGAGCATCTAAACATAGTGCAACACAGTGACTGTATTTCAATTATATTTAATTCATTGTTGAAAACTAAGATGAGCCGAGACAGGTATATTTGAACGGTAATAAAGTCACGGACCTTTTAAGTAGGCCCTATCTAGTCTTGAAATTAGTTTTGTAAGGGGAACATACTCGTACTATAAAACGGGAAACGTCACGTACATTGTGACGTCATGTTTATGTTTTGACGTCATCACTACTTCGAATTTCCGGACAGAGATTGATGGATTTTAAAGATATGCGATTTTTGAAACTCAAAATGCATTAAATTTTGCAGGAAGTGTTAGCCTATGCTATGTTCAATAGATTAATGCAGGTTTGTGTTTATTTATTATATTTGAATTGAATTGCCTTTGTAAATTCTCGTTGATTTTCAGATTCGCCTTGTCTATCGATCTGACCTGTACCGCTGACGATAAAATCACGATCGGCCATATTTGTTTATTTTTTTTTGACAGCGCGTAGGAATACATAAAATAGTTAATTATTCAGTAGTGTAATATCGTTTTTATGTAATGGGCTTTATTACACTCCCACACCGAGATTTATGTGATAAACTTTGTTATTTTATGAAACATGCTAAATGCCATCTGTGAAGCATTAATCAATATTATAATGGTGCTCATATTTCTAAAACATGTTATGTTCATTTGAATAAATATTTCAATAGAAAATAGAATGTTTTCATGTTTTCTATTCTTTCCTGGTGTTTCACTGCCTTCAAGTTTTTAACCAGGTTTTCCAAAGGAAAACTCTGGTTATTAGATTTCTGAATGTCGGCGGGCCTTAACAATTTCTTCTGTGCACAACTCCTCCTACATTTCTTCATAGATTTCAACCAAACTTTCAGAGAATGATTGTCATCATGTGACCTGGTGCATATTATCAGGGTTTTATGATTCAACCAATTTTGACGGAGTTATGGCCCTTGAAACAGAAAAAATTGGCCGCTTTCCTTATGTCGCACGGTACTCAAAGTACACGACATAGAGTCATGAAACCTTCACAGAAATGGTCAGGATGTTTTCTCTACACCTGGGGTTTCACTCCCCTTTCAGTTTAGTACATCCAGAGTTATTAGCCATTGAAATGGTGTAAAATAGCCATTTTTGACTTGTTTCACATGCTACTCAAAAAGTATTTGACCTAGGATCATGAAACCTTTATAGAAATGTTTGACAGCATGTACTCTAGTGCACCTGGGGTTTCACTCCCCTTTCAATTTAGTACAACCAGAGTTATTGCCCTTGAATTAGTGAAAAATACCCATTTTCAGCAATCTTAAGTTTTTGCAGCGTACACTCAACACATGCGAATAACTTCCCTTGTGCATCACACATCACGCCGGAATTTTAGTTTGTTTACAAGTTTCTACCAATACCTTTTACTAAATAAAAAGATTTACTTAAAAAGAACTAGCGGCATCTTTGATGCCCAGCATCAACATTTCACTTGTTGTATGCTTGTAAATAGATTATGTTTAGTGTTATATGTTGAAATAAACTTTGGAAGCATTTACTGACTGTTCTCGTTGCTTCAACCCACGACTACAACTTCGTTACATATATGCACTTAATGAGAGAATTACGCGTCTTTTACACTGACTGTAAACGATTACGGCACTAAGCCCACTGATGATATAAATTACCGATGCACTAGGCTATTCCGACTACTGGTATACTATACCAAAACATACCAATATTGGTAGGCGAACTAACGAATATTTGTATATTAACACTTTTATAATAGGAGTTCACTGATGGTATTTATTACCATTTATAATTAAAATAAGGGTCTCTGTACTTGAGAGCGGTTCTACCAATATTGGTAGCAGCTACCAGATGGTATAACTACCGATGCACTATGCTATTCCGGCTACTGGTATACTATACCAAAATATACCAATATTGGTAGGCGAACTTGTATTTAGTTGATATATAATGACTAATAGTATATTAACACTTTTTATTTAACACACTAAAGCGAATTAATACCACTATACTTGAATTAAGAATATGTGTGTGGATATACCAATATTGGTAGCGACTACCAGATGGTATAAAAACTTAAGGTCAATGTCGGAGATGGAGTTCACACTGGTATACACTTATTTAGATTACCTCGTCTTGACTCATATTCAATTTGGTAGATCTATTTACGACCAATACCAACGACCACTACCAGATGGTATAATATTTATTGTCACAGGACACTTGGTACAAATGGTATAATTTGGTAGATTTACTACACTGAGTGACAGAGTACCCTTCCGAGTAAGGTACTGATTTGAAAGAGGCCGCGTATCAACTTATATACGTCAACCTAATGACGTCACTTCCCGCGAGAAGGTGGCGTGTGCAAAATAATAATGGCGGACGCCAAACCAGGAAGTAATGTGAAATTCAAGCTTTCTAGCGCAAATGCGCTTACACAACACACTATAGACGTATGATTTTACAATATTACGTGAGTAATATAACTTTCTTATATGTTTGAGACCATTACTACGAATATTAATGGAAATTACGCGGAAAATCCACGAAACACTTGGTGTTCAATAGTTCAACACAAACTTCACACATAAAGCACGGTACCTAAATAGATCGCGATTTACGATGCATGGTGATACTTATCAATCTAAAAACATGAAATATAAACATAGCATGAATAATAGCATACATAAATGATTTATCAACCACTAATATCATGGTAAACATTCTACAGCAAATGCATTTCATCATTTCTGAGAGTGGGTGGGGTACTGAAATATTGTTTCAATAATGCAAGTAAGACATGGTAAATAAAAACTATGTAACTTAGTGCCGGGTCGTTACAAATAGTTATCACAATCAGCTTTTGGACACGATGTACTGGAGAAATACTGGCCTTTTTCACAAATTTCAATATTCTGATTAAAAAATATGCCTTATAATAAAGAAATACACACTAACCAACTACGTTCATGCTTTAATAACCTCATACAATGCCTAATCTGGATACACGAGTTCAAATCTGGGTGGAGGCACGCATATACCTGCCATATTTCAGCAGAAAGCAGACTGGCAAATGAAGGCTATATGCGGCATTTTAAGAAGAAAAACCAAAGCCTGTTATTTCATGTTGACAAATTTGTTTAAAAAGTAACGATCCCATTAACAATCGACTGCAACAGTTCAAATTTGCGACGCCCTATATGCATGTACACTGAAGACATGTTATTATGTGATGATTGCCAATAAGTGACCGTTGGGGTTCCGATTGGAATGCCCGTATGTTGAGTGCAATTTTCAGATTCTATGCTAGTATTTGTCACCTACAATACGACCTTTCACGAACAGATCTCTCCGTAGCCCTATGTCTCCATCTCCGATAACTTTATCATATCCTACACATATGTTAAATGTTTGTTTTTTTTATTTAATTTTTATTTCCAATATACATGAAGTTACAATATATGAACATACATATTTAACATATAGTTTTTCAAAATGACAAATTTGATATTTCAACAATGTAAAATACTATAAATGTACATATAAAATGACAGCATATAATAAGGGATTATTATGTATGAGGAACTTGTGAAGAAAAAACTCCAGAATTACGAGGCTTAGAATAGAAAAATAATAGAGAAAACAATTTACAGAAAGGTCCACTTCTCAACGTGCTTATCAACTTTATTCTTCGCAATAGCTATCATCTCTTCAAATCTTGACATTCTTGCATTTGAAGATAAAATAGTTAGCCAAAAGTCAAAGGAAGTTAATAGTTGTGCTTTTATTTATATTTGCCGAGTAGTAGTTGCAAAATGAGATTTATATATATATATTGTATCTCATATCACATATAGTGCGTGCTGATTGTATTGAATAAACTGTAAACTGTAGAGCAACGGCATCTTGTAAGCAAAATTTACAAATGTGAAAATTTGAAAGATATTGAATATAAATTAGGCTCTTAACAATTTTATTCCAATGCGTCTACCCTAACAATGTAAGAAAACGAAAAAAAAAATAACGTGCGCGGTGTCATGGTGTTAAGAAATAATCATACAACAACAAAACTTTGCTTTTCCCAAATGGTGATGCTCTACTGCAGGGAGTTGGTACTGGTTTTTTTATATACCGTAAAATCCGAAATGACGGAATTTTGCCGTGACAGAACAAAACAGCACAGAACAGAAACAAGTTGAAAGTGCGTAGTCATAACGTTCAATCACATAATAAGACAATCATGCCATCTGATAGTTACCATTTTATAGACTACAAAACGAGCAAAATATACATGCACAACATCATTATACGACATCTTGGTATCAAATATATACATACATTTATATTATGGTAGTTATCAGACACTGTATTGGAATATGACTGGCATGAAGGAACACGTGGTGTGCATCGCTGTGAACAGTTGTTAGATGACTTCTATTTCATCGTACGTATTTGAACGTTTTGCTTTAACAGGAAGTTTCTCCGACTGTTTCACAAGCGTTACTGTATGTTGGTCCTTCGATATGTTCTTTACGTGGTCTTGTTTGGTATCAGGACTCACTTGGTATCCAGCCTGTTTCGTTAAAACATTGTTTTGTAATTTATCGTAAGAATAATCCGTGTCAGACTCCACACGATGCAGGGGAATGTGTGGTCCAACCTTCACTTTTCCTGACCAACTGAACTGTACCTTATCATAACCACGTGCGTTAGCAGTTGCTTGTATGCGCTTACTCCTAGGCAAGTCACAACGATTGTACGTATTGTCTGTCACCATACAAGCGCCTTGTAAATGTCGCGTATCAATATGTGAATACGTGACTGGATCGAGAAATATCACACCCTCGGGCATTTTAAGTCGATCATATTCACCCATAAGATCTGCACTGATACGTATACTGCTTTCCCTGGTACCATTTCCATCTTCAATATCGTAATCAGTAGGTAGAGCTATCCGGTAACACGAGTTGTTCAAAGTTTGGGATATTTCAAACGCTTTAGCCCGTCTTCGTCTATAACACCTGCAAATAAAATGTACGATTTTGTTTAGTTTGGCTCTGCATTATTTTTACAAACTACATGTAGTACAAGTATATGGAACCACGTTTTTATCCTCGTCACCGGATATTCCATATGGGCGAAGCCCCAAGAAGAGTTTAGTCATTTGAGTTTTTGAACAGGGGGCGTTAGCGAGCCTGTTCAGTGCATGCGTTAAAATTACAGGCGGTTAAGATTGCGAGCTAAAAATAGATGGATTTGCGCATTCCGCGGAATGACTTCGGACTTTATCGCTTTTAAAGTGCCTACTACCGAAAAATCAGAAGTGTTCCGAACAATACAGTCCGGGTTACATATAGGTGTCACACCCGTGAATTTTCTGCCATTCAAATCAATGCAAAATGACCCAAATTTGCATCTCTCCCTCCATTTCACTGACATTCCCGGTGATTTTCTGTGGCCGCATCCATAAAAACTTTAAAAGCAATCACTGTTATCTAAAATAAGCTGGAGAAAATGGCATGTCGATTGTTTCGTTGTCGAGCTACTGCTTGTCTTCTGGAAGGACAATGCTATTTTCCATGCACCAAAAATTGACTCGACCGAAGCACAGATACATTGTCCGTCTTCAGCCAGGGAAAGATAATTCAGAAAAAAATATCAATGAAACACTCTTAAAAGTTAGCATGCAGGTCATATTTGAGCTACAATCATGTAATTTGGCCAACAATCAGCAGTTTCCACATTAAAACAGTACTTGAACAGGCATATATTTTCGAAAGGGACTATTTTAGCATACTACGACCCAGAAGCACTTTCCACCGGTGTGACACCATATTCTATCTCTACTTTAATGTAGATCGACAGGAACAAGTGTTACCCGTCTAGTTTTCTTAGTTATGCCGTTCTAAACCCTGGACACATCATGATATCTATGCTAAAATATATTCATGTTGCTATTCTCGGGGATGATCTCGGTTAGACTGGTACCGCGGTCCGCTTTGAAGTACGGGAACCATTCAATCTTCAGCCGAGACAGTGTTTATAATGTTGCGTAAGCAAGGGTAGCTGACGGTCAGTTATACGGTTACCATACAGCGAGTTCTATGGACATTAATTACATAAAGTGGTAAAGGCTAGATTCACAGACTGGTGATGACTTAGCGCTTTATTGCATTAAGCTAGATAAATATATCGAGACAGCGATTGTATTATGCTACTATGTAAGCTAGGTTACCATCCGGTCAGTGATAAGCGCTAAACGAGTAGTATAGTCAGTAGTGGTAGTAATGTATTAACAAGCTGCTGGAATGCATATGGCGTTGGGGTGACATTATGCTTTGTGGCTGGAATAATATTTTTCTGACGGCAACGGAACAAACCCTGTTCTTTCAGCGGCATCGGCGCTTTGATTGATATGAGGGATAGTGCAGATGCAGGAGTATTTTTGTTCTTTTACCTGCCATACGTGGGACCTGGGTTTAAACTTTAAAGTCTCACCCGAAAGACTACTAGTATTAGTAAATTTGGTTGGTCAGCCCGGTGTAGTGAAGTGCTGTACTGGTATTACAACAGTGTAGTGTAGTACTGTTATGAACATATACAAGTCTTTTATGAACTATCTAGTCTATCGTATTTCAAGGTATGAAATATAAATCCAAATACTCGTATAAGTTCTAGGCATTTTATTAACTCCCAAATCACCAAATATAAATAGTCTAAATAGCTATGACAGAAAAGCATGTAAGTTCTCACGAAACATTCAAAGTAGTTCTTTAAGCAATATGTTCATAAGTGTCATTCGTTCTCGTAACATAATATCCACACTGCGGCATCCGCCGAGTGGCAAGCTAGTCCGTGGACAGAACTCTCCGTCTTGGCTTGTTCATCTCCGAGCTTTTAAGCCAAACTGCCCGTGCGTCATATTTTCGTAATTAAATTGTAATTAAACTCTCATTATCTATTATTATTTTGCCTTCATCACAAGCTGGTAAGCCATACAATATTTTGTCGTAAAGTTACATTAAAATTGTACTAGCACATCAATCATTTGTCAAGTATCATGCACGGGCTGTCAGTATTTAATTTGTAATCATTAGTAGATAATGTGCTGACCGAGTTGCATACGTATTGTGAATCAGCTTGGAGTGACATCCAGCCTTAGGCTATTATATTACACCGGTCTTGGAACCCATAACCCCGAGATCAGAAGGCTCGTGTTCTACCGACCGAGCTAAGCGGGCATATGATTTAGGCCAATCGGAGTGCCTAAATAATATTAAGATATCACGTGGTATAATCTCGACCAATCAAAGCGGCTTAATTAATATACAAATAGCACGTGATAGTATATCGACCAATCAATAAGGCTAAAATGATACATGACTAATTATAACCTATAATAAAGAATAAGAAGGTTCCTACCTTACACACATCACAATGCACAATATCACCATCACCAGTGTTACCACGACCAAGGATGCTGATATATACTTCACGTAACTATCAAACTTCCGTTCAGGTTCTGTGTAAATATATGAATTCAGTGAGAAACATGTAAACTATACACTCATTCTCACGAGAATATCTGTTAACTGAACGATCGGGACTGTAAAGGAACACCACTGAACATTTCAGTACAACTGAACAATTCGTCATAAAGAATCAAAACTAATAAATGTGCATTTCTTCACATAATTGATTACTATACTATTGAAAAGAATCTTCAACCTCTACTAGATTAAAGGTTGGTTCGGCTAGATGAGTGAAGGTTGTACTCACCTAATGTAGTTCCATTGAAACAAGAGATTTCGGTACTTGCAGTCGTTGTCATGTGTTCCCGTTCTGTCGTAAGATAAATAAGATTCATTCATGTACAGTGTTAGTACTCGTACTCACTAAACCATCATTTCAAATTCGACAAATCTGCGACAGTATATCACTGGCTTAGAATGAGAAAGTTGTAACTACTACTTACGGCCTTATAAGACTGATACACATTAGTAGTTTTTTTTCAAGCGCGCCTTTGGTCGTAATGTACGAGGTCACGTTAGTGGTAAGAATGCTTTATTAATCACACCGAATACCATTTTGTAAACATAATGCTATCATATATTGGCTTCTCCATATATATAAAGCCCATTTTTGCAGTGAAAAAAGAACGAACAGATATGACATCATTAATATATTAAAAGAGGAACTAAATATTTTAATTACATGTAACTACTATAATAAACACAGAATACCCTGCTCATTTCTACATAAATTTCGTAAGATATTAAATTCATAAACGTACATGTACCTTACCAATATATGCACGCAGACACGACCAGATCAGTATGATGTAGAGATTGTGTAACCAATATGCATGCTTACTGTTCTTCTCATTACTGTGATATATGTATATGTTGTTATTGTTGTAATTAAAGCAATAAACGGGCTGACATTGGTCGGTTCCAAAAAAGAAGAATACTTTATGTATATGTCTTCGTAAAACAGTTTTGTAATTAAAACGTCTACAAATCGTGTTTAATTATCTGAATGGAGTTTAGTCTCTTTAAAGGTGACGATTGGTGTAAATACATGTACTTGAGGGTGACATTTCAGAAAACATGAACTAAAATAAACAAATAAGTTCAATACCTCCAGTATCATTATATACTGACATTGTTGTATAACTTCCACACGATGTGTTATACTGTGTATCAAGGCATGTTACGTTACACTCTGTATCATTAACTTTCATCCCGTGAATCTGTGATCCACAAAAACATTCACTCATCTACAACAAACAAGATTTACAGTATACAGTATGTGGTGGCCTGGAGGTTGGACACACGCTTCGAGATCGAGAGGTCAACCACCGTCTAGACCACTGGGTAATTTCCTTGAGCAAGAATAATCCGCATGCTCCACTCCACCAAGGTGCAAATTGGTACCTGTGCTGGCAGTGTCTATGCCTGGACGCCACGTATCGATGTTGGATCGACGTAGGTTACCACAGGTAGCCCAATGACCAGAGGAAGTTTAAATGTCAAATTGTGCTTCATCGAGTGGCTTAACAGCTGAAAACATTCCTAGAAATGTCAAAGTGTGCTTCATCGAGTGGCTTAACAGCTGAAAACATTCCTAGAAATGTCGAAGGGTGCTTCATCGAGTGGCTTAACAACTGAAAACATTCCTAGAAATGTCGAAGGGTGCTTCATCGAGTGGCTTAAAAGCTGAAAACATTCCTAGAAATGTCGAAGGGTGCTTCATCGAGTGGCTTAACAGCTGAAAACATTCCTAGAAATGTCGAAGGGTGCTTCATCGAGTGGCTTAACAGCTGAAAACATTCCTAGAAGATTGTTTACTGCTTTAACTTTTTCTATTGTGACAAATAACAAACACTAAATGTTGCGCATTCTAATCAAAATATTGTAAAATACTTTATACCAGGAAAATGTAACTAAAAGTGTAAGCTTTAATAAAGAAGCATGTTTAGTTCCGTGATATTCGTTTCGTTACAAAACTCGTGGAAACCGTCATGAAACAATATATATGCTGGACATCTCACCTTCGGGGTCCGTCGATGTATCACCCTTTGAGTCGGAACTTGAACTCTTCAATCCTAATCCCATGATAGGTATCATTATTCTACATAGAAATTAGAAACCCACCCTGGATTCCTATACAAATGTACATAAGTTTGTACATACCGCCTCCCCAATAGCCTTGTGGTTGAGCGTTCGTTTCCAGTGCGGGAGGTCCCGGTTCGATCCCAGACCGCGGCATACCAAAGGCGAAATAACAATGGTACCGAAAAGTCCCTTGCTAGGCATTAAGCATATAAGGGAAACTGACTATTCTTCTCTTATACCCTCGTGACAATGGATTACATCAAGAATGAGGGGTCGAAAGTGAATTATACAAGTTTAAAAAAACTTGTTTCGCAATCGACCTTAAATAAAGTAACAACTATAAATCTGTACATAAATGTATACCAAGCTTTACTGGGATTAGTTATCCAAGTAATCAACTTGCTATTCCCCATGTGGAGAACATGACCGCGGTAAATATCACAGGCCACATCACCTGCTTCGTCGGCACAAGGACTAAATTATGGATATATAAATGCTCGACTTACGCTGATAGCGGCATATCGGTATTTGTTTGAAAAGCAATCCTCTGCACAGGCGTGACCACTTTGCTTGAAAGTTCCAGATGTAGACCAATCATTCGTCTTCTTGAAACAACCCATATATTCCCAACTTCCACATGATGCAACTAAAACGTAACATAATACATTCTTTCATTTGTAAGAGTTGATAATGTATAATCACGTGATGTGGCAAATACTAGTTTCCATTTATCCAAACACAGCAGCAGTAGTATCCTTAATATAGCGTATTGGTAAAGCGTTCGCTTCGAGTGTTGGAGGTTCTGGGTTCAATACCAGGTCGCGTCAAACCTAAGAAAACGAAAATGAAAATGGTACCAGAAATCCGCTTGCTACACACTACGCATATAAGGGAAACTGGCTTCTCTTCTCTAACACCCTCGTGGCAATGATTGACATCAGGACTTCTAAGGTATCGAGAATGAGTGATACGTTTAAGCTGAAAACTCTTGTTTCACTATAGAGGTAAATTAATAGTATAAACTATACTATCCTCTATTAAAATAGACACACCTTGTATTAGAATACATATATAAACTGTTAAAATAGTACTTACCTAATATCCACATGAGTATAGAAACGAGAATCAAAGAAATCATAATCATATTCTAGTAGTTTATATTTTCGAACGTTCAATAAATTAGTTCTTTGGTCAAGAAAATAGCAAAATAGACACTAAAACTGAGTATATTGCAATTAAGGAAAATAATTGTTTAACATAAAGTACGTGTTCCCAGTACTGACCTGGAAATTAAGTTCCGGTTAACAATAGCCATGATTGTTAAATACGTTATATGTATGACTACTTGCAATGCTATTGTTTAACATAATAAGTATAGTGGCACGGAAACGAAACTAAATGTAATTATAATCATTCATCAAATACATTGTTAATAAATTACAATCCGTTTGTAGATCCATGTTTTTAATTGCCATTACGGTGACAAGGCGATTACCACAACTTTTCCGTTCACCGTCGAATTTTCATACTTCTGACAAATGCACCGCATCCTTCTGCCAAAATAATGGATGCACATTTTTGGCAAATAACGAAATCACCCAAAAAAACGAGAAAAGTAGAAATGTTGGTAATATAATGATATTCCTTCATGGCCGTAGCTAGGATTTTTCAAAGGGGGTGCGAAATGATCGGGTCTTGTAGAGATGACCGGGCTGTTTAGACGTTATAAGACGAAATACCTATCCTTCTAACGAAGCTGTGGCTAAGTGCTCTCTTAGTATTGCAAAATACACGGTTTTTCTGAGGGGTATAGTGTACGTACATTGTACCCATTGTTACATACAAACGTGGAAGCTTTGAAAGAATGCATATTATCTGAACAACCTACAACACAAACTCGTGTTAATTGCATTTCACTCAAACTAGTTTTCTACATAATATAATAAACCTTTAAAGTAACATGGCGAGCGAAGGGAGCCAGAAAAATTATTTGTTCACGCTGCATGCCAAAAGTTTTAAGTTATTTGGCCAGCGAAGCGAGCCAGGCAAAATGCAGTATTTGTCCAAGTAGCATGCCACATAAACTCGTCCCCCTGTTAGATATTGTTAAACATAAAAATATTTAGCGAGCGAAGCGAGTTAGAAAAATGCATTATTAGTTCGAGCTGCATGCCACATAAAATCGTTCCCCTGTTAGATATTGGCAATCATTAAAAACATTTGGCGAGCGAAGCGAGCTAGTAACCTGCATTATTAGTTTTAGCTACATGCCTCATAAACTCGTCCCACTGTTAGATATTGTTAATTATTAAAAATATTTGGCGAGCGAAGCGAGCTAGAAAAAATGCATTATTAGTTCGAGCTGTATGCCTCATAAACTCGTGTCAAAAAAAAATATCCAAGCTGCATGCTACACACGTTTGTTCTATATTTGATCTATTTACTTGTTAATATATTGTGCGAGCGAGGCAAGCCAGAAAAGTGCCCTATTTATCAGAGTTGCATGCCAGAAAGATACAACGTATATGCATACAGTTTTATCCTGACAGCATTCAACTGTTGATACTGCATCTACGATGAATTAATTGATTGGGGGAAGGGCGCTAGAAAATATGGACTGCTCTATTAAACTATTACAACATTGTGAGCTCGAAGAACTCAGTGTGTATTGAACAGCATTCCACATAAATTATTCAGTCTAAACTTGATGATATTGACTAATATTCATTGTTTAGCGAGCGAAGCGAGCTTTCAAAAATACGATGTAAATAAATTTCCTCCTTAAGAAAACAAATACTTTGACTACGTTCGCACACGACGCACCCCCTAGTTACGGTCATGGTTCCGAATTATTAATGTTAATTGGCGAGCTTAGCGAGCTAGAAACAATTTGAATGTTATAAAGTGAATATATTTCACCCTCGAAACAAGACTACTTTGGCGAAAATGGGGGTTCGTACCCGACGCCCCCCCCCCCCTAGTTACGGCCATGTCGAATGAAGTATATATTTAAGATCTATTTGCCGTTTACCGCATCAAAATTGAGTAGCTATTAACTTCAAAATAGTGAAAACAGTTTGAGCAAGTCGTGAAAGAAGTGACTTTCATGAAGCGAAAATCGCATTTTTGCAGAGTTTAAACCCTTTCAATGAAATATTCCGTTTGCGAAATAGTATGTTATGGTAGAATAAACAAATTACAACACTTTTTAACATGCTTTATTGTATATAACTGCTATTTTAACATGAAAACGTGTTCGCAGTTATGCACCACTCAACACTGACATTGTAGAAATATAAGCACCGCTCAACAATGTCCGTAAAAGCACCGCATCTTTATGAATTTTGGCACCGTGTAATTTTGATCATTTGTCTTTCAGAAAAAAAGAGAAGTTTAAACCTTTGAAAAGGACAAAAGGCAAGAAAATGCGACTTTTTCATACTGGTGCTGAAGATGATTTCATTGCGTCTACAGTCAACGTAAATCAGCGTCGACCAGTTCATCTTCTGTAATAGAGACACCTAACGCCCAGTACCCCAAAGCAATAAAGATCTATCCATGGACTTTAAAAATATATCTCTTATTACGCTCCAGTCAGCAGCATGCACTCCTCCACCCCGGGGTCCACTGGGGATAGTCGGGAAAACGTCATGTTTTGCGTCCCAGCTTCACGGGGAAATGTTGAGACCCCCAAACCAATACCCCGGGGGCAATATTTATTTGTCAAGGGCCGGGGAAATATCTGTACTTTTACGATTAGCTGTTCCGACATGCAGTGGTTGTGACAACCAAAAAGAAAAAAATCCCGACCTATCCTCGGGGGTAGGGGGTATGGATGGAACTATGGAAACGTATCACTGTAACGTGAATGGTCCTCAAATAAACACCAAAAACAGAGAAAAAGCTTCATCTGACTAGTTTAAGGTACTAGTCTTCACAAGAGATATGCGTTGACAACAACACGCTTAGTTCATTCAATAATACAAAAATAGATAAACTAAAACACGAGACTTAATATGCCTTCCATGTATCCCTACCGGAAAACAAGACAAAATATCCCATTGCGGTCACAGGTAACTGTACAGTATCATTGAAAATGAAAACCCGTAAATTATATTTTTCTTTCAAGGTCCATTTGAAGAGAAATCCACGAGCCGATTCAAGAGGTGCACTTTGTTTTTAATAAAATAAACTGCTTTATGCATACCAATTATCTAAATAAGGCTGTGTGTTTACACAAACAATGTTATGGGATGAATGTAACCCTAAAATTAAAGCCCTACATTCTTCCTTCTTTGCTTCTGGTCCAGAACTTTATAGAGGGATCAGCATGATGCCAGCATTGTGCCAGCATGAGATCACTATCAGTGATTATCTGGGGTCATAAAACACTGTAACTGGTCAGTGTAAGGGATCAGAGGCCCATATAGCTACTGATAATCAATAATGTGCTACTGTAATATGTACCCTTGAAAAAATGTGTTACATTGTGTGTTTGTTTAATTTGTATAATTAGATGTATTTCTTTGATGTTTGTTTCCATCTGGTTTAAGTGTGTAAAAACTATTTGTCAAAATATTTACTATTTAGTTATTAATATTCCCTAAGAGTTATTTAAATAAATACACACCCAAACCAGATACAAATAAAACTAAGCAACTATACCAAAGAGGTACACAATATCAATTCTGATTGTATGTCTGTGAATGTACCTTTTTTATAAATATAAGATAACATAATACTCATAGATCTAGTCAATAAATTATTTTTTTTTTAATTCAAATCATCAAACCAAAACCAACATCAAAAATAACATTTTTATAAATATCTTATGAATAATATCATTTTCACTCATTTCATTGAACAGTGTATAGACTTTCCAGAGAGAACCAGGTTTCTCTACAGCGAAGTTTGATCTAGCAGGTAATTGATACCTTCACGGTCATTAATTAAATGGCCCTTACTGCCCTGGTTTAGTGTCAGAATGCTACAGCTTATCACTCAATGAGAAGACTTGTGGTGAGGGAAAATTAGAAGATCATATTTCAGTATTTTCTGTGTAGAGTCATTTTCAACCGACATTTTATTTTCACAGCAAACAATTCAAAGCAAACTTACATGTAGGGGCAAACGTATATTTACAACTGAGACAAGATTTTAGGTGTGGTGCTTACAATACACTTTAGAATAATAACAGATTTATACACAAAGTTATATAAAAAGAGTAACAAAACTGCAAAGTGTTCCATTTTTCTTTTGCATCAAATTGGCAACTGTGGATCGGCAGTCATCTGCCAATTCAAATGTACAGGAGACTCCAATCGGCCACTTTGAGCAGTCAATTCAATTACACTGTTGGATTGAATCGGTGAAAATAAGCCGGATGCAAACTGCAAATTCAAGTTTTACAAGAGGCTCGAACCGCCAACCACAAACTGCAACCAGCTGCCAATATAAATTTTAAAAAATCGCCGTGCAGTGGCCAATACAATTTGTTCTGCAGCATCGAAAAGTCAACTGCACATACAATTTTACACATGAGACTCGAATCGCAAACTTTGAACCGGCAACCAGCTGTCAATTTGAATTTCACTATTGGAACAAAGTTGCGAACTGGCAGCCTCCCGAAAGAATTGGCTATTGCAACCTAGCAGTGAGCTTCCTATTCAAATTACTTTGTTGAATTGTAAAAGCAAATGCGAACCGTCAGCCTCATGCAAATTCAAGTTTTACAGGAGGCTCGAACCGCCAACCACAAACCTGCAACCAGCTGCCAATATAAATTTTAACAAGAGGGCCTGAAAGGCCCTAGGGCGCTCACCTGTTGCACATTGGTCTAGGTATCAGTACAACCTACATTCTGACCATATAAATTTCATGAAGATTGGATCAAAACGGTGACCCCTGGAGTGAACACAATATTTTTCTATTATTTCTAGTGACCTAGTTTTTTACCCCACGTGACCCAGTTTCAAACTTGGCCCAGATTTCATAGAGAACAACATTCTGATCCAGATTCATGATGATTGGATCAAAACCACGACATCTGGAGTGAACACAAGGTTTTTCTAAGATTTGACCTAGTGACCAAGTTTTTGACCCCACATGACCCAGTTTCAAACTTGGCCTAGATTTCATAGAGAACAACATTCTGACCAAGTTTCGTGAAGATTGGATCAAATTGATGACATCTAGAGTGTGCACAAGGTTTTTCTAAGATTTGACCTAGTGACCTAGTGTTTGACCCCACATAACCTAGTTTTGAACTTGGCCTAGAGTCCATAGAGAACAACATTCTGACCAAGTTTCATGAAGATACGATCAAAATTGTGACCTCTGGTGTGAACACTAGGTTTTCTAAGATTTGACCTAGTGACCTAGTTTTTGAACCCACATGACCCAGTTTCAAACTTGGCCTAGATTTCATAGAGAACAACATTCTGACCAAGTCTCATGAAGATTGGATAAAATTGATGACATCTAGAGTGTACATAAGGTTTTTCTAAGATTTGACCTAGTGACCTAGTTTTTGACCCAACATAACCTAGTTCTGAACTTGGCCTAGAGTCCATAGAGAACAACATTCTGACCAAGTTTAATGAAGATACGATCAAAATTGTGACCTCTGGTGTGAACACTAGGTTTTCTAAGATTTGACCTAGTGACCTAGTTTTTGACCCTACATGGCCCAGTTTCTAACTTGGTCTAGATTTCACGGAGAACAACACTCTGACCAAGTTTCATGAAGATTGGATCAAAACGGTGACCTCTAGGGTGTACATTAGGTTTTTATAACATTTGACCTAGTGACCTAGTTTTTGACCCCACATGACCCATTTTCGAATATGGCCTAGATTTCATGGAGAACAACATTCTGACCAAGTTTTGTGAAGATTAGAACAAATTGGTGATATCTGGAGTGTAAACAAGTTTTTCTAAGATTTGACCTAGTTTTTGACCCCACATGACCCAGTTTCAAACTTGGCCTAGATTTTGTAGAGAACAACATTCTGATCAAGTTTCATGAAGATTGGAACAAATTGGTTACATCTGGAGTGTACACAAGCCAATTGTTGACGGACGACGGACGACGAACGGCCACGATCGCTACCTTAGGTGGTCATTCCATTGTTTAAGATCAAAGGAATGACCACTTAAAGGACAAAAGAATTAAGTGGTCATGGAATGAATTGAATAGATTTCTATTGTGTTAGGCCACACCTCCGACCACCTAAGGTAGCTTTAGTGTGTGCGGACGGACGGACAGACGACGGACGAAGAGTGATCACAAAAGCTCAGCTTGTCACTTTGTGACAGGTGAGCTAAAAAAGCGCCATGCAGTGGCCAATACAATTTTTTCTGAGGCATCGAATAGTCAATTGCACATACAATTTTACACATGAGACTCGAATCGCAAACTTTGAACCAGCAACCAGCTGTCAATTTGAATTTCACTATTGGAACGAAGTTGCGAACTGGCAGCCTCCCGAAAGAAACTGGCTGTCAATTCAGTTTTTTGCTGTCGAAGCAAAATCTCAGATTTTTCAGGTGATTCGAATCTCGGCCAACAGGTCACATTTACCAATTCAGTTCAACAGTGAATTTGCAACTGACTGACAGTTTGCAGATGTAAATGAGATCATGTAGACAAACTCGAATTGGCAGCTGGTTGCAAGTTCGGAGTTGCTATGAATTTCGAATCTCCCGTAATAAAAACAAAACTTTTAGTAGCTGGCTACCGGTTCGTAGTTTAGAAACTAGAAATTTGTTCCCTAGGGCAAATTATGTCGAACCTCAGCACATGTTAAAAAAATTGCACAAAGTTATAAGTCAACAACGTTACATCTAATGCCACGATGCATAAAGAAGAAATTATCCGAACAAACTTCAATTTGACCTTCGATCTTTAAGGGGTTGCTCATGACACTCCGATATCAAATGTCAAAGTTATAGTCAGGACAAGCTTTACTTTTACATGTGACCTCGAACTGTGACCAAAACATGAAGGCAAATCTTCATGCCAAATATGAGAAAGATTGGTCCATACATATGCAGCATAATGAAGTTGTGGTCTGGACAAGCATATTTGACCTTTGACCTCCATCTGTGACAATGGAATTTGAGATAGGATCCTGGGGTTAGGCATGACACTCCACCTTATGAAGACAAATATTCATGCGAAAGATTAGAAAGATTGGTCAATGCAAGACAGAGATAGGGCTAGGACAAGCTTCAATTTGACATGTGACCTTCAACTGTGGTCTTAACTTTTGAGACTGCAATCTTGTATTGGGTACTCCAACATGAAAGTGAAAATTCATGCCAAATATAAGCAAGATTGGTCAAAATATGACACAGTTATGGTTCAGAAAAAATCGGACAGACGTACGCGCGGCAAGACACACATGCGAATACATTCACTAAAAGTGGTCACTAAGTCTCGGCTCGACAACAAGCGGGCTCGACAAAAATGTATGTGCCTTCAAGTGTATACTTATTACGAACAGGGATTCTACATATAGAGAAGATCCTGTTACTAATAAAACACAGAATAATAATTAAAAACTATATTATAACTTTACTTTCATACATTCAAAATCGTATACACAGCACCGTAATGTACATTTGTATCTAAAAAAATCTTTATTTCTTGATTCATTGTAACTTGATACAGCCATCCTGGTCGGAATGTGGCATATCAGTTGCTGTATAATTGATTTCTTTTTTATTGCTGGTAATGTTTTATCAGGATAGTTGAGCTGACCGCACGCTTAACCAATTATAAAGCCATTGAGACCCAGATCAAAGAATACTGGAAACCAGTATTTCTGGACGGAAAGTCTATACACTGTGAATACATTATTAAGAAATGTTAATCATGAGGCATACAGCTACCGGTATATAAGTTATATATGTTCAGATTTTTTAAACACTTTTATAATTGTTCATTAATTTGCATGCATTTGTGTCAAATCACAAATTTTCAAGCAACACAAACAAAATTATGTCTATCTTGATGGTTCAGGGTTTTTTTCACAATAAAATATTACAAAAACTTATATATATCAATTTAATTTTACTATAGGCCTACAGATATTTTATAACTTCCTGTCATAAAGGGAACTCTTGTTGTCTCTTATCTAATACTAGGGCCTCTTGTAAACTAATTAACATGCTGTGCAATGTTGCATAATATTATGTAATAGGGTACAATATGATCAGATATCTTAAAAATCAGTAACCACATGCTGTGAAAACTATGACCAAATTTGGTTGGCCCAGTGCCAAAATGCAGGTCTTTAACTTTCGTTTCTTTTTTGCGTTTTCAACGATACGGTTACCTGTGATTGCGATTACGTGATCAGGAACCCTTTTGATGCCATTATTTTCAAGATAAAATCTTAGACATGTAACTTAGATAAATGGAGGATTATCGTAAGTAAATGCAACCAACGGTGGCTTATCTAGAGCGTGTACGTTGAGCACATCGTTTAAAACAAAAAGCAGAAATAAGCGGTACCACCGATTTCAGTGAAACGGAATCGATATGCGGTGTTTATTATCAGTGTTGTGCGGTGTTCTCATATTTTTGTTTACTTGTATGTTTTCATAAAAAACAAGACTTTCAATGAGAAATAGAAACAAGCAGGTCCATGTGACACGCACTCTTATGTATACAATGATTTAAGACGGTCACATCAGGTATGACACATCGATAATCATCAGAATATTACATTTTCTTTACGAGTGCGAATTGTGTCGAGCGCTACACTACTTTTTGTAAACACTATTTCTAAGTCATGTTACATATTTTACGACTGATAAACTTCCAAAGGGATGGCATAATGTCTCAAAAATTCGATGGAGTCCTTCATAAGTGGCAATCATTTTGCAATGTCTTATAATAAAATATTTTGTCACCCGCTTACTTGCTTTAGGCCCCTGCGCCATTTGTGATTTCGTCATAACAATGTAATTTAGGTCTTTGGTCATAAGGATGCGGTGCATTTGTCAGAAGTATGAAATTTCGACGGTGAGCGGAAAAGTTGTGGTAATCGCCTTGTCACCGTGATATGGACCGTCCTCCAGGAAAGTAGGCATCACATTTCCACGATACCACATGCATTTCTTACTTCTATATTATATAAGTTGTCTATATATTGAAGAGCTCCTATATGACAAGTTCTGATTTTCATAAAAAATAGGCTCATAAGAAGCGCCTTGTGATGCTGATTTTAAATATGTTTCAGTCTTATATAATAAGGTCGTAAGTTGAAGTTACGACCTTCTCATTTTAAGCTAGCGAAATGTAGTTTGGGCCCATGCCGATGAACACCGTCTGCATTCCATAGCCTACAGCGATTCCAGATCGATTCGTCTATAATTTAGTACACATGTTTCGTGACGTAGTTCACACCGGAAGTTAGTTTTACTCAGAACGGTTAGGGTTATAAGGTAAGTGTTTGCGGGAAAATGTCTCGGAGGGTAAGCGTTAGAATTCCTCGTCATCGATTTTTGCGTTCTATGTCGTAAAAGTGTGTTGATATTTTTTCATCAAAATTACTCATTATACATGTAAGTCATTAAATAAGTAATTTACAATGCTGAATATTATAATTTTGCGTGAGACAATTTCAAGGTACCCTGACCCTTACCGTTTTATACCATTTATGAGAGGAAGTACCCTGGCGCTTACCTTTTAGACCTTTCTGTTTGGACCTATCCTGGCACTTACCCTTTAGACTTTCCATGTTGGGACCCACCGTGGCGCTTACCTTTTAGACTTTTCATGTTGGGAGCTACCCTGGCGCTTACCTTTAAGACTTTTCATATCGGGACCTACCCTGACGCTTACCTTTTAGACGTTTGATGTTAGGAGCTACCCTGACGCTTACCTTTTAGACTTTTCATGTTGGGAGCCACCGTGGCGCTTACCTTTTAGACTTTTCATGTTGGGAGCTACCCTGGCGCTTACCTTTAAGACTTTTCATATCTTGACCTACCCTGACGCTTACCTTTTAGACTTTTGATGTTGGGAGCTACCCTGACGCTTACCTTTTAGACTTTTCATGTTGGGAGCTACCCTGGCGCTTACCTTTTAGACTTTTCATGTTGGGAGCTACCCTGGCGCTTACCTTTTAAGACTTTTGATGTTAGGAGCTACCCTGACGCTTACCTTTTAGACTTTTCGTGTTGGGAGCTACCCTGGCGCTTACCTTTTAGACTTGTCATGTTCGGAGGGACCGTGGCGCTTACCTTTTAGACTTTTCATGTTGGGAGCTACCCTGGCGCTTACCTTTAAGACTTTTCATATCTTGACCTACCCTGACGCTTACCTTTTAGACTTTTGATGTTGGGAGCTACCCTGACGCTTACCTTTTAGACTTTTCATGTTGGGAGCTACCCTGGCGCTTACCTTTTAGACTTTTCATGTTGGGAGCTACCCTGGCGCTTACCTTTTAAGACTTTTGATGTTAGGAGCTACCCTGACGCTTACCTTTTAGACTTTTCGTGTTGGGAGCTACCCTGGCGCTTACCTTTTAGACTTGTCATGTTCGGAGGGACCCTGGCGCTTACCTTTTAGACTTGTCATGTTGGGAGCTACCCTGTCGCTTACCTTTTAGACTTTTCATATCGGGACCTACCCCGGCACTTAATTACCTTTTAGACAATTCATGTTGGAAGCTACCCTGGCCCTTACCTTTTAGGCATTTCATGTTGGAAGCTACCCTGACCCTTACCTTTTAGGCAATTCATGTTGGAAGCTACCCTGACCCTTACCTTTATTTAGACAATTTATGTTGGGAGCTACCCTGGCGCTTACCTTTTAGACCTTTATGTTGGGACCTATTCTGGCACTTAATTACCCTTTAGACTTTTCATGTTTGGAGCTACCCTGGCGCTTACCTTTTAGACTCTTCATATCGGGACCTACCCTGACGCTTACCTTTTAGACTCTTCATATCGGGACCTACCCTGGCGCTTACCTTTTAGACTTTTCATATCGGGACCTACCCTGACGCTTGTAGTTGTGTACCTTTTAGACTCTTCATATCGGGACCTACCCTGACGCTTACCTTTTAGACTTTTCATAACGGGACCTACCCTGACGCTTACCTTTTAGACTCTTCATATCGGGACCTACCCTGACGCTTACCTTTTAGACTTTTCATATCGGGACCTACCCTGACGCTTACCTTTTAGACTTTTCATATCGGGACCTACCCTGACGCTTACCTTTTAGACTCTTCATATCGGGACCTATACCCTGACGCTTACCTTTTAGACTTTTGATTTTGGAAGCTACCCTGACGCTTACCTTGTAGACTTTTGATTTTGGAAGCTACCCTGACGCTTACCTTTTAGACTTTTGATGTTGGAAGCTACCCTTACCCTTACACTATGTATCTTATATGGGATGGTTACTCTCTTCTAACCCTTACCCTTTAGACAATCGTCCTGTATCTTTATGTCTTTGTACAATTTTCAACGATATTCAGCAATGCATACAGTGTAGATATCTACATGAAAATTTTAGATAATCTAGCCCTTAAGACCTACCATATACGGACCGCCATATACTCGTTTTCGTTTTAAACGTATAAGATAGTCACTAAACACTACCATACTACAAGTTATCGCATCGTAGGGTATCAATTTTACGACAGTTTTGCCGTTTTACGATCATCTGATTTCTGGTACACCGAGGAATTCTAGCGCTTACCTTTTAGACAATTGGAGATTCAAACGCTTACCTTATAACTTTTACCACTCAGAACACGCTTTTTGTCTTGACTGAAATCGGTTGTTTTCTTTAAAAAAGCAGATATGGCTGATGATGACCATGATATAGACACGTAAGTGACTTATTTTCTGAGTTGCTAATATTGTTACCATTCGATCGTTTGTCATATGGAGCTGTGAGGGTTAGATATGGC